>CM075767.1:69708143-71113143 GCA_037974665.1 Ehretia macrophylla
GGCCCGCAAACCGAAGGCGAGGGGCTTGTGACCAGGTCTCCGCCGCTCCGGTGCCCATAAATTTTAATCCGTAAGGAGTTACACGACGCACACCATACCGTTGGAAAGCTCTCTGAGAGCTCTACGACGGGGGCAGCAAGCCTGCTCGGCTGCGCCTATTTTCGGAGCCCAAAATCGAACGTTTTCATCAATTTCAGGCCATTTTTCTACTTATGCTTTGTTTTTTCATCCCGGATTGTACGTCGTGAGCTGTTAAAAGGATGACAACCTAACTCGCGAGATATTACAAGGCCCTACAACATGTCGATATCACGTTTTACGAGGATACTACGTTGTTAAAGCAGATGGGTTATTGTTAAGCCCATTGGGCCTTTTGAATGGGCCATCTCTCTGGGATTGGACAGTGAACCGTCAACACATAAAGGATTTGTGATCTCAACATGACGGGTGCAATCATACCAGCACTAATGTACCAGATCCCATCAGAACTCTGAAGTTAAGCGTGCTTGGGAAATAGTAGTATTAGGATGGGTGAACCCCTTGGAAGTCTTAATGTTGCACCCCCGTTTTCAATTTTTTTTGCCCCGGTTAAGGTTGGCAAGATACTTTATCCACCACATTTCTATTACCGAATCCCACGGCACCTTGGACAAGACAACTTCGCTTCACGTAGAGGCTAGGCCCAAAAACCGAGGGTGTAGGGCTTGTGACCAGGTCTTCGTCGCTCCGGTGCGCTTAACTTTTGATCGGTAAGGAGTTACGTGACGCACAACATACCGTTGGAAAGCTCCCCTAGAGCTCTACGACGGGGCAGCAAGCCTGCTAAGCTGCGCCCATTTTTGGAGCCCAAAATCGAACATTTTTATCAGCTTCGGGGCACTTTTCTTCTTTTGTCTATTTTTTCGTCCCGGATCGTATGTCGTGAGCTGTTAAAAGGACGACAACCTAACTCGCAGGACATTAGAGGGCCCTACAATGCTTCGATATCACGTCTTGCAAGGATGATGTATTGTTGAAGCGGATAGGTTATCGTTAAGCCCATTGGGCCTTTTGAATGGGCCATCCCTCTGGGCTGGGACTGTGGACCGTCAACACATAAAGGATTTGTGCCCACAACATGACGTGTGCGATCATACCAGCACTAATGCACTGGATCCCATTTGAACTCCGAAGTTAAGCCTGCTTGGGCAAGAATAGTACTAGGATGGGTGACCCCATGGGAAGTCCTCATGTTGCACCCCCCCTTTTCAATTTTTTTTGCCCCGGTTAGGGTTGCCAAGATACTTTATCCACCACATTTCTATTACCGAATTGCACGGCACCATGGGCAAGACAACTTCACTTCACGTAGAGGTTGGGCATACAAACCGAGGGCGTGGGGCTTGTGAACAGGTCTCCGTCGCTCCGGTGCCCATAAATTTTAATCCGTAAGGAGTTATGCGGCTCACAGCATACCATTGGGAAGTTCTCCGAGACCTCTACGACGGGGGCAGTAAGCCTACTCTGCTGCGCCCATTTTTGAAGCCCAAAATTGAACATTTTCATCAGTTTTGGGCCACTTTTCTTGTTTTGCTCTGTTTTTACGTCCCAAATAGTACGTTGTGAGCTGTTAAAAGGCCGACAACCTAACTCGCTGGACATTAGAGGGCCCTACAATACGTCGATATCACGTCTTGCGAGGATGCGGCATTGTTGAAGCGGATGGGTTGTCGTTAAGCCTATTAGGCCTTTTGAATGGGCCATCTCTCTACACTGGGACTGTGAACCGTCAACACATAAAGGATTTGTGCCCACAACATGACGGGTGCGATCATACCAGCACTAATGCACCGGATCCCATCAGTACTCCGAAGTTAGGTGTGCTTGGATGACAGTAGTACTAGGATGGGTGACCCCTTAGGAAGTCCTTGTGTTGCACCCCCCATTTTCAATTTTTTTTGCCCCGGCTAGGGTTGCCAAGATACTTTGTCCACCACATTTCTATTACCGAATCCTACGGAACCTTGGGAAAGACAACTTCGCTTCACGTAGAGGCTGGGCCCGCAAACCGAGGGCATGGGGCTTGTGACCAGGTCTCCGTCGCTTTGGTGCCCATAACTTTTAATCCGTAAGGAGTTACACGATGCACAGCATACCGTTGGAAAGCTCTCTGAGAGCTCTACGACGGGGGCAGCAAGCCTGCTCGGCTATGCTGCTTATTTTTGGACCCCAAAATCGAACGTTTTCATAAATTTTGGGCCATTTTTCTACTTTTGCTCTATTTTTTCGTCCCGGATCGTACGTCATGAGCTGTTAAAAGGACGACAACCTAACTCGCGGGATATTATAGGGCCCTACAATGCGTCAATATCACGTCTTGCGAGGATGCTGTGTTATTGAAGCGGATGGGTTGTCGTTAAGCCCATTGGGCCTTTTGAATGGGCCATCCCTGTGGGCTGGGACTGTGAACCGTCAACACATAAAAGATTTGTGCCCACAACATGATGGGTGCGATCATACCAGCACTAATGCCACGGATCCCATAAGAACTCCGAAGTTAAGCGTGCTTGGGCGAGAATAGTACTAGGATGGGTGATCCTCAGGAAAGTCATTGTGTTGCACCCCCCCTTTTAAGTTTTTTTTGCCCCGGTTAGGGTTTCCAAGATACTTTATCAACCACAATTCTATTACCGAATCCCACGGCACCTTGGGCAACACAACTTCGCTTCACGTAGAGGCTAGGCCTGCAAATCGAGGGCGTGGGGCTTGTGACCAGGTCTCCGTCGCTCTGGTGCCAATAACTTTTAATCTGTAAGGGGTTATGCGGCGCACAACATACCATTGGAAAGCTCTCTGAGAGCTCTTCGACGGGAGCAGCGAGCTTGCTCGACTACATTTGTTTTCAAAGCCCAAAATCGAACGTTTTCATCAGTTTTTGGCCACTTTTCTTCTTTTGCTCTATTTTTTCGTCCCGTATCGTATGTCGTAAGCTATTAAAAGGACGACAACCTAACTCATGGGATATTATAGGGCCCTACAATGCGTCGATATCACGTTTTACAAGGATGCTACGTTGTTGAAGTGGATGGGTTGTTGTTAAGCCAATTGTGTGAGGCCCGACCTCGATTTGCGTGCGATACCTCATTTCGTCTAACCTAGATTTACGTGCCTTGACCTAGGTTTGAGAATCGTGTTTCATTTTGTGTGCCTTGCATTGAATTATGTGCATACATTTAGGGTTGCGTGCATTTACTTGGGAAACGTACATTCATCTCGTAGTTCGTGCCTTACCTCGTAGTGCGTGCCCAAAACCTAGGAAAGCGTGCCCTCACGCTAATCAAGAAAGCATCTTACACGAAGCACTAGGTCATTAATAAATCCTACAAATCCCACTAACTAATATTAAATTGCTAATTCAACCCACTAGAAGACAAAATCTCACAAAAAGCTAGACATTTTTTATTCCTTATTCCTTATTCTTTGCATATCCCAAAAACACAATTAAAATATTGCTCAACCAAGACAAAAAATTCAGATTCTTGCAATGCCTTGGCCGACCACCTTGTGAGAATTTGTGCTTGCTTGCATAATTCAAAATTAAATCTAGACAATCCTATGACAATCTATGACACAATGTATAAAAAATTTAGCTCAAAACTCCACCCAAAGCCTCCAAATCTCAACACAAGCTCCTTGCCCATGCTAGACATTTCAAATGATGCTTCTTGAAGACATAAAATCAGATTTTTGCAAGCCCTAGGCTGACAAGCACCTTTGCCCAACAAAGCTTTTCATTTTCTTTCATTTTCCTTCATTTTCCTCTCATTCCTCTCTCTCTCCCTCTCATTCTTCTCTCTCTCTCTCTCAGCCTTGGCTGAGTTTCTACACTCCATAGCTTATCTTCATCACTTCGTGGTTCATCAAGGAATGCAAGAAGCTAGGGAGCTCGACTAAGCAAGCTAGGTTGCAAGAAACTCACATGCAAGCTTATTGAACATCCATTTCGGTTTAGGTGAGTTTGCTAGCTTCCATTTCTTTTCTTCTTGTTCTAACCACATGCACCTACTAAGAACTTGGTTACTAAGCTAGGAAATTTGAGAAAATCGAGTGGTGTCTCGGCTAAGCAAGGAAAAGAATCAATCTTGTGCAACCATCAAGAGTCTTGTGCATCTTCTTGTTGTATTGCTAAGGTGAGGGCTAAAACTTCTTGAAAATCTTTCAAAAACCACATGCATGCCCTTAAATGTCTATCTTTACTTCTGTACTTGAGATATATGTGTCTTCATGAGCTTTTATAAACATGCATGGCAAGATTTTGGGCTAGAATGTGATGATAGATGAAATCGTGCATGTGACAGCTTTCTGTCTTGTTGGTGCGAGGTGATTTTGACTAGGTAAATGATGTTGAAAATGTATGAAAATTGGTAGGTAACTAGTTGTTCCAGTTATGAACATTTTTTACAGAAATAGGCCAAAGCTAATTTTGACTCTAAGTCCTCAAAATGGCCAATTATTAAAATGTGTCCAAATCTGGAAAGTCTGGAAAAAATGAAGCAGGTTTTGGCAGATTCACTGACCTTGTGGAACGAACCAGTTTTGACTTAGTAAATGATATCCAAAATTCATGAAATTTTGTGTGCTGCTAGACGTTTCCGTTATGGACATTTTTGGAAGAAATGGACTAAGGCTAAATCTGACCCTAAGGTCGTAAAAATGACAAGTATTGAAATGTGTGCAAATCTGGATTGTTTTGTGTAGTCTCACTGTTTTGGCTATAACTATTGAACCCGAACTCCAAATGATGCGAGGTTTGTTTCTGAATTTAGTTCAATCCATAATATTTAATTTGACATCCTATTCACTGGAATTGGGGATTGTTTGCTTGTTTTAATGATTGTGAGAAAACAGTCCATTGCAGTGAGGGTTTTACTTAGTGATATGCTTGGAAAAATTATTGTAGCTTCCCTTGTTGTATTAAATGCTTGAGATTGTAGCATTTGGATGTTGTGTGGAGTATTTTGAATACTTGAGGCTGTTTGAATTAATTGATGCATGGCTTGAGTTTGACTTTGAGATGACTTGGGGCTTAATCACACGGGTAAGCACGAATTGAAACCCTAGTGACTAGGTAAATTCACCAAGTGTTGATCTGACGAATATCGTGTTTAATTACATGTTTAGTAGGCTGCTCGTAGTTGCCCTTGTAGCCCTAAATGTGATTTTGATGATTACATGTTGACAAGTAGGCCTTTCTTGCACTCGGTCGGGACCCACGTAGATGTCGTTGCATGTCGAATAATCTTGTTATTTGATTACGTGAACTTCGAAGTGATTTATATGACTTGATTCACATGCATTACATGGCTGCCCGTTTAATATTCATATAACTCCATGTGCTTCTCAAGTGAAATTACTTGTCATATCGTGCTTTGCTTGTTTACTTGTCAATGTGCAATCTTATGATTGCTCGGAGGTGACCTACTTTGTTTTCCTCCTAATGTGATATATGAAGTGTCATAAATGTGCATTGCATACAAGGTTGCAACCTTTCATTCTGGCGTGGTAGCGTTCACGCACACCGGGCGGCATCGGGCTTGCCGGTGTAATCGTGACTACCATTGTCCAATTCTCTCTCTCGCTTAGGGGCTAGACTTCCACGGAGAGTTGGGTCGTAGGATATCGGAGTACATCCGGAGTACACCCATTTGGCCTGATAAGGGGATGATTTGAAGTCGGCCACAACAACTGATACTGACATGAACTGAGAGCAAAAGCTCACCGTATCCTTTTCAATATGTGTATAAGTACTCTTGCTTGGTTCCTAGAGGACCTCGGGGAGGAAAGACAGATAATTGTGTTCATTTACTTTTATATTATGTTATGTACTTACTTGTGATATATTCATGCTTGCAAAAAGGGTTTTCATAAGTTGAACCGGAAAATGAGTTTCAAACCTATTTCTCATTCCCCCTCGTTGAGTTCATAAGGACTCACCCTCTTTTATCATCTCAGGTGAAGAAGACCAAGAACATGTACTTGAGGATGACGTGCTTAACGATGATTCCTTGGAATGATTGCCTGTCCTATGTGCTTTGCTTGATTATGGCCATTTGTGAATACTATGCTGCTTGAAGACTATTTCTTTTCATGTTGCTTGATGTTGTAATGTAAAAGACCCCCGTTGTAATTTGGGGTCTAATTTAGGCTTTTACTGATAATAACTAGACAGATACTACTATGGTCATTTTGCTTTCGATTCTGGCTTGTATCTATCATAGGAGTATGAAGTATCAGGTAAGGACTAAGTAAAATGAACCTATCCAATCTTAAGCATGTACTCATTGTTTAGCTAAGATCAATAGGTACTTTTGTAACGAGGATTAACAAACAAACGAGGCATAGTATCATGCTAGGTTATTAATCAAACGAGACATCGAGATAACTAGTAGGCGTTTCAATTGATGGTAAATAGTAATCTTAGTTGGAAATGAGATTTGAGGCGTTTAGAGAACTAGGTCAAACCAAAGAGCCCAATTACAACCGTTATGCTGCCGATTTTTTAGAAAAATTGTGGAGTTTAGGCTAAACGTTAAGTGTTAAACTTTCATAAAAAATTAAGTATGAGACATGACTTGAATGTTTAGATCATACCCTAGTCTAACCTTTATAGGCCAGGTTGGGGCGTGACACCTTATATAGAAAGGAATGGTATCAGAACTTAGATTGCTTAAGCCGGGTTTAACTCTCGGACCATGGGTAGAGCCCTAAGGTAATTAGGATGACTTGTTTATATGTTATTGTGTGAGAATGTTAAATATGCCTTCTATGTTCTATGTGCTTACGTGATTAACATGTCTTAATTGTTTCTAGAATTGTGTATCTATATTATGTTGCATATCTTGTGCATTAAATTATTGTTCGTTGTATTTCAATAAATTGTGCATCGTAATCTGTGCCTATAGATGATTGGCCCTAGTACCCATACTACTAATAGGAGCGGCGAACCCCAAGAGACCGGAGATGCCTATCAAACTAATCCCAGCATAGCTATGTTTAACATGATGGCAAATGCCATGGATCGCGTGTCGCGAGTGATGGAACGTCAAGATGCACGAGAAGCAAATAACAACAATAACAGGAATGATGGTAACCGTGGGAGGCATAGCAGAATGAGGGAGTTCCTTGACTTTCGCCCGTCCAAATTCCACGGTGAAGCTGATGATGAGAAAGCAGAGGCTTAGTTGTCTGAGGTCGAGAGGATTTTCAGGCCACTTGACTATACTGATGAAGAGAAAGTGAAGTTTGTTGTGTTTCTATTGCACAGGGATGCTGAGCATTGGTGGCACACTGTGGAGGCACTATGGGAAACTGATCAGACACCTCACTTGTGGGGTAATTTCGTTAAGGCCTTCAAGGAGAAATATGTACCTGCAGTAATAGGCAGAGGCGGATTGAGGAATTCATGCACTTGAACCAGGGTAACATGACGGTGGCCTAGTACGAGGCTCGTTTTGACCGACTGTCCCGCTATGCTCAATACATGGTCAGTACTCCAGAGGCGAAGATGTAGAAATTTATGACTGGATTGAGGCCAGAGATTCAGGACCAGTTGGCTTCGCATGACTTCGATACTTATTCTACTCTATTTGCTGCTGCTTCCCGAGTTGAGAAGAGGAAACTTGATAGAGTTGGTTCGAGTCAGCTGAACAAGAAACCATACCAGCCTTTAGGTCAACAGAGGAAATTCCAAAGCCAGAGTCGTAGTCAGGGCCAGAGCCAGAATAGACCAGTGAATAACCATGGCCCGACTGAAGTGCCATCAGCCTCTTCCACCCGCGAATCCACAGGTAGTTCACCTGCTACTCAGTCTATCAACTGTTCCTACTATGACAAGAAGGGGCATACCGAGGCCCAGTGCTGGAAGAAGTCTGGACGATGTGTGCGGTGTGGCAGTGATCAGCATCAGATCAAGGATTTCCCTAAATGGTAAACATGACAAAATCAGGTTAAACCAGCTGGTAGAGGCAAGACTCTAGTTCCTAGAGTTCAAGCTCGAGCTTATGCTATTGAGTGCGAGGAGCTTCCAGAGGAGACCGCTGTTGTTGAAGGTACATTCTTCATACTGAATCAATTTGTTAGGGTGCTAATTGATCCGGGTGTTACTCATTCATTTATTACTCCCTTATGTGTGCAACGTGTGAAACTACGAGTTGTATGTTTGCCTTACGAAGCAGAAATTGGTACTCCGATGGTTTCTAAACTTGTTACTAGCTCAGCTTGTAAAGCATGTAAAATCCAAATTAAAGATAGGGAACTCTCAGCCAATCTTATTGTATTACCTTTTCGAGACTATGAGGTCATCTAGGGATGGACTGGTTGTCAAAGCATTATGCCCAACTAGATTGCTGGACGAAGATTGTAACGTTTCGGATACCTGGTCAACCAATACTGGAGGTAATGGGTCGAAGAGATTTCACCGGGAGTTCCTCATTTCATTTACGAAAGCAGTGAAGTCCTTGAGAAAAGGGTGTAGTGGATACTTAGCTTACCTTATCAACAAGCCGTCGGGCAAAGCTAAGTTGGAGGAGATGCCAGTGATCAAATACTATGCAGATGTGTTTCCAAAAGAATTGCCTTGTTTACCCCCAAATCGGGAGATCGAATTCATTATAGAGTTACTACCTGGCACCCAGCCGATATCTACAGCTCCCTATCGTATGGCACTAGCCGAGCTACAAGAATTGAAGGACCAATTGCAAGGATTTTTGAAGAAGGGGTTTGTTCAACTGAGTTCTTCTCCATGGGGTGTGCCAGTCCTATTTGTAAAGAAGAAAGACAGAACGCTGAGGCTATGCATCGATTACCGAGGATTGAACCAAGTGACCGTCAAGAATAAATACCCACTTCCACTAATCGACGAGTTATTTGATCAACTTCAAGGAGCCAAAGTGTATTCGAAGCTCAACTTGAGGCAAATGTACTATCAGTTGCGGATCAAAAAGGAGGATGTGCCTAAAACATCTTTCAGGACAAGATATGGGCATTATGAATATGTGGTGATGCCATTTGGACTAACCAATGCCCCTGCAGCTTTTATGGACTTGATGCATAGGGTGTTTCAACCCTACTTGGGCCGATTTGTGGTGATCTTCATCGATGATATTTTGGTATACTCGAAATCCGAGGCTGAGCATGAACAACATCTGCGATTGGTATTGCAGAAACTTCGAGAGCATCAATTGTATGCAAAGTTTAGCAAGTACGAATTTTGGTTGCAGCAGATTGCATTTTTGGGGCATATCATATCCCAAGAGGGAATAGCAGTGGACCAAGCAAAAATAGAAGCGGTGATGTCTTGGAAGAAACCGGAAAACGTTACGGAGGTTCGGAGTTTTATTGGTCTAGCTGGCTATTATCGGAGGTTCGTGAAGGATTTCTCTAAGGTTGCAGGACCGCTTACAAAGCTCACTCAAAAGAAAACAAAGTTCGTGTGGGATGACAAGTGTGAGAACAGCTTCGAAGAATTGAAGAAAAGATTGACTATCGAACCTATTCTTGTATTACCTTAAGGGAGTCAAGGTTTTGTAATCTATAGCGATGCTTCAAAGGAAGGATTGGGATGTGTGGTGATGCAAAATGGTAGAGTGATTGTGTATGCTTCTAGGAAACCGAAGCCGTATGAATTGAACTACCCGACGCATGATTTGGAGTTAGCAGCTATTGTGTTTGCACTCAAGAAATGGAGGCACTATCTGTGGGGTAACAAGTTCGAGGTGTTTACTGATAGCAAGAGCTTGAAATACTTGTTCTCACAAAAATAGTTGAACATGAGGCAAAGGCGGTGGATGGAGCTTTTGGATGATTATAACTGCACAATCAATTATGTGCCCAGTAAAGCAAATGTAGTTGCAGATGCCTTAAGTAGGAAAGTGAGCATTGCAAAACTAGAAGTCAAGGTGCAGGAGTTGTTGGAGGAAGCATTTTTGTGGAAACCACAATTGACTCGAAAAGGGTTACTATTTGCCACTACACAGGTTCAATCGACCTTGTTGTCTGAATTACGAGAAGCTCAACAGAAGGACCAATAGTTTCAGAAGATTAAAGAAAGCAACATAGATTTCAAGTTTCATGATGATGATGTTTGGAGGTTTAGGAATCGGATTTGTGTTCCTAATGAGCCAGAGCTGAAAAAGAAGATTCTTGAAGAAGCCCATAATTCAAGAGACACTATTCACCCCGGCGGAACAAAGATGTACTAGGATTTGAAGCAACACTATTGGTGGAATAACATGAAGAGAGAGATTGAGGAGTCTGTGGCACGGTGTTTGACTTGCCAGAGAGTCAAAGCGGAACATCAACGACCAGCAGGTTTACTACAACCGTTGGAGATTCCTCAATGGAAATGGGAACATATAACTATGGACTTTTTTATGGACCTGCCCAGGTCACAAAAGGGTCATGACGCCGTTTGGGTCATAGTGGATAGATTGACTAAGTCAGCGCACTTCTTATCGATGAACAAGGATGATAGTCCTGAGAAATTGGGAGATATGTATGTGGCGGAGATTGTAAGATTGCACAGGATGCCTGTGAGTATTTTATCAGATAGGGATCCTCGTTTTACCTCCCGATTTTGGAAGAGATTGCAAGAAGCTTTGGGAATGAAGTTGAGTTTCAGCACGGCTTATCACCCTCAGACTGATGGACAATCGGAGAGAACTATTCAGATTCTGGAGGATATGCTGAGGGCGTGTGTTTTAGACTTCGGGAAAGGTTGGGAAAAATACATGTCTCTAGCGGAGTTCGCTTATAATAATAGTTATCAGGCCACTATCGGGATAGCCCCATTTGAGGCGTTGTATGGACGTAAGTGTCGATCCCCAATTTACTCGGATGAAGTAGGTGAGACGAAGACTTTTGACCCGACCCTTCTACCTGAACTTATGAAGACTGTTGATAATATCCACCTCATCCGGAAACGGATGCTTACCGCCCAGAGTAGGTAGAAGAGTTATGCAGACCGACAGAGACGGAGTCTAGAGTTTGAGGTCGGCGACAAGGTGTTCTTGAAGATATCACCCCGGAGGGGACTGATTAAACAGGGCAAGGGTGGAAAGTTATGCCCGAGGTTTGTAGGACCATTTGAGATAATTGAGAAGGTTGGCAAGTTGGCGTATCGCCTGGCACTACCCGAAAACCTCTCCAATATTCACGACGTCTTTCATATTTATATGCTACAGAAGTATCATCCTGACCCATCGCATATCTTGGAGTCAGAGCCGTTGCAGTTTTGGGAGAACTTGTCTTATGAAGAGAAGCCCATTCGGATCCTAGACCGGCAAGATCGGGAGTTGCACAACAAATCTATACCGATGGTGAAAGTGTTGTGGGATCATCATGGAGTTGAAGAAGCAACGTGGGAAAGGCGAGACCAGATGGAGCAATAGTATCCAGCTTTATTTCAAAGGTAATATTGAATTTCGGGACGAAATTCTTTTAAGGAGGGGAGGATGTGAGGCCTGACCTTGATTTGCGTGCAATACCTCATTTTGTCTAACTTAGATTTACGTGCCTTGACCTAGGTTTGAGAATCGTGTTTCGTTTTGTGTGCCTTGCATTGAATTATGTGCATACATTTAGGGTTGTCTGCATTTACTTGGGAAACGCGCATTCATCTCGTAGTTCATGCCTTACCTCGTAGTACGTGCCCAAAACCTAGGAAAGCGTGCCCTCACGCTAATCAAGAAAGCATCTTACGTGAAGCACTAGGTCATTAATTAATCCTACAAATCCTACTAACTAATATTAAATTGCTAATTCAACCCACTAGAAGACAAAATCTCACAAAAAGCTAGACATTTTTTATTCCTTATTCCTTATTCTTTGCATATCCCAAAAACACAATTAAAATATTGCTCAACCAAGACAAAAAATTCAGATTCTTGCAATGCCTTGGCCGACCACCTTGTGAGCATTTGTGCTTGCTTGCATAATTCAAAATTAAAT
The DNA here is from genome assembly GCA_037974665.1 of Ehretia macrophylla. Taxonomy (NCBI): domain Eukaryota; kingdom Viridiplantae; phylum Streptophyta; class Magnoliopsida; order Boraginales; family Ehretiaceae; genus Ehretia; species Ehretia macrophylla. The sequence goes on from CM075767.1 coordinate 69,720,129, forward strand.
CTAGACAATCCTATGACAATCTATGACACAATGTATAAAAAATTTAGCTCAAAACTCCACCCAAAGCCTCCAAATCTCGACACAAGCTCCTTGCACATACTAGACATTTCAAATGATGCTTCTTGAAGACACAAAATCAGATTTTTGCAAGCCCTAGGCCGACAAGCACCTTTCCCCAACATAGCTTTTCATTTTCTTTCATTTTCCTTCATTTTCCTCTCATTCCTCTCTCTCTCCCTCTCATTCTTCTCTCTCTCTCTCAGCCTTGGTTGAGTTTCTATACTCCATAGCTTATCTTCATCACTTCATGGTTCATCAAGGCATGCAAGAAGCTAGGGAGCTCGACTAAGCAAGCTAGGTTGCAAGAAACTCACATGCAAGCTTATTGAAAATCCATTTCGGTTTAGGTGAGTTTGCTAGCTTCCATTTCTTTTCTTCTTGTTCTAACCACATGCACCTACTAAGAACTTGGTTACTAAGCCAGGAAATTTGAGAAAAACGAGTGGTGTCTCGGCTAAGCAAGGAAAAGAATCAATCTTGTGCAACCATCAAGAGTCTTGTGCATCTTCTTGTTGTTTTGCTAAGGTGAGGGCTAAAACTTCTTGAAAATCTTTCAAAAACCACATGCATGTCCTTAAATGTCTATCTTTACTTTTGTACTTGAGATATGTTTGTGTTCATGAGCTTTTATAAACATGCATGGCAAGATTTTGGGCTAGAATGTGATGATAGATGAAATCGTGCATGTGACAGCTTTCTATCTTGTTGGTGCGAGGTGATTTTGACTAGGTAAATGATGTTGAAAATGCGTGAAAATGGGTAGATAACTAGTTTTTCCAGTGCTGAACATTTTTTGCAGAAATAGGCCAAAGCTAATTTTGATTCTAAGGTCCTCAAAATGGCAAATTATTAAAATGTGTCCAAATCTGAAAAGTCTGGAAAAAATGAAGCAGGTTTTGGCAGATTCACTGACCTTGTGGAACGAACCATTTTTTACTTAGTAAATGATATCCAAAATGCATGAAATTTGGTTTCCAGCTAGATTTTTCAGTTCTGGACATTTTTGGTTGAAATGGACTAAGGATAAATCTGACCATAAGGCCCTCCGAAACGACAAGTATTGAAATGTGTGCAAATCTAGACAGTTTTGTGTAGTCTCACTGTTTTGGCTATAACTATTGAACCCGAACTCCAAATGATGCGAGGTTTATTTCTTAATTTAGTTCACTCCTTAAGCTTTAATTTGATATCTTATTCACTGGAATTGGGGATTGTTTGCTTGTTTTAATGATTGTGAGAAAACAGTCCATTGCAGTGAGGGTTTTACTTAGTGATATGCTTAGAAAAATTATTGTAGCTTCCCTTGTTGTATTAAATGCTTGAGATTGTGGCATTTGGATGTTGTGTGGAATGTTCTGAATACTTGAGGGTGTTTGAATTAATCGATGCATGGCTTGAGTTTGATTTTGAGATGACTTGGGACTTAATCGCATGGGTAAGCATGAATTGAAACCCTAGTGACTAGGTAAATTCACTAAGTGTTGATTCTAGGAATATCGTGTTTAATTACATGTTTAGTAGGCTGCCCGTAGTTGCCCTTGTAGCCCTAAATGTGATTTTGATGATTACATGTTGACAAGTAGGCCTTTCTTGCACCCGGTCGGGACCCACGTAGATGTCGTTGCATGTCGAATAATCTTGTTATTTGATTACGTGAACTTCAAAGTGAGTTATATGACTTGATTCACATGCATTACATGGCTGCCCATTTAATATTCATATAACTCCATGTGCTTCTCAAGTGAAATTACTTGTCATATCGTGCTTTGCTTGTTTACTTGTCAATGTGCAATCTTATGACTGCTCGGAGGCGTCCTACTTTGTTTTCCTCCTAATATGATGTATGAAATGTCATAAATGTGCATTGCATACAAGGTTGCAACCTTTCATTCTGGCGTGGTAGCATTCACGCACACCAGGCAGCATCGGGCTTGCCGGTGCAACCGTGACTACCATTGTCCAATTCCCTCTATCGCTTAGGGGCTAGACTTCCTCGGAGAGTTGGGTCATAGGATTTCGGGGCACATTCGGAGTACACCCATTTGGCGTGATAAGGGGATGATTTGAAGTCGGCCGCAACAACTGATACTGACATGAACTGAGAGCAAAAGCTCACCGTATCCTTTTCACTATGTGTATAAGTACTCTCGCTTGGTTCCTAGAGGACCTCGGGGAGGAAAGACAGATAATTGTGTTCCTTTACTTTTATATTATGTTATGTACTTATTTGTGATATATTCATGCTTGCAAAAAAGGGTTTTCATAAGTTGAACTGGAAAATGAGTTTCAAACCTATTTCTCGTTCCCCCTTGCTGAGTTCATAAGGACTCACCCTCTTTTATCATCTCAGGTGGAGATGACCAAGAACAGGTACCTGAGGACGACGTGCCTAACGATAATTCCTTGGAATGATTGCCTGTCCTATGTGCTTTGCTTGATTATGGCCATTTGTGAACATTATGCTGCTTGAAGACTATTTCTTTTCATGTTGCTTGATGTTGTAATATAAAAGACCCCCGTTGTAATTTGGGGTCTAATTTTGGCTTGTACTAATAATAACTAGACAGACACTCCTATGGTCATTTTGCTTTCGATTCTGGCTAGTATCTATCATAGGATTATGAAGTATCAGGTAAGGACTAAGTAAAATGAACCTATCCAATCTTAAGCAGGTACTCATTGTTAAGCTAAGATCAACAGGTACTTTTGTAACGAGGATTAACAAACAAACGAGGCATAGTATCATGCTAGGTTATTAATCAAACGAGACATCGAGATAACTAGTAGGCATTTCAATTGATGGTAAATAGTAATCTTAGTTGGAAATGAGATTTGAGGCGTTTAGAGAACTAGGTCAAACCAAATAGCCTAATTACAGCCGTTATGCTGCCAATTTTTTGGGAAAATTGTGGAGTCTAGGCTAAACGTTAAGTGTTAAACTTTCATAAACAATTAAGTACGAGACATGACTTGAATGTTTAGATCACACCCTAGTCTAACCTTTATAGGCCGGGTTGGGGCGTGACACCTTATATAGAAAGGAATGGTATCAGAGTTTAGATTGCTCAAGTCGGGTTTAACTCTCGGACCATGGGTAGAGCCCTAAGGTAATTAGGATGACTTGTTTATATGTTATTGTGTGAGAATGTTAAATGTGCCTTCTATGTTCTATGTGCTTACGTGATTAACATGTCTCAATTGTTTCTAGAATTGTGTATCTATATTATGTTGCATATCTTGTGCATTAAATTCTTGTTCGTTGTATTTCAATAAATTGTGCATCATAATCTGTGCCTATAGATGGCTGGCCCTAGTACCCGCACTACTAATAGGAGCGGTGAACCCCAAGAGACCGGAGATGCCTATCAAACTAATCCCGGCATAGCTATGTTTAACATGATGGCAAATGCCATGGATCGCGTGTCGCGGGTGATAGAACGTCAAGATGCACGAGAAGCAAACAACAACAATAACAGGAATGATGGTAACCATGGGAGGCATAGCAGAATGAGGGAGTTCCTTGACTTTCGCCCGTCCAAATTCCACGGGGAAGCTGATGATGAGAAAGCAGAGGCCTGACTGTTTGAGGTCGAGAGGATTTTCAGGCCACTTGATTATACTGATGAAGAGAAGGTGGAGTTTGTTGTGTTTCTGTTGCACGGGGATGCTGAGCATTGGTGGCACACTATGGAGGCATTGTGGGAAACTTATCAAACACCTCGCTTGTGGGGTAATTTCATTAAGGCCTTCAAGGAGAAATATGTACCTGCAGTTTCCAGGCAGAGGCGGATTGAGGAATTCATACACTTGAACCAGGGTAACATGATGGTGGCCCAGTACGAGGCTCGTTTTGACCTACTGTCCTGCTATGCTCAATACATGGTCAGTACTCCGGAGGCGAAGATGTGGAAATTTACGACTGGATTGAGGCCAGAGATTTAGGACCAGTTGGCTTCGCATGACTTCGATACTTATTCTACTCTCTTTGCTGCTGCTTCTCGAGTTGAGAAGAGGAAACTTGATAGAGCCTGTTCGAGTCAGCCGAACAAGAAACCATACCAGCTTTCAGGTCAACAGAGGAAATTCCAGAGCCAGAGTCGTAGTCAGGGCCAGAGCCAGAACAGACCAGTGAATTACCGTGGCCTGACTAAAGCCCCATCAACCTCTTCTACCTGTGGATCCACAGGTAGTTCACCTGCTACTCAGTCTATCAACTGTTTCTATTGTGACAAGAAGGGACATACTGAGGCCCAGTGCTGGAAGAAGTCTGGACGATATGTGCGGTGTGGCAGTGATCAGCATCAGATCAAGGATTGCCCTAAATGGCAAGCAGGACAAAATCAGGTTAAACCAGCTGGTAGAGGTAAGACTCTAGTTCCTAGAGTTCAAGCTCGAGCTTATGCTATTGAGTGCGATGAGCTTCCAGAGGAGACCGCTATTGTTGAAGGTACATTCTCCATACTGAATCAACCTGTTAGGGTGCTAATTGATCCGGGTGTTACTCATTCATTTATTACTCCCTTATGTGTGCAACGTGTGAAACTACGAGTTGTATGTTTGCCTTACGAAGCAGAAGTTGGTACTCTGATGGGTTCTAAACTTATTACTAGCTCAGCTTGTAAAGCATGTAAAATCCAAATTAAAGATAGGGAACTCTCAGCCAATCTTATTGTATTACCTTTTCGAGACTATGAGGTCATCTTAGGGATGGACTGGTTGTCAAAGCATCATGCCCAACTAGATTGCCGGACGAAGATTGTAACGTTCTGGATACCTGGTCAACCAATACTAGAGGTAATAGGTCGAAGAGATTTCACCGGGAGTTTCATCATTTCATCTACGAAAGCAGTGAAGTCCTTGAGAAAAGGGAGTAGTGGATACTTAGCTTACCTCATCAACAAGCCGTCGAACAAAGCTAAGTTGGAGGAGATGCCAGTGATCAAAGACTATGCGGATGTGTTTCTAGAAGAATTGCCCGGTTTACCCCCAAATCGGGAGATCGAGTAGAGTTACTGCCTGGTACCCAGCCGATATCTAAAGCTCCCTATCATATGGCACCAACCGAGCTACAAAAATTGAAGGACCAATTGCAAGGATTGTTGAAGAAGGGGTTTGTTCAACCGAGTTCTTCTCCATGGGGTGCGCCAGTCCTATTTGTAAAGAAGAAAGACGGAACGCTGAGGCTATGCATCGATTACCGAGGATTGAACCAAGTGACCGTCAAGAATAAATACCCACTTCCACTGATCGACGAGTTATTTGATCAACTTCAAGGAGCCAAAGTGTATTTGAAGCTTGACTTGAGGCAAAGGTACTATCAGTTGCGGATCAAAAAGGAGGATGTGCCTAAAACGGCTTTCAGGACAAGATATGGGCATTATGAATATGTGGTGATGCCATTTGGACTAACCAATGCCCCTGCAGCTTTTATGGACTTGATGCACAAGGTGTTTCAACCCTACTTGGACCGATTTGTGGTGATCTTCATCGATGATATTTTGGTATACTCGAAATCCAAGGCTGAGCATGAACAACATCTGCAATTGGTATTGCAGAAACTTCGAGAGCATCAATTGTATGCAAAGTTTAGCAAGTACGAATTTTGGTTGCAGCAGATTGCATTTTTGGGGCATATCATATCCCAAGAGGGAGTAGTAGTGGACCCAGCAAAGATAGAAACGGTGATGTCTTGGAAGAAGCCGGAAAACATTACGGAGGTTCGTAGTTTTCTTGGTCTAGCCGGCTATTATCGGAGGTTCGTGAAGGATTTCTCTAGGATTGTAGGACCGCTTACAAAGCTCACTCAAAAGAAAACAAAGTTCGTGTGGGATGACAAATGTGAGAACAGCTTCCAAGAATTGAAGAAAAGATTGACTACCGCACCTGTTCTTGCAATACCTGAAGGGAGTCAAGGTTTTGTAATCTATAGCGATGCTTTGAAGGAAGGATTAGGTTGTGTGTTGATGCAAAATGGTAGAGTAATTGCGTATGCTTCTAGGAAACCGAAGCCGTATGAATTGAACAACCCGATGCATGATTTGGAGTTAGCGGCTATTGTGTTTGCACTTAAGAAATGGAGGCACTATCTGTGGGGTAACAAGTTCGAGGCGTTTACTGTTCACAAGAGCTTGAAATACTTGTTCTCACAAAAAGAGTTGAACATGAGGCAAAGGCGGTGGATGGAGCTTTTTGGATGATTATAACTGTACAATCAATTATGTGCCCGGTGAAGCAAATGTAGTTGCAGATGCCTTAAGTAGGAAAGCGAGCTTGACAAAACTAGAAGTCAAGGTGCAGGAGTTGTTCGAGTTGTCATTAAGCCCATTGGGCCTTTTGAATGGGCCATCTCTCTGGGCTGGGACAGTGAACCATCAACACATAAAGGATTTGTGCTCTCAACATAATGGGTGTGATCATACCAGCACTAATGCACCGGATCCCATCAGAACTCCGAAGTTAAGCGTGCTTGGGCGAGAGTAGTACTAGGATGGGTAACCCCCTGGGAAGTCCTCGTGTTGCACCCCCCTTTTCATTTTTTTTTGCTCCGGTTAAGGTTGCCAAGATACTTTATCCACCACATTTCTATTACCGAATCCCACGGCACCTTGGGCAAGATAATTTCGCTTCACGTAGAGGCTGAGCCCGCAAACCGAGGGCGTAGGGCTTGTGACCAGGTCTCCGTCGCTCCGGTGCCCATAACTTTTGATCCCTAATGAATTAAGCGGCGCATAGCATACCGTTGGAAAGCTCTTCGAGAGCTCTACGACAAAGGCAGCAAGCTTGCTTGGCTGCGCCTATTTTTAGAGCCCAAAATCGAACATTTTCATCAGTTTTAGACAACTTTTCTTCTTTTGCTCTGTTTTTCTATCTCGGATCGTACGTCGTGAGCTGTTAAAAGGATGACAACCACACTCGCGGGATATTATAGGGTCCTACAATGTGTCGATATCATGTCTTATGAGGATCCTGCGTTGTTGAAGCGGATGGGTTGTCGTTAAGCCCATTAGGTCTTTTGAATGGGCCATCTCTTTGGGCTGGGACTGTGAACCGTCAATACATAAAGGATTTGTGCCCTCAACATGACGCGTGTGATCATACCAGCACTAATGCACCGGATCCCATCAGAACTCCAAAGTTAAGCATGCTTGGGCGAGAATAGTACTAGGATGGGTGACCCCCTGGAATGTCCTCTCTGAGAGCTCTACGATGGGGGCAGCAAGCTTGGGCAGCTGCGCTAGTTTTTGGAGCTCAAAATCGAACATTTTTCTCAGTTTTGGGCCACTTTTCTTCTTTTGCTCTATTTTTTGCATCCCGAATTGTACGTCGTGAGCTGTTAAAAGGACGACAACCTAACTCGCGGGACATTAGAGGGCCCTACAACGCGTCGATATAATGTCTTGCGAGGATGCTGCATTGTTAAAGCAGATGGGTTGTCGTTAAGCCCATTAGGCCTTTTGAATGGGCCATCTCTCTGGGCTGGGACTATAAACCGTCAACACATAAAGGATTTCTGCCCACAACATGATGGGTGTGATCATACCAACACTAATGCACCGGATCCCATCAGAACTCCGAAGTTAAGCGCGCTTGGGCGAGAGTAGTACTAGGATGGGTGACCCCATGTGAAGTCCTCGTGTTGCACCCCCGCTTTTCAATTTTTTTTTTGCCCCGGTTAGTGTTGCCAAGATACATTATCCACCACATTTCTATTACCGAATCGCACGGCACCTTGGGCAAGTCAACTTCGCTTCACGTAGAGGCTGGGCCCGCAAACCGAGAGCGTGGGGCTTGTGACCAGGTCTCCGTCGCTCCGGTGCCCATAACTTTTAATCTGTAAGGATTCACACGGCGCACAGCATACCGTTGGAAAGCTTTGCTAGAGCTCTACGACGGGGGCAACAAGCCTATTCGGCTGTGCCTATTTTCGGAGCCCAAAATTGAACATTTTCATCAGTTTCAGGCCACTTTTCTTCTTTTGCTCTATTTTTTCATCCCGGATCGTACGTCGCTAGCTGTTAAAAGGACGACAACGTAACTCTCAGGATGTTACATGGCCCTACAGTGCGTCGATATCACGTCTTACGAGGGTGCTGTGTTGTTGAAGCGAATGGGTTGTCGTTAAGCCCATTGGGCCTTATGAATGGGCCATCTCTCTGGGCTGGGACTATGAACCGTCAACACATAAAGGATTTGTACCCTCAGCATGACGGGTGAGATCATACCAGCACTAATGCACTGGTTCCCATCAGAACTCTGAAGTTAAGCGTGCTTGGGCGACAGTAGTACTAAGATGGGTGACCCCCTGGGAAGTTCTCGTGTTGCACCCCCTTTTCAATTTTTTTTGGCCCTGGTTAGGGTTGCCAATATACTTTATCCACAACATTTCTATTACCGAATCCCACGGCATCTTGGGCAGGACAACTTCGCTTCACGTAGAGGCTGGGCCCGCAAACCGAGGGCGTAGGGCTTGTGACCAGGTCTCCGTCGCTCCGGTGCCTATAACTTTTGATCCGTAAGGAGTTATGCGGCGCACAGCATACCGTTGGAAAGCTCCCCGAGAGCTCTACGATGGGGGCAACAAGCCTGTTCAGCTGCGCTCTTTTTTGGAGCCCAAAATCGAACGTTTTTATCAGTTTCGAGCCACTTTTCTTGTTTTGCTCTGTTTTTCCATCCCGGATCGTACGTCGTGTGCTGTTAAAAAGACGACAACCTAACTCGCGTGACATTAGAGGGCCCTACAACATGTCGATATCACGTCTTGCAAGGATGCTGCGTTGTTAAAGTGGATGGGTGGTCGTTAAGCCCATTGGGCCTTTTGAATGGGCCATCTCTCTGGGCTGGGACTGTGAACCATCAACACATAAAGGATTTGTGCCCTAAACGTGACAGGTGCGATCATACCAGCACTAATACACCAGATCCCATCAGAATTCCGAAGTTAAGCGTGCTTGGGCGAGAGTAGTACTAGGATGGGTAACCCCCTAGGAAGTCCTCGTGTTGCACCCCACTTTTTAATTTTTTTTGCCCCGGTTAGGGTTGCCAAGATACTTTATCTACCACATTTCTATTACCGAAACCCACGGCATCTTGGGCAAGACAACTTCGCTTCACATAGAGGCCAGACCCGCAAACCGAGGGCTTAGGGCTTGTGACCAGGTCTCCGTCGCTCCGGTGCCCATAACTTTTGATCTGTAAGGAGTTATGTGGCGCACAACATACCGTTATAAAGCTCTCCGAGAGCTCTACCACGGGGCAGTAAGCTTGCTCGGCTTCGCCTATTTTTCGAGCCCAAAATTGAACGTTTTCATCAGTTTTTGTCCACTTTTCTACTTTTGCTCTGTTTTTCCGTCCCGGATCGTACGTCGTGAGTTGTGAAAAAGGACGACAACCTAATTCGCAGGATATTACAGGGCCCTACAATGCGTCGATATCACGTTTTAAGAGGATGCTACGTTGTTGAAGCAGATGGGTTGCCGTTAAGCCCATTGGGCCTTTTGAATGGGCCATTTCTCTAGGCTAGACTGTGAACCGTCAACATATAAAGGATTTGTGCCCTCAACATGACGGGTGTGATCATACCAACACTAATACACCGGATCCCATCAGAACTCCAAAGTTAAGCGTGCTTGGAAGAGAGTAGTACTAGGATGGGTGACCCCCTGGAATGTCCTCGTGTTGCACCCCTCTTTTCAATTTTTTTTGCCCTGGTTAGGGTTGCCAAGATACTTTATCCACCACATTTTTATTACCGAATCCCACGGCACCTTGGGCAAGACAACTACGCTTCATGTAGACGCTGGGCCCGCAAACCGAGGGCGTAGGGATTGTGACCAGGCCTCCGTCGCTCCAGTGCCCATAACTTTTGATCCGTAAAGAGTTACGCGGCGCACAGCATACCGTTGGAAAGCTCCCTGTGAGGCACGACCCCAAATAACGTGTGTTACCTCGATTTGCTTGCCATAGATCCCTAATTATATGACCGACCTTGGATTACGTGTCTTGTCTTGGTTTTCGTGCATACCTTGTCATACGTGTTTTGAACTAGAATAGTGTGCCCTAATCCCCGACTGACGTGCGATACCTAGATATACATGCCCTGACCTTGATGTACGTGCGTTACCTCATTTTATGTGCCCTAACCTTGAACTACATACCTTAACCTAGATATAGAGTCGTGCCTTGAATTGCGTGCATTGCATTGAATTACGTGCCTTGCATTGGTTTACATGCATTCACCTAGGATTGCGTGCATTTACTTGAAAAACGTGAATTCGTCTCATAGTTCGTGCCCTACCTCGTAGTGCATGCCCTAGACCTTGGAAAACGTGCCCTCATGCTAAACCAGAAAGCATCTTACACGAAGCATTAGGTCATTAATTAATCCTACAAAATCCACTAACTATTATTAAATTACTAATTCAACTCACTAGAAGACAAAAAATTCACTAAACACTAGACATTCCTTATTCTTTTTTCTTTTTTCTTTTTGCACTTTCAACACACAATTAAATAACACTCAAAAGATGACAAAAATTCATAAATTATACATGCTATGGCCGGCCATACCAAGACATTTGAGCAAGGATTAAACAATTATTCATTTAAAAATGCATGCTTAGACAAACTATGACAAACACTTAGCACAATGCATAAAAAATGCTCAAAACCACCTCAATTCTCCACCATTCTCGACATTACTCCCTTGCACATGCTAAACATTTCAAAATTAAAGTATCTTGAAGACACAAAGCTGAAAATTTCAAGCCCCAAGGCCGAACATGCTCATCAAACTTCAAGGCCTTTGTTTCTTTTTCATTCTCTCATTTTCCTCTCACATTTCTCTCTCTCCCTCTCATTTTTCTCTCTCTCTTGGCCTTGGCTAATTCTCTTCACTTCACAACTCATCTTCAACATCCTAAGGTTAATCAAGGCAAGCCCAAGCAAAGGAACTCAACCAAGCTAGCTAGATTGCAAGAAAACACACATGCAAGCTATTGAGTCTTCATTTCGGCCCTAGGTGAGTTACTAAGCTTCCATTTCTTTTCTTCTTGTTCTAACCACATGCATGTACTAAGAGCTTGGTCACTAAGCTAGGAAGAATAGGGAAAATCTAGTTGGAACCTCGGCTAGGCAAAGGAGAAGAAGAAAGTTGTGCTTCAACAAGTTTTTGTGCATCTTCTTGGTTGATTGCTAAGGTGAGGGCTAAAACCTTTTGAAAATCCTTCAAAAATTCACATGCATGCTCATAAATGTATGTCTTTGCTTCTGTAATTGATTTATATGTTCGTTCATAAGCTTCTTCAACCATGCATGGCAAGATCTTGGCTTGAAAGTGGTGATAGGTGAAGTCGGATTATGTGACAGCTCTCTGACCAGTTGTTTCGAGGTAAGCTTAGCTAGACAAATGATGTTGAAAATGCATGAAAATTGGTAGGTGACTATTTTTTCCAGTTTTGAACATTTTTCGTAGAAATAGGCCGAAGCTAATTTTGACTCTAAGGTCCTCAAAATAGAAAATCTTTAAAATGTGTTCAAATCTGGAAATCTGGAAAAAAATGAAGTAGGTTTTGGCAGATGCACTGACCTTGTAGAACGAACCATATTTGACTTAGTAAATGATATCCAAAATACATGAAATTTGGTGTACTGTTATATTTTTCAGTTCTGGACATTTTTGTCAGAAATGGACTAAGGCTAAATCTGACCCTAAGGACCTCAAAAACGTCAATTATCGAAATGTGTGCAAATCTGGACAGTTTTGTGCTATCCCACTGTTTCGGCTATAACTAATGATCCCGAACTCCAAATGATGCAAGGTTTGTTTCTGATTTTAGTTCACTTCTTAAGCTTTAATTTTACATCTTATTCACTGGAATTGGAGATTGTTTGCTTATCCTAATGATTGTGAGAAAACAGCCTATTGCAGTAAGGGTTTCACTTAGTGTTGTGCTTAGAAAAATTGTTGTAACTTCTCTTGTTGAATTAAAAGCTTGAGATTGTAGCTTTGGGATGTTGTGTGGACTGTTTTGAATGTTTGAGGATGTTGAATTAAATGATGCATGGCTTGAGGTTGATTTTGAGTTGGATTGGGACTTAAATTGTACGGATGTGCACAAAATGGAAACCCTAGTGACTAAGCGAACTTGCTATGTGTTGATCCTTTGAATATCGAGTATAATTATATGTTTAGTAGGCTGCCCATAGTTGCCTTATAGCCCTAAATGTGATATTGATTCGTTGCATGTTTACCAATGGGCCTTTCTTGCATCCGAGCCCACGTAAATGTTATATAATCTTATTATATGATTACGTGGACTTTGAATTGAGTTATATGGCTTGATTTACATGTGTTACATGGCTACCCGTTTAATGTTCATAGAACTCTATATACCTTTCAAGTGAAATTACTTGTCTTATCGTGCCCTGCTTGTTTACTTGTCAATGTGCAATCTTATGACTGACCGGAGGCAACCTACTTTGTTGTCCTCCTAATGTGATATTTTAAATGTCATAATTGTGCATTGCATACAAGGTTGCAACCTTCCATGTCGGCATGGTAGCGATCACGCACACCGGGCGGCATCGGGCTTGCCGGTGCACCCGTGACTACCATGGTCCTATTCCCTCTCTCGCTTGGGGGCTAGACTTCCTCGGAGAGTTGGGTCATAGGATTTCAGGGTACATCCGCAGTACACCCACCTGGCGTGTTTGGGGGATGTTTTGAAGTCAGCCGCAACAACTGATTCTGGAATTGATCTGAGAGCAAAAGCTCACCGTATCCTTTTACTATGTGTATAAGTACTCTCACTTGGTCCCTAGAGGACCTCGGGGAGGAAAGACTGGTAATTGCATTCTTTACTATTATATTACGTTATGTACTTGCTTGTGATACACATCATGCTTGCAAAAGGGTTTTCATAAGATTGAACCGGAAAATGAGTTTCAAAACCTATTTCTCGTTCCCCCTCGCTGAGTTCATAAGGACTCACGCTCTTTTAACATCTCAGGTGAAGAAGATCAAGAACAGGTACCCGAGGACGATGTGCCTAACGACGATTCATTGGAGTGATTGCTTGTCCTGTGTGCTTTGCTTGATTTATGGCCATTTGTGAAAACTATGCTACTTGAAGACTGTTTCTTTCATGTTGCTAATGTTGTAATGTAAAAGACCCCCATTGTAATTTGGGGTCTAATATTGGTTTGTACTGATATTTCTAGACAAACACTAGATACTGCTATGGTCGTTTTTCTTTTATTATTGCTAGTAGCTATAATAGGATTATGAAGTATTAGGTAAGGGCAAAGTAAGATGAATCATCCAAATCTTAAACAGGTTCTCGCTATTAAGCTAAGATCAACAGGTACTTTGTAACGAGGATAAACAAACAAACGAGACATAGCATCACGCTAGGTTAGAAATCAAACGAGAAGTCGAAATAACCAATAGGCAATTCAATTGATGTTAAATGGTAATCCTAGTTGGAAACGAAATTGAGATGGAAAAAATTTGAGGCGTTTAGAGAATTAGGTCAAACCAAAAAGCCCAATCACAGCCGTTATGCTGCCGGTTTTTCAGAAAATTTTGGAGTTTAGGCCAAAACGTTAAGTGTTAAATCTTCATGAATGGTTAAGTACGAGACGTGACTTGAATGTTTAGATCACACCCTAGTCTAACCTTTATAGGCCGGGTTGGGGCGTGACACCTTATACTAGAATGGTATCAGAGCTTAGTTTAGTAACTAGGCATTAGTCGGGTTCAGCTCTCGGACCATAGGTAGAAGCCCTAAGATAATTATGATATCTTGTTTATATGTGTTAATGTGTGCTAATGTGCTTTAATTGTTTTGAACATCAAATATTATGTGCCTTTGCGGACCATATGTATTCTATATCATGCACACCGACACGTCCTCAATAATGCATACATGCTTTTATACTCATTCCTTGATACATGTGCATGTTATATAACCGTGAATGACTGCGTAGCACAGGTATAATTGTTGAGGTAAAATTGTCTCCTTATCTTTGGAATACACATGTCTGTGATTAGGCTATCAATTTTATAGCTATAAAGTTCTTGATTCTGTTAAACTGTTCTTCTAATTGTGGTTCAAGAATAAATGTTAAGGACATACAACTTTCCTTAGATATATATGTTCATATGCTTATAATGGAAGTTTGACTTAGGAGTTGCTTTTGAATTAAATTCTTATATCTTAAAATGGTATAATAGACTATTTATATGATCAAATCCTTACTTGATTAGAATTAAGCATCGTTGAACCTAATAAGGTGTATATTAACGAGTTTCAAGCTCACTTAATGGTAAGATTGTGACCTAGAAATTAAGAGATGGACTCGTGAAAATTGACGATAGGGGTTAGATTATTAAGGCGTGAATAGTGTGTTTAAGTAACTTAACAATGGATAACCTCAAGACATGTGGGCAACTCTGGAGACTAAGTTTAACAAGGTTGATGAATCTTAGTATAACAAGATATGGGGATGTTGGAATTGAGGAATTCACGTAGCTAGAACTCGTGTTTGGAAAACTGCACCTAAAATGTTAGGTCGAATAGAAGTGTAAGGTATTGAATTATGCATTAGATGACTAACGTTGCTAAAGGTCCTAAGTTGGATATCGGTGATATTTAGAATCATGGTATCAAATTGTTGCCCCTCGGATTTAGTTGTGATTATGTGAAGTAAGACCATGGACCTAGTATATAAACTATGGAAATGAGATTAAAGCATCTGGTTGCAAAGTGGAGTCGTTAGGATATGATTAGTAATCCTAAATAGCTAATAGTGAGTATGCATGATGATTCATGGTGAACCCTAGGACCTAAGGTCATTGAGACTTGATGCTCTTAGCTAGTTGAACATATAAATGAAGAGAGTAAGATTCCATATAGTTAAGATAAAGATGAATTAGAGTCATGATGACCCAAGAGACTGCTGTTAGACAACCGTATTATGTGCACCGTTTCACATCTAGAAACTAGCCGTTGGTAGACTTCGAATCGTGGTCGTTAAATGGAGGGTGAATCTTGTAGTGATAGTTAAATAAGTGGTTGATTACTTTTGAAGTTCTATTAGGTTATGTTGAAGGATGCCTCATGGTCATAATTCTTATATTGATACAACCTTGAAGTTATCTCGTGTAAGTATTTTATGAGCTCGGTCATTTTGGTACCCATTTATAGTCCTAGGATTGTTGTTGTACGGCCGGTAACCTAGTAGAGAATTGATCTCACTTACATAGCTATGAACCTAGCTTAGTAACATTAATGTTGAAGATATATTGGTGGGCATTAAGTGTTCAAAGGAATGACTAGTTCGCTAAGTGAGTAGGACCATTGTCTCCTTAAGTATGACATAACATTGGGTTGAGGTGAGTGAAATTTATTTGAGATTGAAACTATTCACCTTAGGAGCCTTGGTTAAGATTAAAGGAAATTCTAAGGCCTTGTGATTTGAAAATAAAGATTTGAATAAGGAAATAATTGTGGATCACAAGCTGATGAAGCTTACTTGAAAAGTTGAACTAGTGCCACATGATTAGTTTACCCATGCAATTTCAATGGCAATTTGTTGGTGGTACTTAATAAACCTTAGAATTCGAGTTTAATAAATCTCAACGGTTTTCCTCCTTGATTACAAGCGTGAAGGTTAACGAAGCTAGGAAAGGATGTTAGTGAATAAGAGTTTGTAACCGGGAGACTAGTCATTAGAAGATTTACTAATCCAATGTACCTTCAAGATAAGAACTATGATACTATCGATAGACGACGACTTGAGATGGATTAGTTTGTTTGATGAGTTCAACCTAAAAATAGGGTCATATGTGGAAATGATCCATAAGTTGTATATGTCCTACATGTTAACAGTTTTGAAACTGGTTGATAGGATATATAAATCGGATATAGACCTATCATCTTGAAATTGGTGTATGTCACCATAGAATCATGGTATTATTGTGATATTCATTTTGAGGTATGAATGCAAGATTGATACAGGATGAGTCATGATTTTGGAGTTATAGTTATATTGTTAGAATACCGATGCAACTTTGATGACTATGTTTGGAGATTCTAACCCTAGTTAATGAACTCGACCTTAAGATCAATTGAAGAAAATAGAGTTGTTCAAAGGAACGAACTGTAAATGTAGGTGTCACACTGAATTAAATGATTGGAGAAAGCTAGGAAGTGAATTCGTTGTGGTAAGAGAGATCATAGAGCAAAGGACGACCCGGAGTTGGAAAATAACAATGGTCGGAATCCGTCTAAATGACCTCAATAGGCAATAATGAATTTCAGGACGATATTCTTTTAAAGAGGGGAAGATGTGAGGCCCGACCCTGAATAACTTTTGATCCGTAAGGAGTTACGCAGTGCACAGCATACCGTTGGAAAGCTCTCCGAGAGCTCTACGACGGGGGCAGAAACCCACTCGACTATGCCTATTTTCAGAGTCCAAAATCAAACATTTTCATCAGTTTCGGGCCACTTTTCTTCTTTTGCTCTATTTTTCTGTCCGGGATCGTACGTCGTGAGCTGTTAAAAGGACGACAACCTAACTCGCGGGATATTACAGGGACCTACAACGCGTCGATATCATGTCTTGCGAGGATGCTGCGTTGTTGAAGCGGATGAGTTGTCGTTAAGCCCATTAGGCCTTTTGAATAGGCCATCTCTCTGGGCTGGGACTGTGAACCGTCAACACATAAAGGATTTGTGCCCTCAACATGACGGGTGCGATCATACCAGCACTAATGCACTGGATCCCATAAGAACTCCGAAGTTAAGAGTGCTTGGGCGAGAGTAGTACTAGGATAGGTGACCCCTTGGGAAGTCCTCGTGTTGCACCCCCGCTTTTGAATTTTTTTTGCCCCGGTTAGGGTTGCCAAGATACTTTATCCACCACATTTCTATTACCGAATCCCACGACAGCTTGGGCAAAACAACATCGCTTCACGTAGAGGTTGGGCCCACAAACCGAAGGCGTAGGGCTTGTGACCAGGTCTCCGTCGCTCCGGTGCCCATAATTTTTGATCTGTAAAGAGTTACGCGGTGCACAGCATACCGTTGGAAAGCTCTCCGAGAGCTCTACTATGGCGTAGCAAGCTTGCTAGGCTGCGCCCGTTTTTGGAGCCCAAAATCAAATGTTTGCATCAATTTCGGGCAACTTTTTTTCTTTTGCTCCCTTTTTTCGTCCTGGATCGTACGTCGTGAGCTGTTAAAAGGACGACAACCTAACTCACGGGACATTAGAGGGCCCTACAATGCGTCGATATCACGTCTTGCGAGGATGCTGCGTTGTTGAAGCGTATGGGTTGTCGTTAAGCCCATTGGGCCTTTTGAATAGGCTATCTCTCTGGGCTAGGACTGTGAACTATCAACACATAACGGATTTGTGCCCACAACATGATGGGTGCGATCATACCAGCACTAATGCACCAGATCCCATCAGAACTGCAAAGTTAAGCATGCTTAGGCGAGAGTAGTACTAGGATGGGTGACCCCCTGGGAAGTCCTCGTGTTGCACCCTACTTTTCAATTTTTTTTGCCCCGGTTAGGGTTGCCAAGATACTTTATCCACCACATTTCTATTAACGAATCCCACGGCACCTTGGGCAAGACAACTTCCCTTCACGTAGAGGCTGGGCCCGCAAACCGAGGGCATAGGGCTTGTGACCAGGTCTCCTCGCTCCGGTGCGCATAACTTTTGATCTGTAAGGAGTTATGTGGCGCACAGCATACCGTTAGAAAGCACTCCGAGAGCACTAAAATGGGCGCAGTAAGCCTGCTAGGCTGCGCCTGTTGTTGGAGCCCAAAATATAACGTTTTTATCAGTTTTCGGCCACTTTTCTTCTTTTGCTCTGTTTTTCCGTGCCGGATCATACATTGTGAGCTGTTAAAAGGACGACAACCTAACTCGCGGGATATTACAGGGCCCTACAATGTGTCGATATCACGTCTTATGAGGATGCTGCATTGTTGAAGAGGATAGGGTGTCGTTAAGCTCATTGGGCCTTTTGAATGGGCTATGTCTCTGGGTTGGGGTTGTGAACCGTCAACACATAAAGGATTTGTGTCCTCAACATGACGAGTGCGATCATACCAGCACTAATGCACCGGATCCCATCAGAACTCTGAAGTTAAGCGTGCTTGGGCGAGAGTAGTACTAGGATGGGTGACCCTATGGGAAGTCCTCGTGTTGCACCCCCCTTTTCAATTTTTTTTGCCTCAGTTAGGGTTGCCAAGATACTTTATCCATCTCATTTCTATTATCAAATCCCACGGCACCTTGGGCAAGACAACTTCGCTTCACGTAGAGGCTGGGCCCACAAACCGAAGGTGTAGGGCTTGTGACCAGGTCTCCATCACTCCGATGCCCATTACTTTTGATCCGTAAGGCGTTACGCGACGCACAGCATACCGTTGGAAAGCTCTCCGAGAGCTCTTCGACTGGGGCAGCAAGCCTGCTCGACTGCGCCCATTTTTGGAGCACAAAATTGAACGTTTTCATCTATTTTTGGCCACTTTTCTTCTTTTGCTCTGTTTTTCCATCCCGGATCGTACGTCGTGAGCTGTTAAAAGGACGACAACCTAACTCGCGGGACATTAGAGGGCCCTACTACACGTCGATATCACATCTTGTGAGGATTCTGCGTTTTTGAAGCGGATGGGTTGTCGTTAAGCCCATTGGGGCTTTTGAATAGGGCATCTCTCTAGGCTGGGACTGCGAACCGTCAACACATAAAGGATTTATGCCCTCAACATGACGGGTGCGATCAAACCAGCACTAATGCACCGGATCCCATCAGAACTCCGACGTTAAGCATGCTTGGGCGAGAATAGTACTCGGATGGGTGAACCCCTGGGAAGTCCTCGAGTTGCACCCCCCATTTTCAATTTTTTTCGCCTCGGTTAGGGTTGCCAAGATACTTTATCCACCACATTTCTATTACCGAATCACATGGCACCTTGGGCAAGACAACTTCGCTTCCTGTAGAGGTTGGGACCGTAAACCGAGGGCGTGGGACTTATGACCAGGTCTCCGTCGCTCTGGTGCCCATTAATTTTAATCCGTACGGAGTTACGCGACACACATCATACCGTTGGAAAGCTCTCCGAGAGCTCTACGATGGGGGCAGCAAGCCTGCTCAGCTGCGCCAGTTTTTGGAGCCTAAAATTGAACATTTTCATTAGTTTCAGGCCAATTTTCTTCTTTTGCTCTGTTTTTTCATCCCGGATCGTACGTCGCGAGTTGTTAAAAGGACGACAACCTAACTCGTGTGATATTACTGGGCCTTACAACGTGTCGATATTACATCTTGCGAGGATGCTGCGTTGTTGAAGCGGATGGGTTGTCGTTAAGCCCATTGGGCCTTTTGCATGGGCCTTCTCTCTGGGTTCAGAATGTGAACCGTCAATACATAAATGATTTATGCCCACAACATGACGGGTGCGATCATACCAGCACTAATGCACTGGATCCCATCAGAACTCCGAAGTTAAGCGTGCTTGGACGAGAGTAGTACTAGTATGGGTGACCCCCTGGGAAGTCCTCATGTTGTACCCCCCCATTTCAATTTTTTTTGCCCCGATTAGGGTTGCCAAGATACTTTATCCACCATATTTCTATTACCGAATCCCACGGCACCTTGGGCAAGACAACTTAACTTCACGTAGAGGCTGGGCCCGCAAACCGAGGGCATAGGGCTTGTGGCCAGGTCTCCGTCGCTTCGGTGCCCATAACTTTTGATCTGTAAGGAGTTACGTGGCGCACAGCATACCGTTAGAAAGCTTTCCGAGAGCACTAAAACGGGGGCAGTAAGCCTGCTAGGCTGCGCCTGTTGTTGGAGCCCAAAATATAACGTTTTTATCAGTTTTGGGCCACTTTTCTTCTTTTGCTCTGTTTTTCTGTGACGAATCATACATTGTGAGCTGTTAAAAGGACGACAACCTAACTTGCGGGATATTACGGGGCCCTACATTGTGTCAATATCACGTCTTACGAGGATGCTGCATTGTTGAAGAGGATAGGGTGTCGTTAAGCTCATTGGGCCTTTTGAATGGGCTATGTCTCTGGGTTGGGGTTGTGAACCATCAACACATAAAGGATTTGTGTCCTCAACATGACGAGTGCGATCATACCAGCACTAATGCACCGGATCCCATCAGAACTCCGAAGTTAAGCGTGCTTGGGCGAGAGTAGTACTAGGATGGGTGACCCCATGGGAAGTCCTCGTGTTGCACCCCCTTTTTCAATTTTCTTTTGCCCCGGTTAGGGTTGCCAAGATACTTTATCCATCTCATTTCTATTATCGAATCCCACGGCACCTTGGGCAAGACAACTTCGCTTCACGTAGAGGCTGGGCCCACAAACCGAGGGTGTAGGGCTTGTGACCAGGTCTCCATCACTCCGGTGCCCATTACTTTTGATCCGTAAGGCGTTACGCGACGCACAGCATACCGTTGGAAAGCTCTCCGAGAGCTCTTCGACTGGGGCAGCAAGCCTGCTCGACTGCGCCCATTTTTGGAGCACAAAATTGAACGTTTTCATCTATTTTTGGCCACTTTTCTTCTTTTGCTCTGTTTTTCCGTCCCGGATCGTACGTCGTGAGCTGTTAAAAGGACGACAACCTAACTCGCGGGACATTAGAGGGCCCTACAACACGTCGATATCACATCTTCCGAGGATGCTGCGTTTTTTAAGCGGATGGGTTGTCGTTAAGCCCATTGGGGCTTTTGAATATGCCATCTCTCTAGGCTGGGACTGCGAACCATCAACACATAAAGGATTTATGCCCTCAACATGACGGGTGCGATCATACCAGCACTAATGCACCGGATCCCATCAGAACTCCGACGTTAAGCGTGCTTGGGCGAGAATAGTACTCGGATGGGTGAACCCCTGGGAAGTCCTTGTGTTGCACCCCCCCTTTTCAATTTTTTTTGCCTCGGTTAGGGTTGCCAAGATACTTTATCCACCACATTTCTAATATCGAATCACATGGCACCTTGGGCAAGACAACTTCGCTTCCCGTAGAGGTTGGGACCGTAAACCGAGGGCGTGGGACTTATGACCAGGTCTCCGTCGCTCTGGTGCCCATTAATTTTAATTCGTATGGAGTTACGTGACGCACATCATACCGTTGGAAAGCTCTCCGAGAGCTCTACGATGGGGGCAGCAAGCCTGCTCAGCTGCGCCAGTTTTCGGAGCCCAAAATTGAACATTTTTATTAGTTTCAGGCCAATTTTCTTCTTTTGCTCTGTTTTTTCTTCCCAGATCGTACGTCGTGAGTTGTTAAAAGGACGACAACCTAACTCGTGTGATATTACTGGGCCTTACAATGCGTCGATATTACATCTTGCGAGGATGCTGCGTTGTTGAAGAAGATGAGTTGTCGTTAAGCCCATTGGGCCTTTTGAATGGGCCTTCTCTCTGGGTTCGGAATGTGAACCGTCAACACATAAATGATTTATGCCCACAACATGACGGGTGTGATCATACCAGCACTAATGCACCGGATCCCATCAGAACTCCGAAGTTAAGCGTGCTTGGACGAGAGTAGTACTAGTATGGGTGACCCCCTGGGAAGTCCTCGTGTTGTACCCCCCCTTTTCAATTTTTTTTTCCCCGATTAGGGTTGCCAAGATACTTTATCCACCACATTTCTATTACCGAATCCCACCGCACCTTGGGCAAGAAAACTTAACTTCACGTAGAGGCTGGGACCGCAAACCGAGGGCTTGGTCTTGTGGCCAGGTCTCTGTCGCTCCGATGCCCATAACTTTTAATCTGTAAGGAGTTACGTGGCGCACAACATACAGTTTGAAAGCTCTCTAAGAGCTCTACGCCTGGGGCAGCAAGCCTGCTTGGCTGCGCTTATTTCGGAGCCCAAACTCAAATGTTTTCATCAGTTTTGGGCCATTTTTATTCTTTTGCACTATTTTTCAGTCCCGGATCATACGTCGTGAGCTGTTAAAAGGACGACAACCTAACTTGCGGGATATTACAGGGCCCTACAACTCGTGGATATCACATCTTACGAGGATGCTGCGTTGTTGAAGCGGATGGGTTGTCGTTAAGCCCGTTGGGCCTTTTGAATAGGCCATCTCTCTGGGCAGGGACTGTGAACCGTCAACACATAAAGGATTTGTGCCCTCAACATAATGGGTGCGATCATACCAGCACTAATGCACCAATCCCATCAGAACTCCAAAGTTAAGTGTGCTTGGGCTAGAGTAGTACTAGGATAGATGATCCCCTGGGATGTCCTCGTGTTGCACCCCCCTCTTCAATTTTTTTGCCCCGGTTAGGGTTGCAAAGATACTTTATCCACCACATTTCTATTACCGAATCGCACGGTACCTTGGGCAAGACAACTTCGCTTCACGTAGAGGATGGGCTCGCAAACCGAGGGCGTAGGGCTTGTTTCCAGGTCTCCGTCGCTCCGGTGCCCATAACTTTTGATCTGAAAAGAGTTACGTGGCGCACAACATACCGTTGGAAAGCTCTCTGAGAGCTCTACGAACGGACAGCGAGCTTGCTTTGCTGCGCCTATTTTTGAAGCCCAAAATTGAATGTTTTCATCAGTTTCGGACCACTTTTCTACTTTTGATCTGTTTTTCCGTCCTGGATCGTACGTCGTGAGCTGTTAAAAGGATGACAACCTAACTCGAGAGATATTACTGGGCCCTACAACTCATCGATATCACGTCTTGCGAGGATGCTGCGTTGTTTAAGCGGATGGATTGTCGTTAAGCCCATTGGGCCTTTGGAATGGGCCATCTCTCTGGGCTGGGACTGTGAACCGTCAACACATAAAGGATTTGTGCCCTCAACATGACGGGTGCGATCATACCAGCCCTACTGCACTGGATCCCATCAGAACTCCGAAGTTAAGCGTGCTTGGGCGAGAGTAGTACTAGGATGGGTGACCCCCTGGGAAGTCTTCGTCTTGCGCCCTCCTTTTCAATTTTTTCTGCCCCGGTTAAGGTTGCCAAGACACTTTATCCACCACATTTCTAATAACGAATCCCACGGCACCTTGGGCAAGACAACTTCACTTCACGTAGAGGCTGGGCCCGCAAACCGAAGGCGTAGGGCTTGTGACTAGGTCTCCGTCTCTCTAGTGACCATAACTTTTGATCCGTAAGAAGTTACGTGGCGCACAGCATACCGTTGGAAAGCTCTCCAAGAGCTCTACTGCGGGGGAACAAGCCTGCGCGGCTGCACCCATTTTTGGAGACCAAAATCGAACATTTGCTTTAATTTCGGGCCACTTTTCTTCTTTTGCTCTGTTTTTCTGTCTCGGATTGTACATCATGAGTTGTTAAAAGGATGACAACCTAACTCGCGGGACATTAGAGGGCCCTACAATACGTCGATATCATGTCTTGCAATGATGCTGCATTGTTGAAGTGGATGGGTTGTCGTTAAGCCCATTGGGCCTTTTGAATGGGCCATATCTCTGGGCTGGGACTGTGAACCGTCAACACATAAAGGATTTGTGCCCACAACATGACGGGTGTGATCATACCAGCACTAATGCATCGGATCCCATCAGAACTCCGAAGTTAAGCGTGCTTGGGCGAGATTATTACTAGGATGGGTGAACCCCTGGGAAGTCCTAGTGTTGCACCCCCTTTTCAATTTTTTTTGCCCCGGTTAAGGTTGCCAAGATACTTTATCCACCACATTTCTATTACCAAATCCCACGGCACCTTGGGCAAGACCACTTCACTTCACGTAGAGGCTGGGCCCACAAACCGAGGGCGTAGGGCTTGTGACCAGGCCTCCGTCGCTCCGGTGCCCATAACTTTTGATCCGTAAGGAGTTACGCAGTGCACAGCATACCGTTGGAAAGATCTCCGAGAGCTCTACGATGGGGGCAGAAGCCTGCTCGACTGGGCCTATTTTCAGAGCCCAAAATCAAATATTTTCATCAATTTCGGGCGACATTTCTTCTTTTGCTCTATTTTTCGGTCCGGGATCGTATGTCGTGAGCTGCTAAAAGGACGACAACATAACTCGCGGGATATTACAAGGCCCTACATCGCGTCGATATCACGTCTTGCGAGGATGCTGCGTTGTTAAAGTGGATGGGTTGTCGTTAAGCCTATTGGTCCTTTTGAATAGGCCATCTCTCTAGGCTGCGACTGTGAACCGTCAACACATAAAGGATTTGTGCCCATAACATGATGGGTGCGATCATACCAGCACTAATGCGCCGGATCCCATCAGAACTCCGAAGTTAAGCGTGCTTGGGCGAGAGTAGTACTAGGATGGGTGACCCCAAGGGAAGTCCTCATGTTGTACCCCACTTTTCAATTTTTTTTGCCCCGGTTAGGGTTGCCAAGATACTTTATCCACCACATTTCTATTATCGAATCCCACGGCACCTTGGGCAAGACAACTTCCCTTCACGTAGAGGCTGGGCCCGCAAACCGAGGGCGTAGGGCTTGTGACCAAGTCTCCGTCGCTCCAGTGCCCATAACTTTTGATCGATATGGAGTTACGTGGCGCAAAGCATACCGTTAGAAAGCTCTTCGAGAGCACTACAACGGGGGCAGTAAGCCTACTAAGCTGCGCCCGTTGTTGGACCCAAAATAGAACATTTTTATTAGTTTCAGGACACTTTTCTTCTTTTGCACTGTTTTTCTATCAGGGATCGTACGTCGTGAGCTGTTAAAAGGACGACAACCTAACTCGCGGGATATTACAGGGCCCTACAACGAGTCGATATCACGTCTTGGGAGGATGCTACGTTGTTGAAGCGGATGGGTTGCCGTTAAGCCCATTGGGGCTTTTTAATAGGCCATCTCTCTGGGCTGGGACTGTGAACCGTCAACAAATAAAGGATTTGTGCCCTCAACATGATGGGTGCGATCATACCAGCACTAATGCACTAGATCCCATCAGAACTACGAAGTTAAGCGTGCTTAGGCGAGAGTAGTACTAGGATGGGTGACCCTCTGGGAAGTCCTCGTGTTGCACCCCAACTTTTCAAATTTTTTTGCCCCGGTTTGGGTTGCCAAGATACTTTATCTACCACATTTCTATTACCGAATCCCACGACACCTTGGGCAAAACAACATCGCTTCACGTAGAGGCTGGGCCCACAAACCGAAGGCATAGGGCTTGTGACCAGGTCTCCGTCGCTCCGGTGCCCATAATTTTTGATTTGTAAAGAGTTACGCGGTGCACAGCATACCGTTGGAAAGCTCTCCGAGAGCTCTACTATGGGGCAGCAAGCCTACTAGGCTGCGCCCATTTTTGAAGCCCAAAATCGAATGTTTACATCAATTTCGGGCCACTTTTTTTCTTTTGCTCCCTTTTTTCATCCTGGATCGTACGTCGTGAGCTGTTAAAAGGAAGACAACCTAACTCGCGGGACATTAGAGGGCCCTACAATGCGTCGATATCACGTCTTGCGAGGATGCTGCGTTGTTGAAGCGGATGGTTTGTCGTTAAGCCTATTGGGCCTTTTGAATGGGCTATCTCTCTGGGCTGGGACTGTGAACCATCAACACATAAAGGATTTGTGCCCACAACATGATGGGTGCGATCATGCCAGCACTAATGCACCGGATCCCATCAAAACTCCGAAGTTAAGCGTGCTTGGACGAGAGTAGTACTAGGATGGGTAACCCCCTGGGAAGTCCTCATGTTGCACCCCACTTTTCAATTTTTTTTGCCCCGGTTAGGGTTGCCAAGATACTTTATCCACCACATTTCTATTACCAAATCAGACGGCACCTTGGGCAAGACAACTTCCCTTCACGTAGAGGTTGGGCCCACAAACCGAGGGCGTAGGTGTCATGCCCCGACCCGACCCCGCAAAAGGCCAAGCCCGGACCCGACACACGGACGGAGTCTCCTCTGTACCGCGGACGATCCGAAAACCCTAAAATCAATATAATTCTTGCGAAAGCCATAAAATAATCAAAACAAGCCAACTTTCTTTAAAACATACATTTCTTATTATCCAACTTTCCAAACCAAAATGATATGCATACGACACAAGTATTTATGCCACTAATCAATTCCATTAGCATGCATTTCTTACTAGTCACAAGAGTATAAGTTATAACATTACATTCTTCCAACTTATACAACATAAGACCGTAGAGGCCTCAAACTAGAAAATACATACAAGGCTACAAGCCTCAAAACTAAACAACATCCAAGCAATATACATATCATGCATGGCTCGCACAAAAATCTGGCATCCAACCACCAGCAAAGCAAAGAAGTGCAATCACGGGAACACCTCCACCTGTTCCTCCTCCTCAATTACCTCGAGAGGGTCCGCTTCAACTACTCCTGTAAAAATATGGTATAGAAAGGAATGAGCAAAAACTATTGCTCAGCGAGGGCAATTTGGTCTCAAGGACGGAGATGAGAGGAGTATGCAATGCAATTAGCCAAGCAATGTATACATATATCATACAGAGATATAATAAGCCATCAACAAAGCAAGGCAAGCATTAAAGCTATAAACACTTATTCAAAGGATACGATACTCTTTTCATGAGCAACTTTCAAACACGAATTCGATGACGACGCGCCGGTCCAAACTACCTTATAACACCAGTTTGGAATACCCTGGAAGTATCCATCAACCTACGACCCAAATCTCCCTGGGAGGCAACCCAAGCAAGAAAGGGAATAGCAGCGGAGCTAGAGCAACCAACACTGGCAACCCAAGGCTACCCAGAGAGGCCCATCACTCACGCGCGAGACACTATGCAATGCAAGACTCGATACAAGGCGATAAACAAGCGATAAAGCCACACGTGGGAGAATAACAAAGTAGGTTACTCTCGCACGCAATAGCAGCAATTGATAAGCAATTCAATCCAAAACAACTCAAACAAGTATTTCAAGTAATTCTAAGCATTCTATAGGCACAAAGACAAGAAAACACACAAAAATACAAATCGGCCCCAACTATCAAAACACTACCATTTCCAAACGAGCCACGAGTTCTGGAAACCGACTTCGCCAACCCTCCTAGGCCACCATAAGGCACGTCTAAAGACCCCGAAACCTTACTTTACCCTAGAACTCGCGCAAAGCCCCGATTTCCCCCTTTCTCGTTTGAACTACAACTATATCAACCAAACACCCAACCAATGCCATAATCGCACCAAAAGTGCTTCCATGGCTTCCCGAAGCAATGCCAACACGCAAAACGAGAAAACGCTAAAGTCGACCCAAATGACCCCGACTTTCCCAAAGGCATATTTCTCATTTTTTCCACTACGCAACCCAAACAAACCACACATTTTAGCATTCTAGCGTACCTAGCACATTTCTACATCAACAGAAAGCATAACAGCGTAACTTCAACGTTTCAAGGTTTTACTATTCATAAAACACTATTTAATTGGCAATTTAATTTGCAATCACAACATTTAACCGCATAAAATGTTACAAAGCTATAAATACATGTTCTACAAATGCCAAGGAACATACTAGAAGCATCAAATCGCTTTAAATAACGATCTACGGATAAATCTCAAAATTGACAAAGTTAACATACATAACGTATAAATGCGCAAATAACATGCTTCCCTCACCTTAGGCACTCCTAGTCGCTAGGAAAACAACGCTAGTCACCTCGGAAACTACCCCGCATGAGCTCTCGCGAAGATTGATCGATTGGAAGTTGAAAGGTTTTTTTTTTTTTCTTCTTGGAAACTCACGGCCTGCTCCTCTGTTTTGCTGCTGTTTTTTTTTTTTTTTTTGCTTAGTTTTAGCTTGTAAGGTGTTAAATGGTCAAAGGGTCAAAGGTCCAAGGTCAAACTACTTAAGACTTGGTCAAAGGGCCCTATTTTGTGCGTTTTAAAGCCATTTTAGCTAAGGTAAGATCAATTAAAGCTAGCAACATTTAAAATATAAAATTTAAGTCATCTAAATACTAGTTTCACTATTTACTGAGGACTAGAAATCGTTATCTAGCTATCGCTCTTTAAATGCAATGCACGTTGCGACGGCGAGAAAGTAACAATTAATTCACAAAGAATTTAAGGAAATATAATTTTCAGAATAATAAACAAAGAATTTTCACATTCCGGGCTCGGGTATTACAGTAGGGCTTGTGACCAGGTCTCCGTCGCTCCGGTTTCTATAACTTTTGATCCGTAAGGAGTTACGTGGCGCACAACATACCGTTAGAAAGCTCTACGAGAGCACTACAACGGGGGCAGTAAGCCTGCTAGGCTGCGCCCGTTGTTGGAGCCAAAATGGAACGTTTTTATCAGTTTTGGGCCACTTTTCTTCTTTTGCTTTGTTTTTCCGCCCCAGATCATATATTGTGAGCTGTTAAAAAGACGAAAACCTAACTCGCGGGATATTACAGGGCCCTACAACGCGTCGATATCACGTCTTATGAGGATGCTGCATTGTTGAAGCGGATAGGGTGTCGCTAAGCCCATTGGTCCTTTTGAATGGGCCATCTCTCTGGGTTGGGACTGTGAACTGTCAACACATAAAGGATTTGTGTCCTCAACATGAAAGGTGCGACCATACTAGCACTAATGCACTGGATCCTATCAGAGCTCCAAAGTTAAGCGTGCGTGGGCGAGAGTAGTACTAGGATGGGTGACCCCATGGGAAGTCCTCGTGTTGCACCCCGCTTTTCAATTTTTTTGCCCCGGTTAGGGTTGCCAAGATACTTTATCCATCTCATTTCTATTTCCGAATGCCACGGCACCTTGGGCAAGACAACTTCGCTTCACGTAGAGGCTGGGCCCGCAAACCAAGGATATAGGGCTTGTGACCAGGTCTCCATCACTCCGGTGCCCATTACTTTTGATCCGTAAGGCGTTACGCGACGCACAGCATACCGTTGGAAAGCTCTCCAAGAGCTCTTCGATGGGGGCAGCAAGCCTGCTTGGGTGCGCCCATTTTTGGAGCACAAAATTGAACCTTTTCATCAGTTTCTGGCCACTTTTCTTCTTTTGCTCTGTTTTTCCGTCCCGGATCGTACCTCGTGAGCAGTAAAAAGGACGACAACCTAACTCGCGGGACATTAGAAGGCCCTACAACACGTCGATATCGCATCTTGCGATGATGCTGCGTTGTTGAAGCAAATGGGTTGTCATTAAGCCCATTGGGCCTTTTGAATAGGCCATCTCTCTAGGCTGGGACTATGAACTGTCAACACATAAAGGATTTATGCCTTCAACATGACGGGTGCGAACATACCAACACTAATGCACCGGATCCTATCAGAACTCCCACGTTAAGCATGCTTGGGCGATAGTAGTACTCGGATGGGTGAACCCCTGGGAAGTCCTCGTATTGCATCCCCCATTTTCAATTTTTTTTGCCTCGGTTAGGGTTGCCAAGATACTTTATCCACCACATTTCTATTACCGAATCACACGGCACCTTGGGCAAGACAACTTCGCTTCCCGTAGAGGTTGGGACTGTAAACCGAGGGCGTGGGGCTTGTAACCAGGTCTCTGTCGCTCCGGTGCCCACAAAATTTAATCCGTATAGAGTTACGCGGCGCATAGCATACCGTTGGAAAGCTGTCCGAGAGCTCTACGATGGGGGTAGCAAGCCTATTTAGATGCGCCTATTTTTGGAGCCCAAAATTGAACGATTTCATTAGTTTCGGGCAACTTTTCTTCTTTTGCTCTGTTTTTTCATCCCGGATCGTACGTTGTGAGTTGTTAAAACGATGACAACCTAACTCGCGGGATATTATAGGGCCCTACAACGCATCGATATCACGTCTTGCGAGGATGTAGCGTTGTTGAAGAGGATGGGTTGTCGTTAAGCCCATTGGGCCTTTTGAATGGGCCATCTCTCTAGGCTGGGACTGTGAACCGTCAACACATAAATGATTTGTGCCCACAACATGACGGGTACGATCATACCAGTACTAATGCACCAGATCCCATCAGAACTCTGAAGTTAAGCGTGCTTGGACGATCGTAGTACTAGGATGGGTGATCCCTTGGGAAGTCCTTGTGTTGCACCCCCCCCCCCCCTTTTCATTTTTTTTGCCCCAGTTAGGGATGCCAAGATACTTTATCCACCACATTTCTATTACCGAATCCCACGGCACCTTGGGCAAGACAACTTCGCTTCACTTAGAGGCTGGGCCAGCAAACCGAGGGCATGGGGCTTGTGACTAGGTCTCCGTCGCTCCGATGCCCATAACTTTTAGTCTGCAAGGAGTTACGCGGTGCACAACATACCGTTGGAAAGCTCTCGGAGAGATCTACGACAATGGCAGCAAGCCTAATCGACTGTGCCTATTTTCAGAGCCCAAAATTGAACATGTTCATCAGTTACGGGCCACTTTTCTTCTTTTGCTCTGTTTTTTCATCCCGGATCGTACGTCGTGAGTTGTTAAAAGGAAGACAACCTAACTCACGGGATATTACAGGGCCCTACAACGCGTCGATATCGCGTCTTACGAGGATGATGCGTTGTTGAAGCAGATGGGCTGTTGTTAAGCCCGTTGGGCCTTTTGAATGGGCCATCTCTCTGGGCTGGGACTGTGAACCATCAACATAAGGGATTTGTGCCCTCAACATGACGGGTGCGATCATACCAGCACTAATGCACTGGATCCCATCAGAACTTCGAAGTTAAGCGTGCTTGGGTGAGAGTAGTACTAGGATGGGTGACCCCCTGGGAAGTCCTCGTGTTGCACCCCTATTTTCAATTTTTTTTTGCCCCAGTTAGGGTTTCCAAGATACTTTATCCACCACATTTCTATTACCGAATCCCACGGCATCTTGGGCAAGACAACTTCGCTTCACGTAGAGGCTGGGCCCGCAAACCGAAGGCGTGGGGTTTGTGACAAGGTCTCCGTCGCTCCGGTGCCTATAAAATTTAATCCGTAAGTAGTTATGCGGCGCACAGCATACCGTTGGAAAGCTCTCTGAGAGCTTTACGATCGAGGCAGCTAGCCTGCTAAGCTGCGTCTATTTTCGAAGCCCAAAATCGAACATTTTCATCAGTTTCATACTATTTTTCTTCTTTCGCTCTATTTTTTCATCCTAGATCGTACGTCGTGAGTTGTTAAAAGGACGACAACCTAACTCGCGGGCTATTACAAGGCCCTACAACCCGTCAATATCACGTCTTGCGAGGATGCAGCGTTGTTGAAGAGATTGGGTTGTCGTTAAGCCCATTGGGCCTTTTGAATGGGCCATCTCTCTGGGCTGGGACTGTGAACTGTCAACACATAAATGATTTGTGCCCACAACATGACGGGTGCGATCATACCCGTACTAATGCATCGGATCCCATCAGAACTCTGAAGTTAAGCGTGCTTTGACGATAATAGTACTAGGATGGGTGACCCCCTGGGAAGTCCTCGTCTTGCACCCCCCCCTATTCAATTTTTTTTGCCCCGGTTAGGGATGCCAAGATACTTTATCCACCACATTTCTATTACCGAATCCCACGGAACCTTGGGCAAGACAACTTCGCTTCACGTAGAGGCTGGGCCAACAAACCGAGGGCGTGGGGCTTGTGACTAGGTCTCCGTCACTCCGATGCCCATAACTTTTAATCTGTAAGGAGTTACACGGCGTACAGCATACCGTTAGAAAGCTCTTTGAGAGATATACGATGAGGGCAGCAAGCCTGATTGACTGTGCCTATTTTCAGAGTCCAAAATCGAACATTTTCATCAGTTTCGGGCCACTTTTCTTCTTTTGCTCTATTTTTTCATCCCGGATCATACGTCGTGAGTTGTTAAAAGAACGACAACCTAACTCACGGGATATTACAGGGCCCTACAATGCGTCGATATCACATCTTATAAGGATGCTGCGTTGTTGAAGCGGATGCGTTGTCGTTAAGCTCGTTGAGCCATTTGAATTGGCCATCAATCTAGGCTAGGACTGTGAACCGTCAACACATAAAGGATTTGTGCCCTCAACATGACGGGTGCGATCATACCAGCACTAATGCACCGGATCCCATCAGAACTTCATAGTTAAGCGTGATTGGGTGAGAGTAGTACTAGGATGGGTGACCCCCTGGGAAATCGTCGTGTTGCACCCCCCTTTTCAATTTTTTTTGCCCCAGTTAGGGTTTCCAAGATACTTTATCCACCACATTTCTATTACCGAATCGAACGGCATCTTGGGCAAGACAACTTTACTTCACGTAGAGGCTGGGCCTGCAAACCGAGGGCGTGGGGTTTGTGACCAGGTCTCCGTCGCTGCGGTGTCCAGAAATTTTAATCCGTAAGGAGTTACGCGGCGCACAGCATACCGTTGGAAAGCTCTCCAAGAGCACTATGATCGAGGCAACTAGCTTGCTAAGCTACGCCTGTTTTCGGAGCCCAAAATCGAACATTTTCATCAGTTTCGGGCTATTTTTTGTCTTTTGCTCAATTTTTTCGTCCCGGATCATACGTCGTGAGTTGTTAAAAGGACGACAACCTAACTCACGAGATATTACAGGGCCCTACAACGCGTCGATATCACATCTTGCGAGAATGATGCGTTGTTGAAGCGGATGGGTTGTCGTTAAGACCATTGGGCCTTTTGAATGGGCCATCTCTCTGGGTTGGGAGTGTGAACCATCAACACATAAATGATTTGTGCCTACAACATGACGGGTGCAATCATACCAGCACTAATGCACTGGATCCCATCAGAACTCCGAAGTTAAGCGTGCTTGGACGAGAGTAGTACTAGGATGGGTGACCCCTAGTGAAGTCCTCGTGTTGCACCCCCCTTTTCAAATTTTTTTGCCCCGATTTGGGTTGCCAAGATACTTTATCCACCACATTTCTATTACCGAATCCCACCGCATCTTGGGCAAGACGACTTCGCTTCACGTAGAGGCTAGGCCCGTAAACCAAGGGCGTGGGTATTGTATCCAGGTCTCCGTCGCTCCGGTGCCCATAACATTTAATCTGTAAGGAGTTACGCGGCGCACAACATACCGTTGGAAAGAACTCCGAGAGCTCTACGATGTGGGCAGCAAGCCTGCTTTGCTGTGCTAGTTTTTAGAGCCCAAAATTGAACATTTTCATCAGTTTCAGGCCACATTTCTTCTTTTGCTCTGTTTTTTCGTCCCGAATCGTATGTCCTGAGCTGTTAAAAGGACGACTACCTAACTTGTGGGATATTACAGGGCCCTACAATGTATCGATATCACATCTTATAAGGATGCTGCGTTGTTGAAGCGGATGGGTTGTCGTTAAGCCTGTTGGGCCTTTTGAATAGGCCATCTCTCTGGGCTGGGACTTTGAACCGTCAACACATAAAGGATTTGTGCCCTCAACATGACGTGTGCGATCATACCAGCACTAATGCACCGGATCCCATCAGAACTCCAAAGTTCAGCATGCTTGGTGAGAGTAATACTAGGATGGGTGACCCCCTGGGATGTCCTTGTATTGCACCCCTCTCTTCAATTTTTTTGCCCCGGTTAGGGTTACCAAGATACTTTATCCACCACATTTCTATTACCGAATCATACGGCACCTTGGGCAAGACAACTTCGCTTCACGTAGAGGCTGGGCCTGTAAACCGAGGGCGTAGGGCTTGTTTCCAGGTCTCTGTCGTTCCGGTGCCCATAACTTTTGATCCGGAAAGAGTTACGCGGCGTACAGCATACCGTTGGAAAGCTCTCCGAGAGCTCTAAGAAGGAGGCAGCAAGCTTGCTCGGTTGCGCCCATTTTTGGAGCCCAAAATTGAACATTTTCATTAGTTTCGGGCCACTTTTCTTTTTTTGCTCTGTTTTTCCGTCCCGGATCGTACGTCGTGAGCTGTTAAAAGGACGACAACTTAACTCGCAGGAAATTAGAGGGCCTTACAATGCGTCAATGTCACGTCTTGCGAGGATGCTATGTTCTTGAAGTGTATGGGTTGTAGTTAAGCCCATTGGGCCTTTTGAATGGGCCATCTCTGTCACGCCCCAACTCGGCCTATAAAGTTTAGACTAGAGTATGATCTAAACATTTAAGTCATATCACATACTTAACCGTTTATGAAAGTTTAATACTTAACATTTTGACCTAAACTCCACAAATTCTCCGAAAAATCGGCAGCATAACGATGTAATTGGGCTCTTTGGTTTGACCTAATTCTCAAAATGCCTCAAAATTTCCAATCTCAATTTCATTTCCCACTAAGATTACTATTTACCATCGATTGAAACGCCTACCAATTATCTCGAAGTCTCGTTTGATTAATAACCTAGCATGATACTATGTCTCGTTTGTTTGTTAATCCTTGTTACAAACGTACCTGTTGATCTTAGCTTATCAATGAGTACCTATTTAAGATTGGATAGGTTCATTTTACTTAATCCTTACCTGATACTTCATAATCCTATGATAGATACTAGCCAATAACGATAGCAAAACGACCATAGTAGTGTCTATCTAGTTATTATCAGTACAAGCCAAAATTAGACCCCAAATTACGACGAGAGTCTTTTACATTACAATAGCAAGCATCATAAGAAATGAAATAGTCTTCAAGCAACATATTGTTCACAAAATGGCCATAGTCACGTAAGGCACATAGGACAAGCAATCATTCCAAGGAATCATCGTTAGGCACGTCGTCCTCGGGTACCTGTTCTTGATCTTCTTCACATGTGATAATAAAAGAGGGTGAGTCCTTATGAACTCAGCGAGGGGGAACGAGAAATAAGTTTTGAAACTCATTTTTCGGTTCAACTTATGAAAAATCCTTTTTGCAAGCATGAATATATTACAAATAAGTACATAACGTAATGTAAAAGTAAAGGAACACAATTACCCATCTTTCCTCCCCGAGGTCCTCTAGGAACCAAGCGAGAGTATTTATACACATAGTGAAAAGGATACGGTGAGTTTTTGTTCTCAGTTCATGTCAGTATCAGTTGTTGCGGCTGGCTTCAATTCATCCCCTTATCACGCCAAATGGGTGTACTCCGGGTGTACTCCGGATGTACCCCGAAATCCTACGACCCAACTTTCCGAGGAAGTCTAGCCCCCAAACGAGAGAGGGAATTGGACAATGGTAGTCACGGTTGCACCGGCAAGCTCGATGCCGCCTGGTGTGCGTGAACGCTACCACGCCAGAATGAAAGGTTGCAACCTTGTATGCAATGCATATTTATGACATTTAATATATCACATTAGGAGGACAACAAAGTAGGTTGCCTACGAGCAGTCATAAGATTGCACATTGACAAGTAAATAAGCGAGGCACGATAAGACAAGTAATTTCACTTGAAAGCACATGGAGTTATATTGAACATTAAATGGGTAGCCATGTAACGCATGTAAATTAAATCGTATAACTCATTTCGAAGTTCACGTAATCAAATAATAAGGTTATTCAACATGCAACGACATCTACGTGGAACCGGGTGCAAGAAAGGCCTACTTGTCGACATGTAATCATCGAAATCATGTTTAGGGCTATGAGGGCAACTACGGGCAGCCTACTAATCACACAATTAAATACGATATCCATAGGATCAACAACTTAGTGAATTTACCTAGTCACTAGGGTTTCAATTCGTACTTACCCGTGCAATTAAGCCCCAAGTCATCTCGTAATTAATCTCAAACCATGCATTGATTAATTCAAACACCCTAAAGCATTCAAAACAGTCCACACAACATCCAAATGCCACAATCCCAAGAATTTAATACAACAAGAGAAGCTACCATAATTTTTCTAAGCACATCACTAAGTGAAACCCTCACTGCAATGGACTGTAGTCTCACAATCATTAAGACAAGCAAAAAAACTCCAATTCCAGTGAACAAGATATCAAATTAAAGCTTAAGAAGTGAACTAAATTCAGAAACAAACCTTGCATCATTTGGAGTTTGGGTTCAAGAGTTATAGCCAAAACAGTGAGACTACGCAAAACTGTCCAGATTTGCACACATTTAAATACTTGTCGTTTTTCAGGGCCTTAGGGTCAGATTTAGCCTTAGTCCATTTCTGACAGAAATGTCCAGAGCTGAAAAATATAGCTACAAACCAAATTTCATGCATTTTGGATAAAAGTCACTAAGTCAAAACTGGTTTGTTCTACAAGGTCAGTGAATCTGCCAAAACCTGCTTCATTTTTCTAGACTTTCTAGATTTGGACATATCTTGATAATTTTCCATTTTGAGGACTTTAGAATCAAAATTAGGTTTGGCCTATTTCTACAAAAAGTGTTCAGAACTGGCAAAACTAGTAACCTATCAATTTTCACACATTTTAAACATCATTTACCTAGTCAAAATCACCTCACACCAACAAGGCAGAATGCTGTCACATACCCGATTTCATCTATCATTTTAAACTGGTTTTTTGAAAGATTTTCAAGAAGTTTTAGCCCTCACCTTAGCAAGACAACAAGAAGATGCACAAACTCTTGGTGAAGCACAAAGTTGATCTTTTTCCTTGCTTAGCCGAGAGACAACTTGGGATTTCTCTAATTTCCTATCTAAGTTACCATGTTCTTAGTAGGTGTATGTGGTTAGAACAAGAAGAAAATAAATGGAAGCTAACAAACTCACCTATACCGAAATGGATGTGCTAAAGGCTTGCATGTGTGCTTCTTTGCTCCTAGTTTTGTTTGGTCGAGCTCCTAAGCTTCTTGCATGTCTTGATGAACCATTGAGTGATGAAGTTAAGCTATGGAGTGTAGAAACTCAGCCAAGGCCGAGAGAGAGAGAGAAGAATGAGAGAGAGTGAGAGAAATGTGAGAAAGAAGAAAGAATGAAGGAAAAAAATGAAAGGCTTTGAAAAGAATGATGCATATGCCGGCCTAGGGCCTTGCAAATTCAGATTTTTGTGTCTTCAAGGAACATTTTTGAATTGTCTAGTATGGCAAGAAGATGGGTCGAGAATATGGGTGCATTGGGTAGGGTTTTGGGTTAATTTTTTTATGCATTGTGTCATTAAATTGTCATAGAATGTTTGGGGAATAAATTTTGAAATTGGATTGCATGCACAAAGCTCCTAGTGGTCGGCCAAGGCTTGTGCAAAAATCTGAATTTTTTTCTTGGTTAAGCAATATTTAATTGTGTGTTTGGGATATGCAAAGAATAAAGAATAAAGAATGTCTAGCTTTTTGTGAGATGTTGTCTTCTAGTGGGTTGAATTAGTAATTTAATATTAGTTAGTGGAGTTTGTAGGATTAATTAATGGTCTAGTGCTTCGTGTAAGATGCTTTCTTGATTACTGTGAGGGCACGCTTTCTTAGGTTTAGGGCACGCACTACGAGGTAGGGCACGCATTACGAGATGAATGCACATTTTCCAAGTAATTGCACGCAACCCTAAATGAATGAACATAATTTGATGCAAGGCACACAAAACGAAAAACAATTCTTAAACCTAGGTCAAGGCACGCAAATCTAGGTTAGGGCACACGAAATGAGGTATCGCGCACAAATCGAGGTCGGGCCTCACATCCTCCCCTCCTTAAAAGATTTTCGTCCTGAAATTCAATATTACCTTTGAAATAAAGCTGGATACTATTGCTCCATCTGGTCTCACCTTTCTCACGTTGCTTCTTCAATTCCATGATGATCCCACAACACTTTCACCATCGGTATAGATTTGCTGCGCAGCTCTCGAAATTGCTGGTCTAGGATCTGAATGGGCTTTTCTTCATAAGACAGGTTCTCCCGAAGCTGCAACGGCTCTGGCTCCAAGATATGCGATGGATCAGGGTGATAGTTCCGCAGCATCGAAACATGAAAGACGTCGTGAATATTGAAGAGGTTTTGGGGTAGTATTAGGCGATACGCCAACTTGCCAACCTTTTCAATTATCTCACATGGTCCTACAAACCTCGGGCTCAACTTTCCACCCTTGATGTGTTTAATCAGTCCCCTCCGGGGTAATATCTTCAAGAACACCTTGTCGCCAACCTCAAACTCTAGGCTCCGTCTCCGTCGGTCTGCATAACGTTTTTGCCTACTTTGGGCGGTAAGCATCCGTTTCCGGATGAGGTAGATATTATCAATAGTCTTCATAAGTTCAGGTAGAAGGGTCGGGTCAAAAGTCTTCGTCTCACCTACTTCATCCCAGTAAATTGGGGATCGACACTTACGTCCATACAATGCCTCAAATGGGGCCATCCCGATAGTAGCCTGATAACTGTTATTATAAGCGAACTCCGCTAGAGACAGGTATTTCTACCAACCTTTCCCGAAGTCTAAAACACACGCCCTCAGCATATCCTCTAGAATCTAAATGGTTCTCTCGGATTGTCCATCAGTCTGAGGGTGATAAGCCGTGCTAAAACTCAAATTCGTTCCCAAAGCTTCTTGCAATCTCTTCCAAAATCGGGAAGTAAAACGAGGATCCCTATCCGATACAATACTCACAGGCATCCCGTGTAATCTTACAATCTCTGCCACATACATATCTCCCAACTTCTCAGGACTATCCTCCTTGTTCATCGGTAAGAAATGCGTTGACTTAGTCAATCTATCCAATATGACCCAAACGGCGCCATGACCCTTTTGTGACCTGGGCAGGTCCATAACAAAGTCCATAGTTATATGTTCCCATTTCCATTGAGAAATCTCCAACGGCTGTAGTAAACCTGCTGATCGTTGATGTTCTGCTTTGACTCTTTGGCAAGTCAAACACCGTGCCACAAACTCCGCGATCTCTCTCTTCATGTTATTCCACTAATAGTGTTGCTTCAAATCCCGGTACATCTTTGTTCCGCTGGGGTGAATAGTGTATCTTGAATTATGGGCTTCTTCAAGAATCTTCTTTTTCAGCTCTGGCTCATTAGGAACACAAATCCGATTCCTAAATCTCCAAACACCATCATCATGAAACTTAAAATCTGTGTTGCTTTCTTTAATCTTCTGAAACTGTTGGTCCTTCTGTTGAGCCTCTCGTAATTCAGACAACAAGGTCGATTAAACTTGTGTAGTGGCAAAAAGTAACCCTTTTGAGTCAATTGTGGTTTCCACAAAAATGCTTCCTTCAACAACTCCTGCACCTTGACTTCCAATTTTGCCATGCTCGCTTTCCGACTTAAGGCATCTGCAACTACATTTGCTTTACCAGGCACATAATTGATTGTGCAGTTATAATCATCCAAAAGCTCCATCCACCGTCTTTGCCTCATGTTCAACTCTTTTTGTGAGAACAAGTATTTCAAGCTCTTGTGAACAGTAAATACCTCGAACTTGTTACCCCACAGATAGTGCCTCCATTTCTTGAGTGCAAACACAATAGCTACTAACTCCAAATCATGCGTCGGGTAGTTCAATTCATACGGCTTCGGTTTCCTAGAAGCATACGTAATCACTCTACCATTTTGCATCAACACACAACTTAGTCCTTCCTTCGAAGAATCGCTATAGATTACAAAACCTTGACTCCCTTCAGGCAATGCACGAACGGGTGCGGTAGTCAATCTTTTCTTTAATTCTTGGAAACTGTTCTCACACTTGTCATCCCACACGAACTTTGTTTTCTTTTGAGTGAGCTTTGTAAGAGGTCCTGCAATCTTTGAGAAATCCTTCACGAACCTCCGATAATAGCCGGCTAGACCAAGAAAACTTCAAATCTCCGTAACATTTTTCGGCTTCTTCCAAGACATCACTGCTTCTATCTTTGTTGGATCTACTGCTATTCCCTCTTGGGATATGATGTGCCCCAAAAATGCAATCTGCTGCAACCAAAATTCACATTTGCTAAACTTCGCATACAATTGATGTTCTCGAAGTTTCTGCAGTACCAACCGCAGATGTTATTCATGCTCCGCCTTGGATTTCGAGTATACCAAAATATCCTCAATGAAGGTCACTACAAATTGGTCCAAATAGGGTTGAAACACCCTGTGCATCAAGTCTATAAAAGCTGCAGGGGCATTAGTTAGCCCAAATGGCATCACCACATACTCATAATGCCCATATCTCGTCCTGAAAGCCATTTTAGGCACATCCTCTTTTTTGATCCTCAACTGATAGTACCCTTGCCTCAAGTCGAGCTTCAAATACACTTTGGCTCCTTGAAGTTGATCAAATAACTCGTCGATCAGTGGAAGTGGGTATTTATTCTTGACAGTCACTTGGTTCAGTCCTCGGTTGTCGATGCATAGCCTCAAGGTTCCGTCTTTCTTCTTTACAAATAGGACTGGCGCACCCCATGGAGAAGAACTTGGTAGAACAAACCCCTTCTTCAACAATCCTTGCAATTGGTCCTTCAATTCTTGTAGCTTGGCTGGTGCCATACAATAGGGAGCTTTAGAAATCGACTGGGTGCCAGGCAGTAATTCTATAATGAACTCGATCTCCCGATTTGGGGGTAAACCGGGTAATTCTTCTGGAAACACATCCGCATAATCTTTAATCACTGGCATCTCCTCCAATTTAGCTTTGTCCGACGACTTGTTGATGAGGTAAGCTAAGTATCCATTACACCCTTTCCTCAAGGACTTCACTGCTTTCGTAGATGAAATGATGGAACTCTCGGTGAAGTCTCTTCGGCCCATGACTTCCAATATTGGTTGACCAAGTATCCGGAACGTTACAATCTTCGTCTGGCAATCTAGTTGGGCATAATGCTTTGCCAACCAGTCCATCCCTAAGATGACTTCATAGTCTCGAAAGGGTAATACAATAAGATTGGCTGAGAATTCCCTATCTTTAATTTGGATTTTACATGCTTTACAAGCTGAACTAGTAACAAGTTTAGAACCCATCGGAGTACCAACTTCTACTTCGTAAGGCAAACATACAACTCGTAGTTTCACACGTTGCACACATAAGGGAGTAATAAATGAATGAGTAGCACCTGGGTCAATTAGCACCCTAACAGGTTGATTCAGTATGAAGAATATTCCTTCAACAACAGCGGTCTCCTCTGGAAGCTCCTCGCACTCAATAGCATAAGCTCGAGCCTGAACACTAGGAACTGGAGTCTTGCCCCTACCAGCTAGTTTAACTTGATTTTCTCCTCCTTGCCATTTAGGGCAATCCTTGATCTGATGCTGATCACTGCCGCACCGCACACATCGTCCCGACTTCTTCCAGTACTGGGCCTCGGTATGCCCCTTCTTGCCACAATAAGAACAGTTGATAGACTGAGTAGCAGGTGAACTACCTGTGGATCCGCAGGTAGAAGAGGCTGAAGGTGCTTTAGTCGGGCCACGGTTATTAACTGGTCTGTTCTGGCTCTAGCCCTGACTGCGACTCTGGCTCTGGAATTTTCTCTGTTGACCTGAAGGCTGGTATGGTTTTTTGTTCGGCTGACTCGAACCGGCTCTATCAAGTTTTCTCTTCTCAACTCGAGAAGCAGCAGCAAAGAGAGCAGAATAGGTATCAAAGTCATGCGAAGCCAACTAGTCCTGAATCTCTGGCCTCAATCCAGTCGTAAATTTTCACATCTTCGCCTCAGGAGTACTAACCATGTATTGAGCATAGCGGGACAGTCAGTCAAAATGAGCCTCGTACTGGGCCACCGTCATGTTACCCTGGTTCAGGTACATGAATTCCTCAATCTGCCTCTGCCTAGAAACTGCAGGTACATATTTCTCCTTGAATGCCTTAACGAAATTACCCCACAAGCGATGGGTCAGATCAGTTTCCCAAAGTGCCTCCACAGTGTGCCACCAATGCTCAACATCCCCATACAATAGAAACACAACGAACTCCACCTTTTCTTCATCAGTATAGTCAAGTGGCCTGAAAATCCCCTCGATCTCAGATAGCCAAGCCTCTGCTTTCTCATCATCAGCTTCCCCGTGGAATTTGGACGGGCGAAAGTCAAGGAACTCCCTTATTCTGCTATGTCTCCCATGGTTACCATCATTCCTGCTGTTGTTGTTGTTCGCTTCACATGCATCTTGACGTTCCATCACTCGTGATACGCGATCCATGGCATATGCCATCATGTTAAACATAGCTATGTCGGGATTGGTTTGATAAGCATCTCCGGTCTCTTGGGGCTCACCGTTCCTATTAGTAGTGCGTGTACTAGGGCCAGCCATCTATAGGCACATATTACGATGCACAATTATATTGAACTACGACAAACAAGAATTCGATGCATAAGATATGCAACATATAATTTCATATAGATACACAATTCTAGAAACAGTTAAGACATGTTAATCACATAAGCACATAGAATATAGAAGGCACACTTAACATTATCACACATTAACACATATAAAAAAGTCATCCTAATAACCTTAGGGCTTACCCACGGTCCGAGAGTTAAACCCAGCTTAAGCAATCTAAGCTCTGATACCATTCTTCTATAAGGTGTTATGCCCCAACCCGGCCTATAAAGGTTAGACTAGGGTGTGATCTAAATATTCAAGTCATATCACGTACTTAACCGTTTATGAAAGTTTAACACTTAACATTTTGTCCTAAACTCCACAAATTCTCTGAAAAACCGGCAGCATAATGGCTATAATTGGGCTCTTTGGTTTGACCTAATTCTCTAAATGCCTCAAAATTTCCAATCTCAATTTCATTTCCAACAAAGATTACTATTTACCATCAATTGAAACGCCTACCAATTATCTCGAAGTTTCGTTTGATTAATAACCTAGCGTGATACTATGTCTCGTTTGTTTGTTAATTCTTGTTACAAATGTACCTGTTGATCTTAGCTTATCAATGAGTACCTGTTTAAGATTGGATAGGTTCATTTTACTTAATCCTTACCTGATACTTCATAATCCTATGATAGATACTAGCCAATAACGATAGCAAAACGACCATAGTAGTGTCTATCTAGTTATTATCAGTACAAGCCAAAATTAGACCCCAAATTACAACGGGATTCTTTTACATTACAATAGCAAGCATCATAAGAAATGAAATAGTCTTCAAGCAACATAT
This sequence comes from Ehretia macrophylla, assembly GCA_037974665.1. Taxonomy (NCBI): domain Eukaryota; kingdom Viridiplantae; phylum Streptophyta; class Magnoliopsida; order Boraginales; family Ehretiaceae; genus Ehretia; species Ehretia macrophylla. The sequence continues at coordinate 69,763,033 of CM075767.1, forward strand.
TATTCACAAAATGCCCATAGTCACGTAAGGCACGTAGGGCAAGCAATCATTCCAAGGAATCATCGTTAGGCACGTCGTCCTCGGGTACCTGTTCTTGGTCTTCTTCACCTGATATGATAAAAGAGGGTGAGTCCTTATGAACTCAGCGAGGGGGAACGAGAAATAAGTTTTGAAACTCATTTTCCGGTTCAACTTATGAAAAAATCCTTTTTGCAATCATGAATATATCACAAGTAAGTACATAACGTAATGTAAAAGTAAAGGAACACAATTACCCGTCTTTCCTCCTTGAGGTCCTCTAAGAACCAAGCGAGAGTACTTATACACATAGTGAAAAGGATACAGTGAGCTTTTGCTCTCAGTTCATGTCAGTATCAGTTGTTGCGGCCGGCTTCAATTCATCCCCTTATCACGCCAAATGGGTGTACTCCGGATGTACCCCGAAATCCTACGACCCAACTCTCTGAGGAAGTCTAGCCCCCAAACGAGAGAGGGAATTGGACAATGGTAATCACGATTGCACCGGCAAGCTTGATGCCGCCGGGTGTGCGTGAACGCTACCACGCCAGAATGAAAGGTTGCAAACTTGTATGCAATACACATTTATGACATTTAATATATCACATTAGGAGGGCAACAAAGTAGGTTTCCTCCAAGCAGTCATAAGATTGCACATTGACAAGTAAACAAGCGAGACACGATAAGACAAGTAATTTCACTTGAAAGCACATGGAGTTATATTGACATTAAACGGGCAGCCATGTAACGCATGTAAATTAAATCATATAACTCATTTCGAAGTTCATGTAATCAAATAATAAAATTATTCAACATGCAACGACATCTACGTGGAACCCGGTGCAAGAAAGGCCTACTTGTCAACATGTAATCATCGAAATCATGTTTAGGGCTATGAGGGAAACTACGGGCAGCCTACTAATAACACAATTAAATACGATATCCATAGGATCAACAACTTAGTGAATTTACCTAGTCACTAGGGTTTCAATTCGTGCTTACACGTGCAATTAAGTCCCAAGTCATCTCGTAATTAATGTCAAGCCATGCATTGATTGATTCAAACACCCTCAATCATTCAAAACAGTCCACACAACATCCAAATGCCAGAATCCCAAGAATTTAATACAACGAGAAAAGCTACCATAATTTTTCTAAGCACATCACTAAGTGAAACCCTCACTGCAATGGACTGTTTTCTCACAATCATTAAGACTAGTAAACAAACTCCAATTCCAGTGAACAAGATGTCAAATTAAATTTTAATAAGTGAAATAAATTCAGAATCAAACCTCGCATCATTTGGAGTTCGGGTTCAAGAGTTATAGCCAAAACAGTGAGACTACGCAAAACTGTCCAGATTTGTACACATTTCAATACTTGTCATTTTTAGGGCCTTAGAGTCAGATTTAGCCTTAGTCCATTTCTGACAAAAATATCCACAACTGAAAAATATAGCTGCACACAAAATTTCATTCATTTTGGATTTCATTTACTAAGTCAAAACTGGTTCGTTCTACAAGGTCAGTGAATCTGCCAAAACCTGCTTCATTTTTCCAGACTTTCCAGATTTGGACACATCTTGATAATTTGACATTTTGAGGATCATAGATTCAATATTAGCTTTGGCCTATTTCTGAGATAAGTGTTCAGAACTGGCAAAACTAGTTACCTACCAATTTGCACGCATTTTAAACATCATTTACCTAGTCAAAATCACCTCGCACCAACAAGGCAGAAGGCTGTCACATACCCGATTTCATCTATCATCACATTCTAGCCAAATATCATGCCATGCATGTTTACAAAAGCTCATGAACACACATATATCACAAGAACAGAAGTAAAGATAGACATTTAAGGGCATGCATGTGGTTTTTTGAAAGATTTTCAAGAAGTTTTAGCCCTCACCTTATCAAGACAACATGAAGATGCACAAACTCTTGGTGAAGCACAAAGTTAATCTTTTTCCTTGCTTAGCCGAGAGACAACTTGGGATTTCTCTAATTTCCTAGCTAAGTTACCATGTTCTTAGTAGGTGCATGTGGTTAGAACAAGCATAAAAGAAATGGAAGCTAACAAACTCACCTAAACCGAAATGGATGTGCTAAAGGCTTGCATGTGTGCTTCTTTGCTCCTAGTTTTGTTTGGTCGAGCTCCTAAGCTTCTTGCATGTCTTGATGAACCATTGAGTGATGAAGTTAAGCTATGGAGTGTAGAAACTCAGCCAAGGCCGAGAGAGAGAGATAAGAATGAGAGAGAGTGAGAGAAATGTGAGAAAGAAGAAAGAATGAAGGAAAAAAATGAAAGGCTTTGAAAAGAATGATGCATATGTCGGCCTAGGGCCTTGCAAATTCAGATTTTTGTGTCTTCAAGGAACATTTTTGAATTGTCTAGTATGGCAAGAAGATGGGTCGAGAATATTGGTGCATTGGGTAGGGTTTTGGGTTAAATTTTTTATGCATTGTGTCACTAAATTATCATAGAATGTTTGGGGAATAAATTTTGAAATTGGATTGCATGCACAAAGCTCCTAGTGGTAGGCCAAGGCTTGTGCAAAAATCTGAATTTTTGTCTTGGTTAAACAATATTTAATTGTGTGTTGGGGATATGAAAGAATAAAGAATAAAGAATAAAGAATGTCTAGCTTTTTGTGAGATGTTGTCATCTAGTGGGTTGAATTAGCAATCGAATATTAGTTAGTGGAGTTTGTAGGATTAATTAATGGTCTAGTGTTTCGTGTAAGATGCTTTCTTGATTAGCGTGAGGGCACACTTTCCTAGGATTAGGGCACGCACTACGAGGTAGGGCACGAACTACGAGATGAGTGCACATTTTCCAAGTAATTGCACGCAACCCTAAATGAATGCATGTAATTCGATGCAAGGCACACAAAACGAAGCACAATTCTTAATCCTAGGTCAAGGCACGCAAATCTAGGTTAGGACACACAAAACGAGGTATCGTACGCAAATCGAGGTCGGGCCTTACAATCTCTCTGCACTGGGATTGTGAACCATCAACACATAAATGATTTGTGCCCACAACATCACGGGTGTGATCATACCAGCACTACTGCACCGGATCCCATCAGAACTCCAAAGTTAAGCGTGCTTGGACGAGAGTAGTACTAGGATGGGTGACCCCCTGGGAAGTCCTCGTGTTGCACCCCCCTTTTTCAATTTTTTTTGCCCCAGTTAGGGTTGCCAAGATACTTTATCCACCACATTTCTATTGCCAAATCCCACGGCACCTTGGGCAAGACAACTTCGCTTCACGTAGAGGCTGAGCCCGTAAACCGAGGGCATGGGGCTTGTGACCAGGTCTCCGTCGCTCTAGTGCCCATATCTTTTAATCTGTAAGGAGTTACGCAGCGCACAGCATACCGTTGGAAAGCTCTCTGAGAGCTTTACTACGGGGGCAGCAAGCTTTCTCAACTACGCCTGTTTTCAGAGCCCAAAATCGAACGTTTTCTTTAGTTTCGGGCCACTTTTCTTCTTTTGCACTATTTTTCAGTCCCGGATCGTACGTCGTGAGCTGTTAAAAGCACGACAACCTAACTCGCGGGACATTAGAGGGCCCTACAAAGTGTCGATGTCACGTCTTGCAAGGATACAGCGTTGTTGAAGCGGATGGGTTGTCGTTAAGCCCATTGGGCCTTTTGAATGGGCCATCTCTCTAGGCTGGGACTGTGAACCGTGAACACATAAAGGATTTGTGCCCACAACAAGATGGGTGCGATCATACCAGGAGTAATGCACCGGATCCCATCAGAACTCTGAAGTTAAGCGTGCTTGGGCGGGAGTAGTACTAGGATGGGTGACCCCCTGGGAAGTCCTCGTTTTGCACCCCTCTTTTCAATTTTTTTTGCCCCAGTTAGGGTTGTCAAGATACTTTATCCACCACATTTCTATTACCGAATCCGATGGCACCTTGGGCAAGACAACTTCGCTTCACGTAGAGGCTGGGCCCGCAAATCGAGGGCGTGGGGCTTGTGACCAGGTCTCTATCACTCCGGTGCCCATAACTTTTAATTTGTAAGGAGTTACGCGGCGCACAACATACCGTTGGAAAGCTCTCCGAGAGCTCTACGACATGGGCAGCAAGCCTACTGGGCTATGCTTGTTTTTGGAGCCCAAAATCGAACGTTTTCATCAACTTTGGGCCATTTTTCTTCTTTTGCTATGTTTTTTCGTCCCGGATCGTACGTCGTGAGCTGTTAAAAGGAAGACAACCTAACTCGCGGGATATTTCAGGGCCCTACAACGCGGCAATATCACGTCTTACGAGGATGCTACATTGTTGAAGCTGATGTGTTCTCGTTAAGCCCGTTGGGCCTTTTGAATGGGCCATCTCTTTGGGCTGGGACTGTGAACCATCAACACATAAAGGATTTTTACTCGCAACATGACGGGTGCGATCGTACCAGCACTAATGCACCGGATCCCATCAGAACTCTAAAGTTAAGCGTGCTTGGGTAAGAGTAGTACTAGGATGGGTGACCCCCTGGGAAGTGCTTGTGTTGCACCCCTTTTTTCAATTTTTTTGCCCCGGTTAGGGTTGCCAAGATACTTTATCCACCACATTTCTATTACCGAATCCCACGACACCTTGGGCAAGACAATTGCGCTTCACGCAGAGGCTGAGCCCGCAAACCGAGGGCGTAGGGCTTGTTTCTAGGTCTCCGTCGCTCCGGTGCCCATAACTTTTGATCCGGAAAGAGTTACGCGTTGCACAGTATACCGTTGGAAAGCTCTCCAAGAGCTCTACGACGAGGACAGCATGCCAGCTCAGCCCCGCCTATTTTCGGAGCCCCAAATCGAACGTTTTCATTAGTTTCGGGCCACTTTTCTTCTTTTGCTCTATTTTTTCATCTCGGATCGTACGTCGTGAATTGTTAAAAGGATGACAACCTAACTCGCGGGATATTACAGGGCCCTACAATGCGTCGATATCACGTTTTGCAAGGATGCAGTGTTGTTGAAGCGGATGGGTTGTCGATAAGCTCATTGGGCCTTTTGAATGAGCCATCTCTCTGGGCTGCGACTGTGAACCGTCAACACATAAATGATTTGTGCCCATAACATGACGGGTGCGATCATACAGCACTAATGCATCGGATCCCATCAGAACTCTGAAGTTAAGCGTGGTTGGACGATAGTAGTACTAGGATGGGTGACCCCCTGGGAAGTCCTCGTGTTGCACCCCCCCTTTTCAATTTTTTTTGCCTCGGTTAGGGATGCCAAGATACTTTATCCACTACATTTCTATTACCGAATCCCACGGCACCTTGGGCAAGACAACTTCACTTCACATAGAGGCTGGGCCAGCAAACCGAGGGCGTGGGGCTTGTGACCAGGTCTCCGTCGCTCCGATGCCCATAACTTATAATCTTTAAGGAGTTATGCGGTGCACAGCATACCGTTAAAAAGCTCTCTGAGAGATCTACGATGGGGGCAACAAGCCTGATCGAATGCGCTTGTTTTCAGAGTCCAAAATCGAATGTTGTCATCAGTTTCGGGGCACTTTTCTTCTTTTGCTCTGTTTTTTCGTCCCGGATCGTACGTCGTGAGTTGTTAAAAGGACAACAACCTAACTCGCGGGATATTACAGGGCCTTACAACGCGTTGATATCACGTCTTATGAGGATGCTACGTTGTTGAAGTGGATGGGTTGTCGTTAAGCCCGTTGGGCCTTTTGAATTGTCCATCTCTCTTGGCTGGGACTGTGAACCGTCAACACATAAAGGATTTGTGCCCTCAACATGATGGGTGCGATCATACAAGCACAAATGCACCGGATCCCATCAGAACTCCGAAGTTAAGCGTGTTTAGGCGAGAGTAGTACTAGGATGGGTGACCCCCTGGGAAGTCCTCGTGTTGCACACCCCCTTTTCAATTTTTTTTGCCCCGGTTAGGGTTTCCAAGATACTTTATCCACCACATTTCTATTACCGAATCCCACGGCACCTTGGGCAAGACAACTTGGCTTCACGTAGAGGTTGGGCACGCAAACCGAGGGCGTGGGGTTTATGACCAGGTCTCCGTCGCTCCGGTGCCCATAAATTTTAATCCGTAAGGAGTTACGCGGCGCATAGAATACCGTTGGAAAGCACTCTGAGAGATCTATGATAGAGGCAGCAAGTTTGCTAAGCTGCGCCTATTTTTGGAGCCCAAAATTGAACGTTTTCATCAGTTTCGGGCCACTTTTCTTCTTTTCCCCTATTTTTTAATCCCGGATCGTACGTCGTGAGTTGTTAAATGGACGACAACCTAACTCGCGGGATATTACTAGGCCCTACAACTCGTCGATATCACGTCTTGCGAGAATGCTATGTTGTTGAAGTGGATGGGTTATCGTTAAACCTATTGGGCCTTTTGAAAGGGCCATCTCTCTGGGCTGGGACTGTGAACCGTCAACACGTAAATGATTTGTGCCCACAACATGACGGGTGTGATCATACCAGCACTAATACACTGGATCCCATAAGAACTCCGAAGTTAAGCGTGCTTGGACGAAAGTAGTACTAGGATGGGTGACCCCCTGGGAAGTCCTCGTTTTGCACCCCCCTTTTCAATTTTTTTTGCCCCGGTTAGGGTTGCCAAGATACTTTATCCACAACATTTCTATTACCGAATCCCACAGCACCTTCGGCAAGACAAATTTGCTTCACGTAGAGGCTGGGCCTGCAAACCGAGGGCGTGGGGCTTGTAACCTGGTCTCCGTCGCTCTGGTGCCCATAACTTTTAATCTGTAAGGAGTTACGCAGCACACAGCTTACAGTTGGAAAGCTCTCCGAGAGCACTACGATGTGGGCAGTATGCTTGCTTTGTTGTGCCGATTTTTGAAGCCCAAAATCGAACGTTTTCATCAGTTTCGGGCCACTTTTCTTCTTTTGCTCTATTTTTTCGTCCCAGATTGTACGTCGTGAGCTGTTAAATGGACGACAACCTAACTAGCGGGATATTGCAGGGCCCTACAACGTGTCGATATCACGTCTTACAAGGATGCTGCATTGTTGAAGCGGATGGGTTGTCGTTAAGCCCGTTGGGCCATTTAATTGGGCCATCTCTTAGGGTTGGGACTGTGAACCGTCAACACATAAAGGATTTGTGCCCTCAACATGACGGGTGCGATCATACCAGCACTAATGCATCGGATCCCATCAGAACTTTGAAGCTAAGCGTGCTTGGGCGAGAGTAGTAGTAGGATTGGTGACCCCTTGGGAAGTCCTCGTGTTGCACCCCTTTATTTGAATTTTTTTTGCCCCTGTTAGGGTTGCCAAGATACTTTATCTACCATATTTCTATTACCATATCCCATGGCCCCTTGGGCAAGACAAGTTCACATCATGTAGAGGCTGGGCCCGCAAACCGAGGGCGTAGGGCTTGTGACCAGGTCTCCGTCGCTCCAGTGCCCATAACTTTTAATCTGTAAGGAGTTATGCTGCGCACAACATACCGTTGGAAAGCTCTTCAAGAGCTCTACGACGGGGGCAACAAGCCTGCTCGGATGTGCCTATTTTCAAAGCACAAAATCAAACGTTTTCATTAGTTTCAGGCCAGTTTTCTTCTTTTGCTCTGTTTTTTCATCCCGAATCGTACGTCGTGAGCTGTTAAAAGGATGACAACCTAACTCGAGAGATAATATAGGGCCCTACAACGCGTCGATATCACGTCTTGCGAGGATACTACGTTGTTGAAGCAGATCGGTTGTCGTTAAGCCCGTTGGGCCTTTTGAATGGGCCATCTCTCTAGGCTGCGACTGTGAGCCATCAACACATAAAGGATTTGTGCCCTCAACATGACGGGTGCGATCATACCGGCACTAATGCACCGGATCCCATCAGAACTCCGAAGTTAAGCGTGCTTGGGCGAGAGTAGTACTAAGATGGGTGACCCCCTGGGAAGTCCTCGTGTTGCACTCTCCTTTTCAATTTTTTTTGCCTCGGTTAGGGTTGCCAAGATACTTTATCTACCACATTTCTTTTACCAAATCCCACGGCACCTTGGGCAAGACAACTTCTCTTCATGTAGAGGCTGGCCTCGCAAACCGTGGGCGTACGGCTTGTTTCCCGGTCTCCGTCACTCCGGTGCCCATAACTTTTGACCCGGAAAGAGTTACGCGGCGCACATCATACCATTGGAAAGCTCTCCGAGAGCTCTACGATGGGGGCAGCAAGCCTGCTCGGCTGTGCCCCTTTTTGGAGCCTAAAATCGAATGTTTTCATTAGTTTCGATCCACTTTTCTTCTTTTGCCCTATTTTTTCATCCCGGATCGTACGTCGTGAGCTGTAAAAAGGACGACAACCCAACTCGCAGGACATTAGAAGGCCCTACAATGCGTCAATATCACGTCTTGCGAGGATGCTACGTTGTTGAAGTAGATGGGTTGTCGTTAAGCCCATTGGGCCTTTTGAACGGGGCATCTCTCTAGGCTGGGACTGTGAACCATCATCACATAAATGATTTGTGCCCATAACATGATGGGTGCAATCATACCAGCACTAATGTAATACCCGAGCCTGGAATGTGGAAATTTCTTGTTTATTTTTTTGAAAAATATATTTTTTCTTAAATTCTTTGAAATCTAATTGTTATTTCTTTATTGTCGCAAAGTGTATTGCATTTCGAGAGCAATAGTTAGAGCGTGTTTTCTAGTCCTCAGCAAATAGTGAAAACTAGTATTTAGTGTTTTAATTTTAATATTTTAGTTGTTGTTAACTAGAATTAGAATTGTGTTAGTTGTTTTAGCCATAAAATGCCTAAAATAAGCTTATTTGACCAATTTTAATTAGTTTAACCAAAGCCTTGACCATTTGACTTGAGTTGTCATCTCATTTAAGCTTATAATAGCAAAATAAACAAATAAAAGCTGAAAAAAAAGAAAGGGAGGGCCAAAACTTCAAGGAGAGAAAAAGAAAGATTTCAACTTTCAAATCTTCAAATCTTCGCGAGAGCTTGCACGGGGTTGTTTCCGAGGCATCCAAAGAGGTTTTCCTAGCGTCTAGGAGCGTTTAAGGTGAGGTAAGCATCTTTATTTGCGCATTTGAGTGTTTGTTATTCAAACTTTAATTTTTAGGTTTTATGCGTAGATTGTTAATTTATCCATTTTGATGCTTGAAGAATGTTCCTTGTCAATTGTAGAACATGTATTTGTAGCTTTTTAGCATTTTCTACGATTAAATATAGAGATTGTAATTTAAAATGCGAATGGAATAGTAAATTATGAATAGTAAACCCCTGTTTCGTAAAAGTTGCTCCGTTTTGCGTTCTGTTGATGTGAAAAGATACTAGATATGTTAGAATGCCTAAATGCATGATTTGTTTGGGTTGTGTAATGGAAAAATGGAGAAAAATGCCTTGGTACATGTTGGGGTCATTTAGGTCGAGTTTAGCATTTCCTCGTTTTGCGTGATGGCGTTGTCTCGGGAGGCCATGGAAGCACTTTTGGTGTGGTTATGGCATTGGTTGGGTGTTTGGTTAGGATAGCTATAGTTCAAACGAGCAAAAAGGGAAAATCGGGGCTTTGCAGGAATTCTAGCATAAAGTAGGGTTTCAGGGTCTTTAGACATGCCTTATGGTGACCTAGGAGGATTGGTGAAGTCGGTTCCCAAAACTCGTGGCTAGTTTGAAAGTAGTAGCATTTTGAAAGTTGGGGTCGTTTTGTGTTTTTGTTGGTTTTCATAGTGTTATGCTTGTAGAATGCTTATTATTGCTTGTTATGCTTGTTAAAGTTGATTATGATCGAAATGTTTATCAACTGTTGCTATTGCGTGCGAGAGTAACCTACTTTGTTATTCTCCGACGTGTGGCTCTATTGCTCGATTGCTCGGTTGTTGCATTGTATATTGTATTGCATTCATAGAGTCAGGGGCGGTGTGATGGGCCTCTCTGGGTAGCCTTGGGTTGCCAGGGTTGGTTGCCCTAGCTCCGTGTCCTATTCCCTTTCTTGCTTGGATTGCCTCCTAGGGAGATTTGGGTCATAGAATTGATTGGATACTTCCGGGGTATTCCAAACTGAAGTTATAAGGTGGTTGGGCCGGCGCGTCATCATCGGATTCGTGATTGAGAGTTGCTCGTGGAAAGTGGATTGTATCCTTTAATTGAATGGTTATAGCCTTAATGCTTGTCTTGATTTATTGCTGGCTTTACTTGTATCTTTATATGATGATTGATTGATCTACTTGACTATTTGCATTGCATTCTTCTCTCACCTCCGTACTTGAGACCAATTGCCCTTGTTGAGCAATAGTTTTTGCTCATTCCTTTCTATACTATATTTTACAGGAGTAGTTGAAGCGGATCCTATTGAGGTAATTATGGAGGAGGAGCAAGTGGAGGTGTTTCCTTGATGGCACTTTCTTTGCTTAGCTGGTGGTTGGTTGCCAGTCTTTTGTGCGGGCCATGCTTGATGTGTATATTGCTTGGTTGATGCTTCATTTTGAGGCTTGTAGCCTTGTATGTAGTTTCTATTTTGAGGCCACTATGGTCTTATGTTGTAAAAGTTTAAAGATTGTAAAGTTGTAAAGATATACTCACGTGACTAGTAAGAACTGCATGCTAATGGATTAACTGCTTAGTGGCACGAATACTTGTGTAGTATGCATGACATTTTTGGTTTGCAAAGTTGTTTAATGAGAAGATGTATGTTTTCTAAAAGAAAGTTGACTTGATTCAAATGATTATTGTGGTTTTCGCAAATATTATATTGAATGTAGGGTTTTGGAACGTCCACGGTACAGAGGAGACTCCGTCCGTGTGTCGGGTCCGGGCTTGGCCTTTTGCGGGGTCGGGTCGGGACGTGACATATTTAGGTGGTATCAGAGCATGATGGACTTGCATGTGCCGGGATATGTTTCTCGGTCTGTGGGGTAAAGGTCTAAAATGGTAAAGTGTTATTGTATGATTGTTAAGTGAAAAGTGTTATAGTATGACTATGTGAACTTGGGTGCTTTTGTGTTTAAGTGCACTAGTTTGACATGTCAATCTTATGTTATGTGAATTGTGTGATAGGATATTTGATTGTTATTGACTTGAGTGTTATCTAATCTTATGTGTTATATTTCTATCCATAAACTGCTTTTATATGTGGCCAGCTAGTGTAAGTTGTTACTATGCCGCCACAGCGTAGTACTCAAGGTCAAGGGGCAGATGAAGAGGCAACAGAACAGGGTCAGCAACCGATGCCTGAACAGTTTATGGCTACTATGACCACTGCAGTTGATCGGATTACTCAAGTACTGGATGGGCAAAGGCAAGAGAGGAATAATAATCCCCAGGGAAATCAAGCTAATCCTAGTGGACAAGGGCATAGGGCTGAGAATAATCAGTTGGAGAAATTCCTAAGGCATGAGCCGGGTAAGTTCTTTGGAGAGCCGGATGACGAGGCAGCCGAGAGATGGATTAACCGTGTTGAGAAAATTTATGCTGCTTTGAGGTACACTGACGAGGCAAAGATAGCTTATGCAGCATTTCTGTTTGAGGGCGACGCAGAACAATGGTGGAACACTGTCAGGTTGAGGTGGGATTGTGAGGATGTTCCGCATTTGTGGGATGATTTCGTGAGTGAGTTTCGGGACAGGTATATTCCCGAGATGGCTAGGGAAAGGCGGGAAGATGAATTTGTGGCCCTGAAGCAAGGAAACATGACTGTCGCACAGTATGAGGCTAGGTTTGTTAGCCTGTTGAGGTATATGCTTGAGCTGGTGCACCCAGCTAGGAGGATGATTAGTAGGTTTGTTCGTGGGCTGAGAATGGATATACAACTGCATTTGACTAGGCAGACTTATACTACTTTTCCCGAGGCATTCCAAGAAGCCTCGAAGTTTGAGAAACGGAAGGCAGAGATGATAGCTGAGAGTAGCCAGCCGGGTAAGAAACAGTACTTGGGCCAGAGCAGCCAGAGTCAGCAGAGGCAGTACCAGACTTTTGTTCAGGTTCCTCAGCAGCGCCCGTATCAGCCACAGTATCAGATTCAGGGGAGACCAGCTGCGACTAGACCCCGGCAAGGAGGTACAGTTCCTACCACTGCTAGAGCCCCCACACCTATGGGAAACACTGTTGTAAGGCAAAATCAGCAGTGTAACTTTTGTAATCGATCGGGGCACATTGAAGCTTATTGCTGGAGAAAGAGTGGTAAGTACACTGGTTGTGGGAGCGATCAGCATAGGGTGAAATATTGCCCTAAGTTTAAGAATGGTCAGGGTCGTACTAGGCCAAGGTGTACAAAACAGGGCTGCAGGTGCAGGTCCAGCACAGAGGGTACATGCTAGGGTCTTTGCACTAGATGCGGAGGAGCTGCCCGAAACTACAGCAATAGTGGAAGGTACTTTTCTTCTCAATACTCAGCCAGATAAAGTTTTGATTGATCCCGGAGCTACACATTCGTTTATAACTCCTGCATGTGCACGATCTGTGAATGTTTGCATTGATAAACTGCCACATGAAGTTGAAGTTAGTACGCCTTTGGGTGCGAAATTTGTTACTGAGTCTAATTGCAAATCTTGTGTTATATGCATTGAGAACCATAAATTTCCTGCTGATTTAATTATACTGCCCTTCCGTGACTTTGAAATCATATTTGGAATGGACTGGTTGGGGAAATACTATGCTCAGTTGGATTGTAGAACAAAAATTGTTTATCTTCAGATTCCTGACCTACCGGTACTTGAGATTGTTGGGAATTGCAGGGCTGCCAAAATACCCCTTTTATCATCAATCAAGGCTTCTAAGTTGTTGAATAAAGGTTGTGAAGCTTACCTAGCTTATCTAATCAATCAACCTACTAATAAGTTGAATTTGAACGAGGTTCCAATTGTTAAAGACTTCCCTGGTGTATTTCCCGAGGAATTACCGGGTTTACCACCGGATAGAGAGATTGAATTTGTGATTGACCTTATGCCGGGCACTGCGCCAATTTCTAGAAGTCCTTATAGAATGGCACCGGCTGAACTTCAAGAATTGAAAATTCAGCTTCAGAACTTGCTTGAGAAAGGGTTTATACAACCTAGTTCTTCGCCGTGGGGTGTGCCTGTGTTGTTTGTGAGAAAGAAAGACGACACGCTACGGTTATGTATTGATCACAGGGGACTTAATCAAGTCACGATAAGAACAAATACCCCTTGCCGTTGATTGAAGAATTGTTTTACCAGTTGCAGGGTGTGAGTGTTTACTCCAAATTTGATTTGAGGCAGGGTTACTATCAACTCAGGATTCGGAGTGATGATATACCTAAGACGACATTCAGGACTAGATATGGCCACTATGAATTTGTTGTGTTACCGTTTGGATTGACGAATGCACCAACCGTATTCATGGACTTAATGCAGAGGATTTTTCGACCTTATCTTGATCAATTTGTCGTAATCTTTATTGACGACATTTTAGTGTACTCTAAGAATGAGGCTGAACATGAACAACATTTGAAGATTGTGCTACAGACTTTGCAAGAAAACAAGCTTTTTGCTAAATTCAGCAAGTGCGAATTCTGGTTGAATCAAATATCTTTTCTAGGCCATATCATTTCAGATCAAGGAATTTCAGTAGACCCAGCTAAGACTGAAGTTGTTTCGTCTTGGAAGAGACCTGAAACAGTGTCAGAGATTCAGAGCTTTCTGGGGTTGTCAAGTTACTATCAGAGATTTGTTAAAGACTTTTCCAAAATTTCTGGACCTTTAAGCCAGTTGACTCGAAAGAAAGTTACTTACAACTGGGATGCTAAATGTGAATCCAGTTTCCAAGAACTGAAGAAGAGACTAACTACAGCTCCTATACTAGCTTTACCTGAGGGTACAGAAAACTTTGTTGTCTACAGTGATGCATCTAAAGAAGGTTTGGGCTGTGTTTTAATGCAGAATGGTAAGGTGATTGCCTATGCTTCTAGGAAGTTGAAACCATATGAAGTCAATTACCCTACACATGATCTTGAGCTAGCTGCAGTTGTGTTTGCTTTGAAGAAGTGGCGTCATTACTTGTGGGGTAGCAGATTTGAAATTTTTACTGACCACAAGAGTCTCAAATATTTATTTTCACAAAAAGATTTGAATATGAGGCAGCGAAGATGGCTAGAGCTATTAAGTGGCTACAATTGTTCTATAAACTACATGCCAGGTAAGGCAAATGTTGTTGCAGATGCTTTGAGCCGAAAGATTACTGTTGCAAGTTTAATTATCAAGGATTGGGAGACTTTGGAGGAAATTTGTTCATGGAAGCCAGAAGCTACTGAGGTAGGAATTCGATTTGCTAGCTTACAAATTCAGTCGGGATTGCTAACACAAATCAGGGAAGCTCAGAAGACTGATCCTCACATCTTGAAAATCCAAGAAAAAGCAAAAGGGGGAGAGTCGGAGTTTAAATTACAATGCAGATGGTATCTTCAGATTCAGGGACAAAGTGTGTGTTCCTGGTGATCCGACTTTGAAGAATGAGATTCTGTCCGAGGCACATAATTCAAGATATACGATTCACCCGGGCAGTACTAAAATGTTTAGAGACCTGAAACAACACTTCTGGTAGAACAATATGAAAAGGGAGATTGCTGGGTATGTATCCAGGTGTGTAACTTGCCAGAGAGTTAAAGCTGAGCATTAGAGGCCAGCCGGGCTTCTGCAACCGTTGTCGATTCTGCAATAGAAATGGGTGCATATAACAATGGACCTTGTGACCGATCTTCTGAGATCTCCGAGAGAATGTGATTCTGTTTGGGTTGTTGTGGACTGATTGACTAAGGTTTCACATTTTATTTTCGTGAACAAATAGGATAGCCTTGATAAGCTAGCTGAGCTTTATGTTGCTAATATTGTGAGACTTCATGGTGTGCCACAGAGTATAGTGTCAGATAGAGATCCTAGATTCATATATCATTTTTGGCAAAAGTTGCAAGAGGCCATGGGAACTAAGTTGAGCTTCAGTATTGCATGCCATCCACAAACTGATGGCCAGTCTGAGAGAACCATCTGGATCTTGGGAGACATGCTTTGGGCATGTGTGTTAGACTTTGGGAAGAATTGGGAGAAGTTTTTGCCTTTAGCGGAGTTCGCCTACAATAATAGTTATCAATCTACTATAGGTATGGCTCCATATGAGGCGTTGTATGGTCGTAAATGCAGATCCCCATTGTATTAGGAAGAGGTTGGAGAGATGAGAACAGTTGATCCGACTGTGTTACCTGAGATGATTAAGATGGTGGATAATGTTCACCTTATTCCCCAGCGTATGCTTACAGCTCAGAGTCGTCAAAAGAGTTACGCGGATAAGCACCGTCAGGATCTTAAGTTTGCTTTGGGAGATCGGGTGTTTCTTAAGATTTCTCCTCAAAATGGATTGATTCGGCACGGTAAGAGCGGGAAACTTAGTCCCAAGTATGTGGGTCCATTTGAGATCACCAAAAAGGTGGGTCCTTTGGCTTATCTGTTAGCTTTACCTCTGAGCTTGTCGAGACTGCACGATGTTTTCCACATGTCAATGTTAAGGAAATATCATCCAGATCCTTCACATGTACTTGAACCAGAGCCTTTGTAGATTGAGGAAAAGTTAACTTATGAGGAGAGACCGATTCGAATTGTGGATCGAAAAGTTCAGGAACTTCGCAAGAAGAGTATTCCAATGGTAAAGGTTTTGTGGAATCATCACGGGTTTGAGGAAGCAACTTGGGAAAGAGAGGACTAGGTTCGGAGTCAGTATCCGGAGTTGTTTGTTGACTAGGTAAGAATTGCGTGGATGCGATTGTTTTAAAGGGGAGAGGGTGTAATACCCGAGCTCGGAATGTGAAAATTTCTTGTTTATTTTTTTGAAAATTGTATTTTTCTTAAATTATTTGAAATCTAATTGTTATTTTTTTATTGTCGCAAAGTGCATTGCATTTCGAGAGCGATAGTTAGAACGTGTTTTCTAGTCCTCAGCAAATAGTGAAAACTAGTATTTAATGTTTTAATTTTAATATTTTAGTTGTTGTTAACTAGAATTAGAATTGTGTTAGTTGTTTTAGCCATAAAATGCCTAAAATAAGCTTATTTGACCAATTTTAATTAGTTTGACCAAAGCCTTGACCATTTGACTTGAGTTGTCATCTTATTTAAGCTTATAATAGCAAAATAAACAAATAAAAGCTGAAAAAAAAAGAAAGGAAGGGCCGAAACTTCAAGGAGAGAAAAAAAAAGATTTCAACTTTCAAATCTTCAAATCTTCAAATCTTCGCGAGAGCTTGCACGGGGTTGTTTCCGAGGCATCCAACGAGGTTTTCCTAGTATCTAGGAGCGTCTAAGGTGAGGGAAGCATATTTATTTGCGCATTTGAATGTTTTTTATTCAAACTTTAATTTTTAGGTTTTATGCGTAGATTGTTAATTTATCCATTTTGATGCTTGAAGAATGTTCCTTGTCAATTGTAGAACATGTATTTGTATCTTTTTAGCACTTTCTATGGTTAAATATAGCGACTGTAATTTAAAATGCGAATGGAATAGTAAATTGTGAATAGTAAATCCCCGTTTCGTAAAAGTTGCTCTGTTTTGCGTTCTGTTGATGTGAAAAGATGCTAGATATGTTAGAATGCCTAAATGCATGATTTGTTTGGGTTGTGTAATTGAAAAACAGAGAAAAATACCTTGGTACATGTTGGGGTCGTTTTGGTCGAGTTTAGCATTTTCTAATTTTGCATGATGGCGTTGTCTCGGGAGGCCATGGAAGCACTTTTGGTGTGGTTATGACATTGGTTGGGCGTTTGGTTAGGAGAGCTATAGTTCAAACGAGCAAAAGGGGGAAATCAGGGCTTTGCTGGAATTCTAGGGTAAAGTAGGGCTTCGGGGTCTTTAGACGTGCCTTATGGTGACCTAGGAGGATTGGTGAAGTCGGTTTCCAAAACTCGTGGCTCGTTTGAAAGTAGTAGCGTTTTGAAAGTTGGGGTCGTTTTGTGTTTTTGTTGGTTTTCATAGTGTTATGCTTGTAGAATGCTTATTATTGCTTGTTATGCTTGTTAAAGTTGATTATGATTGAAATGTTTATCAACTGTTGCTATTGCGTGCGAGATAACCTACTTTGTTATTCTCCCACATGTGGCTCTATTGCTCGATTGCTCGGTTGTTGCATTGTATATTGTGTTGCATTCATAGAGTCAGGGGCGGTGTGATGGGCCTCCATGGGTAGCCTTGGGTTGCCAGGGTTGGTTGCCCTAGCTCCGTGTCCTATTCCCTTTCTTGCTTGGATTGCCTCCCAGGGAGATTTGGGTCGTAGAATTGATTGGATACTTCCGGGGTATTCCAAACTGAAGTTATAAGGTGGTTGGGCCGGCGCGTCGTCATCGGATTCGTGATTGAGAGTTGCTCGTGGAAAGTGAATTGTATCCTTTAATTGAATGGTTATAGCCTTAATGCTTGTCTTGATTTATTGCTGGCTTTGCTTGTATCTCTATATGATGATTGATTGATCTACTTGACTATTTGCATTGCATTCTCCTCTCACCTCCGTCCTTGAGACCAATTGCCCTCGCTGAGCAATAGTTTTTGCTCATTCCTTTCTATACTATATTTTACAGGAGTAGTTGAAGCGGATCCTATTGAGGTAATTGTGGAGGAGGAGCAAGTGGAGGTGTTTCCTTGATGGCACTTTCTTTGCTTAGCTGGTGGTTGGTTGCCAGTCTTTTGTGCGGGCCATGCTTGATGTGTATATTGCTTGGTTGATGCTTCATTTTGAGGCTTGTAGCCTTGTATGTAGTTTCTATTTTGAGGCCACTATGGTCTTATGTTGTAAAAGTTTAAAGATTGTAAAGTTGTAAAGATATACTCACGTGACTAGTAAGAACTGCATGCTAATGGATTAACTGCTTAGTGGCACGAATACTTGTGTAGTATGCATGACATTTTTGGTTTGCAAAGTTGTTTAATGAGAAGATGTATGTTTTCTAAAAGAAAGTTGACTTGATTCAAATGATAATTGTTGTTTTCGCGAATATTATATTGAATGTAGGGTTTCGGAACGTCCACGGTACAGAGGAGACTCCGTCCGTGTGTCGGGTCCGGGCTTGGCCTTTTCCGGGGTCGGGTCGGGGCGTGACAACTAATTCACCGGATCCTATCAGAACTCCGAAGTTAAGCGTGCTTGGGCGATAGTAGTACTAGGATGGGTGACCCCCTGGGAAGTCCTCGTGTTGCACCCCTCCTTTTCAATTTTTTTTGCCCCAGTTAGGGTTGCCAAGATACTTTATCCACCACATTTCTATTACCGAATCCCACGGCACCTTGGGCAAGACAACTTCGCTTCCGCAAACCGAGGGCGTAGGGCTTGTGACTAGGTTTCCGTCGCTCCGGTGCCCATAACTTTTCATTTGTAAGGAGTTACACGATGCACAATATACCGTTGGAAAGCTCTTCGAGAGCTCTACGATGGGAGCAATAAGCTTGCTCAGTTGCACTCATTTTTGGAGCCCAAAATCGAACGTTTTCATCAGTTTCTGGCCACTTTTCTTTTTTTCCTTTGTTTTTCTATCGCGGATCGTACATCGTGAGCTGTTAAAAGGACGACAACATAACTCGCGGGATATTACAAGGCCCTACAATGCATCGATATCACGTCTTACGAGGATGCTGCGTTGTTGAAGCGGATGGGTTGTCGTTAAGCCCATTGGGCCTTTTGAATGGGCCATCTCTCTGAGCTGGGACTGTGAACCGTCAACACATAAAGGATTTGTGCCCTCAACATGAAGGGTGCGATCATACAAGCACTAATGCACCGGATCCCATCAGAACTCCGATGTTAAGCGTTCTTGGGCGAGAGTAGTAGTAGGATGGGTTACCCATTGGGAAGTCCTTGTGTTGCACCCCCCTTTTCAATTTTTTTTTCCCTGGTTAGGGTTACCAAGATACTTTATCCGCCACATTTCTATTACCGAATACCATGGCACCTTGGCCAAGACAACTTCAATTCATGTAGAGGCTGGGCCCGCAAACCAAGGGCATAGGGCTTGTTTCGAGGTCTCCGTCGCTCCGATGCCCATAAATTTGATCCGGAAAGAGTTATGCGGCGCACAGCTTACCGTTGGAAAGCTCTATGAGAGCTCAACGTCGGGGGCAGCAAGCCTGCTCGGTTGCACCAGTTTTTGGAGCCTAAAATCGAACGTTTTCATTAGTTTTGGGCCACTTTTCTTCTTTTGCTCTGTTTTTCCATCCCGGATCATACGTCGTGATCTGTTAAAAGGACGACAACCTAACTCGCTGGACATTAGAGGGCCCTACAACATGTCGATAACACGTCCTGTGAGGATACTGTGTTGTTGAAGCGGATCGGTTGTCGTTAAGACCATTGAGCCATTTGAATAGGCCATCTCTCTGGGCTGGAACAGTGAACCGTCAACACATAAATGATTTTTGCCCACAACATGACGGGTGCGATCATACCAGTATTAATGCTCCGGATCCCATAAGAACTTTGAAGTTAAGCGTGCTTGGGCGAGATAAGTAGTAGGATGGGTGACCCCGTGGGAAGTCCTCATGTTGCACCCCCTTTTTCAAATTTTTTTGCCCCGGTTAGGGTTGCCAAGATACTTTATCCACCACATTTCTATTACCGAATACCACGGCACCTCGGGTAAGACAACTTCGCTTCACGTAGAGGCTGGGCCCGCAAACCGAGGGCGTAGGGCTTGTTTCGAGGTCTCTGTCGCTCCGGTGCCCCTAACTTTTGATCCGAAAAGAGTTACGTGGCGCACAGTATACCGTTAGAAGCTCTCCAAGATCTCTACGACGGGGGCAGCAAACTTGCTCGGCTACGCCCGTTTTTGAAGCCCAAAATCGAACGTTTACATTAGTTTTGGGCCACTTTTCTTCTTTTGCTTTGTTTTTCCGTCCCGGATCGTACGTCGTGAGCTGTTAAAAGGAAGACAACCTAACTCGCAGGACATTAGAAGGCCCTACAATGCATCGATATCACGTCTTGCGAGGATGTTGCGTTGTTGAAGTGGATGGGTAGTCGTTAAGCCCATTGGACCTTTTGAATGGGCCATCTCTCTGGGCTGGGACTGTGAATCGTCAACACATAAATGATTTGTGCCCACAACATGACGGGTGTGATCATACAAGCACTAATGCTCCGGATCCCATCAGAACTCTGAAGTTAAGCATGCTTGGATGAGAGTAGTAGTAGGATGGGATTGTGAACCGTCAACACATAAAGGATTTGTGCCCTCAACATGACGGGTGTGATCATACTAGCACTAATACATCGGATTCCATCAGAACTCCGAAGTTAAGCGTGCTTGGGCGAGAGTAGTACTAGGATGGGTGACCCCCTGGGAAGTCCTCGTGTTGCACCCCCCATTTTCAATTTTTTTTCCCTGGTTAGGGTTGCCAAGATACTTTATCCACCACATTTCTATTACCGAATCCCACGGCACCTTGGGCAAGACAACTTCGCATCACGTAGAGGCTGGGCCCGCAAACCGAGGGCGTAGGGCTTATGACCAGGTCTCTGTTGTTCCAGTGTCCATAACTTTTATTCTGTAAGGAGTTACACGGCTCACAAGATACCGTTGAAAAGCTCTCCAGGAGCTCTACGAGGGGGGCAGCAAGCTTGCTCAGTTGCGCCTGTTTTCGGAGCTCAAAATCGAACGTTTTCATCAGTTTCAGGCCACTTTTCTTCTTTTGCAATGTTTTTTTGTCCCGAATCGTACGTCGTGAGCTGTTAAAAAGATGACAACCTAACTCACCGGATATTACATGGCCCTACAATGCGTTGATATCACGTCTTACGAGGATGCTGCGTTGTTGAAGCGGATGGGTTGTCGTTAAGCCCGTTGGGCCTTTTGAATGGGCCATCTCTCTGGGCTGGGACTGTGAACCGTCAACACATAAAGGATTTGTGCCCTCAACATGATGGGTGCGATCATACCAGCACTAATCCACTGGATCCCATCAGTACTCCGAAGTTAAGCGTGCTTGGGCGAGAGTAGTACTAGGATGGGTGACCCCCTGGGAAGTGCTCGTGTTGCACCCCCCTTTTCAATTTTTTTTGCCCCGGTTAGGGTTGCCAAGACACTTTATCCACCACATTTCTATTACCGAATCCCACGGCACCTTGGGCAAGACAAGTTTGCTTCATGTAAAGGATGGGCCCGCAAACCGAGGGCGTAGGGCTTGTTTCCAGGTCTCCGTTGCTCCGGTGCCCATAACTTTTGATCCGAAAAGAGTTACGCGGCACACAGCATACCGTTAGAAAGCTCTTCGAGAGCTCTACGTTGGGGGTGGCAAGCCTGCTCGACTGCGCCCATTTTTGGAGCCAAAAATTGAATGTTTTCATCAGTTTCAGGCCACTTTTATTCTTTTGCTCTGTTTTTCCGTCCTGGATCATAAGTCGTGAGCTGTTAAAAGGATGGCAACCTAACTCACAGGACATTAGAGGGCCCTACAACCCATCGATATCATATCTTGTGAGGATGCTGCGTCGTTGAAGCAGATGGGTTGTCGTTCAGCCCATTGGGCCTTTTGAACGGGCCATCTCTCAAGACTGGGACTGTGAACCATCAACACATAAATGATTTGTGCCAACAACAAAACGGATGCGATCATACCAGCACTAATGCACTGGATCCCATCAGAACTCTGAAGTTAAGCGTGGTTGGACGATAGTATTACTAGGATGGGTGACCCCCTGGGAAGTCCTCGTGTTGCACCCCCCCTTTTCAATTTTTTTTTGCCCCGGTTAGGGTTGCCAAGATACTTTATCCACCACATTTCTATTACTGAATCCCACGGCACCTTGGGCAAGACAACTTCGCTTCATGTAGAGGTTGGGCCCGCAAACCGAGGGCGTAGGGCTTGTTTCGAGGTCTCCGTCGCTCCGGTGCCCAGAAATTTTGATCTGAAAAGAGTTACGCGGCGCATAGCATACCGTTGGAAAGCTCTCCAAGAGCTGTATGACGGGGGCAGCAAGATGGCTTTACTGCACCCATTTTTGGAGCCCAAAATTGAACATTTTTATCAGTTTTGGGCCACTTTTCTTTTTTTGCCCAGTTTTTCCATCCCGGATCGTATGTCGTGAGCTGTTAAAAGGACGCCAACCTAACTCGCGGAATATTACAGGGCCCTACAACATGTCGATATCACGTCTTACGAGGATGCTGCGTTTTTGAAGTGGATAGGTTATCGTTAAGCCCGTTGGGCCTTTTGAATGGGCTATCTCTCTAGGCTGGGACTGTGAACCGTCAACACATAAAGGATTTGTGCCCTCAACATGACGGGTGCGATCAAACCAGTGCTAATGCACCGGATCCCAGCTGAACTCCGAAGATAAGCTTGCTTGGGCGAGAGTAGTACTAGGATGGGTGACCCCTTGGGAAGTCCTCGTGTTGCACCCCCGTTTACAATTTTTTTTTGCCCCGGTTAGGGTTGCCAAGATACTTTATCCACCATATTTCTATGATCGAATCCCACGGCACCTTGGGTAAGACAACTTAGGTTCACGTAGAGGCTGGGCCAGCAAACCGACGACGTAGGGCTTGTGACCAGGTCTCCGTCACTCCGGTGCCCATAACTTTTGATCCGTAAGGAGTTACGCGACGCACAGCATACCGTTGGAAAGCTCTCTGAGAGCTCTACGATGGGGGCAGCAAGCCTTCTCAACTTCACCCGAATTTGGAGCCCAAAATCAAACGTTTTCATCAGTTTTGGGCCACTTTTCTTCTTTCGCTTTATTTTTCCTTCCCGAATCGTACGTCGTGAGTTGTTAAAAGGACGACAACCTAACTCGCAGGACATAAGAGAGCCCGACAATGCGTCAATATCACGTCTTGCGAGGATGCTGCATTGTTGAAGCGGATGGGTTGTTGTTAAGCCCATTGGGCCTTTTGAATGGGCCATCTCTCTGGGCTGGGACTGTGAATCATCAACACATAAAGGATTTGTGCCCACAACATGACAGGTGCGATCAAAGCAGCACTAATGCACTGGATCCCATCAGAACTCCGAAGTTAAGCGTGCTTGGGCGAGAGTAGTACTAGGATGGGTGACCCCCTGGGAAGTCCTCATGTTGCACCTCGCCTTTTCAATTTTTTTTCGCCCCGGTTAGGGTTGCCAAGATACTTTATCCATGACATTTCTATTACCGAATACTACGGCACCTTGGGCAAGACAACTTCGCTTCACGTTGAGGCTGGGCCCGCAAACCGAGGGCGTAGGGCTTGTGACCAGGTTTTCGTTGTTCCGGTGCCCATAACTTTTGATTCGTAAGGAGTTACGTGACGCACAACATACCATTGAAAAGCTCTCCGAGAGCTCTACGACGGGGGCAGGAAGGGCAAAATCGAACGTTTTCATTAGTTTTGGGCTACTTTTCTTCTTTTGCTTGGTTTTTCCATCCCAGATCGTACGTCGTGATTTGTTAAAAGGACGACAACATAACTCGCAGGACATTAGAGGGCCGTACAACACGTCGATAACACGTCTTGTGAGGATGCTGCGTTGTTGAAGCGGATGGGTTGTCGTTAAGCCCATTGGGCCTTTTGAATGGACCATCTCTCTGGGCTGGAAGTGTGAACCGTCAACACATAAATGATTTGTGCCCACTACATGACGGGTGCGATCATACCAGTACTAATGCTCCGGATCCCATCAGAACTCTGAAGTTAAGCGTGCTTGGATGAGATAAGTACTAGGATGGGTGACCCCCTCGGAAGTCCCTGTGTTGCACCCCCTTTTCAATTTTTTTTGACTTGGTTAGGGTTGCCAAGATACTTTATCCACCACATTTCTCTTATCGAATCCCATGGCACCTTGGGCAAGACAACTTCGCTTCACGTAGAGTTTGGGCCCGCAAACTGAGGGCGTAGGGCTTGTTTCGAGGTCTCCGTTGCTCCGGTGCCCATAACTTTTGATCCGGAAAGAGTTACGCGGGCATACCGTTGGAAAGCTCTCCAAGAGCTCTACGACGGGGGCAGCAAGATGGCTTGGCTGCGCCCATTTTTGGAGCCCAAAATTGAACGTTTTTATCAGTTTTGGGCCACTTTTCTTTTTTCGCTCAGTTTTTTCATCCCGGATCGTATGTCGTGAGCTGTTAAAAGAATGCCAACCTAACTCGCGGAATATTACAGGGCCCTACAACACGTCGATATCACGTATTACGAGGATGCTGTGTTGTTGAAGCGGATGGGTTGTCGTTAAGCCCGTTGGGCCTTTTGAATGGGCTATCTCTTTGGGCTAGGACTGTGAACCATCAACACATAAAGGATTTGTGCCCTCAACATGACGGGTGTGATCATACCAGTACTAATGCACCGGATCCCATTAGAACTCCGAAGTTAAGCTTGCTTAGGCGAAAGTAGTACTAGGATGGGTGACCGCTTGGGAAGTCCTTGTGTTGCAGCCCCGTTTTCAATTTTTTTTTGCCCTGGTTAGGGTTGGCAAGATACTTTATCCACCACATTTCTTTGATCGAATCCCATGGCACCTTGGGCAAGACAACTTCGCATCACGTAGAGGCTGGGCCAGCAAACCGAGGGCGTAGGGCTTATGACCAGGTCTCCGTCGCTCCGGTGCCCATAACTTTTGATTCGTAAGGAGTTACACAGCGCACAACATACCGTTGGAAAGCTCTCCGAGAGCTCTACGATAGAGGTAGCAAGCCTTCTTGGCTACGCTCATGTTTAGAGCCAAAAATTGAACGTTTTCATCTGTTGCGGGCCACTTTTCTTCTTTCGCTTTATTTTTACTTCCCGGATCGTACGTCGTGAGCTGTTAAAAGGACGACAACCTAAGTCACAGGACATTAGAGAGTCCTACAATGCGTCAATATCACGTCTTGCGAGGATGCTGCATTGTTGAAGCAGATGGGTTGTCGTTAAGCCCATTGGGCCTTTTGAATGGGCCATCTCTCTGGGCTGGGACTGTGAATCGTCAACACTTAAAGGAATTGTGCCCACAACATGACGGGTGTGATCAGAGCAGCACTAATGCACTGGATCCTATCAGAACTCCGAAGTTAAGTGTGCTTGGGCGAGAGTAGTACTAGGATAGGTGACCCCCTAGGAAGTCCTCGTGTTGCACCCCCTCTTTTCAATTTTTTTTTGCCCCAGTTAAGGTTGCCAAGATACTTTATCCATGACATTTCTATTACCGAATCCCACGGCACCTTAGGCAAGACAACTTCGCTTCACGTTGAGGCTGGGCCCTCAAACTGAGGGCATAGGGCTTGTGACTAAGTTTTCGTTGTTCCGGTGCCCATAACTTTTGATTCGTAAGGAGTTACGCGACGCATAGCATACCGTTGGAAAGCTCTCCGAGAACTCTACGACGGGGGCAAGAAGCCCAAAATTGAACGTTTTCATTAGTTTTGGGCCACTTTTCTTCTTTTGCTCTATTTTTCCGTTCCAGATCGTATGTCGTGATCTGTTAAAAGGACAACAACTTAACTCATAGGACATTAGAGGGCCCTACAACATGTCGATAACACGTCTTGTGAGGATGCTGCGTTGTTGAAGCGGATGGGTTGTCATTAAGCCCATTGGGCCTTTTGAATGGGCCATCTCTTTGGGCTGGGAGTGCGAACCGTCAACACATAATTGGTTTATGCCCACAACATGATGGGTGCGATCATACCAGCACTAATGCACCAGATCCCATTAGAACTCCGAAGTTAAGCGTGCTTAGACGAAAGTAGTACTTGGATGGGTGACCCCTTGGGAAGTCCTCAATGTTGCACCCCTCCTTTTCAATTTTTTTTGCCCCGGTTAGGGTTGCCAAGATACTTTATCCACCACATTTCTATTATCGAATCCCACGGCACCTTGGGCAAGATAACTTCGCTACACAAAGAGGCTGGGCCCGTAAAACCTTTTGAATGGGCCATCTCTCTGGGCTGGGACTATGAACCGTCAACACATAAATGGTTTGTGCCCACAACATGGCGGCTGCGATCATACCCACACTAATGCACTGGATTCCATTAGAACTCCAAAGTTAAGCGTGCTTAGACGAGAGTAGTACTAGGATGGGTGACCCCCTAGGAAGTCCTCGTGTTGTACCCCCCATTTTCAATTCTTTTTGCCTCGGTTTGGGTTGCCAAGATACTTTATCCACCATATTTCTATTATCAAATCCCACGGCACCTTGGACAAGACAACTTCGCTACAGAAAGAGGCTGGGCCTGCAAACCGAGGGCATGGGGCTTGTGACCAGGTCTCCGTCGCTCCGGTGCCCATAACTTTTGATCCGAAAAGAGTTACACGGCGCACAGTATACTGTTGGAAAGCTCTCCGAGAGCTCTACGATGGGGGCAGTAAGCCTGCTAGGCTGTGCCTGTTTTTTTAGCCCAAAATTGAACATTTTCATTAGTTTTGGGCCACTTTTCTGCTTTTGCTCTATTTTTTCATCGTGGATCGTACGTCGTGATCTGTTAAAAGGACGACAACCTAACTCGCTGGACATTAGAGGGCCCTACAATGCGTCGATATCACGTCTTGCGAGGATGCTGCGTTGTTGAAGCGGATGGGTTATCGTTAAGCCCATTGGGCCTTTTGAATGGGCCATCTCTCTGGGGTGGGACTGTGAACCGTCAACACATAAATGATTTGTGCGCATAACATGACGAGTGTTATCATATTGGCACTAATGCTCTGGATCCCATCAGAACTCCGAAGTTTAGCGTGCTTGGACAAAAGTAGTAGTAGGATGGGTGACCCCGTGGGAAGTCCTCGTGTTGCTCCCTCCCTTTTCAATTTTTTTTTGCCCCGGTTAGGGTTGCCAAGATACTTTATCCACCACATTTCTATTACCGAATCCCACTGCACCTTGGGCAAGACAACTTCGCATCACATAGAGGCTGAGCCCGCAAACCGAGGGCGTAGGGCTTGTGACCAGGTCTCCGTTGCTCCAGTGCCCATAACTTTTAATCTATAAGGAGTTACGCGGCACACAGCATACTGTTGGAAAGCCCTCTGGGAGATCTACGATGGTAGCTTCAAGCTTGCTTGGTTCCGCCCATTTTCGGAACTCAAAATCGAACGTTTTCATCCGTTTCAGGCCACTTTTCTTCTTTTGCTCTATTTTTCTGTCCCGAATAATACGTCATGAGCTGTTAAAAAGATAACAACCTAACTCGCCGGATATTACAGGGCCCTACAACGCGTTGATATCACATCTTACGAGGATGCTGCGTTGTTGAAACGGATGGGTTGTCGTTAAGCCCGTTGGGCCTTTTGAATGGGCCATCTCTCTGGGCTGGGACTATGAACCGTCAATACATAAAGGATATGTGCCCTCAACATGACCGGTGCGATCATACCAGCACTAACGCACCGGATACCATCAGTACTCCGAAGTTAAGCGTGCTTCGGCGAGAGTAGTACTAGGATGGGTGACCCCTTGGGAAGTGCTCGTGTTGCACCCCTTTTTTTAATTTTTTTTGCCCCGGTTAAGGTTGCCAAGATACTTTATCCACCACATTTCTATTACTGAATCCCACGGCACCTTGGGAAGACAACTTCGCTTCACGTAAAGGCTGGGCTTGCAAACCGAGGGCGTAGGGCTTATTTCCAAGTCTCCGTCGCTCCAGTGCTTATAACTTTTGATCTGAAAAGAGTTACACGGCGCAAAGCATACCGTTGGAAAGCTCTCCGAGAGCTCTACTAACGGGGCAGGAAGCCTGCTCACCTGTACTCCATTTTAAAGCCCAAAATTGAACGTTTTCATCAGTTTCGGGCTACTTTTCTTCTTTTGCTCTATTTTTTTTTATCACGGATCGTACGTCGTGAGCTATTAAAAGGACGACAACCTAACTCGCGGGATATTGCAGGGCCCTACAACGCGTCGATATCATGTCTTGCGAGGATGCTGCATTGTTGAAGTAGATGGGTTGTCGTTAAGACCATTGGGCCTTTTGAACGGGCCACCTATCTGGGCTGGGACTGTGAACCATCAACACATAAATGATTTGTGCCCACAACAAGATGGGTGCAATCATACCTGCACTAATGCACCGGATCCCATCAGAACTCCAAAGTTAAGAGTGCTTGGAGGAGAGTAGTACTAGACTGGGTGAACCCTTGTGAAGTCTTCGTGTTGCACCCCCCCTTTTCAATTTTTTTTGCCCCGGTTAGCGTTGCCAAGATACTTTATCCACCATATTTCTATTATCGAATCCCACGGCACCTTGGGCAAGACAACTTCACTTTACGTAGAGGTTGGGCCCGCAAACCGAGGGCGTAGGGCTTGTTTCCAGGTCTCCGTCGCTCTGGTGCCCATAACTTTTAATCCGAAAAAAGTTACGCAGCGCACAGCATACCGTTGGAAAGCTCTCCGGGAGCTCTACGACGGGGGCAGCAAGCATGCTTGGCAGCACCCATTTTTGGGGCCCAAATTCGAATGTTTTCATCAGGTTTGGGCCACTTTTCTTCTTTTGCTCTGTTTTTTCGACCCGGATCGTATGTCGTGAGCTGTTAAAAGGACGACAACCTAACTTGCAGGATATTACAAGGCCCTACAACACGTCGATATCATGTCTTACGAGTATCCAGCGTTGTTAAAGCGGATGGGTTGTTGTTAAGCCCGTTGGGCCTTTTGAATGGGCCATCTCTTTGGGCTGGGACTGTGAATCGTTAACACATAAAGAATTTGTGCCCTCAACATGATGGGTGCGATCATACCAGCACTAATGCACCGGATCCCATTAGAACTCCGAAGTTAAGCGTGCTTGGGCGACACTAGTACTAGGATGCGTGACCCCTTGGGAAGTCCTCGTGTTGCACCCCCACTTTTAACTTTTTTTTGCCCTGGTTAGGGTTGCCAAGATACTTCATCCACCATATTTCTATTATCGAATCCCACGGAACCTTGGGCAAGACAACTTCGCTTCACGTAGAGGCAGGGCCCGCAAACCGAGGGCGTAGGGCTTGTGACCAGGTCTCCGTCGCTCCGGTGCCCATAACTTTTGATCCGTAAGGAGTTACGCGGTGCACAACATACCGTTGGAAAGCTCTCCGAGAGCTCTACGACGAGGGCAACAAGCATGCTCAGCTCCGCCCATTTTTTGAGCCCAAAATCGAATGTTTTCATCAGTTTCGGGCCATTTTCTTCTTTCGCTCCATTTTTTCATCTCGGATCGTACGTCGTGAGCTGTTAAAAGGTTAACAACCTAACTCGCAGGACATTAGAGGGCCCTTTAACGTGTCGATATCACGTCTTGCGAGGATGCGGCTTTGTTGAAGCGGATAGGTTGTCATTAAGCCCATTGAGCCTTTTGAATGGGCCATCTCTCTAGGCTAGGACAATGAATCGTCAACACATAAAGGATTTGTGCCCACAACACGACGGGTGCGATCAAGGCAGCACTAATGCACCGGATCCCATCAGAACTCCGAAGTTAAGCGTGCTTAGGCGATAGTAGTACTAGGATGGGTGACCCCCTGGTAAGTCCTCGTGTTGCACCCCCTTTTTCATTTTTTTTGGCCCCGGTTAGGGTTGCCATGATACTTTATCCACCAGGTTTCTATTACCGAATCCCACGGCATCATGGGCAAGACAACTTCGCTTCACGTTGAGGCTGGGCCCGCAAACCGAGGGCGTAGGGCTTGTGACTAGGTTTCCGTCGCTCCGGTGCCCATAACTTTTGATTCGTAAGGAGTTACGCGACGCACAACATACCGTTGGAAAGCACTTCGAGAGTTCTACGATGGGGGCAGTAAGCCTACTCGACTGTGCCTTTTTTGGAGCCAAAAATCTAACGTTTTCAACAGTTTCGGGCCACTTTTCTTCTTTTGCTCTATTTTTTCATCGCGGATCGTACGTCGTGAGCTGTTAAAAGGACGACAACCTAACTCACGGGATATTATAGGGCCTTACAATGGGTTGATATCACGTCTTACGAGGATGCTGTATTGTTAAAGCAGATAGGTTGTCGTTAACCCTTTGGGCCTTTTGAATAAGCCATCTCTCTGGGCAGGGACAGTGAACTGTCAACACATAAAGGATTTGTGCTCTCAACATAAAGGGTGCGATCATACCAGAACTAATGCTCTGGATCCTATCAGAACACCGAATTTAAGCGTGCTTAGGCGAGAGTAGTAGTAGGATGGGTGGCCCCCTTGGAACTCCTCGTGTTGCACCCCCCTTTTCAATTTTTTTTTCCCCGTTAGGGTTGCCATGATACTTTATCCACCACATTTCTATTACCAAAATCCCACGGTACCTTGGGCAAGACAACTTCGCTTCACGTAGAGGCTGGGCCCGCAAACCGAGGGCGTAGGGATTGTTTCCAGGTCTCCATCGCTCCTGTGCCCATAACTTTTGATCCAAAAAGAGTTACACGGCGCACAACATACCGTTGGAAAGCTCTCCAAGAGCTATACAATGGGGGCAACAAGCCCGCTTAGATGCGCCCATTTTTGGAGCCCTAATTTGAACGTTTTCATTAGTTTCAAGCCACTTTTCTTCTTTTGCTCTGTTTATTCGTCCCTGATCGTACGTCGTGAGCTGTTAAAAGGACAACAACATAACTCGCAAGACATTAGAGAGCCCTACATCACGTCGATATAACGTATTGTGAGGATGCTACGTTGTTGAAGCGGATGGGTTGTCGTTAAGCCCATTGGGCCTTTGGAATGGGCCATCTCTCTGGGTTGGGACTGTGAACCGTCAACACATAAACGATTTGTGCCCACAACATGACGGGTGCGATCATACCAGCACTAATGCACCGGATCCCATCAGAACTCCGAAGTTAAGCGTACTTGGGCGAGAGTAGTACTATGATGGGTAACCCCCTGGGAAGTCCTGTCGCTCCAGTGCCCAAAACTTTTGATTCGTAAAGAGTTACGCGACGCACAACATACCGTTGGGAAGCTCTCCGAGAGCTCTACGATGGGGGTAGTAAGCCTACTCGGCTGTGCCCTTTTTGGAACCCAAAATCGAACGTTTTCAATAGTTTCGGGCAACTTTTCTTCTTTTGCTCTGTTTTTCCGTCACGGATCGTACGTCGTGAGCTGTTAAAAGGATGACAACCTAACTCATGGGATATTACAGGGCCCTACAATGCGTCGATATCACGTCTTATATCGATGCTGCGTTGTTGAAGCGGATGGGTTGTCGTTAAGCCCATTGGGCCTTTTGAATAGGCCATCTCTCTCGGATGGGACTGTGAACCGTCAACACATAAAGGATTTGTGCCCTCAACATAAAGGGTGCGATCATACCAGCACTAATGCTCCGGATCCTATTAGAACTCCGAAGTTAAGCGTGCTTGGGCGAGAGTAGTAGTAGGATAGGTGGCCGCCTGGGAAGTCCTCGTGTTGCACCCCCCTTTTCAATTTTTTTTGGCCCGGTTAGGGTTGCCAAGATACTTTATCCACCACATTTCTATTACCGAATCCCACGGCACCTTGGGCAAGACAATTTCACTTCACGTAGAGGCTGGGCCCGCAAACCGAGGGCCTAGGGCTTGTTTCCAGGTCTCCATCGCTCTGGTGCCTATAACTTTTGATCCAGAAAGAGTTACGTGGTGCACATCATACCTTTGGAAAGCTCTCCGAGAGCTCTACAATGGGAGCATCAAGCTTGCTTAGCTGCGCCCCTTTTTGGAGCCCAAAATCAAACGTTTTCATTAGTTTTGGGGTACTTTTCTACTTTTGCTCTGTTTTTCAGTCCCGGATCGTACATCGTGAGCTGTTAAAATGACGACAACCTAACTCGCAGGACATTAGAGGGCCCTACAATGCGTCGATATCACGTCTTACGAGGATGCTGCGTTGTTGAAGCGGATGGGTTGTCGTTAAGCCGGTTGGGCCTTTTCAATGGGCCATCTCTTTGGGTTGGGACTTTGAACCATCAACACATATAGAATTTGTGCCCTCAACATGACGGGTGCGATCATACCAGCACAAATGCACCGGATCCCATTGGAACTCCGAAGTTAAGCGTGCTTGGACGAGACTAGTACGAGGATGCGTGACCCCCTGGGAAGTCCTCGTGTTGCACCCATCATTTTTAATCTTTTTTGCCTTGGTTAGGGTTGCCAAGATACTTCATCCACCACATTTCTATTATCGAATCCCACGGCACCTTGGGCAAGAAAATTTTGCTTCACGTAGAGGCTAGGCCCGCAAACCGAGGGCGTAGGGCTTGTGACCAGGTCTCCGTCGCTCCGATGCCCATAACTTTTGATCCGTAAGGATTTACATGGTGCATAGCATGCCATTGGAAAGCTCTCCGAGAGCTCTACGACGGGGGCAGCAAGCATGCTCAACTGCACCCACTTTTGGTGCCCAAAATTGAACATTTTCATCAAGTTTGGGACACTTTTCTTCTTTTGCTCTATTTTTCCGTCTCGGATCGTATGTCGTGAGCTGTTAAAAGGACGACAACCTAACTCACGGGATATTACAGGGCCCTACAACACGTCGATATCACGTCTTATGAGTATGCTGCGTTGTTAAAGCGGATGTGTTGTCTTTAAGCCCGTTGGGCCTTTGAATGGGCCATATCTTTGGGCTGGGAATGTGAACCGTCAACACATAAAGAATTTGTGCCCTCAACATGACGGGTGCAATCATACCAGCACTAATGCACCGTATCTCTTTAGATTTTTTTTTTACCCTGGTTAGGGTTGCCAAGATACTTCATCCACCACATTTCTATTATTGAATCCCACGGCACCTTGGGCAAGACAACTTCGCTTCACGTAGAGGCTGGTCTCGCAAACCAAGGACGTAGGGCTTGTGACCAAGTCTCCGTCGCTCCGGTGCCCATAACTTTTGATCCGTAAGGAGTTATGTGGTGCACAGCATACCGTTGGAAAGCTCTCCGAGAGCTCTACGACGAGGGCAGCAAGCATGCTTGGCTTCGCCCATTTTTTGAGCCCAAAATCGAATGTTTTCATCAGTTTTGGGCCACTTTTCTTCTTTTGCTCTATTTTTTCATCTCGGATCATACCTCGTGAGCTGTTAAAAGGATGACAACCTTACTCGCAGTACATTAGAGGGCCCTATAACGCGTCGATATCACGTCTTGCGAGAATGTGGCTTTGTTGAAGTGGATAGGTTGTCGTTAAGCCCATTGAGCCTTTTGAATGGGCCATCTCCCTGGGCTAGGACAATGAACCGTCAACACATAAAGGATTTGTGCCCTCAACACGACGGGTGCGATCAAAGCAGCACTAATGCACCGGATCCCATCAGAACTCCGAAGTTAAGCGTGCTTAGGCAAGAGTAGTACTTGGATGGGTGACCCCCTGGAAAGTCCTCGTGTTGCACCCTCTTTTTCAATTTTTTTTGCCCCGGTTAGGGTTGCCAAGATACTTTATCCACCACATTTCTATTACCAACTCCCACGGCATCATGGGCAAGACAACTTCGCTTCACGTTGAGGCTGGGCCCACAAACCGAGGGCGTAGGGCTCGTGACCAGGTTTTCGTCGCTCCGGTGCCCATAACTTTTGATACGTAAGGAGTTACGCGACGCACAACATACCGTTGGAAAGCTCTCCGAGAGCTCTACGACAGGGGCAGTAAGCCTACTCGACTGTGCCCTTTTTGGAGCCCAAAATCTAACGTTTTCAACAGTTTTAGGCTACTTTTCTTCTTTTGCTCTGTTTTTTCATCGTGGATGGTACATCGTGAGCTGTTAAAAGGACGACAACCTAACTCACGAGATATTACAGGGCCCTACAATGCGTCGATATCACGTCTTACGAGGATGCTGCGTTGTTGAAGCGGATGGGTTTTCGTTAAGCCCATTGGGCCTTTTGAATAGGACATCTCTCTGGGCAGGGACAGTGAACCGTCAACACATAAAGGATTTGTGCCCTCAACATAAAGGGTGCGATCATACCAGCACTAATGCTCCGGATCCTATCAGAACTCCGAAGTTAAGCGTGCTTGGGCGAGAGTAGTAGTAGGATGGGTGGCCCCTTGGGAAGTCCTCGTGTTGCACCCCCTTTTTCAATTTTTTTTCTCCCGGTTAGGGTTGCCATGATACTTTATCCACCATATTTCTATTACCGAATCCCATGACACCTTGGGCAAGAGAATTTCACTTCACGTAGAGGCTAGGCCCACAAATCGAGGTCGTAGGTATTGTTTCCAGGTCTCCATCGCTCCGGTGCCCATAACTTTTGATCCAGAAAGAGTTACACGGCGCACAGCATACCGTTGGAAAGCTCTCCGAGAGCTATACAATGGGGGTAGCAAGCCCGCTTAGCTGCGCCCATTTTTGGAGCCCTAAATTGAACGTTTTCATTAGTTTTGGGCCACTTTTCTTCTTTCGATCTGTTTATTCGTACCGGATCGTACGTCGTAAGCTGTTAAAAGGACAACAACGCGTCGATATAACATATTGCGAGGATGCTGCATTGTTGAAGAGGATGGGTTGTCGTTAAGCCCATTGGGCCTTTGGAATGGGCCATCTCTCTGGGCTGGGACTGTGAACCGTCAACACATAAACGATTTGGGCCCACAACATGACAGGTACGATCATACCAGCACTAATGTACTAGATCCCATCAGAACTCCGAAGTTAAGTATGCTTAGGCGAAGGTAGTACTATGATAGGTAACCCCCTGGGAAGTCCTCGTGTTGCACCCCTCCCTTTTCAATTTTTTTTGCCCCGGTTAGGGTTGCCAAGATACTTTATCCACCACATTTCTATTACCAAATCACATGTCATCTTGGGCAAGACAACTTCGCTTTACGTTGAGGCTGGGCCCACAAACAGAGGGCGTAGGGCTTGTGACCAGGTTTCCATCGCTCCGGGGCCCATAACTTTTGATTCGTAAGGAGTTACGCAACGCATAGCATACCGTTGAAAAGCTCTCCGAGAGCTCTACGATGGGGGCTGTAAGCCTGCTCTCTTGTGCCCCTTTTTGGATCCCAAAATCGAACGTTTTCATCAGTTTTAGGCCACTTTTCTTCTTTTGCTCTGTTTTTCCATTGCGAATCGTATGTCGTGAGTTATTAAAAGGACGACAACCTAACTCACAAGATATTATCGGGCCCTACAATGCGTCAATATCACGTCTTACGAGGATGCTGCGTTGTCGAAGCGGATGGGTTATCGTTAAGCCCATTGGGCCTTTTGAATAGGCCATCTCTCTGGGCTGGGACTATGAACCGTCAACACATAAAGGATTTGTGACCTCAACATGAAGGGTGTGATCATAGCAGCACTAATGCATCGGATCCCATCAGAACTCCGAAGTTAAGCATGCTTGGGCGAGAGTAGTAGTTGGATGGGTGACCCCCTGGGAAGTCCTCGTGTTGCACCCCCTTTTCAATTTTTTTTGTCCCGGTTAGGGTTGCCAAGATATTCTATCCACCATATTTCTATTACCGAATCCCACGACACCTTGGGCAAGACAACTTCGCTTCACGTAGAGGTTGGGCCCGCAAACCGAGGGCGTAGGGCTTGTTTCCAGGTCTCCGTCGCTCCGGTGCCCATAACTTTTAATCCGAAAAGAGTTACGCGGCTCACAGCATGCCGTTGGAAAGCTCTCTGAGAGCTCTACGACGGGGGCAGCAAGCCTACTCGGCTGCACCCACTTTTGGAGCCCAAAATCGAACATGTTCATTAGTTTTGGGCCACTTTTCTTCTTTTGCTTTGTTTTTCCGTCCCGGATCGTACGTCGTGAGTTGTTAAAACAACGACAACCTAACTTGCTAGACATTAGAGGGCCCTACAACGCATTGATAACACGTCTTACGAGGATGCTGTGTTGTTGAAGCGGATGGGTTGTCATTAAGCCCGTTGGGCCTTTTGAATAGGCCATCTATCTGGGCTGGGACTGTGAACCATCAACACATAAAGGATCTGTGCCGTCAACATGACGGGTGCGATCATACGAGCACTAATGCACCAGATCCCATCAGAACTCCGAAGTTAAGCGAGCTTGGGCGAGAGCAGTACTAGGATGGGTGACCCCGTGGGAAGTCCTCATGTTGCACCCCCGTTTTCATTTTTTTTTTGCCTCGGTTAGGGTTACCAAGATACTTTATCCACCACGTTTCTATTATCGAATCCCATGGCACCTTGGGCAAGACAACTTCGCTTCACGTAGAGGTTGGGCCCGCAAACTGGGGTTGTAGGGCTTGTGACCAGGTCTTCGCCGCTCCGATGCCCATAACTTTTGATCCGTAAAGAGTTACGCAGCGAACATCATAGTGTTGGAAAGCTCTCCGAGAGCTTTATGACGGGGGCAGCAAGTCTGCTCGGCTGGACCCATTTTTGGAGCCCAAAATCAAACGTTTTCATCAGTTTCGGGCCAGTTTTCTTCTTTTGCTCTGTTTTTCCTTCCCTGATCGTACGTTGTGAGTTGTTAAAAGGACGACAACCTAACTTGCAGGACATTAGTGGGCCCTACATCGCGTCGATATCACGTATTACGAGGATACTGCGTTGTTGAAGCGGATAGGTTGTCGTTAAGCCCATCGGGCCTTTTGAATGGCCCGTCTCTCTGGGCTGGGACTGTGAACAGTCAACATATAAAGGATTTGTGCCCACAAGATGACGGGTGCGATCAAAGCAGCACTAATGCACCGGATCACATCAGAACTCCAAAGTTAAGCGTGCTTGGGCGAGAGTAGTACTAGGATGGGTGACGCCCTGGGAAGTCCTCGTGTTGCACCCCTCATTTTCAATTTTTTTTTGCCCCGGTTAGGGTTGCCAAGATACTTTATCCATGACATTTCTATTACCGAATCCTACGGTACCTTGGGCAAGACAACTTCGCTTCATGTTGAGGCTGGGCCCGCAAACCAAGGGCGTAGGGCTTGTGACCAAGTTTTCATTACTCCGGTGCCCATAACTTTTGATTCGTAAGGAGTTACGTGACGCACAACATACCGTTGGAAAGCTCTCCGAGAGCTCAAAGACGAGGGCAAGAAGCCTGCTTGGCTGTGCCCTTATTGGAGCCCAAAATTGAACGTTTTCATCATTTTCAGGCCACCTTTCTTCTTTTGCTCTATTTTTCTGTCACGGATAGTACGTCTTGAGATGTTAAAGGGACGACAACTTAACTCGCAAGATATTACAGGGCCCTACAACGCGTCGATATCACGTCTTGCAAGGATGCTGCGTTGTTGAAGCAGATGGGTTGTCATTCAGCCCATTGGGCCTTTTGAACGGGCCACCTCTCTGGGCTGGGACTGCGAACCGTCAACACATAAATGATTTGTGCCCACAACATGACGGGTGTGATTATACCAGTACTAATGCACCAGATCCCATCAGAACTCCGAAGTTAAGCGTGCTTGGACGAGAGTAGTGCTAGCATGGGTGACCCCTTGGGAAGTCCTCATGTTGCACCCCCCCTTTTCAATTTTTTTTGCCCCAGTTAGGGTTCCCAAGATACTTTATCCACCACATATCTATTACTGAATCCCACGGCACCTTTGGCAAGACAACTTCGCTTCACGTAGAGGCTGGGCCCGCAAACCGAGGGCGTAGGGCTTGTTTCCAAGTTTCTGTCGGTCCGGTGCCCATAACTTTTGATCCGAAAAGAGTTACGCAGCGCACAGCATACCGTTGGTAAGCTATCCTAGAGCTCTACGATGGAGGCAGCAAGCCTGCTCAGCTGCGCCCATTTTTGGGGCCCAAAATTGAATGTTTTCATTAGTTTTGGGCCATTTTTCTTCTTTTGCTCTGTTTTTTTGTCTCGGATCATACGTCGTGAGCTGTTAAAAGGACGACAACCTAACTCGCAGGACATTAGAGGGCCCTACAACGCATCGATATCACGTCCTACAAGGATGCTGTGTTGTTGAAGCGGATGGGTTGTCGTTAAGCCCGTTTGGCCTTTTGAATACGCTATCTCTCTAGGCTGGGATTGTGAACCGTCAACACATAAAAGATTTGTGCCCTCAACATGACGGGTGTGAACATAACAACACTAATGCACCAGATCCCATCAGAACTCCGAATTTAAGTGTGCTTGGGCGAGAGTAGTACTAGGATGGGTGACCCGCTGGGAAGTCCTCGTGTTGTACCCCCCATTTTCAATTTTTTTTACCCCGGTTAGGGTTGCCAAGACACTTTATCCACCACATTTCTATTACCGAATCCCACGGCACCTTGGGCAAGACAACTTCGCTTCACGTTGAGGCTGGGCTCGCAAACTGAGGGAGTAGGGCTTGTGACCAGGTTTTCGTCGCTCCGATGCCTATAACTTTTGATTCGTAAGGAGTTACGCAACGCACAGCATACCGTTGGAAAGCTCTCCGAGAGCTCTACGATGGGGGAAGCAAACCTGGTTGGCTGCGCCCATTTTTGGAGCACAAAATTGAACGTTTTCATCAGTTTTGGGCCACTTTTCTTTTTGTGCTCTGTTTTTTCATTGCGGATCATACGCCGTGAGCTGTTAAAAGGATGACAACCTAACTCATGGGATATTACAGGGCCTAACAATACGTCAATATCACGTCTTACGAGGATGCTGTGTTGTTGAAGCGAAAGGGTTATCGTTAAGCCCATTGGGCCTTTTGAATAGGCGATTTCTCTGGGCTGGGACTTTGCACTGTCAACACATAAAGGATTTGTTCCCTCAACATGATGGGTGCGATCATACCAGCACTAATGCATCGGATCCCATCAAAACTCCGAAGTTAAGCGTGCTTGGGCGAGAGTATTACTAGGATGGGTGACCCCATAGGAAGTCCTCGTGTTGCACCCCCCATTTTCTATTTTTTTTTCCCCCGCTAGGGTTGCCAAGATACTTTATCCACCACATTTCTATTACCGAATCCCACAGCACCTTGGGCAAGACAACTTCGCTTCACGTAGAGGCTGGGCCCACAAACCGAGGGCGTGGGGCTTGTGACCAGGTCTCCGTCGCTCCGGTGCCCATAACTTTTAATCTATAAGGAGTTATGCAGTGCACAGCATACCGTTGGAAAGCTCTCTGAGAGCTCTACGATAGGGGCAGCAAGTCTGCTCGGCTGCGCCCATTTTTGGAGCCCAAAGCTAAATGTTTTCATCAGTTTTGGGCCACTTTTCTTCTTTTGCTATGTTTTTCCGTCCCAGATCGTACGTCATGAGCTGTTAAAAGGATAACAACCTAACTCGCCGGACCTTAGAGGGCCCTACAATGCGTCAATATCACGTCTTATGAGGATGTTGCGTTGTTGAAGCGGATGGGTTGTCGTTAAGCCCGTTGGGCCTTTTGAATGGGCCATCTCTCTGGGCTAGGACTGTGAACCGTCAACACATAAAGGATTTGTGCCCACAACATGACGGATGTGATCAAAGCAACACTAATGCACCAGATCCCATCAGAACTCCGAAGTTAAGCGTGCTTGGGCGAGAGTAGTACTAGGATGGGTTGTGATAACTCGAACCCGGCATGCATTTAATGGCATTTAATTGCATTTAATTAAGTGTTATCTTAAATGTTAGCATTGAATTTTGTATTTATTTTTAGTTAAACATTCATTTGTAGCTTTATTTTTGCATTTCTTTTAGAAGTAATTAAAATAATACTTGAGTTAATATGTTAACGGAGTATCAACTACTTTTCATATGTATGTTACTTGGTTTTATTTTCTTGCACCTTGATGCTCGGTTTTCAATTAAATGAAAAGTAGCTCCGAGCCGGAGTAAATTTTGACCTATGTTGCTTTTCAAAAATTATATTTTTCTTATATTCCGTAATATTTAGGTGTTATTCGTTCTTCGTCGTTTTGTCCATAGCATATCGAGAGCGATAGTTAGGAAATGATTTCTAGTCCTCAGCAAATAGTGAAAACTAGTATTTAGTGTTTTAATTTTAGTGTTTTAGTTGTTGTTAGCTAGAATTAAAATTGTGTTAGTTGTTTAAGCTTTAAAATGCCTAAAATAAGCTAAATTGACCAACTTAAGTTAGTTGACCAAAGGCTTGACCAATTGACCAAGGCTTGTCATCTTTTATAAGCTTATATTAGCAAGGAAAAAAAAAGAAAAAAAGCTGAAAAAATAGAAAAAAGCTAGCCGAAACATAGAGAGGAAAAAAAAAGGATTTCAACTTCCAAACTTCAAATCTTCGAGTGAGCTTACACGGGATTGTTTCTGGGGCATCCAGCGTGGTTTTCCTAGCGTCCAGGAGCGTCTAAGGTGAGGGTTTCATCGTTATTTGCGCATTTGAAATAATTGTGTTTAAACTTTAATTTTTGGATTTTAGCCGTAAATTGTTATTTTGATCGTTTTGTTGCTTAAAGAATGTTCCTTGATGATGGTAGAACACGTATTTGTAGCTTTTTAGCATTTTCTACGGTTAAATATAGCAATTGTAATTTAAAATGCTAATGGAATAGTAAAATATGAATAGTAAACCCTCGTTACATTAAAGTTGCTTTGTTTTGTGTTCTGTTGATGTAGGAAGGTGATAGATATGCTAGAATGCCTAAATGTATGGTTTAATTGGATTGTGTAACGGAAAAACGAAGAAAAATGGCTTGGTACATGTTGGGGTCATTTCGGTCGAGTTTGGAAATTTCTCAATTTGCGTGAAGGCATTGTCGAGGTACGTCATGGAAGCACTTTTGGTGTAGTTGTGACATTGGTTGGGTGATCGGTTGAGGTAGTTGTAGTCCAAATGAGCAAAGGAGGAAATCGAGGCTTTGCGGGAATTCTAGGGTGAAGTAGGGTTTCGTGGTCTTTAGACGTGCCTTATGGTGACCTAGGAGGATTGGTGAAGCCGGTTTCCAAAACTCGTGGCTCGTTTGAAAGTAGTAGCATTTTGAAAGTTGGGGTCAATTTGTGATTTTGTTTGTTTTCATAGTGTAATGCCTATAGAATGCTTAATATTACTTGTTATGCTTGTTAAAGTTGTTTATGATTGAATTGTATATCAATTGTTGACGATGCTTGTTAGTGTTGTTCTTGTTACTTTATAGATTGTAAATGCTTATTGTATCGCATGTTGTTACTAACCTACACTTCAGTGCCTTGCTCGATTATCGTTATATGTCTCGTATTGCATTGCATTAGTGTCAGGCGCGTGAGTGATGGGCCTCTCTAGGTAGCCTCGGGTTGCCAGTGTTGGTTGCTCTAGCTCCGTGTCCTATTCCCTTTCTCGCTTGGGTTGCCGCCCAGGGAGTTTTGGGTCGTAGAATTGACAGAGTATGTCTGGAGTACTCTAACGGAAGTTATAAGGTGGGTGAGCTGGCGCGTCATCGTTAAAGTTATCGAAATCGTGATCGGTACATTTCTCGTATGAGTGAACCATAGCCTTTAGAGTGTGGTATAGCTTTGAATGGCTGTGTTAATGCTTTCCTTAATTGTTTATTGTATTGTCGTGTATATTGAATGCTTTCTTATTGATTATATTGCTTAACTGTCCCTGTTTGCATTGCACGATCTTCTTTCTCTCCACCTCGATATCTGTCTCGCCCTCATTGAGTATACGTGTTGTGTATACTCACTCCTCACCACCATATTTCAGGAAAAGCCATGTTAGCTGGAAAGTTCGTGATTATGTGAAAGTTCGTGCTTGAAGAGTTATCTTGCGTGCTATATGGCTTGAGTTGTCAAGGATGCAAAGATGTATGTTTCATGTGTTGTTTGTATTTAATGTTAAAAAAGAATGTAATATAAGTTTTATTAGGTTATTGAAGTGGTATGATAGGTTAGTTCATGTATTTAGTTAGTATAGCTTAACTTTAATGCATGTTTGTATTTTTTAAAGAAATAGTTAAAGTAGTCTAGTACTTGGAAATGTATGTATATTTGCTATGTTTATTTTTTGAGAACCGAGGCTCGGATGGCCTTGAGGTGGTTGAATGTTTGGACATCGTATTGGTCCACTTATATGCTGTCGCAGGATAGTTTTTTTTGCCTAGAAATAGGGGAGACTCCGTCCGTTTTCCCTAAAAATTATGCCC
The DNA here is from genome assembly GCA_037974665.1 of Ehretia macrophylla. Classification (NCBI taxonomy): domain Eukaryota; kingdom Viridiplantae; phylum Streptophyta; class Magnoliopsida; order Boraginales; family Ehretiaceae; genus Ehretia; species Ehretia macrophylla. The sequence goes on from CM075767.1 coordinate 69,804,863, forward strand.
GGGTTTGGAATTGGGTTGTGATTAGATTGATAGATAGAACTTCCGGTCGCGAGAGGGATCGGGGTGTTACATGGGTGACCCCATGTGTGAGGCCCGACCCCGAATAACGTGTGTTACCTTGATTTGTGTGCCATAGACCGAGAATGATATGACTGACCTTGGATTACGTGTCCTGTCTTGGTTTTCGTGCATGCCTCGTCATTCATGCCTTGACCTAGAATTATGTGCCCTAATCCTCGACTTACGTGCCCTGACTTCGAATTGCGTGCGTTACCTCATTTCGTGTGCCCTGACCTTGAATTGCGTGTCTTAACCTAGGTATTAGAGTCGTATCTCGATTTACGTGTATTGCATTAAATTACGTGCCTTGTATTGGTTTACGTACATTTACCTAGGGTTGCGTGCATTTGCATTGGAATCCGTGCATTTATCTTGAAGTACGTGCATTAGTCTTGAAGTTCGTGTCTCACCTCGTAGTTCGTGTCTACCTCGTAATTTGTGCCCTAGACCTAGGAATCCGTGCCACCACGTTAATCAAGAAAGAATCTTACACAAAGCACAAGACAATAAAATAATCCTACACAATCCACTAACCAATATTATATTTCTAATTCAAATTCTCTACAAAACCCACTAACTAATAAAATATTCTATCACACTCAACTAACCAATAAACTATTATAAACCTACACTTATTATAATCCAAAATATACTAACTTGAATCTGAAATTTCAGATTCTCCCTTGCATTACATGGCCAAAACAAGGCAATTTGATCAACTTTGCACAATTAAATTAAAGCCTAGACATTTTATGACACATGCACTAAGCACAATGCATAAAAAATTCACCTACACCCTACCCAAGCACCTCATTTTCGACCCTCTCAATGCCATGATTCATTTCAACTCAAAAAAATGCTAAAGGTGACACAAAATTCAGATTTGAAAGGCTCAAGGCCAACACACACACACAAGCATCATTTCTCTCTCAAACTCTCTCTTTCCTCACAAACTCTCTCATTCTCTCTCCTTCTCTCTCCATTTTCGACCAAGGCTGACCTTTGAGCTCCCAAGACTCCTAAAAACTCTCAAGGACACTCTAAGACCCTCCCAAGCTCGGCCATGGCAGCCCAAGCAAGCTAGAAGCAAAGAGACATGCATACAAGCTCATAGGACACTCATTCGGCCCTTTGGTATGTTGATAGCTTCCATTTCTTTTATTCTTGTTCTAACCATATGCATGTACTAAGAACTTGGCCACTAAGCTAGGAAAAATAGAGAGAAATCGGGTGGTGTCTTGGCTAAGCAAGGAAGAAGAAGAAATTTGTGCTTCATCGAGTTTTGTGCATCTTCTTGTTGATTTGCTAAGGTAAGGGCTAAAACCTTTTGAAAATCCTTCAAAAATTCACATGCATGCTCATAAATGTTTGTCTTTGCTTCTGTACTTGAGTTATATGTTCGTTCATAAGCTTAAACAACCATGCATGGCAAGATTTTGGCTTGAAAGTGATGATAGGTGAAGTCGGATTGTTGACAGCTCTCTGACCAGTTTGTTTCGACGTAATTTTAGCTAGGAAAATGATGTTGAAAATGCATGAAAATTGGTGGGTGACTATTTTTGCCAGTTTTGAACATATTTCGCAGAAATAGGAAAAAGCTAATTTTGACTCTAATGTCCTCAAAATGGCAGATATTTAAAATGTGTCCAAATCTGGAAATCTGGAAAAATGAGGCAGTTTTTGGTAAATGCACTGACCTTGTATAACGAACCATATTTGACTTAGTAAATGATGTAAAAAATGCATGAAACTTGGTGTACTGCTATATTTTTCAGTTCTGGACATTTTTGTCAGAAATGGACTAAGGCTAAATCTGACCCTAAGGACCTCAAAAACGTCAATTATCGAAATGTGTGCAAATCTGGACAGTTTTGTGCTATCCTACTATTTCGGCTATACCTAAAGATCCCGAACTCCAAATGATGCAAGGTTTGTTTCTGATTTTAGTTCACTTCTTAAGATTTAATTTGACATCTTATTCAATGGAATTGGAGATTGTTTTCTTATCTTAATGGTTGTGAGAAAACAGCCTATTGCAGTAAGGGTTTCACTTAGTGTTATGCTTAGAAAAATTGTTGTGACTCCTCTTGTTGAATTAAATGCTTGGGATTGTAGCTTCGGGATGTTGTGTGGACTGTTTTGAATGTTTGAGGATGTTGAATTAAATGATGCATGGCTTGAGATTGACTTTGAGTTGGTTTGAGGCTCAAATTGCACGAATATACACGAAATGGAAACCCTAATGACTAGGTAGTTTTGCTAAGTGTTGATCATTTGGATATTGTGTGGAATTATATGTTTAGTAAGCTGCCCGTAGATGCCTTATAACCTCAAATGTGATTTTGATCATTGCATGTTGACAAATAGGCTTTTCTTGCACCTGAACCCACGTAGATGTTATTGCATGTTGAATAATCCTATCACTTGATTACGTGGACTTCGAAATGAGTTATATGGCATGATTTACATGTGTTACATGGCTGCCCGTTTAATGTTCATATAACTCTATATGCCTTTCAAGTGAAATTACTTGTCTTATCGTGTCCTGCCTGTTTACTTGTCAATGTGCAATCTTATGACTGTCTGGAGGCAACCTACTTTGTTGTCCTCCTAACATGATATGTTAATGTCATAAATGTGCACTGCATACAAGGTTGCAACCTTTCATGTCGGCATGGTAGCGATCACGTACACCGGGCGGCATCGGGCTTGCCGGTGCACCCGTGACTACCATGGTCCCATTCCCTCTCTCGCTTGGGGGCTAGACTTCCTCAGAGAGTTGGGTCGTAGGATTTCGGGGTACATCCGGAGTACACCCAGCTGGCGTGTTTGGGGGATGATTTGAAGTCGGCTGCAACAACTGATTCTAGAACTGATCTGAGAGCAAAAGCTCACCGTATCATTTTACTATGTGTATAAGTACTCTCGCTTGGTTCCTAGAGAACCTCGGGGAGGAAAGACCGGTATTTCTGTTCCTGTATTTATATTATTGTTATATTCATGCTTGCAAAAGGATTTCATAAGTTGAACCGGAAAATGAGTTTCAAAACTTATTTCTCGTTCCCCCTCGCTGAGTTCATAAGGACTCACCCTCTTTTATCATCTCAGGTGAAGAAGATCCAGAACAGGTACCTGAGGACGGTGTGCCTAATGATGAATCCTTGGAGTGATTGCCTGCTTGTGTGCTTTGCGTGATTGTGGATACTTGTGAACTCTATGCTACCTGAAGACTATTTCTTTTATATTGCTTGCTATTTGTAATGTAAAAGACCCCCGGTGTAATTTGGGGTCTAATTTTGGTTTGTACTGATATTGTTAGACAGACACTAGACACTACTACGATCGTTTGCTATTATTACCGCTAGTATCTATCATAGGTTATGACGTATTAGTTAATGACTAAGTAAATGAACTTATCCAATCTTAAACAGGTACTCGCTATTAAGCTAAGATCAACAGGTACTTTGTAACAAGGATAAACAAACAAACGAGACATAGTTTCATGCTAGGTTATAAATCAAACGAGACATCGAGATAACCAATAGGCATTTCAATTGATATTAAATAGTAATCTTAGTTAGAAATGAAATTGAGATTAGAGAAATTTGAGGCGTTTAGAGAATTAGGCCAAACCTAAGAACCCAATTACAGCCGTTATGCTGCCGGTTTTCTGAAAAACTTTGGAGTTTAGACTAAAACGATAAGTGTTAATTCTTCATAAATGGTTAAGTATATGACATGTCCTGAACGTTTAGATCACACCATAGTCTAACCTTATAGGCCGGGTTGGGGCGTGACACCATGGGAAGTCCTCGTGTTGCACCCTCCCTTTTCAATTTTTTTTGCCACGGTTAGGGTTGCTAAGATAGTTTATCCACCACATTTCTATTACCGAATCCCACGGCACCTTGGGCAAGACAACTTTGCTTCACGTTGAGGCTGGGCCCGCAAACCGAGGGCATAGGGCTTGTGACCAGGTTTTCGTCGTTCTGGTACCCATAACTTTTGATCCGGAAAGAGTTACGCGGTGCACAGCATACCGTTGGAAAGCTCTCCGAGAGCTCTACGACGGAGGCAACAAGCCTGCTCGGCTGCGCCTATTTTTGGAGTCCAAAATTGAACGTTTTCATCAATTTCGGGCTACTTTTCTTCTTTTGCTATGTTTTTTCATCCCGGATCGTACGTCGTGAGCTGTTAAAAGGACGACAACCTAACTCGTAGGACATTAGAGAGCCCTATAATGCGTCGATATCACGTCTTGCGAGGATGTTGCATTGTTGAAGCAGATGGGTTGTCGTTAAGCCCAATGGGCTTTTTGAATGGGCTATCTCTTAGGGCTGGGACTGTGAACCTTAAACACATAAAGGATTTGTGCCCACAACATGACGGGTACGATCCATGCAGCACTGATGCACCGGATCCTAACAGAACTCTAAAGTTAACCGTGCTTGGGCGAGAGTAGTAGTAGGATAGGTGACCCCTTGGGAAGTCCTCGTGTTGCACCCCCCTTTTCAAATTTTTTTGTCCCGGTTAGGGTTGCCAAGATACTGTATCCACCACATTTCTATTACCGAATCCCACAGCACCTTGGGCAAGACAACTTCGCTTCACGTAGAGGCTGGGCCCGCAAATCGAGGGCGTAGGGCTTGTTTCTAGGTCTCCGTCGCTCCGGTGCCCATAACTTTTGATCCGAAAAGAGTTACGCGGCACACATCATACCGTTGAAAAGCTCTCCGAGAGTTCTAGGATGACGGCAACAAGCCTGCTCGGCTGCCCCCATTTTTGGAGCCCAAAATTGAACGTTTTCATCAGTTTTGGGCCAATTTTCTTCTTTTGCTCTGTTTTTCCATCCCAGATCGTACGCCCTAAGCTGTTAAAAGGACGACAACCTAACTCGCAGGACATTAGAGGGCCCTACAACGCATCGATATCACATTTTGACAGGATGCCGCGTTGTTGAAGCGGATGGGTTATCGTTAAGCCCATTGGGCCTTTTGAATGTGCCATCTCTCTGGTCTGGGACTATGAACCGTCAACACATAAATGATTTGTTCCCACAACATGACGGGTGCGATCATACCAGCACTAATGCTCCGGATCCCATCAGAACTCCGAAGTTAAGCGTGCTTGGACGAGAGTAGTACTAGGATGGGTGACCCCGTGGGAAGTCCTCGTGTTGCACCCTCCCTTTTCAATTTTTTTTGCCTCGGTTAGGGTTGCCAAGATACTTTATCCACCACATTTCTATTACTGAATCCCTCGGCACCTTGGGCAAGACAACTTCGCTTCACGTAGAGGTTGGGCCCGCAAACCGAGGGCGTAGGGCTTGTGACCAGGTCTCCGTCGCTCCAGTACCCGTAACTTTTAATCTGTAAGGAGTTACACTGCGCAAAGAATACCGTTGGAAAGCTCTCCGAGAGCTCTACAACGGGGGCAGCAAGCCTGCTCAGCTGCGCCTGTTTTCGGAGACCAAAATTGAACGTTTTCATTAGTTTCGGGCCACTTTTCTTCTTTTGCTCTATTTTTCCGTCACGGATCATACGTCATGAGCTGTGAAAAGTATGACAACAAAACTCGCGGGATATTATCGGGCCCTACAATGCGTCGATATCACGTCTTATGAGGATGCTGTATTGTTAAAGTGGATGGGTTGTCGTTAAGCCCGTTGGGTTGTTTGAATGGGCAATCTCTCTAGACTAGGACTGTGAAACGTCAACACATAAAGGATTTGTGCCCTCAACATGATGGGTACGATCATACTAGCACTAATGCTCTGGATCCCATCAGAACTCTAAAGTTAAGCGTGCTTGGACGAGAGTAGTACTAAGATGGGTGACCCCTTGGGAAGTCCTCGTGTTGCACCCCCATTTTTCAATTTTTTTACCCCAGTTAGGGTTGCCAAGATACTTTATCCACCACATTTCTATTACCAAATCCCACGGCACCTTGGGCAAGACAACTTCGCTTCACATAGAGGGTGGGCCCGCAAACAGAGGGCGTAAGGCTTGTTTCCAAGTCTCCGTCGCTCCGGTGCCCATAACTTTTGATCCGGAAAAAGTTATGCGGTGCACAACATACCGTTGGAAAGCTCTCCGAGAGCTCTATGATGGGGTAGTAAGCTTGCTTGGTTGAGCCCATTTTTGGAGCCCAAAATCGAACATTTTCATCAGTTTCGGGCCACTTTTCTTCTTTTGCTCTGTTTTTCCATCCCGGAACGTACGTCGTGAGCTGTTAAAAGGATGACAACCTAACTCGCAAGACATTAGAGGGCCCTACAACACGTCGATATCACGTCTTGCAAGGATGCTGCATTGTTGAAGCAGATGGGTTGTTGTTAAGCCCATTGGGCCTTTTGAACGGGCCATCTCTCTGGGCTGGGACTGTGAACCATCAACACATAAATGATTTGTGCCCACAACATGATGGGTTCGATCATACCAGCACTAATGCACAAGATCCCATCAGAACTCCGAAGTTAAGCGTGCTTGTACAAGAGTAGTACAAGGATGGGTGACCCTGTGGGAAGTCCTCGTGTTGCACCCACCTTTTCAATTTTTTTGCCCTAGTTAGGGTTGCCAAGATACTTTATCCACCAAATTTCTATTACCGACTCCCACAACACCTTGGGCAAGACAGCTTCGCTTTATGTTGAGGCTAGGCCCGCAAACCGAGGGCGTGGGGCTAGTGACCAGGTCTCCGTCGCTCCATTGCCCATAAGTTTTAATCTGTAAGGAGTTACGTGGTGCACAACATACCGTAAGAAAGCTCTTCGAGAGCTCTAGGACGGGGACATCAAGCCTGCTCAGCTGCGCCTTTTTTCGGAGCCCAAAATTGAACGTTTTCATCAGTTTTGGGCCACTTTTCTTCTTTTGTTCTATTTTTTTCGTTCCGGATCATAAATCGTGAGTTGTTAAAAGGACGACAACCTAACTCGCGGGATATTACAAGGCCCTACAACATATCTATATCATGTCTTACAAGAATGATGCATTGTTGAAGCGGATGGATTGTCGTTAAGCCCATCGGGCCTTTTGAATGGGCCGTCTCTCTGGGCTGGGACTATGAACCGTCAACACATAAAGGATTTGTGCCCAGAACATGACGGGTTCGATCAAAGCAGCACTAATGCACCGAATCCCTTCAGAACTTCGAAGTTAAGCGTGCTTGGGCGAGAGTTGTACTAGGATGGGTGACCCCTTGGGAAGTCCTCGTGTTGCACCCCCCATTTTCAATATTTTTTGCCCCGTTTAGGGTAAACAAGATACTTTATCCACCACATTTTTACTACCGAATCCCACGGCACCTTGGGCAAGACAACTTCGCTTCACGTAGAGGCTGGGCCCGGAAACCGAGGGCATAGGGCTTGTGACCAGGTCTCCGTCACTCTAGTGCCCATAACTTTTGATCCGTAAGGAGTCACGCGACGCCAGCATACCATTGGAAAGCTCTCCGAGAGCTCTACAACTGGGGCAGTAAGCCTGCTCGGCTGCGCCCATTTTTGGAGCCCAAAATCGAACGTTTTCATCAGTTTCGGGCTACTTTTCTTCTTTTACTCTATTTTTTCGTCGCATATCGTACGTCGTGAGCAGTTAAAAGGACGACAACCTAACTCGTGGGTTATTACAAGGCCCTAAAATGCGACGATATCACGTCTTACGAGGATGCTGCGTTGTTGAAGCAGGTGGGTTGTCGTTAAGCTCATTGGGCCTTTTGAATGGGCTATCTCTCTGGGCTGGGGCTGTGAACCATCAACACATAAAGGATTTGTGCCCTTAACATGAAGGGTGCGATCATACCAGCACTAATGCACCGGGTCCCATCAAAACTCCGAAGTTAAGCGTGCTTGGGCAAGACTAGTACTGGGATAGGTGACCCCCTGGGAAGTCCTCATATTGCACGCCCCTTTTCAATTTTTTTTTTCCCTGCTTAGGGTTGCCAAGAAACTTTATCCACCTCATTTATATTACCGAATCCCATGGCACCTTGGGCAAGACAACTTCGCTTCACGTAGAGACTGGGCCTGCAAACCGAGGGCATAAGGCTTGTGACCAGGTCTCCGTCGCTCCGGTGCCCATAACTTTTGATTCGTAAGGAGTTACGCGACGCACAGCATACCGTTGGGAAGATCTCTAAGAGCTCTATGATGGGGGCAGCAAGCCTGCTCGAATGCGCCCATTTTTGGAGCCCAAAATCGAACGTTGTCATTAGTTTTGGGCCACTTTTCTTCTTTTGCTCTATTTTTCCATCACGGATCGTACGTTGTAAGCTATTAAAAGAAAGACAACCTAACTCGCGGGATATTACAGGCCCCTACAGCACTTCGATATCATGTCATACGAGGATGCTGTGTTGTTGAAGCAGATGTGTTGTCGTTAAGCCCGTTGGGCCTTTCGAATAGTCCATCTCTCTGGGCTGGGACTGTGAACCGTCAACACATAAATGATTTGTGCCCACAACATGACAGGTGCGATCATACCAGCACTAATGCACTGGATCCCATCAGAACTCCGAAGTTAAGCATGCTTGGATGAGAGCAGTGCTAGGATGGGTCACCCCCTGGGAAGTCCTCTTGTTGCACCCCCACTTTTCAATTTTTTTTACCCCGGCTAGGGTTGCCAAGATACTTTATCCACCACATTTCTATTACCGAATCCCTCGGCACCTTGGGCAAGACAACTTCGCTTCACGTAGAGGCTGGGCCCGTAAACCGAGGGCGTAGGGCTTGTTTCCAAGTCTCCGTCGTTCCGGTGCCCATAACTATTGATACGGAAAGAGTTACACGGCGCACAGCTTACCGTTGGAAAACTCTCCGAGAGCTCTACGATAGGGGCAGCAAGCTTGCTCGGCTGCACTCATTTTTTAAGCCCAAAATGGAACATTTTCATCAGTTTCGGGCCACTTTTCTTTTTTTGCTCTGTTTTTCCATCCCGGATCGTACATCGTGGGCTGTTAAAAGGACGACAACCTAACTCGCAGGACTTTAGAGGGCTGTACAACGCGTTAATATCACGTCTTGCGAGGATGCTGCATTGTTAATGCAAATGGGTTGTCGTTAAGCCCATTAGGCCTTTTGAGCGGGCCATCTCTCTGGGCTGGGACTATAAACCGTCAACACATAAAGGATTTGTGCCCAGAACATGAAGGGTGCAATCATACCAGTACTATTGCATCGAATCCCATCAGAACTCCGAAGTTAAGCGTGCTTGGATGAGAGTAGTACTAGGATGGGTGACACCCTGGAAAGTTCTCGTGTCGCACCCCTCCTTTTCAATTCTTTTTGCCCCGGTTAGGGTTGCCAAGATACTTTATCCCCCATATTTCTATTATCCACGGCACCTTGGGCAAGACAACTTCGCTTCACGTAGAGGCTAGGCCCGCAAACCGAGGGCGTAGGGCTTATTTCCAGGTCTCCGTCGCTCCGGTGCCCATAACGTTTGATCCGAAAAGAGTTACACGGCACACAGCATACCGTTGGAAAACTCTCTGAGTGCTCTACGATAGGGGCAACAAGCCTTCTTAGCTGCAACGATTTTTGGAGTCCAAAATCGAATGTTTTCATCAGTTTCGGGCCACTTTTCTTCTTTTGCTCTGTTTTTCTGTCCCGGATCGTATGTAGTGAGCTGTTAAAAGGACGATAACCTAACTCGCAGGACATTAGAGGGCCCTACAACACGTCGATATCACATCTGGCAAGGATGCTGCGTTGTTGAAGTAGATGGGTTGTCGTTAAGCCCTTTGGGCCTTTTGAACGGGCCATCTCTCTGTGCTGGGACGGTGAACCGTCAACACATAAATGATTTGTGCCCACAACATGATGGTTGTGATCATACCAGCACTAATGCACCGGATCGCATCAGAACTCCGAAGTTAAGCATGCTTGGACGAGAGTAGTACTAGGATGGGTGACCCCCTGGGAAGCCCTCGTTTTGCACCCCCCATTTTAAATTTTTTTTGCCCCGGTCAGGGTTGCCAAGATACTTTATCCACCACATTTCTATTACCGAATCCCAAGGCACCTTGGGCAAGAAAACTTCGCTTCACGTAGAGGCTAGGCCTGCAAACCGAGGGCGTAGGGCTTGTTTCCAGGCCTCCGTCGCTCCGGTGCCTATAACATTTGATCCAGAAAGACTTACGCGGCGCACAGCATACCGTTGGAAAACTCTCCGAGAGCTTGACGACAGGGGCAGCAAGCCTGCTCGGCTGCGCCTATTTTTGGAGCCCCAAATCGAACGTTTTCATCAGTTTCGGACCACTTTTCTTCTATTGCTCTATTTTTTCGTCCCGGATCGTACGTCGTGAGTTGTTAAACGGATGAAAACCTAACTCGCAGGACATTTGACGGCCGTAAAACGCTTCGATGTCACGTTTTGAAAGGATGCTGCGTTGTAGAAGCAGATGGGTTGTCGTTAAGCCCATTGGGCCTTTTCAACGGGTCATCTCTCTGGGTTGGGACTATGAACCGTCAACACATAAATGATTTGTGCCCACAATATGACGGGTGTGATCATACCAGCACTAATGCACTAGATCCCATCAGAACTCCAAAGTTAAGCGTGCTTGGACGAGAGTTGTATTAAGATGGGTGACCACCTGAGAAGTCCTCGTGTTGCCCTCCCCTTTTCATTTTTTTCCCCGGTTAGGGTAGCCAAGATACTTTATCCACCTCATTTCTATTACCGAATCCCACGGCACCTTGGGCAAGACAACTTCGCTTCACATAGAGGTTGGGCTCGCAAACTGAGGGCGTAGGGCTTGTGACCAGGTCTCCGTCGCTCCGGTGCCCATAACTTTCGATCCGTAAGGAGTTACGCGGCGCACAACATACCGTAGGAATGCACTCTGAGAGCTCTATGACTGGGGCAGCAAGCCTGCTCTGCTACGCCCATTTTTGGAGCCCAAAATCGAAAGTTTTCATCAGTTTCGGGCAACTTTTCTTCTAATGCTCTGTTTTTCCGTCCCAGATCGTACGTCGTGAGCTGTTAAAAGAACGACAACCTAACTCGCAGAATATTATAGGGCCCTACAATGCGTTGATATCACGTCTTACAAGGATACTGCGTTGTTGAAGCATATGGGTTGCCATTAAGCCCGTTGGGCCTTTTGAATGGGCCATCTCTCTGGGTTGGGATTGTGAACCGTCAACACATAAATGATTTGTGCCCACAACATGACGGGTGCGATCATACCAGCACTAATGCAGCGGATCCCATCAGAACTCCGAAGTTAAGCATGCTTAGATGAGAGTAGTGCTAAGATGGGTGACCTCGTGGGAAGTCCTCGTGTTGCACCCCTCCTTTTCAATTTTTTTTGCCCCGGTTAGAGTTGCCAAGATACTTTATCCACCACATTTCTATTACCGAATCCCACGGCACCTTGGGCAAGACAACCTCGCTTCACGTAGAGGCTGGGCCCACAAACCGAGGGCGTGGGGATTGTGACCATGTCTCCGTCGCTCCAGTGCCCATAACTTTTAATCTGTAACAAGTTACACGGCTCACATCAAACCGTTGGAAAGCTCTCTGAGAGCTCTACGACGGGGGTAGCGAGCTTGCTCGATTGCGCCTGTTTTTGGAGCCCAAAATCGAACGTTTTCATCAGTTTCAGGCCACTTTTCTTCTTTTGCTATGTTTTTCCATCCCAGATCGTACGTCGTGAGCTGTTAAAAGGAAGACAACCTAACTCGCAAGACATTAGAGGGCCGTACAATGCGTTGATATCATGTCTTGCGAGGATGCTGCGTTGTTGAAGCAGATGGGTTGTCGTTAAGCCCATTGGGCCTTTTGAACCGGCAATCTCTCAGGGCTGGGACTGTGTACCGTCAACACATAAATGATTTGTTCCCACAACATGATGGGTGTGATCATACTAGCACTATTGCACCGGATCCCATCAGAACTCCAAACTTAAGCATGCTTGGACGAGACTAGTACTAGGATGGGTGACCCCTTGGGAAGTCCTTGTGTTGCACCCCCCCTTTTCAATTTTTTTTGCCCCGGTTAAGGTTGCCAAGATACTTTATCCCACACATTTCTATTATCGAATCCCACGGTACCTTGGGCAAGACAACTTCGCTTCACGTAGAGGCTGGGCCCATAAACCGAGGGCGTAAGGCTTGAGACCAGGTCTCCGTCGCTCCAGTGCCCATAACTTTTGATCCAGAAAGATTTACGCAGCACACAGCATACCGTTGGAAAACTCTACGAGAGCTCTACGACAGGGAAAGCAAGCCTTCTCGGCTACGCCCATTTTTGGATCCCAAAATCGAACGTTTTCATCAGTTTCGAGCCACTTTTCTTCTTTTGCTCTGTTTTTCCGTCCCAGATCGTACGTCGTGAGCTGTTAAAAGGACGACAACCTAACTCGCAGGACATTAGAGGGCCCTACAACGCGTCAATATCACGTCTTGCGAGGATGCTGCGTTGTGGAAGCAGATGGGTTGTCGTTAAGCCCATTGGACCTTCTGAACGGGCTATCTCTCTGGGCTGAGACTGTGAACCGTCAACACATAAATGATTTGCGCCCACAACATGACGGGTGTGATCATACGAGTACTAATGCACTGGATCCCATCAGAACTCCGAAGTTAAGCGTGCTTGGACGAGAGTAGTACTAGGATGGGTGTCCCCTTGGGAACTCCTCGTTTTGCACCCCCCTTTTCAAATTTTTTTGCCCTAGTTAGGGTTGCCAAGATACTTTACCCACCACATTTCTATTACCGAATCCCACGACACCTTGGGCAAGAAAACTTCGCTTCACGTAGAGGCTGGGCCCGCAAACTGAGGGCGTGGGGCTTGTGACCAGGTCTTCGTCGCTCCAGTGCCTATAACTTTTAATCTGTAAGGAGTTACGCGGCGCACAGTATACCGTTGGAAAGCTCTCCAAGAGCTCTACGACGAGGGCAACAAGCCTACTCGGCTGCGCCTGTTTTCAGAGCCCAAAATTGAATGTATTAATCTGTTTTGAGCCACTTTTCTTCTTTTACTCTGTTTTTTCGTCCCGGATCGTACGTCGTGAGCTGTTAAAAGGATGACAACCTAATTAGCGGAATATTACATGGCCCTACAACACGTCGATATCACGTCTTACGAGGATGCTGCGTTGTTGAAGCGGATGGGTTGTTGTTAAGCCCGTTGGGCCTTTTCAATGGGCCATCTCTCTGGGCTGGGACTGTGAACCGTCAACACATTCGGATTTGTGCCCTGAATATGACGGGTACGATCATACCAGTACTAATGCACCGGATCCCATCAGAACTCCGAAGTTAAGAATGCTTGGGCGAGAGTATTACAAGGATGGGTGACCCCTTGGGAAGTCCTTGTGTTGCACCCCCATTTTCAAATTTTTTAGCCCCGGTTAGGGTTGCCAAGATACTTTATCCACCACATTTCTATCACCGAATCCCACGGCACCTTGGGCAAGACAACTTCGCTTCACGTAGAGGCTGGGCCCGCAAACCGAGGGCGCAGGGCTTGTGACCAGGTCACCGTCGCTCTGGTGCCCATAACTTTTGATCCGTAAGGAGTTACGTGGCGCACAGCATACCGTTAGAAAGCTCTCTGAGAGATCTACGATGGGGGCAGCAAGCCTACTTAGCTGCGCCCATTTTTGGAGCCCAAAATTGAACATTTTCATTAGTTTCGGGCTACTTTTCTTCTTTAGCTACGTTTTTCCGTCCAGGATCATACGTCGTGAGCTGTTAAAAGAATGACAACCTAACTTGCGGGATATTACAGGGCCCTACAACGCGTCGATATCACGTCTTACGAGGATGCTGTGTTATTGAAGGAGATGGGTTGTCGTTAAGCCCGTTGGGCCTTTTGAATGGGCCATCTCTCTAGGCTGGGACTGTGAACCATCAACACATAAATAATTTGCGCCCACAACATGATGGGTGAGATCATACCATCACTAATACACAGGATCCCATCAGAACTCCGAAGTTAAGCGTGCTTGGACGAGAGTAGTACTAGGATGGATGACCCCCTGGGAAGTCCTCATCTTGTACCCCCCATTTTCAATTTTTTTTGCCTCGGTTAGGGTTGCCAATATACTTTATCCACCAGATTTCTATTACCAAATCCCACGGTACCTTGGGCAAGACAACTTCGCTTCACGTAGAGGCTGGGCCTGCAAACCGAAGGCGTAGGGCTTGTTTCCAGGTCTCCGTCGCTCCGGTGCCCATAACATTTGATCCGGAAAGAGTTACGCGGCGCACAGCGTACCGTTGGAAAACTCTCCGAGTGCTCTATGACAGGGGCAGCAAGCCTGCTCGGCTGTGCCCATTTTTGGAGCCCAAAATCTAATGTTTTCATCAGTTTCATGCCACTTTTCTTCTTTTGCTCTATTTTTTCGTCCCGGATCGTACGTCGTGAGCTATTAAATGGATGACAACCTAACTCGCAGGACATTAGAAGGCCCTACAACGCTTCGATATCACGTCTTGAGAGGATACTGCGTTGTTGAAGCAGATGTGTTATCGTTAAGCCCGTTAGGCCTTTTGAATGGGCCATCTCCCTGGGCTTGGACTGTAGACCGTCAACACATAAATGATTTGTGCCCACAAGATGACGGGTACGATCATACCAACACTAATGCACCGGATCCCATCAGAACTCCGAAGTTAAGCGTGCTTGGACAAGAGTAGTACTAGGATAGGTAACCCCCTGGGAAGTCCTTGTGTTGCACCCCCCATTTCCAATTTTTTTTGCCTCGGTTAGGGTTGCCAAGATACTTTATCCACCACATTTCTATTACACAATCCCACGGCACCTTGGGCAAGAAAACTTCGCTTCACGTAGAGGCTGGGCCCGTAAACTGATGGCGTAGGGCTTGTGACTAGGTCTCCGCTGCTCCGGTGCCCATAACTTTTGATTCGTAAGGTGTTACGTGGCGCACAGCATACCGTTGGAAAGCTCTCTAAGAGCTCTATGACGGGGGCAGCAAGCCTTCTCAGCTGCCCCTATTTTTGGAGCCCAAAATTGAACATTTTCATCAGTTTCGGGCAACTTTTCTTTTTTTGCTCTGTTTTTCATCCTGGATCGTACGTCGTGAGCTGTTAAAAGAACGACAACCTAACTCGCGGGATATTCCAAGGCCCTACAACTCGTCGATATCACATCTTACGAGGATGTTGCGTTGTTGAAGCAGATGGGTTGTCATTAAGCCCGTTGGGCCTTTTGAATGGGCCATCTCTCTGGGCTGGGACTGTGAACCGTCAACACATAAATGATTTGTGCCCATAGCATGATAGGTGCTATCATACCAGCACTAATGCACCGGATCCCATCAGAACTCCGAAGTTAAGCGTGCTTGCACGAGAATAGCACCAGGGTAGATGACCTCCTAGGAATTTCTCGTGTTGCACCCCCCCTTTTCAATTTTTTTTGCCCCGATTAGGGTTGCCAAGATACTTTATCCTCCACATTTCTATTTCCGAATCCCACGGCACCTTGGGCAAGACAACTTCGCTTCACGTAGAGGTTGGGCCCGCAAACCCAGGGCGTGGAGCTTGTGCCCAGGTCTCCGTCGCTCCGGTGCCCATACCATTTAATATGTAAGGAGTTACGCGGCGCACAGCATGCCGTTGGAAAGCTCTCCGAGAGCACTACAACATTGGCAGCAAGCCTGCTCGGCTGCGCCTGTTTTCGGAGCCCAAAATCAAACGTTTTCATCAGTTTCGGGCCACTTTTCTTCTTTTGTTCTGTTTTTTCATCCCGGATAGTATGTCATGAGCTGTTAAAGTGACGACAACCTAACTCACGGGATATTACAGGGCCCTACAACACGTCGATATCACGTCTTACAAGGATGCTGCGTTATTGAAGCTGATGGGTTGTCGTTAAGCCCATTGGGCCTTTTGAATGGGCCATCTCTCTGGGGTCGGACTGTGAACCGTCAACACATAAAGGATTTGTGCCCTCAACTTGAAG
This sequence comes from Ehretia macrophylla, assembly GCA_037974665.1. Lineage (NCBI taxonomy): Eukaryota > Viridiplantae > Streptophyta > Magnoliopsida > Boraginales > Ehretiaceae > Ehretia > Ehretia macrophylla. The sequence continues at coordinate 69,820,852 of CM075767.1, forward strand.
GGTGTGATCATATATAACGAGCATAATAATCCACAATAAACATTATATAAGCAAGCATTATAAAAATCAACTAAAACACAAAATGACCCCAACTTTCTCAATGCTACTACTTTCAAACGAGCTACGAGTTTTGGAAACCGACTTCACCACTCCTCCTAGGACACCATAAGGCACGTCTAAAGACCACGAAACCCTACTTTACCCTAGAATTCCCACAAAGCCCCGATTTTTCCCTTTGCTCATTTGAACTACAGCTACCTCAACCGATCACCCAACCAATGTCATAACTGCACCAAAAGTACTTCCATGGCATACTACGACAATGCCTTCACGCAAAACGATAAAATGCCAAACTCGACCGGAACGACCCCAACATGTACCAAGCCATTTTTCTCCGTTTTTACATTACACAACCCAAATAAATCATACATTTAAATATTCTAGAATATCTAGCACCTTCCTACATCAATAGATCACAAAACATAGCAACTTTTACGATACGGGGGTTTACTATTCATATTTTACTATTCCATTATCAAATTAAATTGCAATTGCTATATTTAACCGTAGAAAATGCTAAAAAACTACAAATGCATGTTCTACAATCATCAAGGAACATTCTTTAAGCAACAAAACGGATAAAATAACAACCTACAGCTAAATCACAAAAATTAAAGTTTAGACATAATTATTTCAAATGCGCAAATAAAGATGAAACCCTCACCTTAGACGCTACTAGACGCTAGGAAAACCACGTTGGAAGCCTCGGAAACAACCCCGTGCAAGCTCTCGCGAAGATTTGAAGATTTGAAAGTTGAAAATATTTTTTTTTTCTCTCCTCAAAGTTTCAGCCTTCACCCTTTATTTTTCAGCTATTGTTTGTTTATTTTGCTATTATATGCTATTTTAAAAGATGACAACAAGTCAAATGGTCAAAGCCTTGGTCAAACTAATTAAAAATTGGTCAATTAAGCTTATTTCATGCATTTTAAGGCTAAAACAACTAATACAATTATAATTCTAGTCAACAACAACTAAAACACTAAAATTAAAACACTAAATACTAGTTTTCACTATTTGCTGAGGACTAGAAATCTTTTCCTAACTATCGCTCTCGATATGCTATGCACAAAATGAAGAAGAACGAATAACACCTAAATATTATGGAATATAAGAAAAATATAATTTTTGAAAAGCAACATAGTTCAAAATTTACTCCGGCTTGGAGCTACTTTTCATTTAATTGAAAACCGAGCATTAAGGTGCAAGAAAATAAAACCAAGTAACATAAAATTGAAAAGTAGTTGATACTCCGTTAAAATAATTAACTCAAGTATTATTTAATTACTTCTAAAAGAAATATGAAAATAATGCTAGAAATAAATGTTTAACTAAAATAAACACAAAATTCAATGCTAACATTTAAGATGACACTTAATTAGATGCATTTAAATGCCATTAAATGCATGCCGGGTTTGGGGTATCACACCGAGGGCGTGGGGCTTGTGACCAGGTGTCCATCGCTCCAGTGCCCATAACTTTTAATCTGTAAGAAGTTACACGGTGCACAGTATACCGTTGGAAAGCTCTCCGAGAGCTCAACGATGGGGGCAGCAAGCCTACTCGGCTGCGCATATTTTTGGACCCCAAAATCGATTGTATTCATCAATTTTGGGCCACGTTTCTTCTTTTGCTCTATTTTTTCATCCCGGATCGTACGTCGTGAGCTGTTAAAAGGACGACTACTTAACTCGTGATATATTAAAGGGCCCTACAATGCGTTGATATCACGTCTTACAAAGATACTACGTTGTTGAAGTGGATGGTTTGTCATTAAGCCCGTTGGGCCTTTTGAATGGAACATCTCTCTGGGCTGGGACTGTGAACCGTCAACACATAAAGGATTTGTGCCCTCAACATGGCGGGTGCGATCATACCAGCACTAATGCACCGAATCCCATCAGAACTCCGAAGTTAAGCATGCTTGGGCGAGAGTAGTACTAGGATGGGTGACCCCATGGGAAGTCCTTGTGTTACACCCCATTTTTCAATTTTTTTTGCCCCGGTTAGGGTTGCCAGGATACTTTATCCACCACATTTCTATTACTGAATCCCACAGAGCCTTGGGCAAGACAACTTCGCTTCACATAGAAGCTGGGCTTGCAAACCGAGGGCGTAGGACTTATGACCAGGTCTCCGTCACTCCGGTGCCCATAACTTTTGATCCGTAAGGAGTTACGCGGTGCACAGCATACCGTTGGAAAGTTCAACGAGAGCTCTACGACGGAGGCAGCCATCCTGCTCTGCTGCACCCATTTTTGGAGCCCAAAATCAAACGTTTTCATCAGCTTCGGCCCACTTTTCTTTTTTTGCACTATTTTTTCATCCCGAATCGTACGTCGTGAGCTGTCAAAAGGACGACAATCTAACTCACCGGATATTAGAGGGCCTTACAAAGCGTTGATATCACGTCTTGCGATGATGCTACGTTGTTGAAGCGGATGGGTTATCGTTAAGCCCATTGGGCCTTTTGAATGGGCCATCTCTCTGCGCTGGGACTGTAAACCGTCAACACATAAAGAATTTGTGCCCACAACATGACGGGTACGATCTTACCATCACTGATGCACCGGATCCCATCAGAACTCTGAAGTTAAGCATGCTTGGGCGAGAGTAGTTCTAGGATGGGTGACCCCCTGGGAAGTCCTTGTGTTGTACCCCCTTTTTCAATTTTTTTTGCCCTGGTTATGGTTGCCAAGATACTTTATCCACCAAATTTCTATTACTAAATCCCACGGCACCTTAGGCAAGACAACTTCGGTTCAGGTAGAGGCTGGGCCCGCAAACCGAGGGTATGGGGCTTGTGACCAGGTCTCCGTCGCTCCGGTGCCCATAACTTTTGATTCGTAAGGAGTTACGTGGCACACAACATACCGTTGGAAAGCTCTCCGAGAGCTCTACGATGGGGGCATCAAGCCTGCTCGGCTGCATCCATTTTTGGAGCCAAAAATTGAACATTTTCATCAGTTTCGGGCCATTTTTTCTCTTTTGCTCAGTTTTTCTGTCCCGCATCGTATGTCGTAAGCTGTTAAAAGGATGACAACCTAATTCGCTGGACATTAGAGGGCCCTACAACGCGTCAATATCACATCTTGCGAGGATGCTACGTTGTTGAAGCGGATGGGTTGTCGTTAAGCCCATTGGGCCTTTTGAATGAGCCATCTCTCTAGGCTGGGACTGTGAACCCTTAACACATAAATCATTTGTGCCCACGACATGACGGGTGCGATCATACCAGCATTACTGCACCGGATCCCATCAGAACTACGATGTTAAGCGTGATTGGACGAGAGTAGTACTAGGACGGGTGACCCCTTGGAAGTCCTCGTGTTGCACCCCCCTCCCCCCATTTCAATTTTTTTTGCCCCGGTTATGGTCGCCAAGATACTTTATCCACCACATTTTTATTACCGAATCCCACGGTACCTTGGGCAAAACAACTTCGCTTCACGTAGAGGCTGGCCCCGCAAATCGAGGGCGTGGGGCTTGTGACCAGGTCTCCTTCACTCTAGTGCCCATAACTTTTAATCTGTAAGGAGTTACGCAGCGCACAGCATACCGTTGGAAAGCTCTCCGAGAGCTGTACGATGGGGGCAGCAAGCCTGCTCACCTGCGCCTATTTTTGGACCCTAAAATTGAATGTTTTCATCACTTTTGGGCCACTTTTCTTCTTTTGCTTTGTTTTTCCGTCTCGGATCGTACGTCGTGAGCTGTTAAAAGGACGACTACCTAATTGGAGGGATATTACAGGGCCCTACAATGCTTTGATATCACATCTTATGAGGATAGTGCATTGTTGAAGAGGATGGGTTGTCATTAAGCCCGTTGGACCTTTTGAATGGAATATCTCTCTGGGTTGGGACTGTGAACCGTCAACACATAAAAGATTTGTACCCTCAACATGGCGGGTGCGATCATACCAGCACTAATGCACCGGATCCCATCAGAACTCCGAAGTTAAGCGTGCTTGGGCGAGAGTAATACTAGGATGGGTGACCCCCTGGGAAGTCCTCGTGTTGCACCCCCTTATTCAATTTGTTTTGCCATGGTTAGGGTTGCCAAGATACTTTATCCACCACATTTCAATTACCGAATCCCACGGCACCTTGGGCAAGAAAACTTCACTTCACATTGAAGCTGGGCCCGTAAACCGAGGGCGTAGGGCTTGTGACCAGGTCTCCGTCGTTTCGGTGCCCATAACTTTTGATCCGTAAGGAGTTACGCGGTGCACGGCATACCGTTGGAAAGCTCTCTGAGAGCTCTACAACGGGGGCAGCAAGCTTGCTCGGCTGCGCCCTATTTTTGGAGCCCAAAATCAAACATTTTCATCTATTTTGGGCCTTTTTTTTTGCTCTGTTTTTTCGTCCCAGATCGTACGTCATGATCTATCAAAAGGACAACAACCCAACTCGCCGGACATTAGAGGGCCCTACAACGTGTTGATATCACGTCTTTCTAGGATGCTGCATTGTTGAAGCAGATGGGTTATCGTTAAGCCCATTGGGCCTTTTGAATGGGCCATCTCTCTGGGCTGGGACTGTGAACCGTCAACACATAAAGGATTTGTGCCCACAACATGACGGGTACGATCATACCAGCACTAATGCACCGGATCCCATCAGACCTCCGAAGTTAAGCATGCTTGGGCAAGAGTAGTACTAGGATGGGTAACCCCCTGGGAAGTCCTCGTGTTGCACCCTACCTTTTCAATTTTTTTTTGACCCAGTTAGGGTTGCCAAGATACTTTATCCTCCAAATTTCTATTACCGAATCCAATGGCACCTTGGGCAAGACAACTTCGCTTCACGTAAAGGCTAGGCCCTCAAACCGAGGGCGTGGGGCTTATGACCAGGTCTCTGTCGCTTTGGTGCCCATAAATTTCAATCCGTAAGGAGTTACGTGGAGCACAGCATACCGTTGGAAAGCTCTCCGAGAGCTCTACGACGGGGGCAGCAAGCCTGCTCGGCTGCGCCTGTTTTTGGAGCCTAAAATTGAACATTTTCATCAGTTTCAGACCACTTTTCTTCTTTTGCTCTATTTTTTCATCCCGTATCGTACGTCGTGATCTGTTAAAAGGATGACAACCTAACTCGTGGGATATTACAGAGCCCTACAATGCGTCGATATCACGTCTTACGAGGACGATGCCTTGTTGAAGCAGATGGGTTGTCGTTAAGCCCGTTGGGCCTTTTGAATGGGCCATCTCTCTGGGCTAGGACTGTGAACCGTCAACACATAAACGATTTGTGCCCTCAACAAGACGGGTGCGATCATACCAGCACTAATGCACCGGATCCCATCAGAACTCCGAAGTTAAGCGTGCTTGGTCGAGAGTAGTTCTAGGATGGGTGACCCCTTGGGAAGTACTCGTGTTGCATCGCACATTTTCAATTTTTTTTGCCCAGGTTAGGGTTGCCAAGATACTTTATCCACCATATTTCTATTATCGAATCCCACGGTACCTTGGGCAAGACAACTTCGCTTCACATAGAGGTTGGGCCCGCAAAACGAGGGTGTGGAGTTTGTGACCAGGTCTCCGTCGCTTTGGTGCCCATAAATTTTAATCCGTAAGGAGTTACGTGGAGCACAGCATACCGTTGGAAAGCTCTCCAAGATCTCTACGACGGGGGCAGCAAGCCAACTCAGCTGCGCCTGTTTTCAGAGCCCAAAATTGAACGTTTTCATCAGTTTCGGGCCACTTTTCTTCTTTTTCTCTGTTTTTCCGTCCCAGATCATACGTCGCGAGCTGTTAAAAGGACGACAACCTAACTCACAGGATATTACAGGGCCCAACAATGCGTCGATATCACGTCTTAGGAGGATGCTGCGTTGTTGAAGCAGATGGGTTGTCGTTAAGCCCATTGGGCCTTTTGAATGGGCCATCTCTCTGGACTAGGACTGTGAACCGTCAACACATAAAGAATTTGTGCCCTCAACGTGACAGGTGTGATCGTACCAGCACTAATGCACTGGATCCCATCTGAACTCTGAAGTTAAGCGTGCTTGGGTGAGAGTAGTACTTGGATTGGTGACCCCATGGGAAGTCCTTGTGTTGCACCCCCCTTTTTAATTTTTTTTGCCCCAGTTAGGGTTGCCAAGATACTTTATCCACCAAATTTCTATTGCTGAATCCCACTGCACCTTGGGCAAGACAACTTCGCTTCACGTAGAGGTTGGGCCCGCAAACCGAGGGCGTAGGGCTTGTGACTAGGTCTCCGTTGCTCCATTGCCCATAACTTTTGATCCGTAAGGAGTTACGCGGCGCACAACGTACCGTTGGAAAGCTAACTGAGAGCTCTACGACGAGGGAATCAAGCCTGCTCGGCTGCATCCATTTTTAGAGCCCAAAATTGAACATTTTCATTAGTTTCGGGCCACTTTTCTTTTTTTGCTCTGTTTTTTCATCCTGGATTGTATGTCGTGAGCTGTTAAAAGGACGACAACCTAACTCGCCGGACATTAGAGGGCCCTATAATGCATCGATATCACGTCTTGCGAGGATGCTGCGTTGTTGAAGCAGATGGGTTGTCGTTAAGCCCATTGGGCCTTTTGAATGAGCCATCTCTCTGGGCTGGGACTGTGAACCGTCAACACATAAATGATTTGTGCCCACAACATGACGGGTGCGATCATACCAGCACTAATACACCGAATCCCATCAGAACTCTGATGTTAAACGTGCTTGGACGAGAGTAGTACTAGGATAGGAGACCCCTTGGAAGTCCTCGTGTTGCACCCCCCCATTTCAATTTTTTTTGCCCCGGTTAGGGTCGCCAAGATACTTTATCCACCACATTTCTATTACCGAATCCCACAGCACCTTGTGCAAGACAACTTCGCTTCATGTAGAGGCTGGCCCCGCAAACTGAGGGCATGGGGATTGTGACCAGGTGTCCGTTGCTCCAGTGCCCATAACTTTTAATCTGTAAGGAGTTACGCAGTGCACAGTGTACCGTTGGAAGCTCTCCAAGAGCTCCACGATGGGGGCAGGAAGCCTACTAGGCTGTGCCTATTTTCGGACCCCAAAATTGAATGTTTTCATCATTTTTGGGCCACTTTTCTTCTTTTGCCCTATTTTTTCATCCCAGATCGTACGTCATGAGCTATTGAAAGGAAGACTACCTAACTCGCAGGATATTACAGGGCCGTACAATGCGTCGATATCACGTCTTACAAGGATACTGCGTTGTTGAAGCGGATGGGTTGTCGTTAAGCCCATTGGGCCTTTTGAATGGAACATCTCTCTGGGCTGGGACTGTGAACCGTCAACACATAAAGGATTTGTGCCCTCAATATGGCGGGTGCGACCATACCAGCACTAATGCACCGGATCCCATAAGAACTCCGAAGTTAAGCGTGCTTGGACGAGAGTAGTACTAGGATGGGAGACCCCCTGGGAAGTCCTCGTGTTGCACCCCCTTTCTCAAATTTTTTTGCCCCGGTTAGGGTTGCCAAGATACCTTATCCACCACATTTCTATTACCGAATCCCACGGCACCTTGGGCAAGACAACTTCGCTTGACATAGAAGCTGGGCCCGCAAACTGAGGGTGTAGGGCTTGTGACCAGGTCTCCGTCGCTCTGGTGCCCATAACTTTTGATCCGTAAGGAGTTACGCGGTGCACAACATACCGTTGGAAAGCTCTTCGAGAGCTCTACAACCAAGGCATCCAGCCTACTCGGCTACGCCCATTTTTGGAGCCCAAAATCAAACATTTTCATCAGTTTCAAGCCTTTTTTCTCTTTTTGCATTGTTTTTTCATCCCGGATCGTACGTCGTGAGCTGTCAAAGGGACGACAACCTAACTCGCAGGACATTAGAGGGTCCTACAACGCATTGATATCACGTCTTGCGAGGATGCTACGTTGTTGAAGCAGATGGGTTATCGTTAAGCCCATTGGGCCTTTTGAATGGGTCGTCTCTCTAGGTTGGGACTGTGAACCGTCAACACATAAAGGATTTGTGCCCACAACATGACGGGTATGATCTTACCAGAATTAATGCAATGGATCCCATCAGAACTCCGAAGTTAAGCATGCTTGGGCAAGAGTAGTACTAGGATGGATGACCCCTTGGGAAGTCCTTGTGTTGCACCCCCCTTTTCAATTTTTTTTGCCCCGGTTAGGGTTGCCAAGATACTTTATCCACCAAATTTCTATTACCGAATCCCACGAAACCTTGGGCAAGACAACTTCGCTTCAGGTAGAGGCTGGGCCCGCAAACCGAGGGCGTAGGGCTTGTGACCAGGCCTCCGTCGCTTCGGTGCCCATAACTTTTGATCCGTAAAGAGTTACGCGGTGTACAACATACCGTTGGAAAGCTCTCCGAGAGCTCTACGACGGGGGCATCAAGCCTGCTTGGCTGCGTCCATTTTTGGAGCCCAAAATTGAATGTTTTCATCAGTTTCGAGCCACTTTTCTTCTTTTGCTCTATTTTTTCGTCCCGTATCGTATGTCTTGAGCTGTCAAAAGGACGACAACCTAACTCGCTGGACATTAGAGGGCCCTACAACGCGTCGATATCATGTCCTGTGAGGATGTTGCATTGTTGAAGTGGATGGGTTGTCATTAAGCCTATTGGGCCTTTTGAATGAGCCATCTCTCTGGGCTGGGACTGTGAACCGTCAACACATAAATGATTTGTGCCCACAACATGACGGGTGCGATCACCGGATCCTATTAGAACTCCGATGTTAAGCTTGCTTGAATGAGAGTAGCACTAGGATGGGTGACCCACAAGAAGTGCTTGTGTTGTACCCCCCCCATTTCAATTTTTTTTGCCTCGGTTAGTGTCGCCAAGATACTTTATTCACCACATTTCTATTACCGAATCCCATGGTACCTTGGGTAAGACAACTTCGCTTCACGTAGTGGCTGGCACCGCAAACCGAGGGCGTGGGGCTTGTGACCAGGTCTCTGTCACTCCAGTGCCCATAAATTTTAATTTGTAAAGAGTTACGCGGCACACAGCATACCGTTGGAAAGCTCTCCGAGAGCTCTACGATGGGGGTAGCAAGCTTGCTCGGCTGTGCCTATTTTTTAACCCCAAAATCGAATGTTTTCATCCATTTCAGGGCACTTTTCTTCTTTTGCTCTGTTTTTTCGTCCCGGATCGTACGTCTTGAGCCATTAAAAGGATGACTACCTAACTCGTCGGATATTACAGGGCCCTACAATGCGTCGATATCATGTCTTATGAGGATATTGCGTTGTTGAAGCGGATGGGTTGTCGTTAAGCCCGTTGGGCCTTTTGAGTGGAACATCTCTCTGGGCTGGGACTGTGAACTGTCAACACATAAAGGATTTGTGCCCTCAACATGGCGGGTGCTATCATACCAGCACTAATGCACCGGATCCCATAAGAACTCCGAAGTTATGCATGCTTGGGCGAGAGTAGTACTAGGATGGGTGACCCCTAGAAAGTCCTCGTGTTGCACCCTTTTTTTCAATTTTTTTTGCCACGGTTAGGGTTGCCAAGATACTTTATCCACCACATTTCTATTACCGAATCCCACTGCGCAAGACAACTTCGCTTCACATAGAAGCTGGGCCTGCAAACCGAGGGGTAGGGCTTATGACCAGGTCTCCGTCGCTTCAGTGCCCATAACTTTTGATCCGTAAGGAGTTATGCGGCGCACAACATACCGTTGGAAAGCTCTCCGAGAGCTCTACAATGGAGGTAGCAAGCCTGCTCAATTGCGCCCATTTTTGGAGCCCAAATTCAAACATTTTCATTAGTTTCGGGCCATTTTTTTTTGCTCTGTTTTTACATCCTGGGTTGTACATCGTGATCTGTCAAAAGGGCGACAACCTAACTCGCCGGACATTAGAGGGCCCTACAATGCCTTGATATCACGTTTTGCGAGGATGCTGTGCTGTTGAAGCGGATGGGTTATCGTTAAGCCCATTGGGCCTTTTGAATGGGCCATCTCTCGGGGCTGGGGCTGTGAACCGTCAACACATAAAGGATTTGTGCCCACAACATGACGGGTACGATCATACCAGTACTAATGCACCGGATCCCATCAGAACTCGGAAGTTAAGCATGCTTGGGCGAGAGTATTACTAGGATGGGTGACCCATTGGGAAGTCCTCGTGTTGCACCCCACCTTTTCATTTTTTTTTGCCCCGGTTAGGGTTGCCAAGATACTTTATCCTCCACATTTTTATTACCGAATCAAACGACACCTTGGGCAAGACAACTTCGCTTCACGTAGAGGCTAGGCCCGCAAACCGAGGGCGTGGGGCTTGTGACCAGGTCTCTGTCGCTTTGGTGCCCATAAATTTTTATCCGTAAGGAGTTACGTGGAGCACAGTATACCGTTGGAAAGCTCTCCGAGAGCTCTACGACGGGGGCAGCAAGCCTACTCGGCTGCGCCTATTTTTGGAGCCTAAAATTGAACATTTTCATCAGTTTCGGGCCACTTTTCTTCTTTTGCTCTATTTTTCTATCATGTATCATACATCGTGAGCTGTTAAAAGGATGACAACCTAACTCGCGGGATATTACAAGGCCCTACAACGCGTTGATATCACGTCTTACGAGGATGCTGCCTTGTTGAAGTAGGTGGGTTGTCGTTAAGCCCGTTGGGCCTTTTGAATAGGCCATCTCTTTGGGCTGGGACTGTGAACTGTCAACACATAAACGATTTGTGCCCTCAGCATGACGAGTGCGATCATACCAGCCCTAATGCACCGGATCCCAACAGAACTTCGAAGTTAAGCGTGCTTGGTCGAGAATAGTACTAGGATGGGTGACCCCCTGGTAAGTCCTCGTGTTGCACCCTACCTTTTCAATTTTTTTTGCCCAGGTTAGGGTTGTCAAGATACTTTATCCACCACATCTCTATTACCAAATCCCACGGTACCTTGGGCAAGACAACTTCGCTTCACATAGAGGCTGGGCCCGCAAACCGAGGGCGTGAGGTTTGTGACCAAGTCTCCGTCGCTTTGGTGCCCATAAATTTTAATCCGTAAGGATTTATGCGGAGCACAGCATACCGTTGGAAAGCTCTCCAAGAGTTCTACGACGAGGGCAACAAGCCTGCTCGGCTGCGCCTATTTTCGAAGGCCAACTTGAACGTTTTCATTAATTTCGGGCCACTTTTCTTCTTTTGCTCTATTTTTCCATCCCGGATCGTACGTCGTGAGCTGTTAAAAGGATGACAACCTAACTCGCGGGATATTACAGGGGCATACAACGCGTCGATATCACATCTTACGAGGATGCTACCTTGTTGAAGCGGATAGGTTGTCGTTAAGCCCGTTGGGCCTTTTGAATGGGCCATCTCTCTGGGCTGGGACTGTGAACCGTCAACACATAAACGATTTGTGCCCTCAACATGACGGGTGCGATCTTACCAGTACTAATGCACCGGATCCCATCAGAACTCTGAAGTTAAGCGTGCTTGGTCAAAAGTAGTACTAGGATTGGTGACCCCTTGGGAAGTCCTCTTGTTGCACCCCACATTTTCAATTTTTTTTGCCCACATTAGGGTGGCCAAGATACTTTATCCACCATATTTCTATTACCGAATCCCACGGTACCTTGAGCAAGACAACTTTGCTTCTCATAGAGGCTGGGGCCACAAACCGAGGGCGTGGGGTTTGTGACCTGGTCTCCGTCGCTTTGGTGCCCTTAAATTTTAATCCGTAAAGAGTTACGCGGAGCACCGCATACCGTTGGAAAGCTCTCCGAGAGCACTACGACGGGGGCAACAAGCCTGCCCAGCTACGCCTATTTTCATAGCCTAAAATCTAACGTTTTCATCAGTTTCGGGCCACTTTTCTTCTTTTGCTCTATTTTTTCATCCCGGATCGTACGTCGTGAGCTGTTAAAAGGATGACAACCTAACTCGATGGATATTATAGGGCCTTACAACTTGTTGATATCACATCTTGCGAGGATGCTGCGTTGTTGAAGCGGATGGGTTGTCGTTAAGCCCATTCGGCCTTTTGAATTGGCCATCTCTCTAGACTGGGACTGTGAACCGTCAACACATAAATGAATTGTGCCTACCACATGACGGGTGCTATCGTAATAGTACTAATGCACCGGATCCCATCAGAACTCCGAAGTTAAGCGTTCTTGGACGAGAGTAGTACTAGGATGGGTCACCCCCTGGAAGTCCTCGTGTTGGACCCCCTCTTTTCAATTTTTTTTGCATCGGTTAGGGTTGCCAAGATACTTTATCCACCACATTTCTATTACTGAATCCCACGGCACCTTGGGCAAGACAACTTCGCTTCATGTAGAGGCTGGGCCCGCAAACCGAGGGCGTGGGGCTTGTGACTAGGTCTCCGTCGCTTCGGTGCCCATAACTTTTAATTTGTAAGGAGTTACGCGGCGCACAACATACCATTGGAAAGCTCTCCGAGAGCTCTACAACGGGGGCAGCAAGCCTACTTGGCTGCGCCCATTTTTACAGCCCAAAATTGAACGTTTTCATCATTTTTGGGCCACTTTTCTTCTTTTGCTCTGTTTTTGGGTCCCGGATCGTACGTCTTGAGCTGTTAAAAGGACGACAACCTAACTTGCAGGACATTAGAGGGCCCTACAACACGTCGATATCACGTCTTGCGAGGATGCTACGTTGTTGAAGCTGATGGGTTGTCGTTAAGCCCATTGGGCCTTTTGAATGGGCCATCTCTCTGGGCTGGGACTGTGAACCGTCAACACATAAATGATTTGTGTCCACAACATGACGGGTGTGATCATACCAGAACTAATGTACCGGATCCTACTAGAACTCCGAAGTTAAGCGCGCTTGGACGGGAGTAGCACTTGGATGGGTGACCCCCTGGGAAGTCCTCGTGTTGCACCCCCCCTTTTCAATTTTTTTTGCCCCGGTTAGGGTTGCTAAGATTCTTTATCCACCACATTTCTATTACCAAATCCCACGGCACCATGGGTAAGACAACTTTGCTTCACGTAGAGGATGGGCCCGCAAACCGAGGACGTGGGGCTTGTGACTAGGTCTCCGTCGCTCTAGTGCCCATAACTTTTAATCTGTAATGAGTTATGCGACGCACAGGATACCATTGGAAAGCTCTCCGAGAGCTCTACGATGAGGACAGCAAGCCTGCCCAGCTGCAACTATTTTCGGAGCCCATAATGGAACATTTTCATCAGTTTCGGGTCACTTTTCTTCTTTTGCTCTATTTTTCCGTCCCGGATCGTACGCCGTGAGCTGTTAAAAGGATGAAAACCTAACTCGCAGGACATTAAAGGGCCCTACAACGCATTGATATCACGTCTTGCGAGGATGCTGCGTTGTTGAAGCGAATGGGTTGTCGTTTAGCCCATTGGGCCTTTTGAATGGGCCATCTCTCTGGGCTGGGATTGTGAACCGTCAATACATAAAGGATTTGTGCCCACAACATGACGGGTGCTATCATACCAGCACTATTGCACTGGATCCCATAAGAACTCCGAAGTTAAGCGTGGTTTGGCGAGAGTAGTACTAGGATGGGGGACCCCCTGGAAAGTCCTCGTGTTCCACCCTCCATTTTCATTTTTTTTTGCCTCGATTAGGGTTGCCAAGATACGTTATCCTCCATATTTCTATTACCGAATCTCACGGCACCTTGGGCAAGACAACTTCGCTTCATGTAGAGGCTAGGCCCGCAAACCGAGGGTGTAAGGCTTGTGACCAAGTCTCTATCGCTCCGATGCCCATAACTTTTGATCCGTAACTTGTTACGCGGCGCACAGCATACCGTTGGAAAGCTCTCTGAGAGCTTTGTGATGGGGGCAGCAAGCCTGCTCGACTGCTGTAATACCCGAGCTCGGAATGTGAAATTTTCTTGTTTGTTATTTTGAAAATTATATTTTCTTAGGTTCTTTGAAATCAAATTTTTGCTTCTTTATTTTCGCAAGGTGCATTGCATTTCGAGAGCGATAGTTAGAGGGTGTCTTCTAGTCCTCAACAAATAGTGAAATTAGTATTTTGGTGCCTTAAATATAATATTGTACTTGTTGTTAACTAGAATTAATTTGGTGATAGTTATTTTAGCTTTAAAATGCATGAAAATAAGCTAAATTGACCAAATTAAGTTAGGTTGACCAAGTGCTTTGACCATTGACCAAGCTTGTCACCTTATAAGCTTAAAACAATGCAAAATAAAAAAAAACAAGCTGAAAAAAATAGAACAAGCAGGTCGAAACTTGTAGAGAAAAAAAAAACATTTCAAACCTTCAATCTTCAAATCTTCGCGTGAGCTCGTGCGGGCTTGATACCGAGGCATCCAGCAAGGTTTTCTTAGCGACTAGGAGTGTCCAAGGTGAGGGAAGCATGTTATTTGCGCATTTGAATATCATGTTTATCAACTTTTTGATTTTTGGGTTTTATCCGTAGTTTGTTGTTTTAATCGTTTTGATTCTTAAAGATTGTTCCTTGACAATTGTAGAATGTGTATTTATAGCTTTTTAACATTTTCTGCGGTTAAATCTTGAGATTGTAATTCAAATTGTTAGTTGAATAGTAAACTATGAATAGTAAAACCTCGTTTCGATAAAGTTGCGCTATTATGCTTTTTGTTGATGTGAAAAGGTGCTAGGTATGCTAGAATGCCTAACTGCATAGTTTGTTTAGGTTGCGTAATGGAAAAAATGAGAAAAATGCATTGGTGAAAGTCGAGGTCGTTTAGGTCGAGTTTAGCATTTTCTCGTTTTGCGTGATGGCATTGTCTCGGGAGGCCATGGAAGCACTTTTGGTGCGGTTGTGGTATTGGTTGGGTGTTTGGTTTGAGTAGTTGTAGTTCAAACGAGCAAAGGGAGAAATCGGGGCTTTGCGTGAATTCTAGAGTAAAATAGCATTTCGGGGTCTTTAGACGTGCCTTATGGTGACCTAGGAGGATTGGTGAAGTTGGTTTCCAAAACTCGTGGCTCGTTTGAAAGTAGTAGAGTTTTGAAAGTTGGGGTCGTTTTTGTGTTTTTGTTGGTTTTCATGGGATTTTGCTTGTAGAATGCTTGTTAATGCTTGTTAATACTTATTATGCTTGTTGGAGATGATTTTGATTGAAATGCTTATCAACTGTTGCTATTGCGTGCGAGAGTAACCTACTTTGTTATTCTGCCACGTGTGGCTTTATTGCTCGATTGCTAGATTGTTGCATTGTATATTGTATTGCATTCATAGAGTCAGGGGCGGTGTGATGGGCCTCTCTGGGTAGCCTCGGGTTGCCAGTGTTGGTTGCCCTAGCTCCGTATCCTATTGCCTTTCTCGCTTGGGTTGCCTCCCAGGGAGATTTGGGTCGTAGAATTGATGGATACGTCTGGGGTATTCCAAACTGAAGTTATAAGGTGGTTTGGGCCGGCGCGTCGTCATCGAATTCGTGATTGAAAGTTGCTCGTGGAAAGTGAATCGTATCCTTTGAATGAGTGTCTACAGTTTTAATGCTTGTCTTGTTGATTGTTGGCTTTGTTTGTATCTCTATATGATAATTGAATGAATTGCTTGACTATTTGCATTGCATTCTCCTCTCATCTCCGTCCTTGAGACCAATAACCCTCGCTGAGCAATAGTTTTTGCTCATTCCTTTCTATACTATATTTTACAGGAGTAGTTGAAGCAGACCCTATTGAGGTAATTGAGGAGGAGGAGCAAGTGGAGGTGTTTCCTTGATAGCACTTCTTGGCTTAGTTGGTGGTTGGTTGCCAGAATTTTGTGCGAGCCATGCTTGATGTGTTTAATGCTTGGTCTTCGATTTATTTTGAGGCTTGTAGCCTTGTATGTAGTTCTATTTTGAGGCCTTTATGGTCTTTTGTTGTAAACGTTTAAAGATTGTAAAGTTGTAAAGTTATACTCTTATGACTAGTAAAGAATTGCATACTATTGGTTAACTGTTTAGTGGCACGAATACTTGTGTAGTATACATGACATTTTTGGTTTGCAAAGTTGTTAATGAGAAGATGTATGTTTTAAAAGAAAGTTGGCTTGTTTCAAATGTTTATTATGGCTTTCGCAAGTATTATATTGAAAGTAGGGTTTTCGGATCGTCTACGGTATAGAGGAGACTCCGTCCGTGTGTTGGTTTCTGACTTGGCCTTTTGCGTGTTCGGGTCGGGGCGTGACATCTTTAGTTGGTATCAGAGCATGATAGTATTGCATGAGCCGGGATATGTTTCTCGGTCTGTGGGGTAAAGGTCTAAAATGCTAAAGTGTTATTGTATGATTGTTAAGTGAAAAGAAAATGTTATAGCATGACTTTGTGAACTTAGAGTGCTTATGTGTTCAAGTGAAATGGTTGGCATGTCAATCTTGTGTTATGTGAATTGTGTGATAGGATATTTGATTGTTATTGACTTGAGTGTTATCTAATCTTATGTGCTATATTTTTGTCTATAAACTGCTTTTAAATGTTGCCAGCTATTGTGAGTTGTTACTATGCCGCCACGTCGTGGTATTCAAGGTCAAGGGGCAGATGAAGAGGCAGCAGAACAGGGTCAGCAACCGTTGCCTGAGCAGTTTATGGCTACTATGACTACTGCAGTTGACCGGATTACTCAGGTACTACATGAGCAGAGGCAGGACAGGAATAATAATCCGCAGGGAAATCAAGCTAATCCTGGTGGACAGGGGCATAGGGCTGAGAATAATCAGTTGGAGAAATTCCTGAGGCATGAGCCGGGTAAGTTCTTTGGAGAGCCGGATGACGAGGCAGCCGAGAGATGGATTAACCGTGTTGAGAAAATTTTCGCTGCTTTGAGGTACACTGATGAGGCAAGAATAGATTGTGCGGCATTCCTATTTGAGGGCGACGCAGAACAGTGGTGGAACACTGTTAGGATGAGGTGGGACTGTGAGGATGTACCGCATTTGTAGGATGATTCTGTGAGTGAGTTTCGGGACAAGTATATTCCCGAGATGGCTATGGAAAGGTGGGAAGATGAATTTGTGGCCCTGAAGTAGGGAAACATGACTGTTGCACAGTATGAGGCTAGGTTTGTCAGCCTGTCGAGGTATATGCCTGAGCTAGTGCGGCCAGCTAGGAAGATGATTCATAGGTTTGTTCGTGGGCTGAGAATGGATATACAACTACACTTGACTGGGCAGACTTATACTACTTTTCCCGAGGCTTTCCAAGCAGCCTCGAAGTTTGAGAAACGGAAGGCTGAGATGATAGCTGAGAGTAGCCAGCCGAGTAAGAAACAGTACTTGGGCCAGAGCAGCCAGAGTCAGCCAAGGCAGTATCAGACTTCTGCGCAGGTTCCTCAGCAACATCCGTATCAGCTGCAGCATCAGATTCAAGGGAGACCAGCTGTGACTAGACCCCAGCAGGGAGGTACAGTTCCTACCACTGCCAGAGCCCCCGCAACTACAGGAAACACTGTTGTAAGACAAAATCAGCAGTGTAACTTTTGTAATCGATTGGGGCACGTTGAGGCTAATTGCTGGAGGAAGAGTGGTAAATGCACAGGTTGTGGGAGCGATGATCATAGGGTGAAAGATTGCCCTAAGTATAAGAATGTTCAGGGCCGTACTGGAGGCCAAGGTGTGCAGAACAGGGCTGCAGGTGTAGGTCCAGCACAGCGGGTACAGGCTAGGATTTTGCACTGGATGCAGAGGAGCTACCTGACACTACAGCAATAGTGGAAGGTACCTTTCTTCTCAATACTCAGCCAGTTAAAGTTTTGACTGATCCCGAAGCTACACATTCGTTTATAACTCCTGCATGTGCATGATCTGTGAATGTTTGCATTGATAAACTGCCGCATGAAGTTGAAGTTAGTACGCCTTTGGGTGCAAAATTTGTTATTGAGTCTATTTGCAAATCTTGTGATATATGCATTGAGAACCGTAAATTTCATGCTGATTTAATTATACTACCCTTCCATGACTTTGAAATCATTTTGGGAATGGACTGGTTGGGAAATACTATGCTCAGTTGGATTGTAGAACAAAGATTGTTTATCTTCAGATTCCTGACCTACCGGTACTGGAGATTGTTGGGAACTGCAGGGCTCCCCGAATACCTCTTTTATCATCAATCAAGGCTTCTAAGTTGTTGAATAAAGGTTGTGAAGCTTACCTAGCTTATTTGATCAATCAACCTACTGATAAGTTGAATTTGAATGAGGTACCAATTGTTAAAGACTTTCCTGGTGTATTTCCCGAGGAATTACCGGGTTTACCACCGGATAGGGAGATTGAATTTGTGATTGACCTTATGCCAGGCACTGCGCCAATTTCTAGGAGTCTTATAGAATGGCATCGGCTGAACTTCAAGAATTGAAAATTTAGCTTCAGAACTTGCTTGAGAAAGGGTTTATACAACCTAGTTCTTCGCCGTGGGGTGCGCCTGTGTTGTTTGTGAGAAAGAAAGATGGCACGCTACGGTTATGTATTGATTATAGGGGACTTAATCAAGTCACGATTAAAAACAAATACCCCTTGCCGTTGATTGAAGAATTGTTTGACCAGTTGCAGGGTACGAGTGTTTACTCCAAATTTGACTTGAGGCAGGGTTACTATCAACTCAGAATTCGGAGTGACGATATACCTAAGATGGCATTCAGGACTAGATATGGCCACTATGAATTTGTTGTGTTACCGTTTGGATTGACGAATGCACCAGCCGCATTCATGGACTTAATGCAGAGGGTCTTTCGACCTTATCTTGATCAGTTTGTCATAATCTTTATTGATGACATTTTAGTGTATTCTAAGAATGAGGCTGAACATGAACAACATTTGAAGATTGTGCTACAGACTTTGCAAGAAAACAAGCTTTTTGCAAAATTCAACAAGTGTGAATTCTGGTTGAATCAAGTATCTTTTCTAGGCCATATCATTTCACATCAAGGAATTTCAGTAGACCCAGCTAAGATTGAAGTTGTTTCATCTTGGAAGAGATCTGAAACGGTGACAGAGATTCGGAGTTTTCTTGGGTTGGCAGGTTACTATCAGAGGTTTGTTAAAGACTTTTCCAAAATTTCTGGACCTTTAAGCTAGTTGACCTGAAAGAACGTTACTTATAACTGGGATGCTAAATGTGAATCCAGTTTCCAAGAACTGAAGAAAAGACTAACTACAGCTCCTATACTAGCTTTACTTGAGGGTACAGAAAATTTTGTTGTCTACAGTGATGCATCTAAAGAAGGTTTGGGCTGTGTTCTAATGCAGAATGGTAAGGTGATTGCCTATGCTTCTAGGAAGTTGAAACCATATGAAGTCAATTACCCTACACATGATCTTGAGTTAGCTGCAGTTGTGTTTGCTTTAAAGAAGTGGCATCATTACTTGTGGGGTGGTAGATTTAAAATTTTTACTGACCACAAGAACCTCAAATATTTCTTTCCACAAAAAGAATTGACTCTGAGGCAGCAAAGATGGCTAGAGCTATTAAGTGGCTACAATTGCTCTATAAACTACGTGCCAGATAAGGCAAATATTGTTGTAGATGCTTTGAGCCGAAAGGCTACTGTTGCAAGTTTAATTATCAAGGATTGGGAGACTTTGGAGGAAATTTGTTCATGGAAGCTGGAAGCTACTGAGGTAGGGATTCGATTTGCTAGCTTACAAATTCAGTCGGGATTGCTAGCACAAATCAGAGAGGCTTAGAAGACTGATCCTCACATCTTGAAAATCCAAGAAAAAGCTAAAGGGGGAGAGTCGGAGTTTAAATTACATGCAGATGGTATCTTCAGATTCAGGGACAGGGTGTGTGTTCCTGGAGATCCGACTTTGAAGAATGAGATTCTATCCGAGGCACATAATTCAAGATATACAATTCACCCGGGCAGTACTAAAATGTATAGAAATCTAAAACAACACTTCTGGTGGAACAATATGAAGAGGGAGATTGCTGGGTATGTATCTAAGTGTTTGACTTGTCAGAGGGTTAATGTTGAGCATCAGAGGCCAGCCGGGCTTCTGCAATCGTTGTCGATTCCGCGATGGAAGTGGGTGCATATAACAATGGACCTTGTGACCGATCTTCCTAGATCTCCGAGAGGATGTGATTCTGTTTGGGTTGTTGTGGACTGATTGACTAAAGTTTCACATTTTATTCCTACGAACAAACAGGATAGCCTTGATAAACTAGCTAAGCTTTATGCTGCTAATATTCTGAGACTTCATGGTGTGCCACAAAGTATAGTGTCAGATAGAGATCCCAGATTCAGATCTCATTTTTGGCAGAAGTTGCAGGAGGCTATGGGAACTAAATTGAGCTTCAGTACTGCATACCATCCACAAACTGATGGCCAGTCTAAGAGAACCATCAGGATCTTGGAAGACATGCTTCGGGCATGTGTGTTAGACTTTGGGAAGAATTGGGAGAAGTTTTTGCCTTTAACGGAGTTTACCTATAATAACAGTTATCAATCTACTATAGGTATGGCTCCTTACGAGGCGTTGTACGGTCGTAAATGCAGATCCCCATTGTATTGGGAAGAGGTTGGAGAGATGAAAACAGTTGATCCGACTGTGTTACCTGAGATGATTAAGATGGTAGATAATGTTCACCTTATTTGCCAGCGTATACTTACAGCTCAGAGTCGTCAAAAGAGTTATGCGGATAAGCACCATCGGGATCTTGAGTTTGCTTTGGGAGATTGGGTGTTTCTTAAAATTTCTCCTCGAAAAGGATTGATTCGGCACGGTAAGAGCGGGAAACTTAGTCCCAGGTATATGGGTCCGTATGAGATCACCGAAAAAGTAGGTCCTTTAGCTTATCGGTTAGCTTTACCTCCAAGCTTGTCGAGACTGCACGATGTTTTCCACATATCAATGTTAAGAAAATATCATCCAGATCCTTCGCATGTACTTGAACCAAAGCCTTTGAAGATTGAGGAAAAGTTAACTTATGAGGAGAAACCGATTCGAATTATGGATCGAAAAATTCAGGAACTTCGCAGGAAGAATATTCCGTTAGTAAAGGTTCTGTGGAATCATCATGGGTTTGAGGAAGCCACTTGGGAAAGAGAGGACCAGGTTCGGAATCAGTATCCGGAATTGTTTGTCGGCCAGGTAAGAATTGCGTGGACGCAATTGTTTTAAGGGGGAGAGGGTGTAATACACGAGCCCGGAATGTAAAATTTTCTTGTTTATTATTTTGAAAATTATATTTTCTTAAGTTCTTTGAAATCAAATTGTTGCTTCTTTATTGTCGCAAGGTGCATTGCATTTCGAGAGTGATAGTTAGAAGGTGTCTTCTAGTCCTCAAAAAATAGTGAAATTAGTATTTTGGTGCCTTAAATTTAATATTTTACTTGTTGTTAACTAGAATTAATTTGGTGATAGTTATTTTAGCTTTAAAATGCATGAAAATAAGCTAAATTGACCAAATTAAGTTAGGTTGACTAAGTGCTTTGACCATTGACCAAGCTTGTCACCTTATAAGCTTAAAACAATGCAAAAAAAAAAAAACAAGCTGAAAAAAATAGAACAAGCAGGCCGAAACTTGTAGAGAAGAAAAAAAAACATTTCAAATCTTCAATCTTCAAATCTTCACGTGAGCTCGTGCAGGGTTGATACCGAGGCATCCAGCAAGGTTTTCTTAGCGACTAGGAGTGTCCAAGGTGAGGGAAGCACATTATTTGCGCATTTGAATATCATGTGTATCAACTTTTTGATTTTTGGGTTTTATCCGTAGTTTGTTGTTTTAATCATTTTGATGCTTAAAGAATGTTCCTTGACAATTGTAGAATGTGTATTTATAGCTTTTTAACATTTTCTGCGGTTAAATCTTGAGATTGTAATTCAAATTGTTGGTTGAAGAGTAAACTATGAATAGTAAAACCTCGTTTCGATAAAGTTGCATTGTTATGCTTTCTGTTGATGTGAAAAGGTGCTAGGTATGCTAGAATGCCTAAATGCATGGTTTGTTTAGGTTGCGTAATGGAAAAAATGAGAAAAATGCATTGATGAAAGTCGGGGTCGTTTAGGTCGAGTTTAGCATTTTCTCGTTTTGTGTGATGGCATTGTCTCGGGAGGCCATTGAAGCACTTTTGGAGCAGTTGTGGTGTTGGTTGGGTGTTTAGTTTGAGTAGTTGTAGTTCAAATGAGCAAAGGGGAAAATCGGGGCTTTGCGTGAATTCTAGGGTAAAATAGGGTTTCGGGGTCTTTAGACGTGCCTTATGGTGACCTATGAGGATTGGTGAAGTTGGTTTCCAAAACTCGTGGCTCGTTTGAAAGTAGTAGCGCTTTGAAAGTTGGGGTCGTTTTTGTGTTTTTGTTGGTTTTCATGGGATTTTGCTTGTAGAATGCTTGTTAATGCTTGTTAATACTTATTATGCTTGTTGGAGATGATTTTGATTGAAATGCTTATCAACTGTTGCTATTGCGTGCGAGAGTAACCTACTTTGTTATTCTGCCACGTGTGGCTTTATTGCTCGATTGCTAGATTGTTGCATTGTATATTGTATTGCATTCATAGAGTCAGGGGCGGTGTGATGGGCCTCTCTGGGTAGCCTCGGGTTGCCAGTGTTGGTTGCCCTAGCTCCATGTCCTATTCCCTTTCTCGCTTGGGTTGCCTCCCAGGGAGATTTGGGTCGTAGAATTGATGGATACGTCCGGGGTATTCCAAACTGAAGTTATAAGGTGGTTTGGGCCGGCGCGTCGTCATCGAATTCGTGATTGAAAGTTACTTGTGAAAAGTGAATCGTATCCTTTGAATGAGTGTTTATAGTTTTAATGCTTGTCTTGTTGATTGTTGGCTTTGTTTGTATCTCTATATGATAATTGAATGAATTGCTTGACTATTTGCATTGCATTCTTCTCTCATCTCCGTCCTTGAGACCAATAACCCTCGCTGAGCAATAGTTTTTGCTCATTCGTTTCTATACTATATTTTACAGGAGTAGTTTAAGCAGACCCTATTGAGGTAATTGAGGAGGAGGAGCAAGTGGAGGTGTTTCCTTGATAGCACTTATTTGCTTAGCTGGTGGTTGGTTGCCAGACTTTTGTGCGAGCCATGCTTGATGTGTTTAATGCTTGGTCTTCGCTTTATTTTGAGGCTTGTAGCCTTGTATGTAGTTCTATTTTGAGGCTTTTATGGTCTTTTGTTGTAAAGGTTTAAAGATTGTAAAGTTGTAAAGTTATACTCTTATGACTAGTAAAGAATTGCATACTATTGGTTAACTGTTTAGTGGCACGAATACTTGTGTAGTATGCATGACATTTTTGGTTTACAAAGTTGTTAATGAGAAGATGTATGTTTTAAAAGAAAGTTGGCTTGTTTCAAATGTTTATTATGGCTTTCGCAAGTATTATATTGAAAGTAGGGTTTTCGGATCGTCTACGGTATAGAGGAGACTCTGTCCGTGTGTCGGGTCCGAGCTTGGCCTTTTGCGGGGTCGGGTCGGGGCGTGACACGCCCAATTTGGAGCCCAAAATCGAACCTTTTCTTTAGTTTCGGGCCACTTTTCTTCTTTTGCTCTGTTTTTCCGTCCCAGATCGTACATCGTGAGGTGTTAAAAGGACGACAACCTAACTCGCAGGACATTAGAGGGCCCTACAATGCGTCGATATCACGTCTTGTGAGGATTCTGCATTGTTGAAGCGGATGGGTTGTCGTTAAGCCCATTGGGCCTTTTGAATGGGCCATCTCTCTCGGCTGGGATTGTGAACCGTCAACACATAAAGGATTTGTACCCTCAACATGATGGGTGCGATCATACCAGCACTAATGCACCGGATCCCATCAGAACTCCGAAGTTAAGCGTGCTTGGGCGAGATTAGCACTAGGATGGGTGACCCCTTGGGAAGTCCTCGTGTTACACCCTCCCTTTTTCATTTTTTTTTGCCCCGGTTAGGGTTGCCAAGATACTTTATCCTCCACATTTCTATTACCGAATCCCATGGCACCTTGGGCAAGACAACTTTGCTTCACGTAGAGGTTGGGCCCCCAAACCGAGGGCGTGGGGCTTGTGACTAGGTCTCCGTCACTCCGGTGCCCATAACTTTTAATCCGTAAGGAGTTACGTGGCGCACATCATACCATTGGAAAGCTCTCTGAGAGCTCTACAATGAGGACAGCAAGCCTGCTCGGTTGCAACTATTTTTGGAGCCCAGAATTGAAAGTTTTCATCAGTTTCAGGCCACTTTTCTTCTTTTGTTTTGTTTTTCTGTCTCGGATCATACGTCGTGAGCTGTTAAAAGGACGACAAACTAACTCGCCGGACATTAGAGGGCCCTACAATGCGTTGATATCATGTTTTGTGAGGATGCTATGTTGTTGAAGCGGATGGGTTATCGTTAAACCCATTGGGCCTTTTGAATGGGCCATCTCTCTGGGATGGGACTGTGAACCGTCAACACATAAAGGATTTTTGCCCACAACATTACGGGTGTGATCATACCAGTACTAATGCAACGGATCCCATCAGAACTCCGAAGTTATGCATGCTTGGGCGAGAGTAGTACTAGGATGGGTGACCGCCTGGGAAGCCCTCGTGTTGTACCCCCCATTTTCAATTTTTTTTGCCCTGGTTAAGGTTGCCAAGATACTTTATCCTCCACATTTCTGTTACTGAATCCCACGGCACCTTGTCAAGACAACTTCGCTTCACGTAGAGGCTAGACTCGTAAACCGAGGGCGTAGGGCTTGTGACCAGGTCTCTGTCGCTCCGGTGCCCATAACTTTTGATCCGTAAGGAGTTACGCGGCGCATAGCATGCCATTGGAAAGCTCTCCTAGGGCTCTATGATGGGGGCAGCGAGCCTGCTCGGTTGCGCCCATTTTTAGAGCCCAAAATCGAACGTTTTCTTCAATTTCAGGCCACTTTTCTTCTTTTGCTCTGTTTTTCCATCCCGGATTGTACGTCGTGAGCTGTTAAAAGGACGACAACCTAACTCGCAGGACATTAGAGGGCCCTACAATGCGTCGATATCATGTCTTGCGAGGATGCTGCGTTGTTGAAGCAGATGGGTTGTCGTTAAGCCCATTGGGCCTTTTGAATGGGCCATCTCTCTGGGCTGGGACTGTGAACAGTCAACACATAAAGGATTTGTGTGCACAACATGATGGGTGCGATCATACCAGCACTAATGCACCAAATCCCATCAGAACTCCGAAGTTAAGCGCGCTTGGGCGAGAGTACTAGGATGGGTGACCCCCTGGGAAGTCCTCGTGTTGTACCCTCCCTTTTCATTTTTTTTTGCCCCGGTTAGGTTTGCCAAGATACTTTATCCTCCATATTTCTATTACCGAATCCCACGGTACCTTGGGCAAGACAAATTCGCTTCACGTAGAGGTTGGGCCCGCAAACCGAGGGCGTGGGGCTTGTGACTAGGTCTCCGTCGCTCCGGTGCCCATAACTTTTAATCCGTAAGGAGTTACATGGTGCACAGCATACCGTTGGAAAACTCTCTGAGAGCTCTACGATGAAGACAGCAAGCCTGCTTGGCTACAACTATTTTCGGAGCCTAGAATTGAACATTTTCATCAGTTTCGGGCTACTTTTCTTCTTTTGCTTTGTTTTTCTGTCCCGGATCGTACGTCGTGAGCTGTTAAAAGGACGACAACCTAACTCGCCAGACACTAGAGGGCCCTACAACGTGTCGATATCATGTCTTGCAAGGATGATGTATTGTTGAAGCGGATGGGTTACCGTTAAGCCTATTGGGCCTTTTGAATGGGCCATCTCTTTGGGCTGGGACAGTGAACCGTCAACACATAAAGGATTTGTCCCACAACATGACGGGTGCAATCATACCAACACTAATGCACCGGATCCCATCAGAACTCCGAAGCTAAGCATGCTTGGGTGAGAGTAGTACTAGGATGGGTGACCGCCTGGGAAGTCCTCGTGTTGCACCCCCCTTTTTCAATTTTTTTTGCCCCGGTTAGGGTTGCCAAGATATTTTATCCTCCACATTTCTATTACCGAATCCCACAGCACCTTGGGCAAGACAACTTCGCTTCACGTAGAGGCTGGGCCCACAAACCGAGGGCGTAGGGCTTGTGACCAGGTCTCCGTCGCTCCAGTGCCCATAACTTTTGATCCGTAAGGACTTACGTGGCATACAACATACCGTTGGAAAGCTCTCCGAGAGCTTTATGACGGGGGTAGCAAGCCTGCTTGGCTACGCCTATTTTTGGAGCCCAAAATCGAACGTTTTATTCAGTTTCAGGCCACTTTTCTTCTTTTGAACTATTTTTCCGTCTCGGATTGTACGTCGTGAGCTGTTAAAAGGAAGACAACCTAACTCGCAGGACATTAGAGGGCCCTACAATGCGTCGATATCACGTCTTGCGAGGATGCTGCCTTGTTGCAGCGGATGGGTTGTCGTTAAGCCCATTGGGCCTTTTGAATGGGTCATCTCTCTGGGCTGGGACTATGAACCATCAACACATAAAGGATTTGTGCCCACAACATGACAGGTG
Source organism: Ehretia macrophylla (assembly GCA_037974665.1). Classification (NCBI taxonomy): domain Eukaryota; kingdom Viridiplantae; phylum Streptophyta; class Magnoliopsida; order Boraginales; family Ehretiaceae; genus Ehretia; species Ehretia macrophylla. The sequence continues at coordinate 69,847,244 of CM075767.1, forward strand.
CGATCATACCAGCACTAATGCACCGGATCCCATAAGAACTCCGAAGTTAAGCGTGCTTGGGCAAGAGTAGTACTACGATGGGTGACCCCTTGGAAAGTCCTCGTGTTGCACCCCCCATTTTCAATTTTTTTGCCCCGGTTAGGGTTGCCAAGATACTTTATCCGCCACATTTCTATTACCGAATCCCACGGCACCTTGGGCAAGACAACTTCGCTTCACGTAGAGGCTGGGCTCACAAACCGAGAGTGTGGGGCTAGTGACCAGGTCTCTGTCGCTCCAATGCCCATAACTTTTAATCTGTAAGGAGTTACACGGCGCACAGCATACCGTTGGATAGCTCTCCAAGAGCTCTACGATGGGGGCAGCAAGCCTACTTGGCTGTGCCTATTTTCGGAGCCCAAAATTGAACATTTTCATCAGTTTCGGGCAGCAAGCCTGCTTGGCTCTATTTTTCCATCCCGGATCGTATGTCATGAACTGTTAAAAGGGCGACAACCTAACTCGCAGGATATTACAAGGACCTACAATGCGTCGATATCACGTCTTGCGAGGATGCTGCATTGTTGAAGCGGATGGGTTGTCGTTAAGCCCATTGGGCCTTTTGAATGGGCCATCTCTCTAGGCTAGGACTGTGAACCGTCAACACATAAAGGATTTGTGCCCTCAACATGATGGGTGTGATCATACCAGCACTAATGCACCGGATCCCATCAGAACTCCTGTCATGCCCCAACCCGACCTATAGAGGTTAGACTAGGATGTGACCTAAACATTCATATCATTTCACGTACTTAATCATTCATTAAGGTTTAACACTTAACGTTAGCCTAGAACTCCGAAAAAATCTCCAAAAAACCGGCAGTATAACGGCTGTAATTGGGCTCTTTAGTTTGACCTAATTTTCTAAAGGCCTCAAAACTTTCAATCTCAAATTCATTTCCAACTAAGATTACTATTTATCACCAATCGAAACGCCTACTAGTTATCTCGAAGTCTCGTTTGATTAACAACCTAGCATGATAACTCTGTCTCATTTGTTGTTAATCCAGTTACAAAAGTACATGTTGATCTTAGCTTACCAATGAGTACCTATTTAAGATTGGATAGATTCATTTTACTTAATCCTTTACCTGATACTTCGTAAGCCTGTGATAGATACTAACCAGTAGTGATAGCAAAAACGACCATAAGAGTGTCTATCTAGTTATGATTAGTACAACCCAAAATTTGACCCCAAATTACAACGGGGGTCATTTACAATACAACAACAAGCAACATAAGAAATAGTCTTCAAGCAACATATTGTTCACAAAATGGCCATAGTCAAGTAAGACACGTAGGGCAAGCAATCATTCCAAGGAGTCATCGATAGGCACATTATCCTTGGGTACCTGTTCCTGGTCTTCTTCACCTGAGATGATAAAAGAGGGTGAGTCCTTATGAACTCAGCGAGGGGGAACGAAAAATACGTTTTGAAACTCTTTTTCCGGTTAACTTATGAAAAACCCCTTTTGAAAACATGTCACGTATTACAAGTAATAAGGTACGCAAGTATCAGAATCAAATTGAGCAACAGATACGATTACCAATCATTTTAAGGATATGGTGAACATTTGCTCTTAATATCGATTTCGATACGATTGTTGCGGCCGACTTCAATAATCTACTTATCGCTCCCATTTGGGTGTACTCCAGTTGTACCCCGAAAACCAACGACCCAACTCTCCGAGGGTGGAATGTCAAGCGAGAGAGGGAATTGGACCATGGTAGTCACGGTAGCACCGGCAAGCCCGATGCCGCCCGGCGTGTGTGAAACGCTACTATGCCACAACGAAAGGTTGCAACCTTGTATGCAATGCACATTTATAACATTTAACATATCACATTAGGAGGACAACAAAGTAGGTTGCCTTCGAGCAGTTATAAGATCGCACGTTGTCAAGTAAACATACAAGGCATGCTATGACAGGTAATTTCACTTGTAAGGCACATGGAGTTACATGAATATTAAACGGACAGCCATGTAATACATGTGAATCAAGTCATATAACTCATTTCGGGGTTCACGCAATCAAATAATAAGGTCATACAACATGCAACGACATCTACGTGGGACCGGGTGCAAGAAAGGTTTACTTGTCAACATGTAATCATCGGAATCACATTTAGGGTTATAAGGACAACTACGGGCAGCCCCCTAATCACATAATTAGACACGATAACCATAGGATCAACACTTAGCGCATTTTCATAGTCACTAGGGTTTCAATTTATGCTTACCCGTGCGATTAAGCCACAGGTTGTCATGTAATTAAACTCAAGCCATGCATCGATTAATTAAAACACCCTCAATCATCCAAAACAGTCCACACAACATCCAAATGCCACAACCCCAAGCATTTAATACAACAAGAGAAGTTACGATAATTTTCAAAGCATATCACTAAGCAAAAATCTCACTGCAATGGTCTGTTTTCCCACAATCATTCAGAGAAGCAAACAATCTCCAACTCCAGTGAGAAAAATTTCAAATTAAAGCTTAAGGAGTGAACTAAATCCAGAAACAAACCTCACATCATTTGGAGTTCGGATTCAAGAGTTATAGCCAAAACCGTTAGACTACGCAAAACTGTCCAGATTCGTACACATTTTAATAGTTGTCGTTTTGAGGACCTTAGGGTCAGATTTAGCCTTAGTCTATTTCTGACAAAAATGTCCATAACTGAAAAATATAGCAATTTACCAAATTTCGTGCATTTTGGATATCATTTAATAAGTCAAAACCGGTTCGTTCTACAAGGACAGTGAACTGCCAAAAACCTGCTTCATTTTCCCAGATTTTTCAGATTTGGACACCTTTCGATGTGCTGCCATTTTTGAGACCTTAGAGTCAAAATTGGCCTTGGCCTATTTCTATGAAAAATGCTCAGACCTGGCAAAAATAGTTACCTACCAATTTTCACGCATTTTCAACATCATTTACCAGGTCAAATTCACTTCGCTCCAACAAGTCAGAAAACTGTCATTTACGCGATTTCACCTATCTTCAAATTCTAGCCAAATATCTTGCCATACATGTTTACAAAAGCTCATGTACACACATATATCACAAGTAAAGAGGTAATAATAGACATATGAAGGCATGCATGTGGTTTTTGAAAGCTTTTAAAAGAAGATTAACCCTCACCTTAGCAAGACAATAATAAAGATGCACAAAGCTCTTGATGATGCACAAGATCGTCTTTTCTCCTTGCTTGGCCGAGAGATAACTTGAGATTCTCTAATTCCTATCTTAGATACCATGTTCTTAGTATGTGCATGTGGCTAGAACAAAAGGAAATGAAATAGAAGCTATCAACATACCTAAGGGCCGAATGAGTGTTCTGTGAGCTTGCATGCATGTTTCTTTGCTTCTAGCTTGCTTGGTCAAGTTCCTTAGTGGCTTGAATGTCTTGATGAATCCTTAGGATGATGAGCTTAAGCTATGGAGACTAAAATTGCAGCCAAGGCCGAGAGAGAGAGAGAGGAAATGAGAGAGTGAGAGAATGAGAGAAAGAAATGAAAAGCTTTGAAGAGTTTTGATTCTTTGAATGCATGTGTCGGCTATGGGCTTGCAAAATTCATATTTTTGTGTCTTCAAGAGCATGTTTTGAATCACCTTAGCATCACTACAAAAAACAAGCTGATTTGTGACAAATTTTGTGACGACAAAAGAAATCGTCGCTAATTTGTGACGAAATTGCTACAAAACATTTTGGTGGTCAACCTGTGAGGACACGGTGATGAATTTGTGACGGACACTACTAAACGTTACAAATTCGTCACAAATTGTGACAATTTGGCCACAAACGATAATTTTTCGGGCAAAAAAATTATTGTCGCAAATTTGACGCAAAATTTATGACGAAGTTGTGACGAAATGAACATTTACTGATGATTTTATATTTAATAAAAATTTTGTTGCAAATTTGACGCAGGGTTTACGACGAAATGGTGACGAAGTTAATCATTTGTCGCAACTTTGACGTTATTTGTGACAAAAGTGTGACGAAATGCATTTGTGGCAAAGTTGACGCAAAGTATGTGACAAAATTATGACGATAAGGACAATCAGAAATAGAAAATATGCATTTTGTCGCAAATTTGAAGCAAAGTTATGATGATTTTGTGACGGATTGGATAATGAGAACATTTCGTTGCCTAGTCGTGACAATTAGCTACGTTTCTGTGGCAACACCTATTCTGTCACAAATTTAACACCTTGTATATATTGTTAAGTAAAAAATTACATGGGTGAAAAAATGGGCAAATTAACCTAGCCCTTTTTTCACCAACACCCTATTTTCAGCCAAACACAAAAACATACGCACGCACCATCACTACCACCTCGCACTACCAGTACCTCGCACCATTGCTACCTCACACCGCCACCATCTCTAGAGACACAAATGTCTCTGCCTCGTCACCTTTCAACAAACTCAAAAGGTTAAATCATTTTCAAAACTTTCAGCAACAAAGCCACAAGCATATTGACCACACCAAATCCTTAACTCCATTAAACGTCGCCGCTTCGAACACTAATAACAAGTCCATCAAATCGCTGGCGAGTCTCCATTAAACGGCGCCGCTTACATCTTTGTGCCAATTCAGCAACAAAACAAAGAAGCCACAAGCATATCGACCACATCGAATCCTTAACTTCATTAAACGGCGCCGTTTAACTAAGCTTCGATTTGCTGTCGTTTCTTTCAAGGTAAAAAAGGTTAATTTTTTCAATGTATTTTTTGTCCTCTTTTTACAGTAATATAAAAACAAATATTTTGTGTTTTTTCTTTTTCTTTTTGGTGAGGTTAAATGCCAATCAATAATTGCTTAGAAGAATTTTCATGTACAAATATGTGTCCTTTCGGGTTATACATGTGCATATGTGTATGGATTTTGGTGAAAGATCTATCTATAAGATTGAGCTTTTGTGGGTTGGTTGAGCTGAAGTTAGCTGGTGAGCTTCAAAGTTTGCTTTTCTGTTTATGTATGAACTACTATAAATGCAACTTTTGTGGGATTCTTTGTTCTTGTTGGAAAAAATCATAATTTGGATAGTTCGGTTTTCTTACTTCTTTTTCTCCATACGTATGTGCAGCTATAAGAAAGCTTTTTGCTATAGTAGTCAAGGGAAGAGTCTAGTAGTTAACTTCTTGGCAAACTTTTGTCCATTGCCTAAAAACAATCACATTCTTTTTTCAATAAATTAGTTAAATGAATTTGTGAATAGTTTCTTTTTTTTCCCTCTTCTCTGAAGTTGACCTTTTTTTATGAGGCATGTAAACTGTTTGATCAAATGCCCGAGAGAGATGAGTAATTTGATAACAATAGAAATTATAATTTTTTAGTACCAAATTGATGATCATCAATTTTTTTTGCTTGTTCATTCTCAAATGCTTTGGAATCCCCTTTCATAGTCAGTGACTAATTAGCCATTATTGTAAAGCAGTTTAGGAAGAATTATATCTCAAAAGTTTGATTGTTTTAGTCTCCAATGGTTATTTATTTCCTTTAAATATATGAATAAGACTATGAATATTCATGTATAATATGTACGTCTCTGTGTATGGACATGTTAACATGTGTATTTGCATTAGATTTATAGTAGAAATGAAGATACAGTGCAGTAGTTTGGTGGTGATAGATGTTAACATATAAGGATTAGTGTGAGATTGATTGTTGCTATCTTCTATTTGGAAGTATATAATTGAGAGATTAGTTTCGGATTTGGAAATGAAAGATAATTAAATTTGGATTTAGTTCGTAATGTGAATTTTAGTTGTAAGCCTTAAAGTGCATAGCTAAGATGGTAATAAGGCCTTGTCAAAACCTGAAAAAAAAAAAAAAGGAGGATATAAGAATAGATAGGAAGGAGAAGACTACAAGGACATTTTTCTTCTTATAAGGAACAAAAAATATATGAGAGCATGATGAACCAGTAGCTTGTATGGATACCTCTAAGTGCTCATTTTATTTAGTATCTATCCTTTTTATATTATTGTTAATGCGAAATTTTCTTCTTTTTCTTTTAAACTTTCAAATCTTTAAAGATAACCTCATTTTGCTACTGTTTTCTTTTCCTTTTGGTTCTGTTTTATGAAATTTCAAACTGTGTCGTTATTTTTGTTCTACATCATTATCTGTATATGAAAGTTACAACATAGGATCTGGGTCGTATTGGTCTTTTGATATGTAATAATAGTCCTGCTGCGTGCGTATGATAGTAACTACTTAAGAAAGCAACCAGTTGTATTTGGTATAGAACGCCTAAAATTGACAAATACTTGGTGAGCTAATCTGTTTGTAGGGCATCAGAAATTTAAATTCTCTAGTGCTGATGTGAGCATTGTGATGCATGACATTGCATGTCTTTAAGTGAATCCACTTAGTCATTCCATTAATGATTATAAAGTCTTTGTATATGGAAAGGTTTGAAACCTATCAACCTTTTTCAAACATTTTAACACACTCTAAGAGCGTATGGAAGAATATAGATAATTTGTTTGATATTATTCTTGTTATGCGAGAAGTAGGTGACTCCTTAGCAGATCAAATGGAGAAATTCAAAATACTTTTTCCTGAATGAAATGGGGATTTACTATCAAAATGACTAGGGGATGTGAAGTTAATTGGCAACTTTTGGCCTAATGATTGAGTTCTGGAGAGAGCGAATTGCTTATAAACCTAAAGAGCAGACTTCTACCTTCTTGTTTCCCCTTTCCTCTATCGCTACAACCATTGAAATAATATTAAGCTGATATTCCCATATCTCTGCCCCTTCCTTTCTTTCCATTTTCTTCTACTTCTATAATGTAAAGAATTACATGGATGGAGGAAAAAGTTGCAGCGAACAATTAGTAGTATGATTTCTATTAAGCAGTCTTCATTGTTCAACATTGATAGAAGTCTGAAAACAAGAAGCTCTTCCTCTTTGTTTGTTATCATGGTGTCATTTTTTTCCTTATGCATGAATTGATTGTTACCTATGACACAGTTTACAACTTCTATCTAGTGTGCATCTTTTACCTTGTTTGGTTTGTGATTCTCTCTCTTTTACCTTTTCCATTTGGTGACTCATGGACAAACTAATCATTATCAATGACTTATGGTTCTCCTTCTTCTACACTATCAGCTTGTTCTAGTATGTGGAATAGAAACATTATGACTTTGTTCTTTTTAACCTCAAGGAAATGTTGATACAACTCTCACCAAAAGACAATTGCCTTCTTGGTATGTAGGACCTTAAGTCTCAGTTGGCTGAATAGATTCCAAAACAGCAGGTATGTTTTTCTAGGTTCTACAATATTTATATCTTAGTAATATCAACTTTTCAAAATGTAATACCTATGTAGAGTTTTGTCATCTTCTACCTTCGGCTAGAGAAGATTTTATGCATTTGTACATCTTCTATAGTGCATATATTGACTTGTTTACTAACTTGTGAAAAAAGTCAACACATTGCCTTTGGCTATATACCTGGATGTATGTTTTATAGACCGTGAAATATATTTTAGCTATCTAAATTGTGGATGTTTGCGTCCAAATATATTTCAAGTTGATGTTTAGTGTATTTTTTACTCCATTTTGGGGCTTACAATAGCGCCTAAAAAAACTCAAGTTAGAACAAGGAAAGGTCCAATTGAGAAATATTATAGTTGATATAGTAAAGTTCTTTCTTTCTTATCCAGTAAAATAATTTTCAGTGTTCTTTAACTTTTTATAATTTAATATTCATGAAAAACTTGATGGTTAGGCTAGTTCAAATATGGTTTTACAAGGGAAGTCTTCAACAAGATTATTTCCACCTATGTTTGTAAGTCAAAAGACATGAAGTAAGGTAAGTTTAGTGCTTTGGCAAACAATCTGAAAAGTAAACTCGACTTTTCAAGTCTAAAATCTTAACGTTTTTTAACAATTTTATAAGTTCAATCTCTGCTATGGTCTTTAAAGTAATTTAGTTAGTGAAAAGTTCTAGACTTTAGAAGCTTTAAAATTTGCCTGACTTTTAGTTTGTAATTAGTCGAAGAAGAAAAAGAAGGTTATAGATGTATCAAGTCATACTATTGGTAAGCCGAGGCTCTATATGCTAGGTTGCCTACTTTAACATTTTATTTCTTAGTTTTGTTCTACAATTTATTTCTTCTTGATTTCCATTTAATAATAAATAGTATTAAGATAAAATCTAATCATTATTGGAAATACTTATGGGTTTTGAATTTCTCCTAAAAGTAAATGAAAAAGTTAAAACAGGTAAAAGTGAAAACAATATCGGCAATGAGCCAAAAGTGGAGAAATCATAGCATGTCAAACCCCAATCAAAGCAAGTAACAAGATATACTTTGAAAAAGAAAGATTTCATAATCAGTTTCAGTTTGAAAAAGAAATTTGTTACTTCAATAGACACTTCAGGAAAAACAGAAAGTCATAAATATTAAGTTGTTAGACTAAACTTTTATCCGATTTACATGGTAAGCATAATTAAGGCCCTTCACTTTAATTTCAGTTTCATTTTCATAAATTCAATTTTATTAAAAGGAACCATAGCGGTGGAGCCCTTTGATAAAAAGCTACTTATCATCAATCCATACAATTGTATGCTATTTTAAGAATCAATAAAGAATTACTGTTGTCTTGGTATTTTCCAGAGCAACCTCATGTCCATTTTATTATCTTTCTTACTCTTCCATCTTCCCCCGTCTTACTTAATCTTTTTATTCATTGCCTGGACTTAATTAACAAAAATAAAAAAAGCTGTTGAATTAGAGCTATTTTTCCAGAGGAACCTCATGTCCATTTTATTAGTTACTTTGTTATCCATTTTATTATCTTTCTTTTTCTTCTATCTTCCCCTGTCTTACTTTATCTTTTTATTCTTTTTTCTTCCCTTTCTTTCATCTTGCCCTAACTAATACATATACATGCTTGTAGTTTATATATAGTTCGTACTTAGGAAGGAAATTAAGGTTACAAATATGAAAATTTGACCTTCTAAGTCTGTAACTATCTTTTATGCTGCTGAGGATAAACTTTTGTATGGATGTTTTTGTCCTTTGAAGTACTAAACATTGTCTACAAGTGAAAAGAAGAAAAGTTTGTTCTTTAGTTTTAGCTAATAGAATTTTGAATGCATGCTGATATCTACTTGTCTTGTCAAAAGTTACCAAACTTCAAGAAAATGAATATGGTACGTGGTCTTTAAGTCATTTACCCTTAATTTTACAATTGAACGTGTTTCTTTTCCACATTTTTGAACTTCAAAGCTCTAATTCATAAGCAAGGCAGTCATTTTTTCCTACCTAAAACTATAGCATCATTTTCAACTCGAAAAATGTAGGCTATGTAGGGAACAAAAGAGTCAGGAATGCTGCTATCATATACTCTCTAAAGTCCATATATTGCCTTCACAAATTCTGCAGAAAGCTCATGTCCCCTCATTTGTTCTCAAGTTACCAATGATTGTAATCGATCTACGCAAGTAAGAAAAGAAAATTTGAAACGAAACATAAAAAATGATGTATATTAGTCGTAAAGTTATTCTAAAGAAGTACTTAAATGTGAAGGGCTAATAAGCTCCAAAACTTCTCCTCATTTGTTCTCAAGTTCAATTTCACGAGTGGTTATTTGGCTTGATTTATATGCTCATAGTTTTTGACTCATAATTCTTGTCAAGCATGAATAGATGCAGCATCAACTTTATTGAGTCCATTTTATCAAATTTGTTGAAAGTGTTAGGTATTTTCTGTCAATGATCAGTATATTATTTGAGAGAGATGTTTAGTGATGGCTGAATAAAGTACTAATTTGGTGATTTTTGTCAGATTCATGGAGTACTGAATGCTGTGAGTTGGAGATTTTATTTTCCTTGGGGATCATCCTTGCTAGGTACTTGAGGAAAATCCATCATTTGATCATTGGGGTTGTTGGCTGGGGGACTGGTCTTAAGCTTGGAAGCGAGTTGAAGGGTGTTTCGTATTCTACTCATCGCAATATTGGGATTTTTTTATTCATTCTTGCTACCGTGAAGGTAATTTCTTTGGAGGATTTAAAAAATGTACCTTTATACTTGATTTGCATACATCATTGGGTTGCTACAGTGTTTACAATTGTGAGTGATTTTGCCTTCATGATTTCCAGGACAATATATTGATTATTATGAAATTGGATTGTGGTTTTCAAATGGACACGTTCAATCAAACATTTCAATTTAAATGTTTGATTGAAGTAACATGGTCATGGAATATGGTCTCTTGAATGAATTTAGAAAGATGAGCTAACAATTTGTTAAGAAAACCATATGCTAACTTGTATCAAGTTTCAATCAATAAACATTTCCTTTATCTCATAGCTTAGTAGAAGATATTCATTTTCCTTTTGTACACTTGTCTTTTTCTTTTTGTTATTTTCTATTTCTTACATTTTACTTGTTTTTCTGTTCCTTTATCAGTTCATGCTATATCTTTTCCTTTCCTTTTCTTTCACTAGTTTCTTGCTTAGAGAAATAAGCTTGGTCATTTGGCAGTTGGTTTGGAGCTATCACCAACTTGATCAAATTTGTTGAAATTATATTGTGTGTAATGTTCTATCTATAGTTAGTAGGTTGGCTAAAGATGATAATAGAAAACTGAAAAATGTAAAGATCCCATGAATTTAGAGAGTTAACTATGTACTTTTCAAAACAACTACTCTGCCCTCGTTAAATATAAATGAGCATCATATATATGTACTAATGAAAAAGTGTATTTATTACCTCTTACTGTTTTTCTATTCCTTTAGTAGTTCATGTTAACTAGGCCGAATTAGACCCAACAACTCTAATAAGGCCCAATACCTTTAGTTGGAACCTACAAATTAATTAGGCCCAACAACTGTAGTAGGGCCCATTAACATATTGGGCCATGAGTTTAGGATTTATATTTATTACAATTCAAAGCATTAATTTTTATTTTTCGAAATTAGTACAATTCATACTCTTAAGTATGCAATCCATATTCTAAGTGTTTGCTACAATACAGTACTTAACTAAATGGATATCGATCGTGAATGGATGAACCACCGTTTGGAACCCAACAGGCAGCTTAGTAATACGTTCATTAGAGGTCCACGGGAATTTTTTGCATTTGCAAGTAATCAGCAACATTACATGGATGGTGATAAGATAAGATGTCCATGTGCAAAATGCAAAAATCGCAAGTTCTTGGATCCTAACAATGTAAAGGTCCATCTTTATCAGCAGGGTTTCATGCCACATTATTTCGAATGAACTTCACATGGGGAACAAATTCATAATTATGGTAATACATCTCAGGAGAACTTTACTCATAATTATAATTACCCTGGGTTTGATGAAAGAAATACCTATAGGACAATGGTATTTGATGTTGCTCATCCGGAGTTCGTTATGGATCACGATCAACCACGTGAACCACCTAACACAGAAGCATCACAATTTTTTAATCTCTTGAAGGCTGCTGATGAACCATTATGGGATGGTTGTGAAACTCTAACTCATTTGTCTGCTGTGTCTCGTTTCATGAATATCAAGTATGAAAAAAATATGAGTGAACAGTGCTTCAATAGAATGATCGAGACAATAAGGGAAGCGTTGCCAAAAACTCATAATTTACCTGTAAAATTTTACAACTTCAAACAGGAAATGAGGCCTTTATGATTGGGATATGAAAAGATAGATGTCTGCAAAAATGGATACACATTGTTTTACAAGGATAGAAGTGACATGGACTATTGTCCCCGTTGCTATGAGCCACGTTACAAGACATCAAGACGGGGTAAGCTCATAGCTTAGAAGAAGTTGCGATATTTTTCGCTAACTCCGAGGTTGCAAAGGCTATACATGTCAAAGGTTACAACTGAACATATGCAATGGCATAAAAAGCACCAAGTTGAAGATGGGAAGATATGTCACCCGTCTGACGCTGAGGCATGGAAACACTTTGATAGAGTATATCCTAATTTTGCTGTCGAGCCAAGAAATGTTCGTCTTGGGCTGTGTTCAGATGGGTTTAATCCATACAACTCAAGTTCTAAACCTTATTCTTGTTGGCCAGTGATTATAACACCATACAATTTGCCACCATGGATGTGTATGAAGAACCCTGTCATGTTTTTAACTCTTCTTATTCCCGGCCCGAAAAATCCGGGTAAGAACATTGATATATACTTAGAGCCCCTAATCAAAGAATTGAAAGATTTATGGGAAGTAGGGGCACGTTGTTATGATGTGTCAACATAAACAAATTTTCAATTGAGGGTAGCTCGATTGTGGACAATAAATGACTTTCTGGCATATGGTATGTTATCTGGTTGGAGTACACATGGGAAGTTGTCATGTCCGTATTGCATGGAACATTCAAAGGCTTTCCAATTGACTGGTGGTAGAAAAAATTGTTTCTTTGATTGTCATCGCCAGTTCTTACCACCAAGTAGTTCGTTACAACGAGACAAGAAGAATTTTGTTAAGGGTAGAGTTGAAACATCTGATCATCCTCCCATATTAGATGGTGAACAAATTTGGGAATGTGTAAAAGACTTCCCTACAGCAAATGAATTGTCAACAAGAAAGATCGCTAGCTTTGGGAAGGAACATAATTGGACGAAAAGAAGTATTTTTTGGGATTTGCCCTATTGGCGTTCACATCTTGTGCATCATAATTTAGATGTGATGCATATTGAGAAGAATGTATTTGATAATATTTTGAACAATGTGATGAATGTCAAGGGTAAGACAAAAGATAATTTGAAAGCGAGAATGGATGTTTCTAACTTTTGTGATCGTCCTGAATTATGTGTTCAGAGCAAACCGGGTGGTGGTTATAAATTGAATATGGGTGTGTACACATTGCTTGTGGCTGATAGAAAAGTAATTCTAGATTGGGTTAAGGACTTACGACTCCCCGATTGATATGCATCCAATTTAAGAAGGTGTGTTGACATGAAAGATCTGAAGTTATCGCATATGAAGAGTCATGATTGTCATGTCTTTATGGAGAGATTGCTCCCTATAGCTTTACGTGAGGTATTCCCTAAACATGTTTGGGAAGCTTTTACGAAACTAAGTTTGTTCTTCAAAGATATATGTTGTACATCTCTTCATAGAGAAGATCTAGCGAGGATGCAAGAAAATGTTGGTATAACTCTTTGCAACCTGGAAAAGATCTTACCCCTTGCCTTCTTCGATTCGATGGAGCATTTGCCAGTGCACTTGATGATGAAGCAATATGCGGTGGTCCTGTACAATATCGGTGGATGTATCCTTTTGAAAGGTAATTATATCTTTTTCCCAAATTTATATGCAAACACTTGCATTAAACAATACTTAAATATACATATCAATACTCATGCAGGTTCTTACATCGTTTGAAGAGGGGAGTAAAGAATAAAGCTAGGGTTGAGGGTTCTATATGTGAAGCCTATCTTTCCTTGGAAACATCAACCTTTTGTTCATATTACTTCGAACCTCATGTGAGAACTAAAACAAGAAATATTGGTCGAAATGACCAATATAGCGATGTGGACTACCCTGATGGATGCTTAGCTTTATGTACTTACCCAGGTTGTCCAATAGGGAAAGTAAAGAACTGAATGCTGGATGATCAAGAGTTATATGCTGCACACCTATATGTACTAATGAATTGCCAAGAGGTTCACCCTTATATCCAGTAAGGTAATGATATTTTGTATATTTTTTGTACACCAATACATCTTTAATATGAACCCCATATATTGCTCACAGGATGTTTGAAGAATATCTTTCTCGAAATTATCCACCATTAACAGTGGCACAACTTCAGAATAAGATTGACAATCTTTTCCCAAAATGGTTATACGACCATGTAAGTACACATCTAATTAATGGTTATTTGCATTGAAGTTAGCACTCAACTCTTTAACTTCCGGTAAATTCCTTGTTTTATAGTTCGCGTGCAGTAATGGTATTGATGATCGGGTAAAATGTCTTTCTATGTTGCCAAATAAGAGAGTGCGCATGTGGTCAAGCTATTTGGTTAATGGATACCGATTTGACACCTTGGAATACGGGTCTTCCAAGTCCACAATGAATAGTGGAGTGTCCGTCAAGGGGACATATGATGGTACTACCAAGTACGGTGACTACTATGGAATGTTGGAGGACATTGTTGAATTGGAATACTATAATCCAACACATAAACATACAAGAGTTGTTCTTTCTAAGTGCAAATGGTATGATATGCAAAAGGGCAGAGGTGTTAAGGAACATCCTAAGTATCGAATTGTCGAGGTCAATGTGAAAAGGAGATTTCCAAAATATGAACCGTTTGTGTTAGCAGAACAAGCACATCAAGTCTATTACTGTAAATACCTTGGTGCTAAGAGAGATCATGCACACTGGTGGGTTGTATGCAAAATCAAACCAAGGAATTACTATGATGTGCCCCGAAAGGACTATGAAATTGAAGAGGAAATACCTTTTCAATCAGATGAAATGGATGTGCATGTAATACTACCAGATGATGAAGAGATACCTCGACGTGTTCATGAATCAGTTGAAAATATTGAGGTATTACAAGAGGAATTGAATGAGTTACAATATCAACAACAACAAGAAGTTGAAGGTGAAGGTGAATGTAAAGGTGAAGGTGACGAAGACGAAGATGAAGACGAAGACGAAGATGAAGACGAAGATGAAGATGAAAATAGAGATGACGACGAAGATAATGCTAATGATTAATGTTAATTACATTTAATGGATTATTTCAATGTATTTATACTACTTGTAAACATTTAATATGATTGTAATGTTTTTAAATTGCATGTGTAGATCTACATTTTTTAATGATAGTTGGATTTTATTCAAAACAGACATGTCTTCAAATAGAAATAAAGGTAAAGTTACGGCTAGGAAATATGTGCCTCCTGGGATGTTGCAGCGCTCTATTGCACATTTAGGTGGTGCATAAACATCTCACTCTGTCACGCCCCAACCCGGCCTATAAGGTTATACTAGGGTGTGATCTAAACGTTCAGGACATGTCACATACTTAACCGTTTATAAAAATTTAACACCTATCGTTTGAGTCTAGACTCCAAAGTTTTTCGGAAAACCGGCAGCATGACGGTTGTAATTGGACTCTTTGGTTTGGCCTAATTCTCTAAACGCCTCAAATTTTTCTAATCTCAATTTCATTTCAAACTAAGACTACCATTTAACATCAATTGAAATGCCTATTGGTTATCTTGATGTCTCATTTGATTTACAACCTAGCATGATACTATGTCTCGTTTGTTTGTTTATCCTCGTTACAAAAGTTCCTGTTGATCTTAGCTTAATAGCGAGTACCTGTTTAAGATTGGATAGGTTCATTTACTTAGTCCTTAACTAATACGTCATAACCTATGATAGATACTAGCGGTGATAATAGCAAAAACGGTCATAGTAGTGTCTAGAGTTAGTCTACTTAATATCAGTACAAACCAAAATTAGACCCCAAATTACAACGGGGGTCTTTTACATTACAAATAGCAAGCAACATAAAAGAAATAGTCTTCAAGTAGCATGGAGTTCACAAGTAGCCACAATCACGCAAAGCACACAAGACATGCAATCACTCAAAGGACTCATCGTTAGGCACACCGTCCTCGGGTACCTGTTCTGGATCTTCTTCACCTGAGATGATAAAAGAGAGTGAGTCCTTATGAACTCAGCGAGGGGGAACGAGAAATAGGTTTTGAAACTCATTTTCCGGTTCAACTTATGAAATCCTTTTGCAAGCATGAATATAACAATAACATAAGTACAGGAATAGAAATACCAGTCTTTCCTCCCCGAGGTTCTCTAGGAACCAAGCGAGAGTACTTATACAGAAAGTAAAAAGGATACAGTGAGCTTTTGCTCTCAGATCAGTTCCAGAATCAGTTGTTGCGGCTGACTTCAAATCATTCCCTAAACACGCCAGGTGGGTGTACTCCGGATGTACCCCGAAATCCTACGACCCAACTCTCCGAGGAAGTCTAGCCCCCAAGCGAGAGAGGGAATGGGACCATGGTAGTCACGGGTGCACCGGCAAGCCCGATGCCGCCCGGTGTGCGTGATCGCTACCATGCCGACAGGAAAGGTTGCAACCTTGTATGCAGTGCACATTTATGACATTAACATATCATGTTAAGAGGACAACAAAGTAGGTTGTCTCCGGACAGTCATAAGATTGCACATTGACAAGTAAACAGGCAGGGCACGATAAGACAAGTAATTTCACTTGAAAGGCATATAGAGTTATATGAACATTAAACGGGCAGCCATGTAACACATGTAAATCAAGCCATATAACTCATTTCGAAGTCCACGTAATCAGGTGATAGAATTATTCAACATGCAACAACATTTACGTGGGCTCGAATGCTAGAAAAGCCCATTTGTCAACATGCAATGATCGAAATTACATTTAGGACTATAAAGGCATTTACGGGCAGCCTACTATGCATATAATTCCACACAATATCCAAATGATCAACACTTAGCAAGCCTACCTAGTCATTAGGGTTTCCGTTTCATGCTTAACCGTGTGATTAAACCCTAAGTCAACTCAAAGTCAATCTCGAGTCATGCATCATTTAATTCAAACATCCTCAAGTTCTCAACCAGTCCACACAACATCCCAACACCACAATTCCAAGCAATTAATCACCACAAGAGAGGTTACAACAATTTTTCCAAGCATATAACTAAGTGAAACCCTCACTGCAATAGGCTATTTTCTCACAAACATTAAGATAATCAAACAATCTCCGATTCCAGTGAATAAGATGTCAAATTAAATTTTAAGAAGTTAAATAAAATCAGAAACAAACCTTGCATCAATTGGAGTTCGGGATCATTAGTTATAGCCGAAACAGTGGGATAGCACAAAACTGTCCAGATTTGCACACATTTTAATAATCGACGTTTTTGAGGTCCTTTGGGTCCGTTTTAGACTTAGTCTATTTCTGACAAAAATGTCCAGAACTGAAACATATAGCAGCACACCAAATTTCATGCATTTTGGACATCATTTACTAAGTCAAACCTGGTTCGTTCTACAAGGTCAGTGCATTTGCCAAAACCTGCTTCATTTTTCCAGATTTCCAGATTTGGACAGAGTTTAAAGATCTGCCATTTTGAGGACATTAGAGTCAAAATTAGCTTTTCCCTATTTCTGCGAAAAATGTTCAAAACTGGCAAAAATAGTCACCCACCAATTTTCATGCATTTTCAACATCATTTTCCTAGCTAAACCTACCTCGAAACAAACTGGTCAGAGAGCTGTCAACAATCCGACTTCACCTATCATCACTTTCAAGCCAAGATCTTGCCATGCATGGTTGAAGAAGCTTATGAACGAAAATATAACTCAAGTACAGAAGCAAAGACATACATTTATGAGCATGAATGTGAATTTTTGAAGGATTTTCAAAAGGTTTTAGCCCTCACCTTAGCAAATCAACAAGAAGATGCACAAAACTCGATGAAGCACAAATTTCTTCTTCTTCCTTGCTTAGCCAAGACACCACCCGATTTCTCTCTATTTTTCCTAGCTTAGGGGCCAAGTTCTTTGTACATGCATGTGGTTAGAACAAGAAGAAAAGAAATGGAAGCTATCAACATACCAAAGGGCCGAATGAGTGTCCTATGAGCTTGCATGCATGTCTCTTTGCTTCTAGCTTGCTTGGGCTGCCATGGCCGAGCTTGGGAGGGTCTTAGAGTTTCCTTGAGAGTTGTTAGGAGTCTTGGGATCTCAAAGGTCAGCGTTGGTCGAAAATGGAGAGAGAAGGAGAGAGTTTGTGAGGAAAGAGAGAGTTTAAGAGAGAAATGATGCTTGTGTGTGTGTGTGTTGGCCTTGAGCCTTTCAAATCTGAATTTTGTGTCACCTTTAGCATTTTTTTGAGTTGAAATGAAGCATGGCATTGAGAGGGTCGAAAATGAGGTGCTTGGGTAGGGTGTAGGTGAATTTTTTATGCATTGTGCTTAGTGCATGTGTCATAAAATGTCTAGGCTTTAATTTAATTGTGCAAAGTTGATCAAATTGCCTTGTTTTGGCCATGTAATGCAAGGGAGAATCTGAAATTTCAGATTCAAGTTAGTATATTTTGGATTATAATAAGTGTAGGTTTATAATAGTTTATTGGTTAGTTGAGTGTGATAGAATATTTTATTAGTTAGTGGATTTTGTAGAGAATTTGAATTAGGAATATAATATTAGTTAGTGGATTGTGTAGGATTATTTTATTGTCTTGTGCTTTGTGTAGGATTCTTTCTTGATTAACGTGGTAGCACGGATTCCTAGGTCTAGGGCACGAATTACGAGGTAGACATGAACTACGAGGTGAGACACGAACTTCAAGACTAATGCACGTACTTCAAGATAAATGCACGGATTCGAATGCAAATGCACGCAACCCTAGGTAAAGGTACGTAAACCAATACAAGACACGTAATTTAATGCAATGCATGTAAATCGAGGTAAGACTCTAATACCTAGGTTAAGACACGCAATTCAAGGTCAGGGCACACGAAATGAGGTAACGCACGTAATTCGAAGTCAGGGCACGTAAGCCAAAGATTAGGGCACATAATTCTAGGTCAAGGCACAAATGACGAGACATGCACAAAAACCAAGACAGGACACGTAATCCAAGGTCAGTCATATCATTCTTGGTCTATGGCACACAAATCAAGGTAACACACATTATTCGGGGTCGGGCCTCACACACTCATCCTCTGATACTGGGCGAATATCTACTTCATCTACTTCAATACCATTGAGTACTCCAGGGTTGATCTCACAGATTGCCAGACCCACAAATGATCAATCTCTGACAACTACTTCATCCACTTTACCTACCGATAATCAATCTCCGGCAACTACTTCATCCACGGGCTTGCCACAACACTTAGATGGTTTACACGTTGACTCTGAAGACTCGCCTATAGCCCATTCCACACCAACTACTAACCAGCCAGAGTCTTCAGTTGCTTCCCACCGACGGGCTGCTGGAGTACATTTAGAGGTTTGGCAAGAATATGGATTCCCATCTTTGGAGGCGTACACTATATGGCAGATTGATAGACGCACACACATGACGATATATTTAGGCGGGTATGAGGGCATTAAGTACAATTTTATATAATATGTACATTATTTTGTTTATTTTTTTCATTACAATTGTTAGTATACTTTTATATCTTTTACTAATTGCAGATGGATACCAGTCGGGGCGGCACGAGAGGTCACCAATATATTAAATGCCGGGTTCAACGAGCCTTGGACGAGATGGGGTGCGATTCCAGTTGATGTTAAAGAGAGATGGTTCATCACTTTTCAGGTACTAAAGTATATGAAATTAATTTCATATATATATTTTAGTTTCATATACCTTGTCAATATATAAGTTGTATTACTAATACTTAATATATGACTGTAGAGATTGTACAAGTGGTACCCCTTTGATGAACCAGTCATCGGTCGGTTATTTTTTAAAAATGTGAATACTCGGTTATGGGGCCTCTTCTATAGGGGTCGTGAAACGGAAAAAAAAGGAAAAGATTAAGCCCAGTTGGTTGAGTGACAGTGTATGGGATGGACTATGTTAGCACTGGAACACAGATGCATGGAAAAAGAGGTCAGAGACAAACAAAAAGAACAGATTGAGTAAGCCGTCTCCACATTATGCTGGTTGTCTCCCATTTCACGAGGTCAAGAGAAGATTGGTAAGTGTTAAACTAATTATTTATATTGTATTTTTATATGATAATTAAATATTTAATTTAGGAATTGTTATTTGATAAATGCTTCTATAGGAATCAAAATCGGAGGGACCAGTGACGAGGGCAGATGTGTTTGAAAAAGTTCATAGAAAAGGCGTCGATTGTCCATACTCTGACCCTAAGGCTGAAGAAACCATGGTATGTCATATATTTATTTGAACTTATTCCATGATTAATAATTAACATTAAAGTAAAAAAACAATATTTACGTATTGATTGCAGGCCAAGTACAAAGAATTGGTCGAGCATGCCACAACGTCATCGCAAGGAGATCCGACTGCACTGCCTATTGACCGTGATGCATTATTTTACCAGGCAGTAGGCGGATCAGCTAGAGGAGGACGATTGTATGGTTTAGGATCGCAGGCCATACGAGGGTCCGCGCACGACGTCCCGTATGTTGTTCATTAAATCACAGAGCAAGAAATGCAAGAAGTCGTCAATAGGGCAACATCAAATTTAAGGGCTGAATTGATTGCACAGCAAAACGAGCAATTTAGAAAGTTTCAGCAACAGATCGCTCAGTTGACCCAATTGTTGCCGCATCCACCCCAATCGCATCCAAATCAATCTCAGTCTCCCTCAGAACAGCAAGACGGTGATTCCCAATAGGATCTATAAGGTCATGGTATGATAGATGTACATTTAGTATTTCTTTTAGAATGTATGTTTGAAGAAGGTAACTTTGTTGAATGGTGGCTATTATGTATATTTAACTACTTTTGGGTAGATTTATGTTCATTTGAATAGATGTGTAGGTTGTATAATTATTTGAGATATAATTATGGGGTTGCCTTTAGAAATTAATGAGATTTAATCATGAATGTTATTTTATAATTTAGCAGGACAAACAAGATGATATTACAGGTAATATCAGAATAGTAAATTTGAAAATTGCTACGAATTTGTGACAAAAACAATTTGATAATTGTCACGATTTTGTGACGAAAACAGTTTCAGCATTGTCACAAACTTGTGACAATAATAATTTGAAAATTGCGACGATTTTGTGACGAAAATAGTTTCAACATTGTCACAGATTTGTGACAAAAGAAATGAAATCTTGCCACGCTTTTGTGATGAAGATAATTAGAAAATTGCCACGATTTTGTGACTAAAATAGTTTCAACATTGTCACAAATTTGAGAAACATAAATGAAATCTAGCCACGCTTTTGTGACGAACATAATTTGAAAATTACCACGATTTTGTGATGAAAACAGTTTCAACATTGTCACAAATTTGAGACAACATAAATGAAATCTAGCCACGCTTTTGTGACGAACATGATTTGAAAATTACCACGATTTTGTGACGAAAATAATTTGTGACGCATTTGCGATGAAACATTTGCGACAACATCCAGCCACGATTTTACCACGAACATCTGGTAACGATTTTGCCACGACATGTTTGCCACGATTTACTGACAATCATAGTTCGTAACAAACTAGTCGCATTGAGACGAATTTGCTACGAAAAGTTTCAGCTTTCTAAATCGTCGCAAATTCGTCACATTGCAACAAAATTGTGACGAATATTAATTTTGCCACGCCATGTTTCGCGACAACTTAAATTTCAACACAATTTCGTCACGAATGACTTTTTGTGACGAAAATGTGACGTTAACTGACCGTCACAAAACATCATAATTTTTGTAGTGCATGGGCAATTGAGTGGGCCGAGATTGTGGAGCTTTGGTTTCATTTTTCTATGCATTGTTTGAAGTGATTTGTCATAGTTTGTCTTGGAATGATTTTTGAAATTGCAAAGCATGCCAATCTCTTCACATGGTCGGCCAAAGCATTGCTCAATTCTGAATTTTTGTCATGTTTTGAGCATTATTTAATTGAGTGTGCTTGGAGCATGAAAAAAGATTGAAGAATAAAGAATATGAATGTTTAGCTTTTTGTGAGATTTAATCTTCTAGTGCATTGACTTAGCATTTTAATATTAGTTAGTGGAATTTGTAGGATTAATTAATGATCTAGTGCTTCGTGTAAGATGCTTTCTTGATTAGCGTACGGGCACGCTTTCCTAGGTTTAGGGCACGCACTACGAGGTAAGGCATAAACTACGAGACGAATGCACGTTTCCCAAGAAAATGCACGCAACCCTAAATGAATGCACGTAATTCAATGTAAGGGACATAAAACGAGACACGACTCTTAAACCTAGGTCAAGGCATGCAAATCTAGGTTAGGGCACACGAAACGAGGTATCGCATGCAAATTGAGGTCGGGTCTCACATCCTCCCCTCCTTAAAAAAATTTCGTCCCGAAATTCAATATTACCTTTGAAATAATGTTGGATACTGTTGCTCCATCTGGTCTCGCCTTTCCCACATTGCTTCTTCAACTCTATGGTGATCCCATAACACTTTCACCATCGGTATAGATGTAACACCCCAATCCCTCTCGAGACCGGGAGTTCTATCAATCAATCTAATCACAACCCCAATTCCAAACTCGGGCATAATTTTTTTAGGGAAAACGGACGGAGTCTCCCCTGTTTCTAGGCAAAAGACAAACCTGCAACAACATATAAATGGACCAATACCATGTCCAAACATTCAACCACCTCAAGGCCATCCGAGCCTTGTTCTCAACGAGCAACCACAAGCAAATATACATACATTTTCAAGTACTAGACTATTTTTACTCTTCTTTTAAACAATACAAACATGCTTTGAAGTTAAGCTATGCTAACTGATTACATAAACTAGCTTATCAATTCACCTCAACTACTTAGCTAGATTTAAATTACATTTCTTTTAACAATAAATACATACAACAAATGAAAGCATATATCTTTACAACTTCGACACTCAAGCCATATAAGCACGCAAGACAACTCTTCAGGCACAAACTTTCACAAAATCACGAACTTCCAGCTAACATGACATTTCCTAAAATGTGGTGGTGAGGAGTGAGTATACACAACAAGTATACTCAGTGAGGGCGAGACAGATATTGAGGTGGAGAGAAAGAAAGTCGTGCAATGAAAATAGACACAATTAAGCAATAAAGTCAATAAGAAAGCATTCAAGAAAGCATTAACACAACCATTCAAAGCTAAACCACACTCCGAAGGCTATGGTTCACTCTTACGAGCAATATACTATTTCACGAGCGATACATCAATCTCGAGCTTGATGTTGACAACGATGACAATAAGCGCGCAACCACCTTATAACACCAGTTTGGAATACCCCAGGAGTAACCATCAATTATACGACCCAAATCTCCCTAGGAGGCAACCCAAGCAAGAAAAGAGAATAGCCACGGAGCTAGAGCAACCAACACTGGCAACCCGAGGCTACCCAGAGAGGCCCATCACTCACGCGCCGGACACTATGCAATGCAAGACTCGATACAAGGTGATAAACGAGCGATAACCCAACAATACAGATTAGAGACGATAGACAAGATAACAGGCATTTACAATCAAATATGTAACAAGAACAACACCAACAAACTATTATCAAGCAATAATAAGTATTCTATAGACACTATAAGCATTCTATAGGCATTATAAACATTTTATAAGCATTATAAACATTCTATAAGCATTATAAACATTTTATAAGCATTATACTATGAAAACACACAAAATCCCAAAAATGACCCCAACTTTCAAAACACTACTACTTTCAAACGAGCCACGAGCTTTGAAACCGACTTCACCAATCCTCCTAGGTCACCATAAGGCTCTAAAGACCCCGAAACCCTACTTTACCCTAGAATTCACGCAAAGTCCCGATTTCTCCCTTTGCTCGTTTGAACTACAACTATACTAACCAAACACCCAACCAACGTCATAATCACACAAAAAGTGCTTCCATGGCCTCCCGAAACAATTCCATCACGCAAAACGAGAAAACGTTAAACTCGACCTAAACGACCCTGACTTTCACCAAGGTATATTTCTCATTTTTTCCATTACGCAACCTAAAAAAATCATGCATTTAGGCATCCTAGCATACCTAGCACCTTTTCACATCAACAAACAGTATAACAATACAACTTCATCGTTTCAAGGGTTTACTATTCACAAATTACTATTCAACTAACAATTTATATTTCAATTTCGATATTCAACCGCATAAAATGTTAAAAAGCTATAAATACGTGTTCTACGATTGCTAGGGAACATACTTTAAGCCTCAAATCAATTAAAACAACAATATACGGATAAAACCCAAAAATCAAAGTTAATACACAAAATATTCAAATGCGCAAATAATGATGAAACCCTCACCTTAGACGCTCCTAGACGCTAGGAAAACCTCGTAGGATGCCTCGGAAACCACCCCGTGCAAGCTCACGCGAAGATTTGATGATTTGGCTTGTAGTCTTTTTTTTTTCTTCTCTCATTTTTTCGGCCCTTCTTGTTTCTGTTTTCAGCTTCTTCTTTTTTGTTTTGTGCTAATTAGGCTATTATAAAAGATGACAATGGTCAAAGGTCAAGCCCCTTGGTCAAACCACTTAAAAATTGGTCAAACTAGCCTATTTCATGCATTTTAAAGCTAAAACAAGTAACATAAATCCAATTCCAGTTAAATACAACTTAAAACACTAAAATTAAAACACTAAATACTAGTTTTCACTATTTGTTGAGGACTAGGAACCGCTCTCTAACTATCGCTCTCGATATGCAATGCACGTTGCGACAACAAAGAAGTAACAATTAAATCTCAAAGAATCTAAGAAATATATCATTTTTTGGAAAGAATCATAGTTTAAAATTTAATCCGGCTCAGAGCTACATTCCTCATTTATTTGAAAACCGAGTGATTTTAATGCAAGACAACCAAAACCGATTATTAAAATAATCAAAACAATCAAGGAAATCAATATTCATTTAAAATAATTAATTTAACTATTTCTAGAATATTTTAAAGAATTATGAAGTTAATATTAAGTTACAAATGAAAGTTAATATAAACACGTAGTCAAATACAATTAAACCCTAACATTTAAGATGACACTTAATTACTCACAAGAGAATAAATTCAATTACTATAATTATTAGAAATAGATAATAATCTTTTAATTATTCAATATACAACTACTAAATGCTTCCAAGAAAAATATTAAAATAGTGCAAATTGGTTGGTTTAACTAATTAAACATTTAATTAAATGCAATCAAGTGCTATTAAATGCATGCCGGGTTCGGGTTATCACATCCTTCCCCCCTTAAAACAATTGCGTCCTCGCAATTCTTCTTCCAATAAAACTCGGCATCATTTGAAATCCAATTCTGACTAATCTTCATCGGTTGAAGAATCCCGTTGACACGAACATTGAAGAAGAATAAAATTCCAACCAAGAGCGCCGAGATAGTACCAATAAAGACTAAAGCAAAGATATTGTAGATGTCATTAATACCACACAATAACGACAAGAAGAATACCCCACGCACGAATCTCCAATAGAAGTCTAACTATTACTGCCCGAGAATTCCCAAGCAAGAAGCCAAATAAAAGCTCAAACAAAGGTTCCATCCAGAGGTCCAAAGAAGTACCCCGTTGGTCATGAATTTCATAGAAGAATTCCCTGTTAAGAGTGCTGAAGAAAATACTAAGAAACCCTGCCAAATATACTTCAAAAGTTCCAAAGAAGTCTTCCAAGTAATAACCCCATAGAATAACCAATTAGACCTTGAGTACTGTTATCAAATGCTGAGAAGAATGTCAACGAAAAATAGCTAAGAAAAGATAATGCGCCCAATAAGACAATCAAGTTGAATAAAAAATATAGTTTCCCAGATAGACGAAAACCCTAAGGAAAATACCGAGCTGCTGCACAATATACAAAACCAAACTCTGAGGCCTCTTCACTATTTGCCGGGTGAGAACTTCATACAACCTCGCCAATAAGGAAAATGCCAATAGAATGCCCAATAAGAATTTCAAAGAATACCATAATTAGTATTATACAATAAGTCTGATAGGAACTCCAAATACCAAACCTACTGAGGAACACTGAAGAAGATATCCGAAACAATGCTTCATTAAGAAAGTAGCCAAGTTGTCCAATAAGTAAATACTAAATAATTGGCCACTGAGAATTCCATAAAATACCATTGAAGAATTTCCAATCAGGGATGCCAGTATCACACCAATAAAGACCGAGACACATATACCATAGATAATACTGTGCAGTAAGGCCGATTGAAATCCCAATAGCCAAATCCACCGAGAAATGCCAACAGAAGTCTCCAAAGAATACTCATTAAGAAAACCAAAGAATGCTCCAAAGAATAACCAAATAAAACCCCAAGAGAAAGCTACTCTTTCACAATTGTTAAGCACAGAAGAGGAGGACCTTAGAGATTCGCCAATAACCGAGCTCCAAAAGCAAACACCAACTTCCAAATAAAGGCTAGTCAAATACTGCTTATTCCCGTCAATCCATATTACTTGGAGGTCCTGCTACTAACCACTTCTCTTCAGGGGAGGAAGAAGACTTACTTACCATTTCAATAGGACATGTATGAATGCCAGGATATCACATTTATACACATGCCTTATACTATTATGCAAGCAAGTTTACAAAAGAGTTTATTCAACAAAGTCATTCAATCACGACAATTAAGTCAAGCACAACATAATCAATTCAAATCACAGCATAACCAATTCAAGACATTTCAATACATACATTACAAGCAATACTTCAAGCAAATAACAATTCACGAGGTCGATTCGATTCACGATGCCAATTCAATAAGTCAATTCGATAGACAACTAGACATTTCACCTTTCTTGAGAAACATTTATCACATAACACATAACTTTATCACATAAGTGCATACATTCAAGTCAAGACACACAATCTCACATACAAGCATACACTTTCAAGACACACTTAACAAGCACACATTCAAGGGTCGCTACATACCAGACCGAGGACCCTGTCCCGGCTTATGAGCTAGACAAGCTCTGATACCACCTGTAACACCCCGATCCCTCTCGAGACCGGGAGTTCTATCAATCAATCTAATCACAACCCCAATTCCAAACCCGGGCATAATTTTTTTAGGGAAAATGGATGGAGTCTCCCCTGTTTCTAGGCAAAAGACAAACCTGTGATAGCATATAAATGGACCAATACCATGTCCAAACATTCAACCACCTCAAGGCCATCCGAGCCTTGTTCTCAACAAGCAATCACAAGCAAATATACATACATTTTCAAGTACTAGACTATTCTTACTCTTCCTTTAAACAATACAAACTTGCTTTGAAGTTAAGCTATGCTAACTAATTACATAAACTAGCTTATCAATTCACCTCAACTACTTAGCTAGATTTAAATTACATTTCTTTTAACAATAAATACATACAACATATGAAAGCATATATCTTTACAACTTCGACACTCAAGCCACATAGGCACGTAAGACAACTCTTCAGGCACGAATTTTCACGAAATCACGAACTTCCAGCTAACATGACATTTCCTAAAATGTGGTGGTGTGGAGTGAGTATACACAACACGTATACTCAGTGAGGGCGAGACAGATATCGAGGTGGAGAGAAAGAAAGTTGTGCAATGCAAATAGACACAATTAAGCAATAAAGTCAATAAGAAAGCATTCAAGAAAGCATTAACACAACCATTCAAAGCTATACCACACTCTGAAGGCTATGGTTCACTCTTACGAGCAATATACCATTTCACGAGCGATACATCAATCTCGAGCTTGATGTTGACAACGATGACAATAAGCGCGCAACCACCTTATAACACCAGTTTGGAATACCCCGGGAGTAACCATCAATTATACGACCCAAATCTCCCTAGGAGGCAACCCAAGCAAGAAAAGAGAATAGCCACGGAGCTAGAGCAACCAACACTGGCAACCCGAGGCTACCTAGAGAGGCCCATCACTCACGCGCCGGACACTATGCAATGCAAGACTCGATACAAGGTGATAAACGAGTGATAACCCAACAATACATATTAGAGACGATAGACAAGATAACAGGCATTTACAATCAAATATGTAACAAGAACAACACCGACAAACTATTATCAAGCAATAATAAGTATTCTATAGACACTATAAGCATTCTATAGGCATTATAAACATTCTATAAGCATTATAAACATTCTATAAGCATTATAAACATTCTATAAGCATTATACTATGAAAACACACAAAATCCCAAAAATGACCCCAACTTTCAAAATGCTACTACTTTTAAACGAGCCACGAGCTTTGAAACCGACTTCACCAATCCTCCTAGGTCACCATAAGGCACGTCTAAAGACCCCGAAACCCTACTTTACCCTAGAATTCACGCAAAAGTCCCGATTTCTCCCTTTGCTCGTTTGAACTACAACTATACTAACCAAACACCCAACTAACGCCATAATCGCACAAAAAGTGCTTCCATGGCCTCCCGAAACAATGCCATCACGCAAAATGAGAAAACGTTAAACTCGACCTAAACGACCCTGAATTTCACCAAGGCATATTTCTCATTTTTTTCCATTATGCAACCTAAAAAAATCATGCATTTAGGCATCCTAGCATACCTAGCACATTTTCACATCAACAAACAGCATAACAATACAACTTCATCGTTTCAAGGGTTTACTATTCACAAATTACTATTCAACTAACAATTTATATTTCAATTTCGATATTCAACCGCATAAAATGTTAAAAAGCTATAAATACGTGTTCTACGATTGCTAGGGAACATACTTTAAGCCTCAAATCAATTAAAACAACAATATACGGATAAAACCCAAAAATCAAAGTTAATACACAAAATATTCAAATGCGCAAATAACGATGAAACCCTCACCTTAGACGCTCCTAGACGCTATGAAAACCTCGTAGGATGCCTCGAAAACCACCCTGTGCAAGCTCACACGAAGATTTGATGATTTGGCTTGAAATCTTTTTTTTTCTTCTCTCATTTTTTCGGCCCTTCTTGTTTCTGTTTTCAGCTTCTTTTTTTTGTTTTGTGCTAATTAGGCTATTATAAAAGATGACAATGGTCAAAGGTCAAGCCCCTTGGTCAAACTACTTAAAGATTGGTCAAACTAGCCTATTTCATGCATTTTAAAGCTAAAACAAGTAACATAAATCTAATTCCAGTTAAATACAACTTAAAACATTAAAATTAAAACACTAAATACTAGTTTTCACTATTTGTTGAGGACTAGGAACCGCTCTCTAACTATCGCTCTCGATATGCAATGCACGTTGCGACAACAAAGAAGTAACAATTAAATCTCAAAGAATCTAAGAAATATATCATTTTTTGGAAAGCATCATAGTTTAAAATTTACTCCGGCTCAGAGCTACATTCCTCATTTATTTGAAAACCGAGTGATTTTAATGCAAGACAACCAAAACCGATTATTAAAATAATCAAAACAATCAAGGAAATCAATATTCATTTAAAATAATTAATTTAACTATTTCTAGAATATTTTAAAGAATTATGAAGTTAATATTAAGTTACAAATGAAAGTTAATATAAACACGTAGTCAAATACAATTAAACCCTAACATTTAAGATGACACTTAATTACTCACAAGAGAATAAATTCAATTACTATAGTTATTAGAAATAGATAATAATCTTTTAATTATTCAATATACAACTACTAAATGCTTCCAAGAGAAATATTAAAATAGTGCAAATTGGTTGGTTTAACTAATTAAACATTTAATTAAATGCAATCAAGTGCTATTAAATGCATGTCGGGTTCGGGTTATCACAATAGATTTGTTGCGCAACTCCTGATCTTGCTGGTCTAGGATCCGGATGGGCTTCTCTTCATAAGACAAGTTCTCCCGAAGCTGCAACGACTCAGGTTCCAAGATATGCGATGGATCAGGGTGATACTTCCGCAGCATTGAAACATGAAAGACGTCGTGAATATTGGAGAGGTTTTGGGGTAGTTCCAGGCGATACGCCAATTTGCCAACCTTCTCAATTATCTCAAATGGTCCTACAAACCTCGGGCTCAACTTTCCACCTTTGCCATGTCTAATCAGTGCCCTCCGAGGTGATATCTTCAAGAACACCTTGCCGCCGACCTCAAACTCTAGACTCCGTCTCCGTCGGTCTGCATAACTTTTCTGCCTGCTTTGGGCGGTAAGCATTCGTTTCTGGATGAGGTGGACATTATCAACAGTCTTCATAAGTTCTGGTAGAAGGGTCGGGTCAAAAGTCTTCGTCTCACCTACTTCATCCCAGTAAATTGGAGATCGACACTTACGTCCATACAATGCCTCAAATGGGGCCATCTCGATAGTAGCCTGATAACTGTTATTATAAGCGAACTCCGCTAGAGATAGATATTTCTCCCAACCTTTTCCGAAGTCTAAAACACACGCCCTCAGTATATCTTCTAGAATCTGAATAGTTCTCTCAGATTGTCCATTAGTCTGAGGGTGATAAGCCATGCTGAAACTCAGCTTCGTTCCCAAAGGTTCTTGCAGTCTCTTCCAAAATCGGGAAGTAAAACAAGGATCCCTATCCGATACAATACTCACAGGAATCCCGTGCAACCTTACAATATCCGCCATATACATATCTCCCAGTTTCTCAGGACTATCCTCATTGTTCATCGGTAAGAAGTGCGCTGACTTAGTCAATCTATCCACTATGACCCAAACGGCGCATGACCCTTTTGTGACCTGGGCAGGTCCATGACAAGGTCCATAGTTATATGTTCCCATTTCCATTGAGGAATTTTCAACGGTTGAAGTAAACCTGCCGGTCGTTGATGTTCCACTTTGACTCTCTGGCAAGTCAAACATCGTGCCACAAACTCCGCAATCTCTCTCTTCATGTTATTCCATCAATAGTGTTGCTTCAAATCCTAGTACATCTTTGTTCCGCCGGGGTGAATAGTGTATCTTGAATTATGGGCTTCTTCAAGAATCTTCTTTTTCAACTCTGGTTCATTAGGAACACAAATCCGATTCCTGAACCTCCAAATACCATCATCATGAAACTTGAAATCTGTGTTGCTTTCTTTAATCTTCTGAAACTATTGGTCCTTCTGTTGAGCCTCTCGTAATACAGACAATAAGGTCGATTGAACTTGTGTAGTGGCAAATAGTAACCCTTTTTGAGTCAATTGTGGTTTCCATAAAAATGCTTCCTCTAACAACTCCTGCACCTTAACTTCCAGTTTTGCCATGCTCGCTTTCCGACTTAAGGCATCTGCAACTACATTTGCTTTACCGGGCACATAATTGATTGTGCAGTTATAATCATCCAAAAGCTCCATCTATCGTCTTTGCCTCATATTCAACTCCTTTTGTGAGAACAAGTATTTCAAGCTCTTGTGATCAGTAAACACCTCGAACTTGTTACCCCACAGATAATGCCTCCATTTCTTGAGTGCAAACACAATAGCCGCTAACTCCAAATCATGCGTCGGGTAATTCAATTCATACGGCTTCGGTTTCCTAGAAGCATATGCAATCACTCTACCATATTGCATCAACACATAACCCAGTCCTTCCTTCGAAGCATCGCTATAGATTACAAAGCCTTGACTCCCTTCAGGCAATGCAAGAACAGGTGCGGTAATCAGTCTTTTCTTCAATTCTTGGAAGCTATTCTCATACTTGTCATCCCATACAAACTTTGTTTTCTTTTGAGTGAGCTTTGTAAGCGGTCCTACAATTTTCGAGAAATCCTTCATGAATCTTCGGTAATAGCCGGCTAAACCAAGAAAACTCCGAACTTCCGTAACATTTTCCGACTTTTGTCCAAGACATCACCGCTTCTATCTTTGCTGGATCCACCTCTATTCCCTCTTGGGATATGATGTGCCCCAAAAATGCAATCTGCTGCAACCAAAATTCGCATTTGTTAAACTTCACATACAATTGATGCTCTTGAAGTTTCTGCAGTACCAATCGCAGATGTTATTCATGCTCAGCCTCGGATTTCGAGTATACCAAAATATCATCAATAAAGATCACCACAAATTCGTCCAAGTAGGGTTGAAACACCCTGTGCATTAAGTCCATAAAAGCTGCAGAGGCATTAGTTTTCCCAAATGGCATCACCACATATTCATAATGCCCATATCTCGTCCTGAAAGCCGTTTTAGGCACATCCTCCTTTTTGATCCGCAACTGGAAGTACCCTTGCCTCAAGTCGAGCTTCGAATACACTTTAGCTCCTTGAAGTTGACCAAACAACTCATCGATCAGTGGAAGTGGGTATTTATTCTTGACGGTCACTTGGTTCAATCCTCGGTAATCCATGCATAGCCTCAACGTTCCGTCTTTCTTCTTTACAAATAGGACTGGCGCTCCCCACGGAGAAGAACTTGGTTGAACAAACACCTTCTTCAACAATCCTTGCAATTGGTCCTTCAATTCTTGTAGCTCGGCTGGTGCCATATGATAGGGAGCTTTAGATATCGGTTGGGTGCCAGGCAGTAATTCTATAATGAACTCGATCTCCCGATCCTGGGGTAAATCGAGTAATTCTTCTGGAAACACGTCAACATAATCTTTAATCATTGGCATCTCCTCCAACTTAGCTTTGTCCGATGGCTTGTTGATGAGGTAAGCTAAGTATCCACTACACCCTTTTCTCAAGGACTTCACTGCTTTCGTAGATGAAATGATGGAACTCCCGATGAAGTCTCTTCGACCCATTACCTCCAATATTGGTTGACCAGGTATCTGGAATGTCATAATCTTTGTCCGACAATCTAGTTGGGCATTATGCTTTGCCAACCAGTCCATCCCTAAGATGCCTTCATAGTCTCGAAAGGGTAATACAATAAGATTGGCTGAGAATTCCCTGTCTTTAATTTGAATTTTACATGCTTTACAAGTTGAGCTAGTAACAAGTTTAGAACCCATCGGAGTACCAACTTCTACTTCGTAAGGCAAACATACAACTCGTAGTTTCACACGTTGCACACATAAAGGATTAATAAATGAATGAGTAGCACCTGGATCAATTAGCACCCTAACAGGTTGATTCAGTATAAAAAATGTACCTTCAACAACAACGGTCTCCTCAGGAAGCTCCTTGCACTCAATAGCATAAGCTCGGGCCTAAACTCTAGGAACTGGAGTCTTGCCTCTACCAGCTGGTTTAATCTGATTTTGTCCCCCTTGCGATTTAGGACAATCCTTGACCTGGTGTTGATCGCTGCCACACCCTACACATTGTCCTGATTTCCTCCAACATTAGGCCTCGGTATGACCCTTCCTGTTACAGTAAGAACATGTGACAGTCTGAGTAGTAGGTGAACTACCTATGGATCCGCAGGTGGAAGAGGCTGATGGTGCATTAGTCAGGCCACGGTTATTAACTGGTTTGTTCTGGCTCTGGCCTTGACTGCGACTCTGACTCTGGAATTTCCTCTATTGACCTGGAGGCTGATATGGTTTCTTGTTTGGCTGGCTGGAACTGGCTCTATCAAGTTTCCTATTCTCGACTCGGGAGGCAGCAGCAAAGAGAGTAGAATAGGTAGTAAAGTCATGCGAAGCCAATTGGTCCTGAATTTCTAGCCTCAACCCATTCGTAAATTTCCACATCTTCACCTCAGGGGTACTGACCATGTATTGAGCATAACGGGACAGTCTGTCAAAACGAGCCTCATACTGGGCCATCGTCATGTTACCCTGATTCAAGTGCATAAATTCTTCAATCTACCTCTGCCTGGAAACTGCAGGTACGTATTTCTCCTTGAATGCCTTAATGAAATTACCCCACAAGCGAGGTGTATGATCAGTTTCCCAAAGTGCCTCCACAGTGTGCCACCAATGCTTAGCATCCCCATGCAATAGAAACACAGCGAACTCAACCTTTTCCTCATCAGTATAATCAAGTGGCCTGAAAATCCTTTCAATCTCGGACAGCCAAGCCTTTGCCTTTTCATCATCAGCTTCCCCATGGAATTTGGATGGGCAAAAGTCAAGGAATTCCCGCATTCTGCTATTTCTCCCATTGTTACCACCATTCTTGTTGTTGTTGTTGTTGTTTGCTTCACGTGCATCTTGACGTTCCATCACTCGCGACACACGATCCATAGCATTCGCCATCATATTAAACATAGCCATGCCAGGATTAGTTTGATGAGCATCTCCGGTCTCTTGGAGCTCACCGCTCCTATTAGTATTGCGGGTACTAGGGACAGCCATCTATAGGCACAAATTATTATGCACAATTTATTGGAATACGACAAATAAGAATTTAATGTACAAGGTATGCAACATACAATTTTATATAGACACACAATTCTCAAAACAGTTAAGACACGTTAATCACATAAGCACATAGAAACAGAGAAGGCACAATTGATCTTGTCACACAATAACACACATAAACAAGTCATCCCGATAATCTTAGGGCTTCTACCTATGGTCCGAGAGTTAAACCTGGCTTAAGCAATCTAAGCTCTGATACCATTACTATAAGGTATCACACCCCAACCCAACCTATAGAGGTTAGACTAGGATGTGATCTAAACATTCATATCATTTCACGTACTTAATCGTTCATTAAGGTTTAACACTTAACGTTAGCCTAGAACTCCGAAAAATTCTCCAAAAAACCGGCAGTATAACGGCTGTAATTGGGCTCTTTAGTTTGACCTAATTTTCTAAAGGCCTCAAAACTTTCAATCTCAAATTCATTTCCAACTAAGATTACTATTTATCACCAATCGAAATGCCTACTAGTTATCTCGAAGTCTCGTTTGATTAACAACCTAGCATGATAACTCTGTCTCGTTTGTTGTTAATCTTGTTATAAAAGTATCTGTTGATCTTAGCTTACCAATGAGTACCTGCTTAAGATTGGATAGATTCATTTTACTTAATCCTTTACCTGATACTTCATAAGCCTGTGATAGATACTAACCAGTAGTAATAGCAAAAACGACCATAAGAGTGTCTAGCTAGTTATGATCAGTACAACCCAAAATTTGACCCCAAATTACAATGGGGGTCATTTACAATACAACAACAAGCAACATAAGAAATAGTCTTCAAGCAACATATCGTTCACAAAACAGTCATAGTTAAGTAAAACACATAGGGCAAGCAATTATTCCAAGGAGTCATCGATAGGCACGTTATCCTCGGGTACCTGTTCCTGGTCTTCTTCACCTGAGATGATAAAATAGGGTGAGTCCTTATGAACTCAGCGAGAGGGAACGAGAAATACGTTTTGAAACTCTTTTTCCGGTTAACTTATGAAAAACCCCTTTTGAAAACATGTCACGTATTACAAGTAATAAGGTACGCAAGTATCATAATCAAATTGAGCAACAAATACGATTACCAATCATTTCAAGGATACGGTGAGCATTTGTTCTCAATATCAATTTCGATACGATTGTTGCGGCCGACTTCAATAATCCACTTATCGTTCCCATTTTGGTCTACTCCGGATGTACCCCGAAAACCTACGACCCAACTCTCCGAGGGTGGAATGCCAAACGAGAGAGGGAATTGGACCATGGTAGTCACGGTAGCACCGGCAAGCCCGATGCCGCCCGGCGTGCGTAAAACGCTACCATGCCACAACGAAAGGTTGCAACCTTGTATGCAATGCACATTTATAACATTTAACATATCACATTAGGAGGACAACAAAGTATGTGAGGCCCGACCCCGAATAACTTGTCTTACCTCGACTTGCGTGCCTTAGACCTAGAATTATATGACTGACCTTGGATTAAGTGCCCTGTCTTGATTTTCGTGCATGCTTCGTCATTCATGCCTTGACCTAGAATGGTGTGCCCTAATCCCTGACTGATGTGCATTATCTCGTTTCGTGTGCCCTAATCTAGATTTGCGTGCCTTGACCTAGGTTTAAGAATCGTGTTCCATTTTATGTGCCTTGCATTGAATTACATGCATTCATTTAGGGTTGCGTGCATTTGCTTGAGAAATGTGCATTCGTCTCGTAGTTCGTGTCCTACCTCGTAGTGCGTGCCCTAAACCTAAGAAAGCGTGCCCACACGTTAATCAAGAAAGCATCTTACACAAAGCACTAGATCATTATTTAATCCTACAAACTCCACTAACTAATATTAAAATGCTAATTCTACTCACTAGAAGATAAAATCTCACAAAAAGCTAGACATTCTTATTCTTTATTCTTTATTCTTTTGCATATTCCAAACACTCAATTAAATATTGCTCAACCAAGACAAAAAAAATTCAGAATTTAAGCTAGCCTTGGCCGACCACTATGTGTATTTGAACTAGCATTGCATAATTTATTAACATTCCTAGACATTCTATGACAACTAATGACATAATGCATTAAAAAAATGGCTCAAACTCTACCCAAAGCTGCACCAATCTCGACACCCACTCCATGCCCATGCTAGGTGATTCAAACATGTTCCTTGAAGACACAAAAATCTGAAATTCCAAAGCCCATAGCCGACACATGCATCAAAGTCCCTCAAAACTTTCATTTTTCCCTCATTTTCTCTCACTTTCTCATTTCTTCTCTCTCTCTCGGCCCTAGTTGCTATTTCACTCTCCATGGCTTAAGTTCTTCATCCTAAGGCTCTTCAAGACATGCAAGCTACTAGGAACCTGACCAAGCAAAGCTAGGAGCAAAGAAATGCACATGTAAGCCTTTAGCATATCCATTTCGGCTTAGGTGAGTTTGTTAGCTTTCATTTCTTTTCTTCTTGTTCTAACCATATGCACCTACTAAGAACTTGGTTACTAAGCTAGGAAATTATAGAAAATCGAGTGGTGTCTCGGCTAAGCAAGGAAAAGAGTCAATCTTGTGCAACCATCAAGAGTCTTGTGCATCTTCTTGTTGTTTTGCTAAGGTGAGGGCTAAAACTTCTTGAAAATCTTTCAAAAAAACCACATGCATGCCCTTAAATGTCTATTTTTACTTCTGTACTTGAGATATATGTGTGTTCATGAGCTTTTATAAACATGCATGACAAGATTTTGGGCTAGAATGTGATGATAGATGAAATCGTACATGTGACAGCTTTCTGTCTTGTTGTTGCGAGGTAATTTTAGCTAGGTAAATGATGTTGAAAATGTGTGAAAATTGGCAGGTAACTAGTTTTGCCAGTTCGGAACATTTTTCACAGAAATAGGACAAAGCTAATTTTGATTCTAAGGTCCTCAAAATGGCAAATAATTAAAATGTGTCCAAATCTGGAAAGTCTGGAAAAATGAAGCAGGTTTTGGCAGATTCACTGACCTTGTCGAACGAACCAGTTTTGACTTATTAAATGACATCCACAATGCATGAAATTTGGTGTGATGCTATATTTTTCAGTTCTGGACATTTTTGTCAGAAATGGACAAAGGCTAAATCTGAACCTAAGGCCCTCAAAAATGACAAGTATTGAAATGTGTGCAAATCTGGACAGTTTTGTGTAGTCTCACTGTTTTGGCTATAACTATTGAACCCGAACTCCAAATGATGTGAGGTTTGTTTCTGAATTTAGTTCACTCCTTAAGCTTTAATTTGAAATCTTGTTCACTGGAATTGGAGTTTGTTTGCTTGTCTTAATTATTGTGAGAAAACAGTCCATTGCAGTGAGGGTTTCACCTATTGATATGCTTAGAAAAAATTATTGTAGCTTCTCCTGTTGTATTAAGTGCTTGGGATTGTGGCATTTGGATGTTGTGTGGACTGTTTTGATTGCTTGAGGGTGTTTAATTTAATCAATACATGGCTGGAGCTTAATTACGAGATGACTTGGGGCTTAATCGTACGGGTAAGCACGAATTGAAACCCTAGTAACTAGGTAAACTCGCTAAGTGTTGATCCTATGGATATTGTGTTTGATTATGTGTTTGGTAGGCTGCCCGTAGTTGCCCTTGTAGCCCTAAATATGATTTCGATGATTACATGTTGATAAGTAGGCCTTTCTTGCACCCGGACCCACGTAGATGTCATTGCATGATGAATAATATTATTATTTGATTACGTGAACTTTGAAATGAGTTATATGACTTGATTATGTGCGTTACATGGCTGCCCGTTTAATATTCATATAACTCCATGTGCTTTATAAGTGAAATTGCCTGTCATATCGTGCCTTGCTTGTTTACTTGTCAATGTGTGATCTTATGACTGTTTGGAGGCAACCTACCTTGTTGTCCTCCTAATGTGATATATTACATGTCATAAATGTGCATTGCATACAAGGTTGCAATCTTTCATTCTGGCGTGGTAGCGTTCACGCACACTGGGCGGCATCGGGCTTGCCGGTGCAACCGTGACTACCATTGTCCAATTCCCTCTCTCGCTTGGGGGCTAGACTTCCTCGGAGAGTTGGGTCGTAGGATTTCGGGGTACATCCGGAGTACACCCATTTGGCGTGATAAGGGGATGAATTGAAGCCGGCCGGAACAACTGATACTGGAGATAAACTGAGAGCAAAAGCTCACCGTATCATTTTCACTATATGTATAAGTACTCTCGCTTGGTTCCTAGAGGACCTCGGGGAGGAAAGACGGGTAATTGAGTTCTTTTACTGTTATATTACATTATGTACTTACTTGTGATACATGTCATGCTTGCAAAAGGGTTTTCATAAATTGAACCGCAAAATGAATTTCTAAACTTATTTCTTGTTCCCCCTCACTGAGTTCATAAGGACTCACGCTCTTTTATCATCTCAGGTGAAGAAGACCAGGAACAGGTACCTGAGGACAACGTGCCTTTTGATGATTCTTTGGAATGATTGCTTGCCCTATGTGCCTTACTTGACTATGGTCATTTTGTGGACGATATGTTGCTTGAAGACTATTTCTCATGTTGCTTATTGTTGTATTGTAAATGACCCCCGTTGTAATTTGGGGTCTAATTTTGGCTTGTACTGTTCATAACTAGTTAGACACTCTTACGGTCATTTTTGCTATCACTACTGGCTAGTATCGTATCTATCACAGGCTTATGAAGTATCAGGTAAGGATTAAGTAAAATGAATCAATCCAATCTTAAGCAGGTACTCATTGTTAAGCTAAGGTCAACAGGTACTTTTGTAACGAGAATTAACAAACAAACGAGACATAGTATCATGCTAGGTTAATGATCAAACGAGACTTCGAGATGACTAGTAGGCATTTCAATTGATGATAAATAGTAATCTTAGTTGGAAATGAATTTGAGATTGAAAGTTTTGAGGCCTTTAGAAAATTACATCAAACTAAAGAGCCCAATTACAGCCGTTATGCTGCTGGTTTTTCGAAGAATTTGTGGAGTTTAGGCTAAACGTTAAGGGTTAAACCTTCTTGAACAATTAAGTACGTGAAAAGACTTGAATGTTTAGATCACTCCCCAGTCTAACCTCTATAGGTCGGGTTGGGGCGTGTCAAAGTAGGTTACCTCCAAGCAGTTATAAGAAGGCACGTTGTCAAGTAAACACACAAGGCATGCTATGATAGGTAATTTCACTTGTAAGACACATGGAGTTACATGAATATTAAATGGACAGCCATGTAATACATATGAATCAAGTCATATAACTCATTTCGGGGTTCATGCAATCAAATAATATGGTCATACAACATGCAACGACATCTACGTAGGACCGGGTGCAAGAAAGGTCTACTTGTCAACATGTAATCATCGGAATCACATTTAGGGTTATAAGGACAACTACGGGCAGCCCCCTAATCACATAATTAGACACGATAACCATAGGATCAACACTTAGCGCGTTTTCATAGTCACTAGGGTTTCAATTCATGCTTACCCGTGCGATTAAGCCACAAGTTGTCATGTAATTAAACTCAAGCCATGCACCGATTAATTAAAACGCCCTCAATCATCCAAAACAGTCCACACAACATCCAAATGCCACAACCCCAATCATTTAATACAACGAGAGAAGTTACAATAATTTTCAAAGCATATCACTAAGCAAAAATCTCATTGCAATGGTCTGTTTTCCCACAATCATTCAGACAAGCAAACAATCTCCAAATCCAGTGAGCAAAATTTAAAATTAAAGCTTAAGGAGTGAACTAAATCCAGAAACAAACCTCGCATCATTTGGAGTTTGGATTCAAGAATTATAGCCAAAACCGTGAGACTACGCAAAGCTTTCCAGATTCGTACACATTTTAATACTTGTCGTTTTTGAGGACCTTAGGGTCAGATTTAGCCTTAGTCTATTTCTGACAAAAATTTCCTGAACTGAAAAATATAGCAACCTACCAAATTTCGTGCATTTTAGATATCATTTACTAAGTCAAAACTGGTTCGTTCTACAAGGACAGTGAACTGCCAAAAACCTGCTTCATTTTCCCAGATTTTCCAGATTTGGACACCTTTTTCTGTTTTGCCATTTTGGAGACCTTAGAGTAAAAATTGGCCTTGGCCTATTTCTATGAAAAATTCTCACAACTGACAAAACTAGTTACCTACCAATTTTCACGCATTTTCAACATCATTTACCAGGTCAAATTCACTTTGCTCCAACAAGTCAGAAAACTGCCATTTACGCGATTTCACCTATCTTCAAATTCTAGCCAAATATCTTGCCATGCATGTTTACAAAAGATCATGTACACACATATATCACAAGTAAAGAGGTAATAATAGACATATGAAGGCATGCATGTGGCTTTTGAAAGCTTTTAAAAGAAGATTAACCCTCACCTTAGCAAGACAATAATAAAGATGCACAAAGCACTTGATGCTGCACAAGATCGTCTTTTCTCCATGCTTGGCCGAGAGATAACTTGAGATTCTCTAATTCCTAGCTTAGATACCATGTTCTTAGTATGTGCATGTGGCTAGAACAAAAGGAAACGAAATAGAAGCTATCAACATACCTAAGGGCCGAATGAGTGTTCTATGAGCTTGCATGCATGTTTCTTTGCTTCTAGCTTGCTTGGTCGAGTTCCTTAGGGGCTTGAATGTCTTGATGAATCCTTAGGATGTTGAGCTTAAGCTATGGAGACTAAAATTGCAGCCAAGGCCGAGAGAGAGAGAGGAAATGAGAGAGTGAGAGAATGAGAGAAAGAAATGA
Source organism: Ehretia macrophylla (assembly GCA_037974665.1). NCBI lineage: Eukaryota > Viridiplantae > Streptophyta > Magnoliopsida > Boraginales > Ehretiaceae > Ehretia > Ehretia macrophylla. Next base: position 69,888,082 of record CM075767.1, read on the forward strand.
AAAGATTTGAAGAGTTTTGATGCTTTGAATGCATGTGTCAGCTATGGGCTTGCAAAATTCTGATTTTTGTGTCTTCAAGAGCATGTTTTGAATCACCTTAGCATGGACAATTGAGTGGGCCAAGATTGTGGAGCTTTGATTTCATTTTTTTGTGCATTGTTGAAAGTGATTTGTCATAGTGTGTCTTGGAATCATATTTTTGAAATTGCAAAGCATGCCAATCTCTTCACATGGTCGGCCAAAGCATTGCTCAATTCTGAATTTTTGTCATGTTTTGAGCATTATTTAATTGAGTGTGCTTGGAGCATACAAAAAGAATGAAGAATAAAGAATAGGAATGTTTTGCTTTTTGTGAGATTTTGTCTTCTAGTGCATTGACTTACCATTTTAATATTAGTTAGTGGAATTTGTAGGATTAATTAATGATCTAGTGCTTCGTGTAAGATGCTTTCTTAATTAGCATGCGTGCACGCTTTCCTAGGTTTAGGGCACGCACTACGAGGTAAGACACAAACTACGAGACCAATGTACGTTTCCCAAGCAAATGCACACAACCCTAAATGAATGCACGTAATTCAATACAAGGCACATAAAATGATACACGACTCTTAAACCTAGGTCAAGGCACGCAAATCTAGGTTAGGGCACATGAAACGAGGTATCGCATGCAAATCGAGGACGGGCCTCACAACTCCGAAGTTAAGCGTGCTTGGGCGAGAGTAGTACTAGGATTGGTGACCCCCTGGGAAGTCCTAGTGTTGCACCCCCCCTTTTCAATATTTTTTGCCCCTGTTAGGGTTGCCAAGATAATTTTTCCACAACATTTGTATTACCGAATCCCATGGCACCTTGAGCAAGACAAATTCGCTTCACGTAGAGGCTGGGCCCGCAAACCGAGGGCGTGGGGCTTGTGACCAGGTCTCCGTCGCTCCGATGCCCATAACTTTTAATCCGTAAGGAGTTACGCGGCGCACAGCATACCGCTGGAAAGCTCTCCGAGAGCTCTACGATGGGGGCAGCAAGCCTATTTGGCTGTGCCTTTTTTGGAGCCTAAAATCGAATGTTTTCATCAGTTTCGGGCCACTTTTCTTCTTTTGCTCTGTTTTTCCATCTTGGATCGTACGTCGTGAGCTGTTAAAAGGACGACAACCTAACTTGCAGGATATTATCGGGCCCTACAATGCATCGATATCACGTCTTACAAGGATGCTGCGTTGTTGAAGCGGATGGGTTGTCGTTAAGCCCATTGGGCCTTTTGAATGGGCCATCTCTCTGGGCTGGGACTGTGAACCGTCAACACATAAAGGATTTGTGCCCTCAACATGATGGGTGTGATCATACCAGCACTAATGCACCGAATCCCATCAGAACTCCGAAGTTAAGAGTATTTGGGCGAGAGTAGTACTAGGAAGGGTGACCCCCTAAGAAGTCCTCGTGTTGCACCCCCCTTTTCAATTGTTTTTGCCCCAGTTAGGGTTGCCAAGATACTTTATCCACCACATTTCTATTACCGAATCCCACGACACCATGGGCTAGACAACTTCGCTTCACGTAGAGGCTGGGCGTGCAAACCGAGGGCGTAGGGCTTGTGACCAGGTCTCCGTCGCTCCGGTGCCCATAACTTTTGATCCGTAAAGAGTTATGCGGCGCACAACATACCGTTGGAAAGCTCTCTGAGAGCTCTATGACGGGGCCAGCAAGTCTGCTCAGCTGCGCCGATTTTTGGATCCCAAAATCAAACGTTGGACCACTTTTCTTCTTTTTCTCTATTTTTCCGTCCTGGATCATATGTTGTGAGCTGTTAAAAGGACGACAAGCTAACTCGCGGGATATTACAAGGCCCTACATTGTGTCGATATCACATATTATGAGGATGCTGAGTTGTTGAAGCGGATGGGTTGTCGTTAAGCCCATTGGGCCTTTTGAAAGGGCCATCTCTCTGGGCTGGGACTGTGAACCGTCAACACATAAAGGATTTGTGCCAATAACATGATAGGTGCGATCATACCAGCACTAATGCACCGGATCCCATCAGAACTCCGAAGTTAAGCGTGCTTGGGCGAGAGTAGTACTAGGATAGGTGACCCCCTGGGAAGTCCTCGTGTTGCACCCCCCCTTTTAAATTTTTTTTGCCCCGGTTAGGGTTGCCAAGATACTTTATACACCACATTTGTATTACCGAATCCCACGGCACCATGGGCAAGACAACTTCGCTTCACGTAGAGGCTGGGCCCGCAAACCGAGGGCGTAGGGCTTGTGACCAAGTCTTCGTCGCTCCGATGCCCATAACTTTTAATCCATAAGGAGTTATGCGGCGCACAACATACCGTTGGAAAGCTCTCTGAGAGATCTACGATGGGGGAAGCTAGCCTGTTCAGCTGTGCCTGTTTTCGGAGCCCAAAATCGAATGTTTTCATCAGTTTTTTGTCACTTTTCTTCTTTTGCTCTATTTTTTTTGTCCCGGATCGTACGTCGTGATCTGTTAAAAGGATGACAACCTAACTGGCGAGATATTATCGGGCCCTACAATGCATCGATATCACGTCTTACGAGGATGACGCTTTGTTGAAGCGGATGGGATGTCGTTAAGCCTATTTGGCCTTTTGAATGGGCCATCTCTCTATGCTGGGACTGTGAACCGTCAACACATAAAGGATTTATGCCCTTAACATGATGGGTGCGATCATACCAGCACTAATGCATCGGATCCCATCAGAACTCCGAAGTTAAGTGTGCTTGGGCGAGAGTAGTACTAGGATGGGTGACCCCCTGGGAAGTCCTCGTGTTGCACCCCCCTTTTCAATATTTTTTGCCCCTGTTAGGGTTGCCAAGATACTTTATCCACCACATTTCTATTGCCGAATCCCACGGCACCTTGGGCTAGACAATTTCGCTTCACGTAGAGGCTGGGCCCGCAAACCGAGGGCGTACGGCTTATGACCAGGTCTCCGTTGCTCCGGTGCCCATAACTTTTGATCTGTAAGGAGTTACGCGGCGCATAGTATACCGTTGGAAAGCTCTCCGAGAGCTCTATGACGGGGGCAGCAACCCTGCTTAGCTGCGCCCGTTTTTGGATCCCAAAATCGAACGTTTTCATCAATTTTGGGCTACTTTTCTTCTTTTGCTCTATTTTTTCATCCCGGATCGTATGTTGTGAGCTGTTAAAAGGACGACAACCTAACTCGCGAGATATTACAAGGCCCTACAAGACGTCGATATCACATCTTACGAGGATGCTGCATTGTTGAAGCAGATGGGTTGTCGTTAAGCACATTGGGCCTTTTGAGTGGGCTATCTCTCTAGGCTGGGATTGTGAACCGTCAACACATAAAGGATTTGTACCCACAACGAGATGGGTGCAATCATACCAGCACTAATGCACCGGATCCCATCAGAACTCCGAAGTTAAGCGTGCTTGGGCGAGAGAAGTACTAGTATGGGTGACTCCTTGGGAAGTCCTCGTGTTGTACCCTCCCTTTTTCATTTTTTTTGCCCCGGTTAGGTTTGCCAAGATACTTTATCCTCCATATTTCTTTTACTGATCTCACGACACCTTGGGCAAGACAGCTTCGCTTCACGTAGAGGCTGGGCCCGCAAACCGAGGGCGTGGGGCTTGTGACTAAGTCTCCGTCGCTCCAGTGCCAATAACTTTTAATCCGTAAGAAGTTACGTGGCGCACAGCGAAGCATTGGAAATCTCTCTGAGAGCTCTACGATGAGTACAGCAAGCCTGCTCGGCTGTAACTATTTTCGAAGCCAAGAATCGAACGTTTTCATCAGTTTCGGGCCACTTTTCTTCTTTTGCTCTGTTTTTTCATCCCGGATCGTACGTCGTGAGCTGTTAAAAGGATGACAACCTAACTCGTGGGATATTACAGGGACCTACAATGTGTCGATATCACGTCATACGAGGATGCTGCGTTGTTGAAGCGGATGGGTTATCGTTAAGCCCATTGGGCCTTTTGAATGGGCCATCTCTCTGGGCTGGGACTGTGAACCGTCAACACATAAAGGATTTGTGCCCACAACAAGATGGGTGCGATCATAGTAGCACTAATGCACCGGATCCCATAAGAACTCCGAAGTTAAGCTTGGTTGGGCGAGATTACTACTAGGATGGGTGACCCCTTGGAAAGTCCTTGTGTTGCACCCTCCCTTTTCATTTTTTTTTTACCCCGGTTAGGGTTGCCAAGATACTTTATCCTCCACATTTCTATTACCGAATCCCACAACACCTTGGGCAAGACAACTTCGCTTCACGTAGAGGCTGGGCCTGCAAACCGAGGGCGTGGGCTTGTGACCAGGTCTCCATCCCTCTGGTGCCCATAACATTTAATCTATAAGGAGTTACGTGGCACACAGCTGGAAAGCTCTTCGAGAGCTCTGTGATGGGGGCAGCAAGCCTACTCAGCTGCACTCGTTTTTGAAGCCCAAAATCGAACGTTTTCATTAGTTTCGGGCCACTTTTCTTCTTTTGCTCTATTTTTCCGCCCTGGATCGTACGTTGTGAGCTGTTAAAAGGACGACAACCTAACTCGTGGGATATTACAAGGCCCTACAAGACGTCGATATCACATCTTACGAGGATGCAGCATTGTTGAAGCGGATGAGTTGTCGTTAAGCCCATTGGGCCTTTTGAATGGGCCATCTCTTTGGGTTGGGACTGTGAACCATCAACACATAAAGGATTTGTGCACACAACCAGACGGGTGCTATCATACCAGCACTAATGCATCGGATCCCATCAGAACTCCGAAGTTAAGTGTGCTTGGGCGAGAGTAGTACTAGGATGGGTGACCCCCTGGGAAGTCCTCGTGTTGCACCCCCCTTTTCAATATTTTTTGCCCCTGTTAGGGTTGCCAAGATACTTTATCCACCACATTTCTATTGCCGAATCCCACGGCACCTTGGGCTAGACAGCTTCGCTTCACGTAGAGGCTGGGCTCGCAAACCGAGGGCGTAGGGCTTGTGACCAGGTCTCCGTCGCTCCGGTGCCCATAACTTTTGATCCGTAAGGAGTTACGCGGCGCATAGTATACCGTTGGAAAGCTCTCCGAGAGCTCTATGACGGGGGTAGCAACCTTACTTAGCTGCGCTCGTTTTTGGATCCCAAAATCAAACGTTTTCATCAATTTTGGGCTACTTTTCTTCTTTTGCTCTATTTTTTCATCCCGGATCGTATGTTGTGAGTTGTTAAAAGGACGACAACCTAACTCGCGGGATATTACAAGGCCCTACAAGACGTCGATATCACATCTTACGAGGATGCTGCATTGTTGAAGCAGATGGGTTGTCGTTAAGCCCATTGGGCCTTTTGAGTGGGCTATCTCTCTAGGCTGGGATTGTGAACCGTCATCACATAAACGATTTGTACCCACAACGAGATGGGTGCAATCATACCAGCACTAATGCACCGGATCCCATCAGAACTCCGAAGTTAAGCGTGCTTGGGTGAGAGAAGTACTAGTATGGGTGACTCCCTGGGAAGTCCCCGTGTTGCACCCTCCCTTTTCATTTTTTTTTGCCCCGGTTAGGTTTGCCAAGATACTTTATCCTCCATATTTCTTTGACTAATCTCACGGCACCTTGGGCAAGACAGTTTCCCTTCACGTAGAGGATGGGCCCGCAAACCGAGGGCGTGGGACTTGTGACTAAGTCTCCGTCGCTCCAGTGCCAATAAATTTTAATCCGTAAGAAGTTACGTGGCGCACAGCGCAGCATTAGAAAGCTCTCTGAGAGCTCTACGATGAGTACAGCAAGCCTGCTCGACTGCAACTGTTTTCGAAGCCAAGAACTGAACGTTTTCATCAGTTTCGGGCCGCTTTACTTCTTTTGCTCTGTTTTTCATCCCGGATCGTACGTCGTGAGCTGTTAAAAGGATGACAACCTAACTCGCGGGATATTACAGGGACCTACAACGTGTCGATATCATGTCATACGAGGATGCTGCGTTGTTGAAGCGGATGGGTTATCGTTAAGCCCATTGGGCCTTTTGAATGGGCCATCTCTCTGGGCTGGGACTGTGAACCGTCAACACATAAAGGATTTGTGCCCACAACAATATAGGTGCGATCATAGTAGCACTAATGCACCGGATCCCATAAGAACTCTGAAGTTAAGCTTGGTTGGGCGAGAGTAGTACTAGGATGGGTGACCCCTTGGAAAGTCCTTGTGTTGCACCCTCCCTTTTCATTTTTTTTTACCCCGGTTAGGGTTGCCAAGATACTTTATCCTCCACATTTCTATTACCAAATCCCACAGCACCTTGGGCAAGACAACTTCGCTTCACGTAGAGGCTGGGCACGCAAACCGAGGGCGTGGGCTTGTGACCAGGTCTCCATCCCTCCGGTGCCCATAACATTTAATCTATAAGGAGTTACGTGGCACACAGCTTACTGTTGGAAAGCTCTTCGAGAGCTCTGTGATGGGGCCAGCAAACCTACTCAGCTGCACCCATTTTTGGAGCCCAAAATCGAACGTTTTCATTAGTTTCGGGCCACTTTTCTTCTTTTGCTCTATTTTTTCGTCCCGGATCGTACGTTGTGATTTGTTAAAAGGACGACAACCTTAGTCGCGGGATATTACAAGGCCCAACAAGACGTCGATATCACATCTTACGAGGATGCTGCATTGTTGAAGCGGATGGATTGTCGTTAAGCCCATTGGGCCTTTTGAATGGGCCATCTCTTTGGGTTGGGACTGTGAACCATCAACACATAAAGGATTTGTGCACACAACGAGACGGGTGCTATCATACCAGCACTAATGCACCGGATCCCCTCAGAACTCCAAAGTTAAGTGTGCTTGGGCCAGAGTAGTACTAGGATGGGTGACCCCCTAGGAAGTCCTCGTGTTGCACCCTCCCTTTTCATTTTTTTTTGCCCCGGTTAGGGTTGCCAAGATACTTTATCCTCCACATTTCTATTACCGAATCCCACGGCACCTTGGGCAAGACAACTTCGCTTCACGTAGAGGTTGGGCCTGCAAACCGAGGGCGTGGGGCTTGTGACTAGGTCTCCGTCGCTCCGGTGCCCATAACATTTAATCCGTAAGGAGTTACGAGGTGCACAACATGCCGTTGGAAAGCTCTCCGAGAGCTCTACGACGGGGGTGAGAAGCCTGTTTAGCTGTGCCTCTTTTCGGAGCCCAAAATCGAATGTTTTCATCAGTTTCGAGACACTTTTCGTCTTTTGCTCTGTTTTTTAGTCCCGGATTGTACGTCGTGAGCTGTTAAAAGGACGACAACCTAACTGGTGGGATATTATCAGGCTCTATAATGCGTCGATATCACATCTTACGAGGATGCTGCGTTGTTGAAGCGGATGGGTTATCGTTAAGCCCATTGGGCCTTTTGAATGGGCCATCTCTCTAGGCTGGGATTGTGAACCGTCAACACATAAAGGATTTGTACCCACAACGAGATGGGTGCAATCATACTAGCACTAATGCACTGGATCCCATCAGAACTTCGAAGTTAAGCGTGCTTGGGCGAGAGAAGTACTAGTATGGGTGACTCCCTGGGAAGTCCTCGTGTTGCACCCTCCCTTTTCATTTTTTTTGCCCCGGTTAGGTTTGCCAAGATACTTTATCCTCCATATTTCTTTTACTAATCTCACGGCACCTTGGGCAAGACAGTTTCGCTTTACGTAGAGGCTAGGCCCGCAAACCGAGGGCGTGGGGCTTGTGACTAAGTCTCTGTCGCTCCAGTGCCAATAACTTTTAATCCGTAAGAAGTTACATGGCGCACAGTGCACCGTTGGAAATTTCTCGGAGAGCTTTACGGCGAGTATAGCAAGCCTGCTCGGCTGCAACTGTTTTCGAAGCCAAGAATCGAACGTTTTCATCAGTTTCGGGCCACTTTTCTTCTTTTGCTCTGTTTTTTCATCCCGGATCGTACGTCGTGAGTTGTTAAAAGGATGACAACCTAACTCGCGAGATATTACAGGGACCTACAATGTGTCGATATCACGTCATACGAGGATGCTGCGTTGTTGAAGTGGATGGGTTATCGTTAAGCCCATTGGGCCTTTTGAATGGGCCATCTCTCTGGGCTGGGACTGTGAACCGTCAACACATAAAGGATTTGTGCCCACAACAAGATGGGTGAGATCATAGTAGCACTAATGCACCGGATCCCATAAGAACTCCAAAGTTAAGCTTGGTTGGGCGAGAGTAGTACTAGGATGGATGACCCCTTGGAAAGTCCTTGTGTTGCACCTTCCCTTTTCATTTTTTTTTATCTCGGTTATGGTTGCCAAGATACTTTATCCTCCACATTTCTATTACCGAATCCCACGGCACCTTGGGCAAGACAACTTCGCTTCACGTAGAGGCTGGGCCCGCAAACCGAGGGTGTGGGCTTGTGACCAGGTCTCCATCCCTCGGGTGCCCATAACATTTAATCTATAAGGAGTTACGTGGCACACAGCTTACTGTTGGAAATTTCTCCGAGAGCTCTATGATGGGGGCAGCAAGCCTTCTTAGTTGCACCCGTTTTTGGAGCCCAAAATCGAACGTTTTCATTATTTCGGGCCACTTTTATTCTTTTGCTCTATTTTTTCGTCCCGGATCGTACGTTGTGAGTTGTTAAGAGGACGACAATCTAACTCGCGGGATATTACAAGGCCCAACAAGACGTCGATATCACATCTTACGAGGATGCTGCATTCTTAAAGCAGATGGGTTGTCGTTAAGCCCATTGGGCCTTTTGAATGGGCCATCTCTTTGGGCTGGGACTGTGAACCATCAACACACAAAGGATTTGTGCCCACAATGAGACGGGTGCTATCATACCAGCACTAATGGACCGGATCCCCTCAGAACTCCGTAGTTAAGTGTGCTTGGGCGAGAGTAGTACTAGGATGGGTGACCCCCTAGGAAGTCCAAGTGGTGCACTCTCACTTTTCATTTTTTTTGCCCCGGTTAGGGTTGCCAAGATACTTTATCCTCCACATTTCTATTACTGAATCCCATGGCACCTTGGGCAAGACAACTTCGCTTCACGTAGAGGCTGGGCCCGTAAACCTAGGGCGTGGGGCTAGTGACTAGGTCTCCGTCGCTCCAGCGCCCATAACTTTTAATCCGTAAGAAGTTACGTGGCGCACAGCATACCGCTGGAAAGCCGTCTGAGAGTTCTACAACGAGGACAGCAAGCCTGCTCGGCTGCAACTATTTTCGGAGCCAAGAATCGAACGTTTTCATCAGTTTCGGGCCACTTTTCTTCTTTTGCTATGTTTTTCCGTCCCAGATCGTGCATCGTGAGCTGTTAAAAGGACGACAACCTAACTCACGGGATATTACAGGGACCTACAATGCGTTGATATCACGTCTTACGAGGATGCTGCGTTGTTGAAGCGGATGGGTTGTCGTTAAGCCCATTGGGCCTTTTGAATGGGTCATTTCTCTGGACTGGGACTGTGAACCATCAACACATAAAGAATTTGTGCCCCCAACATGACGAGTGCGATCATAGCAGCACAAATGCACCAGATCCCATAAGAACTTCGAAGTTAAGCGTGGTTGGGCGAGAGTAGTACTAGGATGGGTGACCCCCTAGAAAGTCCTCGTGTTACACCCTCCTTTTTCAATTTTTTTTGCCCCGGTTAGGGTTGCCAAGATACTTTATCCTCCACATTTCTATTACCGAATCCCACGGCACCTTGGGCAAGACAACTTCGCTTCACGTAGAGGCTGGGCCTACAAACCGAGGGCGTGGGGCTTGTGACCAGGTCTCTGTCGCTCCGGTGCCCATAACTTTTAACCCGTAAGGAGTTACGAGGCGCACAACATGCCGTTGGAAAGCTCTCCGAGAGCTCTACGACGGGGGCGACAAGCCTGTTTAGCTGTGCCTCTTTTTGGAGCCCAAAATCGAATGTTTTCATTAGTTTTAAGCCATTTTTTGTCTTTTGTTCTATTTTTTGGTCCTGGATTGTACGTCGTGAGCTGTTAAACGGACGACAACCTAACTGGTGGGATATTACAAGGCCCTGCAATGGGTCGATATCACATCTTACGAGGATGCTGCGTAGTTGAAGCAGATGGGTTGTCGTTAAGCCCATTGGCCCTTTTGAATGGGCCATCTCTCTAGGCTGGGACTGTGAACCGTCAACATATAAAAGATTTGTGCCCATAACATGGCAGGTGCGATCATACCAGCACTAATGCACCGTATCCCATCAAAACTCCGAAGTTAAGCGTGGTTGGGCAAGAGTAGTACTAGGATGGTGACCCCCTGTGAAGTCCTCGTGTTGCACCCTCCCTTTTCAATTTTTTTTGCCCCGGTTAGGGTTGCCAAGATACTTTATCCACCACATTTGTATTACCGATTCCCACAGCACCTTGGGCAAGACAACTTCGCTTCACGTACAGGCTGGGCCCGTAAACCGAGGGCGTAGGCCTTGTGACCAGGTCTACGTCGCTCCGGTGCCCATAACCTTTAATCCGTAAGGAGTTACGCAGCGCACAGCATATCGTTGGAAAGCTCTCCGAGAGCTCTACGACGAGGCAGCAAGCTTGTTTGGTTGTGCCTGTTTTCGGAGCCCAAAATCGAATGTTTTCATCAGTTTCAAGCCACTTTTTCTTTTTTGCTCTATTTTTTGGTCCCGGATTGTACGTCGTGAGCTGTTAAAAGGACGACAACCTAACTGGCGGGTTATTATCAGGCTCTATAATGCGTCGATATCACATCTTACGAGGATGCTGCGTTGTTGAAGCGGATGGGTTATCGTTAAGCCCATTGGGCCTTTTGAAAGGGCCATCTCTCTGGGCTGGGACTGTGAACCGTCAACACATAAAGGATTTGTGCACTCAACATGACGGGTGCGATCATACCAGCACAAATGCACCAGATCCCATCAAAACTCCGAAGTTAAGCGTGCTTGGGCGAGAGCAGTACTAGGATGGGCAACCCCCTAGGAAGTCCTCATGTTGCACCCCCCATTTCAATTTTTTTTGCCCCAGTTAGGGTTGCCAAGATACTTTATCCTCCACATTTCTATTACCGAATCCCACGGCACCTTGGGCTTGACAACTTCGCTTCACGTAGAGGCTGGGCCCGTAAACCGAGGGCGTAGGGCTTGTGACAAGGTCTCCGTCGCTCCGGTGCCCATAACTTTTGATCTGTAAGGAGTTACGCAGCGCACAGCATACCGTTGGAAAGCTTTCCGAGAGCTCTATGACGGGGGCAACAAGTCTACCCAGTTGCGCCCGTTTTTGGAGCCCAAAATTGAACGTTTTCATCAGTTTTGTGCCACTTTTCTTCTTTTGCTCTATTTTTCCGTCGCGGATCATACGTTGTGAGCTGTTAAAAGGACGACAACCTAACTCGCAAGATATTACAAGGCCCTACAATGGGTCGATATCACATATTCGAGGATACTGCGTAGTTGAAGCAGATGGGTTGTCGTTAAGCCCATTGGCCCTTTTGAATGGGCCATCTCTCTGGGCTGGGATTGTGAACCGTCAACATATAAAAGATTTGTGCCCATAACATGGCAGGTGCAATCATACCATCACTAATGCACCGTATCCCATCAAAACTCCGAAGTTAAGCTTGCTTGGGCAAGAGTTGTACTAGGATGGGTGACCCCTTGTGAAGTCCTCATGTTGCACCCTCCATTTTCAATTTTTTTTGCCCCGGTTAGGGTTGCCAAGATACTTTATCCACCACATTTGTATTACCGATTCCCACGGCACCTTGGGCAAGACAACTTCGCTTCACGTACAGGCTGGGCCCGTAAATCGAGGTCGTAGGCCTTGTGACCAGGTCTCCGTCGCTCCGGTGCCCATAACCTTTAATCCGTAAGGAGTTACGCAGCGCACAACATATTGTTGGAAAGCTCTCCGAGAGCTCTACGACGAGGGCAGCAAGCTTGTTTGGCTGTGCCTGTTTTCGGAGCCCAAAATCGAATGTTTTCATCAGTTTCAGGCCACTTTTCTTTTTTTGTTCGGTTTTTTCATCCCGGACCGTACATCGTGAGCTGTTAAAAGGACGACAACCTAACTTGCTGGATATTATCGGGCCCTACAAGGCATCGATATCACGTCTTACGAGGATGCTACGTTGTTGAAGCGGATAGGTTGTCGTTAAGACCATTGGGCCTTTTGAATGGGCCATCTCTCTAGGTTGGGACTATGAACCGTCAACACATAAAGTATTTGTGCCCACAACATGACGGGTGCGATCATACCAGCACTAATGCACTGGATCCCATAAGAACTCCGAAGCTAAGCGTGGTTGGGCGAGAGTAGTACTAGGATGGGTGACCCCATGGAAAGTCCTCGTGTCGCACCCTCCCTTTTCATTTTTTTTGCCTCGGTTAGGGTTACCAAGATACTTTTTCCACCACATTTCTATTACAGAATCCCACGGCACTTGGGTTAGACAACTTCGCTTCACGTAGAGGCTGGGCCCGCAAACCGAGGGCGTAGGGCTTGTGACCAGGTCTCTGTCGCTCCGGTGCCCATAACTTTTGATCCGTAAGGAGTTACGCAGCGCACAACATACTGTTGGAAAGCTCTCCGAGAGCTCTATGATGGGGCCAGCAAGCTTGCTCAGTTGCGCCCATTTTTGGATCCCAAAATCGAACGTTTTCATCAGTAGCGGGCTACTTTTCTTCTTTTGCTCTATTTTTTCATCCTAGATCGTACGTTGTGAGCTGTTAAAAGGACGACAAGCTAACTCGCGGGATATTACAAGGCCCTACAATGAGTCGATATCACATCTTATGAGGATGATGCGTTGTTGAAACGGATGGGTTGTCGTTAAGCCCATTGGGCCTTTTGAATGGGCCATCTCTCTGGGCTGGGACTGTGAACCGTCAACACATAAAGGATTTTTGTCCTAAACATGACAGGTGTGATCATACCAGCACTAATGCATCGGATCCCATCAGAACTCCGAAGTTAAGCATGCTTGGGCGAGAGCAGTACTAGGATGGGTAACCCCTTGGGAAGTCCTCGTGTTGCACCCCCCATTTCAATTTTTTTTGCCCCAGTTAGGGTTGCCAAGATACTTTATCCACCACATTTCTATTACCGATTCCCACGGCACCTTGGGCTAGACAACTTCGCTTCACGTAGAGGCTGGGCCCGCAAACCTAGGGCGTAGGGCTTGTGACCAGGTCTCCGTCACTCCGGTGCCCATAACTTTTAATGCGTAAGGAGTTATGCATCACACAGCATACCGTAGGAAAGCTCTCCGAGAGCTCTACGACGGGGGCAGCAACCTTGTTCGGCTGTGCCTATTTTCATAGCCCAAAATCGAATGTTTTCATCAGTTTCGAGCATCTTTTCTTCTTTTGCTTTGTTTTCTCATCTCGGATCGTACGTCGTGAGCTGTTAAAAGGACGACAACCTAACCTGCGGGATATTATCAGGCCTTACAATGCATCGATATCACGTCTTTCGAGGATGTTGCGTTGTTCAAGCGGATGGGTTGTCGTTAAGCCCATTGGGCCTTTTGAATGGGTCATCTCTCTGGGCTGGGACTGTGAACTGTCAACACATAAAGTATTTGTGCCCTTAACATGACGGGTGCGATCATACCAGCACTAATGCACTGGATCCCATCATAACTCCAAAGTTAAGCGTGTTGGGCGAGATCAGTACTAGGATGGTTAACCCCCTGAGAAGTCCTCGTGTTGCGCCCCCCATTTCAATTTTTTTTGCCCCAGCTAGGGTTACAAAGATACTTTATCCACCACATTTCTATTACCGAATCCCACGGTACCTTGGGCTAGACAACTTCGCTTCACGTAGAGGCTGGGCCCGCAAACCCAGGGCGTAGGGCTTGTGACTAGGCCTCTGTCGCTCCAGCGCCCATAACTTTTGATCCGTAAGGAGTTACACGGCGCACAGCATACCGTTGGAAAGCTCTCTGAGAGCTCTATGATGAGGGCAGAAAGCCTGCTCAGCTATGCCCCTTTTTTATGCCCAAAATCGAATGTTTTCAACAGTTTCGGACCACTTTCCTTCTTTTGCACTACTTTTCCGTCGGGGATCGTACGTTGTGAGCTGTTAAAAGGATGAGAACCTAACTCGCGAGATATTACAAGGCCCTACAACGCGTCGATATCACATCTTACGAGGATTCTACGTTGTTGAAGCGGATGGGTTATTGTTAAGCCCATTGGGCCTTTTGAATAGGACATCTCTCTGGGTTGGGACTGTGAACCGTTAACACATAAAGGATTTGTGCCGACAACATGACGGGTGTGATCGTACCAGCACTAATGCACCGAATCCCATCATAACTCCAAAGTTAAGCGTGCTTGGGCAAGAGTAGTACTAGGATGGGTGACCCCATGGGAAGTCCTCGTGTTGCACCCCCCATTTTCAATTTTTTTTGCCCTGGTTAGGGTTGCCAAGATGCTTTAACCACCACATTTATATTACCGAATCCCACGACACCTTGGGCAAGACAACTTCACTTCACGTAGAGGCTGGGCCCGCAAACCGAGGACGTAGGGCTTGTGACCAGGTCTCCATCGCTCTGGTGCCCAAAACTTTAAATTCGTAAGGAGTTATGCGGCGCATAGGATACCGTTGGAAAGCTCTACGAGAGCTCTACGACGAGGGCAGCAAGAATGTTCGGCTGTGCCTGTTTTCAGAGCCCAAAATCAAACGTTTTCATCAATTTCGGGCCACTTTTCTTCTATTGCTCTGTCTTTTCATCCCGGATCGTAAGTCGTGAGCTGTTAAAAGGACGACAACCTAACCAGTGGGATATTATCAGGCCCTACAATGCTTCGATATCATGTCTTACGAGGATGCTGCGTTGTTGAAGCAGATGGGTTGTCGTTAAGCCCAATGGGCCTTTTGAATGGGCCATCTCTCTAGGCTGGGACTGTGAACCGTCAACCCATGAAGGATTTGTGCCCTCAACATGACGGGTGCGATCATACCAGCACTAATGCACTGGATCCGTTCAGAACTCTGAAGTTAAGCGTGCTTGGGCGAGAGTAGTACAAGGATGGGTGACCCCCTGGGAAGTCCTCGCGTTGCACCCCCCTTTTCAATATTTTTTGCCCCTGTTAGGGTTGCCAAGATACTTTATCCACCACATTTCTATTAGCAAATCCCACGGCACCTTGGGCTCGACAACTTCGCTTCACGTAGAGGCTGGGCCCGCAAACCGAGGGTGTAGGTCTTGTGACCAGGTCTTCGTCGCTCTAGTGCCTATAACTTTTGATTCGTAAGGAATTACGCGGCGCACAGTATACCGTTGGAAAGCTCTCCGAGAGCTCAATGACAAGGGCATCAACCTTGCTCAGCTGCGCCCGTTTTTTCGAGCTCAAAATCGAACGTTTTTATCATTTTCGGTCCAATTTTCTTCTTTTGCTCTATTTTTTCGTCCCAGATCGTATGTTGTGAGCTGTTAAAAGGATGACAACCTAACTCGTGGGATATTACAAGGCCCTACAAGACGTCGATATCACATCTTACGAGGATGCTACATTGTTGAAGCGGATGGGTTGTCGTTAAGCCCATTAGGCCTTTTGAATGGGCCATCTCTCTGGGCTGGGACTGTGAACCGTTAACACATAAAGGATTTGTGCCCACAACAATATGGGTGCGATCATACCAGCACTAATGCACCGGATCCCATCAGAACTCCGTAGTGAAGCGTGGTTGGGCGAGAGTAGTACTAGGATGGGTGACTCCTTGGGAAGTCCTTGTGTTGCACTCCCCCTTTTCAATTTTTTTTGCCCTGGTTAGGTTTGCCAAGATATTTTATCCTCCACATTTCTATTACCGAATCCCACAGCACCTTGGGCAAGACAACTTCGCTTCACGTAGAGGCTGGGCCCGCAAACCGAGGGTGTGGGGCTTGTGTCCAAGTCTCCGTCGCTCCGGTGCCCATAGCTTTTAATTCGTAAGGAGTTACAGGGCGCACAGCATTCCGTTGGAAAGCTCTCCGAGAGCTCTACAACGGGGGCAACAAGCCTGTTCGGCTGTACCTGTTTTCGGAGCCCAAAATCTAATATTTTCATCAGTTTCGTGCCACTTTTCTTCTTTTGCCCTATTTTTTTGTCCCGGATCGTACGTCGTGAGCTGTTAAAAGGATGACAACCTAACTTGCTAGATATTATGAGGCCCTACAACGCGTCGATATCACGTCTTAAGAGGATGCTGCGTTGTTGAAATGGATGGGTTATCGTTAAGCCCATTGGGCCTTTTGATTGGGCCATCTCTCTGGGCTGGGACTGTTAACCGTCAACACATAAAGGATTTGTGCCCTCAACATGACGGGTGCGATCATACCAGCACTAATGCACCGGATCCCATCAGAACTCTGAAGTTAAACGCGCTTGGGCGAGAGCAGTACTAGGATGGGTAACCCCCTAGGAAGTCCTCGTGTTGCACCCCCCATTTAAATTTTTTTTTGCCCCAGTTAGGGTTGCCAAGATACTTTATCCACCACATTTCTATTACCGAATCCCACGGCACCTTGGGCTAGACAACTTCGCTTCACATAGAGGCTGGTCCCGTAAACCGAGGTCATAGGGCTTGTGACCAGGTCTCCGTCACTCTGGTGCCTATAACTTTTGATTTGTAAGGAGTTACGCGGCGCACAACATTCTGTTGGAAAGCTTTTCGAGAGCTCCATGGCGGGGGTAGCAAGCCTGCTCAGCTGCGCCCATTTTTGGAGCCCAAAATCAAACGTTTTCATAAGTTTTGGGCCACTTTTCTTCTTTTGCTCGATTTTTCCACCGCGGATCGTACATTGTGAGCTGTTAAAAGGACGACAACCTAACTCACGGGATATTACAAGGCACTACAATGTGTCGATATCACATCTTACGAGGATGCTGCATTGTTGAAGCAGATGTGTTGTCGTTAAGCCCATTGGGCCTTTTGAATGGGACATCTCTCTGGGCTGGGACTGTGAACCGTCAACACATAAAGGATTTATGCCCACAATATGACGGGTGCGATCATACCAGCACTAATGCACTGTATCCCATCAGAACTCCGAAGTTAAGCGTGCTTGGGCGAGAATAGTACTAGAATGGGTGACCCCCTTGGAAGTCCTCGTGTTACAACCCTCTTTTTCAATTTTTTTCGCCCCGGTTATGGTTGCCAAGATACTTTATCCACCACATTTGTATTACCGATTCCCACGGCACCTTGGGCAAGACAATTTCGATTCATGTAGAGGCTGGGCCCGCTAACCGAGGGCGTAAGGCTTGTGACCAGGTCTTCGTCGCTCCGTTGCCCATAACTTTTAATCCGTAAGGAGTTACGCTATGCACAGCATATTGTTGGAAAGCTCTCCGAGAGCTCTACGACGAGGGCAACACGCTTGTCTGGCTGTACCTCATTTCGGAGCCCAAAATCAAATGTTTTCATCAGTTTTGGGACACTTTTCTTCTTTTGCTCTATTTTTTCATCCCGGATCGTACGTCATGAGCTGTTAAAAGGACGACAACCTAGCTTGTGGGATATTATCAGGCCCTACAAGGAGTCGATATCATGTCTTACGACGACTATGCGTTGTTGAAGTGGATGGGTTGTCTTTAAGATCATTGGGCCTTTTGAATGGGCCATCTCCTTGGGATGGGACTATGAGCCATCAACACATAAAGGATTTCTGCCCACAACAAGATGGGTGCGATCATACCAGCACTAATGCACCGGATCCCATAAGAACTCCGAAGTTAAGCGTGGTTGGGCGAGAGTAGTACTAGGATGGGTAACCCCCTAGAAAGTCCTCGTGTTGCACCCTTCCTTTTCATTTTTTTTTGCCTTGATTAAGGTTCCCAAGATAGTTTATCCTTCACATTTCTATTACAAAATCCCACGGCACCTTGGGCAAGACAACTTCGCTTCACGTAGAGGCTGGGCCCGCTAACCGAGGGCAAAGGGCTTGTGACCAGGTCTCCGTCGCTCCAGTGCCCATAACTTTTGATCCGTAAGAAGCTACGCGGTGCACAGCATACCGTTGGAAAGCTCTCCGAGAACTCTATGACTGGGGCAGCAAGCCTGCTCAGCTGCGTCCGTTCTTGGTGCCCAAAATCGAACATTTTCATCAATTTCGGGACACTTTTCTTATTTTGCTCTATTTTTTCATCCCAGATAGTACGTTGTGAGCTGTTAAAAGGATGACAACCTAGCTTGCGGGATATTATCGGGCCCTACAAGGAGTCGATATCATGTCTTACGAGGACTCTGTGTTGTTGAAGCGGATGGGTTGTCGTTAAGACCATTGGGCCTTTTGAAAGGGCCATCTCTCTGGGCTGGGACTATGAACCGTCAACACATAAAGGATTTGTGCCCACAACAAGAC
Source organism: Ehretia macrophylla (assembly GCA_037974665.1). Classification (NCBI taxonomy): domain Eukaryota; kingdom Viridiplantae; phylum Streptophyta; class Magnoliopsida; order Boraginales; family Ehretiaceae; genus Ehretia; species Ehretia macrophylla. The sequence goes on from CM075767.1 coordinate 69,906,370, forward strand.
GGGTGCTATCATACCAGCACTAATGCATTGGATCCCATAAGAACTCCGAAGTTAAGCGTGGTTGGGCGAGAGTAGTACTAGGATGGGTGACCCCCTAAAAAGTCCTCGTGTTGCACCCTCCTTTTTCATTTTTTTTTGCCCCAGTTAGGGTTGCCAAGATAGTTTATCCTCCACATTTCTATTATAGAATTCCACGGCACCTTGGACAAGACAATTTCGCTTGACGTAGAGGGTGGGCCCGCAAACAGAGGGCGTAGGACTTGTGACCAGGTCTCCGTCGCTCCGATGCTCATAACGTTTAATTCATAAGGAGTTACGCGGCGCACAACATACCATTGGAAAGCTCTCCGAGAGCTCTACGACGGGTGCAACAAGTATGTTCGGCTATGCCTATTTTCAGAGCCCAAATTCGAATGTTTTCCTCAGTTTCGGGCCACTTTTCTTCTTTTGCTCTGTTTTTTCATCCTAGATCCTACGTCGTGAGCTGTTAAAAGGATGATAACCTAACCTGTGGGATATTATCGGGCCCTACAACGTGTCGATATCTCGTCTTACGAGGATACTGCGTTGTTGATGTAGATGGGTTGTCGTTAAGCCTATTGGGCCTTTTGAATGGGCCATCTCTCCAGGCTGGGACTGTGAACCGTCAACACATAAAGGATTTGTGCCCTCAACATGACGGGTGCGATCATACCGGATCCCGTCAGAACTCCGAAGTTAAACGTGCTTGGGCGAGAATAGTACTAGGATGGGTGACCCCCTAGGAAGTCCTCGTGTTGTACCCCCCTTTTCAATATTTTTTGCCCCTGTTAGGGTTTCCAAGATACTTTATCCACCACATTTCTATTACCGAATCCCACGGCACCTTGGGCTAGACAACTTCGCTTCACGTAGAGGCGGCCTGTTCGACTGTGCCTATTTTCGGAGCCCAAAATCAAACGTTTTCATTAGTTTCGGGCCACTTTTCTTCTTTTGCTCTGTTTGTTAGTCTCGGATCGTACGTCGTGAGCTGTTAGAAGGATGACAACCTAACTTGCGGGATATTATCGGGCCCTACAAGATGTCGATATCATGTGTTACGGGGATGCTGCGTTGTTGAAGCGGGTGGGTTGTCGTTAAGACCATTAGGCCTTTTGAATGGGCCATCGCTCTAGGCTGGGACTATGAACCGTCAACACATAAAGGATTTGTACCCACAACATGACTGGTGCGATCATACCAGCAGTAATGCACCAGATCCCATAAGAACTCCAAAGTTAAGCATGGTTAGGCGAGAGTAGTGCTAGGATGGGTGACCCTCTGGAAAGTCCTCGTGTTACACACTCCCTTTTCATTTTTTTTTGCCCCGGTTAGGGTTGCCAAGATATTTTATCCTCCAAATTTCTATTACAGAATCCCACAGCACCTTGGGAAAGACAACTTCGCTTTACGTACAGGCTAGGCCTGCAAACCGAGGGCGTGGGGCTTATGACCAAGTCCCCGTCGCTCCGGTGCCGATAACTTTTAATCCGTAAGGAGTTACGTGGCGCACAGCATACCGTTGGAAAGCTTCCGAGAGCTCTAAGATGGGGCAATAAGCCTGTTCGGCTGTACCTATTTTCAGAGCCCAAAATCGAACGTTTTCATCAGTTTTTGGCCACTTTTCTTTATTTGCTATGTTTTTTCATCTCAGATCATACGTCGTGTGCGGTTAAAAGTACGACAACCTAACTCGCGGGATATTATCAGGCCCTACAATGCGTCGACATCACGTCTTACGAGGATGCTGCATTGTTGAAGCGGATGGGTTGTCGTTAGGCCCATTGGGCCTTTTGAATGGGCCATCTCCCTGGGTTGGGACTGTGAACCGTCAACACATAAAGGATTTGTGCCCTTAACATGATGGGTGCGATCATACTAGCACTAATGCACCGGATCCCATCAGAATTCCGAAGTTAAGCGTGCTTGTGCGAAAGCAGTACTAGGATAGGTAACCCCCGGGGAAGTCCTCGTGTTGCACCCCCCATTTGAATTTTTTTTGCCCCAGTTAGGGTTGCCAAAATACTTTATCCACCACATTTCTATTATCGAATCCCACGGCACCTTGGCAAGACAACTTCGCTTCACATAGAGGCTGGGCCCGCAAACCGAGGGCGTAGGGCTTTTGACCTGGTCGTCATCGCTCTGGTGCCTATAACTTTTGATCCATAAGGAGTTACGCGGCGTACAGCATACCGTTGGAAAGCTCTCCGAGAGCTCTATGATGGGGGCAGCAATCCTGCTCAGCTGTGCCCGTTTTTGGTGCCCAAAATCGAACATTTTCATCAATTTCCGGCCACTTTTCTTCTTTTGCTCTATTTTTTCATCCAGGATCGTACGTTGTGAGTTGTTAAAAGGACGACAACATAACTCGCAGGATATTACAAGGCCCTACAACGCGTCGATATCATATCTTACGAGGATGCTATGTTGTTGAAGCGGATGGGTTGTCGTTAAGCCCATTGGGCCTTTTGAATGGGACATTTATTTAGGTTGGGACTGTGAACCGTCAACACATTAAGGATTTGTGCCCACAACTTGACGGGTGCGATCATACCAGTACTAATGCACCGGATCCCATCAGAACTCCGAAGTTAAGCAAGCTTGGGCGAGAGTAGTACTAGGATGGGTGAGCCCCTGGGAAGTCCTTGTGTTGCACCCCCCCTTTTCAATTTTTTTTGCCCTGGTTAGGGTTTCCAAGATACTTTATCCACCACATTTGTATTACCAAATCCATGTAGAGGATGGGCCCGCAAACCGAGGGCGTAAGGCTTGTGACCAGGTCTTCGTCGCTCCGGTGCCTATAACTTTTAATTCGCAAGGAGTTACGCGGCGCACAACATACTGTTGGAAAGCTCTCCGAGAGCTCTACGACAAGGGTAGCAAGCATGTTTGGCTATGCCTATTTTTAGAGCCCAAAATCGAACGTTTTCATCAGTTCCCAGCCACTTTTCTTGTTTTGCTCTGTTTTTTCATCCCGGATCGTACGTCGTTAGCTGTTAAAAGGAAGACAGCCTAACCTGCGGGATATTATCGGGCCCTACAATGCGTTGATTTCACATCTTACGAGGATACTACGTTGTTGAAGTGAATGGGGTGTCGTTAAGCCAATTGGGCCTTTTCAATGGGCCATCTCTCTGGGCTGGGACTGTGAACCGTCAACAGATAAAGGATTTGTGCCCTCAACATGACGGGTGCGATCATAGCAGTACTAATGCACCGGATCCCATCAGAACTCCAAAGTTAAGCGTGCTTGGGCGAGAGCAGTACTAGGATGGGTTACCTGCTGGGAAGTCCTCGTGTTGCACCCCCCATTTTAATTTTTTTTGCCCTAGTTAAGGGTTGGCAAGATACTTTATCCACCACATTTCTATTACAAAATCCCACGGCACCTTAGGCTAGACAACTTCGCTTCACATAGAGGCTGGGCCCGCAAACCGAGGGCGTAGGGCTTTTGACCAGGTCTTCGTCGCTTCGGTGCCCATAACTTTTGATCCATAAGGAGTTACGCGCTGTATAGCATATCGTTGGAAAGCTCTCCAAGAGCTCTATGACAAAGGCAACAAGCTTGCTCAGCTGCGCCCATTTTTGGAGCCCAAAATCGAATGTTTTCATCAGTTTCGGACCACTTTTCTTCTTTTGCTATGTTTTTTCATCCCAGATCGTACGTCGTGAGCTGTTAAAAGGTCGACAACCTAACTCGTGGGATATTACAGGGCCGTACAATTCGTCGATATCACGTCTTACGAGGATGCTACGTTGTTGAAGCGGATGGGTTGTCGTTAAGCCCATTGGGCCTTTTGAATGGGCCATCTCTCTAGGCTGGGACTGTGAACCGTCAACACAAAGGATTTGTGCCCTCCACACGACGGGTACGATCATACCTGCACTAATGCACCGGATCCCATCAGAACTCCGAAGTTAAGCGTGCTTGGGTGAGAGTAGTACTAGGATGGGTGACCCCCTGGGAAGTCCTCGTGTTGCACACCCCTTTTTAATTTTTTTTGCCCTGGTTAGGGTTGCCAAGATACCTTATCCACCATATTTCTATTACCGAATCCCATGGCACCTTGGGCAAAACAACTTTGCTTCACGTAGAGGCTAGGCCCGCAAACTGAGGGCGTAGGGCTTGTGACCAGGTCTCCGTCGCTCCGGTGCCCATAACTTTTAATTCGTAAGGAGTTACGCGGCGCACAACATACCGTTGGAAAGCTCTCCGAGAGCTCTAGGACAAGGGTAATAAGCATGTTTGGCTGTGCCTGTTTTCAGAGCCCAAAATTGAACTTTTTCATCAGTTTTGAGCCACTTTTTTTCTTTTGCTCTGTTTTTTCATCTCGGATCGTACGTCGTTAGCTGTTAAAAGGACGACAACCTAACCTGCGGGATATTATCGGGCCCTACAACGCGTCAATTTCACATCTTACGAGGATACTACGTTGTTGATGCAAATGGGGTGTCGTTAAGCCAATTGGGACTTTTGAATAGGCCATCTCTTTGGGCTGGGAGTGTGAACCGTCAACAGATAAAGGATTTGTGCCCTCAACATGACGGGTGCGATCATAGCAGCACTAATGCACCGGATCCCGTCAGAACTCCGAAGTTAAGCGTGCTTGGGCGAGAGCAGTACTAGGATGGGTTACCTCCTGGGAAGTCCTCGTGTTGCACCCCCCATTTTAATTTTTTTTGCCCCAGTTAGGGTTGGCAAGATACTTTATCCACCACATTTCTATTACAAAATCCCAAGGCACCTTAGGCTAGACAACTTCGCTTCACATAGAGGCTGGGCCCGCAAACCGAGGGCGTAGGGCTTTTGACCAGGTCTTCGTCTCTTCGGTGCCCATAACTTTTAATCCGTAAGGAGTTACGCGGCGTATAGCATACCGTTGGAAAGCTCTCCGAGAGCTCTATGACAGGGGCAACAAGCCTGCTCAGCTGCGCCCATTTTTGGTGCCCAAAATTGAATGTTTTCATCAGTTTTGGACCACTTTTCTTCTTTTGCTATGTTTTTTCATCCCAGATCGTACGTCGTGAGCTGTTAAAAGGTTGACAACCTAACTTGTGGGATATTAAAGGGCCCTACAATGCGTCGATATCATGTCTTACGAGGATGCTACGTTGTTGAAGTGGATGGGTTGTCGTTAAGCCCATTAGGCCTTTTGAATGGGCCATCTCTCTAGGCTGGGACTGTGAACCGTCAACACAAAGGATTTGTGCCCTCCACATGACGGGTACGATCATACCTGCACTAATGCATCGGATCCTATCAGAACTCCAAAGTTAAGCGTGCTTGGGCGAGAGTAGTACTAGGATGGGTGACCCCCTGCGAAGTTCTCGTGTTGCACCCCCTTTTTCAATTTTTTTTGCCCCGGTTAGGGTTGCCAAGATACCTTATCCACCACATTTCTATTACTGAATCCCACGGCACCTTGGGCTAGACAACTTCGCTTCACGTAGAGGCTGGGCCCACAAACCGAGGGCGTACGACTTATGACTAGGTCTCCGTCGTTCCGGTGCCCATAAATTTTGATCCATAAGGAGTTATGCGGCGCACAACATACCGTTGGAAAGCTCTCCGAGAGCTCTATGATGGGGGAAACAAGACTGCTTAGCTGAGCCCCGTTTTGGAGCACAAAATCGAACATTTTCATTAGTTTTGGGCCACTTTTCTTCTTTTGCTCTATTTTTTCTTCACGGATAGTATGTTGTGAGTTGTTAAAAGGACGACAACCTAACTCGCGGGATATTACAAGGCCCTACAATGCGTCGATATCACATCTTTCGAGGATGCCTCGTTGTTAAAGCGAATGGGTTGTCGTTAAGCCCATTGGGCCTTTTGAATGGGCCATCTCTCTGGGCTGGGACTGTGAACCATCAACACATAAATAATTTGTGCCCTCAACATGATGGGTGCGATCATAGCAGCACTATTGCATCGGATCCCTTCAGAAATCTGAAGTTAAGCGTGCTTGGGCGAGAGTAGTGCTTGGATGGGTGACCCCCTGGGAAGTCCCCGTGTTGCACCCCCATTTTCAATTTTTTTTGCCCCGGTTAGGGTTGCCAAGATACTTTATCCACCACATTTGTATTACCGAATCCCACGGCACGTTGGGCAAGACAACTTCGCTTACGTAGAGGCTAGGCCCGGAAACCAAGGGCGTAGGGCTTGTGACCAGGTCTTTGTCGCTTCGGTGCCCATAACTTTTGATCCGTAAAGAGTTAAATGGCGCACAGCATACCGTTGGAAAGCTCTCCGAGAGCTCTATGACGAGGGCAGCAAGCTTGCTTGGTAGTACTCATTTTTGGAGCCCAAAATCGAACATTTTCATCAGTTTTGAGCCATTTTTCCTCTTTTGCTCTATTTTTTCATCTCGGATCATTACGTCGTGAGCTGTTAAAAGGTCGACAACCTAACTCGCAGGATATTACAGGGCCTTACAACGTGTTGATATCACGTCTTACGAGGATGCTACCTTCTTGAAGCGGATTGGTTGTCGTTAAGCCAATTAGGCCATTTGAATGGGCCATCTCTCAGGGCTGGGACTGTGAACCGTCAACATATAAAGGATTTGTGCTCACAACATGACGGGTGTGATCATACCAGCACTAATGCACAGAATCTCATCAAAACTCTGAAGTTAAGCGTGCTTGGACGAGAGTAGTACTAGGATGGGTAACCTGTTGGGAAGTCCTCGGGTTGCACCCCCCATTTTCATTTTTTTTTGCACCGGTTAGGGTTGCCAAGATACTTTATCCTCCACATTTCTATTTCTAAATCCCACGGCACCTGGTGCAAGACAACTTTGCTTCCCGTAGAGACTGGGCCCGCAAATCGAGGGCTTGGTGCTTGTGACCAGGTCTCCGTCGCTCCGGTGCCCATAACTTTTAATCCGTAAGGAGTTACGTGGCGCACAACATACCGTTGAAAAGTTCTCTAAGAGCTCTACGATGGAGATAGCAATCCTGCTCAGCTGTAACTATTTTCGGAGCTCAAAATCGAACGTTTTCATTAGTTTCGGGCTACTTTTTGTCTTTTGCTCTGTTTTTTCATCCTGGATCGTACGTCATGAGCTGTTAAAAGGATGACTACCTAAGTCGCGGGATATTACAGGGCCCTACAATGCGTCGATATCACGTCTTGCGAGGATGCTGCGTTGTTGAAGCGGATAGGTTGTCGTTAAGCCTATTGGGCCTTTTGAATGGGCCATCTCTTTGGGCTGAGAATGTGGGCCGTCAACACAAAAAGAATTTGCGCCCACGACATGATGGTTGCGATCGTACCAGTACTAATCCATCGGATCCCATCAGAACTCTAAAGTTAAGCATGCTTGGGCAAGAGTAGTACTAGGATGGGTGACCCCCTGGGAAGTTCTCGTGTTGCACCCCTACTTTTCAATTTTTTTTGCCCCGGTTAGGGTTGCCAAGATACTTTATCCACCATATTGCTTTTACCGAATCCGACGGCACCTTGGGCAAGACAACTTCGCTTCACGTAGAGGCTGGGCCCACAAACCGTGGGTGTAGGGCTTGTGACCAGGTCTCCGTCGCTTCGGAGCCCATAACTTTTGATCCGTAAGGAGTTACGCGGCGTACAGCATACCGTTGGAAAGTTCTCCGAGAGGTCTATGACGAGGGCAGCAAGTCTGCTCATGCTACGCCCATTTTTGGAGCCCAAAATCGAACGTTTTCATCAGTTTCGGGCTACTTTTCCTCTTTTGCTCTAATTTTTCATCCCGGATCGTATGTTGTAAGCTATTAAAAGGACGACAACCTAACACGCGGGATATTAGAGGGCCCTACAACGCGACGATATCACGTCTTACAAGGATGCTACGTTGTTGAAGCGAATGGGTTGTCGTTAAGCCCTTTGGGCCTTTTGAATGGGCCAACTCTCTGGGCTGGGACTGTGAACCGTCAATACATAAAAGATTTGTGCCCTCCACATGACGGGTACAATCATACCATCACTAATGCACTGGGTCCCATCAGAACTCCGAAGTTAAGCGTGCTTGGGCGAGAGTAGTAGTAGGATGGGTGACCCCCTAGGAAGTCCTCGTTTTACACTCCCCTTTACAATTTTTTTTGCCCCGGTTAGGGTTGCCAAGATACTTTATCTACCACCTTTCTATTACCGAATCCCACGGTACCATGGGCAAGACAACTTCGCTTCAAGTAGAGGCTGGGCCCGCAAACCGAGGGCATGGGGCTAGTGACCAGGTCTCCGTTGCCCCAGTGCCCATAACTTTTAATTCGTAAGGAGTTACGCGGCACACAGCATACCGTTGGAAAGCTCTTCGAGAGCTCTACGACGAGGGCAGCAAGCCTGCTCGACTGCGCCTGTTTTCAAAGCCCAAAATTGAACATTTTCATCAGTTTCCAGCCACTTTTCTTCTTTTGCTCTGTTTTTCCATCCCGGATCGTATGTCGTGAGCTGTTAAAAGGACGACTGTAACACCCCGATCCCTCTCGAGACCAGGAGTTCTATCAACCAATCTAATCACAACCCAAATCCAAACCCGGGCATAAATTTTTAGGGGAAACGGACAGAGTCTCCCCTATTTCTGGGCAAAAGCAAACCTGCGACAGCATAGAAGTGGACCAATACCATGTCCAACCATTCAATCACCTCAAGGCCATCTGAGCCTTGGTTCACAACATGTGAATCACAAGTAAATATACATACATGCTTAGCAATTAAACTACACCAACCTATTGCATAAAGTAGACTATCATGACTTTTTATCTTTTTCCCTTTGTCATTTCAAACATACATTGAAATTAAACTACATTAACTAAATACACAATCTAACTTATCAAACTACTTCAACAATCTAATGAAACTTAAATTACAATCCTTTTGACATTAAATACATATAATACATAAGAGCATACATCTTTACAACTTTGACAACTCAAGTCACACAGGCACGCAAGACAACTCTTCAAGCATGGACTTTCATGAAATCATGAACTTTCCAGCTAACATGGCATTTCTTGAAATGTGGTGGTGAGGAGTGAGTATACACAACACGTATACTCAGTGAGGGCGAGATAGATATCGAAGTGGAGAGAAAGAAGATCGTGCAATGCAAATAGGTACAGTTAAGCAATACAATCAATAAAAGGCATTCAATATAAACAACAATACAATTAAACAACTAAAGAAAGCATTAACACAACCAATCAAAGCTATACCATACTTTGAAGGCTACGGTTCACTCGAGCGAGTAATGTACCGATCACGATTCCGATGACTTTAACGATGACGCGCCGGCCCAACCCATCTTATAATACCAGTTTGGAATACCCCGGAAGTATCCATCAATTCTACGACCCAAAACTCCCTGGGAGGCAACCCAAGCGAGAAAAGGGAATAGCTACGGAGCTAGAGCAACCAACACTAGCAACCCGAGGCTACCCAGAGAGGCCCATCACTCACGTGCGAGACACTATGCAATGCAAGACTCGATACAAGGCGATAAACAAGCGATATCAAGCATTCTCAACAATTGATAAACATTTCAATCAATAATCAACTCTAACAAGCGTAATAAGCATTAACAAGCATTTGCAATCAAACAAGTAACAAGAATAACACCAACTAACATTATCAAGCAACAACAAGTATTCTATAGGCATTATAAGCATTCTATAGGCAACATAAGCATTCTATAATCAATATAATCATTCTATGAGCAATATAAGCATTCTATAATCAATATAAACATACTATAAGCAATATTCTATGAAAACACACAAAATCACAAAAATGGCCCCAACTTCAAAACAGTACTACTTTCAAACGAGCCACGAGCTTTGGAAACCGACTTCACCAATCCTCCTAGGTCACCATAAGGCACGTCTAAAGACCCCGAAACCCTACTTTACCCTAGAATTCACGCGAAGTCCCGATTTCCCCCTTTGCTCGTTCGAACTACAACTATATCAACCAAACACACAACCAATGCCATAATCGCACCAAAAGTGCTTCCATGGCCTCCCGTAACAATGCCAACACGCAAAACGAGAAAACGCCAAACTCGACCTAAACGATCCCGACTTTCACTAAGCTGTTTTTCTCCATTTTTCTATTACACATTCCAATTAAATCACACATTTAGGCATTCTAGCATATCTAGCACATTTCTACATCAACGGACAGCATAACAGAGCAACTTCATCGTTTCAAGGGTTTACTATTCATAAAACACTATTCAACAACCAATTTAAATTGCAATCTCAACATTTAACCGCAGAAAATGTTAAAAAGCTATAAATACATGTTCTACAATCAACAAGGAACATTCTTTAAGCAACAAAATGATTAAAACAACAATCTACGCATAAAATCCAAAAATCAAAGTTTAGATACAAATATTCCAAATGCACAAATAACGATGAAACCCTCACCTTAGACACTCATAGATGCTAGGAAAACCTCGTAGAGTGCCTCGAAAACCACCCCGCACAAGCCCACGTGAAGAATCGAAGATTTGAAGTTGAGATTTTCTTCTTTTCTCCTTGTTTTTTTTCGGCCCTTTTGTTTTCTGTTTCAGCTCTGATTTTTTTTTGTTGCTATTTTAGGCTATTAAAAAGGGTACAAGGTCAAAATGGTAAATCCCCTTGGTCAAAGCTCACTTAAGTTGGTCAAACTAACTTATTTTATGCATTTTTAGGCTAAAAAAACTAAGGAAACATCAATTCTAGCTAACAACAATTAAATTATAAAATTTAAGGTACTAAAATACTAGTTTCACTATTTGCTGAGGACTCGAATTCTTTCCTAACTATCTCTCTTGATATGCAATGCACGTTGCGACAACCAAGAAGTAACAATTAATTCTCAAATAATCTAAGAAATATATTATTTTTGGAAAGCATCATAGTTTAAAATTTACTCCGGCTCGGAGTTACTTTTCTCATTTATTTGAAACCCGAGTGATTTTTAACGCAAAACAACCAAAACCGATTATTAAAGTAATCAAAACAATCAAGGTAATCAATATTTATTTAGAATGATTAATTTAACTATTTCAAGAATATTTTAAGAATTATAAAGTTAATATTAAGCTACAAATGAAAGTTAATATAAACATGTAGTCAAATTCAATTAAACACTAACATTTAAGGTAACACTTAATTAATCACAAGAAAAGAATTTCAATTACTATAATTATTAGGAATAGATAATAATCTTTTAATTATTCAATTTACAACTACTAAATGCTTCCAAGAGGAATATTAAAATAGTGCAAGTTGGTTGATTTAACTAATTAAACAATTAATCAAATGCAGTCAAATGCTATTAAATATATGCCGGGTTCGGGTTATCACAACGACAACCTAACTCGCGGGATATTACAAGGCCATACAATGCGTCGATATCACGTCTTACGAGGATGCTGCGCTGTTGAAGCGGATGGGTTGTCGTTAAGCCTATTGGGCCTTACGAATAGGCCATCTCTCTGGTCTAGGACTGCAAACCGTCAACACATAAAGGATTTGTGCCCACAACTTGACAGTTACGATCATACCAGCACTAATGCACCGGATCCCATCAAATCTCCGAAGTTAAGTGTGCTTGGACGATAGTAGCACTAGGATGGGTGACCCCCTGGGAAGTCCCCGTGTTGCACCTCCTCTTTTCAATTTTTTTTGCCCCGGTTAGGGTTGCCAAGATACTTTATCCACTACATTTGTAATACCGAATCCCACGGCACCATCGTTGGAAAGCTCTCCGAGAGCTCTACGTCGGGGGCAGCAAGCCTATTCGGTTGTGCCTACTTTCAAAGCCAAAAATCGAATGTTTTCATCATTTTCGGGCCACTTTTCTTATTTTGCTTTGTTTTTCCGTCTCGGATTGTACGTCGTGAGCTGTTAAAAGGATGACAACCTAACTCGCTGGATATTAAATGGACCAACAACGCATCGGTATCACGTCTTGCGAGGATGCTGCGTTGTTGAAGCGGATGGGTTGTCGTTAAGCCCATTGGGCCTTTTGAATGGGCCATCTCTCTAGGCTGGGACTGTGAACCGTCAACACATAAAGGATTTGTGCCCACAACATGACGGGTGCAGTCATACCAGCACTAATGCACTGGATCCCATCAGAACTCCGAAGTTAAGCGTGCTTGGGCGAGAGTAGTACTAGGATGGGTGACCCCCTGGGAAGTCCTCGTGTTGCACCCCCCCTTTTCAATTTTTTTTGCCCCGGTTAGGGTTGTCGAGATACTTTATCTTCCACCTTTCTATTACCGAATCCCACGGTACCTGTCACGCCCCAACACGGCCTATAAGGTTAGACTAGGGTGTGATCTAAACGTTCAGGACATATCACATACTTAAACGTTTATGAAGATTACACACTTAATGTTTTTGGCCTAAACTCCAAAGTTTTTCAGAAAACCGGCAGCATAACGGCTGTAATTGGGCTCTTTGGTTTAACCTAATTCTCTAAACGCCTCAAAATTTACTATCTCAAATTCATTTCCAACTAAGATTACTATTTAACATCAATTGAAATGCCTATTGGTTATCTCGATGTCTCGTTTGATTTATAACCTAGCATGATACTATGTCTCGTTGGTTTGTTTATCCTTGTTACAAGAGTACCTGTTGATCTTAGCTTAATAGCGAGTACCTGTTTAAGATTGGATAAGTTCATTTACTTAGTCCGTAACTAGTACGTCGTAACCTATGATAGATACTAGCGGTAATAATAGCCAAAAATAATCATAGTAGTGTCTAGCATCAGTCTACTTAATACCAGTACAAACCAAAATTAGACCCCAAATTACAACGGGGGTCTTTTACATTTAGATATAGCAAGCAACATGAAAGAAATAGTCTTCAAGTAGCACAGAGTTCATAAGTAGCCACAATCACGCAAAGCAAACTAGACAGGCAATCACTCCAAAGATTCATCGTTAGACACACCGTCCTCGGGTACCTGTTCTGGATCTTCTTCACCTGAGATGATAAAAGAGGGTGAGTCCTTATGAACTCAGCGAGGGGGAACGAGAAATAGGTTTTGAAACTCATTTTCCGGTTCAACTTATGAAATCTTTTTGCAAGCATGAATATAACAATAATACAAGTACAGAAACAGAAATACCAGTCTTTCCTCCCCGAGGTTCTCTAGGAACCAAGCGATAGTACTTATACACATAGTAAAAAGGATACAGTGAGCTTTTTGATCTCAGATCAGTTCCAAGATCAATTGTTGCGGCTGACTTCAAATCATCCCCCAAACACGCCAGGTGGGTGTACTCCGGATGTACCCCGAAATCCTACGACCCAACTCTCCGAGGAAGTCTAGCCCCCAAGCGAGAGAGGGAATGGGACCATGGTAGTCACGGGTGCACCGGCAAGCCCGATGCCTCCCGGTGTGCGTGATCGCTACCATGCCAACAGGAAAGGTTGCAACCTTGTATGCAATGCACATTTATGACAGGTAATATATCACAGTAGGAGGACAACAAACTAGGTTGCCTCCGGACAGTCATAAGATTGCACATTGACAGGTAAACAAGCAGGACACGATAAGACAGGAAATTTCACTTGAAAGGCATATAGAGTTATATGAAAATTAAACAGGCAGCCATGTAACACATGTAAAACAGGCCATATAACTCATTGCGAAGCCCACGTGATCAAGTGATGAGATTATTCAACATGCAATGACATCAACATGGGTTCGGGTGCAAGAAAAGCTTATTTGTCAACATACAATGGTCAAAATCACATTTGAAGTTATAAGACATTTACGGGCAGCACACTAAGCATATAATTTCCACACAATATCCAAATGATCAACACTTAGCAAGACTACCTAGTCATTAGGGTTTCCGTTTCATGCTTAACCGCGTGATTAAACCCTAAGTCAACTCAAAATCATTCTCAAATCATGCATCATTCAATTCAAACATCCCCAAGTACCCAAAACAGTCCACACAACATTCCAACACCACAATTCCAAGCAATTAGTACCACAAGAGAGGTTACATCAATTTTCCAAGCATATAGCTAAGTGAAACCTTTACTGCAATAGGCTGTTTTCTCACAATCAATAGGATAATCAAAAAATCTCCAAATCCAGTGAATAAGATGTCAAATAAATCTTAAGAAGTTAACTAAAATCAGAAACAAACCTTGTATCAATTGGAGTTCGGGATCATTAGATATAGCTGAAACAGTGGAATAGCACAAAACTGTCCAGATTTGCACCCTTTTCAGAAATTGACGTTTTTGAGGTCCTTAGGGTCAGTTTTTGCCTTGGTCCATTTCTGACAAAATTGTCCGGAACTGAAAAATATAGCAGCACAACAAATTTTATACATTTTGGACATCATTTACTACGTCAAATATAGTTTGTTCCACAAGGTCAGTGCATCTGCCAAAACCTGCTTTAGTTTTCCAGATTTCCAGATTTGGTCACATTTTAAAGATTTGCCATTTTGAGGACCTTAGAGTCAAAATTAGCTTCGGCCTATTTCTGGGAAAAATGTTTAAAACTGTCCAAAATAGTCACCTACCAAATTTCAAGCATTTTCAACATCATTTTCCTAGCTAAACTTACCTCGAACAGACTGGTCAGAGAGCTGTCAACAATTTCGACTTCACCTAGCATCATTTTTAAGCCAAGATCTTGCCATGCATGGTTGTTTAAGCTTATGAACGACCATATAGCTCAAGTACAGAAGAAAATACACACACATATGAGCATGCATGTGAATTTTTGAAGAGTTTTCAAAAGGTTTTAACCCTCACCTTAGCAATCAACCACAAAGATGCACAAAAACTTGTTGAAGCTTCAAATCTCTTCTTCTTCTTGCTTAGCCGAGATTCCAACTTGGTTTCTCTATTTTTCCTAGCCTAGTGATCAATCTCTTAGCACATGCATGAGGTTAGAACAAGAAGAAAAGAAATGGAAGCCAAGAAAACTTACCTACGCCGAAAATGGTGACTCAAAATGTTTGCATGTGTGTTTCTTGCATCCTAGCTTGCTTGGGTGAGTTTCTTTGCTTGTGGTTTGTCTTGATGCACCTTAGGATGATGAAGATGAGCTAAGAGGTGGAGAGAACTCAGCCAAAACCGAAATGGAGAGAGAGAATGAGAGGGAGAGAGAGAAAATGTGAGAGGAAAGAAGAAATGACAAAAAAATGAAGGCTTTTGCATTATTCAAGCACTTGGTCAGCCTTGGGCCATTAAAATCTGATTTTTATGTCTTCAATGTGATTTTAAAATGTTTAGTATGGGCAAAGGTGGTTTCGTTGAGCAAGGTAGAGGATTTAGGTGGTTTTGAGCATTTTTTTATGGATTGTGCTAAGTGTTTGTCATAGTTTGTCTAGGAATAATTCTTTATGCATTTGTGTCATTAGAATTGTCATAGGAATGTAGGGAAATTAGGGAATCTAGGTAGAATAAAATATAGGAATGTTTGTTGATGAGTTGAATTATGAATAGAATAATAGTTGGTGGAAAATGTAGGAATAGTTTAGTATTATTTTATTGTTAGTGGAGTTTGTAGAGAATTTGAATTAGGAATATAATATTGGTTAGTGGATTGTGTAGGATTATTTTATTGTCTTGTGCTTTGTGTAGGATCCTTTATCGATTAGTGTGCGGGCACGCTTTCCTATGTCTATGGCACGCATTACGAGATAGGCATGAACTACGAGGTACAACACATATTTCAAGACTAAGGAACATACTTCAAGATAAGTGCACGGATTCTAATGCTAACACACGCAACCCTAGGTGAATGAACGTAGACCAAAATAAGGCACGTAATTCAATGCAATGCACGTAATTCAAGACACGACTCTTAAACCTAGGTTAAAGCACGCGGTTCAAGGTTAATGCACACGAAACTAAGAGACACATGCAAATCGAGGTCTCGCACGTAAATTAAGGTCATGGCACGTTTATCTAGGTATCGCACGTATATCGAGGATTAAGGCACACAATTCTAGGTTAAAGCACGTATAACGAGACATACACAAAAACCAAGACAGGGCACGTAATCCAAGATTGGTCATACAGTTCTGGGTCTAAGGCACGCAAATCGAGGTAAGGCACGTTATTCAGGGTCAGGCCTCACAGTACCATGGGCAAGACAACTTCTCTTCAAGTAGAGGCTGGGCCAGCGAACTGAGGGCGTGGGGCTAGTGACCAGGTCTCCGTCGCTCTGGTGCCCATAACTTTTAATCCGTAAGGAGTTACGCAACGCACAACAAACCGTTGGAAAGCTCTCCGAGAGCTCTACGACGGGGGCAGCAAGCCTGCTCAACTGCGCCTATTTTCGGAGCCCAAAATTGAACATTTTCATCAGTTTTAGGTCACTTTTCTTCTTTTGCTCTATTTTTCAGTCCCAGATCGTACGTCGTGAGCTGTCAAAAGGACGACAACCGAACTCGCGGGATATTTCAAGGCCCTACAATGCGTCAATATCACGTCTTACGAGGATGCTGCGTTGTTGAAGCATATGGGTTGTCATTAAGCCTATTGGGCCTTTCGAATAGGCCATCTCTCTAGTCTAGGACTGCGAACCGTCAACACATAAAGGATTTGTGCCTACAACTTGATGGTTACGATCATACCAGCACCAATGCACCGGATCCCATCAAAACTCCAAAGTTAAGCGTGCTTGGACGAGAGTAGCACTAGGATGGGTGAACCCCTGGGAAGTCCTCGTGTTGCACCCCCACTTTTCAATTTTTTTTGCCCTGGTTAAGGTTGCCAAGATACTTTATCCAGCACATTTGTATTACCGAATCCCACGGCACCTTGGGCAAGACAACTTCGCTTCACGTAGAGGCTGGGCCCGCAAACTGAGGGCGTAGGGCTTGTGACCAAGTCTTCGTCACTCCGATGCCTATAACTTTTAATCCGTAAGGAGTTACGTGGTGCACAACATATCATTGGAAAGCTCTCCGAGAGCTCTACGACGTGGGCAGTAAGGCTGCTTAGCTACACCTATTTTCGGTGCCCGAAATTAAAGGTTTTGATCAGTTTTGGGCCACTTTTCTTCTTTTGCTCAGTTTTTCCATTCCGTATCGTACGTCGTAAGCTGTTAAAAGGACAACAACCTAACTCGGGGGATATTACAGGGCCCTACAATACGTTGATATCACGCCTTACGAGGATACTGCGTTATTGAAGCGGATGGGTTGTCGTTAAGCCCATTGGGCCATTTGAATATGCCATATCTCTGGGCTGGGACTGTGAACCGTCAACACATAAAAGATTTGCGCCCTCAACATGACGGGTGCGATCATACCAGCATTAATGAACCGGACCCCATCAGAACTCCGAAGTTAAGCATGCTTGGTCGAGAGTAGTACTAGGATGTGTGACCCCCTGGGAAGTCCACGTGTTGCACCCACCTTTTTCAATTTTTTTTGCCCCGGTTAAGGTTGCCGAGATACTTTATCCACCACATTTCTATTACCGAATCCAACGGCACCTTGGGCAAGACGACTTCGCTTCACGTAGAGGTTGGGACCGCAAACTGAGGGCGTGGGGCTTGTGACCAGGTCTCCGTCGCTCCGGTGCCCATAACTTTTAATCCGTAAGGAGTTACGCGACGCACAACAAACCGTTGGAAAGCTCTCCGAGAGCTCTACGATGGCCTGCTCAACTACACCTATTTTCAGAGCCCAAAATTGAACATTTTCATCAGTTTTAGGTCACTTTTCTTCTTTTGCTATGTTTTTCAGTCCCAGATCATACGTCGTGAGTTGTTAAAAGGATGACAACCTAACTCTCGGGACATTAACGGACCCTACATTGCGTCGATATCATGTCTTGTGAGGATGCTGCGTTTCTGAAGCGGATGGGTTGTCGTTAAGCCCGTTGGGCCTTTTGAATGGGCTATCTCTCTAGGCTGGGACCGTGAACGGTCAACACATAAAGGATTTGTGCCCACAACATGACGGGTGTAATCATATCAGCACTAATGCACTAGATCCCATCAGAACTCCGAAGTTAATCTTGCTTGGGCGAGAGTAGTACTAGGATGGGTGACCCCCTGGAAGTCCTCGTGTTGCACCCTCCCTTTTCAATTTTTTTTGCCCCAGTTAGGGTTGCCAAGATACTTTATCCACCACATTTGTATTACCAAATCCCACGGCAACTTGGGTAAGATAACTTCGCTTCACGTAAATGCTGGGCCTGCAAACCGAGGACGTGGGCTTGTGACCAGATCTCCGTCGCTCCGGTGCCCATAACTTTTAATTCGTAAGGAGTTACGAGGCGCACAACATACCGTTGAAAAGCTCTCTGAGAGCTCTACGATGTGGGTAGCAAGCCTGTTCTGCTATGCCTATTTTCAGAGACAAAAATTGAACCTTTTTATCAGTTTCGGGCCACTTTTCTTCTTTTGCTCTGTTTTTTCATCCCAGATCGTAGGTCTTAAGCTGTTAAAAGGATGACAACCTAACTCGAGGGATATTACAAGTCCCTACAATGCGTCGATATCACGTCTTACAAGGATGCTGCGTTGTTGAAGCGGATGGGTTGTCGTTAAGCCCATTGGGCCTTTTGAATGGGCCATCTATCTGGGCTGGGACTGTGAACCGTCAACACATAAAGGATTTGTGCCCTCAACATGACGGGTGCGATCAGACCAGCATTAATGCACCAGATCCCATCAGAACTCCGAAGTTAAGCGTGCTCGGGCGAAAGTAGTACAAGGATGGGCGACCCCCTGGGAAGTCCTCGTGTTGCTCCCCTCTTTTCAATTTTTTTTGCCCCGGGTAGGGTTGCCAAGATACTTGATCCACCACATTTCTATTTCTGAATCCCACGGCACCTTGGGCAAGACAACTTCGGTTGACGTAGAGGTTGGGCCCGCAAACTGAGGGCGTAGGGCTTGTGACCAGGTCTCCGTCACTTAGGTGCCTATAACTTTTGATCCGTAAGGAGTTATGCGGCGCACAGCATACCGTTGGAAAGCTCTCTGAGAGTTCTATGACGTGGGCAACAAGCCTGCTTAGCTGCACCAGTTTTTGGAGCCCAAAATTGAACGTTTTCACCAATTTAGGGCCACTTTTCTTCTTTGCTCTGTTTTTCCATCCCAGATCGTACATCTTGAGCTTTTAAAAGGACGACAACCAAGCTCGCGGGACATTAGAGGGCCCTACAACGCGTTGATATCACGTCTGGCAAGGATGCTGTGTTGTTTAAGCGAATGGGTTGTCGTTAAGGCCATTGGGCCTTTTTAATAGTCCATCTCTCTAGGCACGGACTGTGAACGGTCAACACATAAAGGATTTGTACCCACAACGTGACGGGTGCGATCATACCAGCACTAATGCAGCGGATCCCATCAGAACTCCGAAGTTAAGCGTGCTTGGGTGAGAGTAGTACTAGGATGGATGACCCCCTGGGAAGTCCTCGTGTTGCACCCCCCCTTGTCAATTTTTTTTGCCCCAGTTAGGGTTCCCAAGATACTTTATCCAACACATTTGTATTACCGAATCCCACGGCACCTTGGGCAAGACAACTTCGCTTCACGTAAAGGCTGGGCCCGCAAACCGAGGGCGTGGGGCTTATGACCAAGTCTCTGTCGCTCCGGTGCCCAAAACTTTTAATCCGTAAGGAGTTACGTGACGCATAGGATACTGTTGGAAAGCTCTCCGAGAGCTCAACGATGGGAGCAGCAAGCATGTTCGGCATTGCCTATTTTCAGAGCCCAAAATCAAACGTTTTCATCAGTTTCGGGCCACTTTTCTTCTTTTGCTATGTTTTTCCGTCCCAGATCGTACGTCATGAGCTGTTAAAAGGACGACAACCTAACTCGCAGGATATTAGAGGGCCCTACAGCGCGTCGATATCTCATCTTGTGAGGATGCTGCGTTGTTGAAGCGGATGGGTTGTCGTTAAGCCCATTGGGCCTTTTGAATGGGCCATCTCTCTGGGCTGCGACTGTGAACCGTCAACACATAAAGGATTTGTGCCCTCAACATGACGGGTGCGATTATACCAGTACTAATGCACTGGATCCCATCAGAACTCCGAAGTTAAGCGTGCTTGGGTGAGAGTAGTACTAGGATAGGTGACCCCCTATGAAGTCCTTGTGTTGTACCCCAATTTTCAATTTTTTTTGCCCCGGTTAGGGTTGCCAAGATACTTTATCCACCACATTTCTATTACCGAATCCCACGGCACCTTGGGCAAGACAACTTGGCTTCACGTAGAGGCTGGGCCCGCAAACTGTGGGCATAGGGCTTGTGACCAGGTCTCTATCGCTCCGGTGACCATAACTTTTGATCCGTAAGGAGTTATGCGACGCACAGCATACCGTTGAAAATTTCTCCGAGAGCTCTATGACGAGGGTAGCAAGTCTGCTCATGCTGCGCCCATTTTTGGAGCCCAAAATTGAACGTTTTCATCAGTTTTGGGCCACTTTTCTTCTTTTGCTCTATTTTTCCTTCCCAGATCGTACGTTGTGAGTTGTTAAAAGGACGACAACCTAACTCGTGGGATATTACAGGGCTCTACAACGTGTCGATATCACATCTTACGACGATGTTGTGTTGTTGTAGCAAATGGGTTATCGTTAAGCCCACTGGGCCTTTTGAATGGGCCATCTCTCTGGGCTGCGACTGTGAACCGTCAACACATAAAGGATTTATGCCCTCAACATGACGGGTACGATCATACCAGTACTAATGCACCAGATCCCATCAGAACTCCGAAGTTAAGCGTGCTTGGGTGAGAGTAGTACTAGGACGGGTGACCCCCTGGGAGGTCCTTGTGTTGTACCCCCATTTTCAATTTTTTTTGCCTCGGTTAGGGTTGCCATGATTTGACCAAAAAAAAAAAGGTTGCCACGATACTTTATCCACCATATTTCTATTACCGAATCCCACGGCACCTTGGGCAAGACAACTTGGCTTCACGTAGAGGCTGGGCCTGCAAACCGTGGGCGTAGAGCTTGTGACCAAGTCTCCGTCGCTCTGGTGCCCATAACTTTTGATCCGTAAGGCGTTACGCGGTGCACAGCATACCGTTGAAAAGCTCTCCGAGAGCTTTATGACGAGGGCAGCAAGTCTGCTCATGCGGCACCCATTTTTGGAGCCCAAAATCGAACGTTTTCATCAATTTCGGGTCACTTTTCTTCTTTTGCTCTAATTTTTTGTCTCGGATCGTACGTCGTGAGTTGTTAAAAGGACGACAACCTAACTCGCATGACATTAGAGGGCCCTACAACTCATCGATATCACATCTTGCGAGGATGCTGCGTTGTTAAAGCGGGTGGGTTGTCATTAAGCCCCATTGGACCTTTTGAAAGAGCCATCTCTCTAGGCTGGGACTGTGAACGGTCAACACATAAAAGATTTGTGCCCACATCATGACGGGTGCGATCATACCAGCGCTAATGCACCGGATCCCATCAGAATTCCGAAGTTAAGCTTGCTTGGGCGAGAGTAGTACTAGGATGGGTGAACCCCTGGGAAGTCCTCGGGTTGCACCCCCCCTTGTCAATTTTTTTGCCCCAGTTAGGGTTGCCAAGATACTTTATCCACCACATTTGCATTACCGAATCCCACAGCACCTTGGGCAAGACAACTTCACTTCACGTAGAGGCTAGGCCCGCAAACCGAGGGCGTAGGGCATGTGACCAAGTCTCCGTCGCTCCGGTGCCCATAACTTTTGATCCGTAAGGAGTTACACTGCGCACAACATATCGTTGGAAAGCTCTCGAGGATCTCTATGATAGGGGCAGCAAGCCTGCATAGCTGCGCCCATTTTTGGGGCCCAAAATTGAATGTTTTCATCAGTTTCGGTCCACTTTTCTTCTTTTGGTCTGTTTTTCCATCTCGGATCGTACGTTGTGAGCTGTTAAAAGGACGACAACCTAACTCGCGGGATATTATAGGGCCCTACAAAGCGTCGATATCACGTCTTACATGGATGCTGCGTTGTTGAAGCAGATGGGTTGTCGTTAAGCCCATTGGGCCTTTTGAATGGACCATCTCTCTGGGCTGGGACTGTGAACCATCAGCACATAAAGGATTTATGCCCACAACATGACGAGTGCGATCATACCAGCACTGATGCACCGGATCCCATCAGAACTTCGAAGTTAAGTGTGCTTGGGCGAGAGTAGTACCAGGATGGGTGACCCCCTGGAAAGCCCTCGTGTTGCACCCCTGCTTGTCAATTTTTTTTTCCCCAATTAGGGTTGCCAAGATACTTTATTCACCACATTTGTATTACCGAATCCCACGGCACCTTGGGCAAGACAACTTCACTTCACGTAGAGGCTGGGCCCGCAAACCGTGGGCGTGGGGCTTGTGACCAGGTCTTCGTCGCTCCGGTGCCCAAAACTTTTAATCCGTAAGGAGTTACGCGGCGCACAGCATTCCGTTGGAAATCTCTCAGAGAGCTCTATGACAGGGGCAGCAAGCCTGTTCGGCTATGCCTATTTTCGAAGCCTAAAATCGAGCATTTTCATTTATTTCAGGCCACTTTTCTTCTTTTGCTCTGTTTTTCCATCTCGGATCGTACGTCGTGAGCTATTAAAAGGACGACAACCTAACTCGCGAGATCTTACAGGGCCCTACAAAGCGTCGATATCATGTCTTACGTGGATGCTGTGTTGTTGAATCGGATGGGTTGTCGTTAAGCCCATTGGACCTTTTGAAAGGACCATCTCTCTGGGCTGGGACTGTGAACTATCAACACATAAAGGATTTGTGCCCTCAACATGACGGGTGCGATCATACCAGCACTAATGCACCAGATCCCATCAGAACTCCGAAGTTAAGCATGCTTGGACGAGAGTAGTTCTAGGATAGGTGACCCCTTGGGAAACCCTCGTGCTGTACCCCCATTTTCAATTTTTTTTGCCCCTGTTAGGGTTGCCAAGATACTTTGTCCACCACATTTCTATTACCGAATCCCACGGCACCTTGGGCAAGACAACTTCGCTTCACGTAGAGGCTCGGTCCGCAAACCGAGGGCGTAAGGCTTGTGACCAGGTCTCCGCCGTTCCGGTGCCCATAAATTTTGAATCGTAAGGAGTTACGCGGTGCAAAGCATACTGTTGGAAAGCTCTCCGAGAGCTCTATGTCGGGGGCAGCAAGTCTGGCCAGCTGCGGCCATTTTTGGAGCCCAAAATTGAACGTTTTCATCAGTTTCTGTCCACTTTTCTTCTTTTACTATGTTTTTCTGTCCCGAATTGTACGTTGTGAGCTGTGAAAAGGACGACAACCTAACTTGCGGGATATTACATGCCCCTACAACTTGTTGATGTCACGTCTTTCGAGGAAGCTACGTTGTTGAAGCGGATGGGTTGTCGTTAAGCCCATTGGGCCTTTTGAATGGGCCATCTCTCTGGGCTGCGACTGTGAACCGTCAAAACATAAAGGATTTGTGCCCTCTACATGACGGGTGCGATCATACCAATACTAATGCACTGTATCTCATCAGAACTATGAATGTAAGCGTGCTCGGGTGAGAGTAATACTAGGATGGGTGACCCCCTGGGAAGTCCTCGTGTTGCACCCCCCTTTTCAATTTTTTTTGCCCCGGTTAGGGTTGCCAAGATACTTTACCCACCACATTTATATTATTGAATCCCATGGCACCTTGGGCAAGACAACTTCGCTTCACGTAGAGGCTGGGCCCGCAAACTGAGGCATGGGGCTTGTGACCAGGTCTCCGTCGCTTTGGTGCCCATAACTTTTAATCTGTAAGGAGTTATGCGACGCACAACATACTGTTGGAAAGCTCTCCGAGAGCTCTAAGACGGGGGTAGCAAGCCTACTCATTTGTGCCTGTTTTCGGAGCCCAAAATAGAATGTTTTCATCAGTTTCGGGCCACTTGTCTTCTTTTGCTCTATTTTTTCATCCCGGATGGTACGTTATGAGTTGTTAAAAGGACGACAACCTAACTCGCGGGACACTAGAGGGCCCTACAACACGTCAATATCTTGTCTTGCGAGAATGCTGCGTTGTTGAAGTAGATGGGTTGTCGTTAAGCCCATTGGACCTTTTGAATGGGCCATCTCTCTGGGCTGGGACTGTGAACCGTCAACACATAAAGGATTTGTGTCCACAACATGACGGGTGCGATCATACCAACACTAATGCACCGGATCCCATCAGAACTCTGAAGTTAAGCGTGTTTGGGCGAGAGTAGTACTAGGATGGGTGACCCCCTGGAAAGTCCTCGTGTTGCACCCCCCCTTTTCAATTTTTTTTGCCCCGGTTAGTGTTGCCAAGATACTTTATCCATCACATTTCTATTACCGAATCCTACGGCACCTTGGGCAAGACAACTTCGCTTCATGTAGAGGCTGGGCCTGCAAACCGAGGGCATAGGGCTTGTGACCAAGTCTCCGTAACTCCGGTGCCAATAACTTTTGATCTGTAAGGAGTTACGCAAGCGCACAGCATACCGTTGGAAAGCTCTCCGAGAGCTCTACGACGGGGGCATCAAGCTTGCTCAGTTGCGCCTGTTTTCAGAGAGCAAAATCAAACATTTTCATCAGTTTTGGGCCACTTTTCTTCTTGTGCACTATTTTTTCGTCCTAGATCGTACGTCGTGAGCTGTTAAAAGGACAACAACCTAACTCGCAGGACATTAGAGGGCCCTACAATGGGTCGATATCACGTCTTGCGAGGATACTGCGTTGTTGAAGTGGATGGGTTGTCGTTAAGCCAATTGGGCCTTTTGAATGGGCCATCTCTCTGGGCTGGGACTGTGAATGGTCAATACATAGGGGATTTGTGCTCACAACATGATGGGTACGAACTTACCAGCACTATTGCACTGGATCCCATCAGAACTCCGAAGTTAAGTGTGTTTAGGCGAGAGTAGTACTAGGATGGGTGACCCCCTGGGAAGTCCTCGTGTTGCAACCCCATTTTTCAATTTTTTTTTGCCCCGGTTAAGGTTGCTAAGATACTTTATCCACCACATTTTTTTTACCGAATCCCACGGTACCTTGGGCAAGACAACTTCGCTTCACGTAGAGGTTGGGCCTGCAAACTGAGGGCGGGGGGCTTATGACCAGGTCTTCGTCACTCCGGTGCCTATAACTTTTAATCCGTAAGGAATTACGCGGTGCACAACATACCGTTGGAAAGCTCTCCGAGAGCTCTACGACGGGGGCATCAAGCCTGCTCAGCTGTGCCAATTTTAGAGGCCAAAATTGAACGTTTTCTTCAGTTTCGGGCCACTTTTCTTGTTTTACTCTGTTTTTCCATCGTGGATCGTATGTCATGAGCTGTTAAAAAGACGACAACTTAATTCGCGGGACATTAGAGGGCCCTACAATGCATTGATATCACGTCCTACGAGGATGCTACGTTGTTGAAGCGTATGGGTTGTCGTTAAGCCCATTGGGCCTATTGAATGGGCCATCTCTCTGGGCTGGGACTGTGAACCGTCAACATATAAAGGATTTGTGCCCCCCAAATGACTGGTGCAATCATACCAGCACTAATGCACCGTATCCCATCAGAAATCCGAAGTTAAGCGTGCTTGGGCGAGAGTAGTACTAGGATGGGTGACCCCTTGAGAAGTCCTCGTGTTGCACCGCCCTTCTCAATTTTTTTTGCCTCGGTTAAGGTTGCCAAGATACTTTATCCACCACATTTCAATTACCGAATCCTACAGCACCTTGGGCAAGACAACTTTGCTTCACGTATCGACTGGGCCCGCAAACCGAGGGCTTTTGACCAGGTCTCCATCGCTCCGATGCCCATAACTTTTGATCCGTAAGGAGTTACACGGCACACGGTATACCGTTGGAAAGCTCTCCGAGAGCTCTACGATTGGGGCACCAAGCCTAGTTGGCTGCACCTATTTATGGAGCCCAAAATCAAACGTTTTCATCAGTTTCGATCCACTTTACTTTTTTTGATCTATTTTTTCATCTTAGATCGTACGTCGTGAGCTGTTAAAAGGACGACAACCTAACTCGCGGGACAATAGAGGGCCCTACAATGCGTCGATATCACGTCTTGTGAGGCTGCTATGTTGTTGAAGCGGATGGGTTGTCGTTAAGCCCATTGGGTCTTTTAAATGGACCATCTCTCTAGGCTGGGTCTGTGAACCGTCAACACATAAAGGATTTGTGCCCACAACATGGCGGGTGTGATCATACCAGCACTAATGCATCGGATCCCATCAGAACTCCGAAGTTAAGCCTGCTTGGGCAAGAGTAGAACTAGGATGGGTGACCCCCTAGGAAGTCCTCGTGTTGCACCCCCCCTAGGAAGTCCTCGTGTTGCACCCCCCCCCCCTTTTCAATTTTTTTTTGCCCCGGTTACGGTTGCCAAGATACTTTATCCACCACATTTCTATTATCGAATCCCACAGCTCCTTCGGCAAGACAACTTCGCTTCAAGTAGAGGCTGGGCTCGCAAACCGAGGCGTGGGGCTTGTGACCAGGTCTCTGTCGCTCTGGTGCCCATAACTTTTAATCTGTAAGGAGTTACGCGATGCACAACATACCGTTGGAAAGCTCTCCAAGAGCTCTACGACGAGGGCAGCAAGCCTGCTTAGCTGCGCTTGTTTTCGGAGCACAAAATTGAACGTTTTATTCAGTTTTGGGCCATTTTAATTCTTTAGCTCTATTTTTTTGTCTCATATCGTACGTCGTGAGCTGTTAAAAGGACGACAACTTAACTCGTGGGATATTACAGGGCCCTACAACACGTCGAAATCACGTCTTACGAGAATGCTGCGTTGTTGAAGCGGATGGGTTGTCGTTAAGCCCATTGGACCTTTTGAATGGGCCATCTCTCTAGGCTGGGACTGTGAACCATCAACACATAAAGGATTTGTGCCCAAAACATGATGGGTTCGATCATACCAGCACTAATGCACCGGATCCCATCAGAACTCCGAAGTTAAGCTTGTTTGGGCGAGAGTAGTACTAGGATGGGTGACCCCTAGGAAGTCCTCGTGTTGCACCGCCCCTTTTCAATTTTTTTTACCCCGGTTAGGGTTGCCAAGATATATTATCCACAACATTTCAATTACCGAATCCCACGACAGCTTAGGCAAGAAAGCTTCGCTTCACGTAGAGGCTGGGCCCGCAAACTGAGGGCGTAGGGCTTGTGACCAGGTCTCCGTTACTCCGGTGCCCATAACTTTTTATCCGTAAGGAGTTACGCGGCGCAGAGCATACTGTTGGAAAGCTCTTCGAGAGTTCTACGACGGGGGTAGTAAGCCTTCTATGCTGCGCCTATTTTTAGTGCCCAAAATCGAATGTTTTCATCAGTTTCGGTCCACTTTTCTTCTTTTGCTCTATTTTTTCATCCGGATCGTACGTCGTGAGCAGTAAAAAGTACGACAACCTAACTCGTGGGACATTCGAAGGCCCTGCAATGCGTCGATATCACGTCTTGCGAGGATGCAGCATTGTTGAAGCGGATGGGTTGTCGTTAAGCCCACTGGGCCTTCTGAATAGGCCATCTCTCTGGGCTGGGACTGTGAACCGTCTACACATAAAGGATTTATGCCCACAACATGAAAAATGCGATCATACCAGCACTAATGCACCGGATCCCATCAAAACTCTGAAGTCAAGCGTGCTTGGGCGAGAGTAGTACTAGGATGGGTGACCCCTTGGGAAGTCCTCGTGTTGCACCCTCCCTTTTCATTTTTTTTTGCCCCAGTTAGGGTTTCCAAGATACTTTATCCTCCACAGTTCTATTACCGAATCCCACGGCACCTTGGGCAAGAAAAATTTCGCTTCACGTAGTGTCATGCCCCAACCCGGCCTATAAGGTTAGACTAGGGTGTGAATTAACATTCAAGTGACATCAGGTACTTAGCTGTTTAAGAAGATTAACACCTAGTGATTTAGTCTAAACTCCAAAGTTTTCCCAAAAAATCGGCAGCATAACGGCTGTAATTGGCCCTTTGGTTTGACCTAATTCTCTAAATGCCTCAAAATTTACCATCTCAATCTCATTTCCAACTAAGATTACTAGTTTACCATCAAATGAATTGTCTATTGTTTATGCGACGTCCTGTTTGATTTATAGCCTAGCATGATACTATGTCTCGTTGTTTGTTTGTCCTCGTTACAATTATATCTGTTGATCTGAGCTCAATAGCAAGTACCTGTTAAGATTGGATAAGTTCATTTACTTAGATCTTAACTAAAGCGTCGTAACCTAAGATAAATACTACCGGTGACAAAAGCAAAACAATCATAGTAGTGTTATGCCCAGCATCAGTCTACTTAATATGAGTACAAACCAAAATTAGACCCCAAATTACAACGGGGGTCTTATACATTAGCAACAACAAGCAACATAAAATAAATGGTCTTCAAGTAGCACAAGGTACACAAGTAGTCACGTTCAAGCAAAACAACAATAACAGGCAATCACTCTAAGGGTTCATCATTAGGTACATTGAGCTTGGGTTCCTGTACCTGTTCTTCTTCACCTGAGATGATAAAAGAGGGTGAGTCCTTATGAACTCAGCGAGGGGGAATGAGAAATAAGTTTTGAAACTCATTTTCTGGTTAAACTTATGAAAATCCCTTTCTCAAACATGAATACAACAGAAATACAAGTACAGAACAGGAATACCGATCTTTCCTCCCCGAGGTTCTTTAGGATCCAAGCGGGAGTACTTATACACATAATAAAAAGGATACGGTGAGCTTTTGCTCTCAGATCAGATCCAGGATCAATTGTTGCGGCCGACTTCAAATCATCCCCCAAACACGCCAGGTGGGTGTACTCCGGATGTACCCCAAAATTCTACGACCCAACTCTCCGAGGAAGTCTAGCCCCCAAGCGAGAGAGGGAATGGGACCATGGTAGTCACGGGTGCACCGGCAAACCTAATGCCGCCCAGTGTGCGTGATCGCTACCATGCCAACAGGAAAGGTTGCAACCTTGTATGCAATGCACATTCATGACAGGTAATATATATCACAGAAGTAGGACAACAAAGTAGGTTGCCTCCGGACAGTCATAAGATTGCACATTGATGACAGGCAAACAAGCAGGACACGATAAGATAGGAAATTTCACTTGAAAGGCATATAGAGTTATATGAAAATTAAACGGGCAGCCATGTAACACATGTAAAACAGGACATATAACTCATTAAGAAGCCCACGTAATCAAGTGATAAGATTATTCAACATGCAGTGAAATTAACATGGGTTCGGTAGCAAGAAAAGCTTATTTGACAACATGCAACGGTCAAGATCACTTTCAAAGTTATAAAACATTCACGGGCAGCCCACTAAGTGTATAATTACCATGCAATATCCAAATGATCAACACTTAGCAAAACTACCTAGTCATTAGGGCTTCCATTTCATGTATATTCGTGCAATTTGAGCCTCAACCCAACTCAATATTAATCTCAAACCACACATCATTTAATTCAACATCATCAAACATTCAAAACAGTCCACACAACATCCCAACACCACATTTCCACACAATTAGTACCACAAGAGAGGTTACAACAATTTTCCCATGCATGTAACTAAATGAAACCTTTACTGCAATAGGCTGTTTTCTCACAATCAATAGGATAATCAAAAAATCTCCAAATTCAGTGAATAAGATTTCAAATTAAAGCTTAAGAAGTTAACTAAAATCAGAAACAAGCCTTGCATCAATTGGAGTTCAGAATCATTAGTTATAGCCGAAACAGTGAGGTAACACAAAACTGTCCAGATTTGCATACTTTTCAGAAATTGACGTTTTTTAGGTCCTTAGGGTCCGTTTTAGCTTTGGTCCATTTCTGAAAAAATTGTCCAGAACTGAAAAATATAGAAGCTCACCAAATTTCATGCGTTTTGTACAACATTTACTAAGTCAAATATGGTTCGTTCCACAAGGTCAGTGCATCTGCCAAAACCTGATTCATTTTTCCAGATTTCCAGATTTGGTCACATTTTAATGATTTGCCATTTTGAGGACATAAGAGTCAAAATTTGCTTCGGCCTATTTCTGGGAAAAATGTTCAAAACTGTCCAAAATAGTCACCCACCAATTTTCAAGCATTTTCAACATCATTTGCTTAGCTAAACTTACCTCGAACATACTGGTCAGAGAGCTGTCATCCATTTCGACTTCACCTAGCATCATTTTCAAGCCAAGATCTTGCCATGCATGGTTGTTTAAGCTTATGAACGACCATATAACTCAAGTACAGAAGAAAATACAAACATTTATGAGCATGCATGTGAGTTTTTAAAGAGTTTTCAAAAAGGTTTTAACCCTCACCTTAGCAATCAACCACAAAATGCTCAAAACCTTTGTTGAAGCACAACTTTCTCCTTCTCCTTGCTTAGGCGACAACCCAACTAGCTTTTCTCTATTTTTCCTAGCTTAGTGATCAAACTATTAGCACATGCATGAGGTTAAAACATGAAGAAAACAAATGGATGTTGAGAAGCTCACCTAAGCCGATTATGAAGCTTCAATGCACATGCATGAGTGATTTCGAACTCTAGCTTGCTTGGTTCGATTTTTTTGATGGTTGCTTGACTTGATTTGCTATGTTGTGAGGGAGAGAAGCTATGGAGGCAGCAATGAGCAGCTAGGGCCGAGAGAGAGAGTGGGAAATGAGAGTGAGAGAGAAATGTGAGAGGAAGAAATGAATGAAATGAAAATAAAACAAAAGCCTTGCAAGTTGAGGAGCATGCTCGGCCTTGATGCTTTCAATTTCAGCTTTTGTCTTCAAAATGCTTTAAATTTTGAAATGTCTAGCATGGCAAGGTGTTATGGCCAAGAATGGTGAGGAGATTGAGTGATATTTGAGCAATTTTTTAATGCCTTGAGTCATAGTTTGTCTTAGCATGCAATAGAATAAAATAATTTGCTCAAACCTTGTGCAAAACCATGGTATGGTCGGCCAAGGCTAATAAAATAGCTGAATTTGTGTCATCTTGAGCATTATTCTAATTGTATTTTGAAGTGCAAAAAGAATAATGGATAAAGAATAAGGAATGTTTTGTTTTTGGTGCATTTTTGTCTTCTAGTGAATGGAATTTGGATTATTATATTGATAGTGGACTTTGTAGAATTGTTTAATAGTCTAGTGCTTCGTGGAAGATGCTCTCTTGATTAGCGTGAAGGCACGCTTTCCTAGGTCTAGGGCACACACTACGAGGTAGGACACGAACTATGAGATGAATGCACGTTTCAAGTAAATGCACGCAATTCCAAACGAATGCACGTAATTCAATGCATGACACATAAAATGAACTCATTTCTTAAACCTAGGTCATGGCACGCAAATCTAGGTTAGGGCAAACGAAGCTAGGTTTTGCATGAAATTCGGGGTCGGACCTCACACGTAGAGGCTGGGCCTGCAAACCGAGGGCGTAGGGCTTGTGTCCATGTCTCCGTCGCTCCGGCGCCCATGACTTTTAATCCGTAAGGAGTTACGTGGCGCACAGCATACCATTGAAAAGCTCTATGAGTGCTCTACGACGAGGACAGCAATCCTGCTGAGCTGCAACTGTTTTCAGAGCCCAAAATTGAAAGTTTTCATCAGTTTCGGGCCACTTTTCTTCTTTTGCTCTATTTTTTCATCCCGGATCGTACGTCGTGAGCTGTTAAAAGGACGACTACCTAAGACGTAGGATATTACAAGGCCCTACAATGCGTCGATATCACGTCTTGCTAGGATGCAGCGTTGTTGAAGCAGATAGGTTGTCGTTAAGCCCATTGGCCGTTTTGAATGGGCTATCTCACTGGGCTGGGACTGTGAACGGTCAACACATAAAGGATTTGTGCCCACAACATGACGGGTGCAATCATACCAGCACTAATGCATCGGATCCCATCAGAACTCCGAAGTTAAGTGTGCTTGGGCGAGAGTAGTACTAAGATGGGTGACCCCAGGGAAGTCCTCGTGTTGCACCCCCCCTTTTCAATTTTTTTTGCCCCGGTTAGGGTTGCCAATATACTTTATCTACCACATTTCTATTACCGAATCCCACGGAACCTTGGGCCAGACAATTTCGCTTCACATAGAGGCTGGGCCCGCAAACCGAAGGCGTATGGCTTGTGACTAGGTCTCCGTCGCTCTGGTGCCCATAACTTTTGATTCGTATGGAGTTACGTGGCGCACAGCATACCGTTGGAAAGCTCTCCAAGAGCTCTATGATGGGGGAAGCAAACTTGCTTAGTAGTGCCATTTTTGGAGCCCAAAATTGAACGTTTTCATCAGTTTTGGACCACTTTTCTTCTTTTGCTCTGTTTTTCCAACCCGGATCGTACGTCGTGAGATGTTAAAAGGACAAAAACCTAACTCGCGGGATATTATAGGGCCCTACAATGCGTTGATATCACGTCTTACGAGGATGCTACGTTGTTGAAGCGAATGGGTTGTCGTTAAGGCCTTTGGGCCTTTTGAATGGGCCATCTCTCTGAGCTGGGACTGTGAACCGTCAACACATAAAAGATTTGTGCCCTCCACATAACAGGTGCGATCATGCCAGCACTAATGCACCGGATCCCATCATAACTCCGAAGTTAAGCTTGCTTGGGCGAGAGTAGTAGTAGGATGGGTGACCCCCTGGGAAGTCCTCGTGTTGCACCCCTTTTTTCAATTTTTTTTGCCCCGGTTAGGGTTGTCAGGATACTTTATCTTCCACCTTTCTATTACTGAATCCCACGGTACCATGGGCAAGACAACTTCGCTTCAAGTAGAGGATGGGCCCGCAAACCGAGGCGTGGGGCTAGTGACCAGGTCTCTGTCGCTCCGGTGCCCGTAACTTTTAATCCGTAAGGAGTTATGTGGCGCACAACATACCGTTGGAAAGCTCTTCGAGAGCTCTACGACGGGGGTAGCAAGCCTGTCGGCTGCGCCTATGTTTGGTGCCCAAAATTGAACATTTTCATCAGTTTTAGGCCACTTTTCTGCTTTTGCTCTGTTTTTCCGTTCCGTATCGTACGTCATAAGCTGTTAAAAGGATGACAACCTAACTCGGGGGATATTACAAGGCCCTACAACGCGTCGATATCACGTCTTACGAGGATGCTACATTATTGAAGCAGATAGGTTGTCGTTAAGTCCATTGGGCCTTTCGAATGGGCCATCTCTCTGGGCTGGGACTGTGAACCGTCAACACATAAAGAATTTGTGCCCTCAACATGACGGGTGCGATCATACCAACATTAATGAACCGGACCCCATCAGAACTCCGAAGTTAAGCGTACTTGGTCGAGAGTAGTACTAGGATAGGTGACCTCCTGGGGAGTCCTCGTGTTGCACCCATCCTTTTCAATTTTTTTTGCCCCAGTTAGGGTTGCCGAGATACTTTATCCACCACATTTCTATTACCAAATCCCACGGCACCTTAGGCAGGACAACTTCGCTTCACGTAGAGGCTGGGCCCACAAACTGAGAGCTTGGGGCTTAT
The DNA here is from genome assembly GCA_037974665.1 of Ehretia macrophylla. NCBI lineage: Eukaryota > Viridiplantae > Streptophyta > Magnoliopsida > Boraginales > Ehretiaceae > Ehretia > Ehretia macrophylla. The sequence goes on from CM075767.1 coordinate 69,939,768, forward strand.
GACCAGGTCTCTGTTGCTCCGGAGCCCATAACTTTTAATTCGTAAGGAGTTACGTGATGCACAACATACCGTTTGAAAGCTCTCCAAGAGTTCTACGACGAGGGCAGCAAGCCAGCTTAGCTGCGCCTGTTTTCGGAGCCAAAAATTGAACATTTTCATCAGTTTCGGGCAACTTTTCTTCTTTTGCTGTGTTTTTCTATCCCAGATCGTACGTCGTGAGTTGTTAAAAGGACGACAACCTACCTCGCGTGACATTAAAGGGCCCTACAACATGTCGATATCACGTCTTGCGAGGATGCTGCGTTTCTGAAGCGGATGGGTTGTCGTTAAGCCCATTGGGCCTTTTGAATGGGCCATCTCTCTGGGCTGGGACTGTGAACCATCGACACATAAAGGATTTGTGCCCTCAACATGACGGGTGTGATCAGACCAGCATTAATGCACCAGATCCCATTAGAACTCCGAAGTTAAGCATGCTTGGGCGAGAGCAGTACTAGGATGGGTAACCCCCTAGAAGTCCTCGTGTTGCACCCCCCATTTCAATTTTTTTTGCCCTAGTTAAGGTTGCCAAAATACTTTATCCACCACATTTCTATTACCGAACCCCACGGCACCTTGGGCTAGACAACTTCGCTTCACGTAGAGGCTGGGCCCGTAAACCGAGGGCGTAGGGATTTTGACCAGGTCTCTGTCCCTCCGGTGCCCCTAACTTTTTATCCGTACAGAGTTACGCGGTGCACAGAATACCGTTGGAAAGCTTTCCGAGGGCTCCATGACGGGGGCAGCAAGCCTGCTCAGCTACATCCATTTTTGGAGCCCAAAATCGAACATTTTCATCAGTTTCAGGCTACTTTTCTTCTTTTGCTCTATTTTTGTGTCCTGGAGCATATGTTGTGAGCTGTTAAAAGGACGACAACTTAACTCACGGGATATTACAAGGCCCTACAATGCGTCGATATCACATCTTACGAGGATGCTGCGTTGTTGAAGTAGATGGGTTGTTGTTAAGCCCATTGGGCCTTTTGAATGGGACATCTCTCTGGGCTGGGACTGTAAACCGTCAACACATAAAGGATTTGTGCCCACAACATGACAGGTGTGATCATACCAGCACTAATGCACCGTATCCCATCAGAACTCTGAAGTTAAGTGTGCTTGGGTGAGAGTAGTACTAGGATGGGTGACCCCCTGGGAAGTCCTCGTGTTGCACCCCCCATTTTCAATTTTTTTTGCCCCGGTTAGGGTTGCCAAGATACTTTATCCACCAAAATTGTATTACCGATTCCCACGGCACCTTAAGCAAGTCAATTTCGCTTCACGTAGAGGCTGGGCCAGCAAACCGAGGGCGTAGGGCTTGTGAACAGGTCTCAGTTGCTCCGGTGCCGATAACTTTTAATCCGTAAGGAGTTACGTGGCGCACAACATACCGTTGGAAAGCTCTTCGAGCGCTCTACGACGGGGGAAGCAAGCCTGTTTGGTTGTGCCTATTTTCGGAGCCCAAAATCAAATGTCTTCATTAGTTTCAGGCCACTTTGCTTCTTTTGCTTTGTTTGTTAGTCTCGGATCGTACGTCGTGAGCTGTTAGAAGGATGACAACCTAACTTGTTGGATATTATCGAGCCCTACAAGATGTCGATATCATGTCTTACGAGGATGCTCCGTTGTTGAAGCGGATGGGTTGTCGTTAAGACCATTGGGCCTTTTGAATGGGCCATCTCTCTAGGCTGGGACTATGAACCGTCAACACATAAAGGATTTGTACCCACAACATGACGGGTGCGATCATACCAGCACAAATGCATCGGATCCCATAAGAACTCCAAAGTTAAGCGTGGTTAGGCAAGAGTAGTACTATGATGGGTGACCCCTTGGAAAGTCCTCGTGTTACACCCTCCCTTTTCATTTTTTTTTGCCCTGGTTAGGGTTGCCAAGATAGTTTATCCTCCAAATTTCTATTACAGAATCCCATGGCACCTTGGGCAAGACAACTTCGCTTCACGTAGAGGCTGGGCCTGCAAACCGAGGGTGTGGGGCTTGTGACCAAGTCCCCGTCGCTCCGGTGCCTATAACTTTTAATCCGTAAGGAGTTAGGTGGTGCACAGCATACCGTTGGAAAGCTCTCCGAGAGCTCTACGATGGGGGCAGCAAGCCTGTTCGACTGTGCCAATTTTCGGAGCCCAAAATTGAACGTTTTCATCAGTTTTATGCCACTTTTCTTCTTTGGCTCTGTTTTTTCGTCCCGGATCGTACGTTGTGAGCTGTTAAAAGTACGACAAACTAACTTGCAGGATATTATCAGGGCCTACAATGCATCAATATCACGTCTTACGAGGACGCTGCGTTGTGAAAACGGATGGGTTGTCGTTAAGCCCATTGGGCCTTTTGAACGGGCCATCTCTCTGGGTTGGGACTGTGAACCGTCAACACATAAAGGATTTGTGCCCTCAACATGACGGGTGCGATCATACTAGCACTAATGCACCGGATCCCATCAGAACTCCGAAGTTAAGCATGCTTGGGCGAGAGCAGTACTAGGATAGGTAACCCCCGAGGAAGTCCTCGTGTTGCACCCCCCATTTGAATTTTTTTTGCCCCAGTTAGGGTTGCCAAAATACTTTATCCACCACATTTATATTATCGAATCCCACGGCACCTTGGGCAAGACAACTTCGCTTCACATAAAGGCTGGGCCCGCAAACCGAGGGCGTAGGGCTTTTGACCAGGTCTTCGTCGCTCCGGTGCCCATAACTTTTGATCCATAAGGAGTTACGCGGCGTACAGCATACCGTTGGAAAGCATTCCGAGAGCTCTATGACGGGGGCAGCAAGCCTGCTCTGCTGCGCCCGTTTTTGGTGCCCAAAATCAAACATTTTCATCAATTTCGGGCCAATTTTCTTCTTTTGCTCTATTTTTCTGTCCAGGATCGTATGTTGTGAGCTGTGAAAAGGACGACAACCTAACTCGCGGGATATTACAAGGCCTTACAATGCATCGATATCACATCTTACAATGATGCTACATTGTTGAAGCGGATGGGTTGTCGTTAAGCCCATTGGGCCTTTTGAATGGGACATCTCTTTGGGTTGGGACTGTGAACCGTCAACACATAATGGATTTGTGCCCACAACATGACGGGTACGATCATACCAGCACTAATGCACCGGATCCCATCAGAACTCCGAAGTTAAGCGTGCTTGGGCGAGAGTAGTACTAGGATGGGTGACCCCATGGGAAGTCCTCGTGTTGCACCCCCCCCCCCCCTTTTCAATTTTTTTTGCCCTGGTTAGGGTTGCCAAGATACTTTATCCACCACATTTGTATTACCGAATCCCACGGCACCTTGGGCAAAACAACTTTGCTTCACGTAGAGGCTGGGCCAGCAAACCGAGGGCGTAGGGCTTGTGACCTGGTATCTGTTGCTCCGGTGCCCATAACTTTTAATTCGTAAGGAGTTATGCGGCGCACAATATACCGTTGGAAAGCTCTCCGAGAGCTCTACGACGGGGGCAGCAAGCATGTTTGGCTGTACCTATTTTCAGAGCCCAAAATTGAACGTTTTCATCAGTTTCCAGCCACTTTTCTTCTTTTGCTATGTTTTTTCATCCCGGATCGTACGTCGTTAGCTGTTAAAAGGATGACAACCGAACCTGCGGGATATTATCGGGCCCTACAACGCGTTGATTTCACATCTTATGAGGATACTGCGTTGTTGAAGCGAATGGGGTGTCGTTTAGCCCATTAGGCCTTTTGAATGGGCCATCTCTTTGGGCTGGGACTGTGAACCGTCAACACATAAAGGATTTGTGCCCTCAACATGATGGGTGCGATCATAGCAGCACTAATGCACCGGATCCCATCAGAACTCTGAAGTTAAGCGTGCTTGGGCGAGAGCAGTACTAGGATGGGTTACCTCATGGGAAGTCCTAGTGTTGCACCCCCATTTCAATTTTTTTTGCCCCAGTTAGGGTTGCCAAGATACTTTATCCACCACATTTCTATTACCGAATGCCACAGTGCCTTAGGCTAGACAACTTCGCTTCACATAGAGGCTGGGCCCGCAAACCGAGGCCATAGGGCTTTTGACCAGGTCTTCGTCGCTCCGGTGCCCATGACTTTTGATCCATAAGGAGTTACGCGGCGTACAACATACCGTTGGAAAGCTCTCCGAGAGCTCTATGATGGGGGCAACAAGCCTGCTCAGCTGCGCCCCTTTTTGGAGCCCAAAATTGAATGTTTTCATAAGTTTCGGACCGCTTTTCTTCTTTTGCTATGTTTTTTCATCCCGGATCGTACGTCGTGAGCTGTTAAAAGGTCGACAACCTAACTTGCAGGATATTACAAGGCCCTACAATGCATCGATATCACGTCTTATAAGGATGCTACGTTGTTGAAGCGGATGGGTTGTCGCTAAACCCATTGGGCCTTTTGAATGGGCCATCTCTCTAGACTAGGACTGTGAACCGTCAACACATAAAGGATTTGTGCCCTCCATATGATAGGTACAATCATACCAGCACTAATGCACCGGATCCCATCAGAACTTCGAAGTTAAGCATGCTTGGGCGAGACTAGTACTAGGATGGGTGACCCCCTGGGAAGTCCTCGTGTTGTACCCCACTTTTTCAATTTTTTTTGCCCCGGTTAGGGTTGCCAAAATACCTTATCCACCACATTTCTATTACCGAATCCCACGGCACCTTGGGCTAGATAACTTCACTTCATGTAGAGGCTGGGCCCGCAAACCGAGGGCGTAGGGCTTATGACTAGGTCTCCATCGCTCCGGTGCCCATAACTTTTGATCCATAAGGAGTTACACGGTGCACAACATACCGTTGAAAAGCTCTCTGAGAGCTCTACAACGGGGACAACAATCCTGTTCAGCTGTAAATATTTTCAGAGCTCAAAATCGAACGTTTCATCAGTTTTGGGCCACTTTTCTTCTTTTGCTCTGTTTTTTCATCCCGGATCGTACGTCGTGAGCTGTTAAAAGGATGACTACCTAAGTCGCGGGATATTACAAGGCCCTACAATGCGTCGATATCACGTCTTGCGAGGATGCTGCGTTGTTGAAGCGGATGGGTTGTCGTTAAGCCCATTGGGCCTTTTGAATGGGCCATCTCTCAAGGCTGGGAATATGGGCCGTCAACACAAAAAGGATTTGTGCCCACAACATAATGGTTGTGATCGTACCAGTACTAATGTACCGGATCCTATCAGAACTCTGAAGTTAAGCGTGCTTGGGCAAGAGTAGTACTAGGATGGGTGACCCCCTGGGAAGTTCTCGTGTTGCACCCCCACTTTTCAATTTTTTTTGCCCCGGTTAGGGTTGCCAAGATACTTTATCCACCATATTTCTATTACCGAATCCGACGGCACCTTGGGAAAGACAACTTCGCGTCACGTAAAGGCTGGGCCCACAAACCGTGGGCGTAGGGCTTGTGACCAGGTCTCCGTCGCTCCGGTGCCTATAACTTTTGATACGTAAGGAGTTACGCGGTGCACAGAATACCGTTGGAAAGTTCTCCGAGAGCTATATGACGAGAGCAACAAGTCTGCTCATGCTGCGCCCATTTTTGGAGCCTAAAATCGAACGTTTTCATCACTTTCGGGCTACTTTTCCTCTTTTGCGTGTTGCACCCCCCTTTACAATTTTTTTGCCCCGGTTAGGGTTGCCAAGATACTTTATCTACCACCTTTCTATTACCGAATCCCACGGTACCATCGGCAAGACAACTGCGCTTCAAGTAGAGGCTGGGCCCACAAACTGAGGGCGTGGGGCTAGTGACCAGGTCTCCGTCGCTCCAATGCCCATAACTTTTAATCCCAAAGGAGTTACGCGACGCACAGCATACCGTTGGAAATCTCTTCGAGAGCTCTACAACGAGGGCAGCAAGCCTACTCGACTGCGCCTGTTTTCGAAGCCCAAAATTGAACATTTTCATCAGTTTCCAGCCACTTTTATTCTTTTGCTTTGTTTTTCCGTCCTGGATCGTATGTCGTGAGCTGTTAAAAGGATGACAACCTAACTCGCGGGATATTACAAGGACATACAATGCATCGATATCACGTCTTACGAGGATGTTGCGCTGTTGAAATGGATGGGTTGTCGTTAAGCCCATTGGGCCTTACGAATAGGCCATCTCTCTAGTCTAGGACTGCGAAACGTCAACACATAAAGGATTTGTGCCCACAACTTGATAGTTACGATAATACCAGCACTAATGCACCGGATCCCATCAAAACTCCGAAGTTAAGTGTGCTTGGACGATAGTAGCTCTAGGATAGGTGATCCCCTAGGAAGTCCTGGTGTTGCACCCCCCCTTTTCAATTTTTTTTGCCCCGGTTAAGGTTGACAAGATACTTTATCCACCACAGTTGTAATACTGAATCCCACGGCACCATCGTTGGAAAGCTCTCCGAGAGCTCTACGACGGGGGTAGTATGCCTATTCGGCTGTGCCTATTTTTAGAGCAAAAAATTGAACATTTTCATCATTTTCGGGCCACTTTTCTTATTTTGCTCTATTTTTTCATCCCGGATCGTACGTCGTCAGCTGTTAAAAGGATGACAACCTAACTCGTGGGATATTATATAGACCAACAACGCGTCGATATCACGTCTTGCGAGGATGCTACGTTGTTAAAGTAGATGGGTTGTCGTTAAGCCCATTGGGCCTTTTGAATGGGCCATCTCTCTGGGCTGGGACTGTGAACCATCAACACATAAAGGATTTGTGCCCACAACATGACGGGTGCGGTCATACCAGCACTAATGTACTGGATCCCATCAAAACTCCGAAGTTAAGCGTGCTTGGGCGAGAGTAGTACTAGGATGGGTGACCCCCTGGGAAGTCCTCGTGTTACACCGCCCCTTTTTCAATTTTTTTTGCCCCGATTAGGGTTGCCGAGATACTTTATCTTCCACCTTTCTATTACTGAATCCCACTGTACCATGGGCAAGACAACTACGCTTCAAGTAGAGGCTGGGCCCGCGAAACGAGGGCATGGGGCTAGTGACCAGGTCTCCGTCGCTCCGGTGCCCATAACATTTCATCCGTAAGAAGTTACGCAACGTACAACAAACCGTTGGAAAGCTCTCCGAGAGCTCTACGATGGGGGTAGCAAGCCTGCTCGACTGCGCCTGTTTTCGGAGCCCAAAATTGAACATTTTCATCAATTTTAGGCCACTTTTCTTCTTTTGATATGTTTTTCAGTCCCGGATCGTACGTCGTGAGCTGTTAAAAGGACGACAACCGAACTCGCGGGATATTTCAAGGCCCTACAACGCGTCGATATCACGTCTTACGAGGATGCTGCATTGTTGAAGCAGATGGGTTGTCATTAAGCCCATTGGGCCTTTCGAATAGGCCATCTCTCTGGTCTAGTACTACGAACCGTCAACACATAAAGGATTTGTGCCTACAACTTGACGGTTGCGATCATACCAGCACCAATGCACCGAATCCCATCAAAACTCCGAAGTTAAGTGTGCTTGGACGAGAGTAGCACTAGGATGGGTGACCCCATGGGAAGTCCCCGTGTTGCACCCCCACTTTTCAATTTTATTTGCCTCAGTTAAGGTTGCCAAGATACTTTATCCATCACATTTGTATTACCGAATCCAACGGCACCTTGGGCAAGATAACTTCGCTTTACGTAGAGGCTGGGCCTGCAAACTGAGGGCGTAGGGCTTATGACCAAGTCTTTGTCACTCCGGTGCCCATAACTTTCAATCCGTAAGGAGTTACGTGGCTCACAGCATATCATTGAAAAGCTCTTCGAGAGCTCTACGACGGGGGCAGCAGGGCTGCTTAGCTACACCTATTTTCGGAGCACAAATTCGAAGGTTTTCATCAGTTTTGGGCTATTTTTCTTCTTTTGCTCTGTTTTTCCATTCCGTATCGTACGTCATAAGCTGTTAAATGGATGACAACCTAACTCGCGGGATATTACAGGGCCCTACAATGCATTGATTTCACGTCTTACGAGGATGTTGCGTTGTTGAAGCGGATGGGTTGTCGTTAAGCCCATTGGGCCGTTTGAATAGGCCATCTCTCTGGGCTGGGACTGTGAACCGTCAACACATAAAGGATTTGCGCCCTCAACATGACGTTGCGATCATACTAGCATTAATGAACCGGACCCCATCAGAACTCCGAAGTTAAGCGTGCTTGGTCGAGAGTAGTAATAGGATGTGTGACCCCTTGGGAAGTCCTCATGTTCCACCCACCATTTTCAATTTTTTTTGCCCCGGATAGGGTTGCTGAGATACTTTATCCACCACATTTCTATTATCGAATCCCAAGGCACCTTGGGCAAGACAACTTCGCTTCACGTAGAGGTTGGGACCGCAAAGTGAGGGCGTGGGGCTTGTGACCAGGTCTTCGTCCCTCCAGTGCCCATAACTTTTAATCCGTAAGGAGTTACACGACACACAACATACCGTTGGAAAGCTCTCCAAGAGCTCTACGACGAGGGTAGAAAGCTTGCTTAGCTGCGCCTATTTTCAGAGCCCAAAATTGAAGGTTTTCATCAGTTTCCAGCCACTTTTCTTCTTTTGCTATGTTTTTTCGTCTTGGATCGTACGTCGTGAGTTGTTAAAAGGATGACAACCTAACTCGCGGGACATTTACAGGCCCTGCAACACGTCGATATCACGTATTGCGAGGATGCTGCGTTTCTGAAGAGGATGGGTTGTCGTTAAGCCCATTGGGCCTTTTGAATGGGCCCATTGGGCTTTTTGAATGGGCCATCTCTCTAGGTTGGGACCGTGAACGGTTAACACATAAAGGATTTATGCCCACAACATGACGGGTGTAATCATATCAGCACTAATGCAGTAGATCCCATCAGAACTCCGAAGTTAAGCTTGCTTCGGCAAGAGTAGTACTAGGATGGGAGACCCCTTGGGAAGTTCTCGTGTTGCACCCTCCTTTTTCAGTTTTTTTTGCCCCAGTTAGGGTTGCCAAGATACTTTATCCACCACATTTGTATTACCGAATCCCACGGTAACTTGGGTAAGATAACTTCGCTTCACGTAGAGGCTGGGCCCGTAAACCGAGGGCTGGGGCTTGTGACCAGGTCTCCGTCGCTCCGGTGCCCATAACTTTTAAACCGTAAAGAGTTACGAGGCGCACAGCATACCGTTGGAAAGCTCTCCGAGAGATCTACGACATGGGCAGCAAGCCTGTTCGGCTATGCTTGTTTTCAGAGACAAAAATTGAACATTTTCATTAGTTTCTGGCCACATTTCTTCTTTTGCTCTGTTTTTTCGTCTCGGATCGTACGTCGTAAGCTGTTAAAAGGATGAGAACCTAACTCGCGGGATATTACAGGTTCCTACAATGCGTTGATATCACGTCTTACGAGGATGCTGCGTTGTTGAAGCGGATGGGTTGTCGGTAAGCCTATTGGGCCTTTTGAATAGGCCATCTATCTGGGCCGGGACTGTGAACCGTCGACACTTAAAGGATTTGTGCCCTCAACATGACGGGTGCGATCAGACCAGCATTAATGCACCAGATCCCATCAGAACTCTGAAGTTAAGCGTGCTTGGGCGAAAGTAGTACAAGGAAGGGTGACCCCTTGGGAAGTCCTCGTGTTGCTCCCCCCCTTTTCAATTTTTTTTGCCCCGAGTAGGGTTGCCAAGATACTTGATCCACCACATTTCTATTTCTGAATCCCACGGCACCTTGGGCAAGACAACTTCGGTTCACGTAGAGGTTGGGCCCACAAACCGAGGGCGTACAGCTTGTGACCAGGTCTCCGTCGCTCCGGTGCCCATAACTTTTGATCCGTACGGAGTTACGCGGCACACCACATACCGTTGGAAAGCTCTCCGAGAGCTCTATGACGGGGGTAGCAAGCTTACAGAGCTGTGCCAGTTTTTGTAGCCCAAAATTGAACGTTTTCATCAGTTTGGGGCTACTTTTCTTCTTTTGCTTCATTTTTTCATCCCGGATCGTACGTTGTGAGCTATTAAAAGGATGACAATCGAACTCGTGGGATTTTACATGGCCCTACAACGCGTCGATATCACATCTTATGAGGATGCTGCGTTGTTGAAGCGGATGGGTTATCGTTAAGCCCATTGGGCCTTTTGAATGGGCCATCTATCTGGGCTGGGACTATGAACTGTCAACACATAAACGATTTGTGCCCTCAACATGACGGGTGTGATCATACCAGCACTAATGCACCGGATCCCATCAAAACTCTAAAGTTAAGCGTGCTTGGGCGAGAGTAGTACTAGGATGGGTGACCCTTGGGAAGTCCTCGTGTTGCACCACATTTTTCAATTTTTTTCCCCGGTTTGGGTTCCCTAGATACTTTATCAACCACATTTCTATTACCGATTCCCACGGCACCTTGGGCAAGACAACTTGGCTTCACGTAGGGGCTGGGCCCGCAAACCGTGGGTGTAGGGCTTGTGACCAGGTCTCCGTCGCTCAGGTGCCCATAAATTTTGATTCGTAAGGAGTTACACGGCGCACAGCCTACCACTGCAAAGCTCTCTGAGAGCTCTATGACGAGGGTAGCAAGCTTGCTCAGCTGCGCTTGGTTTTGGAACCCAAAATCGAATGTTTTCATCAGTTTTGGGCCACTTTTCTTGTTTCGCTCTGTTTTTCCATCCCAGATCGTATGTCGTGAGCTTTTAAAAGGATGACAACCCAGCTCACGGGACATTAGAGGGCCCTACAATGCGTCGATATCACATCTGGTGAGGATGCTGCGTTGTTGAAGCGGATGGGTTGTCGTTAAGGCCATTGGGCCTTTTTAATGGTCAATCTGTTTGGGCTCGGACTGTGAACGGTCAACACATAAAGGATTTGTACCCACAACGTGACAGGTGCGATCATACCAGCACTAATGCAGCGGATCCCATCAGAACTCCGAAGTTAAGCGTGCTTGGGTAAGAGTAGTACTAGGATGGATGACCCCCTGGGAAGTGCTCGTGTTGCACCCCCCCTTGTTAATTTTTTTTGCCCCAGTTAGGGTTGCCAAGATACTTTATCCAACACATTTGTATTACCGAATCCCACGGCACCTTGCACGAGACAACTTTGCTTCACGTAAAGGCTGGGCCCGCAAATCGAGGGCGTGGGGCTTGTGACCAAGTCTCTGTCGCTCTGGTGCCCAAAACTTTTAATCCGTAGGGAGTTACACGGCACACAGCATACTGTTGGAAAGCTGTCCGAGAGCTCACCGATAGGGGCAGCAAGTCTGTTCGGCATTGCCTATTTTCGGAGCCCAAAATCAAACGTTTTCATCAGTTTCGGGCCACTTTTCTTCTTTCGCTATGTTTTTCCGTCCCAGATCGTGCGTCGTGAGCTGTTAAAAGGATGACAACGTAACTCGCAGGATGTTAGAGGGCCCTACAATGCGTCGATATCTCGTCTTGTAAGGTTGCTGCGTTGTTGAAGCAGATGGGTTGTCATTAAGCCCATTGGGCCTTTTGAATGGGCCATCTCTCTAGGCTGGGACTGTGAACGGTCAACACATAAAGGATTTGTGCCCACCACATGAGGGGTGCGATCATATCAGCACTAATGCACCGGATCCCATCAGACCTTAGAAGTTAAGCGTGCTTGGGCGAGGTAGTACTAGGATGGGTGACCCCTTGGGAAGTGCTCGTGTTGCACCCCCACTTTTCGATTTGTTTGGGCCAGTTGGGGTTGTCAAGATACTTTATCCACCACATTTGTATTACTGAATCCCACAAAAACTTGGGCAAGACAACTTCACTTCACGTAGAGGCTGGGCCCGTAAACCGAGGGCGTTGGGCTTGTGACCAGGTCTCGGTTGCTCCGGTGCCCATAACTTTTAATCCATAAGGAGTTACGCGGCATACAGCATACCGTTGGAAAGCTCTCTGAGAGCTCTACGATGGGGGCAACAAGCCTGTTCGGCTATGCCTATTTTCAAAGGCCAAAACTGAATGTTTTATCAATTTTGGGCCACTTTTCTTCGTTTGCTCTGTTTTTCCGTCCCGGATCGTACGTCGTAAGCTGTTAAAAGGGCGACAACCTAACTCGCGGCATATTACTGTGCCCTACAATGCGACGATATCACATCTTACAAGGATGCTGCGTTGTTGAAGCAGATGTGTTGTCGTTAAAACCATTGGGCCTTTTGAATGGGCCATCTCTCGGGGATGGGATTGTGAACCGTCAACACATAAAGGATTTATGCCCTCAACATGACGGGTACGATTATACCTGCACTAATGCACCGGATCCCATCAGAACTCCGAAGTTATGTGTGCTTGGGCGAGAGGGGTACTAGGATGGATGACCCCCTAGGAAGTCCACGTGTTGCACCCTCTTTTTCAATTTTTGTTGCCTCGGTTAGGGTCACCAAGATATTTTATCCACCACATTTCTATTACCGAATCCCACGGCACATTGGGCAGGACAACTTCGCTTCACGTAGAGGCTGGGCCCGCAAACCGAGGGCGTAGGGCTTGTGACCAGGTCTCCGTCGCTCCGGTGCCCATAACTTTTGATCCGTAAGGAGTTACGCAGCGCACATCATATCGTTGGAAAGCTCTCCGAGAGATCTATGACGAAGGTAGCAAGCCTCCTAGGCTGTGCCTATTTTTGGAACCAAAAATTGAACGTTCTCATCAGTTTTCGGCCACTTTTCTTTTTTGCCCTATTTTTCGGTCTCGGATCATACGTTGTGATTTGTTAAAAGGACAACAACCTAACTCGCGTGATATTACATGGCCTTACAACACGTCGATATCACATCTGACGAGGATGTTGCGTTGTTGTAGCGGATGGGTCATCGTTAAGGCCATTGGACCTTTTTAATGGGCAATCTCTCTGGGCTGCGACTGTGAACCGTCAACACATAAAGGATTTGTGCCCTCAACATGACGGGTGCGATGATACCAGCACTAAGGCACCGGATCCCATCAGAACTCCGAAGTTAAGCGTGTTTGGGCGAGAGTAGTACTAGGATGGGGGACCCCCAGGGAAGTCCTCGTGTTGCACCCCCATTTTAAATTTTTTTTGCTCTGGTTAGGGTTGCCAAGATACTTTATCCACCACATTTCTTTTACTGACTCCCACGACACCAGGGGCAAGACTACTCGTCTTCAAGTAGAGGCTGGGCCCGCAAACCGTGGGTGTAGGGATTCGGACCAGGTGTCCGTCGCTCAGGTGCACATAACTTTTGATCCGTAAGGAGTTACGCGGTACACAACATACCGTTGGAAAGCTCTCTGAGATCTCTATGACTAGGGCTATAAGGTTGCTCAGCTGCGCCTATTTTTAGAACCCAATATCGAACGTTTTCATCAGTTTCGGGCCACTTTTCTTCTTTCGCTCTGTTTTTCCATCCCGGATCGTACGTCGTGAGCTTTTAAAACGACGACAACCAAGCACGCAGGACATTAGAGGGCCTTATAACCCGTCGATATCACGTCTGGCGAGGATCCTGCGTTGTCGAAGCGGATGGGTTGTCGTTAAGGCCATTGGGCCTTTTTAATGGTCCATCTCTCTAGGCTCGAACTGTGAACAGTCAACACATAAAGGATTTGTACCCACAACGTGACGGGTACAATCATACTAGCACTAATGCATCGGATCCCATCAGAACTCCGAAGTTAAGCATGCTCGGACGAGAGTAGTACTCGGATGGGTGACCCCTTGGGAAGTCCTCGTGTTGCACCTGTAATACCCGAGCCCGGAATGTGAATTTTCTTTGTTTATTATTTTGAAAATTATATTTCCTTAAATTCTTTGTGAATTAACTGTTACTTTCTCGCCGACGCAACGTGCATTGCATTTAAGGAGCGATAGCTAGATAACGAGTTCCAGTCCTCAGCAAATAGTGAAACTAGTATTTAGACGACTTAAATTTTATATTTTAATTGTTGCTAACTTTAATTGAACTTACCTTAACTGAAACGGCTTTAAAACGCGCGAAATAGGGCCCTTTGACCAAGTTTTTAAGTAGTTTGACTTAGCCCTTTGACCCTTTGACCATTTGACCCTTAAATAAGTTAAAATTAAGCAAAATAAAATAAAAACAGCAGCAAAACAGCAGCAGGTCGTGATCTCCCTTAGAGGAAAAAAAAAAAAAACCTTTCAACCTTCCAAACGATCAATCTTCGCGTGTGCTCGTGCGGGGTGATTTCCGAGGCAACCAACGTTGTTTTCCTAGCGACTAGGAGTACCTAAGGTGAGGGAAGCATGTTATTTGCGCATTTATACGTTGTGTTAGTTAACTTTATCAGTTTTTAGATTTATCCGTAGATCGTTATTTAAAGCGATTTGATGCTTCTAAAATGTTCCTTAGCATTGGTAGAACATGTATTTATGGCTTTGTAACATTTTCTGCGGTTAAATGTTGTGATTGCAACTTGAATTGTGATATGAATAGTACTTTGTGAATAGTAAAACCTTGAAACGTTAAAATTGCGCCGTTATGCTTTCCGTTGATGTAGAAACGTGCTAGGTATGCTAGAATGCTAAAATGTGTGGTTTGTTTGGGTTGCGTAGTGGAAAAAACGAGAATTAAGCCTTTGGGAAAGTCGGGGTCGTTTAGGTCGACTTTTGCGTTTTCTCGTTTTGCGTGTTGGCATTGCTTCGGGAAGCCATGGAAGCACTTTTGGTGCGAATATGGCGTTGGTTGGGTGTTTGGTTGTTGTAGTTGTAGTTCAAACGAGAAAGGGGGAAATCGGGGCTTTGCGCGAGTTCTAGGGTGAAGTAAGGTTTCGGGGTCTTTAGACGTGCCTTATGGTGACCTAGGAGGGTTGGCGAAGTCGGTTTCCAGAACTCGTGGCTCGTTTGGAAATGGTAGCATTTTGACAGTTGGGGCCGATTTGTGTTTTTGTGTGTTTACTTGTCTTTATGCTTATAGAATGCTTAGAATTACTTGAATTACTTGTTTGAGTTGTTTCGGATTGAATTGCTTATCAAATTGCTGCTATTGCGTGCGAGAGTAACCTACTTTGTTATTCTCCCACGTGTGGTTTATCGCTTGTTTATTGCTTGTTTATTGTCTTGTATCGAGTCTTGCATGGCATAGTGTCTCGCACGTGAGTGATGGGCCTCTCTGGGTAGCCTTGGGTTGCCAGTGTTGGTTGCTCTAGCTCCGTTGCTATTCCCTTTCTCGCTTGGGTTGCCTCCCAGGGAGATTTGGGTCGTAGGATTGATGGATACTTCCGGAGTATTCCAAACTGGTGTTATAAGGTTGTTTTGGGCCGGCGCGTCGTCATCGAATTCGTGTTTGAAAGTGGATCGTGAAAAGAGTATCGTATCCTTTGATTGAGTGTTTGCAGCTTTAAATACTTGCCTTGCTTTATTGTTGGCTTTGGATGTATCTTTATATGTTTTGAATGTATTGCTTGGCTAATTGCATTGCATACTCCTCTCATCTCCGTCCTTGAGACCAATTGCCCTCGCTGAGCAATAGTTTTTGCTCATTCCTCTCTATACTATGTTTTTACAGGAGTAGTTGAGGCAGACCCTCTCGAGGTAATTGAGGAGGAGGAGCAGGTGGAGGTGTTTCCGTGATAGCACTTACCTGCTTTGCTGGTGGTTGGTTACCAGTTTTGTGCAAACCTTGATGTTATGTATATTGCGTGAAGGAAGCTTAATTTTGAGGCTTGTAGCCTTGTATATATATTTTCTAGTTGAAATCTTTATTAGTCTTATGTTGAAATGGATTAAAGTTTGTAAGTTGTAAACTTATACTCGGATGACTAGTGAAGAATACATGCTAATGGCTAATGGTTTAGTGGCATAAGTACTTGTGTAGTATGCATATCATTTTTGGTTTGGAAAGTTGGATAATAAGAAATGTATGTTTTATAGAAAGTTGGCTTGTTTTGATTATTTTATAGCTTTCGCAAGTGTTATATTGATTTTAGGGTTTTCGGATTGTCCGCGGTACAGAGGAGACTCCGTCCGTGTGTCGGGTCCGGGCTTGGCCTTTTGCGGGGTTGGGTCGGGGCGTGACAGTTGCACCCCCTTTTCAATTTTTTTTGCCCTGGTTAGGGTTGCAAAGATACTTTATCCAACATATTTGTATTACCAAATCCCACGGCACCTTGGGCAAGACAACTTCGCTTCACGTAGAGGCTGGGCCCGCAAACCGAGGGCGTGGGGCTTGTGACTAAGTCTCTGTCGCTCTGGTGCCCAAAACTTTTAATCCGTAGGAGTTACGCGACGCACAACATACTGTTGGAAAGCTCTCCGAGAGCTCAATGATAGGGGCAGCAAGTCTGTTCGGCAATGCCTATTTTTGGAGCCCAAAATCAAATGTTTTCATCTGTTGCGGGCCACTTTTCTTCTGTCGCTCTGTTTTTCCGTCCCAGATCGTACGTCGTGAGCTATTAAAAGGATGACAACCTAACTCGCGGGATATTAGAGGGCCCTACAACGAGTCGATATCTCGTCTTGTGAGGATGCTGCGTTGTTGAAGCGGATGGGTTGTCGTTAAGCCCATTGGGCCTTTTGAATGGGCCAGCTCTCTAGGCTAGGACTGTGAACGGTCAACACATAAAGGATTTGTGCCCACCACATGACAGGTGCGATTATATCAGCACTAACGCACCGGATCCCATCAGACCTCAGAAGTTAAGCGTGCTTGGGCGAGGTAGTACTAGGATGGGTGACCCCATGGGAAGTGCTCGTGTTGCACCCCTACTTTTCAATTTTTTTTGCCCCAGTTAGGGTTGTCAAGATACTTTATCCACCACATTTGTCTTACCGAATCCCACGGAAACTTGGGTAAGAAAACTTCGCTTCACGTAGAGGCTAGGCCCGCAAACCGAGTTGGGCTTGTGACCAGGTCTCGGTCGCTCCGGTGCCCATTACTTTTAATCCGTAAGGAGTTACACGGCATACAGCATACCGTTGGAAAGCTCTCCGAGAGCTCTAGAACGGAGGCAGCAAGCCTATTCGGCTATGCCTATTTTTGGAGCCCAAAACTGAACATTTTATCAATTTTAGGCCACTTTTCTTCTTTTGCTCTGTTTTTTCGTCCCGGATCATACGTCGTAAGCTGTTAAAAGGACGACAACGTAACTCGCGAGATATTACAGGGCCCTACAATGCGTCGATATCACGTCTTACGAGGATGCTACGTTATGGAAGCAGATAGGTTGTCATTAAACCCATTGGGCCTTTTGAATGGGCCATCTCTCGGGGATGGGACTGTGAACAGTCAACACATAAAGGATTTATGCCCTCAACAATATGGGTGCGATTCTACCTGCACTAATGCACCGGATCCCATCAGAACTCCGAAGTTCTACGTGCTTGGGCGAGAGTGGTACTAGGATGGGTGACCCCCTAGGAAGGCCTCGTGTTGCACCCCTTTTTTCAATTTTTGTTGCCCCGGTTAGGGTCGCCAAGATACTTTATCCGCCACATTTCTATTACCGAATCCAACGGCACCTTGGATAGGACAACTTCGCTTCACGTAGAGGCTGGGCCCGCAAACCGAGGGCGTAGGGCTTGTCACTAGGTCTCCGTCGCTCCGGTGCCCATAACTTTTGATCCGTAAGGGTTACGCAGCGCACAACATATCGTTGGAAAGCTCTCCGAGAGCTCTATGACGGAGCCAGCAAGCCTACTAGGCTATGCCTGTTATTGGAGCCCAAAATCGAATGTTTTCATTAGTTTCGGGCCACTTTTCTTTTTTGCTCTATTTTTCGGTCCCGGATCGTACGTTGTGAGTTGTTAAAAGGACGACAACCTAACTCGCAGGATATTACAGGGCCTTACAACACGTCGATATCACAACTTACGAGGATGTTGCGTTGTTGTAGCGGATGGGTTATCGTTAAGCCCATTGGGCCTTTTGAATGAGCAATCTCTCTGGGCTGCGATTGTGAACCGTCAACGCATAAAGGATTTGTGCCCTCAACATGACGGGTGCGATGATACCAGCACTAAGGCACTGGATCCCATCAGAACTCCGAAGTTAAGCGTGTTTGGACAAGAGTAGTACTAGGATGGGGGACCCCTAGGGAAGTCCTCGTGTTGCACCCCCATTTTAATTTTTTTTTGCCCTGGTTAGGGTTGCCAAGATACTTTATCCACCACATTTCTATTACTGAATCCCACAACACCTTGGGCAAGACAACTCGGCTTCACGTAGAGGCTGGGCCCGCAAACCGTGGGTGTAGGGCTTGTGACCAGGTGTCCGTCGCTCAGGTGCCTATAACTTTTTATCCGTAAGGAGTTACCCAGTACACATCATACCGTTGGAAAGCTCTCCGAGAGCTCTTTGACAAGGGCAGTAAACTTGCTCAGCTGCGCCTATTTTTAGAACCCAAAATCAAACATTTTCATCAGTTTTGGGCCACTTTTCTTCTTTCGCTCTGTTTTTTCATCCCGGATCGTACGTCGTGAGCTTTTAAAATGATGACAACCTAACTCGCGGAACATTAGAGGGCCCTACAATGCGTCGGTATCACGTCTGGCGAGGATGCTGCGTTGTTGAAGCAGATGGGTTGTCGTTAAGGCCATTGGCCCTTTTTAATGGGCCATTTCTCTGGGCTCGGACTGTGAACGGTCAACACATAAAGGATTTGTGCCCACAATGTGACGGGTGCGATCATACTAGCACTAATGCACCAGATCTCATCAGAACTCCGAAGTTAAGCGTGCTTGTGTGAGAGTAGTACTAGGATGGATGACCCATTGGGAAGTCCTCGTGTTGCACCCCCCCTTGTCAATTTTTTTTGCCCCAGTTAGGGTTGCCAAAATACTTCATCCAACACATTTGTATTACCGAATCCCACGACACCTTGGGCAAGACAACTTCGCTTCACGTAGAGGCTGGGCCCACAAACCGAGGGCGTGGGGCTTGTGACCAAGTCTCTGTTGCTCCGGTGCCCAAAACTTTTAATCCGTAAGGAGTTAGGCGGCGAACAACATACTGTTGGAAATCTCTCCGAGAGCTCTACGATGGGGGCAGCAAGCCTGTTCTACTGTGCCTATTTTCGGAGCCTAAAATCAAACGTTTTCATCAATTTTGGGCCACTTTTCTTCTTTTGCTCTGTTTTTCCGTCCCAGATCGTACGTCTTGAGCTGTTAAAAGGATGACAACCTAACTAGCGGGACATTAGAGGACCCTACAACGCGTCGATATCATGTCTTGTGAGGATGCTGCGTTGTTGAAGCGGATGGGTTGTCGTTAAGCCCATTGGGCCTTTTGAATGGGCCATCTCTCTAGGCTGGGACAGTGAACGGTCAACACATAAAGGATTTGTGCCCACCACATGATGGGTGAGATCATATCAGCACTAATGTACCGGATCCCATCAGACCGCAAAAGTTAAGCGTGCTTGGGCGAGAGTAGTACTAGGATAGGTGACCCTCGGGAAGTGCTCGTGTTGCACCCCACTTTTCAATTTTTTTTGCCCCAATTATGGTTGTCAAGATACTTTATCCACCACATTTGTATTACTGAATCCCACGGAAAATTGGGCAAGACAAATTCGCTTCACGTAGAGGCTGGGCCCGCAAACCGAGGGCGTTGGGCTTGTCACCAGGTCTCCGTCGCTCCGGTGCCCATAACTTTTAATCCGTAACGAGTTACGTGGCGTACAACATACCGTTGGAAAGCTCTCCGAGAGCTCTATGACGGGGGCAGCAATCATGTTCGGCTACGCCTATTTTCGGAGCACACAATTGATCGTTTTCCTCAAATTTGGGCCACTTTTCTTTTTTTGCTCTATTTTTTCGTCCCGGATCGTATGTCGTAAGCTGTTAAAAGGACGACAACCTAACTCGCGGGATATTACATGGACCTAAAATGCGTCGATATCACGTCTTACGAGGATGCTGCGTTGTTGAAGCAAATGGGTTGTCGTTAAGCACATTGGGCCTTTTGAGTGGGCCATCTCTCGGGGATGGGACTGTGAACCGTCAACACATAAAAGATTTGTGCCCTCAACATGACGGGTGCGATTATACCTGCACTAATGCACCGGATCCCATCAGAACTCCGAAGTTAAGCGTGCTTGGGCGAGAGTAGTACTACGATGGGTGACCCCCTGAGAAGTCCTCGTGTGGCACCCCCCTTTTCAATTTTTGTTGCCCCGGTTAGGGTCGCCAAGATACTTTATCCACCACATTTCTATTACCGAATCCTACGGCACCTTGGGCAGGACAACTTCGCTTCACGTAGAGGCTGGGCCCGCAAACCGAGGGCGTAGGGCTTGTGACCAGGTCTCCGTCGCTCCGGTGCCCATAACTTTTGATCCGTAAAGAGTTACGCAGCGCAAAGCATACCGTTGCAAAGCTCTCTGAGAGATCTATGACAGAGGCAGCAAGCCTGCTAGGCTGTGCCTATTTTTTGAGCCCAAAATCGAATGTTTTCATCAGTTTCGGGCTACTTTTCTTTTTTGATCTATTTTTTGGTCCCGGATCGTACGTTGTGATTTGTTAAAAGGACGACAACCTGACTTGCGGGATATTACAAGGCCTTACAACACGTCGATATCATATCTTACGAGGATGTTGCGTTTTTGTAGCAGATGGTTTATCGTTAAGCCCATTAGGCCTTTTGAATAAGCAATCTCTCTGGGCTACGACTGTGAACCGTCAACACATAAAAGATTTGTGCCCTCAACATGACGGGTGCGATGATAGCAGCACTAAGTCACCGGATCCCATCAGAACTCCGAAGTTAAGCGTGTTTGGGTAAGAGTAGTACTAGGATGGGGGACCCCTAGGGAAGTCCTCGTGTTGCACCCCCATTTTAAATTTTTTTGCCCTGGTTAGGGTTCCCAAGATACTTTATCCACCACATTTCTATTACCGAATCCCACGACACCTTGGGCAAGACAACTCGGCTTCACGTAGAGGCTAGGCCCGCAAACCGGGGGTGTAGGGCTTGTGACCACGTCTCCGTCGCTTAGGTGCCCATAACTTTTTATCCGTAAGGAGTTATGCGGTACACAGCATACCGTTGGAAAGCTCTTCGAGAACTCTATGACGAGGGCAGTAAGCCTGGTCAGCTGCGCCTGTTTTAGGAACCCAAAATCGAACGTTTTCATCAGTTTCGGGTCATTTTTCCTTTTTTGCCTTGTTTTTTCATCCCGGATCGTACGTCGTGAGCTTTTAAAACGACGACAACCTAACTCGCGAGACATTAGAGGGCCCTACAACGCGTTGATATCACGTCTGGCGAGGATGCTGCATTGTTGAAGCAAAAGGGTTGTCGTTAAGGCCATTGGGCCTTTTTAATGGGCCATCTCTCTGGACTCGGACTGTGAACGGTCAACACATAAAGGATTTGTGCCCACAATGTGACGGGTGCGATCATACCAGCACTTATGCACCGGATCTCATCAGAACTCCGAAGTTAAGCGTGCTTGGGCGAGAGAAGTACTAGGATGGATGACCCTCTGGGAAGTCCTCGTGTTGCACCCCCCCTTGTCAATTTTTTTTGCCCCAGTTAGGGTTGCCAAGATACTTTATCCAACACATTTGTATTACCGATTCCCACGGCACCTTGGGCAAGACAACTTCGCTTCACATAGAAGCTGGGCCCGCAAACCGAGGGCGTGGGGCTTGTGACCAAGTCTCTGTCGCTCCGGTGCCCAAAATTTTTAATCCGTAAGGAGTTACGCAGTGCACAGCATACTGTTGGAAAGCTCTCCGAGAGCTCTACGATGGGGGCAACAAGCCTGTTCTGCAATGCCTATTTTCGGAGCCCAAAATCAAACGTTTTCATTAGTTTCGGGCCACTTTTCTTCTTTTGCTCTATTTTTCCGTCCCAGATCGTACGTCTTGAGCTGTTGAAAGGACGACAACCTAACTTGCGGGACATTAGAGGGCCCTACAACGCGTCGATATCACGTCTTGTGAGGATGCTGCGTTGTTGAAGCAGATGGGTTGTCGTTAAGCACATTGGGCCTTTTGAATGGGCCATCTCTCTAGGCTGGGACTGTGAACAGTCAACATATAAGGAATTTGTGCCCACCACATGATGGGTGTGATCATATCAGCACTAATGCACCGGATCCCGTCAGACCTCAAAAGTTAAGCGTGCTTGGGCGAGAGTAGTACTAGGATGGGTGACCCCCTGGGAAGTGCTGGTGTTGCACCCCCAGTTTTCAATTTTTTTGCCCTAGTTAGGGTTGTCAAGATACTTTATCCACCACATTTGTATTACTGAATCCCACGAAAACTTGGGCAAAACAACTTCGCTTCACGTAGAGGCTGGGCCCGCAAACCGAGGGCGTTGGGCTTGTGACTAGGTTTCCGTCGCTCCGGTGCCCATTACTTTTAATCCGTAAGGAGTTATGTGGCGTACAACATAACGTTGGAAAGCTCTCCGAGAGCTCTATGACGGGGGCAGCAATCCTATTCGGCTACTCCTATTTTCGGAGTCCAAAATTGAACGTTGTCATCAATTTTGGGCCACTTTTCTTCTTTTGCTCTGTTTTTCCGTCCCAGATCGTACGTCGTAAGCTGTTAAAATGATGACAACCTAATGCACGGGATATTACAGGGCCCTACAATGCGTCAATATCCCGTCTTACGAGAATGCTACGTTGTTGAAGCAGATGGGTTGTCGTTAAGCCCATTGGGCCTTTTGAGTGGGCCATCTCTTGGGGATGGGACAGTGAACCGTCAACACATAAAGGATTTGTGCCCTCAACATGACAGGTACGATTATACCTGCACTAATTCACCGGATCCCATCAGAACTCCGAAGTTAAGCGTGCTTGGGTGAGAGTAGTACTAGGATGGGTAGCCCCTTGGGAATTCGTCGTGTTGCACCCCCCTTTTCAATTTTTGTTGCCCCGGTTAGGGTCGCCTAGATACTTTATCCACCAAATTTCTATTACCGAATCCCTCGGCACCTTGGGTAGGACAACTTTGCTTCACGTAGAGGTTGGGCCCGCAAACCGAGGGCATAGGGCTTGTGACCAGGTCTCCGTCACTTCGGTGCCCATAACTTTTGATCAGTAAAGAGTTACGTGGCGCACAACATACCGTTGGAAAGCTCTCCGAGAGATCTATGACAGAGGCAGCAAACCTGCCAGGTTGCGCCTATTTTTGGAGTCCAAAATTGAACGTTTTCATCAGTTCCGAGCCACTTTTCTTTTTTGCTCCATTTTTCAGTCCCAGATCGTACGTTGTGAGTTATTAAAAGGACGACAACCTAACTCGCAGGATATTACAGGGCCCTACAACACGTCGATATCACATCTTACGAGGATGTTGCATTGTTGTAGTGGATGGGTTATCGTTAAGTCCATTGGGCGTTTTGAATGAGCAATCTCTTTGGGCTGCGACTGTGAACCGTCAACACATAAAGGATTTGTGCCCTCAACATGACTGGGGCGATGATGCCAGCACTAAGGCACCGGATCCCATCAGAACTCCGAAGTTAAGCGTTCTTGGGCGAGGGTAGTACTAGGATGGGTGACCCCCAGGAAAGTCCTCGTGTTGCACCCCTATTTTAAATTTCTTTTGCCCAGGTTAGGGTTGCCAAGATACTTTATCCACCATATTTCTATTACCGAATCCCACGACACCTTCGGCAAGACAACTTGGCTTCACGTAGAGGCTGGGCCTGCAAACCGTGGGCGTAGGGCTTGTGACCAGGTCTTCGTCGCTCCGGTGCCCATAACTTTTGATCCGTAATGAGTTACGCGGCGCACAACATACCGTTGGAAAGCTCTCTAAGAGCTCTATGATGAGGGCAGCAAGCCTGCTCATGCTGTGCCTATTTTTGGAGCCAAAAATTGAACATTTTCATCAATTTTGCAAAACTTTTCTCCTTTTGCTCTATTTTTTCATCCCTGATCGTACGTCATGAGCTGTTAAAAGGATGAAAACCTAACTCGCTGGACATTTGAGGGCCCTACAACGCTCCGATATCACATCTTGCGAGGATGCTGCGTTGTTGTAGAGGATGGGTTATCGTTAAGCCCATTGGGCTTTTTGAATGGGACATCTCTCTGGGCTGCAACTGTGAACCGTCAACAGATAAAGGATTTTTTCCCTCAACATGATTGGTACGATCATACCAGTACTAATGCACCGGATCCCATCAGAACTACAAAGTTAAGCGTGCTTGGGTGAGAGTAGTACTAGGATGGGTGACCCCATAGGAAGTTCTTGTATTGCACCCCAATTTTCAAATTTTTTTGCCTCGGTTAGGGTTGCCAAGATACTTTATCCACCACATTTCTATTACCGAATCCCATGGCACTTTGGGTAAGACAACTTGGCTTCATGTAGAGGTTGGGCCTGCAAACCGTGGGCGTAGGGCTTGTGACCAGGTCTCCGTCGCTCCGTTGCCAATAACTATTGATCCGTAAGGAGTTATGCGGCGCACAACATACCATTGGAAAGTTCTCCGAGAGCTCTATACCGAGGGTAGCAAGTCTGCCCATGCTACGCCCATTTTTGGAGCCCAAAATCGAACGTTTTCATTAGTTTTGGGCTACTTTTCTTCTTTTGCTCTATTTTTTCGTCCCAGATCGTACTTTGTGAGTTGCTAAAAGGACGACAACCTAATTCGCGGGATATTACAGGGCCCTACAATGCGTTGATATCACATCTTACGAGGATGTTGCGTTGTTGTAGCGGATGGGTTATCGTTAAGCCCATTGGGCGTTTTGAATGGGCCATCTCTCTGGGCTGCGACAGTGAACCATCAACACAAAAAGGATTTGTGCCCCCAACATGATGGGTGCGATCATACCAGCACTAATGCACCGGATCCCATCAGAACTCTGAAGTTAAGCGTGCATGGGTGAGAGTAGTACTAGGATGGGTGACCCCCTGGGAAGTCCTTGTGTTGTACCCCATTTTCAATTTTTTTTGCCCCGGTTAGGGTTGCCAAGATTTGACCAAAAAAAAGGGTTGCCAAGATACTTTATCCACTACATTTCTATTACCGAATCCCCCAGCACCTTGGGCAAGACAACTTCGCTTCACGTAGAGGCTGGGCCCGCAAACCGTGGGCGTAGGGCTTGTGACCAAGTCTCCGTCGCTCCGGTGCCCATAACTTTTGATCCGTAAGGCGTTACGCGGCGCACAACATACCGTTGAAAAGCTCTCTGAGAGCTCTATGATAAGGGCAGCAAGTCTACACATGCTGCGCCCATTTTTGGAGCCCAAAATCGAACGTTTTCATCAGTTTTGGGCCACTTTTCTTCTTTTGCTCTAATGTTTCATCTCGGATCGTACGTCGTGAGCTGTTAAAAGGATGACAACCTAACTCGCGGGATTAGAGGGTACTCCAATGAATCAATATCACGTCTTGCAAGGATGCTGCTTTGTTGAAGCGGGTGGGTTGTCGTTAAGCCCATTGGGCCTTTTGAATAAGCCATCTCTCTAGGCTGGGACTGTGAACGGTCAACACATAAAGGATTTGTGCCCACATCATGACGGGTGTGATCATACCAGTGCTAATGCACTGGATCCCATCAGAATTCGGAAGTTAAGCGTGCTTGGGCGAGAGTAGTACTAGGATGGATGAACCCCTGGGAAGTCCTCGGGTTGTACCCCCCCTTGTCAATTTTTTTTTGCCCCAGTTAGGGTTGCGAAGATACTTTATCCACCACATTTGTATTACCGAATCCCACGGCACCTTGGGCAAGACAACTTCGCTTCACGTAGAGGCTAGGCCCGCAAACCGAGGGCGTAGGGCATGTGACCAGGTCTCCATCGCTCCGGTGCCCATAACTTTTGATTTGTAAGGAGTTATGCAGCGCACAACATATCGTTGGAAAGCTCTCTAGGAGCTCTATGACAGGGGTAGCAAGCCTGCGCAGCTGCGCCCATTTTTGGAGGCCAAAATTGAATGTTTTCATTAGTTTCGGGCCACCTTTCATCTTTTGGTCTGTTTTTCCATCTCGGATCATACGTTGTGAGCTGTTAAAAGGACGACAACCTAACTTGCGGGATATTACAGGGCCCTACAAAGCGTCGATATCACGTCCTACGTAGATCCTGCGTTGTTTAAGCGGATGGGTGGTCGTTAAGCCCATTTGGCCTTTTGAATGGACCATCTCTCTGGGCTGGGACTGTGAACCATCAACACATAAAGGATTTGTGCCAACAACATAACAGGTGCGATCATACCAGCACTAATGCACCGGATCCCATCAGAACTCCGAAGTTAAGTGTGCTTGGGCGAAAGTAGTACCAGGATAGGTAACCCCCTGGGAAGTCCTTGTGTTGCACCCCTGCTTGACAATTTTTTTGCCCCAATTAGGGTTGCCAAGATACTTTATCCACCACATTTGTATTACCAGATCCCACGGCACCTTGGGCAAGACAACTTCACTTCACATATAGGCTGGGCCCGCAAACCGAGGGCGTGGGGCTTGTGACCAGGTCTTCGTTGCTCCGGTGCCCAAACTTTTAATCTGTAACGAGTTACGTGGCGCACAGCATACCATTGGAAATCTCTCAGAGAGCTCTACGACAGGGGCAGCAAGCTTGTTCGACTGTGCTTGTTTTCGTAGCCCAAAATCGAATATTTTTATCTATTTCGGGCCACTTTTCTTCTTTTCCTCTGTTTTTCCATCTCGGATCGTACGTCGTGAGCCGTTAAAAGGACGACAACCTAACTCCGGGATATTACAGGGCCCGAAAAAGCGTAGATATCACGTCTTTTGTGGATGCTGCGTTGTTGAAGCGGATGGGTTGTCGTTAAGCCCATTGGGCCTTTTGAATGGACCATTTATCTGGGCTGGGACTGTGAACTATCAACACATAAAGGATTTGTGCCCTCAACATGACGGGTACGATCATACCAGCACTAATGCACCAAATCCTATCAGAACTCCGAAGTTAAGCGTGCTTGGACGAGAGTAGTTCTAGGATGGGTGACCCCTTGGGAAACCCTGGTGTTGTACCACTATTTTCAATTTTTTTAGCCCCTGTTAGGGTTGCGAAGATACTTTGTCCACCACATTTCTATTACTGAATCCCACGGAACCTTGGGCAAGACAACTTCGCTTCACGTAGAGGCTAGGCCCGCAAACCAAGGGAGTAGGGCGTGTGACCAGGTCTCCGCCGCTCCGGTGCCCATAACTTTTGAATCGTAAGGAGTTACACGGGGCAAAGCATACCGTTGGAAAGCTCTCCGAGAGCTCTATGATGGGGACAGCAAGCCAGGCCAACTGAGCCCATTTTCGGAGCCCAAAATTGAACATTTTCATCAGTTTTGGTCCACTTTTCTTCTTTTGCTCTGTTTTTCTGTCTTGAATTGTACGTTGTGAGCTGTTAAAAGGACGACAACCTAACTCGTGGGATATTACAGGCCCCTACAACGTGTCGATATCACGTCTTACGAGGATGCTACGTTGTTGAAGTGGATGGGCTGTCGTTAAGCCCATTGGGCCTTTTGAATGGGCCATCTCTCTGGGCTGGGACTGTGAACCGTTAAAACATAAAGGATTTGTTCCCTCTACATGACAGGTGCGATCATACCAGTACTAATGAACCGTATCCCATCAGAACTCCGAAGGTAAGCGTGCTTTGGCGAGAGTAATACTAGGATGGGTGACCCCTTGGGAAGTCCTTGTGTTGCACCCCCATTTTCAATTTTTTTTGCCCCGGTTAGGGTTGCCAAGATACTTTATCCACCACATTTCTATTATTGAATCCCACAGCACCTTGGACAAGACAACTTCGCTTCACGTAGAGGCTGGGCCCGTAAACCGAGGCGTGGGGCTTGTGACCAGGTCTCCGTCGCTTCGGTGCCCATAACTTTTAATCTGTAAGGAGTTACGCGATGCACAGCATACTGGTGGAGAGCTCTCCGAGAGTTCTACGACGGGGGTAGCAAGCCTGCTCAGCTGTGCCGATTTTCGGAACCTAAAATAGAACGTTTTCATCAGTTTCGGGCCACTTGTCTTATTTTGCTCTGTTTCTTCGTCCCGGATCGTACGTTGTGAGCTGTTAAAAGGACGACAACCTAACTCGCGGGACACTAAAGGGCCCTACAACGCGTCGATGTCACGTCTTGCGAGAATGCGGCGTTGTTGAAGTAGATGGGTTGTCGTTAAGCCCATTGGACCTTTTGAATGGGCCATCTCTCTGGGCTGGGACTGTGAACCGTCAACACATAAAGGATTTGTGCCCACAACATGACGGGTGCGATCATACGAACACTAATACACCAGATCCCATCAGAACTCCGAAGTTAACCGTGCTTGGGCTAGAGTAGTACTAGGATGGGTGACCCCCTGGGAAGTCCTCGTGTTGCACCCCCCCTTTTCAGTTTTTTTTGCCCCGGTTAGGGTTGCCAAGATACTTTATCCATCACCTTTCTATTACCGAATCCCACGGCACCTTGGGCAAGACAACTTCGCTTCATGTAGAGGCTGGGCCCGCAAACCGAGGGCATAGGGCTTGTGACCAGGTCTCCGTCGCTCCGGTGCCAATAACTTTTGATCTATAAGGAGTTACGCGGCGCACAGTATACCGTTGGAAAGCTCTCCGAGAGCTCTACAACGGGGGCATCAAGCCTACTCTGTTGCGCCTATTTTCAGAGAGTAAAATCAAATGTTTTCATCAGTTTTAGGCCAATTTTCTTCTTGTGCACTATTTTTTCATCCCAGATCGTACGTCGTGAGTTGTTAAAAGGACGACAACCTAACTCGCAGGAAATTAGAGGGCCCTACAATGGGTCGATATCACGTCTTGCGATGATACTGCGTTGTTAAAGCGGATGGGTTGTCGTTAAGCCAATTGGGCCTTTTGAATGGGCCATCTCTCTGGGCTGGGACTGTGAATGGTCAATACATAAGGGATTTGTGCTCACAACATGACAGGTAAGAACATACCCGGCTGGGCCCGTAAACCGAGGGCGTGGGGCTTGTGTCCATGTCTCCGTCGCTCCAGTGCCCATGACTTTTAATCCGTAAGGAGTTACGTGCCGCACAACATACCATTGAAAAGATCTCTGAGAGCTCTACGATGGGGACAGCAATCCTGCTCAGCTGCAACTATTTTCAGAGCCCAAAATTGAAAAATTTCATCAGTTTTGGGCCACTTTTCATCTTTTGCTATGTTTTTTCACCCCGGATCATACGTCGTGAGTTGTTAAAAGGATGACTACCTAAGACGTAGGATGTTACAGGGCCCTACAATGCGTCGATATCACATCTTGCTAGGATGCAGCGTTGTTGAAGCGGATGGGTTGTCGTTAAGCCCATTGGACCTTTTGAATGGGCTATCTCTCTGGGCTGGGACTGTGAACCGTCAACACATAAAGGATTTGCGCCCAAAACATGATGGGTGCGATCATACCAGCACTAATGCATTGGATCCCAGTAGAACTCCGAAGTTAAGCTTGTTTGGGCGAGAGTAGTACTAAGATGGGTGACCCTTAGGAAGTCCTCGTGTTGCACCGCCCCTTTTCAATTTTTTTTGCCCCGGTTAGGGTTGCCAAGATACATTATCC
Organism: Ehretia macrophylla; assembly: GCA_037974665.1. NCBI lineage: Eukaryota > Viridiplantae > Streptophyta > Magnoliopsida > Boraginales > Ehretiaceae > Ehretia > Ehretia macrophylla. The sequence goes on from CM075767.1 coordinate 69,969,182, forward strand.
ACCACATTTCAATTACCTAATCCCACGATAGCTTGGACAAGAAAGCTTCGCTTCACGTAGAGGCTGGGCCCGTAAACCGAGGGCGTAGGGTTTGTGACCAGGTCTCCGTCGCTCCGGTGCCCATAACTTTTGATCCGTAAGGAGTTACGCGACGTAGAGCATACCGTTGGAAAGCTCTCCGCGAGCTCTACAACGGGGGCAGTAAGCCTACTATGCTGCGCCTGTTTTCGGAGCCCACAATCGAACGTTTTCATCAGTTTCGGGCCACTTTTCTTCTTTTGCTCTGTTTTTCCATCCCGGATCGTATGTCGTGAGCAGTTAAAAGGACGACAACCTAACTCGCGGGACATTTGAAGGCCCTGCAATGCGTCGATATCACGTCTTGCGAGGATGCTACGTTGTTGATGCGGATGGGTTGTCGTTAAGCCCATTGGGCCTTCTGAATGGGCCATCTCTATGGGCTGGGACTGTGAACCGTCTACACATAAAGGATTTATGCCCACAACATGACGGGTGCAATCATACCAGTACTAATGCACCGGATCCCATCAAAACTCTGAAGTTAAGCGTGCTTGGGCGAGAGTAGTACTAGGATGGGTGACCCCTTGGGAAGTCCTCATGTTGCACCCACTTTTTTCATTTTTTTTACCCCGTTTAGGGTTGCCAAGATACTTTATCCTCCATAGTTCTATTACCGAATCCCACGGTACCATGGGCAAGACAACTTCGCTTCACGTAGAGGCTGGGCCCGCAAACCGAGGGCGTGGGGCTTGTATCTATGTCTCCGTCGCTCCGGTGCCCATGACTTTTAATCCGTAAGGAGTTACGTGGTGCACAACATACCATTGAAAAGATCTCTGAGAGCTCTATGACGGGGACAACAATCCTGCTCAGCTGTAACTATTTTCAGAGCCCAAAATTGAAAATTTTCATCAGTTTTGGGCCACTTTTCTTCTTTTGCTCTGTTTTTTCGTCCCAGACCGTACGTCGTGAGCTGTTAAAAGGACGACTACCTAAGACGTAGGATATAACAGGGCCCTACAATGCATCGATATCACGTCTTGCTAGGATGCATCGTTGTTGAAGTGGATGGGTTGTCGTTAAGCCTATTGGGCGTTTTGAATGGGCCATCTCACTGGGCTGGGACTGTGAACGATCAACACATAAAGGATTTGTGCCCACAACATGACGGGTGCAATCATACTAGCACTAATGCACCAGATCCCATCAGAACTCCGAAGTTAAGCGTGCTTGGACGAGAGTAATACTGAGATGGGTGACCCCCAGGGAAGTCCTCGTGTTGCACCCCCCCTTTTCAACCTTTTTTGCCCAGTCAGGGTTGTCAAGATACTTTATCCACCACATTTGTATTACCGAATCCCACGAAAACTTGGGCAAGACAACTTCGCTTCACGTAGAGGCTGGGCCCGCAAACCGAGGGCGTATGGCTTGTGACCAGGTCTCCGTCGCTCTAGTGCCCATAACTTTTGATCCATATGGAGTTATGCAGCACACAGCATACCGTTGGAAAGCTCTCCGAGAGCTCTATGACGGGGGTAGCAAACCTACTTAGCAATGTCCTTTTTGGAGCCCAAAATAGAATGTTTTCATCAGTTTTGGACCACTTTTCTTCTTTTGCTCTATTTTTCCAACCTGGATCGCATGTCGTGAGATGTTAAAAGGACAAAAACCTAACTCGCGAGATATTATAGGGCCTTACAATGCGTCAATATCACGTCTTACAATGATGTTACGTTGTTGAAGCGAATGGGTTGTTGTTAAGGCCTTTGGGCCTTTTGAATGGGCCATCTCTCTGGGCTGGGACTGTGAACCGTCAACACATAAAAGATTTGCGCCCTCCACATAACAGGTGCGATCATGCCAGCACTAATTCACCGGATCCCATCATAACTCCGAAGTTAAGCTTGCTTTGGCGAGAGTAGTAGTAGGATGGGTGACCCCCTGGGAAGTCCTCGTGTTGCACCCCCTTTTTCAATTTTTTTTGCCCCGGTTAGGGTTGCCAGGATACTTTATCTTCCACCTTTCTATTACTGAATCCCACGGTACCATGGGCAAGGCAACTTCGCTTCAAGTAGAGAATGGGCCCGCAAACCGAGGGCGTGGGGCTAGTGACCAGGTCTCTGTCGCTCCGGTGCCGATAACTTTTAATCTATAAGGAGTTACGCGGCACAAAACATACCGTTTGAAAGCTCTTCGAGAGCTCTACGACGGAGGCAGCAAGCCTACTCGGCTGCGCCTGTTTTTAGAGCTCAAAATTGAACATTTTCATCAGTTTTAGGCCACTTTTCTTCTTTTGCTCTATTTTTCGGTCCCGGATCGTACGTTATGAGCTGTTAAAAGGACGACAACCTAACTCGCGGGATATTACAAGGCCCTACAACGCGTCGATATCATGTCTTATGAGGATGCTGCATTGTTCAAGCAGATGGGTTGTCGTTAAGCCTATTAGGCCTTTCGAATGGGTCATCTCTCTGGTCTAGGACTGCAAACCGTCAACACATAAAGGATTTGTGCCCAGAAGTTGACGGTTGCAATCATACCAGCACTAATGCACCGGATCCTATCAAAACTCCGAGGTTAAGCATGCTTGGACGAGAGTAGCACTAGGATGGGTGACCCCCTGGGAAGTCCTCGTGTTGCACCCCACCTTTTCCATTTTTTTTGCCCCAGTTAGGGTTTGCCAAGATACTTTATCCACCACATTTGTATTATCAAATCCCACAGTACCTTGGGCAAGACAACTTCGCTTCCCGCAGAGGCTGGGCCAGCAAACCGAGGGCGTGGGGCTTGTGACCAGGTCTCCGTCTCTCCGGTGCCCATAACTTTTAATCCGTAAGGAGTTACATGGCGCACAACATATCGTTGGAAATCTCTCCGAGAACTCTATGATGGGGGTAGCGAGCCTATTCGGATGTGCCTATTTTCGGAGCCAAAGATCGAACGTTTTCACCAGTTTCGGGCCACTTTTCTTCTTTTACACTATTTTTTCATCCCGGATCGTACGTCGTGAGCTGTTAAAAGGAAGACAACCTAACTCGCGGGATATTATATGGCCCTACAACGCGTCGATGTCACGTCTTGCGAGGATACTGCATTGTTGAAGCGGATGGGTTGTCGTTAAGCCCACTAGGCCTTTTGAATGGGCCATCTCTCTGGGCTGCGACTGTGAACGGTCAACACATAAAGGATTTGTGCCCACAACATGACGGGTGCGATCATACTAGCACTAATGCACTAGATCCCATCAGAACTCCGAAGTTAAGCGTGCTTGGGCGAGAATAGTACTAGGATAGGTGACCACCTGGGAAGTCCTCGTGTTGCACCACCCCTTTTCAATTTTTTTTGCCCCGGTTAAGGTTGCCGAGATACTTTATCCACCATATTTCTATTACCGAATCCCATGGCACCTTGGGCAAGACAACTTCGCTTCACGTAGATGCTGGGCCCACAAATTGAGAGCGTGGGGCTTGTGACCAGGTCTCCGACGCTCCGGTGCCCATAACTTTTAATCCGTAAGGAGTTACGCGTCGCACAGCATACCGTTGGAAAGCACTCCGAGAGCTCTTCGACGAGGGCAGCAAGCCTGCTCAGCTTCGCCTATTTTTGGAGCCCAAAATCGTAGGTTTTCATCAGTTTTGGGCCACTTTTCTTCTTTTGCTCTGTTTTTCTGTTCCGTATCGTACGTCGTAAGCTGTTAAAAGGACGACAACCTAACTTACGGGATATTATAGGGCCCTACAATGCGTAGATATAACGTCTTACGAGGATGCTACGTTGTTGAAGCGGATGGGTTGTCATTAAGCCCATTGGGCTTTTTCAACGGGCCATCTCTCTGGGCTGGGACTGTGAACCTTCAACACATAAAGAATTTGTGCCCTCAACATGACGGGTGCGATCATACCAGCATTAATGAATCGGACCCCATCAGAACTCTGAAGTTAAGCGTGCTTGGTCGAGAGTAGTACTAGGATGGGTGACCCCCTGGGAAGTCCTCGTGTTGCACCCACCATTTTCAATTTTTTTCGCCCCGGTTAGGGTTGCCGAGATACTTTATCTACCACATTTCTATTACCGAATCCCACGGCACCTTAGGCAAGACAACTTTGCTTCACATAGAGGCTAGGCCCACAAACTGAGAGCGTGGGGCTTATGACCAGGTCTCCGTCGCTTCGGAGCCCATAACTTTTAATCCGTAAGGAGTTACGCGATGCACAACATACCGTTGGAAAGCTCTCCAAGAGTTCTACGACGAGGGCAGCAAGGTTGCTCAGGTGCGCCTATTTTCAGAGCAAAAAATTGAACATTTTCATCAATTTTGGGCCACTTTTCTTCTTTTGCTATGTTTTTCTGTCCCTGATCGTACGTCGTGAGTTGTTACAAGGACGACAACCAAACTCGCGGGACATTAAAGGGACTTACAATGTGTCGATATCACGTCTTACGAGGATTCTACGTTTTTGAAGCAGATGGGTTGTCGTTAAGCCCATTGGGCCTTTTGAATGGGCCATATCTCTGTGCTGGGACTGTGAACCATCGACACATAATGGATTTGTGCCCTCAACATCACGGGTGTGATCAGACCAGCATTAATGCACCAGATCCCATTAGAACTCCGAAGTTAAGCGTGCTTGGGTGAGAGTAGTACTAGGATGGGTGACCCCCTAGGAAGTCCTCGTGTTGCTCCCCCCTTTTCAATTTTTTTTGCCCCGGTTAGGGTAGCCAAGATACTTTATCCACCACATTACTATTTCTGAATCCCACGGCACCATGGGCAAGACAACTTCACGTCACGTAGAGGCTGGGCCCGCAAACCGAGGGCGTAGGGCTTGTGACTAGGTCTCCGTCGCTCTGGTGCCCATAACTTTTGATCCGTCAGGAGTTTCGCGGCACACAGCATACCGTTGGAAAGCTCTCCGAGAGCTCTATGTCGGGGTAGCCAGCTTGCGTAGCTGCGCCCATTTTTGGAGCCTAAAATCGAACGTTTTGATCAATTTCGTGATACTTTTCTTCTTTTGCTCAATTTTTTCGTCCCGAATCGTACGTTGTGAGCTGTTAAAAGGACGACAACCTAACTCGCGGGATATTACAGTGCCCTACAACGCGTTGATATCACATCTTACGAGGATACTGCGTTGTTGAAGAAGATTTGTTATCGTTAAGCCCATTGGGCCTTTTGAATGGGCCATCTCTCTGGGCTGGGACATTGCACAGTCAACACATAAAGGATTTGTGCCCTCAACATGACGGGTGTAATCATACCAGCACTAATGCACCGGATCCCATCAAAACTCTGAAGTTTAACGTGCTTGGGCGAGAGTAGTACTAGGATGGGTGACCCCCTGGGAAGTCCTCGTGTTGTACCCCACTTTTCAATTTTTTTTTCCGCGGTTTGGGTTCCCAAGATACTTTATCCACCACATTTCTATTACTGAATCCGACGGCACCTTGGGCAAGACAACTTGGCTTCACGTAGAGTCAAGGCCAACAAACTGTGGGCGTAGGGCTTGTGACCAGGTCTCCGTTGCTCAAGTGCCCATAACTTTTGATCCGTAAGGAATTACGCAGCGCACAACTACTGTTGGAAAGCTCTTCGAGAGCTCTATGATGAGGGCAGCAAGCCTGCTCAGCTGCGCCTGTTTTTGGAGCCCAAAATCGAACGTTTTCATCACTTTCGGGCCACTTTTCTTCTTTTGCTCTGTTTTTCCATCGCGGATCGTACGTCGTGAGCTGTTAAAAGGACGACAACCTAACTCGCGGGACATTAGAGGGCCCTACAACGCGTCGATATCACGTCTTGCGAGGATGCTGCGTTGTTGAAGCGGATAGGTTGTCGTTAAGGCCATTGGGCCTTTTTAATGGGCCATCTCTCTAGGATGGGACTATGAACGGTCAACACATAACGGATTTTTGCCCACAACATGATGGGTGCGATCATACCAACACTAATGCACAAGATCCCATCAGAACTCCGAATTTAAGCGTGCTTGGGCGAGAGTAGTACTAAGATGGGTGACCCCTTAGGAAGTCCTCGTGTTGCACCCCCCATTGTCAATTTTTTTTGCCCCAGTTAGGGTTCCCAAGATACTTTATCCACCACATTTGTATTACCGAATCCCAAGGCACCTTGGGCAAGACAACTTGGCTTCATGTAGAGGCTGGGCCCGCAAACTGTGGGCGTAGGGCTTGTGACATGGTCTCCGTCGCTCCAGTGCCCATAACTTTTGATCCGTAAGGAGTTAGACGGTGCACAGCATACCATCGGAAAGCTCTCTGAGAGCTCTATGACGAAGGTAGTAAGTCTGCTCATGTTGCGCCCATTTTTAGAGCACAATATCTAATGTTTTCATCAGTTTCATGCCATTTTTCTTCTTTTGCTCTATGTTTTCGTCTGGAATCGTACGTCGTGAGCTGTTAAAAGGACGACAACCTAACTCCCAGGACATTAGAGGGCCCTACAACGCGTCGATAAGACGTCTTGCAAGGATGCTGCATTGTTGAAGCAGACGGGTTGTCGTTAAACCCATTAGGCCTTTTGAATGGGCCATCTCTCTGGGCTGAGACTGTGAATGGTCAACACATAAAGGATTTGTGCCCACATCATGACGGGTGCGATCATACCAGCCCTAATACACCGGATCCCATCAGAACTCCAAAGTTACAGGTGCTTGGGTGAGAGTTGTACTAGGATGGGTGAACCCCTGGGAAGTCCTCGTGTTGCACCCCACCTTGTCAATTTTTTTTGCCCCAGTTAGGTTTGCCAAGATACTTTATCCACCACATTTGTATTACCGAATCCCACGGCACCTTGGGCAAGACAACTTGGCTTCACGTAGTGGCTGGGCCCGAAAACCGAGGGCGTAGGGCATGTGACCAGGTCTCCGTCACTCCGGTGCCCATAACTTTTGATCCGTAAGGAGTTACGCGGCGCACAACATATCGTTGGAAAGCTCTCCGAGAGCTCTATGATGGGGGCAGCAAGCCAGCATAGCTGTGCCCTTTTTTGGAGACCAAAATTGAACATTTTCATTAGTTTTGGGCCACTTTTCTTCTTTTACTCTATTTTTCCAACCCGGATCGTACGTTGTGAGCTATTAAAAGGACGACAACCTAACTTGCGGGATATTATAGGGCCCTACAATGCGTTGATATCACATCTTACTAGGATACTGCGTTGTTGAAGCAGATGGGTTCTCGTTAAGCCCATTGGGCCTTTTGAATGGGCCATCTCTCTGGGCTGGGACTGTGAACCGTCAACACATAAATGATTTGTGCCCTCAACATGACAGGTGCGATCATACCAGCACTAATCCACCAGATCCCATCAGATCTCCGAAGTTAAGCGTGCTTGGGCTAGAGTAGTTCTAGGATGGGTGACCCCTTAGGAAATCCTTGTGTTGCACCCCCCTTTTCAATTTGTGTTGCCCCAGTTAGGGATGCCATGATACTTTATCCACCACATTTCTATTACCGAATCCCACGGCACCTTGGGCAAGACAACTTCGCGTCACGTAGAGGCTAGGCCCGCAAACTGAGGGCGTAGGGCTTGTGACCAGGTCTTCGCCGCTCTGGTACCCATAACTTTTGAACCGTAAGGAGTTACGTGGCGCACAGCATACCGTTGGAAAGCTCTCCGAGAGCTCTATGACGGGACCTGCAAGCTTGCTCAACTGCGCACGTTTTTGGAGCCTAAAATTGAACATTTTCATCAAATTCAGGCCACTTTTCTTCTTTTGCTCTATTTTTCAGTCCCGGATCGTACGTCGAGTGTTGTTAAAAGGACGATAACCTAACTAGCGAGATATTAAAGAGCCCTACAACATGTCAATATCACGTCTTACGAGGATGCTACGTTGTTGAACGGATGGGTTGTCGTTAAGCCCATGGGCCTTTTGAATGGGCCATCTCTCTGGGCTGGGATTGTGAACTGTCAAAACATAAAGGATTTGTGCCCTCTACATGACCGGAGCGATCATACCAGCACTAATGCACCGTATTCCATCAGAACTCCGAAGGTAAACGTTCTTGGGCGAGAGTAGTACTAAGATGGGTGACCCCCTGGGAAGTCCTCGTGTTGCACCCCCATTATCAAATTTTTTTGCCCCGGTTAGGGTTGCCAAGATACTTTATCCACCACATTTCTATTACTGAATCCCACGGTACCTTGGGCAACACAACTTCGCTTCACGTAGAGGCTGGGCCCGCAAACCGAGGGCGTAGGGCTTATGACCAGGTCTCCGTCGCTCCGGTGCCCATAACTTTTGATCTGTAAGAAGTTACACAAGGCACAACATACCGTTGGAAAGCTTTTCGAGAGCTCTACGACGGGGGTAGAAGCCTACACGGCTGCGCCCGTCTTACGAGCCCAAAATTGAATGTTTTCATCAGTTTCAGGCCACTTTTCTTCTTTTGCTCTGTTTTTCCGTCCTGGATCGTACGTCGTGAGCTATTAAAAAGACGACAACCTAATTCGCGAGATATTAGAGGGCCTTACAATGCGTCAATATCACGTCTTGCGAGGATGCTGCGTTGTTGAAGCTAATGGGTTATCGTTAAGCCCATTGGGTCTTTTGAATGGGCCATCTCTCTGGCCTGAGACTGTGAACTGTCAACACATAAAGGATTTGTGCCCACAACATGACGGGTGTGATCATATCAGCACTAATGCACCGGATCCAATCAGAACTCCGAAGTTAAGCGTGCTTGGGTGAGAGTAGTATTAGGATGGGTGACCCCTTACGAAGTCCTCGTGTTGCACACCCCCTTGTCAATTTTTTTTGCCCCAGTTTGGGTTGCCAAGATACTTTATCCACCACATTTGTATTACCGAATCCCATAGCACCTTGGGCAAGACAACTTCGCTTCACGTAGAGGCTGGGCTCGCAAACCGAGGGCGTGGGGCTTGTGACCAGGTCTCCGTCGCTCCGATGCCCAAAACTTTTAATCCGTAAGGAGTTACGCAGAGCACAACATACCGTTGGAAAGCTCTCCGAGAGCTCTACGACGGGGGCAGCAAGCCTGTTCAGCTGTGCCTGTTTTCGGAGCCCAAAATCGAACGTTTTCATTAGTTTTGGGCCACTTTTCTTCTTTTGCTCTATTTTTCTGTCTCGGATTGTACGTCATGAGCTGTTAAAAGGATGACAACCTATCTCATGGGATATTACAGGGCCGTACAAAGTGTTGATATCACGTCTTACGTGGATTCTGTGTTGTTGAAGCGGATGGGTTGTCGTTAAGTCCATTGGGCCTTTTGAATGGGCCATCTCTCTGGGATGGGACTGTGAACCGTCAACACATAAAAGATTTGTGCCCTCAACATGACGGGTGTGATCATACCAGCACTAATGCACCAGATCCGATCAGAACTCCGATGTTAAGCGTGCTTGGGCGAGAGTAGTTCTAGGATAGGTGACCCCCTGGGAAATCCTCGTGTTGCACCCTCATTTTCAATTTTTTTTGCCCTTGTTAGGGTTGCCAAGATACTTTATCCACCACGTTTCTGTTACCGAATCCCACAGCACCTTGGGCAAGACAACTTCGCTTCACGTAGAGGCTAGGCCCGCAAATCGAGGGCGTAGGGCTTGTGACCAGGTCTCCGCCGCTTCGATGCCCATAACTTTTGAATCGTAAGGAGTTATGCGGCGCACAACATACCGTTGGAAAGCTCTTCGAGAGCTCTATGACGGGCTAAGCTGCGTCCAGTTTTGGAGCCTAAAATTAACGTTTTCATCAATTTCGGGCTACTTTTCTTCATTTGCTCTATTTTTCTATCCCGGATCGTACGTTGTGAGTTGTTAAAATGTCGAGAACCTAACTCGCGGGATATTACAGGGCCCTACAACGTGTTGATATCACATCTTACGAGGATACTGCGTTGTTGAAGCAGATGGGCTGTCGTTAAGCCCATTGGGCCTTTTGAATGGGCCATCTCTCTAGGCTCGGACTGTGAACCGTCAAAACAAAAAGCATTTGTGCCCTCTACAGGACGGGTGCGATCATACCAGCATTAATGCACCGTATCCCATTAGAAATCCAAAGGTAAGCGTGCTTGGGCGAGAGTAGTACTAGGATGGGTGACCCCCTGGGAAGTCCTCGTGTTACACCCCACATTTCAATTTTTTTTGCCCCGGTTTGGGTTGCCAAAATACTTTATCCACAACATTTCTATTTTTGAATCCTACAGCACCTTGGGCAAGACAACTTCGCTTCACGTAGAGGCTGGGCCCGCAAACCAAGGCATGGGGCTTGTGACCAAGTCTCCGTCGCTTCGGTGCCCATAACTTTTAATCCGTAAAGAGTTACGCGACGCACAGCATACTGTTGGAAAGCTCTCCGAGAACTCTACGACGGTGGAATCAAGCCTGCTCAGCTGTGCTTGTTTTCAAAGCCCAAAATCGAACGTTTTCATTAGTTTCGGCTACTTTTCTTCTTTTGCTCTATTTTTCCGTCCCGGATCGTACGTTGTAAGCTGTTAAAAGGACGACAACGTAACTCGCGGGACATTAGAGGGCCCTACAATGTGTCGATATCACGTCTTGCGAGAATGCTGCGTTGTTGAAGCAGATGGGTTGTAGTTAAGCCCATTGGACCTTTTGAATGGGCCATCTCTCTAGGCTGGGACTGAGAACTGTCAACACATAAAAGATTTGTGCCCACACCATGACCGGTGCAATCATACCACACTAATGCACCGAAACCCATCAGAACTCTGAAGTTAAGAGTGCTTGGGCGAGAGTAGTACTAGGATGGGTGACCCCCTGGGAAGTCCTCGTGTTGCACCCCCCATTTTCAATATTTTTTGCCCCGGTTAGGGTTTCCAAGATACTTTATCCACCACATTTCTATTACCGAATCCCACGGCACCTTGGGTAACACAACTTTGCTCCACGTAGAGGCTGGGCCCGCAAACTGAGGGCATAGGGCTTGTGACTAGGTCTTCGTCGCTCTGGTGCCCATAACTTTTGATCCGTAAGGAGTTACGTGACGAACATCATACCATTGGAAAGCTCTCCGAGAGCTCTACGTCGGGGGCATCTAGCCTGCTCAGCTACGCCTGTTTTCAGAGCCCAAAATCAAATGTTTTCATCAGTTTTGGGCCACTTTTCTTCTTGTGCTCTATTTTTTCATCCCGGATCGTACGTCGTGAGCAGTTAAAAGGACGACAACCTAACTCGCGCGATATTAGGGGGTCCTACATTGTTTTGATATCTTGTCTTACGAGACTGCTACGTTGTTGAAGTGGATGGGTTGTCGTTAATCCCATTGGGCCTTTTGAATAGGCCATCTCTTTGGGCTGGGACTGTGAACCGTCAACACATAAAGGATTTGTTCTCTCCAAATGACGGGTGCAATCATACCATCACTAATGCATCGTATCCCATCAGAAATCCGAAGTTAAGCGTGCTTGGGCGAGAGTAGTACTATGATGGGTGACCCCCTGAGAAGTCGTCGTGTTGTACAGCCCTTTTCAATTTTTTTTGACCCGGTTAAGGTTGCCAAGATACTTTATCAACCACATTTCTATTACCAAATCCCACGGCACCTTGGGCAAGACAACTTCGCTTCACATAGCGGCTGGGCACGCAAACCGAGGGCGTAAGGCTTCTGACCTAGTCTCCGTCGCTTCGGTGCCCATAACCATTGATTCGTAAGGAGTTACGCAGTGCGCGGCATACAGTTGGAAAGTTCTCCGAGAGCTCTACGATTGGGGCACCAAGCCTACTCGGTTGCACCTATTTATGGAGCCCAAAATCGAATGTTTTCATCAGTTTTGGGCCACTTTTCTTCTTTTGATCTGTTTTTCCATCTCAGATCGTATGTTGTGAGCTATTAAAAGGACGATAACCTAACTCGTGGGATATTATAGGGCCCTATAACGCGTTGATATCACGTCTTACGAGGATGCTGCGTTGTTGAAGATGATGGGTTGTGGTTAAGCCCATTGGGCCTTTTGAATGGGCCATCTCTCTAGGCTGGACTGTGAACCGTCAACACATAAAGGATTTGTGCCCTCAACATGACGGGTGCGATCATACCAGTACTAATGCACTGGATCCCATCAGAACTCTGAAGTTAAGCGTGCTTGGGCGAGAGTGGTACTAGGATTGGTGACCCCGTGAGAAGTCCTCCTGTTGCACCCCATTTTTCAATTTTTTTTGCCCCGGTTAGGGTTGCCAAAATACTTTATCCACCACATTTCTATTACCGAATCCCATGGCACCTTGGGCAAGACAACTTCGCTTCACGTAGAGGTTGGGCCTGCAAACTGAGGGCGTAGGGCTTGTGACCAGGTCTCCGTCGCTCTAGTGCCCATAACTTTTGATCCGTAAGGAGTTACGCGGGCAACAACATATCGTTGGAAAGCTCTCTGAGAGTTCTATGATAGGGGCAGCAAGACTACTCGGTCACGCTTGTTTTCGGGGTTCAAAATTGAACGTTTTCATCAGTTTCAGGCAATTTTTCTTCTTTTGCTCTGCTTTTTCGTCCCGGATCGTAAGTCGTGAGCTGTTAAAAGGATGACAACCTGACTCACAAGAAATTAGAGGGCGCTACAACAGGTCGATATCACGTCTTGTGAGGATGCTGCGTTGTTGAAGCAGATGGGTTGTCGTTAAGCCCATTGGGCCTTTTGAATGGACCATCTCTCTGGGCTGGGACTGTGAACCGGCAATAGATTAAGGATATGTGCCCACAACATGACAGGTGCAATCATACCAGCACTAATGCACCATATCCCATCTGATCTCCGAAGTTAAGCGCGCTTGGGCGAGAGTAGTATTAGGATGGGTGACCCCCTGGGAAGCCTCGTGTTGCACCACCCCTTTTCAATTTTTTTTGCCCCGGTTAGGCTTGCCAAGATACGGCACCTTGGACAAGACAACTTCGCTTCACATAGAGGCTGGGCCCGCAAACAGAGGGCGTGGGGCTTGTGATCAGGTCTCTGTCGCTCCGGTGCCCAAAACTTTTAATCCGTCAGGAGTCACGAGGCGGACAGCATATCGTTGAAAAGCTCTCCGAGAGTTCTACGATGGGGGCAGCAAGCCTACTTGGCTGTGCCTATTTTTAGAGCCGAAAATCGAATGTTTTCATCAGTTTCGGGCTACTTTTCTTCTTTTGCTTTGTTTTTCTGTCTGGATCGTACGGCGTGAGATGTTAAAAGGACGACAACCTAACTCGTGAGACATTAGAGGGCGTTACAACGGGTCGATATCACGTCTTGTGAGGATGCTGCGTTGTTGAAGCATATGGGTTGTCGTTAAGCCCATTGGGCCTTTAGAGTGGGCCATCTCTCTGGGCTGGGACTGTGAACCGTCAACACGTAAAGGATTTGTGCCCACAACATGACGGGTGCAATCATACCAGCACTAATGCACCGTATCCCATCAGAACTCCGAAGTTAAGCGTGCTTGGGCGAGAGTAGTACTAGGATGGGTGACCCCGTGGGAAGTCCTCATGTTGCACCCCCCTTTTCAATTTTTTTTGCCCCGATTTGGGTAGCCAACGTACTTTATCCACCACAATTCTATTACTGAATCCCACAGCACCTTGGGCAAGACAACTTCGCTTCACGTAGAGGCTGGGCCCAGAAACCGAGGGCGTAGGGCTTGTGACCAGGTCTCCGTCGCACCGTTGCCCATAACTTTTGATCCGTAAGGAGTTACGCGGAGCACAGCATACCGTTAGAAAGCTCTCCCAGAGCTCTACGACGGGGGCAGCAAGACTGCTCGGCTGCGCCCCCTTTAAGAGCCCAAAATTAAACGTTTTCATCAGTTTTTGGCCACTTTTCTTCTTTGCTCTGTTTTTCCATTCTGGATCGTACGTCGTGAGCTGTTCAAAGGACGACAACCTAACTTGCGGGTTATTAGAGGGCCATACAATGTGTCAATATCACGTCTTGCGAGGATGCTGCGTTGTTGAAGCGGATGGGTTGTCGTTAAGCCCATTGGGTCTTTTGAATGGGCCATCTCTCTGGGCTGGGACTGTGAACCGTAAACACATAAAGGATTTGTGCCCACAACATGACGGGTGCGATCATACCAGCACTAATGCACCGAATCCCATCAGAACTCTGAATTTAAGCGTACTTGGGCGAGAGTAGTACTAGGATAGGTGACCCCCGGGGAAGTCCTCGTGTTGCAACCCCTCTTGTCTATTTTTTTTGCCCCAGTTAGGGTTGCCAAGATACTTTATCCACCCCATTTGTATTACCGAATCCCACAGCACCTTAGGCAAGACAACTTCGCTTCACGTAGAGGCTGGGACCGCAAACTGAGGGCGCGGGGCTTGTGACCAGGTCTCCGTCGCTGTGGTGCCCAAAACTTTTAATCCGTATGGAGTTGCGCAGCGCACAGCATACCGTTGGAAAGCTCTCCGAGAGCTCTACGACAAGGACAGCAGGCCTGTTCGGCTGTGCCTCTTTTCGGAGCCCAAAATCGAACGTTTTCATCAGTTTTGGGCCACTTTACTTCTTTTGCTCTGTTTTTCCGTCTCGGATCGTACGTCGTGAGCTGTTAAAAGGATGACAACCTAACCGCGGTATATTACAGGCACCTACAAAGCATCGATATCACGTCTTACGAGGATGCTGCGTTGTTGAAGCGGATGGGTTGTCGTTAAGCCCATTGGGCCTTCTGAATAGGCAATCTCTATGGGCTAGGACTGTGAACCGTCAACACATAAAGGATTTGTGCCCTCAACATGACGGGTGCGATCATACAAGCACTAATGCACCGGATCCCATCAGAACTCCAAAGTTAAGCGTGCTTGGGCGAGAGTAGTACTAGGATGGGTGACCCCCTAAGAAGTCCTCATGTTACACCCCCTTTTTCAATTTTTTTTGCCCCGGTTAGGGTTGCCAAGATACTTTATCCACCGGATTTCTATTACCAAATCCCACAGCACCTTGGGCAAGACAACTTCGACTCACATAGAGGTTGGGCCCGCAAACCGAGGGTGTGGGGCTTGTGACCAGGTCTCCGTCGCTCCGGTGCCCATAACTTTTAATTCGTAAGGAGTTACGTGGCGCACAGCATACCGTTGGAAAGCTCTTCGAGAGCTCTACGCTAGGGGCAGCCAGCCTTTTTGGCTGCCCCTGTTTTTAGAGCCCAAAATCGAACATTTTGATCAGTTTCGAGCCACTTTTCTTCTTTTGCTCTGTTTTTCTGTCTCATATCGTACATCGTGAGCTGTTAAAAGGAGGACAACCTAACTCGCGGGACATTAGAGGGCCCTACAATGCATCGATATCACGTCTCACGAGAATGCTACGTTGTTGAAGCAGATGGGTTGTCGTTAAGCACATTGGGCCTTCTGAATGGGCCATCTCTCTGGGCTGGGACTGTGAACTGTCAACACATAAAGGATTTGTGCCCTCCACATGACAGGTGCGATCATACAAGTACTAATGCACCGTATCCCATCAGAACTCCGAAGTTAAGTGTGCTTGGGCGAGAGTTGTACTAGGTTGGGTGACCCCCTGGGAGGTCCTCGTGTTGCAGCCCCCTTTTCAATTTTTTTTTGCCCTGGTTAGGGTTGCCAAGATACTTTATCCACCACATTTCTATTATCAAATCCCACAGCACCTTGGGCAAGACAACTTCGCTTCACGTAGAGGCTGGGCTACCAAACCGAGGGCGTAGGGCTTGTGACCAGGTCTCCATCGCTCCGGTGCCCATAACTTTTGATCTGTAAGGAGTTACGTGGCGCACAACATACAGTTGGAAAGCTCTCCGAGAGCTCTACGACGATGGCAGCAAGCCTGCTTGGCTAATCCCATTTTTGTAGCCCAAAATCAAATGTTTTCATCAGTTACTGGCCATTTTTCTTCTTTTGCTCTGTTTTTCCGTCCCGGTTCATACGTCGTAAGCTATTAAAAGGACGACAACCTAACTCGCGGGACATTAGAGGGCCCTACAATGCGTCAATATCTCGTCTTGTGAGGATGCTGCATTGTTGATGCGGATGGGTTGTCATTAAGCCCATTGGGCCTTTTGAATGGGCCATCTCTCTGGGTTGGGACTGTGAACCGTCAACACATAAAGGATTTGTGCCCACAACATGACGGGTACGACCATACCAACACTAATGCACGGATCCATTCAGAATTCCGAAGTTAAGTGTGCTTGGACGAGAGTAGTACTAGGATGGGTGACCCCTTGGGAAGTCCTCCTGTTGCACCCCTCTTTTCAATTTTTTTTTTGCCCCGGTTAGGGTTGCCGAGATACTTTATCCACCACATTTCTATTACCGAATCCCACAGCACCTTTGGCAAGACAACTTCGCTTCACGTAGAGGCCGGGCTCACAAACCGAGGCGTGGGGCTTGTTACCACGTCTTCGTCGCTTCGGTGCCCATAACTTTTAATCCGTAAGGAGTTACGTCATGCACAGAATACTGTTGGAAAGCTCTCCAGGAGCTCTATGTCGAGGGCAACAAGCCTGCTCAGCTGCGCCTATTTTCGGAGCCTAAAATCGAACATTTTCATCAGTTTTGCTCCACTTTTCTTCTTTTGCTCTGTTTTGCCGTCCCAGATCGTACATTGTGAGCTGTTAAAAGGACGACAACCTAACTCGCGGGACATTAGAGGGCCCTACAACGCGTCGATATCACGTCTTGCGAGAATGCTGCGTTGTCGAAGCAGATGGGTTGTCGTTAAGCCCATTGGACCTTTTGAATGGGCAATCTCTCTAGGCTGGGACTGTGAACCGTCAACACAAAAAGGATTTGTGCCCATAACATGATGGGTGCGATCATACCAACACTAATGCATCGGATCCCTTCCGAACTGTGAAGTTAAGCATGGTTGGGCGAGAGTAGTACTAGGATGGGTGAACCCCTGGGAAGTCCTCATGTTGCACCCCCCATTTTCAATTTTTTTTGCCCCGGTTAGGGTTGCCAAGTTACTTTATCCACCACATTTCTACTGCCGAATCCCATGGCACCTTGGGCAAGACAACTTCGCTTCATGTAGAGGATGGGCCCGCAAACTGAGGGCAAAGGGCTTTTGACCAGGTCTCCGTCACTCCGGTGCCCATAACTTTTGATCCGTAAGGAGTTGCGCGACGCACAGCATACCGTTGGAAAGCTCTCCAAGAGCTCTACGACGTGGGCATCAAGCCTGCTCGGCTGCGCCTGTTTTCAGTTCCCAAAATCAAACATTTTCATCAGTTTCGGACCACTTTTCTTCTTTTGCTCTATTTTTTCGTCCCGGATCGTACGTCGTGAGCTGTTAAAAGGACGACAACCTTAATCACGAGACATTAGAGGGCCCTACAACGGGTCGATATCACGTCTTGTGAGGATGCTGCGTTGTTGAAGCGGATGGGTTGTCGTTAAGCCCATTGGACCTTTTGAATAGGCCATCTCTTTGGGCTGGGACTGTGAACAGTCAATAGATAAAGCATTTGTGCTCGCAACATGATGGGTGCGAACATACCAGCACTATTGCATTGGATCCCATCAGAACTCCGAAGTTAAGCGTGCTTGGGCGAGAGTAGTACTAGGATGGATGACCCCTTGGGAAGTCCTCGTGTTGCACCCCTCATTTTCAATTTTTTTTGCCCTGGTTAGGGTTGCCGAAATACTTTATCCACTACATTTCCTTTACCGAATCCCACGGCACCTTGGGCAAGACAACTTCGCTTCACGTAAAGGCTGGGCCCGTAAACTGAGGGCGTGGGGCTTATGACCAGGTCTCCGTCACTCCGGTGCCTATAACTTTTAATCCGTAAGGAGTTACGCAACGCACAGCATACCGTTGGAAAGCCCTCCAAGAGCTCTACGATGGACGCAGCAAGCCTATTCGACTGCGCCTGTTTTTAGAGACCAAAATCGAACTTTTTCTTCAGTTTCGGGCCACTTTTATGCTTTTTCTCTATTTTTCCATCCCAGATCGTACGTCATAAGCTATAAAAAGGACGACAACTTAACTCGCCAGACATTAGAGGGCCCTACAATGCGTCAATATCACGTCTTACGAGGATGCTACGTTGTTGAAGCAGATGGGTTGTCGTTAAGCCCGTTGGGCCTTTTGAATGGGCCATCTCTCTCGGCTGGGACAGTGAACCGTCAACACATAATAGATTTGTGCCCTCCAAATAACTGGGGCAATCATACCAGCACTAATGCACCGTATCCCATCAGAAATCCGAAGTTAATCATGCTTGGACGAGAGTAGTACTAGGATGTGTGACCCCCTGAGAAGTCCGCGTGTTGCACCGCCCTTTTCAATTTTTTTTGCCCCGGTTAAGGTTGTCAAAATACTTTATCCACAACATTTCTATTACCGAATCCCACGGCTCCTTGGGTAAGACAACTTCGCTTCACGTATAGGCTGGGCCCGCAAACCGAGGCGTGTGGCTTGTGACCAGGTCTCTAGCGCTTTGGTGCCCATAACTTTTAATCCGTAAGGAGTTACGCGACGCACAACATACCGTTGGAAAGCTCTTTAAGAGCTCTACAACCGAGGTAGCAAGCCTGCTCAGTTGCGCCTATTTTTGGAGCACTAATTCGAATGTTTTAATCAGTTTCGGGCCATTTTTCTTCTTTTGCTCTAATTTTTCATCCCGGATCGTACGTCGTGAGCTGTTAAAAAGACGACAACCTAACTCGCGGCATATTACAGGGCCCTACAACGCGTCGATATCATGTCTTGCGAGAATGCTGCGTTGTTGAAGTGGATGGGTTGTCGTTAAGCCCATTGGACCTTTTGAATGGGCCATCTCTCTGGGCTGGGACTGTGAACCATCAACACATAAAGGATTTGTGCCCACAACATGACGGGTGCAATCATACCAACACTAAGGCACCGGATCCCATCAGAACTCCAAAATTAAGCGTGCTTAGGCGAGACTAGTACTAGGATGGGTGACCCCGTGGGAAGTCCTCGTGTTGCACCCCTCCCTTTTCAATTTTTTTTACCCCAGTTAGGGTTGCCAAGATACTTTATCCACCACATTTCTATTACCGAATCCCACAGCAACTTGGGCAAGACAGCTTCGCTTCACGTAGAGGTTGGGCCCGCAAAATGAGGGCGTAGGGCTTATGACCAGGTCTTCGTCGCTCTGGTGCCCATAACTTTTGATTCATAAGGAGTTACGCGACGCACAACATACCGTTGGAAAGCTCTCCGAGAGCTCTACGATGGGGGTAGTAAGCCTGCTCGGCTGCACCTATTTTTGGAGCCCAAAATCAAACGTTTCATTAGTTTTGGGCCACTTTTCTTATTTTGCTATGTTTTTCCGTCCCAGATCGTACGTCGTGAGCTGTTAAAAGGACGACAATCTGACTCGCGGGATATTAGAGGGCCCTATACTGCGTCGATATCACGTCTTGCGGGGATGTTCCGTTGTTGAAGCGGATGGGTTTTTGTTAAGCTCATTGGGCCTTTTGAATGGGCCATCTCTTTGGGATGGGACTATGAACCGTCAACACATAAAGGATTTGTGCCCACAACATGACTGGTGCAATCATACCAACACTAATGCACCGGATCCCTTCAGAACTCCTAAATTAAGCATGCTTAGGCGAGAGTAGTACAGGGATGGGTGACCCCATGGGAAGTCCTCGTGTTGTACCCCCCGCTTTTCATTTTTTTTGCCCCGGTTAGGGTTGCCAAGATACTTTATCCTCCACATTTCTATTACCGAATCCCATGGCAGTTTGGGCAAGGCAACTTCGCTTAACGTAGAGGCTAGGCCCGCAAACTGAGGGCATGGGGCTTGTGACATGGTCTCCATCGCTCCGGTGCCATAACTTTTAATTCGTAAGGAGTTATGCGGCGGACAGCATACCGTTGGAAAGCTCTCCGAGAACTCTACAACAGTGGCAAAAAGCCTGCTCGGCTGCGCCTAATTACGGAAACCAAAATCGAACGTTTTCATCAGTTTCGGGCCACTTTTCTTCTTTTGCTCAGTTTTTCTATCCCGAATCGTACGTTGTGAGCTGTTAATAGGATGACAACCAAACTCGCAGGACATTAGAGGGCCCTACACCGCGTCGATATCACGTCTTGCAAGAATGCTGCGTTGTTGAAGAGGATGAGTTGTTGTTAAGCCCGTTGGGCCTTTTGAATGGGCCATCTCTCTGGGCTGGGACTGTGAACCGTCAACACATAAAGGTTTTGTGCCAACAACATGATGGGTGCAATCATACCATCACTAATGAACCGAATCCCATCAGAACTACGAAGTTAAACGTGCTTGGGCGAGAGTAGTACAGGGATGGGTGACCCCCTGGGAAGTCCTCTTGTTGCACCCCCCCTTTTCAATTTTTTTTTTCCCTGGTTAGGGTTGCCAAGATACTTTATCCACCACATTTCTATTACCAAATCCCACGACACCTTGGACAAGACAACTTCGCTTCCTGTAGAGGCTGGGCCCGTAAACCGAGGGCTTAGGGATTGTGACGAGGTCTCCGAAGCTCCGGTGCCCATAACTTTTGATCCGTAAGGAGTTACGCGGCGCACAGTATACCGTTGAAAAGCTCTCCGAGAGCTCTACGACGTGGGTAGCAAGCTGGCTTCGCTGCGCCAATTTATGGAGCCTAAAATCGAACGTTTTCATCAGTTTTGGGCTACTTTTCTTCTTTTGATCTATTTTTCCGTCCTAGATCGTACGTCGTGAGCTGTTAAAAAGACGACAACCTAACTCGTGGGACATTAGAGGGCCCTACAATACGTCGATATCACTTCTTGCGAGGATGCTGCATTATTGAAGCAGATGGGTTGTCATTAAGCGCATTGGCCCTTTTGAATGGACCATCTCTCTGGGCTAGGACTGTGAACCATCAACACTTAACGGATTTGTGCCCACAACATGACGGGTGCGATCATACCAGCACTAATGCACCGGATCTTATCATACTCTAAAGTTAAGCGTGCTTGGGCGAGAGTAGTACTAGGATGGGTGACACCCTGGGAAGTTCTCGTGTTACACCCTCCATTTTCTATTTTTTTTCCTCGGTTAGGGTTTCCAAGATACTTTATCCACCACATTTCTATAACCGAATCCCACGACTCCTTTGGCAAGACAACTTCGCATCACGTAGCGGCTGAGCCGGCAAACCGAGCCGTGGGGCTTGTGACCAAGTCTCTGTCGCTCCGGTGCCCATAACTTTTAATCCGTTTGGAGTTATGCGGCACACAGCATACCGTTAGAAAGCAGTCCAAAAGCTCTACGATGGGGGTAGCAAGCCTGTTCGACTGTGCCTATTTTCGGAGCCCAAAATCAAACATTTTCATCAGTTTCGGGCCACTTTTCTTCTTTTGCTCTGCTTTTCTATCCCGGATCATACGTCGTGAGCTGTTAAAAGGATGACAACCTAACTCGCGGGACATTATAGGGCCCTAAAAAAAGATGATATCACGTCTTGCGACAATGCTGCATTGTTGATACGAATGGGTTGTTGTTAAGCCCGTTGGGCCTTTTGAATGGGCCATCTCTCTAGGCTGCGACTGTGAACCGTCAACACATAAAGGTTTTGTGCCAACAACATGATGGGAGCAATCATACCATCACTAATGCACCGGATCCCATCAGAATTCCAAAGTTTAGCGTGCTTGGGCGAGAGTAGTACTAGGATGGGTGACCCCCGGGGAAGTCCTCGTTTTGCACCCCTCCCCCTTTTCAATTTTTTTTGCCCCGGTTAGGGTTGCCAAGATACTTTATCCACTACATTTCTATTACATAATCCCACGGCACCTTGGGCAAGACAACTTCGCTTCACGTAGAGGCTAGGCCCGCAAACCGAGGGATTAGGGCTTGTAACCAGGTCTTCGTCGCTCCGGTACCCATAACTTTTAATCCATAAGGAGTTACATGGCGCACAGCATACCGTTGGGAAGCTCTCTGAGAGCTCTACAACGAGGGTAGCAAGCCTACTCGGCTGCGCCTATTTTCAAAGCCCAATATCGAACATTTTCTTTAGTTTCGGGCCACTTTTCTTCTCTAGCTCTGTTTTTCCGTCCCGGATCGTACATCGTGAGCTGTTAAAAGGATGACAACCTAACTCACGAGATATTACAGGGCCCTACAATGTGTCGATATCACGTCTTACGAGGATGCTTCGTTGTTGAAGCGGATAGGTTGTCGTTAAGCCCATTGGGCCTTTTGAATGGGCAATCTCTCTGGGCTGGGACAGTGAACCGTCAACAAATAAAGGATTTGTGCCCTCAACATGACGTGTGTGATCATACCAGCACTAATGCACCGGATCCCATTCGAACTCCGAAGTTAAGCGTGCTTGGGCGAGAGAAGTACTAGGATGCGTAACCCCCTTGGAAGTCCTCGTGTTGCACCTCATTTTTCAATTTTTTTTGCCCCGGTTAGGGTTGCCAAGATACTTTATCCACCACATTTCTATTATCAAATCCCACGGCACCTTGGGCAAGACAACTTCGCTTCACGTAAAGGCTGGGCCCGCAAACCGAGAGCGTAGGGCTTGTGACCAGGTCTCCGTGGCTCCGGTTCCCATAACTTTTGATCCGTAAGGAGTTACGCGGCGCACAACATACCGTAGAAAGCCCTCTGAGAGCTCTACGACGGGGGCAGCAAGCCTACTCGGCTATGCCAGTTTTCGAAGCCCAAAATTGAACGTTTTCATTAGTTTTGGGCAACTTTTCTTCTTTTGGATTGTTTTTTCATCCCGGATAGAACGTCGTGAGCTGTTAAAAGGACGACAACCTAACTCGGGGGATATTACACGGCCCTACAATGAGTTGATATCATGTCTTACGAGGTTGCTGTGTTGTTAAAGCGGATGGGTTGTCGTTAAGCCCATTGGGCCTTTTGAATGGGCCATCTCTCTGGGCTGGGACTGTGAACCGTCAACACATAAAGGATTTGTGCCCTCAACATGACGGGTGTGATCATACCAGTACTAATGCTCCGGATCCCATCGGAACTCCGAAGTTTAGCGTGCTTGGGAGAGAATAAGGCTAGGATAGGTGACCCCCTGGGAAGTCCTCGCGTTGCAGCCCCCGTTTTCAATTTTTTTGCCCCGGTTAGGGTTGCCAAGATACTTTATCCACCACATTTCTATTAACGAATCCCACGGCACCTTGGGCAAGACAACTTCGCTTCACGTAGAGGCTGGGCCCGTAAACCGAGGGCGTGGGGCTTGCGACCAGGTCTCTGTCGCTCCAATACCAATAACTTTTCATCCGTAAGGAGTTACGAGGCACACAGCATATCGTTGGAAAGATCTTCAAGAGCTCTACGACGGGGGTAGCAAGCCTACTCGGCATCGCCCATTTTTGGAGCCCAAAATAGAACGTTTTCATTAGTTTTGGGCCACTTTTCTTCTTTTGCTCTGTTTTTTCGTCCCAAATCGTACGTTGTGAGCTGTTGAAAGGACAACAACCTAACTTGCGGGAAATTAGAGGGCCCTACAACGCGTCGATATCACGTCTTGCGATGATGATACGTTGTTGAAGTAGATGGGTTGTAGTTAAGCCCTTTGGGCCATTTGAATGGGCCATCTCTCTGGGCTGGCATTGTGAACTGTCAACACATAAAGGATTTGTGCCCTCAACATGACGGGTGCGATCATACCAGCACTAATGCTTCGGATCCCATTAGAACTCTAAAGTTAAGCGTGCTTGGACGAGAGTAGTACTAGGATAGGTGACCTAGAAGTCCTCGCGTTGCACCCCCACTTTTCAATTTTTTTTGCCCCGGTTAGGGTTGCCAAGATACTTTATCCACCACATTTCTATTACCGGATCCCACGGCACCTTGGGCAAGACAACTTCACTTCACGTAGAGGCTGGGCCCACAAACTGAGGGCGTGGGGCTTATGACCAAGTCTAGTCACTCCGGTGCCCAAAACTTTTAATCCGTAAGGACTCACGCGGCGCACAACATACTGTTGGAAAGCTCTTCGAGAGCTCTACAATGGGGGCAGCAATCCTACTCGGCTGTGCTTATTTTTGGAACCAGAAATTGAACGTTTTCACCAGTTTTGGGCCACTTTTCTTCTTTTGCTCTGTTTTTTCATCCCGGATCGTAAGTCGTGAGATGTTAAAAGGATGACAACCTAACTCGCGGGATATTACAGGGCCCTACAATGCGTCGATATCACGTCTTGCGAGGGTGCTACGTTGTTGAAGTGGATGGGTCGTCGTTAAGCCCATTGGGCCTTTTGAATGGGCCATCACTCTGGGCTGGGACAATGAACCATCAACAAATAAAGGATTTGTGCCCTCAACATGACGGGTGCGATCATACCAGCACTAATGCACGGATCCCATCAACACTCCGAAGTTAAGCGTGCTTGGGCGAGAGTAGTACTAGGATGGGTGACCCCCAAGGAAGTCCTCGTGTTGCACCCCCCTTTTCAACTTTTTTTGCCCTGGTTAGGGCTGCCAAGATACTTTATCCACCAAATTTCTATTACCGAATCCCACGGTACCTTGGGCAAGAAAACTTCGCTTCACGTAGAGGATGGGCCCGCAAACCGAGGGCATAGGGCTTATGACCAGGTCTCGGTCGCTCCAGTGCCCACAACTTTTGATCCGTAAGGAGTTACGCAGCGCATAACATATCGTTGGAAAGCTCTCCGAGAGCTCTACGACATGCGTAGCAAGCCTACTCGGTTGTGCCTGTTTTCAGAGCCCAAAATCGAATGTTTTCATTAGTTTCAGGCCACTTTTCTTCTTTTGCTCTGTTTTTCCATCCCGGATCGTACGTCGTGAGCTGTTAAAAGGATGACAACCTAACTCGGGGGATATTACAGAGCCCTACAACGCGGTGATATCATGTCTTACGAGGTTGCTGCATTGTTGAAGCGGATGGGTTTTCATTAAGCCCATTGCGCCTTTTTAATGGGCCATCTCTCTGGGCTGGGACTTTGAACCGTCAACACATAAAGGATTTGTGCCCTCAACATGACGGGTGTGATCATACCAGAACTAATACAACGAATCCCATCAAAATTCCGAAGTTAAGAGTGTTTGGGCGAGAGTAGTACTGGGATGGGTGACCCGTGGGAAGTCCTCGCGCTGCACCCCCCATTTTCAATTTTTTTTTGCCCCGGTTAGGGTTGCCTAGATACTTTATCCACCACATTTCTATTACCGAATCCCACGGCACCTTGGGGCAAGACAACTTCGCTTCACGTAGAGGCTGGGCCAGCAAACCGAGGGCGTGGGGCTTGTGACCAGGTCACCGTCGCTCCGGTGCCCATAACTTTTGATCCGTAAGGAGTTATACGGCTCACAACATACCGTTGGAAAGCTCTTCAGGAGCTCTACGACGACAGCAGCCAACCTGCTTGGCTGCGCACATTTTTGGAGACAAAAATTGAACATTTTTATCAGTTTCGAGCAACTTTTCTTCTTTTGCTATGTTTTTCCGTCTCGGATCGTATTACATGAGCTGTTAAAAGGACGATAACCTAACTCGCGGGGCATTAGAGGGCTCTACAATGCATCGATATCAGGTCTTGCAAGGATGCTGCGTTGTTGAAGCGTATGGGTTGTCGTTAAGCCTATTGGGCCTTTTGAATAGACTATCTCTCTGTGCTGGGACTGTGAACCGTCAACACATAAAGGATTTGTGCCCAAAACATGACGGGTGCGATCATACCAGCACTAATGTACTAGATCCCATTAGAACTCCGAAGATAAGCGTGCTTGGGCGAGAATAGTACTTGAATGGGTGACCCCCTGGGAAGTCCTCGTGTTGCACCCCCCCTTTTCATTTTTTTTCGCCCCGGTTAGTGTTGCCAAGATACTTTATCCTCCACATTTCTATTACTGAATCCCACGGCACCTTGGGCAAAACAACTTCGCTTCACGTAGAGGCTGGGCCTGCAAACAGAGGGCGTGGGGCTTGTGACCAGGTCTCCGTCGCTCCGGTACCCAAAACTTTTAATCCGTAAGGAGTCACGCGGCACACAGCATACCATTGGAAAGCTCTCCGAGGGCTCTACGAAGCGGGGCAGCAAGCCTATTCGGCTGAGCCTGTTTTTTTGGAACCCAAAATTGAACGTTTCCATCAGTTTCGGGCCACTTTTCTTCTTTTACTTTGTTTTTTCGTCCCAGATCGAATGTCGTGAGCTGTTAAAATGACGACAACCTAACTCGCGGGATATTACAGGGCCCTGCAAGGCGTCGATATCACGTCTTGCGAGGATGCTGCGTTGTTGAAGCGGATGGGTTGTCGTTAAGCCCATTGGGCCTTTTGAATGGCCATCTTACTGGGCTGGGACTGTGAACCGTCAACAAATAAAGGATTTGTGCCCACAACATGATGGGTGTGATCATACCAGCACTAATGCACCGGATCCCATCAGAACTCTGAAGTTAAGCGTGCTTGGGCGAGAGTAGTACTAAGATGGGTGACCCTCAGGGAAGTTCTCGTGTTGCACCCCCCTTTTTCAATCTTTTTTACCCCGGTTAGGGTTGCCAAGATACTTTATCCACCCCATTTTGATTACCTAATCCCAAGGCAACTTGGGCAAGACAACTTCGCTTCACATAGAGGCTGGGCCAGCAAACCGAGGGCCTGGGGCTTGTGACCAAGTCTCCGTCGCACCGGTGCCCATAACTTTTAATCCGTAAGGAGTTACGCGGCGCACATCATACCGTTGGAAAGCTCTCCGAGAGCTCTACGACATGGGTAGAAAGCCTGCTCGGCTGTGCCTATTTTCGGAGCCAAAAATTGAATGTTTTATTCAATTTCAGCCCATTTTTCTTCCTTTGCTCTGTTTTTCTGTCCCGAATCATACGACATGAGCTGTTAAAAAGATGACAACCTAACTCGTGGGATATTACAGGGCCCTACAATGTGTCGATATCACGTCTTACAAGGATGCTATGTTGTTGAAGCAGAAGGGTTGTTGTTAAGCCCATTGGGCCTTTTGAATGGGCCATCTCTCTGGGCTGGGACTGTGAACCATCAACACATAAACGATTTGTGCCCCCAACATTACGGGTGCGATCATACCAGCACTAATGCAATGGATCCCATCAGAACTCCGAAGTTAAGCGTGCTTGGGCGATAGTAGTACTAAGATGGGTGACCCCCTGGGAAGTCCTCGTGTTGCATCCCCCTTTTCAATTTTTTTTCCGCGGTTAGGGTTGCCGAGATACTTTATCCACCACATTTCTATTACCGAATCCCACAGCGCCATGGGCAAGACAACTTCACTTCACGTAGAGGTAGGGCCCACAAACCGACGGCGTAGGACTTGTGACCAGGTCTCCGTCGCACTGTTGCCCATAACTTTTCATCTGCAAGGAGTTACACGGTGCACAGCATACCATTGGAAAGCTCTCCGAGAGCTCCACGATGGGGGCATCAAGCCTACTTGACTGCGCCTGTTTTCGGAGCCCAAAATTGAACGTTTTCATTAGTTTCGGGCCAGTTTTCTTCTTTTGCTCTATTTTTTCATCCCGGATCATACATCACGAGCTGTTAAAAGGACGACAACCTAACTCGAGGGATATTACAGGGCCCTACAATGCGTCGATATCACGTCTTATGAGATTATTGTGTTGTTGAAGCGGATAGGTTGTCGTTAACGCCATTGGGCCTTTTGAATGGGCCATCTCTCTGGGCTGGGACTGTGAACCGTCAACGCATAAAGGATTTGTGCCCTCAACATGACGGGTGCGATCATACCAGCACTAATGCTCCGGATCCCATCAGAACTCCGAAGTTAAGCGTGCTTGGGCGAGAGTAGTACTAGGATGGCTGACCCCCTGGCAAGTCCTCGCGTTGCACCCCCCCCCCCCCCATTTTCAATTTTTTTTGCAACGATTAGGGTTGCCAAGATACTTTATCCACCATATTTCTATTACCAAATCCCACGACACCTTGGGCAAGACAACTTCGCTTCACGTAGAGGCTGGGCCCGCAAACCGAGGGCGTAGGGCTTGTGACCAGGTCTCCATCGCTCCGGTGCCCATAACTTTTGATCTGTAAGGAGTTACGCAGCGCATAGCATACCGTTGGAAAGCACATCAAGAGTTCTACGACAGGGGCAGCAAGCCAGCCAAGCTGTGCCTATTTTAAGAGCCTAAAATTGAACATTTTCATCAGTTTTCAGCCACTTTTCTTCTTTTGCTCTATTTTTTTTTGTCTCGGATCGTACGTTGTGTGCTGTTAAAAGGATGACAACCTAACTCGGTGGATATTACTGGGCCTTACAATGTGTCGATATCACGTCTTGTGAGGATGCTGCGCTGTTGAAATGGATGGGTTGTCGTTAAGCCCATTGGGCCTTTTGAATGGGCCATCTCTCTAGGCTGGGACTGTGAACCGTCAACACATAAAGGATTTGTGCCCACAACATGACCTATGCTATCATACCCGCACTAATGCACCAGATCCCATCAGAAACTAGAAGTTAAGCGTGCTTGGGCAAGAGTAGTACTAGGATGGGTGACCCCCTGGGAAGTCCTCGTGTTGCACCCCCCCCCCCCCTTTTCAATTTTTTTCCCCGGTTAGTGTTGCCAAGATACTTTATCCACCACATTTCTATTACCGAATCCCACGGCACCTTGGGCATGTCAAATTCGCTTCACGTAGATGCTGGGCCCGCAAATCGAGGGCATGGGGCTTATGACCAGGTCTCCGTCGCTTCGGTGCCCATAACTTTTAATCTGTAAGGAGTTACGTGGTGCACAGAATACCGTTGGAAAGCTCTACGAGAGTTCTACGACGGGGGCAGCAAGCCTGCTCGGCTGCGCTTGTTTTCGGAGAACAAAATTGAACGTTTTCATCAGTTTCGGGCCACTTTTTCTCTTTTGCTCTTTTTTTCCATCCCGGATCGTACGTCGTGAGTTGTTAAAAGGACAACAACCTAACTCACGGGATATTACAGGGCCCTACAATGCGTTGATATCTCGTCTTACGGGGATGCTGCGTTGTTGAAGTGGATGGGTTGTCGTTAGGCCCTTTGGGCCTTTTGAATGGGCCATCTCTCTGGGCTGGGACTGTGAACTGTCAACACATAAAGGATTTATGCCCACAACATGACGGGTGCGATCATACCAGCACTAATGCACAGGATCCCATTAGAACTCCGATGTTAAGCGTGCTTGGGCGATAGTAGTGCGAGGATGGGTGACCCCTTGGGAAGTCCTCGTGTTGCAACCCACTTTTCAATTTTTTTTGCCCCGATTAGGGTTGCTAAGATACTTTATCCACCACATTTATATTACCGAATCTCACGGCACCTTGGGCAAGACAACTTCGTTTCACGTAGAGGCTCAGCCCGCAAACCGAGGGCGTAGGGCTTGTAACCAGGTCTCTGTCGCTCCGGTGCCCATAACTTTTGATCCGTAAGGAGTTAAGCAGTGCACAACATACCGTTGGAAAGCTCTCCGAGAGCTCTACGATGGGGGCGGCAAGCCTACTCGGCTGCACCCCTTTTTGGAGACCAAAATCGAACATTTTTTTCAGTTTTGAGCCTCTTTCTTCTTTTGCTCTGTTTTTCCATCCCGGATCGTACGTTGTGAGCTGTTAAAAGGACGACAACCTAACTCACGGGACATTAGAGGGCCCTACAACGCATCAATATCACGTCTTGCGAGGATGCTGCGTTGTTGAAGTGGATGGGTTGTCGTTAAGCCCTTTGGGCCTTTTGAATAGGCCATATCTCTAGGCTGGGACTGTGAACCGTCCACACATAAAGGATTTGTACCCACAACATGACGGGTGCGATCATACCAGCACTAATGCACCGGATCTCATTAGAACTCCAAAGTTAAGCGTGCTTGGGCGAGAGTAGTACTAGGATGGGTGACCCCTTGGGAAGTCCTCGTGTTGTACCCCCCCTTTTCAATTTTTTTTTGCCTCGGCTAGGGTTGCCAAGATACTTTATCCACCACATTTCTAATACTGAATCCCACGGCACCTTGGGCAAGACAACTTCACTTCACGTAGAGGCTGGGCTCGCAAACCGAGGGTGTGGGGCTTGTGACCAGGTCTCCATCGCTCCGGTGCCCATAACTTTTGATCCGTAAGGAGTTACGTGCTGCACAGCATACCGTTGGAAAGGTCTTTGGGAGCTCTACAATGGGGGCAGCAAATCTGCTTGGCTTTGCCCGTTTTTAGAGCCTAATATTGAACATTTTCATCCATTTCGGGCCACTTTTCTTCATTCTGCTATGTTTTTTCATCTAGAATCGTACGACATGAGTTGTTAAAAGGACGACAACCTAACTCACAGGACATTAGAAGGCCCTACAACGCGTTGCTATCACGTCTTTTGAGGATGCTATGTTGTTGAAGCGGACGGGTTGTCATTAAGCCCATTGGGCCTTTTGAATGGGCTATCTCTCTGGGCTGGGACTATGAACCGTCAACACATAAAGGATTTGTGCCCAAAACATGACGGGTATGATCATACCAGCACTAATATACCGGATACCATCAGAACTCCGAAGATAAGCGTGCTAGGGCGAGAGTAGTACTAGGATGGGTGACCCCCTGGGAAGTCCTCGAGTTGCACCCCCCCCCCCCTTTTTAATTTTTTTTGCCCCGGTTAGGGTTGCCAAGATACTTTATCCACCACATTTCTATTACCGAATCGCACGACACCTTGGCCAAAACAACTTCGCTTCACGTGGAGGCTGGGCCCACAAACCGACGGCGTAGGACTTGTGACCAGGTCTCCGTCGCACTGTTGCCCATAACTTTTCATCCGCAAGGAGTTACACGGTGCACAGCATACCATTGGAAAGCTCTCCGAGAGCTCCACGATGGGGGCATCAAGCCTACTTGACTGCGCCTGTTTTCGGAGCCCAAAATTGAACGTTTTCATTAGTTTCGGGCCAGTTTTCTTCTTTTGCTCTATTTTTTCATCCCGGATCATACATCACGAGCTGTTAAAAGGACGACAACCTAACTCGAGGGATATTACAGGGCCCTACAATGCGTCGATATCACGTCTTACGAGATTACTGTGTTGTTGAAGCGGATAGGTTGTCGTTAACGCCATTGGGCCTTTTGAATGGGCCATCTCTCTGGGCTGGGACTGTGAACCGTCAACGCATAAAGGATTTGTGCCCTCAACATGACGGGTGCGATCATACCAGCACTAATGCTCCGGATCCCATCAGAACTCCGAAGTTAAGCGTGCTTGGGCGAGAGTAGTACTAGGATGGCTGACCCCCTGGCAAGTCCTCGCGTTGCACCCCCCCCCCCCATTTTCAATTTTTTTTGCAACGATTAGGGTTGCCAAGATACTTTATCCACCATATTTCTATTACCGAATCCCACGACACCTTGGGCAAGACAACTTCGCTTCACGTAGAGGCTGGGCCCGCAAACCGAGGGCGTAGGGCTTGTGACCAGGTCTCCATCGCTCCGGTGCCCATAACTTTTGATCTGTAAGGAGTTACGCAGCGCATAGCATACCGTTGGAAAGCACATCAAGAGTTCTACGACAGGGGCAGCAAGCCAGCCAAGCTGTGCCTATTTTAAGAGCCTAAAATTGAACATTTTCATCAGTTTTCAGCCACTTTTCTTCTTTTGCTCTATTTTTTTTGTCTCGGATCGTACGTTGTGTGCTGTTAAAAGGATGACAACCTAACTCGGTGGATATTACTGGGCCTTACAATGTGTCGATATCACGTCTTGTGAGGATGCTGCGCTGTTGAAATGGATGGGTTGTCGTTAAGCCCATTGGGCCTTTTGAATGGGCCATCTCTCTAGGCTGGGACTGTGAACCGTCAACACATAAAGGATTTGTGCCCACAACATGACCTATGCTATCATACCCGCACTAATGCACCAGATCCCATCAGAAACTAGAAGTTAAGCGTGCTTGGGCAAGAGTAGTACTAGGATGGGTGACCCCCTGGGAAGTCCTCGTGTTGCACCCCCCCCCCCCCTTTTCAATTTTTTTCCCCGGTTAGTGTTGCCAAGATACTTTATCCACCACATTTCTATTACCGAATCCCACGGCACCTTGGGCATGTCAAATTCGCTTCACGTAGATGCTGGGCCCGCAAATCGAGGGCATGGGGCTTATGACCAGGTCTCTGTCGCTTCGGTGCCCATAACTTTTAATCTGTAAGGAGTTACGTGGTGCACAGAATACCGTTGGAAAGCTCTACGAGAGTTCTACGACGGGGGCAGCAAGCCTGCTCGGCTGCGCTTGTTTTCGGAGAACAAAATTGAACGTTTTCATCAGTTTTGGGCCACTTTTTCTCTTTTGCTCTTTTTTTCCATCCCGGATCGTACGTCGTGAGTTGTTAAAAGGACAACAACCTAACTCACGGGATATTACAGGGCCCTACAATGCGTTGATATCTCGTCTTACGGGGATGCTGCGTTGTTGAAGTGGATGGGTTGTCGTTAGGCCCTTTGGGCCTTTTGAATGGGCCATCTCTCTGGGCTGGGAATGTGAACTGTCAACACATAAAGGATTTATGCCCACAACATGACGGGTGCGATCATACCAGCACTAATGCACAGGATCCCATTAGAACTCCGATGTTAAGCGTGCTTGGGTGATAGTAGTGCGAGGATGGGTGACCCCTTGGGAAGTCCTCGTGTTGCAACCCACTTTTCAATTTTTTTTGCCCCGATTAGGGTTGCTAAGATACTTTATCCACCACATTTATATTACCGAATCTCACGGCACCTTGGGCAAGACAACTTCATTTCACGTAGAGGCTCAGCCCGCAAACCGAGGGCGTAGGGCTTGTAACCAGGTCTCTGTCGCTCCGGTGCCCATAACTTTTGATCCGTAAGGAGTTAAGCAGTGCACAACATACCGTTGGAAAGCTCTCCGAGAGCTCTACGATGGGGGCGGCAAGCCTACTCGGCTGCACCCCTTTTTGGAGACCAAAATCGAACATTTTTATCAGTTTTGAGCCTCTTTCTTCTTTTGCTCTGTTTTTCCATCCCGGATCGTACGTTGTGAGCTGTTAAAAGGACGACAACCTAACTCACGGGACATTAGAGGGCCCTACAACGCATCAATATCACGTCTTGCGAGGATGCTGCGTTGTTGAAGTGGATGGGTTGTCGTTAAGCCCTTTGGGCCTTTTGAATAGGCCATATCTCTAGGCTGGGACTGTGAACCGTCCACACATAAAGGATTTGTACCCACAACATGACGGGTGCGATCATACCAGCACTAATGCACCGGATCTCATTAGAACTCCAAAGTTAAGCGTGCTTGGGCGAGAGTAGTACTAGGATGGGTGACCCCTTGGGAAGTCCTCGTGTTGTACCCCCCCTTTTCAATTTTTTTTTGCCTCGGCTAGGGTTGCCAAGATACTTTATCCACCACATTTCTAATACTGAATCCCACGGCACCTTGGGCAAGACAACTTCACTTCACGTAGAGGCTGGGCTCGCAAACTGAGGGTGTGGGGCTTGTGACCAGGTTTCCATCGCTCCGGTGCCCATAACTTTTGATCCGTAAGGAGTTACGTGCTGCACAGCATACCGTTGGAAAGGTCTTTGGGAGCTCTACAATGGGGGCAGCAAATCTGCTTGGCTTTGCCCGTTTTTAGAGCCTAATATTGAACATTTTCATCCATTTCGGGCCACTTTTCTTCATTCTGCTATGTTTTTTCATCTAGAATCGTACGACATGAGTTGTTAAAAGGACGACAACCTAACTCACAGGACATTAGAAGGCCCTACAACGCGTTGCTATCACGTCTTTTGAGGATGCTATGTTGTTGAAGCGGACGGGTTGTCATTAAGCCCATTGGGCCTTTTGAATGGGCTATCTCTCTGGGCTGGGACTATGAACCGTCAACACATAAAGGATTTGTGCCCAAAACATGACGGGTATGATCATACCAGCACTAATATACCGGATACCATCAGAACTCCGAAGATAAGCGTGCTAGGGCGAGAGTAGTACTAGGATGGGTGACCCCCTGGGAAGTCCTCGAGTTGCACCCCCCCCCCCTTTTTAATTTTTTTTGCCCCGGTTAGGGTTGCCAAGATACTTTATCCACCACATTTCTATTACCGAATCGCACGACACCTTGGCCAAAACAACTTCGCTTCACGTGGAGGCTGGGCCCGCAAACCGAGGGCGTGGGGCTTGTGACCAGGTCTTCGTCGCTCCGGTGCCTATAACGTTTAATCTGTAAGGAGTTACACGATGCACAACATACCGTTGGAAAGCTCTCCGAGAGCTCTACGATGAGGCCAGCAGGACAGCCTAGCTACGCCTATTTTTAGAGCCCAAAATCAAATGTTTTTATCAGTTTCAGGCCACTTTTCTTCTTTTGCTCTATTTTTTCATCCCGTATCGTACGTCGTGAGCAGTTAAAAGGACGACAACCTAACTCGTTAGATATTAATGGGCCTTACAACGCGTCGATATCACGTCTTGCGACCATGCCACTTGGGTTATCGTTAAGCCCATTGGGCCTTTTGAATGGGCTATCTCTCTGTGTTGGGATTGTGAACCGTCAACACATAAAGGATTTGTGTCCACAACATGACGGGTGCGATCATACCCGCACTAATGCACTGCATCCCATTAGAACTCTGAAGTTAAGCGTGCTTGGGCGAGAGTAGTACTAGGGTTGGTGACCCCTTGGGAAGTCCTCGTGTTGCACCCCCCACCCCATTTCAATTTCTTTTGCCCCGGTTAGGGTTGCCAAGATACTTTATCCACCACATTTCTATTACCGAATCCCACGACACCTTGGGCAAGTCAACTTCGCTTCACGTAGAGGCTGGGCCAACAAATCGAGGGCATGGGGCATGTGACCAGTTCTCCGTCGCTCCGGTGCCCATAACTTTTAATCTGTAAGGAGTTACGCGGTGCACAGTATACCGTTGGAAAGCTCTCCGAGAGCTCTACGACAGGGGCATCAAGTTTGCTCGGCTGCGCCTATTTTTGGAGCTCAAAATTGAACGTTTTCATCAGTTTCGGGCCACTTTTCTTCTTTTGCTCTATTTTTTCATCCCGGATCGTACGTCGTGAGCTGTTAAAAGGACGACAACCTAACTCACCGAATATTACAGGGCCCTACAACGCGTAGATATCACATCTTACGAGGATGCAGCGTTGTTGAAGCGGATAGGTTGTCGTTAAGCCCATTGGGCCTTTTGAATCGGCCATCTCTTTGGGCTAGGACTGTGAACCGTCAACACATACAGGATTTGTGCCCTCATCATGACGGGTGCGATCATACCAGCACTAATGCACCAGATCCCATTAGATCTCCAAAGTTAAGCGTGCTTGGGGGAGAGTAGTACTACGATGGTTGACCCCCTAGGAAGTCCTCGTGCTTGGGGGAGAGTAGCAAACCTGCTTGGCTGCGCCCTTTTTTAGAGCCCAAAATTGAAGATTTTCATCAGTTCCGTGCCCCTTTTCTTCTTTTGCTATGTTTTTCCATCTCGGATCGTACGACATGAGCTGTTAAAAGGATGACAACCTAACTCGCAAGACATTAGAGGGCCCTACAACCCGTCGATATCACGTCTTGCGAGAATGCTGCGTTGTTGAAGCGGATGGGTCGTCGTTAAGCCCATTGGGCCTTTTTAATGGGCCATCTCTCTAGGATGGGACTGTGGACCATCAACACATAAATGATTTGTGCCCACAACATGATGGGTGCGATCATACCAGCACTAATGTACCGGATCCCATCAGAACTCCGAAGATAAGCGTGCTTGGGCGACAGTAGTACTAGGATGGGTGACCCCCTGGGAAGTCCTCGTGTTGCACCCTCGATTTTCTATTTTTTTTTGCCCTGGTTAGGGTTGCCAATATACTTTATCCGCCACATTTCTATTACCGAATCCCAAGGCACCTTGGGCAAGACAACATCGCTTCACGTAGAGGCTGGGCCCGCAAACCAAGGGCGTGGGGTATGTGACCAGGTCTCCGTCGCCCCGGTGTCCAAAATTTTTAATCCGTAAGGAATTACGTGGCATACAGCATACCATTGGAAAGCTCTCCAAGAGCTCTACGACAGGGGCAGCAAGCCTACTCGACTGTGCCTGTTTTTAGAGCCCAAAATCGAACACTTTTATCAGTTTTGAGCCACTTTTCTTCTTTTGCTCTAATTTTCCATCCCGGATCATACGTCGTGAGCTGTTAAAAGGACGACAACCTAACTCACGGGACATTAGAGGGCCCTACAACGCGTCGATATCAAGTCTTTCGAGGATGCTGCATTGTTGAAGTAGATGGGTTGTCGTTAAGCCCATTGAGCATTTTGAATGGGCCATCTCTCTGGGCTGGGACTGTGAATCGTCAACACATAAAGGATTTGTGCCCACAACATGACGGGTGTGATCAAACCAGCACTAATGCACCGGATCCCATCAGAACTCCGAAGTTAAGCATGCTTGGGCGAGCGTAGTACTAGGATAGGTGACCCGCTAGGAAGTCCTCGTGTTGCACCCCCCATTTTCAATTTTTTTTGCCCCGGTTAGGGTTGCCAAGATACTTTATCCACCATATTTCCATTACCGAATCCCATGGCACCTTGGGCAAGATACATTCGCTTCACGTATAGGCTGGGCAAGCAAACCGATGGCATGGGGCTTGTGACCAGGTCTCCGCCACTCTGGTGCCCATACCTTTTAATCCGTAAGGAGTTATGCGACGCACAACATACTGTTGGAAAGCTCTCCGAGAGCTCTACGACGAGGGTAGCAAGCCTGCTTGGTTGTGCTCGTTTTTAGAGCCCAAAATTAAACTTTTTCATCAGTTTCGGGCCACTTTTATTCTTTTGCACTATTTTTTCGTCGCGAATCGTACTTCGTGAGCAGTTAAAAGGACGACGACCTAACTCGAAGGATATTACAGGGCCATACAACGTGTCGATATCACGTCTTGTGCGGATGCTGCGCTGTTGAAGTAGATAGGTTGTCGTTAAGCCCATTGGGCCTTTTGAATGGGCCATCTCTCTGGGCTGGGACTGTGAACCGTCAACACATAAAGGATTTGTGCCAACAACATGACGGGTTCTATCATACCAGCACTAATGCACTGGATCCCATCAGAACTTCGATGTTAAGCGTTCTTCGGCGAGAGTAGTACTAGGATGGGTGACCCCCTAGGAAGTCCTCGTGTTGCACCCCCCCTTTTCAATTTTTTTTGCTCCGGTTAGGGTTGCCAAGATACTTTATCCACCACATTTTTATTACCGAATCCTACGGCACCTAGGGCAAGACAACTTCGCTTCACGTAGAGGCTGGGCCTGCAAATCGAGGGCGTGGGGCTTGTGACCAGGTCTCCGTCGCTCCGATGCTCATAACTTTTAATCCGTAAGGAGTTACGCGATACACAGCATACCGTTGGAAATTTCGACGAGAGCTCTACAATGGGGGCAACAAGCATGCTCGGCTGCTCTGATTTTCGGAGCACAAAATTGAACGTTTTCATCAGTTTAGAGACACTTTTCTTCTTTTGCTCTATTTTTCCGTTCTGGATCGTACAACGTGAGCAGTTAAAAGGACGACAACCTGACTCGCAAGGCATTAGAGGGCATTACAACACGTCGATATCACATCTTGCGAGGATGCTGCATTATTAGAGTGGATGGGTTGTCGTTAAGCCCTTTGGGCCTTTTGAATGGGCCTTCTCTCTGGGCTGGGGCTGTGAACCATTAACACATAAAGGATTTGTGCCCACAACATGACGAGTGCGATCACACCAGCACTAATGCATCGGATCCCATCAGAACTCTGAAGTCAAGCGTGCTTGGGCGAGAGTAGTACTAGGATGGGTGACCCCCTTGGGAAGTCCTTGTGTTGCACCACCTTCTCAATTTTGTTTACCCCGGTTAGGGTTGCCAAGATTCTTTATCCACCACATTTCTATTTCTGAATCCCACGGCACCTTGGGCAAGACAACTTCTCTTCACGTAGAGGCTGGGCCTGCAAACCGAGGGCTTAGGGCTTGTGACCTGGTCTCCGTCGTTCCAGTTCCCATAACTTTTGATCAGTAAGGAGTTACGCGGCGCACAGCATACAGTTGGAAAGCTCTCCGAGAGCTCTACGATGGGGGCAGCAAGCGTGCTCGACTGTGCCCCTTTTTGGAGCCCAAAATCAAACGTTTTCATCAGTTTTGAGCCTCTTTTCTTCTTTTGCTCTATTTTTCCGTCCCGGATCGTACGTTGTGAGATGCTAGAAGGACGACAACCTAACTCGCAGGACATTAGAGGGCCCTACAATGCGTCGATATCACGTCTTGCGAGGATGTTGCGTTGTTGAAGGGGATGGGTTGTCGTTAAGCCCTTTGGGCCTTTTGAATGGGCCATCTCTCTGGGCTAGGATTGTGAACCGTCAACACATAAAGGATTTGTGCCCACAACATGACGAATGCGATCATGCCAGCACTAATGCACAATATCCCATCAGAACTTCGAAGTTAAGCGTCCTTGGGCAAGAGTAGTACTAGGATGGGTTACCCCTTGGGAAGTCCTCGTGTTGCACCCCCCATTTTCATTTTTTTTTCCCCGGTTAGGGTTGCCAAGATACTTTATCCATCACATTTCTATTACAAATCCCACGGTACCTTGGGCAAGACAACTTCGTTTCACGTAGAGGCTGGGCCTGCAAACCGATGGCGTAGGGCTTGTGACCAGGTCTCTATTGCTCCGGTGCCTATAACTTTTCATTCGTAAGGAGTTACGTGGCGCACAGCACACCGTTAGAAAGCTCTTCGAGAGCTCTATGACGGGGACAGCAAACCTATTTCGCTGCGCCATTTTTAGAGCCCAAAATCAAACAATTTCATCAGTTTCAGGAAACTTTTCTTCTTTTGCTATGTTTTTCCGTCTTAGATCGAACGACATGAGCTGTTAAAAGGTCGACAACCTAACTCGCAGGACATTAGAGAGCCCTACAACGTCTCAATATCACGTCTTGCGAGGATGCTGTGTTGTTGAAGCGAATGGGTTATCGTTAAGCCTATTGGGCCTTTTGAATGGGCCACCTCTCTGGGCTGGGACTGTGAACCGTCAACACATAAAGGATTTGTGCCCAAAACATGACGGGTGCGATCATAGTAGCACTAATGTACCGGATCCCATCAGAACTCCGAAGATAAGCGTGCTAGGGCGAGAGTAGTACTAGGATGGGTGACCCCCTGGGAAGTCCTCGTGTTGCACCCCCAATTTTCAATTTTTTTGGCCCCGGTTAGGGTTGCCAAGATACTTTATCCACCACATTTCTATTACCGAATCCCAAGGCACCTTGGGCAAGACAACATCGCTTCACGTAGAGGTTGGGCCCGCAAACCAAGGGCGTGGGGTATGTGACCAGGTCTCCGTCGCCTCGGTGTCCATAATTTTTAATCTGTAAGGAATTACGCGGCGTACAGCATACCATTGGAAAGCTCTCCGAGAGCTCTACGACAGGGGCAGCAAGCCTACTCGACTGTGCCTGTTTTTAGAGCCCAAAATCGAACACTTTCATCAGTTTTGAGCCACTTTTCTTCTTTTGCTCTAATTTTCCATCCCGGATCATATGTCGTGAGCTGTTAAAAGGACGACGCATCGATATCACGTCTTGCGAGGATGCTGCGTTGTTGAAGTGGATGGGTTGTTGTTAAGCCCTTTGGGTCCTTTGAATGGGCCTTCTCTCTAGGCTGGGACTGTGAACCATCAACACATAAAAGATTTGTGCCCACAACATGACGGGTGCGATCACACCAGCACTAATGCATCGGATCCCATCAGAACTCTGAAGTCAAGCGTGCTTGGGCGAGAGTAGTACTAGGATGGGTGACCCCCTTGGGAAGTCCTTGTGTTGCACCACCTTCTCAATTTTGTTTACCCCGGTTAGGGTTGCCAAGATTCTTTATCCACCACATTTCTATTACTGAATCCCACGGCACCTTGGGCAAGACAACTTCTCTTCACGTAGAGGCTGGGCCTGCAAACCGAGGGCTTAGGGCTTGTGACCTGGTCTCCGTCGTTCCAGTGCCCATAACTTTTGATCCGTAAGGAGTTACGCGGCGCACAGCATACAGTTGGAAAGCTCTCCGAGAGCTCTACGATGGGGGCAGCAAGCGTGCTCGACTGTGCCCCTTTTTGGAGCCCAAAATCAAACGTTTTCATCAGTTTTGAGCCTCTTTTCTACTTTTGCTCTATTTTTTCGTCCCAGATCGTACGTTGTGAGATGCTAAAAGGACGACAACCTAACTCGCAGGACATTAGAGGGCCTTACAATGCGTCGATATCACGTCTTGCGAGGATGCTGCGTTGTTGAAGTGGATGGGTTGTCGTTAAGCCCTTTGGGCCTTTTGAATGGGCCATCTCTCTGGGCTAGGACTGTGAACCTTCAACACATAAAGGATATGTGCCCACAACATGATGGGTGCGATCATACCAGCAATAATGCACCGGATCCCATCAGAACTCTGAAGTTAAGCGTGCTTGGGCGAGAGTAGTGCTAGGATGGGTGAACCCCTGGGAAGTCCTCGTGTTGCACCCCCCCTTTTCAATTTTTTTTGCCCCAGTTAGGGTTGCCAAGATATTTTATCCACCACATTTCTATTACCGAATCCCACGGTACCTTGGGCAAGACAACTTCGCTTCATGTAGAGGCTGGGCCAGCAAACCGATGGCGTGGGGCTTGTGACCAGGTCACCGTCGCTCCGGGGGCCCATAACTTTTGATCCGTAAGTAGTTACATTGCGCAAAGCATACCGTTGGAAAGCTCTTCGTGATCTCTACGACGCGGGTAGCAAACCTGCTTGGCTGCGCCCTTTTTTAGAGCCCAAAATTGAAGATTTTCATCAGTTCCGTGCCCCTTTTCTTCTTTTGCTATGTTTTTCCATCTCGGATCGTACGACATGAGCTGTTAAAAGGATGACAACCTAACTCGCAAGACATTAGAGGGCCCTATAACCCGTCGATATCACGTCTTGCGAGAATGCTGCGTTGTTGAAGCGGATGGGTCGTCGTTAAGCCCATTGGGCCTTTTTAATGGGCCATCTCTCTAGGATGGGACTGTGGACCATCAACACATAAATGATTTGTGCCCACAACATGATGGGTGCGATCATACCAGCACTAATGTACCGGATCCCATCAGAACTCCGAAGATAAGCGTGCTTGGGCGACAGTAGTACTAGGATGGGTGACCCCCTGGGAAGTCCTCGTGTTGCACCCCCGATTTTCTATTTTTTTTGCCCTGGTTAGGGTTGCCAATATACTTTATCCGCCACATTTCTATTACCGAATCCCAAGGCACCTTGGGCAAGACAACATCGCTTCACGTAGAGGCTGGGCCCGCAAACCAAGGGCGTGGGGTATGCGACCAGGTCTCCGTCGCCCCGGTGTCCATAATTTTTAATCCGTAAGGAATTACGCGGCGTACAGCATACCATTGGAAAGCTCTCCAAGAGCTCTACGACAGGGGCAGCAAGCCTACTCGACTGTGCCAGTTTTTAGAGCCCAAAATTGAACACTTTCATCAGTTTTGAGCCACTTTTCTTCTTTTGCTCTAATTTTCCATCCCGGATCATACGTCGAGAGCTGTTAAAAGGACGACAACCTAACTCACGGGACATTAGAGGGCCCTACAACGCGTCGATATCAAGTCTTTCGAGGATGCTGCATTGTTGAAGTAGATGGGTTGTCGTTAAGCCCATTGGGCATTTTGAATGGGCCATCTCTCTGGGCTGGGACTGTGAATCGTCAACACATAAAGGATTTGTGCCCACAACATGACGGGTGCGATCAAACCAGTACTAATGCACCGGATCCCATCAGAACTCCGAAGTTAAGCATGCTTGGGCGAGCGTAGTACTAGGATAGGTGACCCGCTAGGAAGCCCTCGTGTTGCACCCCCCATTTTCAATTTTTTTTGCCCCGGTTAGGGTTGCCAAGATACTTTATCCACCATATTTCCATTACCGAATCCCATGGGCAAGACAACTTCGTTTCACGTAGAGGCTGGGCCTTCAAACCGATGGCGTAGGGCTTGTGACCAGGTCTCTATTGCTCCGGTGCCTATAACTTTTCATTTGTAAGGAGTTACGTCGCGCACAGCACACCGTTGGAAAGCTCTTCGAGAGCTCTATGACGGGGACAGCAAACCTGCTTCGCTGCGCCATTTTTAGAGCCCAAAATCAAACAATTTCATCAGTTTCAGGAAACTTTTCTTCTTTTGCTATGTTTTTCCGTCTCAGATCGAACGACATGAGCTGTTAAATGGTCGACAACCTAACTCGCAGGACATTAGAGAGCCCTACAACGTCTCAATATCACGTCTTGCGAGGATGCTGTGTTGTTGAAGCGAATGGGTTATCGTTAAGCCTATTGGGCCTTTTGAATGGGCCACCTCTCTGGGCTGGGACTGTGAACCGTCAACACATAAAGGATTTGTGCCCAAAACATGATGGGTGCGATCATAGTAGCACTAATGTACCGGATCCCATCAGAACTCCGAAGATAAGCGTGCTAGGGCGAGAGTAGTACTAGGATGGGTGACCCCCTGGGAAGTCCTCGTGTTGCACCCCCAATTTTCAATTTTTTTGGCCCCGGTTAGGGTTGCCAAGATACTTTATCCACCACATTTCTATTACCGAATCCCAAGGCACCTTGGGCAAGACAACGTCATTTCACGTAGAGGCTGGGCCGGCAAACCGAGGTAGTAAGGCTTGTGACCAAGTCTCCGTCGCTCCGGTGCCCATAACGCTTAATCCGTAAGCCGTTACGCGATGAACAGCATACCGTTGGAAAGCTCTTCGAGAGCTCTACGACGGGGGCAGTAAGCTAGCTTAGCTGCGCCTGTATTTAGAGCCCAAAATCGAACGATTTCATCAGTTTCTGGCCACTCTTCTTCTTTTGCTCTGTTTTTTCATCCCGGATCGTACGTCGTGAGTTTTTAAAAGGACGACAACCTAACTCGCTGGATATTACTGGGCCTTACAATGTGTCTATATCACATCTTGTGAGGATGCTGCACTATTGACGCGGTTGGGTTGTCGTTAAGCCCATTGGGCATTTTGAATGGGCCATCTCTCTAGGCTGGGACTGTGAACCGTCAACACATAAAGGATTTGTGCCCACAACATGATGGGTGTGATCATTCCAGCGCTAATGCACTGGATCCCATCAGAAATTCGAAGTTAAGCGTGCTTACGCGAGCCAGTACTAGGATGTGTGACCCCCTTGGGAGTCCTAGTGTTGCACTCCCCCTTTTCAATTTTTTTTGCCCCGGTTAGGGTTGCCGAGATACTTTATCCACCACATTTCTATTACCGAATCCCACGGCACCTTGGGCAAGACAACTTCACTTCTAGTAGAGGCTAGGCCCGCAAACCGAGGGTGTGGGGCTTGTGACCAGGTCTCCGTCGCTCCGGTGCCCATAACTTTTAATTTGTAAGGAGTTACGCGACGCACAACATACCGTTGGAAAGCTCTCCGAGAGCTCTACGACGGGGGCAGCAAGCCTGCCTAGCTGCACCTATTTTTAGAGCAAAAAATCAAACGTTTTCATCAGTTTCAGGCCACTTTTATTCTTTTGCTCTGTTTTTTCATCCCGGATCGTACTTTGGGAGCTGTTAAAAGGACGACAACCTAACTCGCGGGATACTACAAGGCTTTACAACGCGTTGATATCATGTCTTGCGAGGATGCTATGCTGTTGAAGCGGATGGGTAGTCGTTAATCCCATTGGGCCTTTCGAATGGGCCATCTCTCTGGGCTGGGACTGTGAACCGTTAACACATAAAGGATTTGTGCCAACAACATGACGGGTGCGATCATACCAGCACTAATGCACCAGATTCCATCAGAACTCCGAAGTTAAGCGTTCTTGGGCGAGAGTAGTACTAGGATAGGTGACCCCCTAGGAAGTTCTCATGTATTACCCCCCCCCCCCATTTTCATTTTTTTTGCCCCGGTTAGGGTTGCCAAGATACATTATCCACCACATTTCAATTACCGAATCCTACGGCACCTGGGGCAAGACAACTTCGCTTCACGTAGAGGCTGGGCCCGCAAATCGAGGGCATGGGGCTTGTGACCAAGTCTCCGTCACTCCGATGCACATAACTTTTAATCCGTAAGGAGTTACGCAGCGCACA
This sequence comes from Ehretia macrophylla, assembly GCA_037974665.1. Classification (NCBI taxonomy): domain Eukaryota; kingdom Viridiplantae; phylum Streptophyta; class Magnoliopsida; order Boraginales; family Ehretiaceae; genus Ehretia; species Ehretia macrophylla. Next base: position 70,013,192 of record CM075767.1, read on the forward strand.
ACATACCATTGTAAAGCTCTCCGAAAGCTCTATGACGGGGGCAGCAAGGCTGCTCGACTGTGCCCTTTTTGGAGCCCAAAATCGAAAGTTTACATCAGTTTCGAGACTTTTTTCTTCTTTTGCTCTGTTTTCCTATCCCGGATCGTACGTTGTGAGCTGTTAAAAGGACGACAACCCAACTCGCGGGACATTAGAGGGCCCTACAATGCGCCGATATAACGTCTTGTGAGGATGCTGCGTTGTTGAAGTGGATGGGTTGTCGTTAAGCCCTTTGGGCCTTTTGAATGGGCCATCTCTCTGGGTTGGGACTGTGAACCGTCAAAACATAAAGGATTTGTGCCCACAACATGATGGGTACGATCATACTAGTACTAATGTACCGGATCCCATCAGAACTCCGAAGTTAAGTGTGCTTGGGCGAGAGTAGTACTAGAATTGGTGACCCCCAGGGAAGTCCTTGTGTTGCACCCCCCATTTTCAATTTTTTTTGCCCTGGTTAGGGTTGCCAAGATACTTTATCCACCACATTTCTATTACAGAATCCCAGGGCACCTTGGGCAAGACAACTTCGCTTCACGTAGAGGCTAGGCTCGCAAACCGAGGGCGTGGGGCTTGTGACCAGGTCTCCGTCGCTCCAGTGCCCATAACTTTTGATCCGTAAGGAGTTACGTGGCGCACAACATACCGTTGGAAAGCTCTTCGAGAGCTCTACGATGGGGGTAGCAAACCTGCTTGGCTATGCCTGTTTTTAGAACCCAAAATCGAATATTTTCATCAGTTTCAGACCACTTTTCTTCTTTTGCTATGTTTTTCCGTCTTGGATCGTATGACATGAACTGTTAAAAGGACGACAACCTAACTCGCTGGACATTAGAGGGCCCTACAACGCGTCGATATCACGTCTTGTGAGGATGCTACGTTGTTGAAGCGGATGGGTTGCCGTTAAGCCCATTGGGCCTTTTGAATGGGCCATCTCTCTAGGCTGGGATTGTGAACCGTCAACACATAAAGGATTTGTGCCCAAAACATGATGGGTGCGATCGTACCTGCACTAATGTACCTGATCCCATCAGAACTACGAAGATAAGCATGTTAGGGCGAGAGTGGTACTAGGATGGGTGACCCCCTTGGAAGTTCTTGTGTTGTACCCCCCCATTTCATTTTTTTTGCCCCGGTTAGGGTTGCCAAGATATTTTATGCACCACATTTCTATTACCAAATCCCATGGCACCATGGGCAAAACAACTTCACTTAACATTGAGGCTGGGCCCGCAAACGGAGGGTGTGGGGCTTGTGACCAGGTCACCGTCGCTCCGGTGCCTATAACGTTTAATCTGTAAGGAGTTACGCGACGCACAACATACTGTTGGAAAGCTCTCCGAGAGCTCTACGACGATGGCAGCAAGCTAGCTTAGCTGCGATTATTTTCAGAGCCCAAAATCAAAAGTTTTCATCAGTTTTAGTCCAATTTTCTTCTTTTGCTTTGTTTTTTCGTCCCGAATCGTACCTCGTGAGCTGTTAAAAGGACGACAACTTAACTCGCAGGATATTATAGGGCCCTACAATGCGTTGATAGCACGTTTTACGAGGATGCTATGTTGTTGAAGCGGATGGGTTGTCGTTAAGACTATTCGGCCTTTTGAATGGGCCATTTCTCTAGGCTGGGACTGTGAACCGTCAACACATGAAGGATTTGTGCCCTCAACAAGACGGGTGTGAGCACACCAGCAATAATGCACCGGATCCTATTAGAACTCCGAAGTTAAGCGTGCTTGGGCGAGCGTAGTACTAGGATGGGTGACCCCCTGGGAAGTCCTCGTGTTGCACCCCGCTTTTCAATTTTTTTTTCCCCGGTTAGGGTTGCCAAGATACTTTATCCACCACATTACTATTACCGAATCCCACGGCACCTTGGGCAAGACAACTTCGCTTCACGTAGAGGCTGAGCCCGCAAACCGAGGGAGTAGGGCTTGTGACCAGGTCACCGTCACGCCGGTGCCCATAACTTTTGATCCGTAAGGAGTTACGCGGCGCACAACATACCGTTGGAAAGCTCTGCAAGAGCTCTACGATGGAGGCAGCAAGCCTGCTCAGCTGTTATGAGGCCCGACCCTGAATAACGTGTGTTACCTTGATTTGCGTGCCATAGACCCCTAATTATATGACCGACCTTGGATTACGTGGCCTGTCTTGGTTTTTGTGCATACCTCGTCATACGTGCCTTGACCTAGAATAGTGTGCCCTAATCCCCGACTCACGTGCGGTACCTAGAAATACGTGCCTTGACCTCGATGTACGTGCGTTACCTCATTTTGTGTGCCTTAACCTTGAACTGCGTGCCTTAACCTAAGTTTAAGAGTCGTGTCTTGAATTACGTGCATTGCATTGAATTACGTGCCTTATTTTTGTCTACGTTCATTCACATAGGGTTACGTGCGTTAGCATTAGAATCCGTGCACTTATCTTGAAGTATGTGCCTTAGTCTTGAAATACGTGTTGTACCTCGTAGTTTGTGTCTACCTCATAATTCGTGTCCTAGACCTAGGAATCCGTGCCACCACGTTAATCAAGAAAGAATCCTACACAAAGCACTAGACACTAAAATAATCCTACACAATCCACTAACCAATATTTTAATCCTAATTCAAATCTCTACAAAATCCACTAACACCTAAATATTATATTTTAAACTCACTACAAGATAAAATCTCACAAACCTCTAAACATATCCTATATTCTATGGGCAAAAACCATTGTGGTCCCTGAGGTTTGGTATAAAGCCCAAATTAGTCCCTGAGGTTTGTAAAAAGACCAAATAGGTCCCTTCCATTATCTACGACTTAATAGTCAAAGATTTGACTAAATAAAAAGACTTAAATGCCCTTGCTTTAGTGGTTAGAGATTTGGAAGGAAAAAAAAAAAAGATTGGGACCATGAAGCATGCACAATTATTTAAGCACTCAAGCTATTTTTTTTTTCTTTTCTCACTTTCAATTCATGGTCTTTCTCACCCAAAAAAATAAAATAAAAAGAACAACGACAACAAATGTTGAATTTAGTATCGGGTAGCCACTAATTGTGGCTTTTAAAGTCTTAAATTTTGGATATATGTCCTCCAACTACAAATGTTGTCTGACTTTTAGCTAACTTGAAAAATGCATTGAGGTGCAATATTAGACAATAGAATGTATAACCTTGTAATAAATTCACTATAATTCACATGTAATGAATTCCTCGTCATTTGAAGACAAAAAAGAAAAAATAATAATAGACGAGGAATTCGTTACATGTAAATTATTTTTTCACATTTAATATTTGTATTTTTTCATCTATTATTATTTTTTCTTTTTTGTTTTCAAATGACGAAAAAAATGGCTTGGGTGCTTAAATAGTTGTGCTTGTTGCATGGTCCCAATTTTTTTTCCCTTCCCTCCAAATCTCTAACCACTAAAGTAAGGGCATTTAAGTCTTTTCATTTGGTCAAATATTTGACTATTAAGTCATAAATAATTGGAGGGACTTATTTAGTCTTTTTGCAAACCTCAGGGACTAGTTTGGATTTTATACCAAACCTCAAGGACTAAAATGGTTTTTGCCCTATATTCTATTCTACCTAAAATCCCTAAATACCCAACATTCTCTTACACACATGTTAAAAAAATTCAAAAGATGACACAAATCTGAATTTTTGCATGCCCAAGGCCAACATATGCATCAACTTTTGCAAAAGCCTCATTTTTCTCTCATTTCTCTCACTTTCCTCACATTTTCTCTCTCTCCCTCTCACTTTCTCTCTCCATTTCGGTTTTGGCTGAGTTCTCTCCACCTCTTAGCTCATCTTCATCATCCTATGGTGCATCAAGACAAACCACAAGCAAAGAAACTCACCTAAGCAAGCTAGGATGCAAGAAACACACATGCAAGCATTTTGAGTCACCATTTTCGGCCTTGGTGAGTTTTTAAGCTTCCATTTCTTTTCTTCTTGTTCTAACCTCATGCATGTGCTAAGAGATTGATCACTAAGCTAGGAAAAATAGAGAAAAGCTAGTTGGAATCTCGGCTAAGCAAGAAGAAGAAGAGATTTGAGCTTCAACAAGGTTTTGAGCATTTTTTGGGTTGATAGCAAAGGTGAGGGTTAAAACCTTTTGAAAACTCTTCAAAAATTCACATGCATGCTCATAAATGTGTGTATTGGCTTCTGTAATTGAGCTATATGGTCGTTCATAAGCTTAAACAACCATGCATGGCAAGATCTTGGCTTGAAAATGATGCTAGGAGAAGTCGAAATTGTTGACATCTCTCTGACCAGTATGTTCGAGGTAAGTTTAGCAAGGAAAATGATGTTGAAAATTCATGAAAATTGGTAGGTGACTATTTTGGACAGTTTTGAACATTTTTCCCAGAAATAGGCCGAAGCTAATTTTGACATTAAGGTCCTCAAAATGGCAAATCTCTAAAATGTGACCAAATCTGGAAATCTGGAAAACTGAAGCAGGTTTTGGCAGATGCACTGACCTTGTGGAACGAACCATATTTGACTTAGTATATGATGTCCAAAATGCGTGAAATTTGGTGTGCTGATATATTTTTCAGTTATGGACAATTTTTTCAGAAATGGACCAAAGCTAAAACTGACCCTAAAGACCTCAAAAACGTCAATTTCTGAAAAGTGTGCAAATCTGGACAGTTTTGTGCTACCTCACTGTTTCGGCTATAACTAATGATTCTGAACTCCAATTCATGCAAGGTTTGTTTCTCATTTTATTTAACTTCTTAAGATTTAATTTGAAATCTTATTCACTGAATTTGGATATTGTTTGATTATCCTATTGATTGTGGAAAAACAGCCTATTGCAGTAAAGGTTTCATTTAGCTACGTGCTTGGAAAATTGTTGTAACCTCTCTTGTGGTTCTAATTGTGTGGAAATGTGGTGTTGGGATGTTATGTGGACTGTTTTGAGTACTTGAGGATGCTTGAATTGAATGATACATGACTTGAGAATGATTTTGAGTTGACTTAGGGTTTTAATCACACGATTAAGCATGAAATGGAAACCCTAATGACTAGGTAGTTTTGCTAAGTATTGATCATTTGGATATTGTGTGGGAATTTTATGCTTAGTGGGCTGCCCGTAAATGTCGTATAACTTCAAATGTGATTTTGACCATTGCATGTTGACAAATAAGCTTTTCTTGAACTCGAACCCATGATTGACGTCATTGCATGTTGAATAATCTTATCACTTGATCACATGGGCTTCTTAATGAGTTATATGGCCTGTTTTACATGTGTTACATGGCTGCCCGTTTAATTTTCATATAACTCTATATGCCTTTCAAGTGAAATTTCCTGTCTTATCATGCCCTGCTTGTTTACCTGTCAATGTTCAATCTTATGACTGTCCGGAGGGAACCTACTTTGTTGTCCTCCTACTGTGATATATTACCTGTTTTATCGTGCCCTGCCTGTTTACTTGGTCAATGTGCAATCTTATGACTGTCCGGAGGCAACCTACTTTGTTGTCCTCCTACTGTGATATATTACCTGTCATAAATGTGCATTGCATACAAGGTTGCAACCTTTCCTGTTGGCATGGTAGCGATCACGCACACCGGGCGGCATCGGGCTTGCCGGTGCACCCGTGACTACCATGGTCCCATTCCCTCTCTCTCTTGGGGGCTAGACTTCCTCGGAGAGTTGGGTCGTAGGATTTCGGGGTACATCCGGAGTACACCCACCTGGCGTGTTTGGGGGATGATTTGAAGTCGGCCGCAACTTCTGATTCTGAAACTGATCTGAGAGCAAAAGCTCACTGTATCCTTTTTACTATGTGTATAAGTACTCTCGCTTGGTTCCTAGAGAACCTCGGGGAGGAAAGACTGGTATTTCTATTTATGTACTTGTATTATTGTTATATTCATGCTTGCAAAAAGGAATTTCATAAGTTAAACCGGAAAATGAGTTTCAAAACTTATATCTCGTTCCCCCTCGCTGAGTTCATAAGGACTCACCCTCTTTTATCATCTCAGGTGAAGAAGAACAGGTACAGGTACCCGAGGACAACGTGCTTATCAATGAACCACTGGAGTGATTGCCTGTCATTGTTGTTTTGCTTGAATGTGGTTATTTGTGAACTATGCTACTTGAAGACTACTTCTCTTATGTTGCTCATTGTTTATTGATGTAAATGACCCCGTTGTAATTTGGGTCTAATTCTGGGATTGTACTATCTATAACCAGACGAACTTTTATTTGGTTGTTTGCTTTCGTTTTCTTAATTAGTAGTTATCATAGGCATTCAAACCACTAGATGAACAATCAACTAAGTTAATTCTATCTAATTTCACTTAGGTGCTCATTTGCAAACTAAAGGATAATAGGTACTTGCATGATAGGAAATTGACAAATAAACGGGACATAGTTATCATGTTAGGCTTATTAACCAAACGAGACTTTCAAGATAAACTAGTAAGCAAATCGGTTGGTGACAAATAGGAGTCCTTAATGGAATTGGATTAATGATTGGAATAATTGAGGCGTTTAGAGAATTAGGTCAAACCAAAGAACCCAATTTCAGCCGTTATGCTGCCGGTTTTCTGAAAAACTTTGGAGTTTAGACTAAAACGATTAGTGTTAATTCTTCATAAACGGTTAAGTATGTGACAGGTCCTGAACGTTTAGGTCATACCCTAGTCTAACCTTATAGGCCGGGTTAGGGCGTGACAGCTGTGCCCCTTTTTGGTGCCCAAAATCGAATGTTTTCATCAGTTTCGAGCCACTTTTCTTCTTTCGCTCTGTTTTTCCGTCCCGGATCGTACGTTGTGAGTTGTTAAAAGGACGACAACCTAACTTGCGGGAGATTAGAGGGCCCTACAACGCGTCGATATCACGTCTGGCGAGGTTGCTGCGTTGTTGAACGGATGGAATGTCGTTAAGCCCATTGGGCCTTTTGAATGGGCCATCTCTCTGGGCTGGGACTGTGAACCGTCAACACATAAATGATTTGTACCCACAACATGACCGGTGCGATCATACCAGCACCAATGTACCGGATCCCATCAGAACTCTGAAGATAAGCGTGCTTCAGCGAGAGTAGTACAAGGATGGGTGACCCCCTGGGAAGTCCTCGTGTTGCACCCCCCCCCCCTTTTCAATTTTTTTTACCCGGGTTAGGTTTGCCAAGATACTTTATCAACCACATTTCTATTACCGAATCCCACAGCACCTTGGGCAAGAGAACTTCACTTCACGTAGAGGCTGGGCCCGTAAACCGAGGGCGTGGGGCATGTGACCAGTTCTCCGTCACTCCGGTGCCTATAACTTTTAATTCGTAAGGAATTATGCGGCGCACAACATACCGTTGGAAAGCTCTCCGAGAGCTCTACGACGGGGGCAGTAAGCCTGCTCGACATCGCTTATTTTTGGAGCCAAAAATTGAACGTTTTCATCAATTTTGGGCCACATTTCTTCTTTTGTTCTAATTTTCCGTCCCGGATCGTACGTCATGAGCTGTTAAAAGGATGACAACCTAACTCGCGGGAGATTAGAGAGCCCTACAATGAGTCGATATCACGTCTTGCAAGGATGCTGCGTTGTTGAAGCGGATGGGTTGTCCTTAAGCCCATTGGGCATTTTGAATGGCCCATCTCTCTGGGCTGGGACTGTGAACCGTCAACATATAAAGGATTTGTGCCCACAACATGACGGGTGCGATCATACCAGTACTAATGCACCGGAACCGATCAGAACTCCGAAGTTAAGGGTGCTTGGGCGAGCGTATTACTAGGATGGGTGACCCCCTAGGAAGTCCTCGTGTTGCACCTCGCTTTTCAATTTTTTTTGCCCTGGTTATGGTTGCCGAGATACTTTATCCACCACATTTTTATTACCGAATCCCACGGTACCTTGGGCAAGACAACTTCACTTCACGTAGAGGCTGGGCCAGCAAACCGAAGGCGTGGGGCTTGTGACCAAGTCTCCGTCGCTCCGGTGCCCATAAATTTTGATCCGTAAGGAGTTACGTGGTGCACAGCATACCGTTGGAAAGCTCTTCGAGAGCACTACGATGTGGGCAGCAAACCTGCTTGGTTGCACCCGTTTTAGAAGCCCAAAATCTAATGTTTTCATCATTTTCGGGCCACTTTTCTTCTTTTGCTATGTTTTTCCTTCTCGGATCGTACGACATGAGCTGTTAAAAGGACGACAACCTAACTCACAGGACATTGGAGGGCCCCACAATGCGTCGATATCACGTCTTATGATGATGCTGCGTTGTTGAAGCAGATGGGTTGTCGTTAAGCCCATTGGGCATTTTGAATGGGCCATCTCTCTAGGCTGGGATTGTGAACCGTCAACAAATAAAGGATTTGTGCTCACAACATGGCGGGTGCGATCATACCAGCACTAATGTACTGGATCCCATCAAAACTCTGAAGATAAGCGTGCTTGGGCGAGAGTAGTACTAGGATGGGTGACCCACTGGGAAGTCCCCGTGTTGCACCCCACTTTTTCAATTTTTTTTTGCCCCGGTTAGGGTTGCCAAGATACTTTATCCACCACATTTCTATTACCAAATCCCACGGCACCTTGGGCAAGACAATTTCGCTTCACATAGAGGTTGGGCCCGCAAACCGAGGACGTGGGGAATGTGACCAGGTCTCCGTCGCTCCGGTGCCCATAACTTTTAATCCGTAAGGAATTACGCGGTGCAAAGCATACCGTTGGAAAGCTCTCCGAGAGCTCTACGACAGGGGTAGCAAGCCTGCTCAACTGTGCCTATTTTTGAAGCCCAAAATCGAACATTTTCATCAATTTTGGGCTACTTTTCTTCTTTTGTTCTAATTTTTTCATCCCGGATCGTACGTCGTGAACTGTTAAAAGGACGACAACCTAACTTGCGGGACATTAGAGAGCCCTACAACGCGTCGATATCATGTCTTGCGAGGATGCTCTATTGTTAAAGCAGATGGGTTGTCGTTAAGCCCATTGGGCATTTTGAATGGGCCATCTCTCTGGGGTGGGACTGTGAACCGTCAACACATAAATTATTTGTGCCCACAACATGATGGGTGCGATCATACCAGCACTAATGCACCAGATCCCATCAAAACTCCAAAGTTAAGCGTGCTTGGGCGAGCTTAGTACTAGGATTGGTGACCCCCTAGGAAGTCCTTGTGTTGCACCCCCTTTTCAATTTTTTTTGCCCCGGTTAGGGTTGCTGAGATACTTTATCCACTATATTTCTATTACTGAATCCCACGGCACCTTGGGCAAGACAACTTCGCTTCACGTAGAGGCTGGGCCCACAAACCAAGGGCGTGGGGCTTGTGACCAGGTCTCCATCGCTCTAGTGCCCATAACTTTTAATTCGTAAAGAGTTACGCGACGCACAACATACCGTTGGAAAGCTCTCCGAGAGCTCTACGATGGGGGCAACAAGCTTGCTTAGCTGCGCCTGTTTTTAGAGCCCAAAATCGAATGTTTTCATCAGTTTCGGGACACTTTTCTTCTTTTGCTCTGCTTTTTCATCCCGGATCGTACTTTGTGAGCTGGATATTACCGAGCCTTACAACCCGTCGATATCATGTCTTACAAGGATTTTGCGCTGTTGAAGTAGATGGTTTGTTGTTAAGCCCATTAGGCCTTTTGAATGGGCCATCTCTCTGGACTGGGACTGTGAACCGTCAACACATAAAGGATTTGTACCCACAACATGACGGGTGTGATCATACCAACACTAATGCACCACATCCCATCAGAACTCCGAAGTTAAGCGTTCTTGGGCAAGAGTAGTACTAGGATGGGTGACCCCTTGGGAAGTCCTTGTGTTGTACCCCCACTTTTCAATTTTTTTTGCCCCGGTTAGGGTTGCCAAGATACCTTATCCACCACATTTCTATTATCGAATCCTACGCCAACTGGGTCAAGACAACTTTGCTTCAAGTAGAGGTTGGGCTCGCAAATCGAGGGCGTGGGGATTATGACCAGGTCTCCGTCGCTCTGATGCCCATAACTTTTAATCCGTAAGGAGTTACGCGGCGCACAGCATACCGTTGGAAAGCTCTCCGAGAGCTCTACGATGGGGGTAGCACGTCAACTCAGCTGCTCCAATTTTCGGAGAACAAAATTGAACGTTTTCATAAGTTTCGGGCCACTTTTCTTCTTTTGCTCTATTTTTTCGTTCTGGATCGTACGTCGTGAGCTGTTACAAGGACGACAACCTAACTCGCGGGACATTAGAGGGCACTACAATGAGTCTATATCACGTCTTGCGAGTATGCTGCATTGTTGAAGTTGATGGGTTGTTGTTAAGCACTTTGGGCCTATTGAATAGGCCTTCTCTCTGGTCTGGGACTGTGAACCGTCAACACATGAAGGATTTGTGCGCACAACATGACGGGTGCAATCATTCCAGCACTAATGCACCGGATCCTATCAGAACTCTAAAGTTAAGCATGCTTGGGCGAGAGTAGTACTAGGATGGGTGACCCCCTAGGAAGTCCTCGTGTTGCACCCCCTTTTCAATTTTTTTTGCACCGGTTAAGGTTGCCAAGATACTTTATCCACCACATTTCTATTACCAAATCCCACGGCACCTTGGGCAAGACAACTTCTCTTCACGTAGAGGCTGGGCTCGCAAACCGAGGGCGTAGGGCTTGTGACCTGGTCTCTGTCGCTTCTGTGCCCATAACTTTTGATCCGTAAGGAGTTATGCAGTGCACAACATACCGTTGGAAAGCTCTCCGAGAGCTCTACGAATGAGGCAATGAGCTTGCTAGGCTGCACCCATTTTTGGATCCCAAAATCGAACATTTTTATCAGTTTTGGGCCACTTTTATTCTTTTTCTCTGTTTTTTCGACCCGGATCGTACGATATGAGCTGTTAAAAGGACGACAACCTAACTCGCGGGATATTACAAGGCCCTACAACCCGTCGATATCACGTCTTACAAGGACGCTGCGTTGTTAAAGCGGATGGGTTGTCATTAAGCCCAATTGGCCTTTTGAATGGGCCATCGCTCTGGGCTGGGACTGTGAACTGTCAACACATAAAGGATTTGTGCCCTCAACATGACGGGTGTGATCATACCAGCACTAATGCGCCGGATCCCATCAGAACTCTGAAGTTAAGCGTGCATGGGCGAGAATAGTACTACGATGGGTGACCCCTTGGGAAGTCCTCGTGTTGCACCCCCCTTTTCAATTTTTTTTACCCCGGTTAGGGTTGCCAAGATTCTTTATCCACCACATTTCGATTACCGAATCCTACGGCACCTTGGGCAAGACAACTTCGCTTCACGTAGAGGCTGGGTCCTCAAACCGAGGGCGTACGGCTTGTGACCAGGTCTCCATCGCTCCGGTGCCCATAACTTTTGATCTGTAAGGAGTTATGTGAGGCCTGACCCCGAATAACGTGTCCTACCTTGATTTGCTCGCCTTAGACCTAAAATTAAATGACCGACCTTGGATTACATGTCCTGTCTTGGTTTTCGTGCATTCCTCATCATACGTGCCTTGACCTAGAATAGTGTACCCTAATCCCCGAATCACGTGCGGTACCTAAAAATACGTGCCCTGACCTCAATGTACGTGTGTTATCTCGTTTCGTGTGCCCTAACCTTGAACTACGTACTTTAACCTAGATATAGAGTCATGCCTTGATTTGCGTGCATTTGCATTAGAATCCGTGCATTTATCTTGAAGTACGTGCATTAGTCTTGAAGTTCGTGTCTTACCTCATAGTTCGTGACTATCTCGTAATTCGTGCCCTAGACCTAGGAATTTGTGCCACCACATTGATCAAGAAAGAATCCTACACAAAGCACTAGACACTAAAATAATCCAACACAATCCACTAACCAATATTATATTCCTAATTCAAATTCTCTACAAACTCCACTAACAATAAAATAATACTAAACTATTCCTACATTTCCCACTAACTATTATTCTATTCATAATTTAACTCATCAACAAACATTCCTATATTTTATTCTACCTAGATTCCCTAATTTCCCAACATTCCTATGACAATTCTAATGACACAAATGCATAAAGAATTATTCCTAGACAAACTATGACAAACACTTAGCACAATGCATAAAAAAATGCTCAAAACCACCTAAATCCTCTACCTTGCTCAACCAAACCACCTTTGCCCATGCTAAACATTTTAAAATCACACATTGAACACACAAAAATCAGAATTTAATGGCCCAAGGCCGACCAAGTGCTTGAATAATGCAAAAGCCTTCTTTTTTTTGGTCATTTCTTCTTTCCTCTCACATTTTCTCTCTCTCCATTTCGGTTTTGGCTGAGTTCTCTCCACCTCTTAGCTCATCTTCATCATCCTAAGGTGCATCAAGACAAACCACAAGCAAAGAAACTCACCCAAGCAAGCTAGGATGCAAGAAACACACATGCAAGTATTTTGAGTCACCATTTTCGGCCTAGGTAAGTTTTCTTGGCTTCCATTTCTTTTCTTCTTGTTCTAACCTCATGCATGTGCTAAGAGATTGATCACTAGGCTAGGAAAAATAGAGAAACCAAGTTGGAATCTTGGCTAAGCAAGAAGAAGAAGAGATTTGAAGCTTCAACAAGTTGTTTTGTGCATCTTTTGGTTGATTGCTAAGGTGAGGGTTAAAACCTTTTGAAAAATCTTCAAAAATTCACATGCATGCTCATAAATGTGTGTATTTGCTTCTGTACTTAAGATATATGGTCTTTCATAAGCTTAAACAACCATGCATGGCAAGATCTTGGCTTGAAAATGATGCTGGGTGAAGTCGAAATTGTTGACAGCTCTCTGACCAGTCTGTTCGAGGTAAGTTTAGCTAGGAAAATGATATTGAAAATACATGAAAATTGGTATGTGACTAGTTTGGACAGTTTTGAACATTTTTCCCAGAAATAGGCCGAAGCTAATTTGGACTCTAAAGTCCTCAAAATGGCAAATCTCTAAAATGTGATCAAATCTGGAAATCTGGAAAAATGAAGCAGGTTTTGGCAGATGCACTGACCTTGTGGAACGAACCATATTTGACTTAGTAAATGATGTTCAAAATGCATTATATTTGGTTTGCTGCTATATTTTTCAGTTCTGGACATTTTTGTCAGAAATGGACTAAGGCTGAATCTGACCCTAAGGACCTCAAAAACGTCAATTATCGAATTGTGTGCAAATCTGGACAGTTTGGTGCTATCCCACTGTTTCAGCTATATCTAATGATCCCGAACTCCAATTGATGCAAGGTTTGTTTCTGATTTTAGTTAACTTCTTAAGATTTAATTTGACATCTTATTCACGAAATTTGGAGATTGTTTGATTATCCTATTGATTGTGAGAAAACAGCCTATTGCAGTAAAGGTTTCACTTAGTTATATGCTTGGAAAATTGTTGTAACCTCTCTTGTGGTACTAATTGCTTGGAATTGTGGTGTTGGGATGTTGTGTGGACTGTTTTGAGTACTTGAAGATGTTTGAATTGAATGATGCATGACTTGAGAATGATTTTGAGTTGACTTAGGGTTTAATCACACGGTTAAGCATGAAACGGAAACCCTAATGACTAGGTAGTCTTGCTAAGTGTTGATCATTTGGATATTGTGTGGAAATTATATGCTTAGTGGGCTGCCCGTAAATGTCTTATAACTTCAAATGTGATTTTGACCATTGCATGTTGACAAATAAGCTTTTCTTGCACCCGAACCCATGATTGATGTCATTGCATGTTGAATAATCTTATCACTTGATCACGTGGGCTTCTTAATGAGTTATGTGGCCTGTTTTACATGTGTTACATGGCTGCCTGTTTAATTTTCATATAACTCTATATTCTTTTCAAGTGAAATTACCTATCTTATCATGCCCTGCTTGTTTACCTGTCAATGTGCAATCCTATGACTGTCCGGAGGCAACCTACTTTGTTGTCCTCCTACTGTGATATATTTCCTGTCTTATCATGCCCTGCTTGTTTACCAGTCAATGTGCAATCTTATGACTGTCCGGAGGCAACCTACTTTGTTGTCCTCCTACTGTGAGATATTACCTGTCATGAATGTGCATTGCATACAAGGTTGCAACCTTTCCTGTTGGCATGGTAGCGATCACGCACACCGGGCAGCATCGGGCTTGCCGGTGCACCCGTGACTACCATGGCCCCATTCCCTCTCTTTCTTGGGGGCTAGACTTCCTCGGAGAGTTGGGTCGTAGGATTTCGGGGTACATCCGTAGTACACCCACCTGGTGTGTTTGGGGGATGATTTGAAGTCGGCCGTAACTTTTGATTCTGAAACTGACCTGAGAGCAAAAGCTCACTGTATCTTTTTTACTATCTGTATAAGTACTCTCGCTTGGTTCCTAGAGGACCCCGGGGAGGAAAGACTGGTATTTCTGTTCCTATACTTGTATTATTGTTATATTCATGCTTGCAAAAGGATTTTCATAAGTTGAACTGGAAAATGAGTTTCAAAACTTATTTCTCATTCCCCCTCACTGAGTTCATAAGGACTCGCCCTCTTTTATCATCTCAGGTGAAGAATATCAAGAACAGGTACCTGAGGACGATGTGCCTAACGATGATTCCTTGGAGTGATTGCCTGTCTTGTGTGCTTTGCGTGATTATGGTTATTTGTGAACTATGCTACTTGAAGACTATTTCTTTTATGTTGCTCATTGTTTATTGATGTAAATGAACCCGTTGTAATTTGGGTCTAATTCTGGGATTGTACTATCTATAACTAGACGAACTTTTATTTGGTTGTTTACTTTCGTTTTCTTAATTAGTAGTTATCGTAGGCATTCAAACCACTAGATGAACAATCAACTAAGTTAATTCTATCTAATTTCACTTAGGTGCTCATTTGCAAACTAAAGGATAATGGGTACTTGCATGATAGGAAATTGACAAATAAACGGGACATAGTTATCATGTTAGGCTTATTAACCAAACGAGACCTTCAAGATAAACTAGTAGGCAAATCAGTGGGTGACAAATAGGAGTCCTTAATGGAATTGGGTTAATGATTGGAATAATTGAGGCGTTTAGAGAATTAGGTCAAACCAAATAGCCCAATTACAGCCGTTATGCTGCCAGTTTTCCGAAAAATTTTGAAGTTTAGACCAAAATGATAAGTGTTAAATCTTCATAAACAGTTAAGTATGTGATATTACTTGAACATTTAGGCCACACCCTAGTCTAACCTTATAGGCCGGGTTGGGGCGTGACAAGTTACGCGGCGCATAGCATACCATTAGAAAGCTCTCTGAGAGCTCTATGAAGGGGGCAACAAGCCTGCTCAGCTGCGCCCATTTTTGGAGCCCAAAATTGAATATTTTTATCAGTTTCGGGCAACTTTTCTTCTTTTGCTCTATTTTTCCGTCTCGGATCGTACGTCGTGAGCTGTTAAAAGGACGACAACCTGACTCGTAGGACATTAGAGGGCCCTACAACACGTCGATATCATATCTTGTGAGGATGCTGCGTTGTTGAAGTGGATGGGTTGTCGTTAAACCCTTTGTGCCTTTTGAACGGGCCATCTCTCTGGGCTGAGACTGTGAACCGTCAACACATAAAGGATTTGTGCCCTAAACATGATGGGTGCGATCATACCAGCACTAATGCACCGGATCCCATCAGAACTCCGAAGTTAAGCGTGCTTGGGCGAGAGTAGTACTAGGATGGATGACCCCTTGGGAAGTCCTGGTGTTGCACCCCCCCTTTCAATTTTTTTTGCCCCAGTTAAGGTTGCCAAGATACTTTATCTATCACATTTCTATTACTGAATCCCACGGCACCTTGGACAAGACAACTTCGCTTCACGTAGAGGCTGGCTCCACAAACCGAGGGCGTGGGGCTTGTGACCATGTTTCCGTTGCTCCGGTGCCCATAACTTTTAATCCGTAAGGAGTTACGCGGCGCACAGCATACCGTTGGAAAGCTCTTCGAGAGCTCTACGACGGAGTTTGCAAGCTTGCTCGGCTGCGCCTATTTTCAGAGCCCAAAATCGAATGTTTTCTTCAGTTTCTGGCCACTTTTCTTCTTTTGCTTTATTTTTCTGTCACGGATCATACGTCGTGAGTAGTTAAAAGGACGACAACCTAACTCGCGAGATATTATAGGGCCCTACAATGCATCGATATCATGTCTTACGAGGATGCTGCGTTGTTGAAGGGGATGGGTTGTCGTTAAGCCCTTTGGGCCATTTTAATGGGCTATCTCTTTGGGCTGGGAGTGTGAACCATCAACACATAAGGGATTTGTGCCCACAACATGATGGGTGTGATCATACCAGCACTAATGCATTGGATCCCTTCGGAACTCCGAAGTTAAGAGTGCTTGGGCGAGAGTCGTACTAGGATGGGTGACCCCCTAGGAAGTCCTCGTGTTGCACCTCCCCTTTTCATTTTTTTTTTGCACCGGTTAGGGTTGCCAATATACTTTATCCACCACATTTCTATTACCGAATCCCACGGCACCTTGGGCAAGACAACTTCGCTTCACGTAGAGGCTGGGCCAGCAAACCGAGGGCGTAGGGCTTGTGACCAGCTCTCCGTTGCTCCCGTGCCCATAACTTTTAATCCGTAAGGAGTTACTCGGCACACAGCATACCGTTGGAAAGCTCTCCGAGAGCTCTACAATGGGGGTAGCAAGCCTGCTCGGCTGTGCCCATTTTTGGAGCCCAAAATCGAACGTTTTCATCAGTTTCGGGCTACATTTCTTCTTTTGCTCTGTTTTTTTCACCCCGGATCGTACGTTGTGAGCTGTTAAAAGGACGACAACCTAACTTGCAGGATATTACAGGGCTCTTCAATGCGACGATATCACGTCTTATGAGGATGTTGAGTTGTTGAAGCGAATGGGTTGTCGTTAAGCCCAATTGGCCTTTTGAATGGGCCATCGCTCCGGTGCCCATAACTTTTGATCTGTAAGGAGTTACGCGGCACACAGCATACCGTTGGAAAGCGCTCCGAGAGCTCTATGACGGAGGCAGCAAGCTTGCTCAACTGCGCCTATTTTTGGAGCCCAAAATCGAAGGTTTTCATCAGTTTTGGGCCACTTTTCTTCTTTTGCTCTATTTTTTCATCCTGGATCGTATCTCGTGAGTTGTTAAAAGGACGACAACCTAACTTGCAGGACATTAGAAGGCCCTACAACGCGTTGATGTCACGTCTTGCGAGGATGCTGCGTTGTTGAAGCCGATGGGTTGTCGTTAAGTCCTTTGGGCCATTTGAATAAGCTATCTCTCTGGGCTGGGACTGTGAACCATCAACACATAAAGGATTTGTGCCCACAACATGACGGGTGCGATCATACCAGCACTAATGCACCGGATCCCATCAGAACTCTGAAGTTAAGTGTGCTTGGGCAAGAGTAGTACTAGGATGGGTGACCCCCTATGAAGTCCTCGTATTGCACCCCCCCCCCCCTTTTCAATTTTGTTTGCCCTGATTAGGGTTGCCATGATAATTTATCCACCACATTTCTATTACCAAATCCCACGGCACTTTGGGCAAGACAACTTCGCTTCACGTAGAGGCTAGCCCCGCAAACCGAGGGTGTGGGGTTTGTGACCAGGTCTCCGTCGCTCCGGTGCCGATAACTTTTAATCCGTAAGGAGTTACACAACGTACATCATACCGTTGGAAAGCTCCCCGAGAGGTCTTCGATGGGGGCAGCAAGCCTGCTCGGCTGCCCTTATTTTTTGAGCCTAAAATCAAACAATTTTCATTAGTTTTGGGCCAGTTTTCTTCTTTTACTCTATTTTTCTGTCACGGATCATACGTTGTGAGCTATTAAAAGGACGATAGCCTAACTCGCGGGATATTATAGGGCCCTACAATGCGTCGATATCACGTCTTACGAGGATTCTGCGTTGTTGAGGCGGATGGGTTGTCGTTAAGCCAAATTGGCCTTTTGAAAGGGCTATCTCTCTGGGCTGGGACTGTGAACCGTCAACACATAAATGATTTGTGCCCTCAACGTGACGGGTGCGATCATACCAGCACTAATGCACTGGATCCTATCAGAACTCGGAAGTTAAGCGTGCTTGGCGAGAGTAGTACTAGGATTGGTGACCCCCTGGAAAATCCTCGTGTTGCACCCCCCTTTTCAAATTTTTTTGCCCCGGTTAAGGTTGCCAAGATTCTTTATCCACCACATTTCTATTACCGAATCCCACAGCACCTTGGGCAAGACAACTTTGCTTCACGTAGAGGCTGGGCCCGCAAACCGAGGGCGTAGGCTTGTGACCAAGTCTTCATCGCTTCGATGCCCATAACTTTTGATCCGCAAGGAGGTATGCAGCGCACGACATACCGTTGGAAACCTCTCCGAGAGATCTATGACAGGGGCAGCAAGCCTGCTCAGTTGCGCCTATTTTTGGAGCCCAAAATCGAACGTTTTCATCAGTTTTGGGCCACTTTTCATCTTTTGCTCTATTTTTAAGTCCCGGATCGTACGTCGTGAGCTGTTAAAAGGACGACAACCAAACTCATAGGACATTAGAGGGCCCTACAATGCGTCCATATCATGTCTTGCGAGGATGCTGCGTTGTTGAAGTTGATGGGTTGTCGTTAAGCCCTTTGGGCCTTTTGAATGGGCCATCTCTCTAGGCTGGGACTGTGAATTGTCAACACATAAAGAATTTGTGCCCACAACATGACGGGTGCGATTATACCAGCACTAATGCACCGGATCCCATCAGAACTCCAAAGTTAAGAGTGCTTGGGTGATAGTAGTACTTGGATGGGTGACTCCCTAGGAAGTCCTCGTGTTGCACCCTGCCTTTTCAATTTTTTTTGCCCTGGTTAGGGTTGCCAAGTTATTTTATCCACCACATTTCTATAACTGAATCCCACGGCACCTTGGCAAGATAACCTCGCTTCACGTAGAGGCTGGGCCCGTAAACCGAGGGCGTGGGGCTTGTGACCAGGTCTTTGTCGCTCCGGTGCCCATAACTTTTAATCCGTAAGGAGTTACACGACGCATAACATACCATTGGAAAGCACTCCGAGAGCTCTATGACGGGGGCAGCAAGCCTACTCTGTTGCGCCCATTTTTGGAGCCCAAAATCGAACGTTTTTATCAGTTTTAGGCCACTTTTCTTCTTTAGCTCTATTTTTCGGTCCCGGATCTACGTCGTGAGCTATTAAAAGGATGACAACCTAACTCGCGGAACATTAGAGGGCCCTACAATGCGTTGATATCACGTCTTGTGAGGATGCTGCGTTGTTGAAATGGATGGGTTGTCGTTAAGCCCTTTGGGCCTTTTGAATGGGCCATCTCTCTGGGCTAGGACTGTGAACCGTCAACACAAAAAGGATTTGTGCCCTCAACATGATGGGTGCGATCATGCCAGCACTAATGCATCAGATCCCATCAGAACTACGAAGTTAAGCGTGCTTGGGCGAGAGTAGTACTAGGATGGATGACCCCTTGGGAAGTCCTCTTGTTGCACCCTCCTTTTCAATTTTTTTGCCCCGGTTAAGGTTGCCTAGATTCTTTATCCACCACATTTCTATTTCCGAATCCCACGGCACCTTGGGCAAGACAACTTCGCTACACGTAGAGGTTGGGCCAACAAACCGAGGGCGTAGGGCTTATGACCAGGTCTTCGTCGCTCCGGTGCCCATAACTTTTGATCCGTAAGGAGTTACAAAGCTCAAAGCATACCATTGGAACGCTCTCCGAGAGCTCTATGACGGGACTAGCAAGCCTGCTCAGTTGCACCCATTTTTGTAGCCGAAAATCGAACGTTTTCATCAGATTCGGGCCACTTTTCTTCTTTTGCTATATTTTTCCATCCTGGATCATACGTCGTGAGTTGTTAAAAGGATGACAACCTTACTCGCGGGAGATTAGAGGTCCCAACAATGCATTGATGTCACGTCTTGCGAGAATGCTGCGTTGTTGAAGTTGATGGGTTGTCGTTAAGCCCTTTGGGCCTTTTGAATGGGCCAGCTCTCTGGGCTGGGACTATGAACCGTCAACACATAAAGGATTTGTGCCCACAACATGATGGGTGCGATCATACCAGCACTAATGCACCGGATCCCATCAGAACTCCGACGTTAAACGTGCTTAGGCGAGAGTAGTACTAGGATGGGTGACCCCTTGGGAAATCCTCGTGTTGCACCTTCCCTTTTCAATTTTTTTTACCCCGGTTATGGTTGCCAAGATACTTTATCCACTACATTTCTATTACCGAATTCCACAGCACCTTGGGCAAGACAACTTCGCTTCACGTAGAGGCTGGGCCCACAAACCGAGGGCGTAGGGCTTGTGACCAGGTCTCCGTCGCTCCGGTGACCATAACTTTTGATCCGTAAGGAGTTACACGGCGCACAATATACCGTTGGAAAGCTATTCGAGAGCTCTACGACGAAGGCACCAAGCCTTCTCGGTTGCGCCCATTTCTGGAGCCCAAAATTGAATGTTTTCATCTATTTTGGGCCACTTTTCTTCTTTTCTTCTGTTTTCCGTCCCGGATAGTACATTGTGAGTTGTTAAAAGGACGACAACCTAACTCGCTGGATATTACAGGGCCTTACAATGCGTCAATATCATGTCTTACGATGATGCTGCGTTGTTGAAGCGGATGGGTTGTCATTAAGCCCATTGGGCCTTTTGAATGGGCCATCTCTCTGGGCTGGGACTGTGAACCGTCAACACATAAAGGATTTGTGCCCTCAACATGACGAGTGCGATCATACCAGCACAAATGCACCGGATCCCATCAGAACTCCAAAGTTACGCGCGCTTGGGCGAGAGTAGTACTAGGATGGGAGACCCCCTAGGAAGTCCTCGTGTTGCACCCCCCTTTTCAAATTTTTTTGCCCCAGTTAAGGTTGCCAAGATACTTTATCCACCACATTCTATTACCGAATCCCACGGCACCTTGGGCAAGACAACTTCGCTTCACGTAGAGGCTGGGCCCGCAAACCGAGGGCGTAGGGCTTGTGACCACGTCTCCATCTCTCCGATGCCCATAACTTTTGATCTGTATGGAGTTACGCGGTGCACGGCATACTGTTGGAAAGCTATACGAGAGCTCTACGATGGGGGCAGCAAGCCTGCTAGGCTGTGTCCTTTATTGGAGCCCAAAATCGATCGTTTTCATCAGTTTCGGGACACTTTTCTTGTTTTCCTCTATTTTTCCGTCCCGGATCGTACGTCGTGAGCTGTTATAAGAACGACAACCTAACTCGCGGGATATTAGAGGGCCTTACAACGCGTCGATATCACGTCTTGCGAGGATGCTGCGTTGTTGAAGCGGATGGGTTGTCGTTAAGCCCATTGGGCCTTTTGAATGGGCCATCTCTCTAGGCTGGGATTGTGAACCGTCAACACATAAAGGAATTGTGCCCTCAACATGACAGGTGCAATCTTACCAGCACTAATGCATTAGATCCCATAAGAACTCCAAATTTAAGCATGCTTGGGCGAGAGTAGTACTTGGATGGGTGACCCCCTAGGAAGTCCTCGTGTTGCACCCCCCTTTTCAATTTTTTTTGCCCCGGTTAGGGTTGCCAAGAATCTTTATCCACCACATTTCTATTACCGAATCCCAAGGCACCTTGGGCAAGACAACTTCACTTCACGTAGAGGCTGGGCCCGCAAACCGAGGGCGTAAGGCTTGTGACCAGGTCTTCGTCGCTCCGATGCCTATAACTTTTGATCCGTAAGGCGTTACGGGGCGCACAACATACCATTGGAAAGCTTTCCGAGAGCTTTATGATAGGGGTAGCAAGCCTGCTCGGCTGTGGCCTTTTCGGAGCCCAATATTGAACATTTTTATCAATTTTGGGCCACTTTTCTTCTTTTTCTCTATTTTTTCATCCCGAATCGTATGTCGTGAGCTGTTAAAAGGACAACAACCTAACTCGCGGGACATTAGAGGCTCATACATCACGTCGATATCACGTCTTGGGAAAATGCTACGTTTTTTAAGCGGATGGGTTGTCGTTAAGCCCATTGGGCCTTTTGAATAGGCCATCCTCTGCGCTGGGACTGTGAACCGTCAACACATAAAGGAATTGTGCCCTCAACATGACGGGTGCGATCATACCAGCACTAATGCTTCGGATCCTATCAGAACTCAGAAGTTAAGCGTGCTTGGGTGAAAGTAGTACTAGGATGGGTGACCCCCTGGGAAGTCCTCGTGTTGCACCCCCCATTTTCAATTTTTTTTGCCCCGATTAGGGTTGCCAAGATACTTTATCCACCACATTTCTATTACTGAATCTCACGGCACCTTGGGCAAGACAACTTCGCTTCACGTAAAGGCTGGGCTCGCAAACCGAGGGCGTGGGGCTTGTGACCAGGTCTCCGTCGCTCCGTTGCCCATAACTTTTAATTCGTAAGGACTTACATGGCGCATAGCATACCGTTGGAAAGCTCTCTGATAGCTCTACGATGGGGGCAGCAAGCCTGCTAACCTACGCCTATTTTCGGAGCCCAAAATTGAACATTTTAATTAGTTTCGGGCCACTTTTCTTATTTTGCTATGTTTTTCCATCTCGGATCGTACGTTATGAGCTGTTAAAAGGATGACAACCTAACTTGTAGGATATTATAGGGCCCTACAATGTGTTGATATCACGTCTTATAAGGATGCTGCGTTGTTGAAGTAGATGGGTTGTCGTTAAGCCCATTGGGCCTTTTGAATAGGCCATCTCTCTGGGCTGGGACTGTGAACCGTCAACACATAAAGGATTTGTGCCCTCAACATGACGGATGCGATCATACCAGCATTAATGCATCGGATCCAATCAGAACTCCGAAGTTAAGCGTGCTTGGGCGAGAGTAGTACTAGGATGGGTGACCCCCTGGGAAGTCTATTGGTATATGTCAATGCCCACCTATAATAAGTATCGTTAATTTATGTGGTAGCATAAATTATTGATTCCGACTAATATGTCGATGATGTCAAAAGAGACCACGATGGCTACAAGAAAGAAGTTCAGGAATTTAAAATTACGTAAGATGACGTCGGGATGATGCATTGCTAAAGTTAGCCAATTTGACCAAAGGAAACTTCCTAGAAGTTGACTTGAATGCTAGCCACCCATGTGGTCAATTGTAGCCACCCATGTGATAAATATGGGTGGTCAATACTTTGAACATGGTTGGTAAAGCCAACTAAGATGGAAAATGTTTGATAGGAAGTTTCCTATGGTGGGCTAGCTGAATTCTATAAATAGGCATGTATTAGTTCATCATATTCATCCACAACACAACTCTAAGCACAATCCTAAGTTAGTCTTTCTTTCTTGTATTCTTCTTGTTAGTCCAGAAACCATTGAAGCTCTAAGGTTGAGAGCGCACGGTTGGACAACTATCTTGTAAGTGTTATATTGAATTGTTTTAAAGAGTAGTGTTGTCTTTCTACTTGATTGTTGTTAAGACATTTCTGGGAAATTGGTTATATTCTTACATGGTGTCAAGAGCTTTAGGGGCTCTTAACAACAATCTTGTCTAGTAAAGCTCAACAACTATGACTACTCAAGGTGCTAGTTCTTCTTCTACCAGTTCTAGTTCCAATTTAGTACCTACAATTCGTATCCATCCCCTTACCTTCACATAAGGAAAGCTTGATGGCACGAACTATCTTTTGTAGAAGTTCAAAATCACTACAGTTCTGGACTCCTACGAACTCCTTGATACAGTGTTAGGCACAGATGCAGAACCAGTTGTAGTCCGTGCTGAAGATGACACAAAAAAGGTCACACCTCCAGATCCTCAGCTTGTCAAGAATAGAGGAGACGAAATGCTAATGCACTTTGTGCAATTGTAACAAGTGTTCAAGATTCCGTCCTTACTTTAATTCAACACACAACCAAGGCAACTAAAGCTTGGAACATACTGAGAAATCAGTATGAAACAAGGAATCAGACTCGCATTCAAAACTTGGAGAATCAGTTAGCTGCTGAGAGATTAAGTGAAGATGAAACAACTGAATCATTTATCAGTAGGATGAAAAACCTACGTGATCAAATGGCTGCAGTTGGTATTGCCAAATCAACCGAGGAACTAGCTCGAAGGTGCATTAGAGTGTTACCTCCAAAATTTGTCGGCCTTGTCACATCACTCAATACACAAGTTCGCATTCCTCCTTTGACGTTTGAAGAATTCACTGCCATGTTGATGGAGGAAGAGATGACGCTAAAAAATAGAGAAAATCAACTTCACTCTGCCTTTGTAGCCAAAGCAAGAAGTAGCCAAGAAGAAAAGAAGAAAGGAAAGAAGAAGACGTTCTCTGGATCATGCTACTACTACAATAAGAAAGGCCATGCTGTCAAAGATTGCAGGAAACGAATCCATGATGAGAAGAACGAAACTCTAAAGCCAAATTGGAGAAATAAAGAATCTGCCAATACAGCTGAAACAGAAGTGCATCTGTTTACTATAACAGATGTATCGGAGGAAACGTGTACTAGTGCACATGTACATCAAACAAGTGCAGGGGTGTTAGATAGTGGAGCTTCCCGACACATGACCAACAAGAAGGAGTTATATGACTCCATAAAACCTCTACAAGAACAAATGAATGTTGTCGTCGGGAATAATGCTAGATGTCCCGTTGAGGGCATTGGAACCATCTCGCTCGTGTCTAAAGATGGAGGAAGCAAGAAGCTGTCTAACGTACTCTTTGTACCCCAGATCACCAGAAATTTTCTATTTGTAGCTGCTATTACAGATAATGATCTAGAAGTGCGGTTCAAGAAGACAGAAGCTTTGATTCTTGACAAGGATCAAAATATCGTAAGTAAAGGTATTCGCAAAAATAACCTTTACGAAATCAACTCTCTTTCTGCCGTCGTGGATACCAAAATAAGTCAACTTTGGCATGAAAGGTTCGGGCATATTTCCTATCCTGTGTTAAAGGAAATGCAAAAGAAGAAGATGGTGGCCGACTTGCCTTCAATTGAAGAAGTTGAAGGACCATGTGAAGCTTGTATGTTGGGCAAGCAACATAGATAGTCATTTCCCAAAGAGAGTCATAACCGATCAAAGGCTCCTCTAGAGTTGGTACATGCTGACCTCTGCGGAAAAATGACTACCACGGCGTTGGGAGGATCTTCCTACTTTATGTTGTTAGTCGACGATTATAGTAGGAAGATGTGGGTGTACTTCCTTCGGGACAAGGCTGATGCTCTTGAAAAGTTTAAAGTGTGGCATAAACTTATGACAAATAAGAACACAACTCAGTTGAAGAAACTTCGTACCGATCGTGGGGGGGAATTCTGTTCTACAGAGTTCACCAACTACTGCAACAAGCTTGGGATTAAGCACCAATTGACTGCTCTATACACACCACAACAAAATGGAGTTGTGGAACGAAGAAATCGAACAATTGTAGAAATGGATCGATGCATGTTGAAAGGTGCTAGCCTACCTGACACATTTTGGGTTGAAGCAGTCAACACAGCAGTATACATCCTCAATCGGTGCTCAACCAGGGCACTCAATGATAAGACTCCTAATGAGGCTTATTATGGTACGAAACCTTTTGTGTCTCATTTAAGAAAATTTGGGTGTAAGTGTTTTGTATACATTCCAAATGAAAATCGAAAGAAACTAGATGACAAGAGCAAGAAAGGCATTTTCTTGGGATATAGTGAAGAGTCTAAAGCATACAGACTCTATGATGTAGAGGCCAAGAAGGTGATCATAAGTCGAGATGTGGTGTTTAATGAGCTACCACACTCGATGGAGGATAGCGGTCCTGCCATTTCGTCATCAACCGATGAAGTAATCCACCAAGTGCCTGAACAACGACCGTTGAACAATGAAAAATTATCTAATGATGAAGAGACTAAAGACCAACCTGTTATACCCACAAGGAAGCCACAACCGAAGTGATTTCAACAGCTCTTTGACGAAAGAAATCTAGGAGTTGCTGATGATAATCCACGTCCTGATGGGCTAAGAAGGTCAAAGAGAACAGATGAGCAAAATCGATCAGGACAACAGTTAGTAAACATGGCTTTGATGACTCAAATCATCAAGATGGTAAAAGAACCAGTAACTGTAGAGGAAGCCATGTCAGATCCAAATTGGAGAGCAGCTATGCAAGCCGAGTATGATAGTATCATGAAAAATGATATTTGGGAGATCGTTGAAAAGCCACCGAACAAAAAAATTATCGGCACCAAATGGATCTGGAAAGTGAAGTACAAGGCAGATGGAAGTCTTGAAAAATACAAGGCACGCCTTGTAGCACAAGGATTTTCGCAAGTTGAAGGTTTCGATGTATATGAAACCTTTGCTCCAACAGTAAAAATGTCAACAATTAGGCTAGTTGTTGCAGCTGCCGCGCATTATGAATGGATTGTACATCAAATGGATGTCAAGTCAGCTTTTCTTAATGGGCAACTTGAAGAAGAAGTCTACGTTGCACAACCCCCTGGATTCCAAAAACTAGGTGAAGAAGAATTAGTCTGCAAATTGAAAAAGGCCTTATATGGGTTTAAGCAAGCACCCCGAGCTTGGTACAAACGTATAGACCCTCTTCTTGCAGCATGGTTTCTGTAGAAGCAAATCAGAGGCCAACTTGTATGTTCTAAGTGAACAAGGAAAGAGGGTAATTGTAGTCCTATATGTGGATGATCTTGTAATCACTAGTGACCATGAAGATAATATTCGGAAGACGCAAGAATGGTTGAGCCAAGAATTTGAAATGACAAATCTTGGTCTTCTTCATAATTGCTTAGGAATCGAGGTATGGCAAAAACCTCATACTATCTTCATCTCGCAGTAACGATATGTTCATGAGCTTCTGACTGCATTTGGTATGTCCGAGTGCAAACCAGTTGTCACCCCGATGGAAGTGAATACAAAGTTATCAATTGACGATCCTTCAGAACAAGTTGATAACAAGCTCTACAGAAGGTTGGTGGGAAGTTTAATCTTCCTTTGTAACACAAGACCTGATATTAGTTATGCTGTGGGAGTTCTTAGTTGGTTTTCAAATAAACCGAGACAAAGTCACTGGCAAGCAAGGATGCGAATCCTCAAATATCTCAAAGGCACGTTGGAGTATGGGATATCATACAAGTCTGGAGATACTTTATCTGGGTACTGTGACTCAGACTGGGCTGGTGATATTGACTCAAGAAAATCTGTTACAGGTTACGTATTCACATTCGGTGGTGGAATCATCTCATGGTCTAGTAAGAAGCAACCCACCGTTGCACTTTCATCAACAGAGGCGGAATACAAGGCTGCTTGTGTAGCATCCTGTGAAGTTGTTTGGCTACGACGCACATGACTGATATTGGCATTCCAATAGAGGAAGCAACAATGTTGAATTGTGACAGTCAGAGTTGTATAGCCATGTCAAAGAATCTGGTATTTTATGCTAGAACAAAACACATAGAGATTCAGTATCACTATGTGAGGGAACTGATCAAGGAAGGTGAAATCTACATGGAGTACTGCCCTACAGAAGATAATTGTGCAGATATCTTCACCAAAGCGTTAGGGAGCGTCCAGTTGAGCAAGCATCTTCAAACATTGGGTGTTGGCCCAATAGCTTAGTCAACATGAGGTGAACATTGAGGGGGAGTGTTGGTATATGTCAATACCCACCTATAATAAGTATCGTTAATTTATGTGGTAGCATAAATTAATGATTCCGACTAACATGTCGATGAGGTCAAAAGAGACCGCGATGGCTACAAGAAAGAAGTTCGGGAATTTGGAATTACCTAAGATGACGTCGGGATGATGCATTGATAAAGTTAGCCAATTTGACCAAAGGAAACTTCTTAGAAGTTGACTTTGTGAGGCTCGACCTCGATTTATGTGCGATACCTCGTTTCGTGTGTCCTAACCTAGATTTACGTGCCTTGGCCTAGGTTTAAGAATTGTGTTTTGTTTTGTGTGTCTTGCATTGAATTACGTGCATACATTTAGGATTCCGTGCATTTACTTGGAAAATGTGCATTCGTCTCGTAGTTCGTGCCTTATCTCGTAGTGCATGCCCTAGACCTAGGAAAGCGTGCCCTCACGCTAATCAAGATAGCATCTTACACGAAGCACTAGGTCAATAATTAATCCTACAAATCCCACTAACTAATATTAAATTGCTAATTCAACTCACTAGAAGACGAATTTGCACCAAAAGCTAGATATTCTTTATTCTTTATTCTTTATTCTTTGCATATCCCAAACACACAATTAAATAATACTCAAAAGATGACAAAAATTCAGATCTTTGCACAAGCCTTGGCCGACCACTTGGGGTCTTTTACAATGCTTTGCATAATTCAAATTGAACCTAGACAATTCTATGATATATTATAACACAAAGCAATAAAAAATGGCTCAAAAACCCTCCCCAAAGCTCTACCATCTCGACACAAACTCCATGCCCATACTAGACAATTCAAAAATGCTCCTTGAAGTCACAAAAATCTGAATTTGCAAGCCCTAGGCCGACATATGCATCAATACCCATCAAGCTTTTATTTTTCTTTCATGTTTTCTCATATTTTCTCTCACTTTCTCTCATTTCTCCTCTCTCTCTCTCGGCCCTAGCTGAAACTATAGACTCCATAGCTTAAGTTCTTCATCCAATGGTTCATCAAGTCATGCAAGAAGCTAGGGAGCTCGACTAAGCAAGCTAGAATGCAAAAGACACACATGCAAGCTCTTTGAACCTTCATTTCGGCTTAGGTGAGTTGTTAGCTTCCATTTTGTTTTCTTTTCTTCTTGTTCTAACCACATGCACCTACGAAGAACATGGTAACTTAGCTAGGAAATTAGAGAAATCCCAAGTTGTCTCTCGGCTAAGCAAGGAAAAGAGTCAATCTTGTGCATCCTCAAGAGTTTGTGCATCTTCTTTGTTGTCTTGCTAAGGTGAGGGCTAAAACTTCTTTGTAAATCTTTTAAAAACCACATGCATGCCTTTAAATGTCTATCTTTACTTTTGTACTTGTGATATATGTGTGTTCATGAGCTTTTATAAACATGCATGACAAGATATTTGGCTAGAATGTGATGTTAGATGAAATCGCGTATGGGACAGTCTTCTGTCTTGTTGGTACGCGGTGCTTTTTACCAGGTAAATGAGGTTGAAAATGTGTGAAAATTGGTAGGTAACTAGTTTTTATAGTTCTGAACATTTTGTGCAGAAATAGGCCAAAGATAATTTTGAATATAAGGTCCTCAAAATGGCAAAATATCAAAATGTGTCTAAATCTGGAAAATCTGAGAAAATGAAGAAGGTTTTGGCAGATTCACTATTTTTGTAGAACGAACCAGTTTTGACTTAGTAAATGATATCAAAAATGCATGAAATTTGGTGTGCTGCTATATTTTTCAGTTCTGGACATGTTTGGCAGAAATGGACTAAGGCTAAATCTGACCCTAAGGCCCTCAAAAACGATAAGTATTGAAATGTGTGCAAATCTGGACAATTTTGCATAGTCTCACGGTTTTGGCTATAACTCTTGAACCCGAACTCCAAATGATGTGAGGTTTGTTTCTGAATTTAGTTCACTCCTTAAGATTTAATTTGTCATCTTGATCACTGGAATTGGAAATTATTTGCTTGTCTCAATGATTGTGAGAAAAAAGTCTATTGCAGTGAGGGTTTCACCTATTGATATGCTTAAAAAATTATTGTAGCTTCTCTTGTTGTATTAAATGCTTGGGATTGTGGCATTTGGATGTTTTGTGGACTGTTTTGAATGCTTGAGGGTGCTTTAATTAATCGATGCATGGCTTGAGTTTAATTACGAGATGACTTGGGGCTTAATCGCATGGGTAAGCACGAATTGAAACCCTAGTGACTAGGTAAATTCGCTAAGTATTGATCCTATGAATATCGTGTTTAATTATATAATTAGTAGGCTGCCCGTAGTTGCCCTCATAGCCCTAAACATGATTTCGATGATTACATGTTGACAAGTAGGCCTTTCTTGCACCCGGTCCCACGTAGATGTCGTTGCATGTTGGATAATCTTATTATTTGATTACGTGAACTTCGAAATGAGTTATATGACTTGATTTACATGCATTATGTGGCTGCCCGTTTAATATTCATATAACTCCATGTGCTTTATAAGTGAAATTGCCTGTCATATCGTGCCTCGCTTGTTTACTTGTCAATGTGCAATATTACGACTGTTCGGAGGCAGCCTACTTTGTTGTCCTCCTAATGTGATATATTAAATGTCATAAATGTGCATTGCTTACAAGGTTGCAACCTTTCATTCTGGCGTGGTAGCGTTCACGCGCACCGGGCAGCATTGGGCTTGCCGATGCAACCGTGACTATCATTGTCCAATTCCTTCTCTCGCTTGGGGGCTAGACTTCCTCGGAGAGTTGGGTCGTAGGATTTCGAGGTACATCCGGAGTACACCCATTTGGCATGATAAGGGGATGATTTGAAGTCGGCCACAACAACTGATACTGGAAATGAACTGAGAGCAAAACCTCATCGTATCATTTTCACTATGTGTATAAGTACTCTCGCTTGGTTCCTAGAGGACCTCGGGGAGGAAAGGCGGGTAATTGTGTTCTTTTACTTTTACATTACATTATGTACTTACTTGTGATATATATATCATGCTTGCAAAAGGGTTTTCATAAGTTGAACCAGAAAATGAGTTTCAAAACTTATTTCTCGTTCCCCCTCGTTGAGTTCATAAGGACTTACACTCTTTTATCATCTCAGGTGAAGAAGACCAGGAATAGGTACCCGAGGAAAACGTGCCTAATGATGAATCCTTGGAATGATTGCTTGCCCTACGTGCCTTACTTGACTATGGCCATTTCGTGAACGATATGTTGTTTGAAAACTATTTCTTTTATGATGCTTGTTATTGTAATGTAAAAGACCCCCGTTGTAATTTGGGGTCTAATTTTGGCTTGTACTAATCATAACTAGATAGACACTACTATGGTCGTTTTTGCTATCGTTATTGGCTAGTATCTATCATAGGATTATGAAGTTTCTGGTAAGGATTAAGTAAAATGAACCTATCCAATCTTAAGCAGGTACTCATTGATAAGCTAAGATCAACAGGTACTTTGTAATGAGGATTAATAAACAAACGAGACATAGTATCATGCTAGGATATTAATCAAACGAGACTTCGAGATAACTAGTAGGTGTTCAATTGATGATAAATAGTAATCTTAGTTGGAAATGAAATTGAGATTGGAAATTTTGAGGCGTTTAGAGAATTAGGTCAAACTAAAGAGCCCAATTATAGCCGTTATGTAACACCCCGATCCCTCTCGAGACCGGGAGATCTATCAATCAATCTAATCGCAACCCAATTCCAAACCCGGACAAAATTTTAGGGAAAGACGGACGGAGTCTCCCCTGTTTCTAGGCAAAATGCAAAACCTGCAATAGCATATAAGTGGACCAGCACCGTGTCCAACCATACAAACACCTCAAGGCCATCCGAGCCTTGTTTCTCAACAATTAAACACAACAAGTATACATACATTTCAAAGTACCCAGACTATTCTAACTCTTTCTTTTAGACAATACAATCATGCATTGAAGTTAACTATACTAATTGGATACATAAACTAGCTTATCATTTTACCTCAATTACCTAGTTAAATTTAAATTACATTCCTTTTAACATTAAATACATACAACACATGAAACATGCATCTTTGCATCTTTGACAACTCAAGCCACATAGCACACAAGGCAACTCTTCAAGCACGATCTATCACATATCCACGAACTTTCCAGCTAACATGATATTTCCTGAAATGTGGTGGTGAGGAGTGAGTATACACAACACGTATACTCAGTGTGGGCGAGACAGTTATCGAAGTGGAGAGAAAGAAAGTCGTGCAATGCAAATAAGGCAGTTAAGCAATATAACTGACATGTAAGCAATCAATATAAACAATCAATACAATAAACAATTAATAAAAGCATTAACACAACCTTTCAAAGCTATACCACACTCTGAAGGCTATGGTTCACTCATACAAGCAATGTACCATGCGATTCGATTCCACGAGCATTACATCAATCTCGAGCTTGATGTTGACAACGATGACAATAAGTGCGCAACCACCTTATAACTTCCACCGGGTGTACTTCGGAAGTACCCCGACACATCTACGACCCATATCTCCCAGGGCGACACCCCTAGCGAAAATGGGAATAGGACACGGAGCTAGAGCAAACTAACCCTAGCAGCCCGAGACTGCCCAGAGAGGCCCTTCACTCACGCGCCTGACACAATGCAATGCAATACGAGATACAAGCAATAAACGAGAAATAGCATGAAAGTACAGATTAGTGGCGATAAATGAGATATCAAGTATTTACAATCAATAACAGCAATCAATTAACTTTTCAAGCATGATTATCATTAACTTCAACAAGAACATCAATTAAACACGTAATAGTAGTTCAAACACAAAAACGACAAATATCACTATTCAATCCCTAACTTCCAAAGACAATTACGAGCAAACGAGCTACAGGATTAGGAAACCGATTTCACTACATTCACTTAGGCACTACAAGGCACGTTTCTATGTCACTAAACCTCACTTTCCCAACCGAAGCCTGAAAGTCCACCTACTGCGTTTGAACTACAACTATCCTAACCGGTCACTCAATCAACGCCACGACAGCGCCAAAAATGCTTCCATGCCCTCAATAGGAAAACCCCCAACTCAATTCGAGCACGGTCAACTTTTGGTCAAACGGCCCCTTTCCATTTCTTTGTCTAATTTCCAATTTTAACAAAGGCCGATCAGTTTTTATTGTACATTTTATCTTTCTATCATTAATGGCACCTATCCAAATCAAAAAATTGCAATTCGAATCAAAATCCGAAATTTTAGGGTTTTACTATTCAAAATCACTATTCATTATTCTTCCCCAATTTCAAATACGCAATTTCAGCCGTAAAAATCTCTAAATAACTATCAAACAATGCTCTACGATCATTATAGAACTTAATTCAAGCAACAAAAGGCATTTAAACACAATATATAACAAATCTAAGAAATTGAAACAAAATTCAGATTTCATTTAAAATGCACAAAAGCATAAAAACCCTCACAATGATTGAAGACCAAGATCTGCAAGGACCCGAGCCACGATCCTCATCCGATTCCACGTAATATTTTGGCCTAAAAATGCAAAATCAATTTTTCTTTCTTTTTCCTCAAACCTTCAGCCAAGGGGGGACAAAATGGGCATTTAGGGATTTGTATTGTTTTGATTTTTGCCTTGTTTTATTTATAAAATATGATAAAGGGCATTTTGGTCATTTTGCAAGGTCAAGCTTAAGTGGAAATATGGTCAAACAAGCTTATTTTGATGCCATTTAACCGAATTCAAGTTAAAACAATGCAATTTTAATAAAAACCAACTAAAACTAGCTAAATTAAACTAGAAACAGTATTCACGAAATCCGAGAAATATTCCTCTAACTTTCATTTTTGAAATGCTACGTTCGAACGGTCAATAAACGATCGCTAATCAAATGATGAACAATAATATAAAACTATAATTTTTGAAAAGTAGAATAGTAGAATAGTTTAAAATTCACTCCGTCTCAGAGTTACTTTTCTCATTTAATTGAAAACCAAGTAATTTTAATGGAAGACAATTAAAACCGATTATTAAAATAATCAAACTAATCAATATTCATTTAAAAATAATTAATTTAACTATTTCTAGAATATTTTAAAGAATTATGAAATTAATGTTAAGATACAAATAAACAAGTTAATATAAACACGTAGTCAAATGCAATTAAATACTAACATTTAAGATGACACTTAATTAAATACAAGAGAATAAATCCAATTACTATAATTAATAGAAATAGGTAATAATTTTTTAATTAATCAATATAAAAATTATTAAATACTTCCAAAAGAAATATCAAAATAGTGCAAAATGGTTGATTTAACTAATTAAGCATTTAATTAAATGCAGTTAAATGCCATTAAATGCATGCCGAGTTCGGGTTATCACATCCTCCCCCCCTTAAAACAATTGCATCATCGCAATTCTTCTTCCGGTAGAACTCAACATCTTCTAAAATCCATATCTGACCACTCTTCATTGGTTGCTGAGCAAGACACTGAATAAGATACTCGTAGGAAAATCCCAAATAGAAATCCCAACCAAGAATGCCGAGAAAATACCAACTAAAGACTAAAGCAAATATACTGTAGATAAAATTAACATCACATATTAATGACAAGAAGAATGCCGAAGAAATACCCCACATACGAATCTCCAGTAGAAGTTCATCAAGTACCAAATAAAGAAGTCAAAGGATAGCCAGAGTAGATGCAGCACATATAAGACCAAACTCCAAGACCTCATCACCATTTGCCGAGTGCAAACTTTATACAACTTACCACCAAGAAAGCCCAAAGTATTCCACAGCATACCGTAAGCAATATGAGATAATAAGTCTGAACAAGATTCCAAGTGTAAGACTTCCAATAAGTGCCATCAAGGAAAGATACTAGTAGAATGCCCACTAAGAATTCCACAGAATACCGTAAGTAGTACTATACAATAAGTATGATAGGAATTCCATATACCAAACCTACTGAGGAACACTAAAGGAAATACCCGAAACAATGCTCCAATAAGAAAGTAGCAAGGATTGCCCAATAAGTAAGTACTAGATAAATGGCCACTAAGAATTCTATAGAATGCCACTGAAGAATTTCCACTAAGGAATGCCAGTAACACACCAATAAAGACCGAGACACATATGCCAGAGATAATACCATGCAGTAAGTCCGATTGAAACCCCAATAGCCAAGTCTACCAAGAAGTGCCAACTGAAGTTTCCAAAGAATACCCAATAAGAAAACCAAAGAATGCTCCAAAAACAACCAAATAGAATCCCAAAAGAAAGCTACTCTTTCACAACTGTTAAGCACAGAGGAGGACCTTAGAGATTCGCCAATAACTGAGCTCCAAAGACAAACTCCAACTCCCAAATAAAGGCTAGTCAAATACTGCTCATTCCCGTCAATCCACATAACTTGGAGGGCCTGCTGCTAACCACTTCTCTTCAGGGGAGGAAGAAGTCTTTCTTACCATTTCAATAGGACATGTATGAATGCCAAGATATCACATTTATACATATATGCTTGAATCTATTATGCAAGCATGTTTGTAAAATAGTTTATAAAACAGTTTATTCAACAAAGTCACTCAAGCACGACAATCAAGTCAAGCACAACATAATCAATTCAAATCACGGCACAACCAATTCAAGACATTCCAATACACACATTACAAGCAATACTCCAAGTAAATAACAATTCACGAGGTCGATTCGATTCACGATGTCAATTCGATACACAAGTAGTCACTTCACTTCACGTAACACACATTTAGCACATAACACATAACTATATCACATAGGTGCACACATTCAGGTCAAGACACACAATCTCACATACAAGCATACACTTTCAAGACACACTTAATAAGCACACATTCAAGGATCACTACCCACCAGACCGAGGACCCTATCACGGCTTATGACTAACTAAGCTCTGATACCACCTGTAACACCCCGATTCCTCTCGAGACCGGGAAATCTATCAATCAATCTAATCACAACCCAATTCCAAACCCGGGCAAAATTTTAGGGAAAGACGGACGGAGTCTCCCCTGTTTCTAGGCAAAATGCAAAACCTGCAATAGCATATAAGTGGACCAGCACCATGTCCAACCATACAAACACCTCAAGGCCATCCGAGCCTTGTTTCTTAACAATTAAACACAACAAGTATACATACATTTCCAAGTACCCAGACTATTCTAACTCTTTCTTTTAGACAATACAATCATGCATTGAAGTTAACTATACTAATTGGATACATAAACTAGCTTGTCATTCTACCTCAATTACCTAGTTAAATTTAAATTATATTCCTTTTAACATTAAATACATACAACACATGAAACATACATCTTTGCATCTTTGACAACTCAAGCCACATAGCATGCAAGGCAACTCTTCAAGCACGATCTATCACATATTCACTAACTTTTCAACTAACATGATATTTCTGGAAATGTGGTGGTGAGGAGTGAGTATACACAGCACGTATACTCAGTGAGGGCGAGACAGTTATCGAGGTGGAGAGAAAGAAAGTCGTGCAATGCAAATAAAGCAGTTAAGCAATATAACTGACATGTAAGCAATCAATATAAACAATCAATACAATAAACAATTAATAAAAGCATTAACACAACCTTTCAAAGCTATACCACACTCTGAAGGCTATGGTTCACTCATACGAGCAATGTACCATGCGATTCGATTCCACGAGCATTACATCAATCTCGAGCTTGATGTTGACAAAGATGACAATAAGTGCGCAACCACCTTATAACTTCCACCGGGTGTACTCCGGAAGTACCCCGACACATCTATGCCCAAATCTCCCAAGGCGGCACCCCTAGTGAAAATGGGAATAGGACACGGATCTAGAGCAAACTAACCCTGGCAGCCCGAGACTGCCCAGAGAGGCCCATCACTGACACGCCTAACACAATGCAATGCAATACGAGATACAAGCAATAAACGAGCAATAGCATGAAAGTACAGATTAGTGGCGATAAACGAGATATCAAGCATTTACAATCAATAACATCAATCAATTAACTTTTCAAGCATGATTATCATTAACTTCAACAAGAATATCAATTAAACACGTAATAGCAGTTCAAACAGGAAAACGACAAATATCACTATTCAATCCCTAACTTCCAAAGACAATTACGAGCAAACGAGCTACAGGATTAGGAAACCGATTTTACTACATTCACTTAGGCACTACAAGGCATATTTCTATGTCACTAAACCTCACTTTCCCAACAGAAGCCCGAAAGTCCACCTACTGCGTTTGAACTACAACTATCCTAACCGGTCACTAAATCAACGCCACGACAACGCCAAAAGTGCTTCCATGCCCTCAATAGCAAAACCCCCAACTCAATTCGAGCACGGTCAACTTTTGGTCAAACGGCCCCTTTCCGTTTCTTTGTCTAATTTCCAATTTTAACAAAGGCCGATCAGTTTTTATTGCACATTTTATCTTTCTATCATTAATGGCACCTATCCAAATCAAAAAATTGCAATTCGGATCAAAATCCAAAATTCTAGGATTTTACTATTCAAAATCACTATTCATTGTTCTTCCCCAATTTCAAATACGCAATTTCAGCCGTAAAAATCTCTAAATAACTATCAAACAATGCTCTACGATCATTATAGAACTTAATTCAAGCAACAAAAGGCATTTAAACACAATATATAACAAATCTAAGAAATTGAAACAAAATTCAAATTTCATTTAAAATGCACAAAAGAGTGAAAACCCTCACAATGTTTGAAGACCAAGACTCGCAAGGACCCAAGCCACGATCCTCATCCGATTCCACGCAAGATTTTGGCCTAAAAATGCAAAATCAAATTTTTTTTCTTTTTCCTCAAACCTTCGGCCAAGGGGGGACAAAATGGGCATTTAGGGATTTGTATTGTTTTGATTTTGCCTTGTTTTATTTATAAAAGATGATAAAGGGCATTTTGGTCATTTTTCAAGGTCAAGCTTAAGTGAAAATATGGTCAAACAAGCTTATTTTGATGCCATTTAACCGAATTCAAGTTAAAACAATGCAATTTTAATGAAAACCAACTAAAACTAGCTAAATTAAACTAGAAACGGTATTCACGAAATCCGAGAAATATTCCTCTAACTTTCATTTTCGAAATACTACGTTCGAACGGTCAATAAACGATCGCTAATCAAATGATGAGCAATAGTATAAAACTATAATTTTTGAAAAGTAGAATAGTAGAATAGTTTAAAATTCACTCCGGCTCGGAGTTACTTTTCTCATTTAATTGAAAACCGAGTAATTTTAATGCAAGACAATTAAAACTGATTATTAAAATAATCAAACTAATCAATATTCATTTAAAAATAATTAATTTAACTATTTCTAGAATATTTTAAAGAATTATGAAATTAATGTTAAGATACAAATAAACAAGTTAATATAAACACGTAGTCAAATGCAATTAAATACTAACATTTAAGATGACACTTAATTAAATACAAGAGAATAAATTCAATTACTATAATTAATAGAAATAGGTAATAATCTTTTAATTAATCAATATAAAAATTATTAAATGCTTCCAAAAGAAATATCAAAATAGTGCAAAATGGTTGATTTAACTAATTAAGCATTTAATTAAATGCAGTTAAATGCCATTAAATCCATGCCGGGTTGGGTTATCACACGTTATGTTGCCGGTTTTCTGAAAAATTGTGGAGTTTAGGCTAAAGCGTTAAGTGTTAAACTTTCATGAACGATTAAGTACGAGATATGACTTGAATGTTTAGATCACACCCTAATCTAACCTTTATAGGCCTGGTTAGGGCGTGACAAACTTGGATGCTAGTCACCCATGTGGTCAATTGTAGCCACCCATGTGATAAATATGGGTGGTCAATACTTTGAACATGGTTGGTAAAGCCAACCAAGATGGAAAATGTTTGATAGGAAGTCTCCTATAGTGGGCGAGCTGAACTCTATAAATAGGCATGCTTTAGTTCATCATATTCATCCACAACACAACTCCAAACACAATCCTAAGTTAGTCTTTCTTTCTTGTATTCTTCTTGTAAGTCCAGAAGCCATTGAAGCTCTAAGGTTGAGAGCGCAAGGTGGGAAAATTATCTTGTAAGTGTTATATTGAATTGTTATAAAGAGTAGTGTTGTCTTTCTACTTGATTGTTGTTAAGACGTTTCTGGGAAATCGGTTATATTTTTACAAAGTCTTTGTGTTGCACCCCTCTTTTCAATTTTTTTTGCCCCGGTTAGGGTTGCTAAGTTACTTTATCCACCACATTTCTATTATCGAATCCCACGGCACCTTGGCCAAGACAACTTTGCTTCACGTAGAAGCTGGGCCCGCAAACCGAGGGCGTACGGCTTGTGATCAGCTCTCCGTCGCTCTGGTGCCCATAACTTTTGATCCGTAATGAGTTACGCGGCGCACAGCATACCGTTGGAAAGCTCTCCGAGAGCTCTACGATGGGGCAGCAAGTCTGCTAGGTTGTGCCCATTTTTGGAGCCCAAAATTTAACGTTTTCATCAGTTTTGGGCCAATTTTCTTATTTTATTATGTTTTTTCATCCCGGATCGTACATCGTGAGCTATTAAAAGGACGACAACCTAACTCGCGGGACATTAGAGGCCCTACAATGCGTCGATATCACGTCTTGCGAGGATGCTACGTTGTTGAAGCGGATGGGTTGTCGTTAAAACCATTAGGCCTTTTGAATGGCCCATCTCTCTGGGCTGGGACTGTGAACCGTCAACACATAAAGGATTTGTGCCTACAACATGACGGGTGCGATCATACCAGCACTAATGCACCGGATCCCATCAGAACACCGAAGTTAAGCGTGCTTGGGCGAGAGTAGTACTAGGATAGGTGACCCCCTGGGAAGTCCTTGTGTTGCACCCCCCTTTTTCAATTTGTTTTGCCCCAGTTAGGATTGCCAAGATACTTTATCCACCACATTTCTATTACCAAATCCCACGGCACCTTGGGCAAGACAACTTCGCTTCACGTAAAGGCTGGGCCCGCAAACCGAGGAGGTGGGGCTTGTGACCAGGTCTCCGTCGCTCCGGTGCCCATTACTTTTAATCCGTAAGAAGTTACGCGACACACAACATACGGTTGGAATGCTCTCCAAGAGCTCTACAACAGGGGCAGCAAGCCTGCTCGGTTATGCCCCTTTTTGGAGCCCAAAATCGAATGTTTTCATCAGTTTCGTGCCACTTTTCTTCTTTTGCTCTATTTTTTCATCCCGGATCATACGTCATGAGTTGTTAAAAGGACGACAACCTAACTCACGAGATATTACAGGCCCTATAACGTATAGATATCACGTCTTACGAGGATGCTGCGTTGTTGAAGCGGATGGGTTGTCATTAAGCCCATTGGGCCTTTTGCATGGGCCATCTCTCTGGGCTAGGACTATGAACCGTCAACACATAAAGGATTTGTGCCCTCAACATGACGGGTGCAATCATACCAGCACTAATGCACTGGATCCCATAAGTACTCTGAAGTTAAGCATGCTTGGATGAGAGTAGTACTAGGATGGGTGACCCCCTAGGAAGTCCTCATGTTGTACACCCCTTTTCAATTTTTTTTGCCCCAGTTAGGGTTACAAAGATACTTTATCCACCACATTTCTATTACCGAATCCCACGGCACCTTGGGCAAGACAACTTCACTTCACGTAGAGGTTGGGCCCGTAAACCGAGGGCGTAGGGCTTGTGACCAGGTCTCTGTCGCTTCAGTGCCCATAACTTTTGATCCGTAAGGAGTTACGCGGCGCACTGCATACCGTTGGAAAGCTCTCCGAGAGCTCTACAACAGGGGCAGAAAGCCTGCTCGGCTACACCCATTTTTGGAGCCCAAAATAGAATATTTTCATCAGTTTCGGGCTACTTTTCTTCTTTTGCTAGGTTTTTCCGTCTCGGATCATACATCGTGAGTTGTTAAAAGGATGACAACCTAACTCGCGGGACATTAGAGGGCCCTACAACACGTCAATATCACGTCTTGCGAGGATGCTGCATTGTTGAAGTGGATGGGTTGTCGTTAAGCCCATTAGGCCTTTTGAATGGCCCATCTCTCTGGGCTGGGACTGCGAACCATCAACACATAAAGAATTTGTGCCTACAACATGACGGGTGCGATCATACCAGCACTAATTCACCGGATCCCATCAGAACTCCGAAGTTAAGCATGCTTGGGCGAGAGTAGTACTAGGATGGGTGAACCCTTGGGAAGTCATCGTGTTGCACCCCCTCTTTTCAATTTTTTTTGCCCCGGTTAAAGTTGCCAAGATACTTTATCCAACACATTTCTATTACCGAATCCCACGGCACCTTGGGCAAGACAACATCGCTTCACGTAGAGGCTGGGCCCGCAAATCGAGGGCGTAGGGCTTGTGACCAGGACTCCGTCGCTCTGGTGCCCATAACTTTTAAAGGTAAGGAGTTACGCAACGCACAACATACCTTTGGAAAGCTCACTAAGAGCTCTACGACGGGGGCAGGAAGCCTGTTTGGCTGTGCCCATTTTTGGATCCCAAAATCGAACGTTTTCATCCGTTTTGGGTCACTTTTCTTCTTTTATTCTATTTTTTGATCCCGGATCGTACGTCTTGAGCTGTTAAAAGGACGACAACCTAATTCGCGGGACATTAGAGGGCCCTACAACTCATCGATATCATGTCTTGCGAGGATGCTGCGTTGTTAAAGTGGATGGGTTGTCGTTAAGCCCATTGGGCCTTTTGAATGGCCCATCTCTTTAGGCTGGGACTGTGAACTGTCAACACATAAAGGATTTGTGCCCAAAACATGATGGGTGCGATCATACCAGCACTAATGCATCGGATCCCATCAGAACTTCGAAGTTAAGCGTGCTTGGGCGAGAGTAGTACTAGGATGGGTGACCCCTTGGGAAGTCATCGTATAGCACCCCCCATTTTCAATTTTTTTTGCCTCGGTTAGGGTTGCCAAGATACTTTATCCACCACATTTCTTTTACCGAATCCCAAGGCACCTTGAGCAAGACAATTTCGTAAGGAGTTACGCGACGCACAGCATACCGTTGGAAAGCTCTCTGAGAGCTCGATGACCGGAGCAGCAAACCTGTTTGGCTATGCCCCTTTTTGGATCCCAAAATTGAACGTTTTCATCAGTTTTGGGCCACTTTTCTTCTTTTGCTCTATTTTTTCATCCCGGATCATACGTCGTGAGCTGTTAAAAGGACGACAACCTAACTCACGGGACATTAGAGGGCCCTACAATGCGACGATATCATGTCTTGCGAGGATGCTGTGTGGTTAAAGCGGATGGGTTATCGTTAAGCCCATTGCGCATTTTGAATAGCCCATCTCTCTGGGCTGGGACTGTGAACCATCAACACATAAAGGAATTGTTCCCTCAACATGACGGGTGCAATCATACCCGCACTAATGCTCCAGATCCCGTCAGAAATCCGAAGTTAAGCGTGCTTGGGCGAGAGTAGTACTAGAATGGGTGACCCCTTGGGAAGTCCTCGTGTGGCACCCCCCTTTTCAATTTTTTTTACCCCAATTAGGGTTGCCAAGATACTTTATCCACCACATTGCTATTACCGAATCCCACGGCACCTTGGGCAAGAGAACATCGTGTCACGTAAAGGCAGGGCCCGCAAACCGAGGGCATGGGCTTGTGACTAGGTCTCCGTCGCTCTGGTGCCCATAACTTTTAATCCGTAAGGAGTTATGCGACACACAACATACCATTGGAAATCTCTCCGAGAGCTCTACGATGGGGGCAGCAAGTCTGTTTGGCTGTGCCCTTTTTGGAGTCCAAAATCGAATGTTTTCATCAATTTTGGGCCACTTTTCTTCTTTTGCTCTATTTTTTCATCCTGGATCATATGTCGTGAGTTGTTAAAAGGATGACAACCTAACTCACGGGACATTAGAGGCCCCTACAATGTGTCGATATCACGTCTTGCGAGGGTGCTGCGTTGTTGAAGCGAATGTGTTGTCGTTAAGCCCATTGGGCCTTTTGAATGGGCCATCTCTCGAGGCTGGGACTGTGAACCATCAACCCATAAAGAAATTGTGCCCCCAACATGACGGGTGCAATCATACCAACACTAATGCACTGGATCCCATCAGAACTCCAGAGTTAAGCGTGCTTGGGCGAGAGTAGTACTAGAATAGGTGACCCCTTGGGAAGTCCTCGTGTTGCACCTACCTTTTCAATTTTTTTCCCCGGTTAAGGTTGCCAAGATTCTTTATCCACCACAATTATATTACCGAATCCCACGGCACCTTAGGCAAGACAACTTCGCTTCACGTAGAGGCTAGGCACGCAAACCGAGGGCGTAAGGCTTGTGACCAGGTCTCCGTCGCTCCGGTGCCCATAGCTTTTGATCCATAAGGAGTTACGCGGCTCACAGCATAACGTTGGAAAGCTCTCCGAGAGTTCTATGACGGGGGTAGCAAGCCTGCTCGGTTGCACCCATTTTTGGTGCCCAAAATCGAACGTTTTCATCTATTTCGGGCCATTTTTCTTCTTTTGCTATGTTTTTCCATCTCGGATCGTATGTCGTGAGTTGTTAAAAGGACGACAACCTAACTCGCTGGACATTAGAGGGCCCTACAACGCGTCAATATCACATCTTGCGAGGATGCTGCGTTGTTGAAGTGGATGGGTTGTCGTTAAGTCCTTTCGGCCTTTTGAATGGGCCATCTCTCTAGGCTGGGACTGTGAACCGTCAACACATAAAGGATTTGTGCCCACAACATGATGGGTGTGATCATACCAAACTAATGCACCTGATCCCACCAAAACTCTGAAGTTAAGCGTGCTTGGGCGAGAGTAGTACTAGGATAGGTAACCCCATGGGAAGTCCTCGTGTTGCATCCCCCATTTTCAATTTTTTTTGCCCCAGTTAGGGTTGCCAAGATACTTTATCAACCATATTTCTATTACTGAATCCCACGGCACCTTGGGCAAGACAACTTCGTTTCACGTAGATGCTGGGCCCGCAAACCGAGGGCGTGGGGCTTGTGACCTGGTCTCCGTCGCTCCGGTGCCTATAACTATTAATCCGAAAGGAATTACGCGGTGCACATCATACCGTTAGAAACCTCTCTAAGAGCTCTATGACGAGGGCAGCAAGCTTGCTCGATTGCGCCCATTTTTAGAGTCCAAAATTGAACGTTTTCATTAGTTTCGGGCTACTTTTCTTCTTTTGCTCTATTTTTTAATCCCGGATCGTATGTCGTGAGCTGTTAAAAGGACGACAACCTAACTCGCAGGACATTAGAGGGCCCTACAATGCATCGATATCACGTCTTGCGAGGATGCTGCGTTGTTGAAGCGGATGGGTTGTCGTTAATCCCATTGCGCCTTTTGAATGGCCTATCTCTTTGGGCTGGGACTGTGAACCGTAAATACATAAAGGATTTGTGCCCACAACATAATGGGTGCGATCATACCAGCACTAATGCACCGGATCCCATCAGAACTCCAAAGTTAAGCGTGCTTGGGCAAGAGTAGTACTAGGATGGGTGACCCCCTGGGAAGTCCTCGTGTTGCACCCCTCCTTTTCAATTTTTTTTGCCCCGGTTAGGGTTGCCAAGATACTTTATCCACCACATTTCTATTACCGAATCCAACGGCACCTTGGGCAAGACAATTTCGCTTCACGTAGAGGCTGGGCCCGCAAACCGAGGGCGTGGGGCTTGTGACCTGGTCTCCGTCGCT
Organism: Ehretia macrophylla; assembly: GCA_037974665.1. NCBI lineage: Eukaryota > Viridiplantae > Streptophyta > Magnoliopsida > Boraginales > Ehretiaceae > Ehretia > Ehretia macrophylla. The sequence continues at coordinate 70,057,553 of CM075767.1, forward strand.
TCGGTGCCCATAACTTTTAATCCGTAAGGAGTTACGCGGCGCACCGCATACCGTTGGAAAGCTCTCCGAGAGCTCTACGACGGGGGCAGCAAGCCTGCTAAGCTGCGCCTATTTTCAAAGCCCAAAATTGAACATTTTCATCAGTTTTATGAGGATATTATAGGGCCCTACATCACGTCGATATCACGTCTTATGAGGATGCTGCGTTATTGAAGTAGATGGGTTGTCGTGAAGCCCATTAGGCCTTTTGAATGGGCCATCTCTCTGGGCCGGGATTACGAACCGTCAACACATAAAGGTTTATGCCCTCAACATGACGGGTGCGATCATACCAGCACTAATGCACTGGATCCCATCAGAACTCCAAAGTTAAGCGTTCTTGGGCGAGAGTAGTACTAGGACGGGTGACCCCCTGGGAAGTCCTCGTGTTGCACCCACCATTTTCAAATTTTTTTGCCCCGGTTAGGGTTTCCAAGATACTTTATCCACCATATTTCTATTACCGAATCCCACGGCACCTTGGGCAAGACAACTTCGCTTCACGTAAAGGCTGGGCCCGCAAACCGAGGGCGTAGGGCTTGTGACTAGGTCGTCGTCGCTCCAATGCCCATAACTTTTGATCTGCAAGGAGTTACGCAGTGCACAGCATACCGTTGGAAAGCTCTCCGGGAGCTCTACCACAGGAGCAGCAAGCCTACTCTACTGTACCAATTTTTAGAGACCAAAATCGAACATTTTCATTAGTTTCTGGCTACTTTTCTTCTTTTGCTATGTTTTTCTGTCCCGAATCGTACGTCGTAAGCTGTTAAAAGGACAACAACCTAACTCGAGGGACATTACAGGGCCCTACATTGCGTCGACATCAAGTTTTGCGAGAATGCTGTGTTGTTGAAGCGGATGGGTTGTCGTTAAGCCCATTGGGCCTTTTGAATGGCCCATCTCTCTGGGCTGGAACTGTGAACCGTCAACACATAAAAGTTTGTGCCCTCAACATGACGGGTACAATCATACCAGCAATAATGCACCGGATCCCATCAGAACTCCGAAGTTAAGCGTGCTTGGGCGAGAGTAGTACAAGGACGGGTGACCCCCTGGGAAGTCCTCGTGTTGCACCCCCCTTGGGACTGTGAACCATCAACACATAAAGGATTTATGCCCTCAACATGACGGGTGCGATCATACCAGCACTAATGCACCGGATCCCATCAGAACTCCGAAGTTAAGCGTGCTTGGGCGAGAGTAGTACTAGGATGCCCCGGGAAGTCCTCGTGTTGCACCCCTCATTTTCAATTTGTTTTGCACCGGCTAGGGTTGCATAGATACTTTATCCACCACATTGCTACTACCGAATCGCACGGCACCTTGGGCAAGACAACTACACTTCACGTTGAGGCTGGGCCTGCAAACCGAGGGCATGGGGCTTGAGACCATGTCTCCGTCGCTCGTGCAGCACCCCCCTCCTTCAAGTTAAGCATGCTTAGGCGAGAGTAGTACTAGGACGGGTGACCCCCTGGGAAGTCCTCGTGCGGCACCCCCCTTTTTAATTTTTTTTGCTCCAGTTAGGGTTGCCAAGATTCTTTATCCACCACATTTCTATTACCGAATCCCACAGCACCTTGGGCAAGACAACTTTGCTTCACGTAGAGGCTGGGCCTGCAAACCGAGGGCGTAGGGCTTGTGACCAGGTCTTCGTTGCTCTAGTGCTCATAACTTTTGATCCGTAAGGAGTTACGCGACGCACAACAAACCGTTGGAAAGCTCTCCGAGAGCTCTATGATGGGGGCAAGAAGCCTACTCAACGGCGCCCATTTTTGGAGCCCAAAATTGAACGTTTTCATCAATTTCGGGCCATTTTTCTTCATTTGCTCTGTTTTTCCATCCCGGATCGTACGTCGTGAGCTGTTAAAAGGACGACAACCTAACTCGCGAGACTTTAGAGGGCCCTACAACGTGTCGATATCACATCTTGTTAGGATGCTGCGTTGTTGAAGTGGATGGGTTGTCGTTAAGCCCTTTAGGCCTTTTGAATAGGCCATCTCTCTGGGCTGGGACTGTGAACTGTCAACACATAAAGAAATTGTGCCCTCAACATGACGGGTGCGATCATACCAGCACTAATGCACCGGATCCCATCAGAACTCCGAAGTTAAGCGTGCTTGGGTAAGAGTAATACTAGGATAGGTGACCCCCTAGAAAGTCCTTATGTTTCACCCCACTTTTCAAATTTTTTTGCCCGAGTTAGGGTTGCCAAGATTCTTTATCCACCATCTTTCTATTACCAAATCCCACAGCACCTTGGGCAAGACAACTTCGCTTCACGTAGAGGCTGGCCCCGCAAATTGAGGGCGTATGGCTTGTGACCAGGTCTCTGTCGCTCCGGTGCCCATAACTTTTGATCCGTAAGGAGTTACGCGGCGCACAACGTACCGTTGGAAAGCTCTCCGAGAGCTCTATGATGAGGGCAGCATGCTTGCTCAGCTACGCCCATTTTTGGAGCCCAAAATTGAACGTTTTTATTAGTTTCAGACCACTTTTCTTCTTTTGCTCTGTTTTTCTGTCCCGGATCATACGTCGTGAGCTGTTAAAAGGACGACAACCTAACTCTCGGGATATTACAGGGCCCTACAACGCGTCGATATTATGTCTTACGAGGATGCTGCATTATTGAAGCGGATGGGTTGTCGTTAAGCTCGTTGGGCCTTTTGAATGGGCCAATTCTCCAGGCTGAGACTGTGAAACGTCGACACATAAAGGATTTGTGCCCTTAACATAACGGGTGCGATCATACTAGCACTAATGCACCGGATCCCATCAGAACTCCGAAGTTAAGCGTGCTTGGGCGAGAGTAGTACTAGGATGGGTGACCTCCAAGGAAGTCCTCGTGTTGCACCCCCCATTTTCAATTTTTTTTGTCCTGGTTAGGGTTACCAAGATACTTTATCCACCACATTTCTATTACTGAATCCCACGGCACCTTGGGTAAGACAACTTCGCTTCACGTAGAGGCTGGGCCCGTAAACTGAGGGCGTGGGGCTTGTGACCAGGTCTCCGTTGCTGCGGTGCCTATAACTTTTAATCCGTAAAGAGTTACGTGGCGCACCGTGTGAGGCCCTACCTCAATTTACGTGCGATACCTCGTTTCATGTACCCTAACCTAGATTTATGTGCCTTGACCTAGGTTTAAGAATCATGTTTCGTTTTTTGTGCCTTGCATTGAATTATGTGCATTCATTTAGAGTTGTGTGCATTTACTTGGGAAACGTGCATTCGTCTCGTAGTTCGTCCCTTACCTTATAGTGCGTGCCCTAAACCTAGAAAAGCGTGCCCACACGCTAATCAAGAAGACATCTTACACGAAGCACTAGATCATTATTTAGTCCTACAAACTCCACTAACTAGTATTAAATTGTTAATTCAACCCACTAGAAGACAAAATTTCACCAAAAGCTAGACATTCTTTATTCTTTATTCCTTATCCTTTTGCATATTCCAAGCACTCAATTAAATAATGCTCAAAAGATGACAAAAATTCAGAATTTTTCATTGCCTTGGCCGACCACCTCTTGCATTTGTGCATGCAATTCAATTTCAAAATTTGTACCTAAACATTCTATGACATACTATGACACAAAGCATAAAAAAAAATTGGCTCAAAACTCTACCCAAGGCTCCATATTCTCGACACAAACTCCATGCCCATACTAGACAATTCAAAAATGCTTCTTGAAGGCATAAAATTCTTATTTTACAAGGCCCTAGGCCGACAAGCATCAATACCCATCAAAGCTTTTCATTTTTCTTTCAATTTCTCCCTTTCTCTCATTCTTTCTCTCATTCTTCTCTCTCTCTCTCTCGGCCTTGGCTGAAATTCTTCTCTCCATAGCTTAAGTTCATCACTCAATGGTTCATCAAGACATGCAAGAAGCTAGGAGCTCGACCAAGCAAAGCTAGGAGCAAAGAAACTCACATGCAAGCTCGTAGCACTTTCATTTCGGCTTAGGTGAGTTTGTTAGCTTCCATTTTGTTTTCTTCTTGTTCTAACCACATGCACCTACTAAGAACTTGGTTACTAAGCTAGGAAATTAGAGAAAATCAAGTGGTCTCTCGGCTAAGCAAGGAAAAGAGTCAATCTTGTGCATCCTCAAGAGTTTGTGCATCTTCTTTGTTGTCTTGCTAAGGTGAGGGCTAAAACTTCTTGAAAAGCTTTCAAAAACCACATGCATGCCTTTAAATGTCTATCTTTACTTCTGTACTTGTGATATATGTGTGTTCATGAGCTTTTGTAAACATGCATGGCAAGATATTTGGCTAGAATGTGATGTTAAATGAAATCGCGTATGGGACAGTTTTCTGTCTTGTTGGTACGAGGTGATTTTGACCAGGTAAATGAGGTTGAAAATGCGTGAAAATTGGTAGGTGACTATTGTTTCCAGTTCGGAGCATTTTTCACAGAAATAGGACAAAGCTAGTTTTGACTCTAAAGTCCTCAAAATGGCAAAATATTAAAATGTGTCCAAATCTGGAAAGTCTGGAAAAATGAAGCAGGTTTTGGCAGATTCACTGACCTTGTAGAACGAACTAGTTTTAACTTAGTAAATGATATCCAAAATGCATGAAAATTGGTGTGCTTCTAGAGTTTGCAGTTCTGGACATTTTTGTCAGAAAAGGACTAAGGCTAAATCTGACCCTAAGGCCCTAAAAAATGACAAGTATTGAAATGTGTGCAAATCTGGACAGTTTTGTCTAGTCTCACGGTTTTGGCTTTAACTCTTGAACCCGAACTCCAAATGATACGAGGTTTGTTTTTGAATTTAGTTCACTCCTTATGCTTTAATTTGAAATCTTGTTCACTGGAATTGGAGATTGTTTGTTTGTCTCAATGATTGTGAGAAAACAGTCCATTGCTGTGAGGGTTTCACCTAGTGATATGCTTAGAAAAATTATTGTAACTTCTCTTGTTGTATTAAATGCTTGGGATTGTGGCATTGTGATGTTTTGTGGACTGTTTTGAATGTTTGAGGGTGTTTTAATTAATCAATGCATGGCTTGAGTTTAATTACATGACAACTTAGGGCTTAATCGCACGGGTGAGCGTGAATTGAAACCCTAATGACTAGGTAAGCTCGCTAAGTATTGATCCTATGAATATCATGTTTAATTATGTAATTAGTAGGCTGCCCGTAGTTTCCCTTATAGCCCTAAATATGATTCCGATGATTACATGTTGACAAGTAGGCTTTTCTTGCACCCAGTCCCACGTAGATGTCGTTGCTTGTTGAATAATCTTACTATTTGATTATGTGAACTTCGAAATGAGTTATATGACTTGATTTACATGCGTTACATAGCTGCTCGTTTAATATTCATATAACTCCATGTGCTTTATAAGTGAAATTGTCTGTCATATCGTGCCTCGCTTGTTTACTTGTCAATGTACAATCTTGTGACTGTTCGGAGGCAACCTACTTTGTTGTCCTCCTAATGTGATATATTACATGTCATAAATGTGCATTGCATACAAGGTTGCAACCTTTCATTTTGGTGTGGTAGCGTTCACATACACCGGGCGGTATCGGGATTGCCGGTGCAACCGTGACTACCATTGTCCAATTCCCTTTCTCGCTTGGGGGCTAGACTTCCTCGGAGAGTTGGATCATAGGATTTTGGGATACATCCGGAGTACACCCATTTTGCGTGATAAGGGGATGAATTGAAGCCGGCCGCAATAACTGATACTGGAAATGAACTAAGAGCAAAATCTCACCGTATCCTTTTTACTATGTGTATAAGTACTCTCGCTTAGTTCCTAGAGGACCACGAGGAGGAAAGACGGGTAATTGCGTACTTTTACTTTTACATTACATTATGTACTTACTTGTGATATAATGTCATGCTTGCAAAGGGTTTTCATAAGTTGAACCAGAAAATGAGTTTCAAAACTTATTTCTCGTTCCCCCTCGTTGAGTTCATAATGACTCACCCTCTTTTATCATCTTAGGTGAAGAAGACCAGGAACAGGTACCCGAGGACAACGTGCCTAATGATGATTCCTTGGAATGATTGCTTGCCCTACGTGCCTTATTTGACTATGGTCATTTCGTGAACGATATGTTGTTTGAAGACTATTTATTTTATGTTGCTTGTTGTTGTAATGTAAAAGACCCCCGTTGTAATTTGGGGTCTAATTTTGGCTTGTACTGATCATAACTAGATAGACACTACTATGGTCGTTTTTGCTATCGTTATTGGCTAGTATCTATCATAGGATTATGAAGTATCAGGTAAGGATTAAGTAAAATGAACCTATCCAATCTTAAGCAGGTACTCATTGATAAGCTAAGATCAATAGGTACATTTGTAACAAGGATTAACAAACAAACGAGACATAGTATCATGCTAGGTTATTAATCAAACGAGACTTCGTGATAATTGGTAGGCGTTTCGATTGGTTATAAATAGTAATCTTAGTTAGAAATGAAATTGAGATTGAAAATTTTGAGGCGTTTAGAGAATTAGGTCAAACTAAATAGCCCAATTATAGCCGTTATGCTGCTGGTTTTTCGGAGAATTTGTGGAGTTTAGGCTAAAACGTTAAGTGTTAAACCCTCTTGAACGATTAAGTACGTGATATGACTTGAATGTTTAGATCACACCCTAGTCTAACCTTCATAGGTTGGGTTGGGGCGTGACACCTTAGAAGAATGGTATCAGAGCTTAGATTGCTTAAGCCGGGTTTAACTCTCGGACCATGGGTAGAAGCCCTAAGGTTATTAGGATGACTTGGTTATATGTGTTAATGTGTGATAATGTTAAGTATTCCTTTTCTGTTTCTATGTGTTTATGTGATTAACATGTCTTAAATGTTTCTAGAGCTATGTGTTTATGTAAAATTGTATGTTGCATACCTTATACATTAAATTCTTGTCTTGTCGTATTTCAATAAATTGTGCATCGTAATCTGTGCCTATAGATGGCTGGCCCTAGTACCCGCACTACTAATAGGAGCGATGAGCCCCAAGAGACCGGAGATGCTTATCAAACTAATCCCGGCATGGCTATGTTTAATATGATGGCGAATGCCATGGATCACGTGTCGCGAGTGATGGAACGTCAAGATGCACGTGAAGCAAACAACAACAACAGGAATGATGGTAACCATGGAAGACATAGCAGAATGCGGGAGTTTCTTGACTTTTGCCCGTCCAAATTCCACGGGGAAGCTGATGATGAAAAGGCAGAGGCTTGGCTGTCTGAGATCGAGAGGATTTTCAGGCCACTTGACTATACTAATGAAGAAAAGGTAGAGTTCGCTGTGTTTCTATTGCACAGGGATGTTGAGCATTGGTGGCACACTGTGGAGGCACTTTGGGAAACTGATCATACGCCTCGCTTGTGGGGTAATTTCGTTAAGGCATTTAAGGAGAAATATGTACTTGCAGTTTCCAGGTAGAGGCGGATTGAGGAATTCATGCACCTGAACCATGGTAACATGACGGTGGCCCAGTACGAGGCTCATTTTGACTGATTGTCCTACTATGCTCAATACATGGTCAGTACCCCTGTGGCGAAGATGTGGAAATTTACGAATGGGTTGAGGCCAGAAATTCAGGACCAGTTGGCTTCGTATGGCTTCGATACTTATTCTGCTCTCCTTGCTGCTGCTTCCCGAGTTGAGAAGAGGAAACTTGATAGAGCCGGTTCGAGTCAGCCGAACAAGAAACCATATCAGCCTTCAGGTCAACAGAGAAAATTTCAGAGCCAGAGTCATAGTCAGGGCCAGAGCCAGAACAGACCAGTTAATAACCGTGGCCCAACTAAAGCACTATCAGCCTCTTCTACTCGTGGATCCACAGGTAGTTCAGCTGCTACTCAGTCTATCAATTGTTCTTACTGTGACAAAAAGGGGCACACCGAGGCCCAGTGCTAGAAAAAGTCAGGACGATGTGTGTGGTGTGGCAATGATCAGCATCAGATCAAGGATTGCCCTAAATGGCAAGGAGGATAAAATCAAGTTAAACCAGCTGGTAGAGGCAAGACTCCAATTCCTAGAGTTTAGGCTCGAGCTTATGCTATTGAGTGCGAGGAGCTTCCGGAGGAGACCGCTGTTGTTGAAGGTACATTCTTTATACTGAATCAACCTGGTAGGGTGCTAATTGATCCAGGTGCTACTCATTCATTTATTACTCCCTTATGTGTGCAACGTGTGAAACTACGAGTTGTATGTTTGCCTTACGAAGTAGAAGTTGGTACTCCGATGGGTTCTAAACTTGTTACTAGCTTAGCTTGTAAAGCATGTAAAATCCAAATTAAGGATAGGGAATTCTCAGCCAATCTTATTGTATTACCCTTTTGAGACTATGAGGTCATCTTAGGGATGGACTGGTTGGCAAAGCATCATGCCCAACTATATTGCCGGACGAAGATTGTAACATTCCAGATACCTGGCCAACCAATATTGGAGGTAATGGGTTGAAGAGACTTCACCGGGAGTTCCATCATTTCATCTACGAAAGCAGTGAAGTCCTTGAGAAAAGGGTGTAATGGATACTTAGCTTACCTCATCAACAAGCCATCGGACAAGGCTAAGTTGGAGGAGATGCCAGTGATCAAAGATTATGCGGATGTGTTTCCAGAAGAATTGCCTGATTTACCCCCAAATCGGGAGATCGAGTTCATTATAGAATTACTGCTTGGCACCCAGCCGATATCTAAAGCTCCCTATCGTATGGTGCCAGCCGAGCTACAAGAATTGAAGGACCAATTGCAAGGATTGTTGAAGAAAGGGTTTGTTCAACCAAGTTCTTCTTCGTGGGATACACCAGTCCTATTTGTAAAGAAGAAAGACGGAACGCTGAGGCTATGCATCGATTATTGAGGATTGAACCAAGTGACTTTCAAGAATAAATACCCACTTCCTCTGATCGACTAGTTGTTTGATCAACTTCAAGGAGCCAAAGTGTATTCAAAGCTCGACTTGAGGCAAGGGTACTATCAGTTGCGGATCAAAAATGAAGATGTGCCTAAAACGGCTTTCAGGACAAGATATGGGCATTATGAATATGTGGTGATGCCATTTGGACTAACTAATGCCCCTGCAGCTTTTATGGACTTGATGCACAGGGTGTTTCAACCCTACTTGGACCAATTTGTGGTGATCTTCATTGATGATATCTTGGTATACTCGAAATCCGAGGCTGAGCATGAACAACATCTGCGATTGGTACTACAGAAACTTCGAGAGCATCAATTGTATGCAAAGTTTAGCAAATGTGAATTTTGGTTGCAGCAGATTGCATTTTTTGGGGCACATTATATCCCAAGAGGGAATAGCAGTGGATCCAGCAAAGATAGAAGCAGTGATGTCTTGGAAGAAGCCGGAAAATGTTACGGAAGTTCAGAGTTTTCTTGGTCTAGTCGGCTATTATCGGAGATTCGTGAAGGATTTCTCAAAGATTACAGGACCGCTTACAAAGCTCACTCAAAAGAAAACAAAGTTCGTATGGGATGACTAGTGTGAGAACTGTTTCCAAGAATTGAAGAGAAGATTGACTATCGCACCCGTTCTTGCATTGCCTGAAGGGAGTCAAGGTTTTGTAACCTATAGCGATGCTTCGAAGGAAGGACTAGGTTGTGTGTTGATGCAAAATGGAAGAGTGATTGCGTATACTTCTAGGAAACCGAAGCCGTATGAATTAAATTACCCGACGCATGATTTGGAGTTAGCGGCTATTGTGTTTGCACTCAAAAACTGGAGGCACTACTTGTGGGGTAACAAGTTCGAGGTGTTTACTGATCACAAAAGCTTGAAATACTTGTTCTCACAAAAAGAGTTGAACATGAGACAAAGACGGTGGATGGAGCTTTTGGATGATTATAACTGCACAATCAATTATATGCCCGGTAAAGCGAATGTAGTTGCATATGCCTTAAGTCGGAAAGCGAGCATGGCAAAACTGGGAGTCAAGGTGCAGGAGTTGTTGGAGGAAGCATTCTTATGGAAACCACAATTGACTCAAAAAGGGTTACTATTTGCCACTACACAAGTTCAATCGACCTTGTTGTCTGAATTACAAGAGGCTCAACAGAAGGACCAACAGTTTCAGAAGATTAAAGAAAGCAACACAAATTTCAAGCTTCATGATGATAGTATTTGGAGGTTTAGGAATCAGATTTGTGTTCCTAATGAGCCAGAGCTGAAAAAGAAGATTCTTGAAGAAGCCCATAATTCAAGATACACTATTCACCCCAGCGGAACAAAGATGTACCGGGATTTGAAGCAACACTATTGGTGGAATAACATGAAGAGAGAGATTGTGGAGTTTGTGGCACGGTGTTTAACTTGCCAGAGAGTCAAAGCAAAACATCAACGACCAGGAGGTTTACTACAGCCGTTGGAAATTCCTCAATGGAAATAGGAAGATATAACTATGGACTTTGTCATGGACCTGCCCAGGTCACAAAAGGGTCATGACGCCATTTGGGTGATAGTGGATAGATTGACTAAGTCAGCACACTTCTTATCGATGAACAAGGAAGATAGTCCTGAGAAATTGGGAAATATGTATGTGGCGGAAATTGTAAGATTGCACGGGATGCCTGTGAGTATTGTATCGGATAGGGATCCTCATTTTACTTCCCGATTTTGGAAGAGATTTCAAGAAGCTTTGGGAACGAAGTTGAGTTTCAGCATGGCTTATCACCCTCAGACTGATGGACAATTTGATAGAACTATTCATATTCTGGAGGATATGCTGAAGGCATGCGTTTTAGACTTTGGGAAAGGCTGGGAGAAATATCTGTTTCTAGCGGAGTTCGCTTATAATAATAGTTATCAGGCCACTATCGGGATGGCCCCATTTGAGGCATTATATGGACGTAAGTGTTGATTCCCAATTTACTGGGATGAAGTAGGTGAGACGAAGACTTTTGACCTGACCCTACTACCTGAACTTATGAAGACTATTGATAATATCCACCTCATCTGGAAACAGATGCTTACCGCCCAAAGCAGGCAGAAAAGTTATGCAGGCCGACGGAGACGGAGCCTAGAGTTTGAGGCCGGTGACAAGGTGTTCTTGAAGATATCACCCCGGAGGGGACTGATTAAACACGACAAGGGTGGAAAGTTGAGCCCGAGGTTTGTAGGACCATTCGAGATAATTGAGAATGTTGGCAAATTGGCGTATCGCCTGGCACTATCCCAAAACCTCTCCAATATTCACGACATTTTTCATGTTTCAATGCTGTGGAAGTATCACCCTGATCCATCGCATATCTTGGAGCCAGAGCCGTTGCAGCTTTGGAAAAACTTGTCTTATGAAGAGAAGCCCATTCGGATCCTAGACCAGCAAGATCGGGAGTTGCGCAACAAATCTATACCGATGGTGAAAGTGTTGTGGGATCACCATGGAGTTGAAGAAGCAACATGGGAAAGGCGAGACCAGATGGAACAACAGTATCCAGCTTTATTTCAAAGGTAATATTGAATTTCGGGACGAAATTCTTTTAAGGAGGGGAGGATGTGAGGTCCGATCTTGATTTGCGTGCGATACCTCGTTTCGTGTGCCCTAACCTAGATTTGCGTGCCTTGACCTAGGTTTAAGAATCGTGTTTCGTTTTGTGTGCCTTGCATTGAATTACGTGCTGTCACGCCCCGACCCAACCCCGCAAAAGGCCAAGCCCGGACCCGACACACGGACGGAGTCTCCTCTGTACCGCGGACAATCCGAAAACCCTAAAATCAATATAACACTTGCGAAAGCTATAAAATAATCAAAACAAGCCAACTTTCTATAAAACATACATTTCTTATTATCCAACTTTCCAAACCAAAAATGATATGCATACTACACAAGTACTTATGCCACTAAACCATTAGTCATTAGCATGCATTCTTCACTAGTCATCCGAGTATAAGTTTACAACTTACAAACTTTAATCCATTTCAACATAAGACTAATAAAGATTTCAACTAGAAAATATATATACAAGGCTACAAGCCTCAAAATTAAGCGTTCCTCACGCAATATACATAACAGCAAGGTTTGCACAAAACTGGTAACCAACCACCAGCAAAGCAGGTAAGTGCTATCACGGAAACACCTCCACCTGCTCCTCCTCCTCAATTACCTCGAGAGGGTCTGCCTCAACTACTCCTGTAAAAACATAGTATAGAGAGGAATGAGCAAAAACTATTGCTCAGCGAGGGCAATTGGTCTCAAGGACGGAGATGAGAGGAGTATGCAATGCAATTAGCCAAGCAATACATTCAAAACATATAAAGATACATCCAAAGCCAACAATAAAGCAAGGCAAGTATTTAAAGCTGCAAACACTCAATCAAAGGATACGATACTATTTTCACGAACCACTTTCAAACTCGAATTCGATGATGACGCGCCGGCCTAAAACAACCTTATAACACCAGTTTGGAATACCCCGGAAGTATCCATCAATCCTACGACCCAAATCTCCCTGGGAGGCAACCCAAGCGAGAAAGGGAATAGCAACGGAGCTAGAGCAACCAACACTGGCAACCCAAGGCTACCCAGAGAGGCCCATCACTCACGTGCGAGACACTATGCCATGCAAGACTCGATACAAGACAATAAACAAGCAATAAACAAGTGATAAACCACACGTGGGAGAATAACAAAGTAGGTTACTCTCGCACGCAATAGCAGCAATTTGATAAGCAATTCAATCCAAAACAACTCAAACAAGTAATTCAAGTAATTCTAAGCATTCTATAAGCATAAAGACAAGTAAACACACAAAAACACAAACCAGCCCCAACCAGCAAAATGCTACCATTTCCAAACGAGCCACGAGTTCTGGAAACCGACTTCGCCAACCCTCCTAGGTCCCCGTAAGGCACGTCTAAAGACCCCCAAACCTTACTTCACCCTAGAACTCGCGCAAAGCCCCGATTCCCCCCTTTCTCGTTTGAACTACAACTACAACAACCAAACACCCAACCAACGCCATATTCGCACCAAAAGTGCTTCCATGGCTTCCCGAAGCAATGCCAACACGCAAAACGAGAAAACGCAAAAGTCGACCTAAACGACCCCGACTTTCCCAAAGGCTTAATTCTCCGTTTTTCCACTACCCCACCCAAACAAACCACACAATTTAGCATTCTAGCATACCTAGCACGTTTCTACATCAACGGAAAGCATAACAGCGCAATTTCAACGTTTCAAGGTTTTACTATTCACAAAGTACTATTCATATCACAATTCAAGTTGCAATCACAACATTTAACCGCAGAAAATGTTACAAAGCCATAAATACATGTTCTACCAATGCTAAGGAACATTTTAGAAGCATCAATTCGCTTTAAATAACGATCTACGGATAAATCTAAAAACTGATAAAGTTAACTAACACAACGTATAAATGCGCAAATAACATGCTTCCCTCACCTTAGGTACTCCTAGTCGCTAGGAAAACAACGTTGGTTGCCTCGGAAATCACCCCGCACGAGCACACGCGAAGATTGATCGTTTGGAAGGTTGAAAGGTTTTTTTTTTTTTTCCTCTAAGGGAGATCACGACCTGCTGCTGTTTTGCTGCTGTTTTTATTTTATTTTGCTTAATTTTAACTTATTTAAGGGTCAAATGGTCAAAGGGTCAAAGGGCTAAGTCAAACTACTTAAAAACTTGGTCAAAGGGCCCTATTTCGCGCGTTTTAAAGCCGTTTCAGTTAAGGTAAGTTCAATTAAAGTTAGCTACAATTAAAATATAAAATTTAAGTCGTCTAAATACTAGTTTCACTATTTGCTGAGGACTGGAACTCGTTATCTAGCTATCGCTCCTTAAATGCAATGCACGTTGCGTCGGCGAGAAAGTAACAGTTAATTCACAAAGAATTTAAGGAAATATAATTTTCAAAATAATAAACAAAGAAAATTCACATTCCGGGCTCGGGTATTACACCCTCTCCCCCTTAAAACAATTGCGCCCACGCAATTCTTACCTGGTCAACAAACAACTCTGGATACTGATCTCGAACTTGGTCCTCTCTTTCCCAAGTCGCTTCCTCAAACCCATGATGATTCCACAGAACCTTTACTAACGGAATACTCTTCCTGCGAAGCTCCTGAATCTTTCGATCCACAATTCTAATCGGTTTCTCTTCGTAGGATAACTTCTCTTCAATCTGCAAAGGCTCTGGTTCAAGTACATGCGAAGGGTCTGGATGATACTTCTTCAACATAGACACGTGGAACACATCATGCAGTCGCGACAAGCTCGGAGGCAAAGCTAATCGATAAGCCAAAGGACCTACCTTTTCGGTGATCTCATACGGACCCACATACCTGGGACTAAGCTTCCCGCTCTTACCGTGCCGAATCAATCCCTTCCGTGGAGAAATCTTAAGAAACACCCAATCTCCCAAATCAAACTTAAGATCCCGACGGTGCTTATCTGCATAACTCTTCTGACGACTCTGAGCTGTAAGCATACGCTGGCGAATAAGGTGAACATTATCTACCATCTTAATCATCTCAGGTAACACAGTCGGATCAACTGTTCTCATCTCTCCAACCTCCTCCCAATATAACGGGGATCTGCATTTACGACCATACAATGCCTCGTAGGGAGCCATACCTATAGTAGATTGATAACTATTGTTATAGGCGAACTCCGCTAAAGGCAAAAACTTCTCCCAATTCTTCCCAAAGTCAAGCACACATGCCCGAAGCATGTCTTCCAAGATCCTGATGGTTCTCTCAGACTGGCCATCAGTTTGCGGATGATATGCAGTACTGAAGCTCAACTTAGTTCCCATGGCCTCTTGCAACTTCTGCCAAAAACGAGATCTGAATCTGGGATCCCTATCTGACACTATACTCTGTGGCACACCATGCAATCTCACAATATTAGCAACATAAAGCTCAGCTAGCTTATCAAGGCTATCCTGTTTGTTCACGGGAATAAAATGTGTAACTTTAGTCAAGCGGTCCACAACAACCCAAACAGAATCACATCCTCTCGGAGATCTAGGAAGATCGGTCACAAGGTCCATTGTAATATGTACCCACTTCCATTGCGGAATCGATAACGGCTGTAGAAGTCCGGCTGGCCTCTGATGCTCAACTTTAACCCTCTGACAAGTCAAACATCTGGATACATACCCAGCAATCTCCCTCTTCATATTGTTCCACCAGAAGTGTTGCTTCAAATCTCTATACATCTTAGTACTGCCCGGGTGAATCGTGTACCTCGAATTATGTGCCTCGGACAGGATCTCATTCTTCAAAGTCGGATCATCAGGAACACATACTCTATCCCTGAATCTGAAAATGCCATCTGCATGTAATTTAAACTCCGACTCTCCCTCTTTAGCTTTCTCTTGGATCTTCAAGATGTGAGGATCAGTCTTCTGAGCCTCTCTGATCTGTGCTAGCAGCCCTGACTGAATCTGTAAACTAGCAAACCGAATCCCTACCTCAGTAGCTTCTGGTTTCCACGAACAAATTTCTTCCAAAGTCTCCCAGTCCTTGATAATCAAGCTCGCAACAGTAGCCTTTCGGCTCAAAGCATCAGCAACAACATTTGCCTTACCTGGCACATAGTTAATAGAACAGTTATAACCACCCAATAGCTCTAGCCATCTCCGCTGCCTCATATTTAGATCCTTCTGTGAAAACAAATACTTGAGACTCTTGTGGTCAGTAAATATTTCAAATCTGCAACCCCACAAGTAATGACGCCACTTCTTCAATGCAAACACAACTGCAGCTAACTCAAGATCATGTGTAGGGTAATTGACTTCATAAGGTTTCAATTTCCTAGAAGCATAGGCAATCACCTTACCATTCTGCATTAAAACACAGCCCAATCCTTCTTTAGATGCATCACTGTAGACAACGAAGTTCTCTGTTCCCTCAGGTAAAACTAGTATAGGAGCTGTAGTTAGTCTCTTCTTCAATTCCTGGAAACTGGATTCACACTTGGCATCCCAATTGTAAGCAACTTTCTTCCGAGTTAACTGGCTCAAAGGTCCAGAAATTTTAGAAAAGTCTTTAACAAATCTCCGGTAGTAACCTGCCAATCCAAGAAAACTCCGAATCTCTGGCACCGTCTCAGGTCTCTTCCAAGCTGAAACAACTTCAATCTTAGCTGGGTCCACTGAAATTCCTCGGTCTGAAATGATATGGCCTAGAAAAGATATCTGGTTCAACCAGAACTCACACTTGCTGAATTTAGCAAAAAGCTTGTTTTCCTGCAAAGTCTGAAGCACAATCCTCAAGTGTTGCTCATGTTCAGCCCCGTTCTTCGAATACACTAAAATGTCGTCAATGAAGATCACGACAAACTGATCAAGGTAAGGCCGAAAAACCCTCTGCATCAAGTCCATGAATGCGGCTGGTGCATTCGTCAAACCAAACGGCAAAACAACAAACTCATAGTGGCCATATCTAGTCCTGAATGCCGTCTTTGGTATATCGTCACTCCGAATTCTAAGTTGATAGTAACCCTGCCTCAAGTCAAATTTGGAGTAAACACTCGCACCCTGCAACTGGTCAAACAATTCTTCAATCAACGGCAAGGGGTATTTATTCTTAATCGTGACTTGATTAAGTCCCCTGTAATCAATGCATAACCGTAGCGTGCCATCTTTCTTTCTTACAAACAACACAGGTGCGCCCCACGGTGAAGAACTAGGTTGTATAAACCCTTTCTCAAGCAAGTTCTGAAGCTGAATTTTTAACTCCTGAAGTTCAGCCGATGCCATCCTGTAAGGACTCCTAGAAATAGGCGCAGTGCCTGGCGCAAGATCAATCACGAACTCAATCTCCCTATCTGGTGGTAAACCCGGTAATTCCTCGGGAAATACACCAGGAAAGTCTCTAACAATCGGAACCTCATTCAAACTCAACTTATCAGCAGGCTGATTGATCAAATAGGCTAAGTAGGCTTCACAACCCCTATTCAACAACTTAGAAGTCTTGATCGCTGATAAAAGTGGAATGCGGGCAGCCCTGCAGTTCCCAATAATCTCTAGTACCGGTAGGTCAGGAACCTTAAGATAAACGATCTTTGTTCTACAATCCAACTGTGCATAATACTTTCCCAACCAGTCCATTCCCAAAATGATTTCAAAGTCACGGAATGGTAATATAATTAAATCAGCAGGAAATTTACGGTTCTCAATACATATATCACAAGATTTGCAAATAGATTCAGCAACAAATTTTGCACCCAAAGGAGTACTAACTTCAACTTCATGAGGCAAATTATCAATGCAAACATTCACAGATTGTGCACATGCAGGAGTTATAAACGAATGTGTAGCTCCAGGATCAATCAAAACTTTAACTGGCTGAGTATTGAGAAGAAAGGTACCTTCCACTATAGCTGTATTATCGGGCAGCTCCTCTGCATCCAGTGCAAAGACCCTAGCCTGAACTCTCTGTGCTGGTCGTGCACCTGCAGCCCTATTCTGAACACCTCGGCCTCCACCACGGCCCTGAACATTATTAAATTTAGGGCAATCCTTCACCCTATGCTCATCACTGCCACAACCCGTACATTTTCCACTCTTCCTCCAGCAGTTAGCCTCAATATGCCCTGGTCGATTACAATAATCACACTGCTGATTTTGCCTAACCGCAGTGTTTCCTGTAGGTGCTGGGGCTCTGGCAGGGGTAGGAACTGTACCTCCCTGCTGAGGTCTAGTCACAGCTGGTCTAGCCTGAATCTGCTGCTGTGGCTGGTACGGACGTTGCTGAGGACCCTGTGCAGAAGCCTGAAACTGCCTCGGCTGACTCTGGCTGCTCTGGCCCAAAAACTGCTTCTTACTCGGCTGACTGCTCTCAGCTAACATCTCAGCCTTCCGTTTCTCAAACTTCGAGGCTGCCTGAAATGCCTCGGGAAAAGTAGTGTAGGTCTGTCCAGTCAAATGCAACTGTATGTCCATTCTCAACCCACGGACAAACCTATGTATCATCCTCCTAGCTGGCCGTACCAACTCGGGCATATACCTCGACAGGCTAACAAATCTAGCCTCATATTGTGCAACAGTCATATTTCCCTGCTTCAGGGCCACAAACTCATCTTCCCGTCTCTCCATAGCCATCTCGGGAATATATTTGTCCCGGAACTCACTTACAAAATCATCCCATAAATGTGGAACATCCTCACAATCCCACCTCAGCCTAACAGTATTCCACCACTGCTCTGCATCACCCTCAAATAAAAATGATGCATAATCTATTCTTGCCTCATCGGTATACCTCAAAGTAGTGAAAATTTTCTCAACTGGATTAATCCATGTCTGGCGAGCCTCATCATGCGGCTGCCCGAAGAACTTTCCCGGCTCGTGCCTCAGAAATTTCTCAAGCTGGTTATTCTCAACTCTGTACCCCTGTCCACCAGGATTAGCTTGATTACCCTGGGGATTAATCCGGTCCTGCCTCTGCTCATGTAGTACCTGTGTGATCCGGTCTACTGCAGTAGTCATGGTAGCCATAAACTGCTCAGGCAACGGCTGCTGACCCTGTTCTGCTGCCTCTTCATCTGATCCTATACCTTGAGTACCACGACGTGGCGGCATAGTAGCAACTCACAATAGCTGGCAACATTTAAAAGCAGTTTATAGATAGAAATATAACACATAAGATTAGATAACACTCAAGTCAATAACAATCCAATATTCTATCACACAATTCACATAAGACAAGTTTAACTTGCCAAACTATTTCACTTAAACACATAAACATTCCAAGTTCACAAAGTCATGCTAGAACATTTTCTTTTCACTTAGCAATCATTCATAAACACTTTAGCATTTTAGACCTTTACCCCACAGACCGAGAATCATATCCCGGCTCATGCAAGACTATCATGCTCTGATACCACCTAAAGATGTCACGCCCCGACCCAACCCCGCAAAAGGCCAAGCCCGGACCCGACACACGGACGGAGTCTCCTCTGTACCGCGGACAATCCGAAAACCCTAAAATCAATATAACACTTGCGAAAGCTATAAAATAATCAAAACAAGCCAACTTTCTATAAAACATACATTTCTTATTATCCAACTTTCCAAACCAAAAATGATATGCATACTACACAAGTACTTATGCCACTAAACCATTAGTCATTAGCATGCATTCTTCACTAGTCATCCGAGTATAAGTTTACAACTTACAAACTTTAATCCATTTCAACATAAGACTAATAAAGATTTCAACTAGAAAATATATATACAAGGCTACAAGCCTCAAAATTAAGCGTTCCTCACGCAATATACATAACAGCAAGGTTTGCACAAAACTGGTAACCAACCACCAGCAAAGCAGGTAAGTGCTATCACGGAAACACCTCCACCTGCTCCTCCTCCTCAATTACCTCGAGAGGGTCTGCCTCAACTACTCCTGTAAAAACATAGTATAGAGAGGAATGAGCAAAAACTATTGCTCAGCGAGGGCAATTGGTCTCAAGGACGGAGATGAGAGGAGTATGCAATGCAATTAGCCAAGCAATACATTCAAAACATATAAAGATACATCCAAAGCCAACAATAAAGCAAGGCAAGTATTTAAAGCTGCAAACACTCAATCAAAGGATACGATACTATTTTCACGAACCACTTTCAAACTCGAATTCGATGATGACGCGCCGGCCTAAAACAACCTTATAACACCAGTTTGGAATACTCCGGAAGTATCCATCAATCCTACGACCCAAATCTCCCTGGGAGGCAACCCAAGCGAGAAAGGGAATAGCAACGGAGCTAGAGCAACCAACACTGGCAACCCAAGGCTACCCAGAGAGGCCCATCACTCACGTGCGAGACACTATGCCATGCAAGACTCGATACAAGACAATAAACAAGCAATAAACAAGCGATAAACCACACGTGGGAGAATAACAAAGTAGGTTACTCTCGCACGCAATAGCAGCAATTTGATAAGCAATTCAATCCGAAACAACTCAAACAAGTAATTCAAGTAATTCTAAGCATTCTATAAGCATAAAGACAAGTAAACACACAAAAACACAAATCGGCCCCAACTGTCAAAATGCTACCATTTCCAAACGAGCCACGAGTTCTGGAAACCGACTTCGCCAACCCTCCTAGGTCACCATAAGGCACGTCTAAAGACCCCGAAACCTTACTTCACCCTAGAACTCGCGCAAAGCCCCGATTTCCCCCTTTCTCGTTTGAACTACAACTACAACAACCAAACACCCAACCAACGCCATATTCGCACCAAAAGTGCTTCCATGGCTTCCCGAAGCAATGCCAACACGCAAAACGAGAAAACGCAAAAGTCGACCTAAACGACCCCGACTTTCCCAAAGGCTTAATTCTCGTTTTTTCCACTACGCAACCCAAACAAACCACACATTTTAGCATTCTAGCATACCTAGCACGTTTCTACATCAACGGAAAGCATAACAGCGCAATTTCAACGTTTCAAGGTTTTACTATTCACAAAGTACTATTCATATCACAATTCAAGTTGCAATCACAACATTTAACCGCAGAAAATGTTACAAAGCCATAAATACATGTTCTACCAATGCTAAGGAACATTTTAGAAGCATCAATTCGCTTTAAATAACGATCTACGGATAAATCTAAAAACTGATAAAGTTAACTAACACAACGTATAAATGCGCAAATAACATGCTTCCCTCACCTTAGGTACTCCTAGTCGCTAGGAAAACAACGTTGGTTGCCTCGGAAATCACCCCGCACGAGCACACGCGAAGATTGATCGTTTGGAAGGTTGAAAGGTTTTTTTTTTTTTTCCTCTAAGGGAGATCACGACCTGCTGCTGTTTTGCTGCTGTTTTTATTTTATTTTGCTTAATTTTAACTTATTTAAGGGTCAAATGGTCAAAGGGTCAAAGGGCTAAGTCAAACTACTTAAAAACTTGGTCAAAGGGCCCTATTTCGCGCGTTTTAAAGCCGTTTCAGTTAAGGTAAGTTCAATTAAAGTTAGCTACAATTAAAATATAAAATTTAAGTCGTCTAAATACTAGTTTCACTATTTGCTGAGGACTGGAACTCGTTATCTAGCTATCGCTCCTTAAATGCAATGCACGTTGCGTCGGCGAGAAAGTAACAGTTAATTCACAAAGAATTTAAGGAAATATAATTTTCAAAATAATAAACAAAGAAAATTCACATTCCGGGCTCGGGTATTACACGTGCATTCATTTAGTGTTACATGCATTTACTTGGAAAACGTGCATTCGTCTCGTAGTTCGTGCCTTACCTCGTAGTGCGTGCCCTAAATCAAGGAAAGCGTGCCCACACGCTAATCAAGAAAGAATCTTACACAAAGCACTAGATTATTAATTAATCCTACAAACTCCACTAACTAATATTAAATTGCTAATTCAACCCACTAGAAGACAAAATCTCACAAAAAGCTAGACATTCTTTATTCTTCATTCCTTATCCTTTTGCATATTCCAAGTACTCAATTAAATAATGCTCAAAAGATGACAAAAATTCAGAATTTTGCATTGCCTTGGCCAACCACCTCTTGCATTTGTGCATGCAATTCAATTTCAAAAATTGTACCTAAACATTCTATGACATACTATGACACAAAGCATAAAAAAAAATTGGCTCAAAACTCTACCCAATGCTCCATATTCTTGACACAAACTCCATGCCCATACTAGACAATTCAAAAATGCTTCTTGAAGACACAAAATTCTGATTTTACAAGGCCTTAGGCCGACAAGCATCAATACCCATCAAAGCTTTTCATTTTTCTTTCAATTTCTCTCTTTCTCTCATTCTTTCTCTCATCCTTCTCTCTCTCTCTTGGCCTTGGCTGAAATTCTTCTCTCCATAGCTTAAGTTCATCACACAATGGTTCATCAAGACATGCAAGAAGCTAGGAGCTTGACCAAGCAAAGCTAGGAGCAAAGAAACTCACATGCAAGCTCATGGCACTTTCATTTCGGCTTAGGTGAGTTTGTTAGCTTCCATTTTGTTTTCTTCTTGTTCTAACCACATGCACCTACTAAGAACTTGTTAGCTACTTTGTTGTCTTGCTAAGGTGAGGGCTAAAACTTCTTGAAAAGCTTTCAAAAACCACATGCATGCCTTTAAATGTCTATCTTTACTTCAGTACTTGTGATATATGTGTGTTCATGAGCTTTTGTAAACATGCATGGAAAGATATTTGGCTAGAATGTGATGTTAGATGAAATCGCGTATGGGACAGTCTTCTGTCTTGTTGGTACGAGGTGATTTTGACCAGGTAAATGAGGTTGAAAATGCGTGAAAATTGGTAGGTGACTATTTTTGCCAGTTCTGAGAATTTTTCACAGAAATAGGCGAAAGCTAATTTTGACTTTAAGGTCCTCAAAATGGCAAAAGATTAAAATGTGTCCAAATTTGGAAAGTCTGGAAAAATGAAGCAGGTTTTGGCAGATTTACTGACCTCGTAGAACGAACCAGTTTTAACTTAGTAAATGATATCCAAAATGCATGAAATTGGTGTGCTGATAAATTTTTCAGTTCTGGACATTTTTGTCCGAAATGGACTAAAGCTAAATCTGACCCTAAGGCCCTCAAAAACGACAAGTATTGAAATGTGTGCAAATCTGGACAGTTTTGTGTAGTCTCACGGATTTGGCTATAACTCTTGAACCCGAACTCCAAATGATGCGAGGTTTGTTTCTGAATTTAGTTCACTCCTTAAGATTTAATTTGACATCTTGTTCACTGGAATTGGAGATTGTTTGCTTGTCTCAATGATTGTGAGAAAACAGTCTATTGCAGTGAGGGTTTCACCTAGTGATATGCTTTGAAAAATTATTGTAACTTCTCTTGTTGTATTAAATGCTTGGGATTGTGGCATTGGGATGTTGTGTGGACTGTTGTTAATGTTTGAGGGTGTTTGAATTAATCAATGCATGGCTTGATTTTAATTACGTGACAACTTAGGGCTTAATCGCACGGGTGAGAGTGAATTGAAACCCTAATGACTAGGTAAACTCGCTAAGTGTTGATCCTACGAATATCGTGTTTAATTATGTAATTACTAGGCTGCCCGTAGTTGCCCTTATAGCCCTAAATATGATTCCGATGATTACATGTTGACAAGTAGGCTTTTCTTGCACCCGATCCCATGTAGATGTCGTTGCTTGTTGAATAATCTTACTATTTGATTACGTGAACTTCAAAATGAGTTATATGACTTGATTTACATGCGTTACATGGCTGCCCGTTTAATATTCATATAACTCCATGTGCTTTATAAGTGAAATTGCCTCTCATATCGTGCCTCGCTTGTTTACTTGTCAATGTGCAATCTTATGACTGTTCGGAGGCAACCTACTTTGTTGTCCTCCTAATGTGATATATTACATGTCATAAATGTGCATTGCATACAAGGTTGCAACCTTTCATTCTGGCGTGATTGTGATACCCCGAACCTGACATGTATTCAATAGCATTTAAAGTTCATTTAAATTGCATTTTATTGACCTTTCACCTTCTTTGACCAAACTAGTTGACTTTTCATCTACATTGACCAACTAGGACAAGGTGGGAATTTTTGAAATTTTTAATAAAGGGCAAACTTGGGATTAGAAATATAAAAAAAAATGCAATGTTAAGTTAGTCAAATTTTGGGTCAACTTTGGAATTAAATCTGAACCAATTGGGGAAGAGTTAGGTAGCAAATTATATATGGTTGGAAAGCTCTATGAGTCTAGTTTCTGAGGCTTCAAACCATTCGTGAATTGGAAGTTTTCTAGAAGAAGTTATGGCCATTTTCGTAAGGTCGCACATAGCTATTTTGGTTTACCAAATTGACCGAAGCTTTGACCATTTGACTTCAACTTGTCATCTTATATATGCATAATACATTACAAAAACAAGCAAAAATCTGGAAAAAAAAAAAAAAAGAAAGGGCCAAAACCATAGGAGAAAAAGAAAAAAAAAAGATTTCAACTTCAAAACTTCAAATCTTCGCAAGAGCCTACACGCGGTTGTTTCCGAGGCTTCCAACGTGGTTTTCCTAGCATCTAGTAGCGTCTAAGGTGAGGGTTTCATCATTATTTGCGATTTTGAAATTATTATGCCTAAACTTTAATTTTTAAGAATTATGTGTAGATCGTTATTTTATATGTTTTGATACTTAAAGAATGTTCCTTGACAATTGTAGAACACATATTTGTAGACTTTTAGCATTTTCTACGGTTGAAAATAGCAATTGAAATTTTAAATGCGAATGGAATAGTAAAATATGAATAGTAAACCCTCGTTACGTTAAAGTTGCATCGTTTTGCGTTCTGTTGATGTAGGAAAGTGTTAGATATGCTAGAATGCCTAAATGTATGGTTTAATTGGATTGTGTAATGGAAAAACGGAGAAAAATGGCTTAGTGAAAGTTGGGGTCGTTTAGGTCAAGTTTGGCATTTTATCATTTTGCGTGAAGACATTGTCGAGGTACGTCATGGAAGCACTTTTGGTGCAGTTGTGACATTGGTTGGGTGATCAATTGAGGTACCTGTAGTTCAAACGAGCAAAGGGAGAAATCGGGGCTTTACGGGAATTCTAGGGTAAAGTAGGGTTTCGTGGTCTTTAGACCTGCCTTATGGTGACCTAGGAGGATTGGTGAAGTTGGTTTCCAAAACTCGTGGCTCGTTTGAAAGTAGTAGCGTTTTGAAAGTTAGGGTCATTTTGTGATTTTTGTTTGTTTTCATAGTGTAATGCCTAAAGAATGCTTAATATTGCTTGTTATGCTTGTTAAAGTTGATTATGATTGAATTGTATAACAATTGTTGATAATGCTTGTTAGTGTTGTTCTTGTTATTTTATTGATTGTAAATGCTTATTGTATCGCATGTTGTTACTAACCTGCATTTCAGTGCTTTGCTCGATTATCGTTATATTCCTCGTATTGCATTGCATTGTGTCAGGCGCGTGAGTGACGGGCCTCTCTGGGTAGCCTCGGGTTGCTAGTGTTGGTTGCTCTAGCTCCGTGTCCTATTCCCTTTCTCGCTTGGGTTGCCGCCCAGGGAGTTTTGGGTCGTAGAATTGACAGAGTATGTCCGGAGTACTCTAACGGAAGTTATAAGGTGGGTGAGCCGGCGCGTCATCGTTAAAGTCATCGAAATCATGATTGGTACATTACTCGTTCGAGTGAACCATAGCCTTCAAAGTGTGGTATAGCTTTGAATGGTTGTGTTAATGCTTTCTTTAATTGTACATTGTATTGTCGTTTATATTGAAAGATTTCTTATTGATTAAATTGCTTAACTGTACCTATTTGCATTGCACGATCTTCTTTCTCTCCACCTCGATATTTGTCTCGCCCTCACTGAGTATACGTGTTGTGTATACTCACTCCTCACCACCACATTTCAGGAAATGCCTTGTTAGCTGGAAAGTTTGTGGTTACGTGAAAGATCATGCTTGAAGAGTTGTCTTGCGTACTATGTGGCTTGAGTTGTCAAAGATGCAAAGATGTATATTTTCATGTAATGTATGTGTTTAATGTTAAAAGGAATGTAATTTAAGTTTTACTAGATTATTGAAGTGGTTTGATAAGCTAGTTTATGTATACAGTTAGTATAGTTTAACTTCAATGCATGTTTGTAATGTCCAAAGGAAAAGAGTTAGAATAGTATGATAGTCTATTTTATGCAATAAGTTAGTTTAGTTTAGTTGCCAAGCATGAATGTACTTGTCAAAGATAAGAAGAGATAGGTTAGCATTTAAACTGGAAATGTATATTTACTTGTGTTCACTTGTTGAGAACCAAGGCTTGGATGGCCTTGAGGTGTTTATATGGTTGGACACGGTGCTGGTCCACTTATATGCCGTTACAAGTTTTACATTTTGCCTAGAAACAAGGGAGACTCCGTCCGTCTTTCCCTAAAAATTATGCTCGGGTTTGGAATTGGGTTGTGATTAGATTGATTGATAGAACTCCGGGTCTCGAGAGGGATCGGGGTGTTACAGTGGTAGCGTTCACGCACACCGGGCGGCATCGGGCTTGCCGGTGCAACCGTGACTACCATTGTCCAATTCCCTCTCTCGCTTGGGGGCTAGACTTCCTCAGAGAGTTGGGTCGTAGGATTTTGGGGTACATCCGGAGTACACCCATTTGGCGTGATAAGGGGATGAATTGAAGCCGGTCACAACAACTGATACTGGATATGAACTGAGAGCAAAATCTCACCATATCCTTTTTACTATGTGTATAAGTACTCTCGCTTGATTCCTAGAGGACCACGAGGAGGAAAGACGGGTAATTGCATTCTTTTACTTTTACATTACATTATGTACTTACTTGTGATATAATGTCATGTTTGCAAAAGGTTTTCATAAGTTGAACCGGAAAACGAGTTTCAAAACTTATTTCTCATTACCCTCGCTGAGTTCATAAGGACTCACCCTCTTTTATCATCTCAGGTGAAGAAGACCAGGAACAGGTACCCAAGGATAACGTGCCTAATGATGATTCCTTGGAATGATTGCTTGCCCTACGTGCCTTACTTGACTATGGCCATTTCGTGAACGATATATTGTTTGAAGACTATTTCTTTTATGTTGCTTGTTGTTGTAGTGTAAAAGACCCCCGTTGTAATTTAGGGTCTAATTTTGGCTTATACTGATCATAACTAGATAGACACTACTATGGTCGTTTTTGCTATCGTTATTGGCTAGTATCTATCATAGGATTATGAAGTATCAGGTAAGGATTAAGTAAAATGAACCTATCCAATATTAAGCAGGTACTCATTGATAGGCTAAGATCAACAGGTACGTTTGTAACAAGGATTAACAAAAAAACGAGACATAGTATCATGCTAGGTTATTAATCAAATGAGACTTCGAGATAACTGGTAGGCGTTTCGATTGGTTATAAATAGTAATCTTAGTTAGAAATGAAATTGAGATTGAAAATTTTGAGGCATTTAGAGAATTAGGTCAAATTAAAGAGCCCAATTACAGCCGTTATACTGCCGATTTTCCAGAGAATTTGTGGAGTTTAGGCTAAAACGTTAAGTGTTAAACCCTCTTGAACGATTAAGTACGTGATATGACTTGAATGTTTAGATCACACCCTAGTCTAACCTTCATAGGTCGGGTTGGGGCGTGACATGCACCCCCCATTTTCAATTTTTTTTGCCCTGATTAGGGTTGGCAAGATACTTTATCCACCACATTTCTATTACCGAATCCCACGGCACCCTAGGCAAGACAACTTCGCTTCATGTAGAGGCTGGGCCTATAAACTGAGGGCGTGGGGCTTGTGACCAGGTCCCCGTCGCTCCGGTGCCCATAACTTTTAATCCGTAAGGAGTTACGTGACGCATAACATACCGTTGGAAAGCTCTCCGAGAGCTCTACAACGGGGGTATAAAGCTTACTCAGCTGCGCCTATTTTCGGAGCCCAAAATCGAACATTTTAATCAGTTTTCGGCCATTTTTCTTCTTTTGCTCTATTTTTTTGTCCCGAATCGTACGTCATGTTCTGTTAAAAGGATGACAACCTAACTTGCAGGATATTACAGGGCCCTACAACGCGTCGATATCACGTCTTGTGAGGATGCTTTGTTGTTAAAGCGGATGGGTTTTCGTTAAGCCCATTGGGCCTTTTGAATGGGCAATCTCTCTGGGTTGGGACTGTGAACGATCAACACAAAAAGGATTTGTGCCCACAAAATGACGGGTGCGATCATACCAGCACTAATGCACCGGATTCCATCAGAACTCCGAAGTTAAGCGTGCTTAGACGAGAGTAGTACTAGGATGGGTGACCCCTTGGGAAGTCCTCGTGTTGCACCCCCCCGTTTTTAATTTTTTTTGCCTCGGTTAGTGTTGCCAAGATACTTTATCCGCCACATTTCTATTACCGAATCCCACGGCACCTTGGGCAAGAAAACTTCGCTTCACTTAGAGGTTGGGCCCGCAAACCGAGGGTATGGGGCTTGTGACCAGGTCTCCGTCGCTCTGGTGCCCATAACTTTTAATCAGTAAGGAGTTACGCGGTGAACAGTATACCGTTGGTAAGCTCTCTGAGAGCTCTACGACGGGGGCAACAAGCTTGCTCAACTGCGCCTATTTTCGGAGCCCAAAATCGAACGTTTTCATCAATTTCGGCCCACTTTTCTTCTTGTGCTCTGTTTTTTCATCCCGGATCATATGTCGTGAGCTGTTAAAAGGATGACTACCTAACTTGCAGGATATTACAGGGCCTTACAACGCGTTGATATCATGACTTACGAGGATGCTACGTTGTTGAAGCGGATGGGTTGTCGTTAAGCCCATTGGGCCTTTTGAATAGGCCATCTCTCTGGGCTGCGACTGTGAACCATCAACACATAAAGGATTTGTGCCCTCAACATGACAGGTGCGATCATACCAGCACTAATGCACCGGATACCATCAAAACTCTGAAGTTAAGCGTGCTTGGGCGAGAGTAGTACTAGGATGGGTGACCCCATGGGAAGTCCTCGTGTTGCACCCCCCTTTTCAATTTTTTTTGCCCCGATTAAGGTTGCCAAGATACTTTATCCACCACATTTCTATTACCGAATCCCACGGCACCTTGGGCAAGACAACTTCGATTCACGTAGAGGCTGGGCCCACAAACCGAGGGCGTAGGGCTTGTGACTTGGTCTCCATCGCTCTGGTGCCCATAACTTTTGATCCGTGAGGAGTTACGTGGCGCACAGCATACCGTTGGAAAGCTCTCTGAGAGCTTCATGACTGGGCCATCTCTCTAGGCTGTGACTATGAACGGTCAACACATAAAGGATTTGTGTCCACAAAATGACGGGTACGATCATACTAGCACTAATGCACCGAATCCTATCAGAACTCCAAAGTTAAGCGTGCTTGGGTGAGAGTAGTACTAAGATGGATGACCCCCTGGGAAATCATCGTGTTGCACCCCTCCTTTTTAATTTTTTTTTGCCCCGGTTAGGGTTGCCAAGATACTTTATCCTCCACATTTCTATTATCGAATCCCACGACACATTGGGCAAGAAAACTTCGCTTCTTGTAGAGGCTGGGCCGGCAAACCGAGGGCGTGGGGCTTATGACCAGGTCTCCGTCGCTCTGGTGCCCATAACTTTTAATCCGTAAGGAGTTACGCCGCGCACAACATACCATTGGAAAGTTCTCCGAGAGCTCTACGACGGGGGCATCAAGCTTGCTCAGTTGCGCCTATTTTCGGAGCTCAAAATTGAACGTTTTCATCAGTTTCTGGCCACTTTTATTCTTTTGATCTGTTTTTTCATCCCGGATCATACGTTGTGAGCTGTTAAAAGGACGACAACCTAACTCGCGGGATATTATAGGGCCCTACAATACGTCGATATCACATCATGCGAGGATGCTGCGTTGTTGAAGCGAATAGGTAATCGTTAAGCCCATTGGGCCTTTTGAGTGGGCCATCTCTCTGGGCTGGGACTGTGAACCGTCAACACATAAAGGATTTGTGCCCACAACATGACGGGTGCGATCATACCAACACTAATGCACCGGATACCATCAGAACTCCGAAGTTAAGCGTGCTTGGGCGAGAGTACTACTAGGATGGGTGACCCCCTGGGAGGTCCTCGTGTTGCACCCCCTTTTTAAAATTTTTTTTGCCCCGGTTAGGGTTGCCAAGATACTTTATCCACCACATTTCTATTACCGAATCCCACGACACCTTGGGTAAGACAACTTCGCTTCACGTAGAGGCTGGGCCCACAAACTGAGGGCGTGGGGCTTGTGACCAGGTCTCCGTCGCTCCGGTGCCCATTACTTTTAATCCGAAAGGTGTTATGCGACGCACAACATACCATTGGAAAGCTCTCCGAGAGCTCTACGACGGGGGTAGCAATCCTACTCTGCGGCGCCTATTTTCGGAGCCCAAAATCGAACATTTTAATCAATTTTTGGCCATTTTTCTTCTTTTGCTACGTTTTTTCATCCCGAATCGTACGTCGTGAGCTGTTAAAAGGATGACAACCTAACTCACGGGATATTACAGGGCCCAACAACGTGTCAATATCATGTCTTATGAGGATGCAGCATTGTTAAAGTGGATGGGTTGTCGTTAAGCCCATTGGGCCTTTTGAATGGGTCATCTCTTTGGGCTGGGACTGTGAATGGTCAACACATAAAGGATTTGTGCCCACAAAATGACGGGTGCGATCATACCAGCACTAATGCACCGGATCCCATCAGAACTCCGAAGTTAAGCGTGCTTGGATGAGAGTAGTACTAGGATGGGTGACCCCCTGGGAAGTCCTCGTGTTGCACCACCCCTTTTTAATTTTTTTTCCCCGGTTAGGGTTGCCAAGATACTTTATCCACCACATTTCTATTACCGAATCCCATGGCACCTTGGGCAAGAAAACTTCGCTTCACGTAGAGGCTCGGCCCACAAACCGAGGGCATGGGGCTTGTGACCAGATCTCTGTCGCTCCGGTGCCCATAACTTTTAATCCGTAGGGAGTTACGCAGCGCACAGCATACCGTTGGAAAGCTCTCCGAGAGCTCTACGACGGGGGCTGCAAGCCTGCTCAACTGCACCAGTTTTTAGGCCAAAAATCGAACATTTTCATCAATTTCAAGCCACTTTCCATCTTTTGCTCTATTTTTTAGTCCCGGATCGTACGTAGTGAGCTGTTAAAAGGACGACAACCTAACTCATGGGACATTAGGGGGCCCTACAACGCGTCGATATCACGTCTTGTTGCATTGTTAAAGCGGATGGGTTGTCGTTAAGCCTATTGGGCCTTTTGAATGGGCCATCTCTCTGGGCTGCGACTGTGAACGGTCAACACGTAAAGGATTTGTTCCCACAAAATGACGGGTGTGATCATACCAGCACTAATGCACCGGATCTCATCAGAACTCCGAATTTAAGCGTGCTTGGGTGAGAGCAGTACTAGGATAGGTGACCCCCTAGGATGTCTTCGTGTTGCACCCCCCCTTTTTAATTTTTTTTGCCCCGGTTAGGGGTGCCAAGATACTTTATCCTCCACCTTTCTAATACCAAATCCCACAGCACCTTGGACAAGAAAACTTCGCTTCACGTGGACAAGAAAACTTCGCTTCATGTAGAGGCTGTGCCCGCAAACCGAAGGCATGGGGCTTATGACCAGGTCTCCGTCGCTCCGGCATCCATAACTTTTAATTCGTAAGGAGTCACGTGGCGCACAACATACCGTTGGAAAGCTCTCCGAGAGCTCTACAACGGGGGACGCAAGTTTGCTCAGCTGCCCCTATTTTCGTAGCCCAAAATCGAACGTTTTCATCAATTTCAGGCCACTTTTCTTCTTTTGCTCTATTTTTTCATCCCGGATCATACATCGTGAGCTATTAAAAGGACGACAACCTAACTCGCGGGATATTACAGTGTCCTACAACGCATCGATATCACGTCGTGCGAGGATGCTGCGTTGTTGAAGCGGATGGGTTGTCGTTAAGCCCAATGGGCCTTTTGAATGGGCCATCTCTCTAGGCTGGGACTGTGAACCTTCAACACATAAAGGATTTGTGCCCACAACATGACAGGTGCGATCATACCAGCACTAATGCACCGGATTCCATCAGAACTCCGAAGTAAAGCGTGCTTGGGCGTGAGTAGTACTAGGATGGGTGACCCCCTGGGAAGTCCTCGTGTTTCACCCCCCCTTTTCAATTTTTTTTGCCCCGGTTAGGGTTTCCAAGATACTTTATCCACCATATTTCTATTACTGAATCCCACGGCACCTTGGGCGAGACAACTTCGTTTCACGTAGAGGTTGGGCCCGCAAACCGAGGGCGTGGGGCTTGTGACTAGGTCTCCGTCGCTCCGGTGCCCATAACTTTTAATCCGTAAGCAGTTACGCAGCACACAGCATACCGTTGGAAAGCTCTCCGAGAGCTCTACGACAGGGGCAGACAGCCTACTAGGCTGCGCCTATTTTTAGAGCCCAAAATCGAACGTTTTCATCAGTTTTTTGCCGTTTTTCTTCTTTTGCTCTGTTTTTTCATCCCGGATCGTACGTCGTGAGCTGTTAAAAGGACGACAACCTAACTCGCAGGATATTACAAGGCCCTACAATGCGTCGATATCATGCCTTATGAGGATGCAACATTGTTGAAGCGGATGGGTTGTCGTTAAACCCATTGGGCCTTTTGAATGGGCCTTCTCTCTGGGCTGAGATTGTGAACCGTCAACACATAAAGGATTTGTGCCCTCAACATGATGGGTGGGATCATACCAGTACTAATGCGCCGGATCCCATCAGATCTCCGAAGTTAAGCATGCTTGGGCGAGAGTAGTACTAGGATGGTTGACCTCCTAGGAAGTCTTCGTGTTGCACCCCCCCTTTTCAATTTTTTGTGCACTGGTTAGGGTTGCCAAGATACTTTATCCACCACATTTCTATTACCGAATCCCACGGTACCATGGGCAAGACAACTTCGCTTCACGTAGAGGCTGGCCCCGCAAACCTAGGGCGTAGGGTGTGTGATTAGGTCTCCGTCACTCTGGTGCCCATAACTTTTAATCCGTAAGGAGTTACGCGGTGCACAACATACCGTTGAAAAGCTCTCCGAGAGCTCTATGATGGGGGCAGCAAGCTTACTCGGCTGCGCCTATTTTCAGAGCCCAAAATCGAACAATTTCATCAGTTTTGGGACACTTTTCTTCTTTTGTTCTGTTTTTTCGTCCCGGATCGTACATCATGAGCTGTTAAAAGGATGACAACCTAACTCGCCGGATTTACAGCGCCTTACAATGCGTCGATATCAAATCTTATGAGGATGTTGCGTTGTTGTAGCAGATGGGTTGTTGTTACGCCCATCGGGCCTTTTGAATGGATCATCTCTCTAGGCTGGGACTGTGAACCGTCAACACATAAAGGATTTGTGCCCTCACATGACGGGTGCGATCATGCCAGCACTAATGCACCGGATCCCATCAGAACTCCGAAGTTAAGCGTGCTTGGGCGAGAGTAGTACTAGGATGGCTGACCCCCTAGGAAGTCCTCGTGTTGCACCCCCCCATTTTCAATTTTTTTTGCCCCGGTTAGGGTTGCCAAGATACTTTATCCACCACATTTCTATTACCGAATCCCACGGCACCTTGGGCAAGACAACTTCGCTTCACGTAGATGCTGGGCCCGCAAACCGAGGGCATAGGGCTTGTGACCAGGTCTCCGTCGCTCCGGTGCCAATAACTTTTGATCCGTAAGGAGTTATGTGCCGCACATCATACTGTTGGAGAGCTCTCTGAGAGCTCTACGACGGGGGCAGCAAAGCCTGCTCAGTTGCGCTTACTTTATGAGCCCAAAATCAAACGTTTTCATCAGTTTCAAGCCACTTTTCTTCTTTTGCTATGTTTTTTCATCCCGGATCATACGTCGTGGGCTGTTAAAAGGACAACAACCTAACTCGCGGTGTAACGCCCCGATTCCTCACGACACCGGGACTTCTATTAACCATACTAATCACAACCCAATTCCAACCCGAACTCAAAATTTTAGGGGAAAACAGACGGAGTCTCCCCTGTTTATAGGACTAAACTGGTACCTGCAAAAGACACCTATGATGCTAGATCCACAAACAGCAACTCTTACAACCAATCCTCCAAGATTTTTATGGGCCACCCGCGATCACAAGGCCATCCGAGCCTTGGAACAACAATTACATATAACACACAAGCAAGCAAAGCATTTCTAATTTTAACTATAGGTAGTTAGATACAACAATAGCCAAGTTCTACTTCCAAGTTTGTTAATCACACAAGCATGCAAAAGAATAAGTTTACTATGGATTATTACATGTCATTCCACTTTATATCCAACATACAAGATTACAAATTATTACATTCACCATTTATACTCAAGACCCCAAGGTCACAAAAAGGCAATCAACAACAACTCCACGCAAGCTTCTCATTTTAGACAACCTTATCACACAATAAGTCACCGAAATTGCTTAACTAGCACTTCTTCCTCTTCTTCTATCAGCTGAGGATTCACCTCAGCTTCACCTGAAACATATTAAATGAGGAATGAGCAACAATGTTGCCCAGCGAGAGAGGTGATGCAACATGCCAACGTGCAATATGATATGCAAACACAAGAAAACATATATAATCCACATAAACCAACAAGACAATAAGCGAAGCAATTAATCACTTTAAAAAGGATACGGTTCCACTTCCAAGTCTTCATTCACGAGCCACGAACCACGAGCATCACGAACATGCCGGCAAACCCCAAACACCACAATTGGGATACTCCGGATGTATCCCGATCCTACGACCCTTTCTCCCGAGGTAGGTCCATGCCCAGCAGGTGAACCATGCCTCTGGGGTAGTGGAGTATGCCTCAGCGAGAAAGGGAATAGGCACCATGGTAGTCGAGGGAGCACGGCAAGCCCGACGCCGCACGTGTTTCTCGACGCTAACATGTCCGATTTAGGTTGCGCAACCCAATACAAGTCACAAACAATCATTATAACACATAACACGTAAGAGGGACGACAAAGTAGGCCGCCCTCGCATATATGCACGATAAAAGTTCATATAAGCACTATATTAACTTTAAGATACCAAAAGTAACAATCAACACAACTAATTCCAATAATCTACTCAAATAACTTAAATACATCTTAAATAATCAATGCAAGGTATTACTAACACACAACAAGTTTCAAATGCAACTAAAATGGCTAAACACTACATTTCCCCTTTCTTTAGCCGAGCTTTCTTTCTCCTAAGCAT
The DNA here is from genome assembly GCA_037974665.1 of Ehretia macrophylla. Taxonomy (NCBI): domain Eukaryota; kingdom Viridiplantae; phylum Streptophyta; class Magnoliopsida; order Boraginales; family Ehretiaceae; genus Ehretia; species Ehretia macrophylla. Next base: position 70,092,278 of record CM075767.1, read on the forward strand.
GGTTCGAGATTCCCAATCATACCCTAGTCTTTCTATATTCCTAATTAAGCTCAAAGGTACCCTTTAAAGTCACTAAAACTCATTTTTGAAGCAAAAGTTCGGGAAGGCCCCGAACGGGTTTGAACTATAGCCATACTAATCGAACCCCAATTTCGCGAAACGAAAGCACCAAAGGTGCTTCCTTAGCTCAAGGATACCCAAATCGATGCCCAAACTTGCCCGGATTGCTTAACGTATAAAACCCCCATTTTAAAGTAAGCTAATTATGCAATTAAGTTCAAATTCGAGTGATTCAACCTAACATGGCTTTTCAACTAACTTCCCTAGGGTCTAGGGCACCTAATTGAGGCATCAATTCAAGCCAATTAGCAAATTTTCTCAAAACCCTAGTTCTAGGCACTATTTATCATCTCTTTGATCAAATTCAACATTCAACCATTAACTTTGTTATCAACCCTCAAAAGTTAGCTCTAGAGACATTAAATAACTCACAGGAAGCATTCATAACAAGTTATATAGCTATAATTGACAATTCAAGAAAATTAACATATGCACATAAACTTTAAAATCAAGAAAATGAAACTCCCTCACAATTTTTGAAGATGATGAAGCTTGTAGAAGTCCCTAGGTTGCTCAAAACCCTCCTAAGATCAATCTAGAAGCTCAAGATGCAAGGTTGTTGAAGCAAAATCTCCTCTTTTCCTTCTCCTTTGGTATTTTCGGCCTGCTACAGTAATTCCTGCACATTGTTCTTCTTTTTTTTTTGTGTGTTTTAATGAGCTTATGTGATTTATATAAGATTAAGTTGAGGTGGGGTCAAGTTTGGGTATTTAAAGGTCACTAGAATGCGCGTTATTAACTTAAAAACGAGCCTAAGATGAAAAGTAATGTTAGTTATTTAAATCTCTAAGTTTGTTACGTAACACTATTCACTTAACTACTAAAAACATTTTCTAAACGAGCTCTCCTATCGCCTCTAGCTCAATTGCACATTTTTCCCACTCCTCTAACAATTAATGTGATTTAATAAAAATGCTAATTCACTAATAGAATATAGTTTGAAAATGGGATGAATAGTAGCTAAAGAAGCCAATTAATAAGGCACAGAAAGAAATGCGCAAACAATAGATGCAACAGTAAATAAATGTACGGCTAAAATCTCGGGCGTCACACGCGGGATATTAGAGGGCCCTACAAGGCGTCGATATCACGTCTTGCGAGGATATTGCGTTGTTGAAGCGGATGGGATGTCGTTAAGCCCATTGGGCCTTTTGAATGGGCCATCTCTCTGGGCTGGGACTGTGAACGATCAACACATAAAGGATTTGTGCCCACAACATGACGAGTGCGATCATACCAGCACTAATTCACCGGATCCCATCAGAACTCCGAAGTTAAGCGTGCTTGGGCATGAGTAGTACTAGGATGGGTGACCCCCTGGGAAGTCTTCATGTTGTACCCCACCTTTTCAATTTTTTTTGCACTGGTTAGGGTTGCCAAGATACTTTATCCACCACATTTCTATTACCGAATCCCACGGCACCTTGGGCAAGACAACTTCGCTTCACGTAGAGGCTGGGCCCGCAAACCGAGGGCGTAGGGCTTGTGACCAGGTCTCCGTCGCTCCGGTGCCCATAACTTTTGATCTGTAAGGAGTTACGTGGCGCACAGCATACCGTTTGAAACCTCTCCGAGAGCTCTATGATGGGGACAACAAGCCTGCTCGGCTGCGCCTATTTTTGGAGCCCAAAATCAAACGTCTTCATCTGTTTTAGACTACTTTTTTTCTTTTGCTCTGTTTTTTCGTCCCGGATCGCACATCGTGAGCGGTTAAAAGGACAACAACCTAACTCGCGGGATGTTAGAGGGCCCTACAAGGCGTCGATATCACGTCTTGCAAGGATGTTGCGTTGTTGAAGAAAATGGGATGTCGTTAAGCCCATTGGGCCATTTGAATGGGCCATCTCTCTGGGCTGGGACTGTGAACGATCAACACATAAAGGATTTTTGCCCACAACATGACGAGTGCGATCATACCAGCACTAATGCACCGGATCACATTAGAACTCTGAAGTTAAGCGTGCTTGGGCGAGAGTAGTACTAGGATGGGTGACCCCCTTGGAAGTCCTCGTGTTGCACCGCCCGTTTTCATTTTTTTTTGCCCGTTAGGGTTTCCAAGATACTTTATCCACCAAATTTCTATTGCCGAATCCCATGGCACCTTCGGTAGGACAACTTCGCTTCACGTAGAGGCTGGGCTCGCAAATCGAGGGCGTAGGGCTTGTGACCAGGTCTCCGTCGCTTCGGTACCCATAACTTTTGATCCGTAAGGTGTTACACAGCGCACAACATACCATTGGAAAGCTCGTCGAGAGCTCTACGACTGGGGCAGTAAGCAAGCTTAGCTGCGCCTATTTTCAGAGCCCAAAATCAAACATTTTCATTAGTTTTGGGCCACTTTTTTTCTTTTGCTCTATTTTTTCATCCCGGATCGTACGTTGTGAGCTGTTTAACGATCGTACGTTGTGAGCTGTTAAACGGACGACAACCTAACTCGCAGGACATTAGAGGGCCCTACAATACGTCGATATCAAGTCTTGTGAGGATGTTGCATTGTTGAAGCGGATGGGTTATCGTTAAGCCCATTGGGCCTTTTGAATGGGCCATCTCTCTGGGCTGGGACTGTGAACGGTAAACACATAAAGAATTTGTGTCCACAACATGACGGGTGCGATCATACTAGCACTAATGCACCGGATCCCATCAGAACTCTGAAGTTAAGCATGCTTGGGTGAGAGTAGCACTAGGAAGGGTGACCTCCAGGGAAGTCCTCGTGTTGCACTGCCCCTTTTCAATTTTTTTTTGCCCCCGTTAGGGTTGCCAAGATACTTTTTTCACCACATTTCTATTACCGAATCCCACGGCACCTTGGGAAAGACAACTTCGTTTCACGTAGAGGTTGGGCCAGCAAACCGATGGCATAGGGCTTGTGACCAGGTCTCCCTCGCCCCGGTGCCCATAACTTTTAATCTGTAAAGAGTTACGCAGCACACAGCATACAGTTGGAAAGCTCTTCGAGAGCTCTACAATGGGGGCAGCAAGGCTGCTCGGCTGTGCCTGTTTTCGGAGCCTAAATTTGAATGTTTTCATCTGTTTCGGGCCACTTTTCTTCTTTTGCTCTATTTTTCCGTCCCGGATCGTATGTTGTGAGCTGTTAAAAGGACGACAACCTAACTCGTGGGATATTAGAGGGCCCTACAATGCGTCGATATCAAGTCTTACGAAGATGCTGCGTTGTTGAAGCGGATGGGTTGTCGTTAAGCTCATTGGGCCTTTTGAATGGGCCATCTCTCTAGGCTGGGACTGTGAACGGTCAACACATAAAGGATTTGTGCCCACAACATGGCAGGTGCGATCATACCAGCAACAATGCACCGGTTCCCATCAGAACTCCGAAGTTAAGCTTGCTTGGGCGAGAGTAGTACTAGGATGGGTCACCCCTTGGGAAGTCCTCATGTTGCACCCCTTCTTTTCAAATTTTTTTGCCCCGGTTACAGTTGCCAAGATACTTTATCCACCACATTTCTATTACCAAATCCCACTGCACCTTGGGCAAGATAACATCGCTTCACGTAGAGGCTGGGCTTGCAAACCGAGGGCATAAGGCTTGTGACTAGGTCTCCGTCGCTCCGGTGCCCATAACTTTTGATCCGTAAGGAGTTACCGGCGCACATCATACCGTTGGAAAGCTCTCCAAGAGGTCTAAGACGGGGGCAGTAAGCCTGCTCGATCGCATTAGTTTTTGGAGCCCAAAATCGAATGTTTTCATCAGTTTCAGACCACTTTTCTTCTTTTGCTCTATTTTTCTGTCCCGGATCGCACGGCGTGAGCTGTTAAAAGGACAGCAACCTAACTCGGGGAAAATTAGATGGCCCTAAAAGATGTCGATATCACGTCTTGTAAGGATGCTGCGTTGTTATGGCGGATGGGATGTCGTTAAGCCCATTGGGCCTTTTGAATGGGTTATCTCTCTAGGCTGGGACTGTGAACGATCAACACATAAAGGATTTGCGCTCACAACATGACAGGTGCGATCATACCGGCACTAATGCACCGAATCCCATCAGAACTCCGAAGTTAAGATTGCTTGGGCGAGAGTAGTACTAGGATGGGTGAACCCCTTGGAAGTCCTCGTGTTGCACCCCATCTTTTCAATTTTTTTTGCCCCGGTTAGGGTTGCCAGATACTTTGTCCACCACATTTCTCTTACCAAATCCCACGGCACCTTGGGCAAGACAACTTCGCTTCACGTAGTGGCTGGGCCCACAAACCGAGGGTGTAAGGCTTGTGACTAGGTCTTCGTCGCTCCGGTGCCCATAACTTTTGATCCGTAAGGAGTTATACGGCGCATAGCATACTGTTGGAAAGCTGTCCGAGAGCTCTATGACGGGGGCAGTAAGCCTGCTCGGTTGCATTTGTTTTCGGAGCCCAAAATCGAATGTTTTCATCAGTTTCCGACCACTTTTCTTCTTTTGCTCTATTTTTTCATCCCGGATCGTATGTCGTGAGTTGTTAAAAGGACAACAACCTAACTTGCGGGACATTAGAGGGCCCTAAAATGCGTCGATATCACATCTTGCAAGGATGCGGCGTTGTTGAAGTGGATGGGATGTCGTTAAGCCCATTGGGACTTTTGAATGGGCCAACTCTCTGGGCTGGGACTGTGAACGGTCAATACATAAAGGATTTGTGCCCACAACATGACGGGTGCGATCATAGCAGCACTAATGCACCGGATCCCATCAGAACTCCGAAGTTAAGCTTGCTTGGGCGAGAGTAGTACTAGGATAGGTGACCCCCTTGGAAGTCCTCATGTTGCACCCCCTCTTTTCAATTTTTTTTGCCCCGATTACGGTTGCCAAGATACTTTATCCACCACATTTCTATTACCAAATCCCACGGCAACTTGGGCAAGATAACTTCACTTCACGTAGAGGCTGGGCCCGTAAACCGAGGGCGTAAGGCTTGTGACTAGGTCTCCGTCGCTCTGGTGCCCATAACTTTTGATCCGTAAGGAGTTACGCACGCACAGCATACCGTTGAAAAGCTCTCCGAGAGCTCTATGACGGGGGCAGTAAGCCTGCTCAGTTGCATCCATTTTTGGAGCCCAAAATCGAATGTTTTCATCAATTTCAGACCACTTTTCTTCTTTTGCTCTGTTTTTTCGTCCCGGATTGTAAGTCGTGAGATACTAAAAGGACAGCAACTTAACTCGTGGAACATTAGATGGCCCTAAAACACGTTGATATCACGTCTTGCAAGGATGCTGTGTTGTTGAGGCAGATGGGATGTCGTTAAGCCCATTCGGCCTTTTGAATGGGTCATCTCTCTGGGCTAGGACTGTGAACGGTCAACACATAAAGGATTTCTGCTCACAACATGACAGGTGTGATCATACTAGCACTAATGCATCGGAACCCGTCAGAATTCCGAAGTTAAGCTTGCTTGGGCGAGAGTAGTACTAGGATGGGTGAACCCCTATGAAGTCCTCATGTTGCACCCCCTCTTTCAATTTTTTTTCCCCGGTTAGGGTTGCCAAGATACTTTATCCACCATATTTCTATTACCAAATCCCACAGCACCTTGGGTAAGACAACTTCGCTTCACGTAAAGGCTGGGCCCGCAAACCGAGGGCGTAAGGCTTGTGACCAGGTCTCCGTCGCTCCGGTGCCCATAACTTTTGCTCCGTAACGAGTTATGTGGCACACAACATACCGTTGGAAAGCTCTCCGAGAGCTCTATGACAGGGGTAGTAAGCCTGCTCGGTTGCATCCTATTTTGGAGCCCAAAATCGAATGTTTTCATCGGTTTTAGACCACTTTTCTTCTTTTGCTCTAATTTTCCATTCCAGATCGCACCTCGTGAGCTATTAAAAAGACAGCAAACTAACTCGCGAAACATTAGATGGCCCGAAAACACGTCGATATCACGTCTTGCAAGGATGCTGTATTGTTTGTTGACGGTTCACAGTCCCAGCCCAGAGAGCAGGCCTATTAAAAAGGCCCAAAGGGCTTAACGACAACCCATCAACTTCAACAACGCAGCATCCTCGCAAGACGTGATATCAATGCGTTGTTGGGACCTCTAATGTCCCGCGAGTAAGGTTGTGGTCCTTTTAACAGCTCACGACATAATCCAGGACGGAAAAATATAGCAAAAGAAGAAAAGTGGCCCGAATTTGATGAAAACGTTCGATTTTGGGCTACGAAAATGGGCGCAACTGAGTAGGCTTGTTGCTCCCGTCATAGAGCTCTCGGAGAGCATTCCAATGGTATGCTTTGCGCTGCGTAAATCCTTACAGATCAAAAGTTATGGGCACCGGAGCGACGAAGACCTGGTCACAAGCCCTACGCCCTCGGTTTGCTGGCCCAACCTCTACGTGTAGCGAAGTTGTCTTGCCCAAGGTGCCGTGGGATTCAGAAATAGAAATGTGGTGGATAAAGAATCTTGGCAACCTTGACCGAGGCAAAAAAAATTGAAAAGAGGGATGCAACACGAGGACTTCTTAAGGGGTCACCCATCCTAGTACTACTCTCGCCCAAGCACGCTTAACTTCGTAGTTCTGATGGGATCTGACGCATTAGTGCTGGCATGATCGCACCCGTCATGTTGAGGGCACAAATCTTTTTTGTGTTGACGGTTCACAGTCCCAGCCCAGAGAGATAGCCCATTCAAAAGGCCCAAAGGGCTTAACAACAACCCATCCATTTCAACAACGTAGCATCCTCGCAAGACATGATATCAACGCGTTATAGGGCCCTTTAATGTTCCGTGAGTTAGGTTGTCATCCTTTTAATAGCTCACGATGTACGATCCTGGATGGAAAAATAGAGCTAAAGAAGAAAAGTGGCCCGAAATTGATGAAAACATTCGATTTTGTGCTCCAAAAATGGGCACAACAGAGTAGGCTTGCTGCCCCCGTCATAGAGCTCTCGGAGAGCTTTCCAATGGTATGCTGTGCACCGTGTAACTCCTTACGGATTAAAAGTTATGGGCAACAGAGCGACGGAGACTTGGTCACAAGCCCCACGCCCTCGGTTTGCGGGCCCAGCCTCTACATGAAGCGAAGTTGTCTTGCCAAGGTACTGTTGGATTCAGTAATAGAAATGTGGTGGATAAAATAACTTGGCAACCCTAACTGGGGCAAAAAAAATTGAAAAGGCGGGGTGCAACACGAGGACTTCCCAGGGAGTCACCCATCCAAGTACTACTTTCGCCCAAGCACTCTTAACTTCGGAGCTCTGATGGGATCCGGTGCATTAGTGCTGGTATAATCGCACCCGTCATGTTGTGGGCACAAATTCTTTATGTGTTGACGGTTCACAGTCCCAGCCCAGAGAGATGGCCCATTCAAAAGGCCCAAAGGGCATAACGACAACCCATCAACTTCAACAACGCAGCATCCTCGCAAGACATGATATGGACACATTGTAGGGCCCTCTAATGTCCTGCAAGTTTGGTTGTCATCCTTTTAATAGCTCATGACGTACGATCCGGGACTTAAAAATAGAGCAAAAGATGAAAAGTGGCCCGAAACTGATGAAAACGTTCGATTTTGGGCTCCAAAAATAGGCGCAGCTGTGCAGGCTTGCTGCCCATGTCATAGAGCTCTCGGAGAGGTTTTCAACGGTATGTTGTACGCTGCATACCTCCTAACGGATCAAAAGTTATGGGCATCGAAGCGACGAAGACATGGTCACAAGCCCTATGCCCTCGGTTTGCAGGCCCAGCCTCTACGTGAAGCGAAGTTGTCTTGCCCAAGGTGTTGTGAGATTCGGTAATAGAAATATGGTGGATAAAGAATCTTGGCAACCTTAATCGGGGCAAAAAAAATTGAAAATGAGGGTGCAACACGAGGATTTTCCAGAGGGTCACCAATCCTAGTACTACTCTCGCCCAAGCATGCTTAACTTCGAAGTTCTTATGGGATCCAGTGCATTAGTGCTGGTATGATCGCACCCGTCATGTTGAGGGCACAAATCCTTTATGTGTTGACCGTTCACAGTCCCATCCTAGAGAGATAGCCCATTGAAAAGGCCAATTGGGCTTAACAACAACCCATCCGCTTCAACAACGCAGCATCCTCGTAAGACATGATATTGATGCATTGTAAGGACCTATAATATCCCGCGAGTTTGGTTGTCATCCTTTTAACAGCTCATAACGTACGATCCGGGACAGAAAAATAGAGTAAAAGAAGAAAATTGGCCCGAAACTGATGAAAAATGTTCGATTTTGGGCTCTAAAAATAAGGGCAGTCGAGCAAGCTTGCTACCCCCATCGTAGAGCTCTCGGAGAGCTTTCCAACGGTATGACGTGCGTCGCGTAACTCCTTAGGGATTAAAAGTTATCGGCACCGGAGCGACGGAGACCTGGTCACAAACCCCACACCCTTGGTTTGCGGGGCTAGCCTCTACTTGAAGCGAAGTTGTCTTGCCCAAAGTGCCGTGGGATTCGGTAATAGAAATGTTTTGGATAAAGTATCATGGTAACCCTAACCGGGGCAAACAAAATTGAAAAGGGGGGGTGCAACACGAGGACTTCCTAGGGGGTCACCTATCCTAGTACTACTCTTTCCCAAACACACTTAACTTCAGAGTTCTGATTGGATCCGGTGCATTAGTGCTGGTATGATCACACCCGTCATGTTGTGGGCACAAATCCTTTATGTGTTGACAGTTCACAGTCCCAGCCGAGAGAGATGGCTTATTCAAAAGGCCCAAAGGACTTAACGACAACCCATCCGCTTCAACAATGCAGCATCCTCGCAAGACGTGACATCAATGCGTTGTAGGGCCTTCTAATGTCCTGCGAGTTAGGTTGTCATCCTTTTAACAGCTCACGACGTACGATCTGGGACGGAAAAATAGAGCAAAAGAAGAAAAGTGGCCAGAAACTGATGAAAACCTTCGATTTTGGGCTCCAAAAATAGGTGCAGCTGAGCAGGCTTGCTGCCCCCACCATAGAGCTCTCGGAGCGCTTTCCAACGATATGCTGTGTGCCGCGTAACTCCTTACAAATCAAAAGTTATGGGCACCGGAGCGACAGAGACCTGGTCACAAGCCCTACGCCCTCGGTTTGCAGGCCCATCCTCTACGTGAAGTGAAGTTGTCTTGCCTAAGGTGCCGTGGGATTCGGTAATAGAAATGTGGTTGATAAAGAATCTTAGCAACCCTAACCGGGGCAAAAAAAATTGAAAAGGGGGTATAACATGAGGACTTCCCAGGGTGTCACCCATCCTAGCACTACTCTCGCCCATGAACGCTTAACTTCGAAGTTCTGATGGGATCCGATGCATTATTGCTGGTGTGATCGCACCCGTCATGTTGAGGGCACAAATCCTTTATGTGTTGACGGTTTAGAGTCCCAGCCCAGGGCGATGGCCCATTCAAAAGGCCAATTGGGCTTAACGACAACCCATTTGCTTCAACAACTCAACATCCTCATAAAACGTGATATCGACGCATTGAAGGGCCCTGTAATATCCTGCAAGTTAGGTTGTCGTCCTTTTAACAGCTCACAACGTATGATCCGGGACGAAAAAAATAGAGCAAAAGAAGAAAAGTAGCCCGAAACTGATGAAAACGTTCAATTTTGGGCTCCAAAAATGGGCATAGCCGAGCAGGCTTGCTACCCCTGTCGTAGCTTTCCAACGGTATGCTGTGTGCCGCGTAACTCCTTATGGATTAAAAGTTATGGGCACGGGAGCGACGGAGACCTGGTCACAAGCCCTACGCCCTCGGTTTGCGGGCCCAGCCTCTACGTGAAGCGAAGTTGTCTTGCCCAAGGTGCCGTGGGATTCAGTAATAGAAATGCGGTGGATAAAGTATATTGGCAACCCTAACCGGGGTAAAAAAAATTGAAAAAAGGGGGTGCAACATGAGGACTTCCTAGGGGGTCACCCATCCTAGTACTACTCTCGCCCAAAAACTCTTAACTTCGGAGTTCTGAAGGGATCCAATGCATTAGTGCTGGTATGATCACACCCGTCATGTTGTGGGCACAAATCCCTTATGTGTTGATGGTTCACACTCTCAGCCCAAAGAGATGGCCCATTCAAAAGGCCCAAAGGGCTTAACGACAACCCATCCACTTCAACAACGCAACATCCTCGTAAGATATGATATCGATGCATTGTAGGGCCCTGTAATATCTCGCTAGTTAGGTTGTCGTCCTTTTAACAACTCATGACGTACGATCCGTGACAGAAAAATAGAGCAAAAGAAGAAAAGTGGCCAGAATTCAATTTTGGGCTCTGAAAATAGGCGCAGCCGAGCAAGCTTGCTGACTCCATCGTAGAGCTCTCGAAGAGCTTTCCAACGGTATACTGTGCGCCACGTAACTCCTTACGGATTAAAAGTTATGGGCACCGGAGCGACGAAGACATGGTCACAAGCCCCACGCCCTCGGTTTGTGGGGCCAGCCTCTATGTGAAGCGAAGTTGCCTTGTCCAAGGTACTGTGGGATTCAGTAATAGAAATGTGGTGGATAAAGTATCTTGGCAACCCTAACTGGGGCAAAAAAAATTGAAAGGGGGGGTGCAACACCAGGTCTTCCCAGGGGGTCATCCATCCTAGTACTACTCTCACCCAAGCACGCTTAACTTTGGAGTTCTGATGGGATCCGGTGCATTAGTGCTGGAATGATCGCACCCGTCATGTTTAGGGTACAAATCCTTTATGTGTTGACGGTTCACAGTCCCAGCCTCGAGAGATGGCCCATTCAAAAGGCACAAAGGGTTTAACGACAACCCATCCATTTCAACAATGCAGCATCCTCACAAGATATGATATCGACGTGTTGTAGGGCCCTCTAATGTCCTATGAGTCAGGTTGTCATCCTTTTAATAGCTCACGACATACGATCCGGGATGGAAAAATAGAGCAAAAGAAGAAAAGTTGCCCAAAACTGATAAAAATATTCAATTTTGGTATCCAAAAACGGGCGCAGCTGAGTAGGCTTGTTGCCCCCTTCATAGAGCTCTCGGAGAGCTTTCCAATGGTATGCTATGCGCTGCGTAACTCCTTACGGATCAAAAGTTATGGGCACCGGAGCGACGGAGACCTTGTCACAAGCCCTACGCCCTCGGTTTGCGGACCCAGCGTCTATGTGAAGCGAAGTTGTCTTGCCCAAGGTGCCGTGGGATTCAGTAATCGAAATGTGGTGGATAAAAAATCTTGGAAACCCTAACCAGGGTAAAAAAAATTGAAAATGGGGGTGCAACACGAGGACTTCCCAAGGGGTCACCCATCCTAGTACTACTCTCGCACATGCACGCTTAACTTCGGAGTTCTGATGGGATCCGGTGCATTAGTGCTAGAATGATCGCACCCATCATGTTGTAGGCACAAAACTTTTATGTGTTGACGGTTCACAGTCCCAGACCAGAGAGAAGGCCTATTCAAAAGGCCCAAAGGGCTTAACAACAACCCATCCACTTCAACAATGCAGCATACTCGTAAGACGTGATATAGACACATTGTAGGGCCCTCTAATGTCCCACGAGTTAGGTTGTCGTCCGTGTAACAGCTCACGATGTACGATCCAGGACGGAAAAATAGAGAAAAAGAAGAAAAGTGGCCCGAAACTAATGAAAACGTTCAATTTTGTGCTCCGAAAATCAGAGCAGCCAAGCTGGCGTGCTGCCCCCGTCGTAGAGCTCCCGGAGAGCTTTCCAACGGTATGCTATGCGCCGCGTAACTCCTTACGGATTAAAAGTATGGGCATCAGAGCGACGGAGACTTGGTCATAATCCCCACACCCTCGATTTGCGGGCCCATCCTCTACTTGAAGCGAAGTTGTCTTGACCCAGTTGGCGTAGGATTCGGTAATAGAAATGTGGTGGATAAGGTATCTTGGCAACCCTAACTGGGGCAAAAAAAACTGAAAAATGGGGGTGCAACACAAGGACTTCCCAGGGGGTCACCCATCCTAGTACTACTCTTGCCCAAGAACGCTTAACTTCAGAGTTCTGATGGGATGTGGTGCATTAGTGTTGGTATGATCACACCCATCATGTTGTGGGTACAAATCCTTTATGTGTTGACGGTTCACAGTCCCAGCCTAGAGAGATAGCCCATTCAAAAGGCCCAATGGGCTTAACGACAAACCATCCGCTTCAATAGCGCAGAATCCTTGCAAGACGTGATATCAACATGTTGTAAGGCCCGGTAATATCCCGCGAGTTACGTTTTCTTCCTTTTAACAGCTCATGAAGTACGATCCGGGATGAAAAAACAAAGCAAAAGAAGAAAAGTGGCCCGAAACGGATGAAAACATTCGATTTTGGGCTCCAAAAATAGGCACAATCGAGCAGGCTTGCTGCCCCCGTCGTAGAGCTCTCGGAGAGCTTTCCAATGGTATGCTTTGTGCCGCGTAATTCCTTACGGATTAAAAGTTATGGGCACTGGAGCGACGGAGACCTGGTCACATTCCCCACGTCCTCGGCTTGCGGGCCCAACCTCTACGTGAAGCGAAATTGTCTTGCCAAAGGTGCCGTGAGATTTGGTAATAGAAATGTGGTGGATAAAGTATCTTGGCAACCCTAACCGGGGCAAAAAAAATTGAAAAGGGGGGGTGCAACACGGGGACTTCCCAGTGGCTCACTCATCCTAGTACTACTCTCGCCCAAGCACGCTTATCTTCGGAGTTCTGATGGAATCCGGTACATTAGTGCTGGTATGATCACACCCGCCATGTTGTGAGCACAAATCCTTTATGTGTTGACGGTTCACAGACCCAGCCCAGAGAGATGGCCCATTCAAGATGCCCAATGGGCTTAACGACAACCCATCTGCTTCAACAACGCAGCATTATCGTAAGACGTGATATTGACGCATTGTGGGGCCCTCTAATGTCCTGCAAGTTAGGTTGTCGTCCTTTTAACAGCTCTTGTCGTACGATCCAAGACGGAAAAACAGAGCAAAAGAAGAAAAGTGGCCCGAAAATGATGAAAATGTTAAATTTTGGGCTTCTAAAACGGGTGCAACCAAAAAAGTTTGCTGCCCACGTCGTAGTGCTCTCGAAGAGCTTTCTAACGGCATGTTGTGCACCACGTAACTCCTTACGGATCAAAAGTTATGGGCACCGAAGTGACGGAGACCTGGTCACAAGCCCCACGCCTTCAGTTTGCTGGCCCAGCCTCTACGTGAAGCGAAGTTGTCTTGCCCAAGGTGGTGTGGGATTCGGTAATAGAAATGTGGTGGATAAAGTATCTCGGCAACCCTAACTAGGGCAAAAAAATTGAAAAGCGGGGTGCAACACGAGGACTTCCTAGGGGGTCACCTATCCTAGTACTACGCTCACCCAAGCACCCTTAACTTCGGTGTTCTGATGGGATCCGGTACATTAGTTCTGGTATGATCGCACCCGTCATGTTGTGGGCACAAATCCTTTATGTGTTGACGGTTCACAGTCCCAGCCCAGAGAGATGGCCCATTCAAAATGCCCAATGGTTTTAAGGACAACCCATCTGCTTCAACAACGCAGCATCCTTGCAAGACGTGATATCGACGCGTTGTAGGGCTCTCTAATCTCCCGCGAGTTAGGTTGTCATCCTTTTAATAGCTCATGACGTACGATCCGGGACGGAAAATTAGAACAAAAGAAGAAAAGTGGCCCAAAATTGATGAAAATGTTCGATTTTTGGCTCCAAAAACAAGCGCTGTTGAGCAGGCTTGCGACCCCCGTCGTAGAGCTCTCGGAGAGCTTTCCAATGGTATGCGGTGTGCCGCATAATTCCTTACGAATTAGAAGTTATGGGCACCGGAGCGACGGAGACCTGGTTACATGCCCCACGCCCTCGGCTTGCGGGCCCAGCCTCTACGTGAAGTGAAGTTCTCTTGCCCAAGGTGCCGTGGGATTCGATAATATAAATGTGGTTGATAAAGTATCTTGGCAACCCTAACCGGGGCAAAAAAAATTGAAAAGGGGGGGGGGGGTACAACACGAGGACTTCCCATGGGGTCACCCATCCTAGTACTACTCTCGCTGAAGCACGCTTATCTTCAGAGTTCTGATGGGATCCAGTACATTAATGCTGGTATGATCGCACCCATCATGTTGTGGGCATAAATCCTTTATGTGTTGATGGTTCACAGTCTCAGCCCAGAGTGATGGCCTATTCAAAAGGCCCAATGGGCTTAACGACAATCCATCCGCTTCAACAATGCAGCAACCTCGCAAGACGTGATATCAACGAGTTGTAGGGCACTCTAATATCCTACGAGTTAGGTTGTCGTCCTTTTAACAGCTCATGTCGTACGATCCGAGACGGAAAAACAGAGCCAAAGAAGAAAAGTGGCTTGAAACTGATGAAAACGTTCGATTTTGGACTCTAAAAATGGGTGCAGCCAAGCAGCTTTGCTGCCTCCATCTTAGAGCTCTCGAAGAGCTTTCCAACGGTATGCTGTGCACCACGTAACTCCTTACGGATCAAAAGTTATGGGCACCGGAGCGACAGAGACCTTGTCACAAGCCCCACACCCTCGGTTTGTGGGCCCAGCCTCTACGTGAAGCGAAGTTGTCTTGCCCAAGGTGCCGTGGGATTCGGTAATAGAAATGTGGTGGATAAAGTATCTTGGCAACACTAACAGGGGCAAAAAAAAAAGAAAATGAGGGGTGGAACACGAGGACTTCCCAGGGGGTCACCCATCCTTGTACTACTCTCGCCCAAGCACGCTTAACTTCGTAGTTCTAATAGGATCCGATGCATTAATGCTGGTTTGATCGCACCCGTCAAGTTGTGGGCACAAATCCTTTATGTGTTGATGGTTCACAGTCCCAGCCCAGAGAGATGGCCCATTCAAACTGCCCAAAGGGATTAACGATAACCTATCCACTTCAACAAAGCAGCATCCTCGCAAGACGTGATATCGACGCGTTGTAGGGCCCTCTAATATCCCGCGAGTTAGGTTGTCATCCTTTTAACAACTCACAACGTACGATCCGCGACGGAAAAACAAAGCAAAAGAAAAAAAGGGGCTCGAAACTGATGAAAATGTTCGATTTTGGTCACCAAAAAGGGGCACAGCCTAGCAGGCTTGCTGCCTCCATCATAGAGCTCTCGGAGAGCTTTCCAACGGTATGCTATGTGCCGCGTAACTCCTTACGGATCAAAAGTTATGGGCACCGGAGTAACGGAGACCTGGTCACAAGCCCTACGCCCTCGGTTTGCGGGCTCAGCCTCTACGTGAAGCGAAGTTGTCTTGCCCAAGGTGCCGTGGGATTCGGTAATACTAATGTGGTGGATAAAGTATCTTGGCAACCCTAACCGGGGAAAAAAAAATTGAAAAGTGGGGTGCAACACGAGGACTTCCCAGGGGTTCACCCATCCTAGTACTACGCTCGCCCAAGCACGTTTAACTTTGGAGTTCTAATAGGATCTGGTGCATTAGTGCTGGTATGATCGCACCCGTCTTGTTGTGGGCACAAATCCTTCATGTGCTGATGGTTCACAATCCCAGTCCAGAGAAATGGCCCATTCAAAAGGCCCAATGGGCTTAACGACAACCCATCTGCTTCAACAACGTAGCATCCTCATAAAACGTGATATCAATGCGTTGTAGGGCCCTATAATATCCCGTGAGTTAAGTTGTCGTCCTTTTAACAACTCACGACGTATGATTCTGGACAAAAAAACAATGCAAAAGAAGAAAAGTGGCCTAAAACTGATGAAAACTTTTGATTTTGGGCTCTGAAAATAGGCGCAGCTAAGCTGGCTTGCTGCTATCGTCGTAGAGCTCTCGGAGAGCTTTCCAACGGTATGCTGTGTGTCGCCTAACTCCTTACGGATTAAACGTTATAGGCACCGGAGGGAGGGAGACCTAGTCACAAGCCCCACGCCCTCCGTTTGCGGGCAAAAAAAATTGAAAAGTGGGGGTGCAACACAAGGACTTCCCTGGGGGTCACAAATTCTAGTACTACTCTCGCCCAAGCACGCTTAACTTCGGAGTTCTGATGGGATCCCATACATTAGTACTAGTATGATAGTACCCGTCATGTTGTGGGCACAAATCCTTTATGTTTTGACGGTTCACAGTCCCAACCCAGAGAGATGGCCCATTCAAAAGGCCCAAAGGGTTTAACAACAACCCATCCACTTCAACAACGCAGCATCCTCGCAAGATGTGATATCGACGCGTTGTAGGGCCCTCTAATGTCCTGCGAGTTGGGTTGTCATCCTTTGAATAGCTCACAACGTACAATCCGGGATGAAAAAACAGAGCAAAAGAAGAAACGAGTCCTAAAACTAATGAAAACGTTCGATTTTGGGCTCTAAAAAGGGCACAGTCGAGCAAGCTTGTTGCCCCCGTTGTAGAGCTCTCGGAGAGCTTTCCAACGGTATGCTGTGTGCCGCGTAACTCCTTATGGATCAAAAGTTATGGGCATCGGAGCGACGGACACTTGGTCACATGCCCCACGCCCTCGATTTGCGGGCCCAGCCTCTACGCGAAGTGAATTTGTCTTGCCTTAGGTGCCGTAGGATTCCGTAACTAAAATGTGGTGGATAAAGTATCTTGGCAACCCTAACCGGGGCAAAAGAAATTGAAAAGGGGGGGTAATACATGGGGACTTCCCAGGGGGTCACCCATCCTAGTACTACTCTCACCTAAGAACGCTTAACTTCGGAGTTCTGATGGGATCTGGTCCATTAGTGCTGGTATGATCGCACCCGTCATGTTGTTGGCACAAATCCTTTATGTGTTAACGGTTCACAGTCCCAGCCTAGGGAGATGGCCCATTCAAAAGGCCCAATGGGATTAACGACTACCCATCCGCTTCAACAGTATAGCATCCTTGCAAGATGTGATATCGACGCGTTGTAAGGCCTTGTAATATCCTTCGAGTTAGGTTGTCGTCCTTTTAACAGCTCCCAAAGTACGATCCGGGACAAAAAAACAGAGCATAAGAAGAAAAGTAGCCCGAAACTGATGAAAACGTTTGATTTTGGGCTCTAAAAATAGGCGCAGCTAAGTAGGCTTGCTGCCCCCGTCGTAGAGCTCTCGAAGGGCTTTCCAACGGTATGCTGTGCGTCGCGTAACTCCGTACGAATTAAAAGTTATGGGCACCGGAGCGACGAAGACCTGGCCACAAGCCCCACGCCCTCGGTTTGCGGGCCCAGCCTTTATGTGAAGCGAAGTTGTCTTGCCCAAGGTGCCGTGGGATTCGGTAATAGAAATGTGGTGGATAAAGTATCTCGGCAACCCTAACTGGGGCAAAAAAAATTGAAAAGCAGGAGTACAACACTAGGACTACCTAGAGGGTCACACATCCAAGTACTACGCTCGCCCAAGCACGCTTAACTTCGAAGTTCTGATGGGATCCGGTGCATTAGTGCTGGAATGATCGAACACGTCATGTTGTGGGCACAAATCCTTTATGTGTTGACGGTTCACAGTCCCAGCCTAGAGAAATGGCCCATTCAAAATGCCCAATGGGCTTAACGACAACCCAACTGTGTCAATAATGCAGCATCATCGCAAGACGTGATATAGACCCGTTGTAAGGCCCAGTAATATCCAGCGAGTTTGGTTGTCATCCTTTTAACAACTCATGACGTACGATCCGGGATGAAAAAATAGTGCAAAAGAATAATAGTGGCCTGAAACTGATGAAATCATTCAATTTTGGGCTCTAAAAACAGGCGCAGCTAAGCTAGCTTGCTGCCCCCATTGTAGAGCTCTCAGAGAGCTTTCCAACGGTATGCTGTTCATCGCGTAACTGCTTACGGATTAAACGTTATGGGCACCGGAGCGACGGAGACTTGGTCACAAGCCTTACGCCCTCAGTTTGTGGGCACGGCCTCTACTTGAAGCGAAGTTGTCTTGCCCAAGGTGCCGTGGGATTCGGTAATAGAAATGTGGTGGATAAAGTATCTTGGCAACCCTAACCGAGGCCAAAAAAATTGAAAAGAGGGGGTGCAACACGAGGACTTCCCAGGGGGTCACCCATCCTAGTACTACTCTCACTCTAGCATGCTTATCTTCGGAGTTCTGATGGGATCCGGTACATTAGTGCTACCATGATCGCACCCCTCATGTTTTGGGCACAAATCCTTTATGTGTTGACGGTTCACAGTCCCAGCCCAGAGAGATGGCCCATTCAAAAGGCCCAATGGGCTTAACGATAACCCATCCGCTTCAACAACATAGAATCCTTGCAAGACGTGATATCGACACGTTGTAGGGCTCTCTAATGTCCTGCGAGTTAGGTTGTCGTCCTTTTAACAGCTCATGTCGTACGATCCGAGATGGAAAAACATAACAAAAGAAGAAAAGTTTCCCAAAACTAATAAATTTTTTTGATTTTGGGCTCTAAAAAGGGCACAGTGACGTAAGTTTGGTGCCCCCGTTGTAGAGCTCTCGAAGAGCTTTCCAACGGTATGTTGTGCACCATGTAACTCCTTACGGATCAAAAGTTATGGGCATCGGAGCAACGGAGACCTGGTCACAAGCCCCACGCCATCGGTATGTTGGCCCAGCCTTTACGTGAAGCGAAGTTATCTTGACCAAGGTACCGTGGGATTCGGTAATAGAAATGTGATGGATAAAGTATCTTGGCAACCCTAACCGAGGCAAAAAAAATTTTGAAAATGAGGGGTGCAACACGAGGACTTCCTAGGGGGTCACCCATCCTAGTACTACTCTCGCCCAAGCACGCTTAACTTCGGAGTTCTGATGGGATCCGGTGCATTAGTGCTGGTATGATCGCACCCGTCTTGTTGTGGGCACAAATCCTTCATGTGCTGATGGTTCACAATCCCAGTCCAGAGAAATGGCCCATTCAAAAGGCCCAATGGGCTTAACGACAACCCATCTGCTTCAACAACGTAGCATCCTCATAAAACGTGATATCAATGCGTTGTAGGGCCCTATAATATCCCGTGAGTTAAGTTGTCGTCCTTTTAACAACTCACGACGTATGATTCTGGACAAAAAAACAATGCAAAAGAAGAAAAGTGGCCTAAAACTGATGAAAACTTTTGATTTTGGGCTCTGAAAATAGGCGCAGCTAAGCTGGCTTGCTGCTATCGTCGTAGAGCTCTCGGAGAGCTTTCCAACGGTATGCTGTGTGTCGCCTAACTCCTTACGGATTAAACGTTATAGGCACCGGAGCGACGGAGACCTAGTCACAAGCCCCACGCCCTCCGTTTGCGGGCAAAAAAAATTGAAAAGTGGGGGTGCAACACAAGGACTTCCCTGGGGGTCACAAATTCTAGTACTACTCTCGCCCAAGCACGCTTAACTTCGGAGTTCTGATGGGATCCCATACATTAGTACTAGTATGATAGTACCCGTCATGTTGTGGGCACAAATCCTTTATGTTTTGACGGTTCACAGTCCCAACCCAGAGAGATGGCCCATTCAAAAGGCCCAAAGGGTTTAACAACAACCCATCCACTTCAACAACGCAGCATCCTCGCAAGATGTGATATCGACGCGTTGTAGGGCCCTCTAATGTCCTGCGAGTTGGGTTGTCATCCTTTGAATAGCTCACAACGTACAATCCGGGATGAAAAAACAGAGCAAAAGAAGAAACGAGTCCTAAAACTAATGAAAACGTTCGATTTTGGGCTCTAAAAAGGGCACAGTCGAGCAGGCTTGCTGCCCTGGTCGTAGAGCTCTCGAAGAGCTTTCCAACGGTATGCTGTGCGCCGCGTAACTTCTTACGGATTAAAAGTTATAGGCATCGGAGCGACGGAGACCTGGTCACAAGCCCCACGCCCTCGATTTGCGGGCCCAGCCTCTACGTGAAGCGAAGTTGTCTTGCCTTAGGTGCCGTAGGATTCCGTAACTAAAATGTGGTGGATAAAGTATCTTGGCAACCCTAACCGGGGCAAAAGAAATTGAAAATGGGGGGTAATACATGGGGACTTCCCAGGGGGTCACCCATCCTAGTACTACTCTCGCCCAAGAACGCTTAACTTCGGAGTTCTGATGGGATCTGGTCCATTAGTGCTGGTATGATCGCACCCGTCATGTTGTTGGCACAAATCCTTTATGTGTTAACGGTTCACAGTCCCAGCCTAGGGAGATGGCCCATTCAAAAGGCCCAATGGGATTAACGACTACCCATCCGCTTCAACAGTATAGCATCCTTGCAAGATGTGATATCGACGCGTTGTAAGGCCTTGTAATATCCTTCGAGTTAGGTTGTCGTCCTTTTAACAGCTCCCAAAGTACGATCCGGGACAAAAAAATAGAGCATAAGAAGAAAAGTAGCCCGAAACTGATGAAAACGTTTGATTTTGGGCTCTAAAAATAGACGCAGCTAAGTAGGCTTGCTGCCCCCGTCGTAGAGCTCTCGAAGGGCTTTCCAACGGTATGCTGTGCGTCGCGTAACTCCGTACGAATTAAAAGTTATGGGCATCGGAGCGACGAAGACCTGGCCACAAGCCCCACGCCCTCGGTTTGCGGGCCCAGCCTTTATGTGAAGCGAAGTTGTCTTGCCCAAGGTGCCGTGGGATTCGGTAATAGAAATGTGGTGGATAAAGTATCTCGGCAACCCTAACTGGGGCAAAAAAAATTGAAAAGCAGGAGTACAACACTAGGACTACCTAGAGGGTCACACATCCAAGTACTACGCTCGCCCAAGCACGCTTAACTTCGAAGTTCTGATGGGATCCGGTGCATTAGTGCTGGAATGATCGAACACGTCATGTTGTGGGCACAAATCCTTTATGTGTTGACGGTTCACAGTCCCAGCCTAGAGAAATGGCCCATTCAAAATGCCCAATGGGCTTAACGACAACCCAACTGTGTCAATAATGCAGCATCATCGCAAGACGTGATATAGACCCGTTGTAAGGCCCAGTAATATCCAGCGAGTTTGGTTGTCATCCTTTTAACAACTCATGACGTACGATCCGGGATGAAAAAATAGTGCAAAAGAATAATAGTGGCCTGAAACTGATGAAATCATTCAATTTTGGGCTCTAAAAACAGGCGCAGCTAAGCTAGCTTGCTGACCCCGTTGTAGAGCTCTCAGAGAGCTTTCCAACGGTATGCTGTTCATCGCGTAACTGCTTACGGATTAAACGTTATGGGCACCGGAGCGACGGAGACTTGGTCACAAGCCTTACGCCCTCAGTTTGTGGGCACGGCCTCTACTTGAAGCGAAGTTGTCTTGCCCAAGGTGCCGTGGGATTCGGTAATAGAAATGTGGTGGATAAAGTATCTTGGCAACCCTAACCGAGGCCAAAAAAATTGAAAAGAGGGGGTGCAACACGAGGACTTCCCAGGGGGTCACCCATCCTAGTACTACTCTCGCTCTAGCATGCTTATCTTCGGAGTTCTGATGGGATCCGGTACATTAGTGCTACCATGATCGTACCCCTCATGTTTTGGGCACAAATCCTTTATGTGTTGACGGTTCACAGTCCCAGCCCAGAGAGATGGCCCATTCAAAAGGCCCAATGGGCTTAACGATAACCCATCCGCTTCAACAACATAGAATCCTTGCAAGACATGATATCGACACGTTGTAGGGCTCTCTAATGTCCTGCGAGTTAGGTTGTCGTCCTTTTAACAGCTCATGTCGTACGATCCGAGATGGAAAAACATAACAAAAGAAGAAAAGTTTCCCAAAACTAATAAAAATTTTTGATTTTGGGCTCTAAAAAGGGCACAGTGACGTAAGTTTGGTGCCCCCGTTGTAGAGCTCTCGAAGAGCTTTCCAACGGTATGTTGTGCACCATGTAACTCCTTACGGATCAAAAGTTATGGGCATCGGAGCAACGGAGACCTGGTCACAAGCCCCACGCCATCGGTATGTTGGCCCAGCCTTTACGTGAAGCGAAGTTATCTTGACCAAGGTACCGTGGGATTCGGTAATAGAAATGTGATGGATAAAGTATCTTGGCAACCCTAACCGAGGCAAAAAAAATTTTGAAAATGAGGGGTGCAACACGAGGACTTCCTAGGGGGTCACCCATCCTAGTACTACTCTCGCCCAAGCACGCTTAACTTCGGAGTTCTGATGGGATCCGGTGCATTAGTGATGGTATGATCGCATCCGTCATGTTGTGGGCACAAATCCTTTATGCACAAATCCTTTATGTATTGACGGTTCACAGTCCCAGCCCAGAGAGATGGCCCATTCAAAAGGCCCAAAGGGCTTAACGACAACCCATCCCCTTCAACAATGCAGCATCCTCGCAAGACGTGATATCGACGCATTGTAGGGCCCTCTAATGTCCTGTGGGTTAGGTTGTCGTCCTTTTAGCAGCTCACAACGTACGATCCGGGACAGAAAAATAGAGCAAAAGAAGAAAAGAGGCTCGAAACTGATGAAAACGTTTGACTTTGGGCTCCAAAAAAGGGCACAGTCAAGCAGGCTTGCTGCACCCGACGTACAGCTCTCGAAGAGCTTTCCAACTGCATGCTGTGCGCCGCGTAACTCCTTACGGATCAAAAGTTATGGGCACTGGAGTGACGGAGACCAGGTCACAAGCCCTAAGCCCTCGGTTTACGGGCCCAGCCTCTACGTGAAGAGAAGTTGTCTTGCCAAGGTGCCGTGGGATTCGGTAATAGAAATGTGGTGGATAAAGTATCTTGGCAACCCTAACCGGGGCAAACAAAATTGAGAAGGTGGTGCAACACGAGGACTTCCTAAGGGGTCACCCATCGTAGTACTACTCTCGCCCAAGCACGCTTGACTACAGAGTTCTGATGGGATCTGATGCATTAGTGCTGGTATGATCGCACCCATCATGTTATGGGCGCAAATCCTTTATGTGTTGATGGTTCACAGCCCCAGCCCAGAGAGAAGGCCCATTCAAAAGGCCCAAAGGGCTTAACGACAACCCATCCACTCTAACAACGCAGCATCCTCGCAAGATATGATATCGACGTGTTGTAAGGCCCTCTAATGCCTTGCGAGTTAGGTTGTCGTCCTTTTAACAGCTCACGACGTACGATCCAGAATGAAGAAATAGAGCAAAAGAAGAAAAGTGTCCCGAAACTGATGAAAACGTTCAATTTTATGCTCTGAAAATCGGAGCAGACGAGCATGCTTGTTACCCCCGTCGTAGAGCTCTCGGTGAGCTTTCCAACGGTATGTTGTGCACCGCGTAACTCCTTACAGATTAAAAGTTATGGGAATCGGAGGGACGGAGACCTGGTCACAAGCCCCACGCCCTCGATTTGCAGGCCCAGCCTCTACGTGAAGCGAAGTTGTCTTGCCCTAGGTGCCGTAGGATTCGGTAATAAAAATGTGGTGGATAAAGTATCTTGGTAACGCTAACCGGAGCAAAAAAATTTGAAAAGGGGGGGTGCAACACGAGGACTTCCTAGGGGGTCACCCATCCTAGTACTACTCTCGCTAAAGAACGCTTAACATCAGAGTTCTGATGGGATCCGGTGCATTAGTGCTGCTATGATAGAACCCGTCATGTTGTTGTCACAAATCTTTTATGTGTTGACGGTTCACAGTCCCAGCTCAGAGAGATGGCCCATTCAAAAGGCCCAATGGGCTCAACGACAACCTATTCGCTTTAATAATGTAGCATCCGTGCAAGACGTGATATCGACACGTTGTAAGGCCCTGTAATATCCCGCTAGTTAGGTCGTCTTCCTTTTAACAGCTCACGAATTACGACTCGCGACGAAAAAACAGAGCGAAAGAAGAAAAGTGGCCCGAAACTGATGAAAATGTTCAATTTTGGGCTCTACAAACGGGCCCAGCCAAGCAGGCTTTCTACCTTCGTCGTAGAGCTCTCGGAGAGCTTCCAATGGTATGCTATACGTCGCGTAACTCCTTACAGATTAAAAGTTATGGGCACCAGAGCGGCAGAGACCTGGTCATAAGCCCAATGCCATAGGTTTGTTGGCCCAGCCTCTACGTGAAGCGAAGGTATCTTGCCCAAGGTGCCATGGGATTCGGTAATAGAAATATGGTGGATAAAGTATCTTGGCAACCCTAACCGGGGCAAAAAAAATTGAAAATGGGGGGTGCAACACGAGGACTTCCCTAGGGGTCACCCATCCTAGTACTACTCTCGCCCAAGCACGCTTATCTTCGAAGTTCTGATGGGATCCGGTGCATTAGTGCTGGTATGATCGCACCCGTCATGTTGTGGGCACAAATCGTTTATGTGTTGATGGTTCACAGCCCCATCCTAGAGAGATGGCCCATTAAAAGGCCAATGGGCTTAACGACGACCCATCCGCTTCAACAAAGCAACATCCTCGCAAGACGTGATATCGACCCGTTGTAGGGCCCTCTAATGTCTTGCAAGTTAGGTTGTCGTCCTTTTAACAGCTCATGTCGTACGATCCGAGACGGAAAAACATAGGAAAAGAAGAAAAGAGTCCCGGAACTGATGAAAATGTTCAATTTTAGGCTCTAAAAAAGGGCCCAGCCAAGCAGGCTTGCTGCCCGCGTCGAAGAGCTCTCGAAGAGCTTTCCAACAATATGCTTTGCGCCATGTAACTACTTACGGATCAAAAGTTATGGGCCCCCGGAGCGTCGGAGACCTGGTCACAAGCCCCACGCCATCGGTTTGCTGGCCCAGCCTCTACATGAAGCGAAGTTGTCTTGCCCAAGGTACCGTGGGATTCGGTATTAGAAATGTGGTGGATAAAATATCTTGGCAACCTTAACCGGGGCAAAAAAAATTGAAAAGAGGGGGTGCAACACGAGGACTTCCCAAGGGTTCACCCATCCTAGTACTACTCTCGCCCAACCACGCTTAACTTCGGAGTTCTGATGGGATCCGGTTCATTATTCCTGGTCTGATCGCACCCGTTATGTTGCGGGCACAAATCCTTTATGTGTTGAAAGCTCACAGTCCTAGCCCAGAGAGATGGCCCATTCAAAAGGCCCAAAGGGCTTAACGACAACCCATCCACTTCAACAACGCAACATCCTCGTAAGATGTGATATCGACGCGTTGAAGGGCCCTCTAATGTCCCGCGAGTTAGGTTGTCGTCCATTTAACAACTCATAACGTAAGATCCGGGACGAAAAAAAAGAGCAAAAGTAGAAAAGAGGCTCGAAACTGATGAAAACGTTCAATTTTGGGCTCCAAAAAGTGGCACAGCCGAGCAGGGTTGCTGCCCCCATCGTAGAGCTCTCAGAGAGCTTTCCAACTGTATGTTGTGCGCCGCGTAACTCCTTACGGATCAAAAGTTATGGGCACTGGAGCGACGGAGACCTGGTCACAAGCCATACGCCCTCGGTTTGCGGGCCTAGCCTCTACATGAAGAGATGTTGTCTTGCCCAAGGTGCCGTGGGATTCGGTAATAGAAATTTGGTGGATAAAGTATCTTGGCAACCCTAACCGGGGCAAAAAAAATTGAGAAGGGGGGTGCAACACGAGGACTTCCCAGGGGGTCACCCATCCTAGTACTACTCTTGCCCAAGCACGATTAACTTTAGAGTTCTGATGGGATCCGGTGCATTAATACTGGTATGATCGCACCCGTCATGTTGTAGGCACAAATCCTTTAAGTGTTGATGGTTCACAGTCCCAGCCCAGAGAGAAGGCCCATTCAAAAGGCCCAAAGGGCTTAACGACAACCCATCCACTTCGACAACGCAGCATCCTTGCAAGACGTGATATCGATGCGTTGTAGGGCCCTCTAATGTCCCACGAGTTAGGTTGTCATCCTTTTAACAGCTCACAACGTATGATACCGGACGGAAAAATAGAGTAAAAGTAGAAAAGAGGCTCGAAACTGGTGAAAACGTTCGATTTTGGGCTCCAAAAAAGGGCACAGCCTAGCAAGCTTGCTGCCCCCGTCGTAAGTCTCTTGGGGAGCTTTCGAACGGTATTCTGTGCGTCATGTAACTCCTTACGGATCAAAAGTTATGGGCACCGGAGTGACGGAGACCTAGTCACAAGCCCCACGCCCTCAGTTTGTGGGCCCAACCTCTACGTGAAGCGAAGTTGTCTTGCCCAAGGTGCAGTGGGATTCGGTAATAGAAAGGTGGAGGATAAAGTATCTTGGAAACCATAACCGAGGCAAAAAAAATTGGAAATGGGGGGTGCAGCACAAGGACTTCCCAGGGGGAAACCCATCCTAGTACTACTCTCGCCCAAGCACGCTTAACTTCGGAGTTCTGATAGGATTCGGTGCATTAGTGCTTGTATGATCGCACCCGTCATGTTGTGGGCACAAATCCTTTATGTGTTGACGGTTCACAGTCCCAGCACAGAGAGAAGGCCCATTCAAACGGCCCAAAGGGCTTAACGACAACCAATCTACTTCAACAACACAACATCCTCACAAGACGTGATATCAATGCGTTGTAAGGCCCTCTAATGTCCCTTGAGTTAGGTTATCATCCTTTTAATAGCTCACTACATACGATCCGAGACGAAAAAAAGTGTAAAAGAAGAAAAGAGGCTCAAAACTGATGAAAATGTTCGATTTTGGGCTTCAAAAATAGGCACAGCCAAGCTGGCTTGCTGCCCTCGTCGTAGAGCTCTCGAAGAGCTTTCCAACAGTATGTTGTGCGCTGCATAACTCCTTACGGATCAAAAGTTATGGGCACCGGAGTGACGAAGACCGGGTCACAAGCCCTACGCCCTTGGTTTGCGGTCCCAGCCTCTACGTGAAGCGAAGTTGTCTTGCCCAAGGTGCCGTGGGATTCGGTAATAGAAATGTGGTGGATAAAGTATCTTGGAAACCCTAACCGAGGCAAAAAAAAATTGAAAAGCGGTGTGCAACACGAGGACTTCCAAGGGGGTCAACCATCGTAGTGCTACTCTCCCCCAAGCACGCTTAACTTCAGAGATCTAATGGGATCCGGTGCATTAGTGCTGGTATGATCGCACCCGTCATGATGAGGGCACAAATCCTGTATGTGTTGACGGTTCACAGTCCCAGCCCAGAGAGATGGCCGATTCAAAAGGCCCAATGGGCTTAACAACAACCTATCCGCTTTAACAATGTAGGATCCTTGTAAGACGTGATATCTACGCGATGTAGGGCCCTGTAATATCTGGTGAGTTAGGTTGTCCTCTTTTTAACAGCTCATGACGTACGATCCAGGATGGAAAAATAGAGCAAAAGAAGAAAAGTGGCCCGAAACTAATGAAAACGTTCAATTTTGAGCTCCGAAAATAGGCACAGCCAAGCAGGCTTGATGCCTCTGTCGTAGAGCTCTCGGAGAGCTTTCAAACGGTATACTGTGCACCGCGTAACTCCTTACGGATTAAAAGTTATGGGCACCGGAGCGAGGGAAACTTGTTCACATGCCCTATGCCGTCGATTTGTTGGCCCAGCCTCTACGTGAAGCGAAGTTGACTTGCCCAAGGTGCTGTGCGATTCGGTAATAGAAATGTGGTGGATAAAGTATCTTGGCAACCCTAACCGGGGCAAAAAAAATTGAAATGGGGGGGGGGGGTACAACACGAGGACTTCCCACGGGGTCACCGATCCTAGTACTACTCTCGCCCAAGCACGCTTGACTTCATAGTTCTAATGGGATGCGGTGTATTAGTGCGGGTATGATCGCACCCGTCATGTTGTGGGCACAAATCCTTTATGTGTTGACGGTTCACAGTCCCAGCCCAGAGAGATGGCCCATTCAAAAGGCCCAATGGGCTTAACGACAACCCATCCGCCTCAACAGAGTGGCATGCTCGGAAGATGTGATATCGACGCATTGTAAGGCCCATTAATATCCAACGAGTTAGGTTGTCGTCCTTTTAACAGCTCACGACGTGTGATCCGGGATGAAAAAATAGAGCAAAAGAAGAAAAGTGGGATGAAACTGATAAAAACGTTCGATTTTGGGCTCTAAAAATAGGCGCAGATATGTTGGCATGCTGCCCCCGTTGTAGAGCTCTCGGAAAGCTTTCCAACGGTATGTTGTGCATTGCGTAACTCCTTACCGATTAAACGTTATGGGTACCGGAGGGACGGAGACCTGGTCACAAGCCCCACACCCTCGGTTTGCGGGCCCAGCCTCTACGTGAAGCGAAGTTGTTTTGCCCAAGGTGCCGTGCGATTCGGTAATAGAAATATGGTGGATAAGGTATCTTGGCAACCCTAACTGGGGCAAAAAAAATTAAAAAGGGAGGGTGCAACTCGGGGACTTCCAAGGGGGTTACCCATCCCAGTACTACTCTCGCCCTAGCACGCTTATCTTCGTAGTTTTGATGGGATCCGCTATATTAGTGCTGGTATGATCGCACCCGTCATGTTTTGGGCACAAATCCTTTATGTGTTGATGGTTCACAGTCCAGCCTAGAGAGATGGCCCATTCAAAAGGCCCAATGGGCTTAACGACAACCCGTCCGCTTCAACAACACAACAACCTCGAAAGACGTGATATCAACGCGTTGTAGGGCCCTCTAATGTCCTGCGAGTTAGGTTGTCGTCCTTTTAACAGCTCATGTTGTATGATTCGAGACGAAAAAACATAGTAAAAGAAGAAAAGTGGCCCAAAACTGATGAAAATGTTCAATTTTGGGCTCTAAAAACGGGCGTATCCAAGCAGATATGCTGCCCCCATTGTAGAGCTCTCGAAGAGCTTTCCAACGGTATGCTGTGCACCACGTAACTCCCTACGGATCAAAAGTTATGGGAACCGGAGCGACGGAGACCTGGTCACAAGCCCTATGCCCTCGGTTTGCGAGCCCAGCCTCTACGTGAAGCGAAGTTGTCTTGTCCAAAGTGCCGTGGGATTCAATATTCGAAATGTGGTGGATAAAGTATCTTGGCAACCCTAACCGAGGCAAAAAAAATTGAAAATGGGGGGTGCAACACGAGGACTTTCCACGGGGTCACCCATTCTTGTACTACTCTCGCCCAAGCATGCTTAACTTTGGAGTTCTGATGAGATCCGGTGCATTAGTGCTGGTATCATCGCACTCGTCATGTTGTGGGTACAAATCCTTTATGTGTTGACGGTTCACAGTCCCAGCCCAGAGATATGGCCCATTCAAAAGGCCCAAAGGGTTTAACGACAACCCATCCACTTCAACAACGTAGCATCCTCGCAAGACATGATATCGATGCGTTGTAGGGCCCTCTAATGTCCCGTGAGTTACGTTGTCGTCCTTTTAACAGGTCACAACGTACGATCCGGGACGGAAAAACAGAGCAAAAGAAGAAAAGAGGCTTGAAACTGATAAAAATGTTCGATTTTGGTCTCCAAAAAGGGGCACAACCGAGAAGGCTTACTGCCCCCGCCGTAGGGCTCTCGGAGAGCTTTCCAACGGTATACTGTGCACTGGGTAACTTCTTACGGATCAAAAGTTATGGGCACCGGAGCGACACAGACCTGGTTACAAGCCCTATGCCCTCGGTTTGCGGGCCGAGCCTCTACGTGAAGTGAAGTTGTCTTGCCCAAGTTGCGGTGAGATTCGGTAATATAAATGTGGAGGATAAAGTATATTGGCAACCCTAACCGGGGCAAAAAAAATTGAAAAACGGGTTGCAACACGAGGACTTCCTAGGGGGTCACCCATCATCGCACTACTCTCGCCCAAGCACGCTTAACATCGGAGTTCTAATGGGATCCGGTGCATTAGTGCTGGTATGATCGCACCCGTCATGTTGTGGGCATAAATCCTTTATGTGTTGACGGTTCACAGTCCCAGCCCAGAGAGATGGCCCATTCAAAAGGCCCAAAGGGCTTAACGACAACCCATCCACTTCAACAACGCAGCATCCCCGCAAGACGAGATATCAACACGTTGTAGGGCCCTATAATATCCCGTGAGTTAGGTTGTCGTCCTTTTAACAGCTCAAGACGTACGATCCGGGATGGAAAAAAAGAGCAAAAGAGAAAAAGTGGTCCGAAACTGATGAAAATGTTCGATTTTGTTCTCCGAAAACAGGCGCAGCTGTAACACCCCGATCCTTCTCGAGACCGGGAGTTCTATCAATCGATCTAATCACAACCCAAACCAAACCCGGGCATAAATTTTCAGGAAAAAACGGACGGAGTCTCCCCTGTTTCTAGGCGAAATGTAAAACCTGGAATAGCATATAAATGGACCAACACCGTGTCTAACATTCAACCACCTCAAGGCCATCCGAGCCTTGGTTCTCAACTACTAAACACAGCATATAAATATACATTTCCAGTTTAAAAACTAACCTATCTCTTTACATCTTTTACAAGAACATTCAAACTTGACATTTAATCCATACTAATCTACTGCATAAAATATACTATCATACCATTCTCACTATTTTCTTTTAGACAATTACAAATGTGCATCGAGGTTAACTATACTACTGAATACATAACTAGCTTATCAATCTACCTCAACTACTTAGCTAGATTAAATTACATTTCTTTTAACAATAATTACATACAACATATGAAAGCACATATCTTTGCAACTTCGACACTCAAGCCACAAAGGCACGCAAGACAACTCCTCAGGCACGAACTTTCACATAATCACGAACTTTCCAACTAACATGGCATTTCCTAAAATGTGGTGGTGAGGAGTGAGTATACACAACACGTATACTCAGTGAGGGCAAGACAGATATCGAGTTGGAGAGAAAGAAAGTCGTGCAATGCAATTAGTCACAACTAAGCAATAAAGTCAATAGGAAAGCATTCAATACAAATGTCAATATATTAAACATTCAAGAAAGCATTAACACAACCATTCAAAGCTATACCACACTCTGAAGGCTATGGTTCACTCTTACGAGCAATATACCATTTCACGAACGATACATCAATCTCGAGCTTGATGTGACAACGATGAAAATAAGCGCGCAACCATCTTATAACACCAGTTTGGAATACCCCGGAAGTATCCATCAATTCTACGACCCAAATTTCCCTGGGAGGCAACCCAAGCAAGAAAAGGGAATAGCAGCGGAGCTAGAGCAACCAACACTGGCAACCCGAGGCTACCCAGAGAGGCCCATCACTCACGCGCGAGACACTATGCAATGCAAGACTCGATACAAGGCAATAAACGAGCGATAGCACAACAATACAATATAGTGACAACAACTGAGATAACGAGAAATCACAAACAATACTAGCATTCAACTAACTTTTCAAGCATAACAAGCAATAATAAGCTACAATAACACCAATTAAACAAGTATATCAAGCAACCCTAAGCATTCTATAGGCATAATATCAAGATAACAAGCAAAATCACAAATCGGCCCCAACTAACAAAACACTACCATTTCCAAACAAGCCACGAGTTCTGGAAACCGACTTCACCAACCCTCCTAGGTCACCATAAGGCACGTCTAAGGACCCCAAAACCCTACTTTACCCTAGAATTCACGCAAAGTCCCGATTTCCCCCTTTGCTCGTTTGAACTACAACTATACCAACCAAACACCCAACCAACGCCATAATCGCACCAAAAGTGCTTCCATGGCCTCCCGAAACAATGCCAATACGCAAAATGAGAAAACGCCAAACTCGACCTAAACGACCACGACTTTCACTAAGCCTTTTTTCTTCATTTTTCCATTACACATTCCAATTAAACCATGCAGTTAGGCATTCTAGCATATCTAGCATCTTCCTACATCAACAGAACGTGTAACGGAGCAACTTCATCGAAACAAGGGTTTACTATTCACTAATTACTATTCATTAATCAATTTAAATTGCAATTTTGATTTTCAACCGCAGAAAATGCTAAAAAGCTATAAATACATGTTCTACAATCAAACAAGGAACATTATTTAAGCAACAAAATGATTAAAACAACAATCTATGCATAAGTTCTAAAAATTAAAGTTTAGACATACATTTTTCAAATGCGCAAATAACGATGAAACCCTCACCTTAGACGCTCCTAGACGCTAGGAAAACCTCGTAGGATGCCTCGGAAACCACCCCGTGCAAGCTCACGCGAAAAATCAAAGAATTGAAGTTGAAAGGTTTTTTTTTTCTTCCTTGTTTATTTTCGGCCATAGCAACCTGTTTTCCAGCTTTTGTTCTTTTTTTAGTTTGCATTGCTATAAGTTAAATAAGGTGACAAGGTCAATGGTCAAGCTCCTTGGTCAAACCAACTTAAGAATTGGTCAAACTAGCCTATTTTCATGCATTTTTAAGCTAAAACAACTAAGGAAATGTTAATTCTAGCTAACAACAATTAAATTATAAAATTTAAGGCACTAAAATACTAGTTTCACTATTTGCTGAGGACTAGAAAATATTCTCTAGCTATCGCTCCCGAAATGCAATGCACGTTGCGACAGCAAAAAAGTAACAATTAAATCTCAAAGAATCTATGAAATATATCATTTTTGGAAAGCATCACAGTTTAAAATTTACTCCGGCTCAGAGCTACTTTTTTATTTAATTGAAATCCGAGCATTTAAGTGCAAGAAAAATAAAACCGATTGACACAAATATGAAAAGTAGTTGATATTCTGTTAATATGATTAGCTCAGGTATTATTCTAGTTACTTCTAAATGAAATATGAAAGTAAAACAACAAATAAATGTTTAACTAAAAATAAACACAAATTCAATGCCAACATTTAAGATATCACTTAGTTAAATGCAATTAAATGCCATTAAATGCATGCCGGGCTCGGGTTATCACAGCAGCCGAGCAGGCTTGCTGCCCCCATCGTAGAGCTCTCGGAGAGCTTTCCAACGGTATGCTGTGCACCGCGTAACTCCTTGTAGATTAAAACTTATGGGCACCGGAGCGACGGAGACCTGGTCACAAGCCCCATGCCCTCGATTTGCGGGCCCAGCCTCTACGTGAAGGGTAGTTGACTTTCCCAAGGTGCCGTGGGATTCGGTAATAGAAATGTGGTGGGTAAAGTGTCTTGACAACCCTAACCGGGGAAAAAATTTTGAAAAGGGGAGCGTGCAACACGAGGACTTCCCAGGGGGTCACCCATCCTAGTACTACTCTTGCCCAGGCACACTTAACTTCGGAGTTCTGATGGGATACGGTGCATTAGTGTGGGTATGATCGCACCGGTCATGTTGTGGGCACAAATCCTTTATGTGTTGACGGTTCACAGTCCCAACCTAGAGAGATGGCCCATTCAAAAGACCCAATGGGCTTAACGACAACCCATCCGTTTCAACAGTGCAACATCCTCACAAGACGTGATATCGATGCATTGTAAGGCCTAGTAATATCCACCAAGTTAGGTTGTCGTCCTTTTAACAGCTCACGACGTATGATCTGGGACGAAAAAATATAGCAAAAGAAGAAAAGTGACTGAAAACTAATGAAAACGTTCGATTTTGGGCTCTGAAAATAGGCGCAGCATAGCTGGCTTGCTGCCCTTGTCGTAGAGCTCTTGATGTGCTTTCCAACGGTATGCTATGCACCGCGTAACCCCTTACAGATCAAAAGTTATGGGCACCAGAGCAACGGAGACTTGGTCACAAGCCCTACACCCTCGGTTTGCGAGCCCAACCTCTACGTGAAGCGAAGTTGTCTTGCCCAAGGTGTCGTGGGATTCGGTAATAGAAATATGGTGGATAAAGTATCTTGGCAACCTTAATCGGGACAAAAAAATTGAAAAGGGGGGGTGCAACGCGAGGACTTGCCAGGGGGTCACCCATCCTAGTACTAATCTCGCCCAAGCACGCTTAACTTCGGAGTTCTGATGAGATCTGGTGCATTAGTGCTGGTATCATCACACCCGTCATGTTGTGGGTACAAATCCTTTATGTGTTGACGGTTTATAGTCCCAACCCAGAGATATGGCCCATTCAAAAGGCCCAAAGGGCTTAACGACAACCCATCCACTTCAAAACCGCAGCATCCTCGCAAGACGTGATATCGATGCGTTGTAGGGCCCTCTAATGTCCCATGAGTTACGTTGTCATCCTTTTAATAGCACACAACGTACGATCCACAACAAAAAAATAGAGCAAAAGAAGAAAAGAGGCTAGAAACTGATAAAAATGTTAGATTTTGGTATCCAAAAAGGGGCACAACTGAGCAGGCTTGTCGCCCCCGTCGTAGAGCTCTCGGAGAGATTTCCAACGGTATGCTGTGCACGGCGTAACTCCTTAAGGATCAAAAGTTATGGGCACCGGAGCGACAGAGACCTGGTTACAAGCCCTACGCCCTTGGTTTGCGGGCCGAGCCTCTACGTTAAGCGAAGTTGTCTTGCCCAAGGTGCGGTGAGATTCGGTAATATAAATGTGTTGGATAAGGTATCTTGGCAACCCTAACCGGGGCAAAAAAATTTGAAAAGCGGGTTGCAACAAGAGGATTTCCCAGGGGGTCACCCATCCTCGCACTACTCTCGCCCAAGCACGCTTAACATTGGAGTTCTAATGGGATCCGGTGCATTAGTGCTGGTATGATCGCACCCGTCATGTTGTGGGCATAAATCCTTTATGTGTTGACGGTTCACAGTCCCAGCCCAGAGAAATGGCCCATTCAGAAGGCCCAAAGGGCTTAACGACAACCCATCTACTTCAACAACGCAGCATCCCCGTAAGACGAGATATCAACATGTTTTTGGGCCCTGTAATATACCGTGAGTTAGGTTGTCGTCCTTTTAATAGCTCACGACGTACGATTCGGGATGGAAAAAAAGGGCAAATGAGAAAAAGTGGCCCGAAAATGATGAAAATGTTCGATTTTGTGCTCTGAAAACTGGCGCAACCGAGCAGGCTTGCTGCCCCCGTCGTAGAGATCGCGGAGAGCTTTCCAACGGTATGTTGTGCACCGCGTAACTGCTTACAAATTAAAAGTTATGGGCACCGGAGCGACGGAGACCTGGTCACAAGCCCCATGCCCTCGACTTGCGGGCCCAGCCTCTCTATGAAGCGAAGTTGACTTGCCCAAGGTGCCGTGGGATTCGGTAATAGAAATGTGGTGGATAAAGTATCTTGGCAACCCTAACCGGGGAAAAAAATTGAAAAGGGGGAGGGGGTGCAACACGAGGACTTCCTAGGGGGTTACCCATCCTAGTACTACTCTTGCCCAAACACGCTTAACTTTGGAGTTCTGATGGGATCCGGTGCGTTAGTGCAGGTATGATCGCACCGGTCATGTTGTGGGCACAAATCCTTTATGTGTTGACGGTTCACAGTCCCAGCCTAGAGAGATGGCCCATTCAAAAGGCCCAATGGGCTTAACGACAACCCATCCATTTCAACAGCGCAGCATCCTCACAAGACGTGATATTGACACGTTGTAAGGCCCAGTAATATCCACCGAGTCAGGTTGTCGTCCTTTTAACAGCTCACGACGTACGATCCGGGATGAAAAAATAGAGCAAAAGAAGAAAAGCGGCCGGAAACTAATGAAAACATTCGATTTTGGGCTCTGAAAATAGGCGCATCATAGTTGGCTTGCTGCCCCTGTCATAGAGCTCTTGATGTGCTTTCCAATGGTCTGCTATGCGCCGCGTAACTCCTTACAGATCAAAAGTTATGAGCACCAGAGCGACGGAGACCTGGTCACAAGCCCTACGCCCTCGGTTTGCGGGCCCAGCCACTACGTGAAGCGAAGTTGTCTTGCCCAAGGTGTCGTGGGATTCGGTAATAGAAATATGGTGGATAAAGAATCTTGGCAACCTTAATCGGGGCAAAAAAAATTGAAAAGGGGGGGGGGAGGGGGGCGGGGTGCAACGCAAGGACTTGCCAGGGGGTCACCCATCCTAGTACTACTCTCACCCAAGCACGCTTAACTTCGGGGTTTTGATGGGATCCAGAGCATTATTGCTGGTATGATCGCACCCGTCATGTTGAGGGCACAAATCCTTTATGCGTTGACGGTTCACAGTCCCAGCACTGAGAGATGGCCCATTCAAAAGGCCCAATGGCGTTAATGACAACCCATCCACTTCAACAACACAGTAACCTCGTAAGACGTGATATCGACGCATTGTAGGGCCCTGTAATATCCCCCGAGTTAGGTTGTAGTCCATTTAACAGCTCATGACGTACGATCCGAGTTGAAAAAATAGAGCAAAAGATGAAAAATAGCCCGAAACTGATGAAAATGTTCGATTTTGGGCTCCAAAAATAGGCGCAGGCAAGTAGGCTTGCTGCCCCCATCGTAGAGCTCTTGTAGAGCTTTCCAACGGTATGCTGTGCGCCGCGTAACTCCTTACGGATCAAAAGTTATGGGCAACAGAGCGACGGAGACCTGGTCACAAGTCCTACGCCCTCGGTTTGCGGACCCAGCCTCTACGTGAATTGAAGTTGTCTTGCCCATGGTGCCGTGGGATTCGGTAATAGAAATGTGGTGGATAAAGTATCTCGGAAACCCTAACCGGGGCAAAAAAAATTGAAAAGGGGGATGCAACACGAGGACTTCCTAGGGGATCACCCATCCTAGTACTACTATCGTCCAAGCACGCTTAACTTCAGAGTTCTGATGGGATCCATTGCATTAGTGCTGGTATGATTGCACCCGTAATGTTGAGGGCACAAATCCTTTATGTGTTGACGGTTCACAGTCCCAGCCCAGAGAGATGGCCCATTCAAAAGGCCCAATGGGCTTAATGACAACCCTTCTGCTTCAACAACATAGCATCCTCGTAAGACGTGATATATACACATTGTAGGGCCCTAAAATATCCCACGAGTTAGGTTGTCGTCTTTGTAACAGCTCATGTCGTACGCTTCGGGATAGAAAAATAGAGCAAAGGAAGAAAAATGGCCCAAAATTGAAGAAAATGTTCAATTTTGGGCTCTGAAAATAGGCACAGCCAAGCAGGCTTTCTGCCCATGTCGTAGAGCTCTCGGAGGGCTTTCCAACGGTATGCTGTGCGCCGCGTAACTCCTTACGGATTAAAAGTTATGGGCACTGGTGCGACGGAGACTTGGTCACAAGCCCCACGCCCTCGGTTTGCTGGCCCAGCCTCTACGTGAAGCGAACTTGCCTTGGGAATAGGTAATAGAAATGTGGTGGATAAAGTATCTTGGCAACCCTAATCGGGGAAAAAAAAATGGAAAAAGGGGAGTGCAACACGAGAACTTCCCTGGGGGTCACCCATCCTAGTACTACTCTTGCCCAAGCATGCTTAACTTCGGAGTTCTGATGGGATCCGGTGCATTAGTGTTGGTATGATCACACCCATCATGTTGTGGGCACAAATCCTTTATGTGTTGACGCTTCACAGTCCTAGCCCAGAAAGATGGCCATTCAAAAGGCCCAATGGGCTTAACGACAACCCATCTGCTTCAACAACATAGCATCCTTGCAAGACGTGATATCGACGCCTTGTAGGGCCCTGTAATATCCCGCGAGTTAGGTTGTCATCCTTTTAACAGCTCACGACGTTCGATCTGGGATGAAAAAACAAAGCAAAAGAAGAAAAGTGGACCGAAACTGAATAAAACGTTTAATTTTGGGTCCCAAAAACAGGCGCAGCCAAGTAGGCTTGCCACCCCGCATCGTAGAGCCCTCGGAGACCTTTCCAATGGCATGCTGTGCGCCGCGTGACTCCTTATGGATTAAAAGTTTTTGGCACCGGAGCGACAGAGACCTGGTCACAAGCCCCACGCCCTTTGTTTGCGGGCCCAGCCTCTACGTGAAGCGAAGTTGTCTTGCCCAAGGTGCCGTGGGATTCAGTAATAGAAATGTGGAGGATAAAGTATCTTGGCAACCCTAACTGGGGCAAAAAAATATCAAAAGGGGGGGGGGGGTGCAACACGAGGACTTCCTAGGGGGTCACCTATCCGAGTACTACTCTCGCCCAAGCACGCTTATCTTCGGAGTTCTGATGGGATCTAGCACATTAGTGCTGGTATGATCGCACCCGTCATGTTTTGGGCACAAATCCTTTATGTGTTGACGGTTCACAGTCCCAGCACAGAGAGATAGTCTATTTAAAAGGCCCAATGGGCTTAACGACAACCCATCCGCTTCAACAATGCATTATCCTTGCAAGGCCTGATATCGATGCATTGTAGGGCCCTCTAATGCCTCGCGAGTTAGGTTGTCGTCCTTTTAACAACTCATGCCGTACGATCCGAGACGAAAAAACATAGCAAAAGAAGAAAAGTGGCCCGAAACTGATGAAAATATTCGATTTTGGGATCCAAAAATGTGCGCAGCCAAGAAGGCTGGCTGCCCTCGTCGTAGAGCTCCTGAAGAGCTTTCCAACTGTATTCTGTGCGTCGTGTAACTCCTTACGGATCAAAAGTTATGGGCACCGGAGCGACAGAGTCCTAGTCACAAGCCCCACGCCTTCGGTTTGCTGGCCCAGCCTCTTCATGAAGCGAAGTTGTCTTGCCCAAGGTGCCATGGGATTCGGTAATAGAAATGTGGTGGATAAAGTATCTTGGCAACCCGAACCGGGGCAAAAAAAATTGAAAAGGGGGGGTGCAGCGCGAGGACTTCCCATGGGTCACCCATCCTAGTACTACTCTCGCCCAAACACTCTTAACTTCGGACTTTTGATGGGATCCGTTGCATTAGTGCTGGTATGATCGCACCCGTCATGTTGAGGGCACAAATCCATTATGTGTTGACGGTTCACAGTCCCAGCCCAGAGAGATGGCCCATCAAAAGGCCATTGGGCTTAACGACAACCCATCCACTTCAACAACGCAGCAACCTCGTAACACATGATATCGACGCGTTGTAGGGCTCTGTAATATCCCCCGAGTTAGGTTGTCGTCCTTTTAATAGCTCATGACGTACGATCCGGGATGAAAAAACAGAGCAAAAGAAAAAAAGTGTCCCGAAACAAATGAAAACGTTCGATTTTGGGCTCTGAAAATAGGCACAACTGAGTAGGCTTGCTACCCCTGTCGTAGAGCTCTCGGAGAGCTTTCCAACGGTATGTTATGCGCCGCGTAACTCCTTAAGGATCAAAAGTTATGGGCACTGGAGCGACGGACAACTGGTCACAAGCCCTACGCCCTCGGTTTGCGGGCCCATCCTCTACGTGAAGCAAAGTTGTCTTGCCCAAGGTGCCGTGGGATTCGGTAATAAAAATGTGGTGGATAAAGTATCTTGGCAACCCTAACCAGGGCAAAAAAAGTTGAATAGGGGGGTGCAACACAAGGACTTCCCTGGGGGTCACCCATCCTAGTACTACTCTCGCCCAAGCACGCTTAACTTCGGAGTGTTGATGGGATCCGTGCATTAGTGCTGGTATGATCGCACCCGTCATGTTAAGGGCACAAATCCTTTATGTGTTGACGGTTCATTGTCCCAACCTAGAGTGATGGCCCATTCAAAAGGCCCAATGGGCTTAACGGCAACCCATCCGCTTCAACAACGCAGCATCGTCGTAGGACATGATATCGACGCATTGTAGGGCCCTGTAATATCCCGCGAGTTAGGTTGTCATCCTTTTAACAGCTCACGACTTATGATCCGGGATGAAAAAACAGAGCTGAAGAAGAAAAATGGCCCGAAACTGATGAAAACGTTCAATTTTTGGCTGCAAAAACAGGCGCAGCCGAGCAGGGTTGCTGCCCCCATTGTAGAGCTCTCGGAGAGCTTTCCAATGGTATGCTGTGCACCGCGTGAGTCCTTACAGATTAAAACTTTTGGGCACCGGAGCGACATGACCTGGTCACAAGCCCCACGCCCTCGGTTTACGGGCCCAACCACTACGTGAAGCAAAGTTGTCTTGCCCATGGTGCCGTGGGATCCGGTAATAGAAATGTGGTGGATAAAGTATCTTGGCAACCCTAATCGGGCCAAAAAAAAATTGAAATGGGGGGGTGAAACGCGAGGACTTCCTAGTGGGGCACCTATCCTAGTACTAATCTCGCCCAAGCAAGCTTAACATCAGAGTTCTGATGGGATCCGGAGCATTAGTGCTGGTATGATCGCACCCGTCATGTTGAGGGCACAAATCCTTTATGTGTTGACGGTTCACAGTCCCAGCACAGAGAGATGGCCCATTCAAAAGGCCCAAAGGGCTTAACGACAACCCATCCACTTCAGCAACGTAGCATCATCGCAAGACGTGATATCAACGCATTGTAGGGCCCTTTAATTTCCCGTGAGTTAGGTTGTTGTCCTTTTAACAGCTCACAACGTACGATCCAAGACGAAAAAAGAGCAAAAGAATAAAAGTGGCCCAAAACTAATGAAAACGTTCTATTTTGAGCTCCAAAAATGGGTGCTGCCGAGTAGGCTTGCTACCCAAGTCGTAGAGCTCTTGAAGAGCTTTTCAACGATATGTTGTGCGCCTCGTAACTCCTTACGGATAAAAGTTATGGGCACTGGAGCGACGGAGACGTGGTCGCAAGTCCCACGCCCTCAATTTGCGGGCCCAGCCTCTACGTGAAGCGAAGTTGTCTTGCCCAAGGTACCGTGGGATTCGGTAATAGAAATGTGGTGGATAAAGTATCTTGGCAACCCTAACCGGGGCAAAGAAAATTGAAAATGGGGGGTGCAACGTGAGGACTTCCCAGGGGGTCACCTATCCTAGCACTACTCTCACCCAAGCACGCTTAACTTCGGAGTTCTGATGGGATACGGAGCATTAGTGCTGGTATGATCACACCTGTCATGTTGAGGGCACAAATCCTTTATGTTTTAACGGTTCACAGTCCCAGCCCAGAGAGATGGCCCATTCAAAAGGCCCAATGGGCTTAACGACAGCCCATCCGTTTTAACAATGCAGCAACCTCGTAAGACGTGATATTGACGAGTTGTAGGGCCGTGTAATATCCCCCGAGTTAGGTTGTCATCCTTTTAACAGCTCATGACGTACTATTCGGGATGAAAAAACAAAGCAAAAGAAGAAAAGTTGACCGAAACTAATGAAAACGTTCAATTTTGGGCTTCGAAAACAGGCACAGCCGAGTAGGCTTGCTACCCTCATCGTAGAGCTCTCAAAGGGCTTTCCAACGGTATGTTGTGCACTGCGTAACTCCTTACGGATCAAAAGTTATGGGCACCGGAGCGACGGAGACCTAGTCACAAGCCGTACGCCCTCGGTTTACGGGCCCAGCCTCTACGTGAAGCGAAATTGTCTTGCCCAAGGTGCCGTGGGATTTGATAACAGAAATGTGGTGGATAAAGTATCTTGGCAACCCTAACTGGGGCAAAAAAAATTGAAAAATGAGGTACAACAAGAGGACTTCCCAGGGAGTTACGCATCCTAGTACTACTCTCGCCCAAGCATGCTCAATTTCGGAGTTCTTATGGGATCTGGTGAATTAGTGCTGGTATGATCACACCCGTCATGTTGAGGGCACAAATCCATTATGTGTTGACGGTTCACAGTCCCAGCCCTAAGAGATTGCCCATTCAAAAGGCCCAATGGGCTTAACAACAACCTATCTGCTTCAACAATGAAGCATCCTCATAAGACGTGATATCGACACATTGTAGGGCCCAGTAATATCCCGCAAGTTAGGTTGTCGTCCTTTTAACAGCTCACGACGTATGATCCGGGACAAAAAAACAGGGCAAGAGAAGAAAAGTGGCCCGAAACTAAAGAAAATGTTTGATTTTGGGCTCCGAAAACACGTGCAGCCGAGCAGGCTTGCTACCCACGTTGCAGAGCTCTCAAAAATCTTTCCAACGGTATGCTGTGCGCCACGTAACTCCTTACGGATTAAAAGTTATGGGCACCGGAGCGACGGAGACCTGGTCACAAGCCCCAATCCTTTGGTTTGCGGGCCTAGCCTCTACGTGAAGCGAAGTTGTCTTGCCCAAGGTGCCGTGGGATTAGGTAATAGAAATGTGGTGGATAAAGTATCTTGGCAACCCTAACCGGGGCAAAAAAAATTGAAAAAGGGGGGTGCAAAATGAGGACTTCCCCGGGGGTCACCCATCCTAGTACTACTCTCGCCCAAGCACGCTTAACTTTGGAATTCTGATGGGATCCAGTGCATTAGTGATGGTATTATTGCACGCATCATGTTGTTGGCACAAAACCTTTATCTGTTGACGGTTCACAGTCCCAACCCAAAGAGATGGCCCATTCAAAAGGCCCAACGGGCTTAACAACAACCCATCTGTATTAACAACGCAGCATTCTATCAAGACGTGATATCAACGATTTGTAGGCCCCTCTAATGTCCCACGAGTTAGGTTGTCATCCTTTTAACTGCTCACGACATATGATCTAGGATGGAAAAACATAGCAAAAGAAGAAAAGTGGCCCGAAACTGATGAAAACGTTCAATTTTGGGCTCTGAAAATAGGTGTAGTCGAACAGGCTTACTGCCCCCGTCGTAGAGCTCTCGGAGTACTTTTCAACGGTATGCTGTGCGCCGCGTAACTCCAAACGGATTAAAAGTTATGGGCACCGGAGCGACAGAGACCTGGTCACATGCCCCACGCCTCGGTTTGCCGGCTCAGCCTTTACGTGAAGTGAAGTTGTCTTGCCCAAGGAGCCGTGGGATTCGGTTATTGAAATGTTGTAGATAAAGTATCTTGGCAACCCTAACCGGGGCAAAAAAAATAGAAATGGGGGGGGTGCAACACAAGAACTTCCCAAGGTGTCAGCCATCCTAGTACTACTCTCGCCCAAGCACGCTTAACTTTAGAGTATGATAAGATCCAGTGCATTAGTGCTGGTATGCTCGCACCCGTCATGTTGTGGGCACAAATCCTTTAAGTGTTGACGGTTCACAGTCCCAGCCCAGAGAGATAGTCCATTCAAAAGGGCCAATGCACTTAATGACAACCCATCTGCTTCAACAACGCAGCATCCTCGCAAGACGTGATATCGACGTATCATAGGGCCCTCTAATGTTCCACGAGTTAGGTTGTCGTCCTTTTAACAGCTCACGACGTACGATCCAAGACGGAAAAACAGATCAAAAGAAGAAAAGTAGCTCAAAACTGATGAAAACATTCAATTTTTGGCACCAAAAATTGGCACAGCGAAGCCGGCTTGTTACCCACGTCGTAGAGCTCTCGGAGAGCTTTCCAACAGTATACTGTGCACCGCGTAACTCCTTACGGATCAAAAGTTATGGGCACCGGAGTGACGGAGACCTCGTCACAATCCCTAAGCCCTCGGTTTGCCGGCCCAGCCTCTATAGGAAGCGAAGTTGTCTTGTCCAAGGGCCGTGGGATTCGGCAATAGAAATGTGGTGGATAAAGTATCTTGGCAACCCTAGCCGGGGAAAAAAAAATTGAAAAGGGGGGGTGCAACAAGAGAACTTCCCAAGGGGTCACCCATCCCTGTACTACTCTCGCCCAAGCACGTTTAACTTTGTAGTTATGATGGGATCCGATTCATTAGTGATGGTATGATTGCACCTATCATGTTGTGGGCACAAAACCTTTATGTGTTGACGGTTCACAGTCCCAGCCCAGAGAGATGGCCCATTCAAAAGGCCCAACGGGCTTA
Organism: Ehretia macrophylla; assembly: GCA_037974665.1. Classification (NCBI taxonomy): domain Eukaryota; kingdom Viridiplantae; phylum Streptophyta; class Magnoliopsida; order Boraginales; family Ehretiaceae; genus Ehretia; species Ehretia macrophylla. The sequence continues at coordinate 70,135,519 of CM075767.1, forward strand.
ACAACAACCCATACGCTTCAACAACATAGCATTCTTTCAAGACGTGATATCGACGCGGTGTAGGGCCCTCTAATGTCTTGTGAGTTTGGTTGTCATCCTTTTAACAGCTCACGACGTGCGATTCGGGACAGAAAAACAGAGCAAAAGAAGAAAAGTGGCCCAAAACTGATGAAAACGTTTGAGTTTGGGCTCCGTAAATAGGCGCAGTTGAGTAGGCTTTTTGCCACTGTTGTAGAGTTCTCGGAGAGCTTTCCAACGGTATGCTGTCCGCCGTATAACTCCTTACGGATTAAAAGTTATGGGCACCGGAGCGATGGAGACCATGTCATAAGCCCCACGCCCCAGATTTGTGGGCCCAGCCTCTACGTTAAGCGAAGTTGTCTTGCCCAAGGTGCCGTGGGATTCGGTAATAGAAATGTGGAGGATAAAGTATCTTGGCAACCCTAACCGGGGCAAAAAAAATGAAAAGGGGGGGGTGCAACACGAGGACTTCCTAGGGGGTCACCCATCCTAGTACTACTCTCACCCAAGCATGCTTAATTTAGGAGTTCTGAAGGGATCCGGTGCATTAGTGTTGGTATGATTGCACTCGTCATGTTGTGGGCACAAATCCTTTATGTGTTGACGGTTCACAGTTCCATCCCAGAGAGATGGCCCATCCAAAAGGCCCAATGGGCTTAACGAGAACCCATCCGCTTCAACAACACAGCATCCTCGCAAGACGTGATATCGACATGGTATAGGGCCCTTTAATGTCCTGCGAGTTAGATTGTTGTCCTTTTAACAGCTCATGACGTACGATCCGGGACGAAAAAATAGAGCAAAATAAGAAAACTGGCCCGAAACTGATGAAGACGTTCGATTTTGGGCTCCAAAAATAGGCGCAGCCGAGCAGGCTTACTGCCCCCATCGTAAAGCTCTCAGAGAGCTTTCCAACGGTATGCTGTGTGCCGCGTAACTCCTTACGAATCAAAAGTTATGGGCCTTAGAGCGACGGAGACCTGGTCACAATCCCTACGCCCTCGTTTTGCGGGCCCAGCCTCTACGTGAAGCGAAGCTGTCTTGCCCAAGTTGCCGTGGGATTCGATAATAGAAATGTGGTGGATAAAGTATCTTGGCAACCCTAACTGGGGCAAAAAAAATTGAAAAGGGAGGGGTGCAACACGAGGACTTCCCAGGGGGTCACCCATCCTAGTACTACTCTCGCCCAAGCACGCTTAATTTTGGAGTTCTGATGGGATCCGGTGCCTTAGTGTTGGTATGATTGCACCCGTCATGTTGTGGGCACAAATCCTTTATGTGTTGAGGGTTCACAGTCCTAGCCCAGAGAGATGGCCCATTCAAAAGGTCCAATGGGCTTAACGACAACCCATCCGCTTCAACAACGCAGCATTCTCGCAAGACATGATATCGACACGTTGTAGGGCCCAGTAATATGCCGTGAGTTAGATTGTTTTCCTTTTAACAGCTCACGTCATACGATCCGGGTTGAAAAATCAGAGCAAAAGAAGAAAAATGGCCCGAAATTAATTAAAACGTTAGAATTAGTGCTCTGAAAACAGGCGCAGTTGAGCAGGCTTGCTGCCCCGGTCGTAGAGCTCTCAAAGAGATTTCCAACGGTATGCTGTGCGTCGCGTAACTCCTTACGGATTAAAAGTTATGGGCACTAGAGCGCCAGAGACCTGGTCACAAGCCACACGCCTCGGTTTGCGGGCCCAGCCTATACGTTAAGTGAAGTTTTCTTACCCAAGGAGCCGTGGGATTTGGTAATAGAAATGTGGTGGATAAAATATATTGGCAACCTTAACCGGGGCAAAAAAAATTGAAAAGGGCGGTGCAACAAGCGGACTTCTCAGGGGGTCACCCATCCTAGTTCTACTCTCGCCCAAGCATGATTAACTTCGAATTTCTGATGGGATACGGTGCATTAGTGAGGGTATGATTGCACCCATTATTTGGAGGGCACAAATCCATTATGTGTTGATGGTTCACTGTCCCAGCCGAGAGAGATGGCCCATTCAAAAGGCCCAATGGGCTTAGCGACAACCCATCTGCTTCAACAACGTAGTATCCTCGTAAGATGTGATATCGACGCATTGTAGGACCTTCTAATGTCCGGCGAGTTAGGTTGTCGTCCTTTTAATAGCTCACGACATACGATCTGGGATGGAAAAATAGAGAAAAAGCATAAAAGTGGCCCGAAACTGAAGAAAACGTGAATTTTTTGCTCTGAAAATAGGCGCAGTCGAATAGAATTGCTGGGTCCTTCGTAGAGCTCTCAGACGGCTTTCCAACGGTATGCTGTGCACTACGTAACTCCCTACGGATTAAAAGTTATAGGCACTAGAGTGACGGAGACCTGGTCACAAGCCCCACGCCCTCAGTTTGTAGGCCCAGCCTCTACGTGAAGCGAAGTTGTCTTGCCCAAGGTGCCGTGGGATTCAGTAAAAGAAATGTGGTGGATAAAGTATCTTGGCAACCCTAACCAGGGCAAAAAAAATTAAAAAGGAGGGGTGCAACACGAGGAATTCCCAGGGGGTCACCCATCCTAGTACTACTCTCGCCCAAGCACATTTAAATTCGGAGTTCGGATGGGATCCGATGCAATAGTGCTGGTATGTTCGCACCTGTCATGTTGCGAGCACAAATCCTTTATGTATTGACCGTTCACAGTCCTAGCCCAGAGAGATGGCCTATTCAAAAGGCCCAATGGGCTTAACGACAACCCATCTGCTTCAACAACGTAGCATCCTCGCAAGACGTGATATCGACCCGTTGTAGGGCCTTCTAATGTCCCGCGATTTAGGTTGTCGTCCTTTTAACAGCTCACGACGTATGATCCGGGATGAAAAAACAGAGCAAAAGAAGAAAAGTGGTCCGAAACTAATGAAAATGTTTGATTTTGGTCACCGAAAACAGGCGCAGCCGAGCAGGCTTGATGCCCCCGTCGTAGAGCTCTCGGAGAGCTTTCCAGTGGTATGCTGTGCGCTGCGCAACTCCTTACAGATCCAAAGTTATGGGCACCGGAGCGACAGAGACCTGGTCAAAAGCCCTATGCCCTCGGTTTGCGGGCCCATCCTCTATGTGAAGCGAAGTTGTCTTGCCCAAGGTTCCTTGGGATTCGGTAGTAGAAATGTGGTGGATAAAGTATCTTGGCAACCCTAACCGGGGCAAAAAAAATTTAAAATGGGGGGTGCAACACGAGGACTTCCCAGGGGTTCACCCATCCTAGTACTGCTCTCACCCAACCATGCTTAACTACGCAGTTCTGATGGGATCCGGTGCATTAGTGTTGGTATGATCGCACCCATCATGTTGTGGGCACAAATCCTTTATGTGTTGACGGTTCACAGTCCCAGCCTAGAGAGATGGCCCATTCAAAAGATCCAATGGGCTTAACGACAACCCATCTGCTTCGACAACGCAGCATTCTCGCAAGACGTGATATCGACGCGTTGTAGGTTCCTCTAATATCCCGCGAGTTAGGTTATCATCCTTGTAACAGCTCACAATGTACGATCCGGGACGGCAAAACAGAGCAAAAGAAGAAAACTGGCCCGAAACTTATGGAAATGTTCAATTTTAGGCTCCGAAAATAGGCGCAGCTGAGCAAGCTTGCTGCCCCCGACGTAGAGCTCTCGGAGAGCTTTCCAACAGTATTCTGTGGGTCACGTAACTCCTTACGGATTAAAAGTTATGGGCACCGAAGCGATGGAGACGTGGTCACAAGCCCCACGCCTCGATTTGCGGGCCCAGCCTCTACGTGAAGTGAAGTTGTCTTGCCCAAGGTGCTGTGGGATTCGGTAATACAAATGTGGTGGATAAAGTATCTCGGCAACCCTAACCCGGGCAAAAAAAAATTGAAAAGAGGGGTGCAACACGAGGACTTCCCAGGGGGTCACCCATCCTAGTACTACTCTCGCCCAAGCAAACTAAACTTCGGAATTCTGATGGTATCCGGTGCATTAGTGTTGGTATGATCGCACCCGTCATGTTGTGGGCACAAATTCTTTATGTTTTGACGGTTCACAGTTCCAGCCTAGAGAGATGGTCCATTCAAAAGGCCGAATGGGCTTAACGACAACCCATCCGCATCAACAACGCAGCATCCTCGCAAGACGTGATATTGACGTATTGTAGGGCCCTCTAATATCCCGCGAGTTAGGTTGTCATCCTTTTAACAGCTTACGACGTACGATTCGGGATGGAAAAACAGAGCAAAAGAAGAAAAGTGGCCATTAACTGATGAAAACATTTGATTTTGGGCTACAAAAAAGGGAGCAGCCGAGCAAGCTTGCTGCCATCATCGTAGAGCTCTCAAAGAGCTTTCCAACGGTATGTTGTGCACCACGTAACTCTTTACGGATCAAAAGTTATGGGCACCGGAGCGACGGAGACCTAGTCACAAGCCCTACGCCCTCGGTTTGCTAGCCCAGCCTCTACGTGAAGCGAAGTTGTCTTGCCCAAGGTGCTGTGGGATTTGATAATAGAAATGTGGTGGATAAAGTATCTTGGCAACCCTAAGTGGGGCCAAAAAAAATTGAAAAGGGGGATGCAACACGAGGACTTCCCACGGGGTCACCCATCCTAGTACTACTCTCGCCCCAGCACGCTTAACTTCAGAGTTCTGATGGGATACGGAGCATTAGTACTTGTATGATCGCACCCGTCTTGTGGAGGGCACAAATCCATTATGTGTTGACAGTTCACAGTCCCAGCCCAGAGAGATGGCCCATTCAGAAGGCCCAATGTGCTTAACGACAACCCATCCGCTTCAACAACATAGCATTCTCGTAAAACGTGATATCGACGCATTGTAGGGCCCTCTAATGTCCCGCGAGTTAGGTTGTCGTCCTTTTAATAGCTCACGACGTATGATATGAAACAGAAAAACAGAGCAAAAGAAGAAAAGTGGCTTGAAACTGACAAAATGTTCAATTCTAGGCTCTGAAAATAGGCGCTGCCAAAAAGGCTGGCTAGGCCCATCATAGAGCTCTTGAAGAGCTTTCCAACGGTATGCTGTGCGCCACGTAACTCCTTACGGATTAAAAGTTATGGGCACCGGAGCGACGGAGACCTGGTCACAAGCCCCACACCCTCAGTTTGCGGGCCCAACCTCTATGTGAGTTGAAGTTGTCTTGCCCAAGGTGCTGTGGGATTCGGTAATAGAAATGTGGTGGATAAAGTATCTTGGCAACCGTAATCGGGGCAAAAAAAATTGAAAAGGGGGGTGCAACACGAGGGCTTCCTAAGGGGTCACCCATCCTAGTACTACTCTCGCCCAAGCACGCTTAACTTCGGAGTTCTGATGGGATCCGGTGCATTAGTGCTTGTATGATCGCACCCATCATGTTGAGGGCACAAATTGTTTATGTGGTGACGGTTCACAGTCCTAGCCCAGAGAGATGGCCCATTCAAAAGGCCCAATGGGCTTAACGACAACCCATCCGCTTCAACAACTCAGCATCCTTGTAAGACGTGATATCGATGCTTTGTAGGTCCCTTTAATATCCCGCGGTTAGGTTGTCATCCTTTTAACAGCTCACGACGTACGATCCGAGACGGAAAAACAAAGAAAAAGAAGAAAAGTGGCCCGAAACTGATGATAACATTCAATTTTGGGCTCTGAAAATAGGCACAGCAGAACAGGCTTGCTACCCATGTCGTTGAACTCTCGGAGAGCTTTCCAACTGTATGCTGTGCACCGCGTAACTCCATACGGATTAAAAGTTTTGGGCACTAGAGCAACGGAGACCAGGTCACAAGCCCTACGCCCTTAGTTTGCGGTCCCAGCCTCTACGTGAAGCGAAGTTGTCTTGCCCAAGCTGCTGTGGGATTCGGTAATACAAATGTGGTGGATAAAGTATCTTGGCAACCCTAACTGGGGCAAAAAAAATAGACAAGAGGGGGTGCAACCCGAGGACTTCCCAAGGGGTCACCCATCCTAGTACTACTCTCGCCCAAGCACGCTTAACTTCGGAGTTCTGATGGGATCTGGTGCATTAGTGCTGGTATGATCACACCGGTCATGTTGTGGGCACAAATCCTTTATGTGTTTACGGTTCACAATCCCAGCCCAGAGAGATGGCCCATTCAAAAGACCCAATGGGCTTAACGACAACCCATCTGCTTCCACAACGCAGCATCCTCGCAAGACGTGAAATTGACACATTGTAGGGCTCTCTAATATCCCGCAAGTTAGGTTGTCGTCCTTTGAACAGCTCACGACGTACGATCCAGAACGGAAAAATAGAGGAAAATAAGAAAAGTGGCCAAAAACTGATGAAAACGTTCAATTTTGGGCACATAAAGCGGGGGTAGCGGAGCAAGCTTACTGCCCCCGTTGTAGAGCTCTCGGAGAGCTTTTCAACGGTATGATGTGCTCCACGTAACTCCTTACGGATCAAAAGTTATGGGCACTGGTGCGACGGAGACCTGGTCACAAGCCCTATGCCCTCGGTTTACGGGCCCAGCCTCTACGTGAAGCGAAGTTGTCTTGCCCAAGGTGTCGTGGGATTCAGTAATAGAATTGTGGTGGATAAAGTATGTTGGCTACCCTAACCGGGGCAAAAAAAATTGAAAAGGGGGGTACAACACGGGGACTTCCCAGGGGGTCACCTATCCTAGTACTACTCTCGCCCAAGCACACTTAACTTCGGAGTTCTGATGGGATACGGTGCATTAGTGCTGGTATGATTGCACCCGTCATGTTGTGGGCACAAATCCTTTACGTGTTGATGGTTCACAGTCCCAGCCTAGAGAGATGGGCCACTCTAAAGGCCCAATGGGCTTAACGACAACCCATCTGCTTCAACAACGTAGCATCCTCACAAGACGTGATATCGACCCGTTGTAGCGCCCTCTAATGTCTCGCGAGTTAGGTTGTCGTCCTTTTAACATCTCACGACGTACGATCCGGGACGAAAAAACAGAGCAAAAGAAGAAAAGTAGCCCGAAACTGATGAAAACATTCAATTTTGGGCTCCAAAAACAGGCGTAGCTGAGCAGGCTTGCTGCACCATCGTAGAGCTCTCGGAGGGCTTTCCAACGATATGCTGTGCGCCGCGTGACTCCTTACGGATTAAAAGCTTTGGGCACCGGAGCGACAGAGACCTGATCACAAGCCCCACGCCCTCTGTTTGCATGCCAAACCTCTATGTGAAGCGAAGTTTTCTTGTCCAAGGTGCCATGGGATTTGTTAATAGAAATGTGGAGGATAAAGTATCTTGGCAAGCCTAACCGGTGCAAAAAAAATTGAAAAGGGGTGGTGCAACACGAGGCGTCCCAGGGGGTCCCCCATCCTAGTACTACTCTCGCCCAAGCACGCTTAACTTCGGAGATCAGATGGGATCTGGTGCATTAGTGCTGGTATGATTGCACCTACCATGTTGTGGGCACAAATCCTTAATCTGTTGACAGTTCACAGTCCCAGCCCAGAGAGATGGCCCATTCAAAAGGCCCAATGGGCTTAACGACAACCCATCTGCTTCAACAACGCAGCATCCTCCCAAGACGTGATATCGACCCATTGTAGTGCCCTCTAATTTCTCGCGAGTTAGGTTGTCGTCCTTTTAACAACTCACGACGTACGATCGGGGATGAAAAAGCAGAGCAAAAGAAGAAAAGTAGCCCGAAACAAATGAAAACGTTCGATTTTGAACCCCGAAAACAAGCGTTGCCGAGTAGTCTTGCTGCCCCCATCATAGAACTCTCGGAGAGCTTTCCAACGGTATGTTGTTGCCCACGTAACTCCTTACGGATCAAAAGTTATGGGCACTAGAGCGACGGAGACCTGGTCACAAGCCCTACGCCCTCAGTTTGCAGGCCCAGCCTCTACGTGAAGCGAAGTTGTCTTGCCCAAGGTGCCGTGGGATTCGGTAATAGAAATGTGGTGGATAAAGTATCTTGGCAACCCTAACCGGGGCAAAAAAAATTGAAAAATGGGGTGCAACCCGAGGACTTCTCAAGGGGTCACCAATCCTAGTACCACTCTCGCCCAAGCACGCTTAACTTCAGAGTTCTGATGGGATCCGGTGCATTAGTGTTGGTATGATAGCACCCGTCATGTTGAGGGCACAAATCCTTTATGTGTTGACGGTTCACTGTCCAGCCTAGAGAGATGTCCCATTCAAAAGGCCCAATGGGCTTAACCACAACCCATCATCTTCAACAACGCAGCATCCTCGTAAGACGTGATATCGACGCGTTATAGGGCTCTGTAATATCCCACGAGTTAGGTTGTTGTCCTTTTAATATCTCACGACATACGATCCGAGACGAAAAAATAGATCAAAAGAAGAAAAGTGGCCCGAAACTGATGAAAACATTCGATTTTGGGCTCCATAAATAGGTGCAGCCGAGCAGGCTTGGTGCCCCAATCGTAGAGCTCTCGGAGAGCTTTTCAACTGTATGTCGTGCACTGCGTAACTCCTTACGGATCAAAGGTTATGGGCACCGGAGCGACGGAGACCAGATCACAAGGCTTACGCCCTCAGTTTGCGGGCCCAGCCGCTACGTGAAGCGAAGTTGTCTTGCCCAAGGTGCCGTGGGATTCGGTAATAGAAATGTGGTGGATAAAGTATCTTGGCAACCTTAATCGGGGCAAAAAAAATTGTAAAGGGCAGTGCAACACGAGGACTTCTCAAGGGGTCACCCATCCTAGTACTACTCTCACCGAAGCACGCTTAACTTTGGATTTCTGATGGGATACAATGCATTATTGCTGGTATGATTGCACCCGTCATTTGGAGGGAAAAAATCCTTTTATGTGTTGACGGTTCACATTCCCAGCCCAGAGAGATGGCCTATTCAAAAGGCCCAATGGGCTTAACAACAACCCATTCGCTTCAACAACGTAGCAGTCTCGTAAGACATGATATCGGAACAATGTAGGGCCCTCTAATATCGCGCGAGTTAGGTCGTCGTCCATTTAACAGCTCACGACGTACGATCCGGTATGAAAAAACATAGCACAAGAAGAAAAGTGGCCCAAAACTGATGAAAACATTTGATTTTGGGCTCTGAAAATAGATGTAGCCGGGCAGGCTTGACGCCCCCGACGTAGAGCTCTCGGAGAGCTTTCCAACGGTATGGTGTGCGTCGCGTAACTCCTTACGGAATAAAAGTTATGGGCACCGGAGCGACGGAGACCTAGTCACAAGCCCTATACCCTCGGTTTGGGGGCCCATCCTCTACGTGAAGCGAAGTTGTCTTACCCAAGGTGCCGTGGGATTCGGTAATAGAAATGTGGTGGATAAAGTATCTTGGAAACACTAACTGGGGCAAAAAATATTGAAAATGGGGGGTCTAACACGAGGACTTCCCAGGGGGTCACCCATCCTAGTACTACTCTCGCCCAAGCACGCTTAACTTCGGAGTTCTGATTGGTTCCGGTGCATTAGTGTTGATATGATCGCACCGGTCATGTTATGGGCACAAATCCTTTATGTGTTGACAGTTCACAGTCCCAGCCCAGAGAGATGGCCCATTCAAAAGGTCCAATGGGCTTAACTACAGCCCATCTGCTTCAACAACGCTGTATTCTTGCAAGACGTGATATCAACGCATTGTAGGGCCTTCTAATGTCCAGCGAGTTACGTTGTTGTCCTTTTAACAGCTCACAACGTACGATCTAGGACAGAAAAACAGAGCAAAAGAAGAAAAGTATCCAGAAACTGATGAAAATGTTCGATTTTGGGCTCCGAAATTAGGCATAGCTGAGCAGGCTTGATTCCACCGTCGTAGAGTTCTTGGAGAGCTTTCCAATAGTATGTCGCGCGTCGCGTAACTCCTTATGGATTAAAAGTTATGGGCACCGAAGCGACGGAGACCTGGTCACAACCCCCATACCTTGGTTTGCGGGCCCAGCCTCTACGTGAAGTGAAGTTGTCTTGCCCAAGGTGTCGTGGAATTCAAAAATAGAAATGTGGTGGATAAAGTATTTTGGCAACCCAAACCGGGGCAAAAAAAATTGAAATGGGGGGTGTAACACGAGGACTTCCCAAGAGGTCACCCATCCTAGTACTACTCTCGCCCAAGCACTCTTACCTTCGGAGTTCTAATGGGATACGGTGCATTAATGCTGGTATGATCGTACCTATCATGTAGAGGGCACAAATGCTTTTTGTTTTGACGGTTCACAGTCCCAGCCCAGAGAGATGGCCCATTCAAACGGCCCAATGGGCTTAACGACATCCCATCCTCTTCAACAACGTAGCATCCTCGTAAGACGTGATATCGACATGTTGTAGGGCCTTGTAATATCCCGTGATTTAGATTCTCGTCATTTTAACAACTCACAAAGTACGATCCGGGACGGAAAAACAAAGCAAAAGAAGAAAAGTAGCCCGAAACTAATGAAAACGTTCAATTTTGGGATCCAAAAATGGGCGCAGCTGAGCAGGCTTGCTGCCCCCATCATAGAGCTCTCGGAGAGCTTTCCAGCGGTTTGTTGTGCGCCGCGTAACTCCTTACGATTCAAAAGTTGTGGGCATCGTAGCGGCGGAGACATGGTCACAAGCCCTACGCCCTCGGTTTGCGGGCCTAGCCTCTACGTGAAGCGAAGTTGTCTTGCCCAAGGTGCCGTGGGATTCGGTAACCGAAATATGGTGGATAAAGTATCTTGGCAACCCAAACAGGGGCAAAAAAAATTGAAAAGAGGGGTGCAACACGAGGATTTCCCAGGGGGTCACCTATCCTAGAATTACTATCGCCCAAGCATGCTTAACTTCGGAGTTCTGATCGGATCTGGTGCATTAGTGCTGGTATGATCGCACCCATCATGTTGATGGCACAAATCCTTTATGTGTTGACGGTTCATAGTCCCAGCCCAGAGAATGGCCCATTCAAAAGGCCCAATGGGCTTAACGACAACCCATCCGCTTCAACAACACAGCATCCACGTAAGACGTGATATCGACGCTTTGTAGGGCCCAGTAATATCCCGCGAGATAGGTTGTCATCCTTTTAACAACTCATGACGTACGATCCAAGACGAAAAAATAGGGTAAAAGAAGAAAAGTGGCCCAAACCTGATGAAAACGTTCGATTTTAGTCTCTTAAAACAGGCACAGCCGAACAAGCTTGCTGCCCCTGTCGTAGAGCTCTTGGAGAGCTTCCCAACGGTATGCTGTGCGCTACGTAACTCCTTACGGATTAAAAGTTTTAGGCATCAGAGCGACGGAGACCTGGTCACAAGACCCACGCCCTCGGTTTGCGGGCCCAGCCTCTACGTGAAACGAAGTTGTCTTGCCCAAGGTGCCGTGGGATTCAGTAATAGAAATGTGGTGGATAAAGTATCTTGGCAACCCTAACCGGGGCAAAAAAAAATTGATAATAGGGGTGCAACACGAGGACTTCCCAGGGGGTCACCCATCTTAGTACTACTCTCGCCCAAGCACGCTTACCATCGGAGTTCTGATGGGATACGGTGCATTAGTGCTAGTATGATCACTCCGGTCATATAGAAGGCACAAATCCTTTATGTTTTGACAGTTCACAGTCCCAGCCCAGAGAGATGGCCATTCAAAAGGCCCAATGGGCTTAACGACAACACATCCTCTTCAACAACGTAGCATCCTCGTAAGACGTGATATTGACACATTGTAGGGCTCTATAATATCCCGCTAGTTAGGTTATCGTACTTTTAACAGCACTCGACGTATGATCTGGGACTGAAAAATTGAACAAAAGAAGAAAAGTGGCCTGAAACTGATGAAAATGTTCAATTTTAGGCTCCAAAAATGGGCACAGTTAAGCATGCTTGCTGCCTCCATCATAGAGCTCTCGGACAGCTTTCCAACGGTATGCTGTGCGCCGTGTAACTCCTTACGGTTCAAAAGTTAATGGCACCGGAGCGGCGGAGACCTGGTCACAAGCCCTACGCCCTCGGTTTGCGGGCCCAGCCTCTACGTGACGCGAAGTTGTCTTGCCCAAGGTGCCGTGGGATTATGAAATTGTAATGTGGTGGATAAAGTATCTTGGCTCCCTAACCGGGGCAAAAAAAATTGAAAAGGGGGGAGCAACACGAGGACTTCCCAGGGGGTCACCCATCCTAGTACTAATCTCGCCCAAGCACGCTTAACTTCGGAGTTCTAATGGGATTCGGTGCATTAATGCTGGTCTGATCGCACCCGTCATGTTGAGGGCACAAATCTTTTATGTGTTGAAGGTTCACAGTCCCAGCCCAGAGAGATGGCCTATTCAAAAGGCCCAATGGGCTTAACGACAACCCATCCCCTTCAAAAATGCAGAATCCTCGCAAGACGTGATAACGACGCGTTGTAAGGCCCTTTAATGTCCCGCGAGTTAGGTTGTCGTCCTTTTAACAACTCACGACGTACGATCTGGGACAGAAAAACAGAGCAAAAGAAGAAAAGTGGCCCAAAACTGATGAAAATGTTCAATTTTTGGCTTCGAAAACAGGCGCAGCTAAGCAGACTTGCTACCTTCGTCGTAGAACTCTTGGATAGCTTTCCAACGGTATGTTGTGCTTCGCGTAACTCCTTACGGATTAAAAGTTATGGGCTCCGAAGCGACGAAGACCTGGTCATAAGCCCCACGCTCTCAGTTTGTGGGCCCAGCCTCTACGTGAAGCAAAGTTGTCTTGCCTAATGTGCCGTGGGATTCGGTAATGGAAATGTGGTAGATAAAGTATCTCGACAACCCTCACAGGGGCAAAACAAATTGAAAAGGGGGGTGCAACACGAGGATTTCCCAAGGGTCACCCATCCTAGAACTTCTCTAGCCTAAGCACGCTTAACTTTGGAGTTTTGATGGGATCTGGTGGATTAGTGCTGGTATGATCGCACCCGTCATGTTGAGGGCACAAATCCGTTATGTGTTGACAGTTCACAGTCCCAGCCCAGAGAGATGGCCTATTCAAAAGGCCCAATGGGCTTAGCGACAACCCATCTGCTTTAACAATGCAGCATCCTAGTAAGATGTGATATCAACGCATTGTAGGGCCCTATAATATCCCGCAAGTTAGGTTGTCGTCCATTTAACCGCTCACAACGTATGATTCGGGTCAGAAAAATAGAGTAAAAGAAGAAAAGTGGCCCAAAATAGATGAAAACGTTCAATTTTGGTCTCTGAAAAAGATCGCAGCAAAGCTGGCTTGCTGCCCTTGTCATAGAGCTCTCGGAGAGCTTTCCAACGATATGTTTTGCACCACGTAACTCCTTACGGATCAAAAGTTATGGGCATCAGAGCGACGGAAACCTGGTCACATGCCCTACGCCGTCGGTTTGCGGGCCCAGCCTCTACGTGAAGCGAAGTTGTCTTGCCCAAGGTGTCGTGGGATTCGGTAATACAAATGTGGTGGATAAAGTATCTTGGCAACCCTAACTGGGGTGCAACACGAGGACTTACCAAGGGTTCCCCCATCCTAGTACTACTCTCGCCCAAGCACGTGTAACTTCGGAGTTCTGATGGGATCCGGTGCATTAGTGTTGGTATGATCGCACCCATCATGATGTGAGCACAAATCCTTTATGTGTTGACCGTCCACAGTCCCAGCCCAGAGAGATGGCTCATTCAAAAGGCCCAATGGGTTTAACGACAACCCATCCACTTCAACAACGCACCATCCTTGCAAGATGTGATATCGACGCATTGTAGGGCCCACTAATGTCCCGCGATTTAGGTTGTCATCCTTTTAACAGCTCACGATGTACGATCCGGGATGAAAAAATATAGCAAAAGAAGAAAAGTGGCCAAAAATTGATGAAAACGTTTGATTTTGGGCTCCAAAAATGGCGCAGCATGAGTAGACTTACTGCTTTTATCATAGAGCTCTCGGAGAGCTTTCCAACGGTATGCTGTGTGCCGTGTAACTCCTTACGGAACAAAAGTTATGGGCACTGGAGCGACGGAGACTTGGTCACAAGCCCTACGCCCACGGTTTGCGGGCCCAGCCTCTACATGAAGCCAAGTTGTCTTGCCCAAGGTGCCGTGGGATTCGGTAATAGAAATGTAGTGGATAAAGTATCTTGGGAACCCTAACTGGGGCAAAAAAAATTGACAAGGGGGGGTGCAACACGAGGACTTCCTAGGGGGTCACCCATCCTAGTACTACTCTCGCCCAAGCATGCTTAACTTCGGAGTTCTGATGGGATCCGGTACATTAGTGTTGGTATGATCGCACCCGTCATGTTGTGGGTACAAATCCTTTATGTGTTGACCGTTCACAGTCCCAGCCTAGAGAGATGGCCCATTAAAAAGGCCAATGGCCTTAACGACAACCTATCCGCTTCAACAACGCAGCATCCTTGCAAGACGTGATATCGATGCGTTGTAGGGCCCTCTGATGTCCCGTGTGTTAGGTTGTCGTCCTTTTAACAGCTCATGACGTACGATCCGGGACGAAAAAATAGAGTAAAAGAAGAAAAGTGGCCCGAAACTGATTAAAACGTTCGATTTTGGGCTCCAAAAATAGGCGCAGCTGAGCAAGCTTGCTGCCTTCGTCAGAGAGCTCTCGGAGAACTTTCCAACGGTAGCTGTGCACCACGTAACTCCTTACGGATCAAAAGTTATGGGCACCTGAGCAACGGAGACCTGGTCACAAGCCCTACGCCCACGGTTTGCTGGCCCAGCCTCTACGTGAAGCCAAGTTGTCTTGCCCAAGGTGTCGTGGGATTCGGTAATAGAAATGTGGTGGATAAAGTATCTTGTGAACCCAAACCGGGGAAAAAAAATTGAAAAGGGGGGTACAACACGAGTACTTCCCAACGGATCACCCATCCTAGTACTACTCTCGCCCAAGCACGCTTAACTTCAGAGTTTTGATGGGATCCGGTGCATTAGTGCTGGTATGATCACACCTGTCATGTTGAGGGCACAAATCCTTTATGTGTTGACGGTGCAATGTCCTAGCCCAGAGAGATGGCCCATTCAAAAGGCCCAATGGGCTTAATGATAACCCATCCGCTTCAACAACGCAGTATCCTCGTAAGATGTGATATCAACGCATTGTAGGGCACTGTAATATCCCGCGAGTTAGGTTGTCGTCCTTTTAACAGCTCACAACGTACGATCCGGGACAAAAAAATTGAGCAAAAGAAGAAAAGTAGCCCGAAACTGATGAAAGCATTCATTTTTAGTCTCCAAAAACGGGCGCAGCTACGCAAGCTGGCTGCCCCTCCATAGAGCTCTCGGAGAGCTTTCCAATGGTATGCTGTGCACCGCGTAACTCTTGACGGATCAAAAGTTATGGGCACCGGAGCGACGGAGACCTGGTCACAAGCCCTACGCCCTCGGTTTACGGGCCCAGCCTCTACGTGACGCGAAGTTGTCTTGCCCAAGGTGCCGTGGGATTCAGAAATAGTAATGTGGTGGATAAATTATCTTGGCTACCCTAACCGAGGCAAAAAAAATTGAAAATGGGGGAGCAACACGAGGACTTCCCAGGGGGTCACCCATCCTAGTACTAATCTCGCCCAAGCACGCTTAACTTCAGAGTTCTAATGGGATTCGGTGCATTAATGCTGGTCTGATCGCACCCGTCATGTTGAGGGCGCAAATCTTTTATGTGTTGAAGGTTCACAGTCCCATCCCAGAGAGATGGCACATTCAAAAGGCCCAATGGGCTTAACGACAACCCATCCCCTTCAGAAACGCAGAATCCTCGCAAGACGTGATATCAACGCGTTGTAAGGCCCTTTAATGTCCCGCGAGTTAGGTTGTCGTCCTTTTAACAACTCACGACGTACGATCCGGGACAGAAAAACAGAGCAAAAGAAGAAAAGTGGCCCAAAACCGATGAAAATGTTCAATTTTTGGCTTCGAAAACAGGCGCAGCAAAGCAGACTTGCGACCCCCGTCGTAGAACTCTAAGAGAGCTTTCCAATGGTATGTTGTGCTTCGCGTAACTCCTTACGGATTAAAAGTTATGGGCTCCGAAGCGACGGAGACCTGGTCATAAGCCCCACGCTCTCAGTTTGTGGGCCCAGCCTCTACGTGAAGCAAAGTTGTCTTGCCTAAGGTGCCGTGGGATTCGGTAATGGAAATGTGGTGGATAAAGTATCTCGACAACCCTAACCGGGGCAAAAAAAATTGAAAAGGGTGGGTGCAACACGAGGACTTCCCAGGGGGTCACCCATCCTAGTACTACTCTCGACCAAGCACGCTTAACTTCGGAGTTCTAATGGGGTCTAGTTCATTAATGCTGGTATGATCGTACCGGTCATGTTGTGGGCACAAATCCTTTATGTGTTGACGGTTCACAATCCCAGCCTAGAGAGATGGCCCAT
The DNA here is from genome assembly GCA_037974665.1 of Ehretia macrophylla. Classification (NCBI taxonomy): domain Eukaryota; kingdom Viridiplantae; phylum Streptophyta; class Magnoliopsida; order Boraginales; family Ehretiaceae; genus Ehretia; species Ehretia macrophylla. The sequence continues at coordinate 70,151,769 of CM075767.1, forward strand.
TCAAAAGACCCAATGGGCTTAACGACAACCCATCAACTTCAACAACGCAGCATCCTCGCAAGACGTGATATTGACGCATTGTAGGGCCCTCTAATATCTCGTGAATTAGGTTGTCGTCCTTTTAATAGCTCACGACGTACGATCCAGGACGGAAAAACAGAGCAAAAGAATAAAAGTGGCCTGAAACTGATGAAAACATTCGATTTTGGGCTCGTAAGACGAGCGCAGCCATGTAGGCTTCTACCCCCGTTGTAGAGCTCTCGGAGAGCTTTCCAACGGTATGCTGTGCCCTGCGTAACTTCTTACGGATCAAAAGTTATGGGCACCGGATTGACGGAGACCTGGTCACAAGCCCTACGCCCTCGGTTTGCGGGCCCAGCCTCTACGTGAAGCGAAGTTGTCTTGCCCAAGGTGCCGTGGGATTCACTAATAGAAATGTGGTGGATAAAGTATCTTGGCAACCGTAACCGGGGCAAAAAAAAAATGATAATAGGGGTGCAACACGAGGACTTCCCAAGGGGTCACCCATCTTAGTACTACTCTCGCCCAAACATGCTTACCGTCGGAGTTCTGATGGGATACGGTGCATTAGTGCTGGTATGATCACTCCGGTCATATAGAGGGCACAAATCCTTTATGTTTTCACAGTTCACAGTCCCAGCCCAGAGAGATGGCCCATTCAAAAGGCCCAATGGGCTTAACGACAACCCATCATCTTCAACAACGTAGCATCCTCATAAGACGTGATATTGACAAATTGTAGGGCCCAGTAATATCCCGCTAGTTAGGTTATCGTCCTTATAACAGCACTCGACGTACGATCTGGGACTAAAAAATTGAGCAAAAGAAGAAAAATGGCATGAAACTGATGAAAATGTTCAATTTTAGGCTCCAAAAACGGGTGCAGTTGAGCATGCTTGCTGGCCCTGTCATAGAGCTCTTGGAGAGCTTTCCAACGGTATGCTGTGCGCCGCGTAACTCCTTACGGTTCAAAAGTTAATGGCACCGGAGCGGCGGAGACCTGGTCACAAGCCCTACGCCCTCGGTTTGCGGGCCTAGCCTCTACGTGAAGCGAAGTTGTCTCGCCCAAGGTGCCGTGGGATTCGGTAATAGAAATGTGGTGCATAAAGTATCTTGGCAACCCTAACAGGGGCAAAACAAATTGAAAAGGGGGGTGCAACACGAGGATTTCCCAGGGGTCACCCATCCTAGAACTACTCTAGCCTAAGCACGCTTAACTTTGGAGTTTTGATGGGATCTGGTGTATTAGTGCTGGTATGATCGCACCCTTCATGTTGAGGGCACAAATCCTTTATGTGTTGACAGTTCACAGTCGCAGCCCAGAGAGATGGCCCATTAAAAAGGCCCAATGGGCTTAACGAAAACCCATCTGCTTCGACAACGCAGCATCCTAGTAAGATGTGATATCAACGTATTGTAGGGCCCTATAATATCCCGCAAGTTAGGTTGTCGTCCATTTAACAGCTCACAACGTACGATTCGGGTAAGAAAAAATAGAGTAAAAGAAGAAAAGTGGCCCAAAACTGATGAAAACGTTCAATTTTTGTCTCCGAAAAAAGGCACACCAGAGCTGGCTTGCTGCCCTTGTCATAGAGCTCTCGGAGAGCTTTCCAACGATATGTTTTGCGCCTCGTAACTCCTTACGGATCAAAAGTTATGGGCATCGGAGCGACGGAGACCTAGTCACATGCCCTACGCCCTCGGTTTGCGGGCCCAACCTCTACGTGAAGCGAAGTTGTCTTGCCCAAGGTTCCGTGGGATTCGGTAATACAAATGTGGTGGATAAAGTATCTTGGCAACCCTAACTGGGGAAAAAAAAATTGACAAGGTGGGGTGCAACACGAGGACTTCCCAGGGGTTCGCCCATCCTAGTACTACTCTCGCCCAAGCACGTGTAACTTCGGAGTTCTGATGGGATCTGGTGCATTAGTGCTGGTATGATCGCACCTATCATGATGTGAGCACAAATCCTTTATGTGTTGACCGTCCGCAGTCCCAGCCCAGAGAGATGGCTCATTCAAAAAGCCCAATGGATTTAACGACAAACCATCCGCTTCAACAACGCAGCATCCTTGCAAGACGTGATATCGATGCATTGTAGGGCCCTCTAATGTCCCGCGAGTTAGGTTGTCATCCTTTTAACAGCTCACGACGTACGATCCGGGATGAAAAAATAGAGCAAAAGAAGAAAAGTGGCCTAAAATTGATGAAAATGTTCGATTGTGGGCTCCAAAAATGGCGCAACATGAGCAAACTTACTGCTTTCGTCATAGAGCTCTCGGAGAGCTTTCCAACGGTATGCTGTGTGCCGTGTAACTCCTTACGGATCAAAAGTTATGGGCACTGGAGTGACGGAGACTTGGTCACAAGCCCTACGCCCACGGTTTGCGGGCCCAGCCTCTACATGAAGTTGTCTTGCCCAAGGTGCCGTGGGATTCGGTAATAGAAATGTGGTGGATAAAGTATCTTGGGAACCCTAACTGGGGCAAAAAAAATTGACAAGGAGGGGTGCAACACGAGGACTTCCTAGGGGCTCACCCATCCTAGTACTACTCTCGCCCAAGCACGCTTAACTTTGGAGTTATGATGGGATCCGGTGCATTTGTGTTGGTATGATCACACCTGTCATGTTTTGGGCACAAATCCTTTATGTGTTGACCGTTCACAGTCCCAGCCTAGAGAGATGGCCCATTAAAAAGGCCAATGGCCTTAACGACAACCTATCCGCTTCAACAACGCAGCAACCTTGCAAGACGTGATATCGACACGTCGTAGGGCCCTCTAATGTCCCGTGAGTTAGGTTGTCGTCCTTTTAACAGCTCACGACGTACGATCCAGGACGGAAAAACAGAGCAAAAGAAGAAAAGTGGCTCGAAACTGATGAAAACGTTCAATTTTGGGCTCCAAAAATAGGCGCAGCTGAGAAGGCTTGCTGCCCTTGTCATAGAGCTCTTGGAGAGCTTTCCAACGGTAGCTGTGCGCCACGTAACTCCTTAAGGATCAAAAGTTATGGGCACCTGAGCAACGGAGACCTGGTCACAAGCCCTACGCCCACGGTTTGCTGGCCCAGCCTTTACGTGAAGCCAAGTTGTCTTGCCCAAGGTGTCGTGGGATTCGGTAATAGAAATGTGGTGGATAAAGTATCTTGTGAACCCAAACCGGGGAGAAAAATTGAAAAGGGGGGTACAACACGAGGGCTTCCCAGCGGATCACCCATCCTAGTACTACTCTCGCCCAAGCACGCTTAACTTCGGAGTTCTAATGGGATTTGGTGTATTAATGCTGGTCTGATCGCACCCATCATGTTGAGGGCACAAATCCTTTATGTGTCGATGGTTCACAGTCCCAGCCCAGAGAGATGGCCCATTCAAAAGGCCCAATGGGCTTAATGACAACCCATCCCCTTCAGAAATGTAGAATCCTCGCAAGACGTGATATCGACGCATTGTAAGGCCCTTTAATTTCCCGCGAGTTAGGTTGTCGTCCTTTTAACAACTCACGACGTACGATCCGGGACAGAAAAATTGTGCAAAAGAAGAAAAGTGGCCCAAAACTGATGAAAATGTTCCATTTTTGGCTTCGAAAACAGGCGCAGCTAAGCAGGCTTGCTGCCCTCGTCGTAGAACTCTTGGAGAGCTTTCCAACGGTATGTTGTGCTTCGTGTAACTCCTTGCAGATTAAAAGTTATGGGCTCCGAAGCGACAGAGACCTGGTCATAAGCCCCACGCTCTCAGTTTGTGGGCCTAGCCTCTACGTGAAGCAAAGTTGTCTTGCCTAAGGTGCCGTGGGATTCGGTAATGGAAATGTGGTGGATAAAGTATCTCGGCAACCCTAACCAGGGCAAAAAAAATTGAAAATGGTGGGTGCAACGCGAGGTCTTCCGAGGGGGTCACCCATCCTAGTACTACTCTCGACCAAGCACGCTTAACTTCAGAGTTCTAATGGGGTCCGGTTCATTAATGCTGGTATGATCACACCCGTCATGTTGAGGGCACAAATTTTTTATGTGTTGACGGTTCACAGCCCCAGCCCAGAGAGATGGCCCATTGAAAAAGCCCAATGGGCTTAAGGATAACCCATCCACTTCAACAACGCAGAATCCTTGTAAGACGTGATATCAATGCATTGTAGGGCCCTATAATATCTCGCAAGTTAGGTTGTCTTCCTTTTAACAGCTTACGACGTACGATACGGAACGGAAAAACATAGCAAAAGAAGAAAAGTGGCCCGAAACTGATGAAAACCTACGATTTTGGGCTCCAAAAATAGGCGCAGTTGAGCAGGCTTGCTGCCCTCATCGTAGAACTCTCGGAGAGCTTTCCAACGGTATGTTGTGCGTCGCGTAACTTCTTACGGATTAAAAGTTATGGGCACCGGAGCGATGGAGACCTGGCCACAAGCCCCACGCTCTCGGTTTGCGGGCCCAGCCTCTACGTGAAGCGAAGTTGTCTTGCCCAAGGTGCCGTGGGATTCGGTTTTAGAAATGTGTTGGATAAAGTATCTCAGCAACCCTAACCGGGGCAAAAAAAATTGAAAAAGGGTGGTACAACACGAGGACTTCCCAGGGGGTCACCTATCCTAGTACTATTCTCGCCCAAGCACGCTTAACTTTGGAGTTCTGATGTGATCTAGTACATTAGTGCTGGTATGATCACACCCATCATATTGTGGGCACAAATCGTTTATGTGTTGATCGTTCACAGTCCCAGCCTAGAGAGATGGCCCATTCAAAAGGCCTAGTAGGCTTAACGACAACCCATCCGCTTCAACAACGCAGCATCCTCGCAAGACGTGATATCGATGCGTTGTAGGGCCATATAATATCCCGCAAGTTAGGTTGTCTTCCTTTTAACAACTCACGACGTACGATCCGGGATAGAAAAACAGAGCAAAAGAAGAAATGTGGCCCGTAACAAATGAAAACGTTCGATCTTTGGCTCCAAAAATAGGCACAACTAAATAGGCTTGTTGCCCCCGTCATAGAGCTCTCGGAGAGCTTTCCAACGATATGTTGTGCGCCACGTAACTCCTTACAGATTAAAAGTTATGGGCATCGAAGAGACGGAGACCTGGTCACAAGTCCCACGCCCTCGATTTGCTGGCCCAACCTCTATGTCAAGCGAAGTTGTCTTGCCCAAGGTACCGTGGGATTTGATAATACAAATGTGGTGGATAAAGTATCTTGGCAAACCCTAACCGGGGCAAAAAAAATTGAAAAGGGGGGGTGCAACACGAGGACTTCCCAGGGGGTCACCCATCCTAGTGCTACTCTCGTCCAAGCACGCTTAACTTCGGAGTTTTGATGGGATCCGGTGCATTAGTGCTTGTATGATCGCAACCGTCAACTTCTGGGCACAAATCCTTTATGTGTTGACGGTTCGCAATCCTAGACCAGAGAGATGGCCTATTCGAAAGGCCCAATGGGCTTAACGACAACCCATCTGCTTCAACAATGCAGCATCCTCGTAAGACGTGATATCGATGCATTGTAGGGCCATGTAATATCCCACGAGTTAGGTTGTCGTCCTTTTAATTGCTCACGACGTACGATCCGGGTCCCAAAAATAGAGCAAAAGAAGAAAAGTGGCCTGAAACTGATGAAAATGTTCAATTTTGGGCTCCGAAAATAGGCGCAGCCGAGTAGGCTTGCTACCCCCGTCGTAGAGCTCACGAAGAGCTTTCCAACGGTATGTTGTGCGCCGCGTAACTCCTTACCGATTAAAAGTTATGGGCACCGGAGCGACAAAGACCTCCTCACTAGCCCCACGCCCTCGGTTTGCGGGCCCATCCTCTACTTGATGTGAAGTTGTCTTGCCCATGGTACAGTGGGATTCAGTAATAGAAAGGTGGATGATAAAGTATCCTGGCAACCCTAACCGGGGCAAAAAAAATTGAAAAGGGGGGTACAACATGAGGACTTCCCAGGGGGTCACCCATCCTACTACTACTCTCGCCCAAGCAAGCTTAACTTCGGAGTTATGATGGAATCCGGTGCATTAGTGCTGGCATGATCGCACCTGTTATGTGGAGGGCACAAATCTTTTGTGTGTTGATGGTTCACAGTCCCAGCCCAGAGAGATGGCCCATTCAAAAGGCCCAAAGGCCTTAACGACAACCCATTCGCTTCAACAACGTAGTATTCTCGTAAGACATGATATCGACGCGTTGTAGGGCCCTATAATATCTCGTGAGTTAGGCTTTTGTCCTTTTAACATCTCACGACGTATGATCCGGGTTGGAAAAACATAGATAAAGAAGAAAAGTGGTCCAAAACTGATGAAAAAGTTCGATTTTGGGCTCCAAAAAGGGCACTGCTAAGCAGGTTTGCTGCCCCAGTCATAGAGCTCTCGGAGAGCTTTCCAACGGTATGCTGTGCGCCGCGTAACTCCATACGGATCAAAAGTTATAGGCACCAGAGTGACGAAGACTTGGTCACAAGCCTACGCCCTCGGTTTGCGGGCCCAGGCTCTACGTAAAGCGAAGTTGTCTTGCCCAAGTTTTCGTGGGATTCGGTAATACAAATGTGGTGGATAAAGTATCTTGACAACCCTAACTGGGGCAAAAAAAATTTAAAATGGGGGGTGCAACACGAGGACTTCCCAGGGGGTCACCCATCTTAGTACTACTCTCGCCCAAGCACACTTAACTTTGGAGTTCTGATGGGATCCGGTGCATTAGTGCTGGTATGATTGCACCCGTCATGTTGTAGGCACAAATCCTTTATGTGTTGACCGTTCACAGTCCCAGCCCAGTGAGATGGCCCATTCAAAACGCCCAATGGGCTTAACGACAACCCATCCGCTTCATCAACGATGCATCCTAGCAAGACGTGATATCGACACATTGTAGGGCCCTGTTATATCCTATGTCTTAGGTAGTCGTCCTTTTAACAGCTCCCGACGTACGATCCGGGATGAAAAAATAGAGCAAAAGAAGAAAAGTGGCCCGAAACTGATGAAATTTTTCAATTTTGAGGTCTGAAAATAGTTGCAGCTGAGCATGATTGTTGTCCCCGTTGTAGAGCTCTCAGAGAGCTTTTCAATGGTATGTTGTGCACCACGTAACTCCTTACGGATTAAAAGTCATGGGCACCGGAGCGACAGAGACATAGACACAAGCCCCACGCCCTCGGTTTGCGGGCCCAGCCTCTACGTGAAGCGAAGTTGTATTGCCCAAGGTACAACGGGATTTGGTAATAGAACTGTGGAGGATAAAGTATCTTGGCAACCCTAACCGGGGCAAAAAAAATGAAAAGGGAGGGTGCAACACGAGGACTTCCCAAGGGGTCACCCATCCTAGTACTACTCTCGCCCAAGCACGCTTAACTTCAGAGTTTTGATGGGATCCGGTGCATTAGTGCTGGTATGATCGCACCCGTCATGTTGTGGGCATAAATCCTTTATGTGTAGACGGTTCACAGTCCCAGCCCAGAGAAATGGCCCATTCAGAAGGCCTAATGGGCTTAACGACAACCCATCCGCTTCAACAACGCAGCATCCTCACAAGACGTGATATCAACGCATTGCAGGGCCTTCGAATGTCCCGCGAGTTAGGTTGTCATCCTTTTAACTGCTCACGACGTACGATCCGGGACTGAAAAACAGAGCAAAAGAAGAATAGTGGCCCGAAACTTATTAAAATGTTCAATTTTGGGCTCCGAAAACAGGTGCAGAATAGCAGGCTTACTGTCCCCGTCGTAGAGCTCTCGGAGAGCTTTCCAACAGTATGCTCTGCACCGCATAACTCCTTACGGATCAAAAGTTATAGGCACCGGAGCGAAGGAGACCTGGTCACAAGCCCTACGCCCTCGGTTTACGGGCCCAGCCTCTACGTGAAGTGAAGCATTCTTGCCCAAGCTTTCGTGGGATTCGGTAATTGAAATGTGGTGGATAATGTATCTTGGCAACCCTAACCGGGGCAAAAAAAATTGAAAAGGGGCGGTGCAACACGAGGACTTCTTAGGGGTCACCCATCCTAGTACTACTCTTGCCCAAACAAGCTTAACTTCGGAGTTCTAATGGGATCCGGTGCATTAGTACTGGTATGATCGCACCCATCATGTTTTGGGCACAAATCCATTATGTGTTGATGATTCACAGTCCCAGCCCAGAGAGATGGCCCATTCAAAAGGTCCAATGGGCTTAACGACAACCCATCCATTTCAACAACGCTACATCCTAGCAAGATGTGATATCGACGCATTGTAGGGCCTTGTAATATCCGACGTCTTAGGTAGTCGTCCTTTTAACAGCTCACGACGTACGATCCGGGATGAAAAAATGGAGCAAAAGAAGAAAAGTTGCCCGAAACTAATGAAAATTTTCAATTTTGGGCTCTGAAAATTGTTGAAGCTAAGCAGGATTGATGTCCCCGTCGTAGAGGTCTTAGAGAGCTTTTCAATGGTATGTTGTGCGCCACGTAACTCCTTACGGATTAAAAGTCATGGGCACTGGAGCGACGGAGACATGGACACAAGCCCCACGCCCTCGGTTTGCGGGCCCAACCTGGTATGTTCTTACCCGTTATGTTGTGAGCACAAATCCCTTATGTATTGACCATTCACAGTCCCAGCCCAGAGAGATGGCCCATTCAAAAGTGCCCAATCGGCTTAACGACAACCCATCCACTTCAACAACGTAGTATCCTCGCAAGACGTGATATCGACCCGTTGTAGAGCCCTCTAATGTCCCACGAGTTAGGTTGTCGTCCTTTTAACAACTCACGACGTACGATCTGGGACGAAAAAATAGTGCACAAGAAGAAAAGTGGCCCGAAACTAATGAAAACATTTGATTTTGCTCTCTGAAAATAGGCGCAACTGAGCAGGCTCGATGCCCCCGTCGTAGAGCTCTCGAAGAGCTTTCCAACGGTATGCTGTGCGTCGCGTAACTCCTTAAAGATTAAAAGTTATTGGCATTGGAGCGACGGAGACCTGGTCACAAAATCTATGCCCTCGGTTTGCAGGCCCAGCCTCTACATGAAGCGAAGTTGTCTTGCCCAAGGTGCCGTGGGATTTGGTAATAGAAATGTGATGGATAAAGTATCTTGGCAACCCTAACCGGGACAAAAAAAATTGAAAATGGGGGGTTCAACATGAGGACTTCCCAGGGGGTCACCCATCCTAGTACTACTCTCGCCCAAGCACACGCTTAACTTCGGAGTTCTGATGGGATCCGGTGCATTAGTGTTGGTATGATCGCACCCATCATGTTGTGGGCACAAATCCTTTATGTGTTGACGGTTCACAGTCAAAGCCCAGAGAGATGGCCCATTCAAAAGGTCCAATGGGCTTAACGACAACCCATCTACTTCAACAACCCAGCATTCTCGCAAGACGTGATATCGATGCATTGTAGGGCCCTGTAGTGTCCTGAGTTAGGTTGTCGTCCTTTTAACAGCTCACAACGTACGATCCGGGATGAAAAAACAGAGCAAAAGAAGACAAGTGGCCCGAAACTGATGAAAACGTTCTATTTTGGGATCCAAAAATAGGCACAGCTGAGCAAGCTTGCTACCCACATCGTAGAGCTCTCGGAGAGCTTTCTACCAGTATGATGTGCGTCGCGTAACTCCTTACAGATTAAAAGTTATAGGCACCGAAGCGACGGAGACTTGGTCACAAGCCCCACACCTCGGTTTGCGGGCCCAGCCTCGACGTGAAGCGAAGTTGTCTAGGCCAAGGTGCCGTGGGATTCAATAATAGAAATGTGGTGGATAAAGTATCTTGGTAACCCTAACAGGGGCAAAAAAAATTGAAAATGGGGGTACAACACGAGGGTTTCCCAAGGGGTCACCCATCCTAGAACTACTCTCGCCCAAGCACACTTAACTTCGAAGTTCTAATGGGATCCGGTGTATTAGTGTTGGTATGATCGCACCCGTCATGTTGTGGGCACAAATCCTTTATGTGCTGATGGTTCACAGTCCCAACCCAGAGAGATGGTCCATTCAAAAGACCCAATGGGTTTAACGACAACCCATCCACTTCAACAACGCAGCATCCACGTAAGACGTGATATCGATGCTTTGTAGGGCCCTGTAATATCCCGCGAGTTAGGTTTTCGTCCTTTTAACAACTCACGACGTACGATCCGGGATGGAAAAATAGAGCAAAAGAAGAAAAGTGGCCCGAAATAGATGAAAACGTTCGATTTTGGTCTCTGAAAATAGGCACAGTCGAACAGGCTTGCTGCCCCCATTGTAGATCTCTCGGAGAGATTTCCAACGATGTGCTGTGCGCCACGTAACTCCTTACGAATTAAAAGTTTTGTGCACCGGAGCGACGAACACCTGGTCACAAGCCCCACGCCCTCGGTTTGTGGGTCCAGCCTCTACGTGAAGTGAAGTTGTCTTGCCCAAGGTACCGTGGGATTTGGTAATACAAATGTGGTGGGTAAAGTATCTTGGCGACCCTAACTAGGGCCAAAAATATTGTCAAGCAAGGGTGCAACACGAGGACTTCCCAGGGGGTCACCCATCCTGGTACTACTCTCGCCCAAGCACACTTAACTTCAGAGTTCTGATGGGATCCGGTACATTAGTGCTGGTATGATCGCACCTGTCATGTTGTGGGCACAAATCCTTTATGTGCTGATGGTTCATAGTCCCAGCCTAGAGAGATGGTCCATTCAAAAGGCCCAAATGGCTTAACGACCACACATTCGCTTCAACAACGCAGCATCCACGTAAGACGTGATATCGACGCTTTGTAGGGCCCTGTAATATCCTGCGAGTTAGGTTGTCGTCCTTTTAACAGCTCACGACGTACGATCCGAGATGGAAAAATAGACCAAAAGAAGAAAAGTGGCTTGAAACTGATGAAAATGTTCAATTTTGGGCTCCAAAAATGGCCGCAGTTGCACAGGCTTGCTGCCCCTGTCATAGAGCTCCCAAAAATCTTTCCAACAATATGTTGTGCACTGCGTAACTCCTTACGGATCAAAAGTTATAGGCACCGGAGCGATGGAGACCTGGTCACATGCCCTACACCCTCGGTTTGTGGGCCTAGCCTCTACGTGAAGCGAAGTTGTCTTGTTCAAGGTGCCGTGGGATTCGGTAATACAAATGTGGTGGATAAAGTATCTTCGCAACCCTAACTAGGGCAAAAAAAGTTTGACAAGGGGGGGTGCAACCCGAGGACTTCCTAGGGGTTCACCCATCCTAGTACTACTCTCGCCCAAGCACGCTGAACTTCAGAATTCTGATGGGATCCGGTGCATTAGCGCTAGTATGATCGCACCAGTCATGATGTGGTCACAAATCCTTTATGTGTTGACCATTCACAGTCCCAGCCTAGAGAGATGGCTCATTCAAAAGGCCCAATGGGCTTAACGACAACCCACCCGCTTCAACAATACAGCATCCTCGCAAGACGTGATATGGATGCGTTGTAGTGCCCTCTAATGTCCCTCAAGTTAGGTTGTCGTCCTTTTAACATCTCACGACGTACGATCCGAGGTGAAAAATTAGAGCAAAAGGAGAAAACTGGCCCGAAACTGATGAAAACGTTCGATTTTGGGCTCCAAAAATGGGCGCAGCATGAGCAAACTTGCTGCCCTTGTCATAGAGCTCTCAGAGAGCTTTTCAACGGTATGCTGTGTGCCGCGTAACGCCTTACGGATCAAAAGTTATGGGCACCGGAACGACGGACACTTGGTCACAAGCCCTACGCCCCTGGTTTGCGGGCCCAGCCTCTACGTGAAGCGAAGTTGTCTTGGCCAAGGTGCTATGGGATTCGGTAATAGAAATGTAGTGGATAAAGTATCTTGGCAACCCTTTTTTTTTGGTAAAATCTTGGCAACCCTAACCGCGGCAAAAAAAATTGAAAATGGGGGTGCAACACAAGGACTTCCAAGGGGGTTACCCATCCTAGTACTACTCTCACCCAAGCACGCTTAACTTAGGAGTTCTAATGGGATCCGGTGCATTAGTGCTGGTATGATAGCACCCGTCATGTTGGGGGCACAAATCCTTTATGTGTTGACGGTTCACTGTCGCAGCCTAGAGAGATGGCCCATTCAAAAGGCCCAATGGGCTTAACGATAGCCCATCCGTTATAACAACGCAACATCCTCGTAAGATGTGATATCGACGTGTTGTAGGGCCCTGTAATATCCCGCGAGTTAGGTTGTCGTCCTTTTAACAACTCACAACGTACGATCCGGGACGAAAAAATAGAGCAAAAGAAGAAAATTGGCCCAAAATTGATAAAAACGTTCAATTTTGGGCACAAAAAATGGGCGTAGCATGAGCAGACTTGCTGCCCTTGTCATAGAGCTCTCGGAGAACTTTCCAACGGTATGCTGTGCGCTGCATAACTCCTTACGGATCAAAAGTTATGGGCACCGGAGCGACGGAGACCTGGTCACAAGCCCTACGCCCACGGTTTGCAGGCCCAGCCTCTACATGAAGCCAAGATGTCTTGTCCAAGGTGCCGTGGGATTCGATAATAGAAATGTGGTGGATAAAGTATCTTGGCAACCCTAACCGGGGCAAAAAAAATTGAAAATTGGGGTGCAATACAAGGACTTCCTAGGGGGTCACCCATCCTAGTACTACTCTCACCCAAGCACGCTTAACTTCGGAGTTCTGATGGGATCCGATGCATTAGTGCTGGTATGATCGTACCCGTCATATTGAGGGCAAAAATTCTTTATGTGTTGACGATTCACAGTCGCAGCCCAGAGAGATGGCCCATACAAAAGGCCCAATGGGCTTAACGATAACCCATCCGCTACAACAACGCAGCATCCTTGCAAGACGTGATATCGACGCATTGTAGGGCCCTCTAATGTCCAGGGAGTTAGGTTGTCATCCTTTTAACAGCTCATGACGTACGATTAGGGACGAAAAAACAGAGCAAAAGCAGAAAAGTTTCACAAAACTGATGAAAACGTTCGATTTTTGGCTCCAAAAATGGGCACAGAATGAGTAGGCTTGTTACCCTTGTCATAGATCTCTTAGAGAGCTTTCCAACGATATGCTGTGCGCCGCGTAACTCATCACGGATCAAAAGTTATGGGCACTGGAGCGACGAAGACCTGGTCACAAGCCTTATGCCCACGGTTTGCGGGCCTAGCCTCTACGTGAAGCCAAGTTGTCTTGCCCAAGGTGTCATGGGATTCAGTAATAGAAATGTGGTGGATAAAGTATCTTGGCAACCCTAACCTGGGCAAAAGAAATTTAAAATGGGGGTGCAACACAAGGACTTCCTTAGGGGTCACCCATCCTAGTACTACTCTCATCCGAGCACACTTAACTTCGGAGTTCTGATGGGATCTGATGCCTTAGTGCTGGTATCATCGCACCCGTCATGTTGAGGGCACAAATCCTTTATGTGTTGACGGTTCACAGTCGCAGCCCAGAGAGATTGCTCATTCAAAACGCCCAATGGACTTAACGATAACACATCCGCTATAACAACGCAACATCCTCGTAAGATGTGATATCGACGCGTTGTACGGCCCTGTAATATCCCGCGAGTTAGGTTGTCTTCCTTTTAACAACTCACAACGTACAATCCGGGATTGAAAAGTGTAGCAAAAAAGAAAAGTGGCCCGAAACTGATGAAAACGTTCGATTTTGGCCTCCAAAAATAGGAGCAACCTAGCAGGCTAGCTACCTTTGTCATAGATCTCTCGAGAGCTTTCCAACGGTATGCTGTGTGCCGCGTAACTCCTTACGGATCAAAAGTTATGGGCTCCGAAGTGACGGAGACCTGGTCACAAGCCCTATGCCCTTGGTTTGCCGGCCCAACCTCTACGTGAAGCGAAGTTGTCCTGCCCAAGGTCCCGTGGGATTCGGTAATAGAAATGTGGTGGATAAAGTGTCTTGGCGACCCTAACCGGGGCAACAAAAATTGAAAAGGGGGGTGCAACACGTGGACTTCCCAGGGGGTCACCAATCCTAGTACTACTCTCGCCCAAGCACGCTTAACTTCAGAGTTCTGATGGGATTCGGTGCCTTAGTGCAGGTATAATCGCACCTGTCATGTTGAGGGCACAAATCCTTTATGTGTTGACGGTTCAGAGTCCCATCCCCGAGAGATGGCCGACTCAAAAGGCCTAATAGGCTTAACAACAACCCATCTGTTTCAACAACGCAGCAACCTCGTCAGACGTGATATCGACGCGTTGTAGGGACCTAAAATATCCCGCGCGTTAGGTTGTCGTCCTTTTAACAGCTTACGTCGTACGATCCGGGACGGAAAAACAGAGCAAAAGAAGAAAAGTGGCCCAAAATTGATGAAAACGTTCAATTTTGGGCTCCAAAAATAGGCGTGGTAGAACAAGCTTGCAGCCCCGTCATAGAGCTCTCAGAGAGCTTTCCGACGGTATGCTGTACGCCGCGTAACTCCTTACGGATTAAAAGTTATGGGCACCGGAGCGACAGAGACCTAGTCACAAGCCTAACGCCCTCGGTTTGTGGGCCTAGCCTCTACGTGAAGCGAAGTTGTCTTGCCCAAGTTTCCGTGGGATTCAGTAATACAAATGTGGTGGATAAAGTATCTTGACAATCCTCACTAGGGCAAAAAAAATTGAAAAGTGGGGGTACAACACTAGCACTTCCCAATGGGTCACCCATCCCAGTACTATTCTCGCCCAAGCACGCTTAACTTTTGAAGTCTGATGGGATCCGGTGCATTAGTGCTGATATGATCGCACCCGTCATGTGGTGGGTACAAATCCTTTATGTGTTGACTATTCACAGTCCCAGCCTAGAGAGATGGCCCATTCAAAAGGCCCAATGGGCTTAACGACAAACCATCTGCTTCAACAACGCAGCATCCTCACAAGACGTGATATTGACGCATTGTAGGGCCCTCTAATGTCCCGCGAGTTAGGTTGTCATCCTTTTAACAGCTCAACACGTATAATCTGGGATGGAAAAACAAAGCAAAAGAAGAAAAATGGCCCGAAACTGATGAAAACATTTGATTTTGGGCTCCAAAAATAGGCACAACAGAACAGGCTTGCTGCCCCCATCATAGAGTTCTCAGAGAGCTTTCCAACAGTATGCTGTGCGCCGCGTATTTCCTTACGAATTAAAAGTTTTGGGCACCGGAGCGACAAAGACTTGGTCACAAGCCCCACGCCCTCAGTTTGCGGGCCCAGCCTCTACGTGAAGCGAAGTTGTCTTGCCCAAGGTGCCGAGGGATTCGGTAATACAAATGTGTTGGATAAAGTATCTTGGCAACCCTAACTGGGGAAAAACAAATTGACAAGGGGGGGTGCAACACGAGGACTTTCCAGGGGGTCATCCATCCTAGTACTACTTTTACCTAAGCACGCTTAACTTCAGAGTTCTGATCAGATCCAGTGCATTAGTGCTAGTATGATCGCACCCGTCACATTATGGGCACAAATCCTTTATGTGTTGACCGTTCACACTCTGAGCCCAGAGAGATGGCCCATTAAAAAGGCCCAATGGCCTTAACGACAACCCATCCACTTCAACAAAGCAGCATCCTCACAAGACGTGATATTGACGCATTGTAGGGCCCTCTAATGTCCCGCGAGTTAGGTTGTCATCCTTTTAACTGCTCAAGACGTACGATCTGGGACGGAAAAATAGAGTAAAAGAAGAAAAATGGCCCGAAACTGATGAAAATGTTTGATTTTGGACTCCGAAAATAGGCACAGTAGAACAGGCTTACTGCCCCCATCGTAGAGCTCTCGGAGAGCTTTTCAACTATATGCTATGCGCTGCATAACTCCTTACGAATTAAAAGTTTTGGGCACCGGAGCGACAGAGACTTGGTCACAAGCCCCACACCCTCGGTTTGCGGGCCCAGCCTCTACGTGAAGCGAAGTTGTCTTGCCCAGGGTGTCGTGGGATTCGGTAATACAAATGTGTTGGATAAAGTATCTTGGCAACCCTAACTCTGGCAAAAAAAATTGACAATGAGGGGTGCAACCCGAGGACTTCCCAGGGGGTCATCCATCCTAGTACTACTCTCACCCAAGCACGCTTAACTTCGGAGTTCTGATGAGATCCAGTGCAATAGTGCTGGTATGATCGCACCCGTCACATTGTGGCCACAAATCCTTTATGTGTTGACCGTTCACACTCCGAGCCCAGAGAGATGGCCTATTAAAAAGGCCCAATGGCCTTAACGACAACCCATCTGCTACAACAACGCAGCATCCTCGCCATACGTGATATCGACACTTTGTAAGGCCCTCTAACGTCCCGCAAGTTAGGTTTTCGTCATTTTAAAAGCTCACGACGTACGATCCGGGATGGAAAAACAGAGCTAAAGAAGAAAAGTGGCCCGAAACTGATGAAAACGTTCGATTTTGGATTCTAAAAACAGGCACAACAGAGCAGGCTTACTGCTCTCGTCATAGAGCTCTCAGAGAGATTTCCAACAGTATGCTGTGTACCACGTAACTCCTTACGGATCAAAAGTTATGGGCACCTGAGCGACGGACACCTAGTCACAAGCCCTACACCCACGGTTTGCGGGCCCAGCCTCTACGAGAAGCCGAGTTGTCTTGCCCAAGGTGTCATGGGATTCAGTAATAGAAATATGTTGGATAAAGTATTTTGGCAACCCTAACCAGGGCAAAAAAAAATTTAAAATGGAGGTGCAACACGAGGTCTACCCTGGGGGTCCCCCATCCTAGTGCTACTCTTGCCCAAACGCGCTTAACTTCGGAGTTCTGATGGGATCCGGTGGCTTAGTGCTGGTATCATCGCACCCGTCATGTTGAGGGCACAAATCCTTTATGTGTTGACGGTTCACAGCCGCAGCCCAGAGAGATTGCTCATTCAAAAGGCCCAATGGGCTTAACAATAACCCATCTGCTACAACAACGCAACATCCTCGTAAGATGTGATATCGACGTGTTGTAAGGCCCTGTAATATCCCGCGACTTAGGTTGTCATCCTTTTAACAACTCACAACGTACGATCCAGGACCGAAAAATAGAGCAAAAAAGAAAAGTGGCCCAAAACTGATGAAAACGTTCGATTTTGGGCTCCAAAAACTAGCAAAGCCTAGCAGGCTTGCTACCTCCGTCATAGATATCTCGGAGAGCTTTCCAACGGTATGCTGTGTGCTGCGTAACTCCTTACGGATCAAAAGTTATGCGCACCGGAGCGACGGAGACCTGGTCACAAGCCCTACGCCCTCGGTTTGCGGGCCCAGCCTATACGTGAAGCGAAGTTGTCCTGCCCAAGGTGCCGTGGGATTTGGTAATAGAAATGTGGTGGATAAAGTATCTTGGCGACCCTAACCGGGGCAATAAAAATTGAAAAGGGGGGGTGCAACACGAGGACTTCTCAGGGGGTCACCCATCCTAGTACAACTCTCGCCCAAGCACACATAACTTAGGAGTTCTTATGGGATCCGGGGCATTAGTGCAGGTATAATGGCACCCGTCTTGTTGATGGCATAAATCCTTTATGTGTTGACAGTTCACAGTCCCATCCCCGAGAGACGGCCCATTCAAAAGGCCCAATGGGTTTAACGACAACCCATCTGCTTCAACAATGTAGCATCCTCGTAAGACATGATATCGATGCATTGTAGGGCCCTGTAATATCCCGCGAGTTAGGTTGTCGTCCTTTTAACAGCTTACGACGTACGATCCGAGACGAAAAAACAAAGCAAAAGAAGAAAAGTTGCCCAAAATTGATAAAACGTTCAGTTTTGGGCTCCGAAAATAGGCGTAGCCGAACAGGCTTTCTGCCCCCGTCTTAGAGCTCTCGGAGAGCTTTCCAACAGTATGCTGTATGCCTCGTAACTCCTTACGGATTAAAAGTTATGGGCACCAGAGTGACCGAGACCTAGTCACAAGCCGAACGCCCTTGGTTTGCGAGCCCAGCCTCTACGTGAAGCGAAGTTGTCTTGCCCAAGTTTCCGTGGGATTCAGTAATACAAATGTGGTGGATAAAGTATCTTGGCAACCCTAACTGGGGCAAAAAAAATTGACAAGGGGGGGTGCAACACGAGGACTTCCCAAGGGGTCATCCATCCTAGTACTACTCTCAACCAAGCACACTTAACTTCGGAGTTCTAATGGGATAGGCTGCATTAGTGCTGGTATCATCGCACCCGTCACGTTGTGGGTACATATCCTTTATGTATTGACCATTCACTATCCGAGCCCAGAGAGATGGACCATTAAAAAGGCCAAATGGGCTTAACGACAACCCATCTGCTTCAACAACGCAGCATCCTCGCCAGACGTGATATCGACGAGTTGTAGGGCCCTCTAATGTCCAGCAAGCTAGGTTGCTATCCTTTTAAAAGCTCATGACGTACGATCCGGGATGGAAAAACAGAGAGAAAGAAGAAAAGTGGCCCGAAACTGATGAAAACATTCGATTTTGGGTTCTAAAAATAGGCGCAACTGAGCAGGCTTACTGCCCTCGTCATAGAGCTCTCGGAGAGCTTTCCAACGGTATGCTGTGTACCGCGTAACTCCTTACGGATCAAAAGTTATGGGCACCTGAGCGACGGACACTTGGTCACAAGCCCTACACCCACGGTTTGCGGGCCCAGCCTTTACGTGAAGCCGAGTTGTCTTGTCCAAAGTGTCGTGGGATTCGGTAATAGAAATGTGGTGGATAAAGTATCTTGGCAACCTTAACCAGGGCAAAAAAAATTTAAAATGGGGGTGCAACATGAGGACTTCCTTGGGGGTCCCCCATCCTAGTACTACTCTCGCCCAAACACGCTTAACTTCGGAGTTCTGATGGGATCCGGTGCCTTAGTGCTAGTATCATCGCACCCGTCATTTTGAGGGCACAAATCCTTTATGTGTTCACGGTTCACAGTCGCAGCCCAGAGAGATTGCTCATTTAAAAGGCCCAATAGGCATAACGATAACCCATCCGCTACAACAACGCAACATCCTCGTAAGATGTGATATCGACATGTTGTAAGGCCCTGTAATATCCCACGACTTAGGTTGTCGTCCTTTTAACAACTCACAGCGTACGATCCGGGACCGAAAAATAGAGCAAAAAACAAAAGTGGCCCGAAACTGATGAAAATGTTCGATTTTGGGCTCCAAAAACAGGCACAGCCTATCAGGTTTGCTGCCTCCGTCATAGATCTCTTGGAGAGCTTTCCAATGGTATGCTATGCGTTGCGTAACTCCTTACGGATCAAAAGTTATGGGCACCAGAGCAACGGAGACTTGGTCACAAGCCCTACGCCCTCGGTTTGCGGGCCCAGCCTCTACGTGAAGCGAAGTTGTCCTGCCCAGGGTGCCGTGGGATTCGGTAATAGAAATGTGGTGGATAAAGTATCTTGGCGACCCTAACCGGGGCAACAAAAATTGAAAAGGGGGTGCAACACGAGGACTTCCCAGGGGGTCACCCATCCTAGTACCACTATCGCCCAAGCATGCATAACTTCGGAGTTCTGATGAATCCGGTGCATTAGTGCAGGTATAATCGCACCCGTCATGTTGAGGGCATAAATCCTTTATGTGTTGACGGTTCACAGTCCCATCCCCGAGAGATGGCCCAATCAAAAGGCCCAATGGGTTTAACGACAACCCGACAACCCATCTGCTTCAACAACGCAGCATCCTCATAAGACGTGATATCGACGCATTGTAGGGCCCTGTAATATCGCACGAGTTAGGTTGTAGTCCTTTTAACAGCTTACGACGTAGGATCCGGGATGAAAAAATAGAGCAAAAGAAGAAAAGTGGCCCAAAATTGATAAAACGTTCAGTTTTGGGCTCCGAAAATAGCCGTAGCCGAACAGGCTTGCTGCCCCCATCGTAGAGCTCTCGGAGAGCTTTCCAACGGTATGCTGTATGCCGCGTAACACCTTACGGTTTAAAAGTTATGGGTACCGGAGCGACCAAGACTTGGTCACAATCCCAATGCCCTCGGTTTGCGGGCCCAGCCACTACGTCAAGCGAAGTTGTCTTGCCCAAGTTTTCGTGGGATTCGGTAATAAAAATGTGGTGGATAAAGTATCTTGACAACCCTAACTAGGGCAAAAAAATTGAAAAGTGGGGGTGCAACACGAGCACTTCCAAGGGGGTCACCCATCCTAGTACTACTCTCGCCCAAGCACGCTTAACTTCTGAGGTCTGATGGGATCCTGTGCATTAGTAATATATGATCACACCCGTCATGTGGTGGGCATAAATCCTTTATGTGTTGACCGTTCACAGTCCCAACCTAGAGAGATGGCCCATTCAAAAGGCCCATTGGGCTTAACGACAACCCATCCGCTTCAACAACGCAACATCCTCACAAGACGAGATATCGACGCGTTGTAGGGCCCTCTAATATACCGCGAGTTAGGTTGCCGTCCTTTTAACAGCTCATGACGTACGATCTGGGACGGAAAAACAAAGCAAAAGAAGAAAAGTGGCCCGAAACGGATGAAAACGTTTGATTTTGGGCTCCGAAAATAGGCAATGCCAAACAGACTTGCTGCCCCTATCGTTGAGCTCTCGGAGAGCTTTCCAACAGTATGATGTGCGCCGTATAACTCCCTAAGGATTAAAAGCTTTGGGCACCAGAGCGACAAAGACTTGGTCACAAGCCCTACGCCCTCGGTTTGCGAGCCCAGCCTCTACGTGAAACGAAGTTGTCTTGCCCAAGGTGCCGTGGGATTCGGTAATACAAATGTGTTGGATAAAGTATCTTGGCAACCCTAACTGGGGCAAAAAAAATTGACAAGCGGGGGTGCAACACGAGGACTTCACAATGGGTCATCCATCCTAGTACTACTCTCACCCAAGCACACTTAACTTCGGAGTTCTAATGGGATCCGCTGCATTAGTGCTGGTATGATCACACCTGTCACGTTGTGGGTACAAATCCTTTATGTGTTGACCGTTCACAGTCCGAGCCCAGAGAGATGGACCATTAAAAAGGCCTAATGGCCTTAACGACAACCCATCCGCTTCAACAACGCAGCATCCTTGCCAGATGTCATATCGACGCGTTGTAGGGCCCTCTAATGTACCATGAGCTAAGTTGTCGTCCTTTTAAAAGCTCACGACGTACGATCCAGGATGGAAAAACAAAGTGAAAGAAGAAAAGTGGCCCAAAACTGATGAAAATGTTCGATTTTGGGTTCCAAAAACATGCGCGGCTGAGCAGGCTTGCAACTCTCGTCATAGAGCTCTCGGAGAGCTTTCCAACGGTATGATGTGCGCCGCGTAACTCCTTACGGATCAAAAGTTATGGGCACCTGAGCGACGGAGACCTGGTCATAAGCCCTACACCCACGGTTTGCGGGCCCAGCCTCTACGTGAAGCCAAGTTGTCTTGCCCAAGGTGCCTTGGGATTCGGTAATAGAAATGTGGTTGATAAAGTATATAGGGAACCCAAACTGGGGAAAAAAATTGAAAAGGGGGGTGCAACACAAGGACTTTCCCGGGGGTCACCCATTCTAGTACAACTCTCGCCCGAGCACGCTTAACTTTAGAGTTTTGATGGGATCCGGTGCATTAGTGCTAGTATGATCACACCCGTCATGTTGAGGGCACAAATCCCTTATGTGTTGACGGTTCATTGTCCCAGCGCAGAGAGATGGCCCATTCAAAAGGCCCAATGGGCTTAACAATAACCCATCCGCTTCAACAACGTAGCATCCTTGTAAGATGTGATATCAATGCGTTGTAGGGCCCTGTAATATCCAGCGAGTTAGGTTGTCATCTTTTTAATAGCTCACAACATACGATCCGGGATGAAAAAATAAAGCAAAAGAAGAAAAGTAGCCCGAAACTGATGAAAACGTTTGATTTTGGTCTCCAAAAATGGGCACAGCTGTGCAAGCTTGCTACCCCCATTATAGAGCTCTCGGAGAGCTTTCCAACAGTATGTTGTGCGCTGCGTAACTCCTTACGAATCGAAAGTTATGGGTATCGGAGCGACGGAGACCTGGTCACAAGCCTTACGCCCTCGGTTTGTAGGCCCAACCTCTACGTGAACCGAAGTTGTCTTGCCCAAGGTGCCGTGGGATTCAGAAGTAGAAATGTGGTGGATCAAGTATCTTGGCAACCGTACCCGGGGCAAAAAAAATTGAAAATGGGGGAGCAACAAGAGGACTTCCCAGGGGGTCACCCTTCCTTGTACTACTTTCTCCCAAGCACGATTAACTTCGGAGTTCTGATGGGATCTGGTGCATTAATGCTAGTCTAATCGCACCCGTCATGTTGAGGGCACAAATCCTTTATGTGTCGACAGTTCACAGTCTCAGCCCTGATAGATGGCCCATTTAAAAGGCCCAATAGGCTTAACGACAACCCATCCGCTTCAACAACGCAGCATCCTCGTAAGACGTGATATCAACCCATTGTAGGGACCTGTAATATCCCGCGAGTTAGGTTGTCATCATTTTAACAGCTTACGATGTACGATCCGGGATGGAAAAACAGAGCAAAAGAAGAAAAGTGGCCCAAAACTGATGAAAATGTTCAATTTTTGTCTCTGAAAACAGGCATAGCCAAACAGGCTTGCTGCCCACGTTGTACAGCTCTCGGAGAGCTTTCCAACAGTATGCTGTACGCCTCGTAACTTCTTACGGATTAAAAGTTATGGGCACCGGAGCGACGGAGACCTGGTCACAAGCCCCACGCCTTCGGTTTGCGGGCCCAGCCACTACGTGAAACGAAGATTTCTTAACCAAGTTGCCGTGGGATTCGGTAATAAAAATGTGGTGTATAAAGTATCTTGGCAACCCTAACTAGGGCAAAAAAAAATTGAAAATTGAGGGTGCAACACGAGGACTTCCCAAGGGGTCACCCATCCTAGTACTACTCTCGCCCAAACAAGCTTAACTTTGGAGTTCTGATGGGATTTAGTGCATTAGTGCTGATATGATTACACCCGTCATGTTGTGGGCACAAATCCTTTATGTGTTGACCGTTCACGGTCCCAGCCTAGAGAGATGGCCCATTCAAAAGGCGCAATAGGCTTAACGACAACCCATCTGCTTCAGAAACGCAACATCCTCGCAAGACGTGATATCGACGCGTTGTAGGGCCTGCTAATGTCCCGCGAGTTAGGTTGTCGTCCTTTTAACAACTCACGACGTACGATCCGGGACGAAAAAACAGAGCAAAAGAAGAAAAGTGGCCCAAAACTGATGAAAACCTTCGATTTTGGGCTTTGAAAATAGGCGCAGCTAAGCAGGCTTGCTGCCCTCATCGTAGAGCTCTTGGAGAGCTTTCCAACGGTATGTTGTGCGTCGCGTAACTCCTTACAGATTAAAAGTTATGGGCACTGGAGCGACGGAGACCTTGTCACAAGCCCCATGCCCTCAGTTAGCGGTCCCAAACTCTACGTGAAGCGAAGTTGTCTTGCCGAAGGTGCCGTGGGATTCGATAATAGAAATGTGGTGGATAAAGTATCTCGGCAACCCTAACCGGGGCAAAAAAAATTGTGTTGAGCGTTCCTACGGGGTTACCCATCCTAGTACTGCTCTCGCCCAAGCACGCTTAACTTCGGAATTCTAATTGGATCTGGTGCATTAATGCTGGTCTGATCGCACCCGTCATGTTGAGGGCACAAATCCTTTATGTGTCGATGGTTCACAGTCCCAGCCCAGAGAGATGGCCAATTCAAAAGGCCCAATGGGCTTAACAACAACCCATCTACTTCAGAAACGCAGCATCCTCGCAAGACGTGATATCGAAGTGTAGTAGGGCCCTTTAATGTCCTGCGAGTTAGGTTGTCGTCCTTTTAACAACTCACGACGTACGATCCGGGATAGAAAAACATAGCAAAAGAAGAAAAGTGGCTTGAAACTGATGAAAATGTTCAATTTTTGGCTCTTAAAACAGGCGCAGCTAATCTGGCTTGCTGCCCTCGTCGTAGAACTCTTGGAGAGCTTTCCAACGGTATGTTATGCGTCACGTAACTCCTTAAAGATTAAAAGTTATGGGCTCCAGAGCGACGGAGACCTGGTCATAAGCCCCAAGCTCTCAGTTTGCGGGCCCAGCCTCTACGTGAAACGAAGTTGTCTTGCCTAAGGTGCCGTGGGATTCGGTTATATAAATGTGGTGGATAAAGTATCTCGGCAACCCTAACCGGGGCAAAAAAAATTGAAAAGGGTGGGTGCAACATGAGGACTTCCCAGGGGGTCACATATCCTAGTACTACTCTCAACCAAGCACGCTTAACTTCGGAGTTCTGATGGGTCCGGTTCATTAATGCTAGTATGACCGCACCCGTCATGTTGAGGGCAGAAATTCTTTATGTGTTGACCGTTCATAGTCCCAGCCCAGAGAGATGGCCCATTGAAAAAGCCCAATGGGCTTAATGACAACCCATCTGCTTCAACAACACAGCATCCTCGTAAGACGTGATATCAACACATTGTAGGGCCCTATAATATCACGCGAGTTAGGTTGTCGTCCTTTTAACAACTTACGACGTACGATACGGAACGAAAAAACAGAGCAAAAGAAGAAAAATAACCCGAAACTGATGAAAACCTTCGCTTTTGGGCTCCAAAAATAGGTGCAACTGAGCAGGCTTGCTGCCCTCGTCGTACAGCTCTCGGAGAGCTTTCCAACGGTATGCTGTGCATCGCGTAACTCCTTACAGATTAAAAGTTATGGGCACCGAAGCGACAGAGACCTAGTCACAAGCCGCACGCTCTCGGTTTGCGAGCCCAACCTCTACGTGAATCAAAGTTGTCTTGCCCAAGGTGCCGTGGGATTCGATAATTGAAATGTGGTGGATAAAGTATCTCAGCAACCCTAACCGGGGCAAAAAAAAATTGAAAATGGGTGGTGCAACACGAGGACTTCCCAGGGGATCACATATCCTAGTACTACTCTCGACCAAGCACGCTTAACTTCGGAGTTCTGATGGGGTCCGGTTCATTAATGCTAGTATGACCACACCTGTCATGTTGAGGGCACAAATTCTTTATGTGTTGACCGTTCATAGTCCCAGCCCTGAGAGATGACCCATTGAAAAAGCCCAATGGGCTTAATGACAACCCATCCACTTCAACAACGCAGCATCCTCGTAAGACGTGATATCAACGTATTGTAAGGCCCTATAATATCCCGCGAGTTAGGTTGTTGTCCTTTTAACAGCTTACGACGTACGATACGGAACGGAAAAATAGTGCAAAAGAAGAAAAGTTACCCGAAACTAATGAAAACCTTCGATTTTGGGCTCCGAAAATAGGTGCAACTGAGCAGGCTTGCTGCCCTCGTCGTACAGCTCTCGGAGAGCTTTCCAACAGTATGTTTTACGTAATGTAACTTCTTACGGATTAAAAGTTATGGGCACCGGAGCGACGGAGACCTAGTCACAAGCCGCACGCTCTCAGTTTGCGAGCCTAGCCTCTACGTGAAGCGAAGTTGTCTTGCCCAAGGTGCCGTGGGATTCGATAATTGAAATATGGTGGATAAAGTATCTCGGCAACCCTAACCGGGGCAAAAAAATTGAAAATGGGTGGTACAACACGAGGACTTCCCAGGGGGTTACCTATCCTAGTACTATTCTTGCCTAAGCATGCTTAACTTCGGAGTTCTGATGGGATCCTGTGCATTAGTGCTGGTATGATCGCACTCGTCATGTTGTGGGCACAAATCCTTTATGTGTTGACCGTTCACAGTCCCAGCCTAGAGAGATGGCCCATTCAAAAGGCCTAGTGGGCTTAACGACAACCCATCCGCTTCAACAACGCAGCATCCTTGCAAGACGTGATATCAACGCGTTGTTGGGCCATATAATATCCCGCAAGTTAGGTTGTCTTCCTTTTAACATCTCACGACTTAAGATCCGGGACGGAAAAATAGAGCAAAAGAAGAAAAGTGGCCCAAAACTGATGAAAACGTTCGATCTTTGGCTCTGAAAATAGGCACAGCCGAATAGGCTTGCTGCCCCCGTCATAGAGCTCTTAGAGAGATTTCCAACGATATGCTGTGCGCCACATAACTCCTTACGGATTAAAAGTTATGGGCACCGGAGAGAAGGAGACCTGGTTACAAGCCCCACGCCCTCGGTTTGCTGGCCCAGCCTCTACATGAAGCGAAGTTGTCTTGCCAAGGTACCGTGGGATTTGATAATACAAATGTGGTGGATAAAGTATCTTGGCAAACCCTAACTGGGGCAAAAAAAACTGAAAAGGGGGGGTGCAACACGAGGGCTTCCCTGGGGGTCACCCATCCTTGTGCTACTCTCGTCCAAGCATGCTTAACTTCAGAGTTTTGATGGGATCCGGTGCATTAGTGCTGGTATGATCGCAACCGTCAACTTCTGGGCACAAATCCTTTATGTGTTGACGGTTCGCAGTCCTAGACCAAAGATATGGCCCATTCGAAAGGCCCAATGGGCTTAACGACAACCCATCTGCTTCAACAATGCAGTATCCTCGTAAGACATGATATCAACGCATTGTAGGGCCTTGTAATATCTCGCGAGTTAGGTTGTCGTCCTTTTAACAGCTCACGACGTACGATTCGGGACCGAAAAATAGAGCAAAAGAAGAAAAGTGGCCTAAAACTGATGAAAATGTTCAATTTTGGGCACTGAAAACTGGCACAGCTGAGCAGGCTTGCTACCCCCGTCGTAGAGCTCTCGAAGAGCTTTCCAACGGTATGTTGTGTACCGCGTAACTCCTTACGGATTAAAAGTTATGGGCACCAGAGCGACAGAGACCTGGTCACTAGCCCCACGCCCTCGGTTTGCTGGCCCATCCTCTACTTGAAGCGAAGTTGTCTTGCCCATGGTACCGTGGGATTTAATAATAGAAAGGAGGAAGATAAAGTATCCTGGCAACCCTAACCGGGGCAAAAAAAATTGAAAAAGGGGGTGCAACACGAGGACTTCCTACGGGGTCACCCATCCTACTACTACTCTCGCCCAAGCAAGCTTAACTTCGGAGTTATGATAGGATCCGGTGCATTAGTGCTGGCATGATCGCACGTGTTATGTGGAGGGCACAAATCTTTTATGTGTTGACGGTTCACAGTCCCAGCCCAGAGAGATGGCCCATTCAAAAGGCCCAAAGGCCTTAACGACAACCCATTCGCTTCAACAACGTAACATCCTCGTAAGACGTGATATCAACACGTTGTAGGGCCCTATAAAATCCCGCGAGTTAGGTTTTTGTCCTTTTAACATCTCACAACGTACGATCCGTGTTGGAAAAACAGAGCAAAAGAAGAAAAGTGGTCCAAAACTAATGAAAACGTTCGATTTTGGGCTCCAAAAAGGTCACTTCTAAGCAGGTTTGCTGCCCAGTTGTGCGCCACGTAACTCCATACGGATCAAAAGTTATGGGCACCAGAGCGATGGAGACCTGGTCACAAGGCATACGCCATCGGTTTGCGGGCCCAGCCTCTACGTGAAGCAAAATTGTCTAGCCCAAGGTGCCGTGGGATTCGGTAATAGAAATGTGGTAGATAAAGTATCTTGGCAGCTGTAACCGGGGCAAAAAAAAATTGAAAAGGGGAGGTGCAACACGAGGACTTCCCAGGGGGTCACCCATCCTAGTACTACTCTTGCCCAAGCAGGCTTAACTTCGAAGTTCTGATGGGATCCGGTGCATTAGTGCTGGTATGATCACACCCGCCATGTTGTGGGCACAAATCCTTTATGTGTTGACGGTTCACAGTCCCAGCCCAGAGAGATAGTCCATTCAAAATGCACAATGGGCTTAACGACAACCCATCCGCTTCAACAACGCAGTAGCCTCGTAAGACGTGATATCGACGCATTGTAGGGCCCTCTAATGTCCCGCGAGTTAGGTTGTCGTCCTTTTAACAGCTCACGACGTACGATCTAAGACGAAAAAATAGATCAAAAGTAGAAAAGTAGCCCGAAACTAATGAAAACGTTCAATTTTGGGCTCCATAAATAGGTGCAGCCGAGTAGGCTTGGTGCCCCAATCGTAGAGCTCTCGGCGAGCTTTCCAACGGTATGCCGTGCGCCGCGTAACTCCTTATGGATCAAAAGTTATGGGCACCGGAGCGATAGAGACCAGGTCACAAGCCCTACCCCCTCAGTTTGCAGGCCCAGTTGATATGTGAAGCGAAGTTGTCTTGCCCAAGGTGCCGTGGGATTCGGTAATAGAAATTTGGCGGATAAAGTATATTGGCAACCTTAACCGGGGCAAAAAAAATTGAGAAGGGCGGTGCAACACGAGGACTTCTCAGGGGGTCACCCATCCTAGTACTACTCTCGCCCAAGCACGCTTAACTTCGGAGTTCTGATGGGATACGGTGCATTAGTGCTGGTATGATTGCACCAGTCATTTGGGGGGCACAAATCCTTTATGTGTTGACGGTTCACAGTCCCAGCCCAGAGAGATGGTCCATTCAAAAGGCCCAATGGCCTTAACGACAACCCATATGCTTCAACAACGCAGTATCCTCGCAAGACGTGATATCGACCCATTGTAGGGCCCTCTAATGTCCTGTGAGTTAGGTTGTCGTCCTTTTAACAGCTCACGACGTACGATCTGGGATGAAAAAATAGTGCAAAACAATAAAAGTGGCCCCCCGTTGTAGAGCTCTCGGAGAGCTTTCCAACGGTATGTTGTGCACTGTGTAACTCCTTATGGATTGAAATTTATAAGCATCGGAGTGACGGAGACCTGGTCATAAGCCCCGCGCCCTCAGTTTGCGGGCCCAGCCTCTATGTGAAGCGAAGTTTTCTTGCCTAAGGTGTTGTGGGATTCGGTAAAAGAAATGTGGTGGATAAAGTATCTTGGCAACCCTAACCGGGGCAAAAAAAATTGAAAAGGGGGGGTGCAACACGAGGACTTCCCAGGGGGTCACCCATCCTAGTACTACTCTCGCCCAAGCACGCTTAACTTCAGAGTTCTAATAGGATCCGATGCATTAGTGTTGGTATGATCACACCCGTTATGTTGTGGGCACAAATCCTTTATATGTTGACGGTTCACAGTCCCAGCCCAGAGAGATGGCGCATTCTCGCAAGATGTGATATCGACGCGTTGTAGGGCCCTCTAGTGTCCCGCGAGTTAGGTTGTCGTCCTTTTAACAGCTCGTAACGTATGATCCGGGATGAAAAAACAGAGCAAAAGAAGACAAGTGGCCCGAAACTAATGAAAACGTTCTATTTTGGGCTCCGAAAATAGGCACAGCTAAGCAGGCTTGCTACCCCCGTTGTAGAGCTCTCGGAGAGCTTTCCAACAGTATCTTGTGTGTCACGTAACTCCTTACAGATTATAAGTTATGGGTATCGAAGCGACGGAGACCTGTCACAAGCCCCACGCCTCGGTTTGCGGGCCCAACCTCTACGTGAAGCGAAGTTGTCTTGCCTAAGGTGCCGTGGGATTCAATAATAGAAATGTGGTGGATAATGTATCTTGGCAACCCTAACCCGGGCAAAAAAAATTGAAAAAGGGGGTACAACACGAGGACTTCCCAAGGGGTCACCCATCCTAGTATTTCTCTCGCCCAAGCACGCTTGCCTTCAGAGTTCTGATGGGATACGGTGCATTAGTACTGGTATGATCCCACCCATCATGTAGAGGGCACATATCCTTTATGTTTTGACGGTTCACAGTCCCAGCCCAGAGAGATGGCCTATTCAAAAGGCCCAATGGGCTTAACGACAACCCATCCGCTTCAACAACGTAGCATCCTCGTAAGACGTGATATCAACACGTTGTAGGGGCCTGTAATATCCCGCAAGTTCGGTTGTCATCCTTTTAACAGCTCACAACGTACGATTCGGGACAGAAAAACAGAGCAAAAGAAGAAAAGTGGACCGAAACTGATGAAAACGTTCAATTTTGGGCTTCAAAAACGGGCGCAGCTGGCCAGGCTTGCTACCCCCGTCATAGAGCTCTCGGGGAGCTTTCCAACGGTATGCTTTGCACCGCATAACTCCTTACGATTCAAAAGTTATGGGCACCGGAGCGGCGGAGACCTGGTCACAAGCCCCACGCCCTTGGTTTGCGGGCCTAGCCTCTACATGAAGTGAAGTTGTCTTGCCCAAGGTGCCGTGGGATTCGGTAATAGAAATGTGGTGGACAAAGTATCTTGGCAACCCAAACAGGGGCAAAAAAAATTGAAAATGGGGGTACAACACGAGGGTTTCCCAAGGGGTCACCCATCCTAGAACTACTCTCGTCCAAACACGCTTAACTTCGGAGATCTGATGGGATCTGGTGCATTAGTGCTGGTCTGATCGCACCCGTCATGCTGAGGGCACAAATCCTTTATGTGTTGATAGTTCACAGTCCCAGCCCAGAAAGATGGTCCTTTCAAAAGGCCCAATGGGCTTAATGACAACCCATCCGCTTCAACAACACAGCATCCACGTAAGACGTGATATCGACACTTTGTAGGGCCCTGTAATATCCCGCAAGTTAGGTTGTCGTCCTTTTAACAGCTCACGACGTATGATCCGAGATGGAAAAACAGAACAAAAGAAGAAAAGTGGCCCGAAACAAATGAAAACGTTTGATTTTGGGCTCCGAAAACAGGCACAGCCGAACAGGCTTGCTGCCCCCGTCATAGAGCTCTCGGAGAGATTTCCAACGGAATGCTGTGTGCCGCGTAACTCCTTACGGATTAAAAGTTTTGGGCACCGGAGCAACGAAGACATAGTCACAAGCCCCACGCCCTCGGTTTGCGGGCCCAGCCTCTACGAGAAGTGAAGTTGTCTTGCCTATGGTGCCGTGGGATTCGGTAATACAAATGTGGTGGATAAAGTATCTTAGCAACCCTAATTGGGGCAAAAAAAATTGACAAGCAGGGGTGCAACACGAGGACTTCCCAGGGGGTCACCCATCCTGGTACTACTCTCGCCCAAGCACACTTAACTTCGAAGTCCTGATGGGATCCGGTGCATTAGTGCTGGTATGATCGCACCCGTCATATTATGGGCACAAATCCTTTATGTGCTGATGGTTCACAGTCCCAGCCCAGAGAGATGGTCCATTCAAAAGGCCCAATGGGCTTAACGACAACCCATCCGCTTCAACAACGCAGCATCCACGTAAGACGTGATATCGACACCTTGAAGGGCCTTGTAATATCCCGCGTGTTAGGTTGTCATCCTTTTAACAACTCACGACGTACGATCCGAGATGGAAAAATAGAACAAAAGAAGAAAAGTGGCATGAACTTATGAAAAAGTTCAATTTTGGGCCCCAAAAATGAGCACAACTGCACAGGATTGCTGCCCATGTCATAGAGCTCCCGGAGAGCTTTCCAACTATATGTTGTGCGCTGCGTAACTCCTTACGGATCAAAAGTTATGGGCATCGGAGCGACGGAGACCTGGTCACATGCCCTACGCCCTTGGTTTGCGGGCCTAGCCTCTACGTGAAGTGAAGTTGTCTTGCCCAAGGTGCCGTAGGATTCGGTAATACAAATGTGGTGGATAAAGTATCTTGGCAACCCTAACTGGTGAAAAAAAATCAACAAGGGGGGGTGCAACCCGAGGACTTCCCAGGGGTTCATCCATCCTAGTACCACTCTCGCCCAAGCACGCTTAACTTCGGAATTCTAATGGGATCCAGTGCATTAGCACTGGTATGATCACACCCGTCATGATGTGGGCACAAATCCTTTATGTGTTGACATTTCACAGTCCCAGCCAAGAGAGATGGCTCATTCAAAAGGCCCAATGGGCTTAATGACAACCCACCCGCTTCAACAACGCAGCATCTTTACAAGACGTGATATCGACGCATTGTAAGGCCCTCTAATGTCCCGCGAGTTAGGTTGTCGTCCTTTTAACAGCTCACGACGTACGATTCGAGACAAAAAATTAGAGCAAAAGAAGAAAAGTGGCCCGAAACTGATGAAAATGTTCGATTTTGGGCTCCTAAAATGGTCGCAGCATGAGCAAACATATTGCCTTCGTCATAAAGCTCTTGGAGAGCTTTTCAACGGTATGCTATGCGCCGCGTAACGCCTTACGGATCAAAATTTAAGGGCACCGGAGCGACGGAGACTTGGTCATAAGCCCTACGCCCACGGTTTGCGGGCCCAGACTCTACGTGAAGCCAAGTTGTCTTGCCCAAGGTGCTGTGGGATTCGGTAATAGAAATGTGGTGGATAAAGTATCTTGGCAACCCTTTTTTTTGTCAAATCTTGGCAACCCTAACCGGGGCAAAAAAAATTGAAAATGGGGGTGCAACACAAGGACTTCCCAGGGTGTCACCCATCCTAGTACTACTCTCACCCAAGCACGCTTAACTTCGGAGTTCTGATGGGATCCGGAGCATTAATGCTGGTATGATCGCACCCGTCATGTTGAGGGCACAAATCCTTTATGTGTTGACGGTTCACAGTCACAGCCCAGAGAGATGGCCCATTTAAAAGGCCCAATGGGCTTAACGATAACCTATCCGCTACAACAACGCAACAACCTCGTAAGATGTGATATCGACGCATTGTAGAGCCCTGTAATATCCCGTGAGTTAGGTTGTCGTCCTTTTAACAACTCACAACGTACGATCCGGGATGGAAAAATAGAGCAAAAGAAGAAAAGTGGCCCGAAACTGATGAAAACGTTCGATTTTGGGCTCCAAAAATGGGCGCAGCATGAGCAGACTTTCCACCCTTGTCATAGAGTTCTCGGAGAACTTTCCAACGGTATGCTGTGCGCCGCATAACTCCTTACAGATCAAAAGTTATGGACACCAGAGCGACGGAGACCTGGTCACAAGCCCTACGCCCACGGTTTGCGGGCCCAGCCTCTACGTGAAGCCAAGTTGTCTTGCCCAAGGTGCCGTGGGATTCGGTAATAGAAATGTGGTGGATAAAGAATCTTGGCAACCCTAACCGGGGCAAAAGAAATTGAAAATTGGGGTGCAACACAAGGACTTCCTAGGGGGTCACCCATCCTAGTACTACTCTCACCCAAGCACGCTTAACTTCAGAGTTCTGATGGGATCCGGTGCATTAGTTCTGGTATGATCGTACCCGTCATGTTGAGGGCAAAAATCCTTTATTTGTTAACGGTTCACAGTCGCAGCCCAGAGAGATGGCCCATTCAAAAGGCCCAATGGGCTTAACGATAACCCATCCGCTACAACAACGTAGCATCCTCTCAAGACATGATATCGACGCGTTGTAGGGCCCTCTAATGTCCAGCGAGTTAGGTTTTCGTCCTTTTAACAGCTCACGACGTACGATCAGGGACGAAAAAATAGAGCAAAAGAAGAAAAGTTTCACGAAACTGATGAAAACGTTCGATTTTTTGCTCCAAAAATGGGAACAGCATGAGCAGGCTTGCTGCCCTCGTCATAGAGCTCTTAGAGAGCTTTCCAACGGTATGCTGTGCGCCGCGTAACTCATTACGGTTCAAAAGTTATGGGCACCGGAACGACGAAGACCTGGTCACAAGCCCTACGCCCACGGTTTGCGGGCCCAGCCTCTACGTGAAGCCAAGTTTTCTTGCCCAAGGTGTCGTGGGATTCAGTAATAGAAATGTGGTGGATAAAGTATCTTGGCAACCCTAACCTAGGCAAAAAAAATTTAAAATAGGGGTGCAACACGAGGACTTCCCTGAGGGTTACCCATCCTAGTACTACTCTCGCCCAAGCACGCTTAACTTCAGAGTTCTGATGGGATCTGGTGCCTTAGTGCTGGTATCATCGCACCCGTCATGTTGAGGGCACAAATCCTTTATGTGTTGACGGTTCACTGTCGCAGCCCAGAGAGATTGCTCATTCAAAATGCCCAATGGACTTAACGATAACCCATCCACTACAACAACGCAACATCCTCATAAGATGTGATATCGACGTGTTGTAGGGCCCTGTAATATCCCGCGAGTTAGGTTGTCGTCCTTTTAACAACTCACAACTTACGATCCGGGACCGAAAAATAGAGTAAAAAAGAAAAGTGGCCCGAAACTGATGAAAAAGTTAGATTTTGGCCTCCAAAAATAGGCACAACCTAACAGGCTTGCTACCTCCGTCATAGATCTCTTAGAGAGCTTTCCAACGGTATGTTGTGCGCCGTGTAACTCCTTACGGATCAAAAGTTATGGGCACTGAAGTGACGGAGACCTGGTCACAAGCCCTATGCCCTCGGTTTGCGGGCCCAGCCTCTACGTGAAGCGAAGTTGTCCTGCCCAAGGTGCCGTGGGATTTGGTAATAGAAATGTGGTAGATAAAGTATCTTGGCGACCCTAACCGGGGCAACAAAAATTGAAAAGGGGGGTGCAACACGAGGACTTCCTAGGGGGTCACCCATCCTAGTACTACTCTCGCCCAAGCACGCTTAGCTTTGGAGTTCTTATGGGATCCGGTGTATTAGTGCAGGTATAATCGCACCCGTCATGTTGAGGGCACAAATCCTTTATGTGTTGACAGTTCACAGTCCCATCCCCGAGAGATGGCCCACTCAAAAGGCCCAATGGGCTTAACGACAACCCATCTGCTTCAACAACGCAGCATGCTAATAAGATGTGATATCGACGCATTGTAGGGCCCTATAATATCCAGCGAGTTAGGTTGTCGTCCTTTTAACAGCTTACGACGTACGATCTGGGACCAAAAAACAGAGCGAAAGAAGAAAAGTGGCCCGAAACTGATGAAAACATTTGATTTTGGGCTCCGAAAATAGGCAATGCCGAATAGGCTTGCTGCCCCCATTGTTGAGCTCTCAGAGAGCTTTCCAACAGTATGCTATGCGTCACGTAACTCCTTACGGATTAAAAGTTTTGGGCACCGGAGCGACAGAGACTTGGTCACAAGCCCCACGCCCTCAGTTTGCGGGCCCAATCTCTACGTGAAGCGAAGTTGCCTTGCCCAAGTTTCCGTGGGATTCGGTAATACAAATGTGGTGGATAAAGTATCTTGACAACCCTAACTGGGGCAAAAAAAATTGAAAAGTGGGGGTGCAACACGAGCATTTCCCAAGGGGTCACCCATCCTAATACTACTCTCGCCCAAGCACGCTTAACTTCTGAGGTCTGATGGGATCCGGTGCATTAGTGCTGATATGATCGCACCCGTCATGTGGTGGGCACAAATCCTTTATGTGTTGACCGTTCACAGTCCCAGCCTAGAGAGATGACCCATTCAAAAGGCCCAATGGGCTTAACGACAACCCATCCGCTTCAACAACGCAGCATCCTCACAAGACGAGATATCGACGCGTTGTAGGGCCCTCTAATATCCCGCGAGTTAGGTTGTCTTCCTTTTAACAGCTCATGACGTACGATCTGGGACGGAAAAATAGAGCGAAAGAAGAAAAGCGGCCCGAAACTGATAAAAACATTTGATTTTGGGCTCCGAAAATAGGCAATGCCGAACAGGCTTTGTCACGCCCCGACCCGCCCTATAAAGGTTAGACTAGGGTGTGATCTAAACATTCAAGTCCTGTCATGCCCCGACCCGACCCCGCAAAAGGCCAAGCCCGGACCCGACACACGGACGGATTCTCCTCTGTACCGCGGACGATCCGAAAACCCTAAAATCAATATAACACTTGCGAAAGCCATATAATAATCAAAACAAGCCAACTTTCTTCAAAAACATACATTTCTTATTATCCAACTTTCCAAGCAAAAAATGATATGCATACTACACAAGTATTTATGCCACTAATCAATTCCAATAACATGCATTTTCTTACTAGTCACAATAGTGTAAGTTACAACCTTACATTCTTTCAACTTATACAACATAAGACCATAGAGGCCTCAAACTAGAAAATACATACAAGGCTACAAGCCTCAAAATTAAGCGACCTCCACGCAATATACATAACAAGCAAGGTTCGCACAAAAACTGGTAACCAACCACCAGCAAAGCAGAGAAGTGCTATCATGGAAACACCTCTACCTGCTCCTCCTCCTCTATTACCTCGAGAGGGTCTGCTTCAACTACTCCTGTAAAAACATAGTATAGAGATGAATGAGCAAAAACTATTGCTCAGCAAGGGTAATTGGTCTCAAGGACGGAGATGAGAGGAGTATGCAATGCAATTAGCCAAGCAATACACAAAAGTCATATAAAGATACAACCAAAGCCAACAATAAAGCAAGGCAAGTATTTAAAGCTGCAAACACTCATTCAAAGGATACGATACTCTTTTCACGAGCAACTTTCAACCACAAATTCGATGACGACGCGCCGGCCCAAACCACCTTATAACACCAGTTTGGAATACCCCGGAAGTATCCTTCAACCTACGACCCAAATCTCCCTGGGAGGCAACCTAAGCGAGAAAGGGAATAGCAGCGGAGCTAGAGCAACCAACACTGGCAACCCAAGGCTACCCAGAGAGGCTCATCACTTACGCGCGAGACACTATGCAATGCAAGACTCGATACAAGGCAATAAACAAGCGATAAAGCCACACATGAGAGAATAACAAAGTAGGTTACTCTCGCACGCAATAGCAGCAATTGATAGGCAATTCAATCCAAATCAAGTCAAACAAGTATTTCAAGTAACCCTAAGCATTCTATAGGCATAAAATCAAGAAAACAAGCAAAAACACAAACTCGACCCCAACTATCAAAACGCTACCATTTCCAAACGAGCCACGAGTTCTGGAAACCGACTTCGCCAACCCTCCTAGGTCACCATAAGGCACGTCTAAAGACCCCGAAACCTTACTTTACCCTAGAACTCGCGCAAAGCCCCGATTTCCCCCTTTCTCGTTTGAACTACAACTATAACAACCAAACACCCAACCAACGCCATAATCGCACCAAAAGTGCTTCCATGGCTTCCCGAAGTAATGCCAACACGCAAAACGAGAAAACGCTAAAGTCGACCTAAACGACCCCGACTTTCCCAAAGGCATAATTCTCGTTTTTTCCACTACGCAACCTAAACAAACCATGCATTTAGGCATTCTAGCATACCTAGCATATTTCTACATCAACGGAAAGCATAACAGCGCAACTTCAACGTTTCAAGGTTTTACTATTCATAAAACACTATTCAATTGACAATTTAATTTGCAATCACAACATTTAACCGCAGAAAATGTTAAAAAGCTATAAATACATGTTCTACAAATGCCAAGGAACATACTAGAAGCATCAAAACGCTTTAAACAACAATCTACGGATAAAATCTAAAAATTGCAAAGTTGATACACTAAACATTTAAATGCGCAAATAACATGATTCCCTCACCTCAGGTACTCCTAGTCGCTAGGAAAACAACGCTAGTTGCCTCGAAAATCACCCCGCACGAGCTCACGCGAAGATTGAATGATTGGAAGTTGAAATCTTTTTTTTTCTCTCTTCTTGGTTTCAGCCTGGTCCTACTGTTTTCAGCTGCTGTTTTTTTTTTTTTTTTGCTTAGTTAAATGCTTATTTAAGTGTTAAATGGTCAAAGTTGGTCAAGGCTAGGTCAAACAACTTAAGACTTGGTCAAAGGGCCTTATTTTGTGCGTTTTAAAGCCATTTTAGCTAGGGAAAGATCAATTAAAGCTAGCAACAATTAAAATATAAAATTTAAGTCATCTAAATACTAGTTTCACTATTTGCTGAGGACTAGAAATCGTTATCTAGCTATCGCTCCCGAAATGCAATGCACGTTACGACAGCGAGAAAGTAACAATTAATTCACAAAGAATTTAAGGAAATATAATTTTCAAAATAATAAACAAAGAATTTCACATTCCGGGCTCGGGTATTACACCCTCTCCCCCTTAAAACAATTGCTCCCACGCAATTCCTACCTGGTCAACAAACAACTCCGGATACTAATCCCGAACCTGGTCCTCTCTTTCCCAAGTTGCTTCCTCAAATCCATGATGATTCCACAGAACCTTTACTAACGGAATACTCTTTTTGCGAAGCTCCTGAATTTTCCGATCTACAATTCTAATCGGTTTCTCTTCATAAGACAACTTTTCTTCAATCTGCAAAGGCTCTGGTTCAAGTACATGTGAAGGGTCTAGATGGTACTTCTACATAGACACATGGAACACATCGTGCAGTCTCGACAAGCTCGGAGGCAAAGCTAATCGATAAGCCAAAGGACCTACCTTTTCGGTGATCTCATACGGACCCACATACCTGGGACTAAGCTTCCCACTCTTACCGTGCCGAATCAATCCCTTTCGTGGAGAAATCTTAAGAAACACCCAATCTCCCAAATTAAACTCAAGATCCCGACGGTGCTTATCTGCATAACTCTTCTGACGACTCTGGGCTGTAAGCATACGCTGGCGAATAAGGTGAACATTATCTACCATCTTAATCATCTCAGGTAACACAGTCGGATCAACTGTTCTCATCTCTCCAACCTCTTCCCAATATAACGGGGATCTGCACTTCCGACCATACAACGCCTCGTAGGGAGCCATACCTATAGTAGATTGATAACTATTGTTGTAGGCGAACTCCGCTAAAGGCAAAAACTTCTCCCAATTCTTCCCAAAGTCTAGCACACATGCTCAAAGCATGTCTTCCAAGATCCTGATGGTTCTCTCAGACTGGCCATCAGTTTGCGGATGATATGCAGTACTGAAGCTCAACTTAGTTCCCATGGCCTCTTGCAACTTCTGCCAAAAATGAGATCTGAATCTGGGATCCCTATCTGACACTATACTCTGTGGCACACCATGCAATCTCACAATATTAGCAACATAAAGTTCAGCTAACTTATCAAGGCTATCCTGTTTGTTCACGGAAATAAAATGTGTAACTTTAGTCAAGCGGTCCACAACAACCCAAACAGAATCACATCCTCTCGGAGATCTAGGAAGATCGGTCACAATGTCCATTGTTATATGTACCCACTTCCATTGCGGAATCGACAATGGCTGTAAAAGTCCGGCTGGCCTCTGATGCTCAACTTTAACCCTCTGACAAGTCAAACATCTGGATACAAACCCAGCAATCTCCCTCTTCATATTGTTCCACCAGAAGTGTTGTTTCAAATATCTATACATTTTTGTACTACTCGGGTGAATCGTATACCTCGTATTATGTGCCTCGGACAGGATCTCATTCTTCAAAGTCGGATCATCAGGAACACATACTCTATCCCTGAATCTGAAGATGCCATATGCATGTAATTTAAACTCTGACTCTCCCCCTTTAGTTTTTTCTTGGATTTTCAAGAGGTGAGGATCAGTCTTCTGAGCCTCTCTGATCTGTGCTAGCAACCCTGACTGAATCTGTAAACTAGCAAATCGAATCCCTACCTCAGTAGCTTCTGGCTTCCATGAACAAATTTCTTCCAAAGTCTCCCAATCCTTGATAATCAAGCTTGCAACAGTAGCCTTTCGGCTCAAAGCATCAGCAACAACATTTGCCTTACCTGGCACGTAGTTAATAGAACAGTTATAACCACTCAACAGCTCTAGCCATCTCCGCTGCCTCATATTCAGATCCTTTTGTGAAAACAAATACTTGAGACTCTTGTGGTCAGTAAAAATTTCAAATCTGCAACCCCACAAGTAGTGACGCCACTTCTTCAAAGCAAACACAACTGCAGCTAACTCAAGATCATGAGTAGGGTAATTGACTTCATAAGGTTTCAATTTCCTAGAAGCATAGGCAATCACCTTACCATTCTGCATTAAAACACAGCCCAATCCTTCTTTAGATGCATCACTGTAGACAACGAAGTTCTCTGTTCCCTCAGGTAAAGCTAGTATAGGAGCTGTAGTTAGTTTTTTCTTCAATTCTTGGAAACTAGATTCACACTTGGCATCCCAATTGTAAGCAACTTTCTTCCGAGTCAACTGGCTCAAAGGTCCAGAAATTTTGGAGAAGTCTTTAACAAATCTCCGGTAGTAACCTGCCAATCCAAGAAAACTCCGAATCTCTGACATCGTCTCAAGTCTCTTCCAAGATGAAACAACTTCAATCTTAGCTGGGTCCACTGAAATTCCTCGATCTGAAATGATATGGCCTAGAAAAGATATCTGATTCAACCGGAACTCACACTTGCTGAATTTAGCAAAAAGCTTGTTTTCCTGCAAAGTCTGAAGCACAATCTTGAAGTGTTGCTCGTGTTCAGCCTCGTTCTTCGAATACACTAAAATGTCGTCAATAAAGATCACGACAAATTGATCAAGGTAAGGCCGAAAGACCCTCTGCATCAAGTCCATGAATGCGGCTGGTGCATTTGTCAATCCAAACGGCAACACAACAAACTCATAGTGGCCATATCTAGTCCTGAAAGCCGTCTTCGGTATATCGTCACTCCGAATTCTAAGTTGATAGTAACCCTGCCTCAAATCAAATTTGGAGTAAACACTCGCACCCTGCAACTGGTCAAACAACTCTTCAATCAACGGCAAGGGGTATTTATTCTTAATCGTGACTTGATTAAGTCCCCTGTAATCAATGCATAACCGTAGCGTGCCGTCTTTCTTTCTCACAAACAACACAGGCGCACCCCACGGCGAAGAACTAGGTTGGATAAACCCTTTCTCAAGCAAGTTCTGAAGCTGAATTTTTAACTCCTGAAGTTCAGCCGATGCCATTCTATAAGGACTCCTAGAAATCGGCGCAGTGCCTGGCACAAGATCAATCACGAACTCAATCTCCCTATCCGGTGGTAAACCCGGTAATTCCTCGGGAAATATACCAAGGAAGTCTCTAACAATCGGAACCTCATTCAAACTCAACTTATCAGTAGGCTGATTGATCAAATAAGCTAAGTAAGCTTCACAACCCCTATTCAACAACTTAGAAGTTTTGATCGCTGATAAAAGTGGAATTCGGGCAGCCCTGCAGTTCCCAACAATCTCTAGCACCGGTAGGTCAGGAACCTTAAGATAAACGACCTTTGTTCTACAATCCAACTGAGCATAATACTTTCCCAACCAGTCCATTCCCAAAATGATTTCAAAGTCACGGAATGGCAATATAATTAAATCAGCAGGAAATTTACGGTTCTCAATACATATATCACAAGATTTACAAATAGACTCAGTAACAAATTTTGCACCCAAAGGAGTACTAACTTCAACTTCATGCGGCAATTTATCAATGCAAACATTCACAGATCGTGCACATGCAGGAGTTATAAACGAATGTGTAGCTCCGGGATCAATCAAAACTTTAACTGGATGAGTATTGAGAAGAAATGTACCTTCCACTATAGTTGTAATATCGGGTAGCTCCTCTGCATCCAGTGCAAAGACCTTAGCCTGAACTCTCTGTGTTGGACGTGCACCTGCAGCCCTATTCTGAACACCTTGGCCTCCACCACGGCCCTGAACATTATTATACTTAGGGCAATCTCTCACCCTATGGTCATCACTGCCACAACCCGTACATTTACCACTCTTCCTCCAGCAGTTAGCCTCAATATGCCCTGACCGATTACAATAATTACACTGCTGATTTTGCCTAACTGCAGTGTTTCCCGTAGGTGCTGGGGCTCTGGTAGTAGTAGGAACTGTAGCTCCCTGCTGTGGTCTAGTCACAGCTGGCCTAGCCTGAATCTACTGCTGTGGCTGATACGGACGCTGCTGAGGAACCTGTGCAGAAGCCTGATATTGCCTCGGTTGACTCTGGCTGCTCTGGCCCAAATACTGCCTCTTACTCGGCTGACTGCTCTCAGCTAACATCTCAGCCTTCCGTTTCTCAAACTTCGAGGCTGCCTGAAATGCCTCGGGAAAAGTAGTGTAGGTCTGCCCAGTCAAATGCAACTGTATGTCCATTCTCAGCCCACGGACAAACCTATGAATCATCCTTCTAGCCGGCCGTACCAACTCGGGCATATACCTCGATAGGCTAACAAACCTAGCCTCGTACTGTGCAATAGTCATGTTTCCCTGCTTCAGGGCCACAAACTCATCTTCCCTTCTTTCCATAGCCATCTCGGGAATATACTTATCCCGAAACTCACTTACAAAATCATCCCATAAGTGTGGAACATCCTCACAATCCCACCTCAATCTGACAGTATTCCACCACTGCTCTGCATCGCCCTCAAACAAGAATGACGCATAATCTATTCTTGCCTCATCTGTGTACCTCAAAGCGGTGAAAATTTTCTCGACACAGTTAATCCATCTCTCGGCCGCCTCATCATCCGGCTCTCCGAATAACTTTCCCAGCTCGTGCCTCAGAAATTTCTCTAACTGATTATTCTCAACTATGTAACCCTGTCCACCAGGATTAGCTTGATTTCCCTAGGGATTAATCCGGTCCTGCCTCTGCTCATGCAGCACCTGTGTAATCCGGTCTACTGCAGTAGTCATAGTAGCCATAAACTGCTCAGGCAACGGCGGCTAACCCTGTTCCGCTGCCTCTTCATCTGATCCTATACCTTGAGTACCACGACGTGGCGGCATAGTAGCAACTCATAATAGCTGGCAACATTTAAAAGCAGTTTATAGACAGAAATATAGCACATAAGATTAGATAACACTCAAGTCAATAACAATCCAATATTCTATCACACAATTCACATAAGACAAGTTCAACTTGCCAAACTATTTCACTTAAACACATAAACATTCCAAGTTCACAAGTCTTGCTATAACATTTTCTTTTCACTTAACAATCATACATAAACACTTTAGCATTTTAGACATTTACCCCACAGACCGAGAATCATATCCCGGTTCATGCAAGACTCTCATGCTCTGATACCACCTAAAGATGTCACGCCCCGACCTGACCCCGCAAAAGGCCAAGCCCGGACCCGACACACGGACGGAGTCTCCTCTGTACCGCGGACGATCCGAAAACCCTAAAATCAATATAACACTTGCGAAAGCCATATAATAATCAAAACAAGCCAACTTTCTTCAAAAACATACATTTCTTATTATCCAACTTTCCAAGCAAAAAATGATATGCATACTACACAAGTATTTATGCCACTAATCAATTCCAATAGCATGCATTTTCTTACTAGTCACAAGAGTGTAAGTTACAACCTTACATTCTTTCAACTTATACAACATAAGACCATAGAGGCCTCAAACTAGAAAATACATACAAGGCTACAAGCCTCAAAATTAAGCGACCTCCACGCAATATACATAACAAGCAAGGTTCGCACAAAAACTGGTAACCAACCACCAGCAAAGCAGAGAAGTGCTATCACGGAAACACCTCCACCTGCTCCTCCTCCTCTATTACCTCGAGAGGGTCTGCTTCAACTACTCCTGTAAAAATATAGTATAGAGAGGAATGAGCAAAAACTATTGCTCAGCGAGGGTAATTAGTCTCAAGGATGGAGATGAGAGGAGTATGCAATGCAATTAGCCAAGCAATACACAAAAGTCATATAAAGATACAACCAAAGCCAACAATAAAGCAAGGCAAGTATTTAAAGCTGCAAACACTCATTCAAAGGATACCATACTCTTTTCACGAGCAACTTTCAACCACAAATTCGATGACGACGCGCCGGCCCAAACCACCTTATAACACCAGTTTGGAATACCCCGGAAGTATCCTTCAACCTACGACCCAAATCTCCCTGGGAGGCAACCCAAGCGAGAAAGGGAATAGCAGCGGAGCTAGAGCAACCAACACTGGCAACCCAAGGCTACCCAGAGAGGCTCATCACTCACGCGCGAGACACTATGCAATGCAAGACTCGATACAAGGCGATAAACAAGCGATAAAGCCACACGTGAGAGAATAACAAAGTAGGTTACTCTCGCACGCAATAGCAGCAATTGATAGGCAATTCAATCCAAATCAAGTCAAACAAGTATTTCAAGTAACCCTAAGCATTCTATAGGCATAAAATCAAGAAAACAAGCAAAAACACAAACTCGGCCCCAACTATCAAAACGCTACCATTTCCAAACGAGCCACGAGTTCTGGAAACCGACTTCGCCAACCATCCTAGGCCACCATAAGGCACGTCTAAAGACCCCGAAACCTTACTTTACCCTAGAACTCGCAAAGCCCCGATTTTCCCCTTTCTCGTTTGAACTACAACTATAACAACCAAACACCCAACCAACGCCATAATCACACTAAAAGTGCTTCTATGGCTTCCTGAAGTAAATTCAACACGCAA
This sequence comes from Ehretia macrophylla, assembly GCA_037974665.1. Lineage (NCBI taxonomy): Eukaryota > Viridiplantae > Streptophyta > Magnoliopsida > Boraginales > Ehretiaceae > Ehretia > Ehretia macrophylla. The sequence continues at coordinate 70,195,663 of CM075767.1, forward strand.
AACGAGAAAATGCTAAAGTCGACCTAAACGACCCCGACTTTCCCAAATGTATAATTCTCATTTTTTCCACTACGCAACCCAAACAAACCATGCATTTAGGCATTCTAGCATACCTAGCACATTTCTACATCAACGGAAAGCATAACAGCGCAACTTCAACGTTTCAAGGTTTTACTATTCATAAAACACTATTCAATTGACAATTTAATTTGCAATCACAACATTTAACCGCAGAAAATGTTAAAAAGCTATAAATACATGTTCTACAAATGCCAAGGAACATACTAGAAGCATCAAAACGCTTTAAACAACAATCTACGGATAAAATCTAAAAATTGCAAAGTTGATACACTAAACATTTAAATGCGCAAATAACATGATTCCCTCACCTCAGGTACTCCTAGTCGCTAGGAAAACAACGCTAGTTGCCTCGGAAATCACCCCGCATGAGCTCACGCGAAGATTGAATGATTGGAAGTTGAAATCTTTTTTTTTCTCTCTTCTTGGTTTCGGCCTGGTCCTACTATTTTCAGCTGCTGTTTTTTATTTATTTTGCTTAGTTAAATGCTTATTTAAGTGTTAAATGGTCAAAGTTGGTCAAGGCTAGGTCAAACAACTTAAGACTTGGTCAAAGGGCCTTATTTTGTGCGTTTTAAAGCCATTTTAGCTAGGGAAAGATCAATTAAAGCTAGCAACAATTAAAATATAAAATTTAAGTCATCTAAATACTAGTTTCACTATTTGCTGAGGACTAGAAATCGTTATCTAGCTATCGCTCCCGAAATGCAATGCACGTTGCGACAGCGAGAAAGTAACAATTAATTCACAAAGAATTTAAGGAAATATAATTTTCAAAATAATAAACAAAGAATTTCACATTCCGGGCTCGGGTATTACAAGTCCCTTCAAGCACTTAATCGTTCAAGGAGGTTTAGCACTTAACGTTTTATCCTAGACTCCAAAGTTATTCCGAAAAACCGGCTGCATAACGACTGTAATGGGGCTCTTTGTTTTGACCCAGTTTCTAAACACCTCAAAATTTACCAACTCGATTCCATTTTCAACTAAGATTACCATTTTACCATCAATTGAATTGCCTATTGGTTATTTCGACGTCCTGTTTGATTTATAACCTAGCGTGAAACTATGTTTCGTTTGTTTATTTGACCTCGTTCAAAATATACTTGTGTAAGATTGGGTAAATTCATTCACTTAGTTCTTACTAATGCATCATATTTATGATAATACTAGCGGTAATAAAAGCAAAACGATAATAGCAATGTCTAGCATCAGTCTACTTAATACAAGTACAACCCAAAATTTGACCCCAAATTACAACGGGGGTCTTTTACATCACGACATCGAACAACACAAAAGGAAATAGTCTTCAAGTAACAAAAGTTCACAAGTAGTCACGTTCAAGCAAAACAACAATGACAGGCAATCACTCCACGGGTTCATCATTAGGCTCATTGTCCTCAGGTACCTGTACCTTTTCTTCTTCACCTGTGATGAAAAAGAGGGTGAGTCCTTATGAACTCAGCGAGGGGGAAACGAGAAATACGTTTTGAAACTCATTTTCCAGTTCAATTATGAAAAATCCTTTTTGAAACATGTCACGTATTACAAATAACAAAGTATGCAAATATATGAAACAAATCGAGCAACAAATACATTTACCAATCATTTCAAGGATACGGTGAGCAGTTGCTCTCAATTTCAATTTCGATACAATTGTTGCGACCGGCTTCGATAATCCCCTTATCACTCCCAATTGGGGTACTCCGGATGTACCCCGAAACCTACGACCCAACTCTCTGAGGGTGGAATGCCAAGCGAGAGAGGGAATTGGACCATGGTACTCACGGGAGCACCGGCAAGCCCTATGCCGCCCGGCGTTCGTGAAACGCTACCATGCCACAATGAAAGGTTGCAACCTCGTATGCAATGCACATTTATAACATTTAACATATCACGTTAGGAGGACAACAAAGTAGGTCACCTCCGAGCAGTTATAAGATCGCACGTTGTCAAGTAATCAAACAAGGCACAATAAGACAAATAATTTCACTTGAAAAGCATATAGAGTCATATGAATATTAAATGGGCAGCCATGTAACACATGCAAGTCAAGACATATAACTCATTTCAAAGTTCACGTATTCAAGTGATACGAATATTCAACATGCAACAACATTTACGTGGGTTCGGTTGCAAGAAAAGCTTATATGACAACATGCAATGGTCAAAATCACATTTGAAGTTATAAGACATTTACAGGCAGCCCACTAAGCATATAATTTCCACACAATAACCAAGAATCAACACTTAGCAAAACTACCTAGTCAATAGGGTTTCCATTTCATGCTTAATCTTGTGATTAAAACCCTAAGTCAACTCAAAATCATTCTCAAGTCATGCATCATTCCATTCAAGCATCCTCAAGTACTCAAAACAGTCCACATAACATCCCAACACCACATTTCCACACAATTAGAACCACAAAAACGGTTACAACAATTTTCCAAGCATGTAGCTAAATGAAACCTTTACTGCAATAGGCTGTTTTCCCACAATCAATAGGATAATCAAAAAATCTCCAAATTCAGTGAATAAGATGTCAAATTAAAGCTTAAGAAGTTAACTAAAATCAGAAACAAACCTTGCATCAATTGGAGTTCAGAATCATTAGTTATGGCGGAAACAGTGAGGTAACACAAAACTGTCCAGATTTGAACACTTTTCCGAAATTGACGTTTTTGAGTTCCTTAGGGTCCGTTTTAGCTTTGGTCCATTTCTGACAAAATTGTCTAGAACTGAAAAATATATCAGCACACCAAATTTCATGCATTTGGGACAACATTTACTAAGTCAAATATGGTTCGTTCCACAAGGTCAGTGCATCTGCCAAAACCTGCTTCATTTCTCCAGATTTCCAGATTTGGTCACATTTTAAAGATTTGCCATTTTGAGGACCTTAGAGTCAAAATTAGCTTCTGCCTATTTCTGGGAAAAATGTCTAAAACTGTCAAAACTAGTTACCTACGACGTTTCAAGCATTTTTAATATCATTTGCTTAGCTAAACTTACCTCGAACAGACTGGTCAGAAAACTGTCATCCATTTCGACTTCACCTAGCATCATTTTCAAGCCAAGATCTTGCCATGCATGGTTGTTTAAGCTTATGAACGACCATATAGCTCAAGTACAGAAGCAAATACACATATTTATGAGCATGCATGTGAGTTTTTAAAGAGTTTTCAAAAGGTTTTAACCCTCACCTTTGCAATCAACCAAAAGATGCTCAAAAACCTTGTTGAAGCTCAAATCTTATCCTTTCCTTTGCCTAGCCGAAATCCTACTAGCTTTTCTCTATTTTCCTAGCTTAATGATCAATCTCTTAGCACATGCATGAGGTTAAACCATGAAGAAAAGAAATGATTGTCAAGAAGCTTACCTAGGGCCGAAATGAAACTTCAATGCACATGCATGAGTGATTTTTGAACTCTAGCTTGTTTGCTTGAGTTGCTTGGTGATTTGCTTGCCTTGTTCGACTAAGGTATGATGAAGAGGAGCAAAGATGGTGAGAGCTCAGCCAAGGACCGAAATGGAGAGAGGAAATGAGAGTGAGAGAAAGATGTTGAGAGAAAATGAGTCAAAATGAACAAAAAAAAAAGACAAAGCCTTGCAACTTGTTGAAGCATGCTCGGCCTTGGGCAGCCAAAATTCTGATTTTGTGTCTTCAAAATGTTATTTTTTTGAATGCTAGCATGGGCATGCAAGGGCTGGTCGGGTATGGTAAGGAATTGAGGGGAATTGAGCAATTTTTTTATTGCATTATGCTAAGTGTTTGACTAAGATTATGAATAAAATATGCAATTTCTAAAACAATGCTCTTAGTGGTCGGCCAAAGCTATTGAATTGGCTGAATTTTTGTCATCTTAAGCATTATTTTAATTGTATCTTGAAGGTGCAAAAAAGAATAATGGATAAAGAATAAGGAATGTTTTGTTTTTGGTAAATTTTTGTCTTCTAGTAGATTGGTTTAGGATTATTATATTGATAGTGGACTGTGTAGGATTGTTTAATAGTCTAGTGCTTCGCGAAAGATGCTTTCTTGATTAGCGTGAAGGCACGCTTTCCTAGGTCTAGGGCACGCACTACGAGGTAGGACATGAACTACGAGACGAACGCATGTTTTTCAAGTAAACGCACGCAACACTATATGAATGCACGTAATTCAATGCAAGGCACACAAAACTAAACACAATTCTCAAACCTAGGTCATGGCATGCAAATCTAGGCTAAGGCAAACGAAGCTAGGTTTCACACGTAAATCGGGGTTGGGCCTCACATCCTCCCCTCCTTAAAAGAATTTCGTTCCGAAATTCAATATTACCTTGTAATAAAGCTGGATATTGCTGCTCCCGAAATTCAATATTACCTTGTAATAAAGCTGGATATTGCTGCTCCATTTGGTCTCGCCTTTCCCACGTTGCTTCTTCGACTCCATGATGATCCCACAGCACTTTCACCATAGGTATAGTTCTGTTGCGCAACTCCCGATCCTGCTGGTCTAGGATCCGAATGGGCTTCTCCTCGTAAAAAAAATTTTCCCGAAGCTACAACGGCTCTGGCTCCAAGATATGTGACGGGTCAGGATGATACTTTCGCAGCATCAAAACATGAAAGACGTCGTGAATATTGGAAAGGTTCTGGGGTAGCGCTAGGCGATACGCCAACTTGCTAACCTTCTCAACTATCTCAAATGGTCCCACAAATCTCGGGCTCAACTTTCCACCCTTGCCATGTCTAATCAGTCCCCTCCGGGATGATATCTTCAAGAACACCTTGTCGCCAACCTCAAACTCGAGACTCCGTCTCCGTCGGTCTGCATAACTCTTCTGCCTACTCTGGGCGGTAAGCATCCGTTTCCGGATGAGGTGGATGTTATCAACAGTTTTCATCAGTTCAGGTAAAAGGGTCGGGTCAAAAGTCTTCGTCTCACCTACTTCATCCCAGTAGATTGGGGATCAACACTTACGTCCATACAATGCCTCAAACGGGGCCATCCCAATAGTGGCCTGATAACTATTGTTGTAGGCGAACTCTGCTAGAGATAGATATTTCTCCCAACCTTTCCCGAAGTCTAACACACATTCCCTCAGCATATCCTCCAGAATCTGAATAGTTCTCTTTGATTGTCCATCGGTTTAAGGGTGATAAGCCGTGCTAAAACTCAACTTCGTTCCCAAAGCTTCTTGCAATCTTTTCCAAAATCGGGAAGTAAAACGAGGATCCCTATCCGATACAATACTCACAGGCATCCCGTGCAATCTTACAATCTCCGCCACATACATATCTCCCAATTTCTCAGGACTATCCTCCTTGTTCATCGGCAAGAAGTGCGCCGACTTAGTCAATCTATCCACTATAACCCAAACGGCGTCACGACCCTTTCGTGACCTAGGCAGGTCCATAACAAAATCCATAGTTATATGTTCCCATTTCCATTGAGGAATCTCCAATGGCTGTAGTAGACCTGCGGGTCGTTGATGTTCTGCTTTGACTCTCTGGCAAGCCAAACACCGTGCTACAAACTCCGCAATTTCTCTTTTCATGTTATTCCACCAATAGTGTTGCTTCAAATCCCGATACATCTTTGTCCCGCTGGGGTGAATAGTATATCTTGAATTATGGGCTTCCTCAAGAATCTTCTTTTTCAGCTTCGGCTCGTTGGAACACAAATCCGGTTCCTAAACCTCCAAATACCATCATCATGAAACTTGAAATCTGCGTTGCTTTCCTTAATCTTCTGAAATTGTTGGTCCTTCTGTTGAGCCTCTCGTAACTCAGACAACAAAGTCGATTGAACTTGGGTAGTGGCAAAAAGTAACCCTTTCTGAGTCAATTGTGGTTTCCACAGAAATGCTTCCTCCAACAACTCCTGCACCTTAACCTCCAGTTTTTCCAAGCTAGCCTTTCTGCTTAAGGCATCTGCAACCACGTTCACCTTACCGGGCACATAATTGATTGAGCAGTTATAATCATCCAAAAGCTCCATCCATCGCCTTTGCCTCATATTCAACTCCTTCTGAGAGAACAAGTATTTCAAGCTCTTATGATCAGTAAATACCTCAAACTTGTTACCCCACAGATAATGCCTCCATTTCTTGAGTGCAAACACAATAGCCGCTAACTCCAAATCATGCGTCGGGTAATTCATCTCGTACGGCTTTGGTTTCCTAGAGGCATAAGCAATAACTCTTCCATTTTGCATCAATACACATCCCAATCCTCCTTTCGAAGCATCGCTATAGATTACAAAACCTTGACTCCCTTCAGGCAATGCAAGAACTGGTGCGGTAGTCAATCTCTTCTTCAATTCTTGGAAGCTGTTCTCACACTTATCATCCCACACGAACTTTGTTTTCTTTTGAGTGAGCTTTGTAAGCGGTCCTGCAATCTTAGAGAAATCTTTCACGAACCTCCGATAATAGCCGGCTAGACCAAGAAAACTTCGAACCTCCGTAACATTTTCCGGCTTCTTCCAAGACATCACTGCATCGATCTTTGCTAGATCTACCGCTATTCCCTCTTAGGATATGATATGCCCTAAAAATGCAATCTGCTGCAACCAAAATTCACACTTGCTAAACTTGGCATACAATTGGTGCTCTCAAAGTTTTTGCAGTACTAACCGCAGATGTTGCTCATGCTCCGCCTCCGATTTCGAGTATACCAAAATATCATCAATGAAGATCACCACAAATTGGTCCAAGTAGGGTTGAAACACCCTATGCATCAAATCCATAAAAGCTGCAGGGGCATTAGTTAGTCCAAAAGGCATCACCACATATTCATAATGCCCATATCTCGTCCTGAAAGCCGTTTTAGGCACATCTTCCTTCTTGATCCGCAACTGATAATACCCTTGCCTTAAGTCGAGTTTCGAATACACTTTGGCTCCTTGCAGTTGATCGAATAACTCGTCGATTAGGGGAAGCGGGTATTTATTCTTGACAGTCACTTGGTTCAAACCTCGATAGTTAATGCATAGCCTCAACGTTCCGTCTTTCTTCTTAACAAATAGAACTAGCGCACCCCACGGTGAAGAACTCGGTTGTACAAACCCCTTCTTCAGCAATCCTTGCAATTGGTCCTTTAGTTCTTGTAGCTCGGCCGGTGCCATACGATAGGGAGCTTTTGATATCGGCTGGGTGCCAGGTAGCAACTCTATAACAAACTCGATCTCCCGATTCGAGGGCAAACCAGGTAATTCTTCAGGGAACACATCTGCATAGTCTTTGATCACAAGCATCTCCTCCAACTTAGCTTTATCCGACGGCTTGTTGATAAGGTAAGCCAAGTATCCGCTGTACCCTTTCCTCAAGGATTTCACTGCTTTTGTAGATGAAATGATGGAACTCCCGGTGAAATCTCTTCGGCCCAAAACCTCCAGTATCGGTTGATCAGGTACCCAAAACGTTATAATCTTTGCCCGGCAATCCAGTTGGACATGATGTTTTGCCAGCCAGTCCATCCCTAAAATGACCTCATAGTCTCAAAAAGGTAGTACAATAAGATTGGCTGAGAATTCCCTATCCTTAATTTGGATTTTACATGCTTTACAAGCTGAACTAGTTACAAGTTTAGAACCCATTGGAGTACCAACTTCTACTTCATATGGCAAACATACAACTTTCAATTTCACACGTTCTACACATAAGGGAGTAATAAATGAATGAGTAGCACCCGGATCAATTAACACCTTAACAGGTTGATTCAGTATGAAGAATGTACCTTCAACAACAGCGGTCTCATCAGGAATCTCCTCGCACTCAATGGCATAAGCTCGAGCCTGGACTCTAGGAACTGGAGTCTTGCCTCTATCGGCTGGTTTACCCTGATTCTGTCCCCCTTGCCATTTAGGGCAATCCTTAACCCGGTGTTGATCGCTGCCACAACCCACACATTTTCCCAATTTTCTCCAACACTAGACCTCGGTGTGGCCCTTCTTGTTACAGTACGAGCAGATGGCAGTTTGAGAAGAAGGTGAACTACCTGTGGATCCGCGGGTGGAAGAGGCTGATGGCGCTTTAGTCGGGCCACGGTTATTCACTGACCTATTCTGGCTCTGGCCTTGATTACGACCCTGACTCTGGAATTTCCTCTGCTGACCTGGAGGCTGGTAAGGTTTCTTGCTCGGCTGGCTCGAACCGGCTCCATCTAGTTTCTTCTTCTCAACTCGAGAGGCATCAGCAAAGAGAGCAGAGTAAGTATCAAAGTCATGAGAAGCTAACTGGTCCTGAATCTCTGGCCTCAATCCAACAGTAAATTTCCACATTTTTGCCTCCGGAGTACAAACCATACATTGAGCATAACGGGACAGTCAATCAAAACGTGCCTCGTACTGGGCCACCGTCATATTACCCTGGGTCAAGTGCATGAACTCCTCGATCCGCCTCTGCCTGGAGATTGCAGGTACATATTTCTCCTTAAATGCCTTAACGAAATTACCCCACAAGCGAGGTGTCTGATTAGTCTCCCACAGTGCCTCTTCAGTGTGCCACCAATGCTCGGCATCCCCGTGCAACAGAAATACAGCAAACTCCACTTTCTCTTCATCTGTATAATCAAGTGGCCTGAAGATCTTCTCAATCTCGGACAGCCAAGCCTCTGCTTTCTCATCATCAGCTTCCCCGTAGAATTTAGACGGGCGAAAGTCAAGGAATTCCTTCATTCTGGTATGTCTCCCCTGGTTACCCTCATTCCTATTGTTGATGTTGTTGTTGTTGGCTTCACGAGCATCCTGACACTCCATCACACATGATACACGATCCATGGCAGTTGCCATCATATTAAACATAGCTATACCAGGATTAGTCTGATAGGCATCTCCAGTCTCTTGAGGTTCACCGCTCCTATTAGTAGTACGGGTACTAGGGCCAGCCATCTATAGGCACAATATATGGAATACAACAATTAAGAATCTAACGCTTATGAGATGCAACATAATATAGGTACAATTCTAAAAACATTTAAGGCACGTAAGTCACTTAAGCACATAGAACATAGAAGGCACATTTAACACAATAACACATAAATAAGTCATCCCAATTATCTTAGGGCTCTACCCACGGTCCGAGAGTTAAACCCGGCTTAAGCAATCTAAGCTCTGATACCATTCTTCTAAAGTGTCACGCCCCGACCCGCCCTATAAAGGTTAGATTAGGGTGTGATCTAAACATTCAAGTCCCTTCAAGCACTTAATCGTTCAAGGAGGTTTAGCACTTAACGCTTTATCCTAGACTCCAAAGCTTTATCCTGGACTCTTTGTTTTGATCCAATTTCTAAACACCTCAAAATTTACCAACTCGATTCCATTTCCAACTAAGATTACCATTTTACCATCAATTGAATTGCCTATTGGTTATTTCGACGTCTCGTTTGATTTATAACCTAGCGTGAAACTATGTCTCGTTTGTTTATTTGACCTCGTTCAAAATATACCTGTTTAAGATTGGGTAAATTCATTCACTTAGTTCTTACTAATGCATCATAGCCTATGATAATACTAGCGGTAATAAATGCAAAACGATAATAGCAATGTCTAGCATCAGTCTACTTAATACAAGTACAACCCAAAATTTGACCCCAAATTACAACGGGGGTCTTTTACATCACGACATCGAATAACACAAAAGGACATAGTCTTCAAGTAACAAAAGTTCACAAGTAGTCACGTTCAAGCAAAACAACGATGACAAGAAATCACTCCAGGGGTTCATCATTAGGCTCATTGTCCTCAAGTACCTGTACCTGTTCTTCTTCACCTGTGATGAAAAAGAGGGTGAGTCCTTATGAACTCAGCGAGGGGGAAAGAGAAATATGTTTTGAAACTCATTTTTCGGTTCAATTATGAAAAATCCTTTTTGAAACATGCCACGTATTACAAATAACAAAGTACGCAAATATATGAAACAAATCGAGCAACAGATACATTTACCAATCATTTCAAGGATACGGTGAGCAGTTGCTCTCAATTTCAATTTCGATACAATTGTTGCGGCCGGCTTCAATAATCCCCTTATCGCTCCCAATTGGGGTACTCCGGATGTACCCCGAAACCTATGACCCAACTCTCCTAGGGTGGAATGCCAAGCGAGAGAGGGAATTGGACCATGGTAGTCACGAGAGCACCGACAAGCCCTATGCCGCCTGGCGTTCGTGAAACGCTACCATTCCACAATGAAAGGTTGCAACCTCGTATGCAATGCACATTTATAACATTTAACATATCACGTTAGGAGGACAACAAAGTAGGTCACCTCCGAGCAGTTATAAGATCGCACTTTGTCAAGTAATCAAACAAGGCACGATAAGACAAATAATTTCACTTGAAAAGCATATAGAGTCATATGAACATTAAACGGGCAGCCATGTAACACATGCAAGTCAAGCCATATAACTAATTTCAAAGTTCACGTATTCAAGTGATACGAATATTCAACATGCAACAACATTTACGTGGGTTCGGTTGCAAGAAAAGCTTATATGACAACATGAAATGGTCAAAATCACATTTGAAGTTATAAGACATTTACGGGCAGCCCATGAAGCATATAATTTCCACACAATAACCAAGAATCAACACTTAGCAAAACTACCTAGTCAATAGGGTTTCCATTTCATGCTTAATCTTGTGATTAAAACCCTAAGTCAACTCAAAATCATTCTCAAGTCATGCATCATTCCATTCAAGCATCCTCAAGTACTCAAAACAGTCCACATAACATCCCAACACCACATTTCCACACAATTAGAACCACAAAAAGGGTTACAACAATTTTCCAAGCATGTAGCTAAATGAAACCTTTACTGCAATAGGCTGTTTTCCCACAATCAATAGGATAATCAAAAAATCTCCAAATTAAGTGAATAAGATGTCAAATTAAAGCTTAAGAAGTTAAATAAAATCAGAAACAAACCTTGCATCAATTGGAGTTCAGAATCATTAGTTATGGCGGAAACAGTGAGGTAACACAAAACTGTCCAGATTTGCACACGTTTCCGAAATTGACGTTTTTGAGGTTCTTAGGGTCAGTTTTAGCTTTGGTCCATTTCTGACAAAATTGTCTAGAACTGAAAAATATATCAGCACACCAAATTTCATGCATTTTGGACAACATTTACTAAGTCAAATATGGTTCGTTCCACAAGGTCAGTGCATCTGCCAAAACCTGCTTCATTTCTCCAGATTTCCAGATTTGGTCACATTTTAAAGATTTTCCATTTTGAGGACCTTAGAATCAAAATTATCTTCGGCCTATTTCTGGGAAAAATGTTCAAAACTGTCAAAACTAGTCACCTACCAATTTTAAAGCATTTTCAATATCATTTGCTTAGCTAAACTTACCTCGAACAGACTGGCCAGAGGGCTGTCATCCATTTCGACTTCACCTAGCATCATTTTCAAGCCAAGATCTTGCCATGCATGGTTGTTTAAGCTTATGAACGACCATATAGCTCAAGTACAGAAGCAAATACACACATTTATGAGCATGCATGTGAGTGTTTAAAGAGTTTTCAAAAGGTTTTAACCCTCACCTTTGCAATCAACCAAAAGATGCTCAAAAACCTTGTTGAAGCTCAAATCTTCTCCTTTCCTTTGCCTAGCCGAAATCCTACTAGCTTTTCTCTATTTTCCAAGCTTAATGATCAATCTCTTAGCACATGCATGAGGTTAAACCATGAAGAAAAGAAATGGTTGTCAAGAAGCTTACCTAGGGCCGAAATGAAGCTTCAATGCACATGCATGAGTGATTTTTGAACTCTAGCTTGTTTGCTTGAGTTGCTTGGTGATTTGCTTGCCTTGTTCGACTAAGGTATGATGAAGAGGAGCAAAGATGGTGAGAGCTCAGCCAAGGACCGAAATGGAGAGAGGAAATGAGAGTGAGAGAGAGATGTTGAGAGAAAATGAGTCAAAATGAACAAAAAAAAAGACAAAGCCTTGCAACTTGTTGAAGCATGCTCGGCCTTGGGCAGCCAAAATTCTGATTTTGTGTTTTCAAAATGTTATTTTTTTGAATGGTAGCATGGGCATGCAAGGGCTGGTCGGGTATGGTAAGGAATTGAGGGGAATTGAGCAATTTTTTTAATGCATTATGCTAAGTGTTTAACTAAGATTATGAATAAAATATGCAATTGCTAAAACAATGCTCTTAGTGGTCGGCCAAAGCTATTGAATTGGCTGAATTTTTGTCATCTTAAGCATTATTTTAATTGTATCTTGAAGGTGCAAAAAAGAATAATGGATAAAGAATAAGGAATGTTTTGTTTTTGGTAAATTTTTGTCTTCTAGTGGATTGGTTTAGGATTATTATATTGATAGTGGACTGTGTAGGATTGTTTAATAGTCTAGTGCTTCGCGAAAGATGCTTTCTTGATTAGCGTGAAGGCACGCTTTCCTAGGTCTAGGGCACGCACTACGAGGTAAGACATGAACTACGAGATGAACGCAGGTTTTTTAAGTAAACGCACGCAACACTATATGAATGCACGTAATTCAATGCAAGGCACACAAAACTAAACACAATTCTCAAACCTAGGTCATGGCACTCAAATCTAGGTTAGGGCAAACGAAGCTAGGTTTCACACGTAAATCGGGGACGGGCCTCACAGGCTTGTTGCCCCCAACAGTATGCTATGTGTCACGTAACTCCTTACAGATTAAAAGTTTTGGGCACCGGAGCGACAGAGACTTGGTCACAAGCCCCACGCCCTCGGTTTGCGGGCCCAACCTCTACGTGAAGCGAAGTTGTCTTGCCCAAGGTGCCGTGGGATTCAGTAATCCAAATGTGTTGAATAAAGTATCTTGGGAACCCTAATTGGGAAAAAAAAATTTGACAAGGGGGGGGGGTGCAACACGAGGACTTCCCAGGGAGTCATCCATCCTAGTACCACTCTCACCCAAGCACGCTTAACTTCGGAGTTCTGATGGGATCCGCTGCATTAGTGCTGGTATGATCCCACCCGTCACGTTGTGGGTACAAATCCTTTATGTGTTGACCATTCACAGTCCGAGCCCAAAGAGATGGACCATTAAATAGGCCCAATGTCCTTAACGACAACCCATCCGCTTCAACAACGCAGTATCCTCGCCAGACGTGATATCAACGCTTTGTAAGGCCCTCTAATGTCCCGCGAGCTAGGTTGTCGTCCTTTTAAAAGCTCACAACGTATGATCCGGGATGGAAAAACAGAGTGAAAGAAGAAAAGTGGACCGAAAGTGATGAAAACGTTCAATTTTGGGTTCCAAAAATAGGCGCAGCTAAGCAGGCTTGCTGCCCTCGTCATAGAGCTCTTGGAGAGCTTTCCAACGGTATGCTGTGTGCCGCGTAACTCCTTACGGATCAAACGTTTTGGGCACCTGAGCGACGGAGACCTGGTCACAAGCCCTACACCCACGGTTTGCGGGCCTAGCATCTACGTGAAGCCAAGTTGTCTTGCCCAAGGTGCCGTGGGATTCAGTAATAGAAATGTGGTTGATAAAGTATCTTGGAAACCCAAACCGGGGAAAAAAAATTGAAAATGGGGGTGCAACACGAGGACTTCCCATGGGGTCACCCATCCTAGTACTACTCTCTCCCAAGCACGCTTAACTTCAGAGTTTTGATAGGATCTGGTGCATCATTAGTGCTGGTATGATCACACCCGTTATGTTGAGGGCATAAATCCTTTATGTGTTGACGGTTCATAGTCCCAGCCTAGAGAGATGGCCAATTCAAAATGCCCAATGGGCTTAACGATAACCCATCCGCTTCAACAACGCAGCATCCTCGTAAGATGTGATATCGACGCGTTGTAGGGCCCTGTAATATCCCGCGAGTTAGGTTGTCATCCTTTTAATAGCTCACAACGTACGATCCGGGACGAAAAAATGAAACAAAAGAGGAAAAGTAGCCCAAAACTGATGAAAAGTTCGATATTGGGCTCCAAAAACGGTCACAACTTCGTAAGCTTGCTACCCCCATCATAGAGCTCTCGGAGAGCTTTCCAACGGTATGTTGTGCGCCGCGTAATTCCTTACGGATCAAAAGTTATGGGCACCGGAGCGACAGAGACCTGGTCACAAACCCTACGCCCTCGGTTTGCGGGCCCAACCTCTACGTGAACTGAAGTTGTCTTGCCCAAGGTGCCGTGGGATTCAGAAATAGAAATGTGGTTGATCAAGTATCTTGGTAACCCTACCCGGGGCAAAAAAAATTGAAAATGGGGGAGCAACACGAGGACTTCCCAGGGGGTCACCCATCCTTGTACTACTTTTGCCCAAGAACGCTTAACTTCAGAGTTCTGATGGGATCTGGTGCATTAATGCTAGCCTGATCGCACCCGTCATGTTGAGGGCACAAATCCTTTATGTGTCGACGGTTCACAGTCCCAACCTAGATAGATGGCCCATTCAAAAGGCCTAATAGGCTTAACGACAACCCATCCACTTCAACAACACAGCATCCTCGTAAGACGTGATATCGATGCATTGTAGCGACCTGTAATATCCTGTGAGTTCGGTTGTTGTCCTTTTAACAGCTTACGACGTACGATCCGGGACGGAAAAACAGAGCAAAAGAAGAAAAGTGTCCCAAAACTGATAAAAAGGTTCAATTTTTGTCTCCAAAAACAGGCATATCCGAACAGGCTTGCTGCCCATGTCGTAGAGCTCTCGAAGAGCTTTCCAACGGTATGTTGTGCACCTCGTAACTCCTTACGGATTAAAAGTTATGGGCACCGGAGCGACGGAGACCTGGTCACAAGCCCCACGCCCTCGGTTTGCTGGCCCAGCATCTACGTGAAGTGAAGTTATCTTACCCAAGTTGCCGTGGGATTCGGTAATACAAATGTGGTGGATAAAGTATCTTGGCAACCCTAACTGGGGCAAAAAAAATTGAAAATGGAGGGTGCAACACGAGGACTTCCCAAGGGGTCACCCATCCTAGTACTACTCTCGCCCAAGCAACCTTAACTTCAGAGTTCTGATGGGAACTAGTGCATTAGTGATGATATGATTACACCCGTCATGTTGTGGGCACAAATCCTTTATGTGTTGACCATTCACGGTCCCAGCCTAGAGAGATGGCCCATTCAGAAGGCCTAATGGGCTTAACGACAACCCATCCACTTTAAAAATGCAGCATCCTCGCAAGATGTGATATCGACGCGTTGTAGGGCCCGCTAATGTCCTGCGAGTTAGGTTGTCATCCTTTTAACAACTCATGACGTACGATCTGGGACAAAAAAACTGTGCAAAAGAAGAAAAGTGGCCCAAAACTGATGAAAACTTAGATTTTGGGCTATGAAAATAGGCGCAGCTAAGCAGGCTTGCTACCCTCGTCGTAGAGCTCTTGGAGAGCTTTCCAACGGTATGTTGTGCGTCGCGTAACTCCTTACGGATTAAAAGTTATTGGCACCGGAGCAACGGAGACCTGGTCACAAGCCCCACGCCCTCAGTTTGCGGTCCCAACCTCTACGTGAAGCGAAGTTGTCTTGCCCAAGGTGCCGTGGGATTCGGTAATAGAAATGTGGTGGATAAAGTATCTCGGCAACCTTAACCTGGGCAAAAAAAATTGAAAAGGGTGGGTACAACACGAGGACTTCCCAGGGGTTCACACATCCTAGTACTACTCTCGACCAAGCACGCTTAATTTCGGAGTTCTGATGGGGTCCAGTTCATTAATGCTGGTATGATCGCATCCATCATGTTGAGGGCGCAAATCCTTCATGTTTTGGTGGTTCACAGTCCCAGCCTAGAGAGATGGCCCATTCAAAAGGCCCAATGGGCTTAACGACAAGCCATCCGCTTCAACAACGTAGCATCCTCGTAAGATGTGATATCAACGCATTGTAGGGCCCTGTAATATCCCGCGAGTTAGGTTGTCGTCCTTTTAACAGCTTACGATGTACGATACGGAACGAAAAAATAGATAAAAAGAAGAAAACTGGCCCAAAACTGATGAAAACCTACGATTTCGGGCCCCAAAAATTAATGTAGCTGAACAGCCTTGCTGCCCACGTCGTAGCGCTCTCGGGGAGCTTTCCAATGATATGTTGTGCGTCATGTAACTCCTTACGGATTAAAAGTTATGGGCACCGGAGCGACGAAGACTTGGTCACAAGCCCTACGCCCTCAGTTTGTGGGCCCAGTCTCTACGTGAAGCGAAGTTTTCTTGCCCAAGGTACCGTGGGATTCAGTAAGCCTATCCTCAATGGAGTCTATAAAATGCAAAACTTTCCTAATTTGGGTATTTTTAGAGACCCCAGTCTCTAAAAACAACACTATTCATGGAAAAAGTACGTGGGGTCCACCACTTTTGGCTTAAAAGATGCCAATACAGAGACCCAGTCTCTATTTTTTTCAACAAATTTGTGAAAGAAAATGGAGACTGGGTCTCTATTTTGGCATCTTTTAAGCCAAAAGTGGTGGACCCTACGTACTTTTATGATGAATAGTGTTATTTTTAGAGACTGGAGTCTCTAAAAACACCTAAATTAAGAAAGTTTTGCATTTGAAGACTCTATTGAGGATGCCCTAATAGAAATGTGGTGGATAAAGTATCTTGGCAACCCTAACCGGGGCAAAAAAAATTGAAAAGTGGGGGTGCAACACGAGGACTTCCCAGGGGGTCACCCATCCTAGTACTACTCTCCTCCAAGCACACTTAACTTCAGAGTTTTGATGGGATCCGGTGCATTGGTGCTGGTATGATCGCAACCTTCAAGTTGTAGGCACAAATCCTTTATGTGTTGACGGTTTGCAGTCCTAGACTAGAGAGATGGCCTATTCGAAAGGCCCAATGGGCTTAATGACAACCCATCTGCTTCAACAATGCAGCATCCTCATAAGATGTGATATCGACGTGTTGTAGGGCCTTGAAATATCCCGCGAGTTCGGTTGTCGTCCTTTTAACAGCTCACGACGTACGATCTGGGACTGAAAAACAGAGCAAAAGAAGAAAAGTGGCCTAAAACTGATGAAAATGTTCAATTTTGGGCTTCGAAAATAGGCGCAGTTGAGCAGGCTTACTGCCCCCGTCGTAGAGCTCTCGGAGTGCTTTCCAACGGTTTGTTGTGCGTTGCGTAACTCCTTACGGATTAAAAGTTATGGGCATCGGAGCGACGGAGACCTGGTCACTAGCCCCACACCCTCGGTTCGCTGGCCCAGCCTTTACTTGAAGATAAGTTGTCTTGCCTATGGTACCGTGGGATTCGGTAATAGAAAGGTAGAAGATAAAGTATTTCGGCAACCCTAACCGGGGCAAAAAAAATTGAAAAGGGGGAGTGCAACACGAGGACTTCCCAGGGGGTCACCCATCCTAGTACTACTCTCGCCCAAGCACGCTTAACTTCGGAGTTCTGATGGGATCCAGTGCATTAGTGCTCGTATGACCGCACCCATCATGTTGTGGGCACAAATCCTTTATGTGTTGACGGTTCACAATCCTAGCCCAAAGAGATGGCCAATTCAAAAGGCCCAATGGGCTTAACGACAACCCATCTACTTCAACAACGCAGCATCCTCGCAAGACGTGATATCGACGTGTTGTTAGTCCATATAATATCCCGCGAGTTAGGTTGTCATCCTTTTAACAGCTCACGACGTACGATCTGGGACAGAAAAACAGAGCAAAATAAGAAAAGTGGCCTGAAAATTATGAAAACGTTCGATTTTTGGCTCTGAAAATAGGCACAGCCGAATAGGCTTGCTGCCCCCGTCGTAGAGCTCTCGGAGAGCTTTCCAAAGGTATGTTGTGCGCCACGTAACTCCTTACGGATTAAAAGTTATGGGCACCAGAGCGACGGGGACTTGGTCATAAGCCCCACGCCCTCGGTTTGCAGGCCCAGCCTCTATGTGAAGCGAAGTTGTCTTGCCCAAGGTGCCGTGGAATTCTATAATAGGAATTTGGAGCATAAACTATCTTGGCAACCCTAACCGGGGCAAAAAAATATGAAAAGGGAAGGTGTAACACGAGGACTTTCCAGGGGCTCACCCATCCTAGCACTACTCTCGCCTAACCACGCTTAACTTTGGAGTTCTTATAGGATCTGGTGCATTAGTGCTGGTATAATCACACCCGTCATGTTGTGTGTACAAATCCTTTATGTGTTGACGGTTCATTGTCCCAGCCTAGAGAGATGGACCATTCAAAAGGCCCAATGGTCTTAACGACAACCCATCCGCTTCAACAACGCAGCATCCTCGTAAGACTTGATATCGACGTCTTGTAGGGCCTGATAATATCCCGCAAGTTAGGTTGTCGTCCTTCTAACAGCTCACGACGTACGATCCGGGGCTAACAAACAGAGCAAAAGAAGAAAAGTGGCCCGAAACTAATGAAAACATTCGATTTTGGGCTCCGAAAATAGGCACAGCCGAATAGGCTTGCTGCCCCCGTAGTAGAACGCTCAGAGAGCTTTCCAACGTATGATGTGCGCCACGTAACTCCTTATGGATTAAAAGTTATGGGCACTGGAGCGACGGAGACCTGTTCACAAGCCATACGCCCTCGGTTTGTGGGCCCAGCCTCTACGTGAAGCGAAATTGACTTGCCCAAGATGCCGTGGGAATCGGTAATACAATTGTGGTGGATAAAGTCTCTTGGCAACCCTAACCGGGGCAAAAAAAATTGAAAATGGGGGGTGCGACACGAGGACTTCCCAGGGGGTTACCTATCCTAATACTGTTGTCGCCCAAGAACACTTAACTTCAGAGTTCTGATGGGATACGGTGCATTAGTGCTGGTATGATCGCACCCGTCATGTTTGTCGGCACAAATCCTTTATGTGTTGACGGTTTACAGTCCCAGCCCAGAGAGATGTTACATTGAAAAGATCCAATGGGCTTAACGACAACCCATCTGCTTCAACAACACAGCATCCTCGTAAGATGTGATATTGACGCATTGTAGGGCCTTGTAATATCCCGCGAGTTAGGTTGTCGTCCTTTTAACAGCTTACAACGTTTGATCCGGGATGCAAAAATAGAGCAAAAGAAGAAAGTGCCTCGAAACTGATAAAACGTTCGATTTTAGGCTCCAAAAATGGGCGCAGCTGTGTAGGCTTGCTGCCCCCGTCATGGAGCCCTCGGAAAGCTTTCCAACGATATGCTGTGCGCCGCGTAACTTCTTACGGATCAAAAGTTAGGGGCACCGGAGGGACGGAGACCTGGTCACAAGCCCTACGCCCTTGGTTTGCGGGCCCAGCCTCTACGTGAAGCGAAGTTGTCTAGCCCAAGGTACCGTGGGGTTCGGTAATAGAAATGTGGTGGATAAAGTATCTTGGCAACCCTAACTGGGGCAAAAAAAATTCAAATGGGGGGTGCAACACGAGGACTTCCCCAGGGGTTACCCATCCTAGTACTGCTCTCGCCCAAACACGGTTAACTTCGGAGTTCTGATGAGATCTGGTGCATTAGTGCTAGTATGATCGCACCCGTCATGTTGAGTGCACAAATCCTTTATGTGTTGATGTTTCACAGTCCCAACCGAGAGAGATGACCAATTCAAAAGGCCCAATAGGCTTAACGACAACCCATCCGCTTCAACAACGCAGCATCCTCGTAAGACGTGATGTCGACGCATTGTAGGTCCTGATAGTATCCCGCAAGTTAGGTTGTCGTACTTTTAACCGTACACGACGTACGTTCTGGGATGAAAAAATAGAGCAAATGAAGAAAAGTGGCCTAAAACTGATGAAAACGTTCGATTTTGGGCTCCGAAAATAGGTACAACCGAACAAGCTTTCTGCCACCGTCGTAGAGCTCTCGGAGAGCTTTCCAAAGGTATGCTGTGCGTCACGTAACTCCTTACGGATTAAAAGTTATGGGCACCAGAGCGACGGGGACTTGGTCATAAGCCCCACACCCTCGGTTTGCAGGCCCAGCCTCTATGTGAATCGAAGTTGTCTTGCCCAAGGTGCCGTGGAATTCTATAATAGGAATTTGGAGCATAAACTATCTTGGCAACCCTAACCGGGGCAAAAAAATATGAAAAGGGAAGGTGTAACACGAGGACTTTCCAGGGGCTCACCCATCCTAGCACTACTCTCGCCTAACCACGCTTAACTTTGGAGTTCTTATAGGATATGGTGCATTAGTGCTGGTATAATCACACCCGTCATGTTGTGTGTACAAATCCTTTATGTGTTGACGGTTCATAGTCCCAGCCTAGAGAGATGGACCATTCAAAAGGCCCAATGGTCTTAACGACAACCCATCCGCTTCAACAACGCAGCATCCTCGTAAGACTTGATATCGACGTCTTGTAGGGCCTGATAATATCCCGCAAGTTAGGTTGTCGTCCTTCTAACAGCTCACGACGTACGATCCGGGACTAACAAACAGAGCAAAAGAAGAAAAGTGGCCCAAAACTAATGAAAACATTCGATTTTGGGCTCCGAAAATAGGCACAGCCGAATAGGCTTGCTGCCCCCGTAGTAGAACGCTCAGAGAGCTTTCCAACGTATGATGTGCGCCACGTAACTCCTTATGGATTAAAAGTTATGGGCACCGGAGCGACGGAGACCTGTTCACAAGCCCTACGCCCTCGGTTTATGGGCCCAGCCTCTACGTGAAGCAAAATTGACTTGCCCAAGGTGCCATGGGAATCGGTAATACAATTGTGGTAGATAAAGTATCTTGGCAACCCTAACCGGGGCAAAAAAAATTGAAAAGGGGGGTGCAACACGAGGACTTCCCAAGGGGTCACCTATCCTAATACTATTGTCGCCCAAGCACACTTAACTTCAGAGTTCTGATGGGATACGGTGCATTAGTGCTGGTATGATCGCACCCGTCATGTTTGTGGGCACAAATCCTTTATGTGTTGACGGTTTACAGTCCCAGCCCAGAGAGATGTTCCATTGAAAAGGTCCAATGGGCTTAACGACAACCCATTTGCTTCAACAACACAGCATCCTCGTAAGATGTGATATTGATGCATTGTAGGGCCTTGTAATATCCCGCGAGTTAGGTTGTCGTCCTTTTAACAGCTCACAACGTTTGATTCGAGACGCAAAAATATAGCAAAAGAAGAAATTGGCCCGAAACTGATAAAACGTTCGATTTTAGGCTCCAAAAATGGGCGCAGCTATGTAGGCTTGCTGCCCCCGTCATGTAGCCCTCGGAAAGCTTTCCAACGATATGCTGTGCGCCGCGTAACTTCTTACGGATCAAAAGTTAGGGGCACCGGAGGGACGGAGACCTGGTCACAAGCCCTACGCCCTTGGTTTGCGGGCCTAGCCTCTACGTGAAGCGAAGTTGTCTAGCCCAAGGTGCCGTGGGGTTCGGTAATAGAAATGTGGTGGATAAAGTATCTTGGCAATCCTAAATGGGGCAAAAAAAATTGAAATAGGGGATGCAACACGAGGACTTCCTAGGGGGTTACCCATCCTAGTACTGCTCTCGCCGAAACACGCTTAACTTCGGAGTTCTGATGGGATCCGGTGCATTAGTGCTGGTATGATCGCACTCGTTATGTTGAGGGCGAATACCCTTTATGTGTTGACGGTTCACAGTCACAGCCCAAAGAGATGGCTCATTCAAAAGGCCCAATGGGCTTAACGACAACCCATCCGCTTCAACAATGCAGCATCCTCGTAAGACGTGATATCGACGCGTTGTAGGGCCTGATAATATCCAGCAAGTTAGGTTGTTGTCCTTTTAACAGCTCACGACGTACGATCCGGGATGAAAAAACAGAGCAAAAGATGAAAAATGGCCCAAAACTGATGAAAACGTTTGATTTTAAGCTCCGAAAATAGGCACAGCCGAACAGGGTTGTTGCCCCCGTCGTAGAGCTCTCGGAGAGCTTTCCAACGGTATGCTGTGCTCCACGTAACTCCTTGCGGATTAAAAGTTATGGGCACCCGAGCAACGGTGACCTAGTCACAAGCACCATGCCCTCGGTTTGCTGGCCCGGTCTCTACGTGAAGCGAAGTTTTCTTGCCCAAGGTTCCATGGGATACGGTAATAGAAATGTGGAGGATAAAGTATCTTGGCAACCCTAACCGGGGCAAAAAAATTGAAAAGGGGAGGTTCAACACGAGGACTTCCCTGGGGGTCACCCATCCTAGTACTACTCTCGCCCAAGCACGCTTAACTTCGGAGTTCTGATGGGATCCGGTGCATTAGTGCTGGTATGATCGCACCCGTGTCGTTGTGGGCACAAATCCTTTATGTGTTGACGATTCACAGTCCCAGCCCAGAGAGATGGCCCATTCAAAAGGCCCAATAGGATTAACGACAACCCATCCGCTTCAACAATGCAGCATCCTCATAAGATGTGATATCGACGTCTTGTAGGGCCTTGCAATATCCCACGAGTTAGGTTGTCGTCCTTTTAACAACTCACAGCGTAGGATCCAGAGCGGAACAATAGAGCAAAAGAAGAAAAGTGGACTGAAACTGATGAAAAAATTCAATTTTGGGCTCCAAATACGGGCGGAGCTGAGCAGGGTTGCTGCCCCCGTCATAGAGCTCTCGGAGAGCTTTCCAACGGTATACTATGCACCGCGTAATTCCTTACGGATCAAAAGTTATGGGCACTGGAGCGACGGAGACCTGATCACATGCCCTACGGCCTCGGTTTGTGGGCCCAGCCTCTACGTGAAGCAAAGTTGTCTAGCCCAAGGTGCCGTGGGATTCGGTAATAGAAATGTGGTGGATAAAGTATCTTGGCAACCCTAACAGGGGCAAAAAATATTGAAAATGGGGGTACAACACGAGGACTTCCCAGGGGGTCACCAATCCTAGTACTATTCTCGCCCAAGCACGCTTAACTTCGGAGTTCTGACGGGATCCGCTGTATTAGTGCTGGTATGATTGCACCCGTCATGTTGAGGGCACAAATCCTTTATGTGTTGACGGTTCACAGTCCCAGCCTAGAGAGATGGCTCATTCAAAAGGCCCAATAGGCTTAACGACAACCCATCTGCTTCAACAACGCAGCATCCTTATAAGACTTGATATCGACACATTGTAGGGCCCGATAATATCCCGCAGGTTAGGTTGTCATCCTTTTAACAGCTCACGACGTAGGATCCGGGATGAAAAAACATAGCAAAAGAAGAAAAGTGGCCCAAAACTGAGGAAAACATTCAATTTTGGGCTCTGAAAATAGGAATAGCTGAACATGCTTGTTGCACCCATCGTAGAGCTCTCGGAGAGCTTTCCAACGGTATGCTGTGCTCCGCGTAACTCCTTATGAATTAAAAGTTATGGGCATCGGAGCGATGGAGACCTAGTCACAAGCCCTACGACCTCTGTTTGCGGGCCCAGCCTCTACGTCAAGCGAAATTGTCTTGTCCAAGGTACCGGGGGATTCTATAATAGAAATGTGGAGGATAAACTATCTTGGCAACCCTAACCGGGGCAAAAAAAAAAGAAAAGGGAGGGTGCAACACGAGGACTTTCTAGGGGGTCACCCATCCTAGTACTACTCTCGCCCAACCACGCTTAACTTCGGAGTTCTTATGGGATCCAGTGCATTAGTGCTGGTATGATCGCACCCATCTTCTTGTGGGCACAAATCCTTTATGTGTTGACGGTTCATAGTCCTAGCCCAGAGAGATGGCCCAATCATAAGGCCCAATGGTCTTAACGACAACCCATCCGCTTCAACAACGCAGAGTCGTTGTAAGACATGATATCGACTCCATGTAGGGCCCGATAATATCCCACAAGTTAGGTTGTCATCCTTTTAACAGCTCACGACATACGATCCGGGATGAAAAAACATAGCAAAATAAGAAAAGTGTCTTGAAACTGATGAAAATGTTCGATTTTGGGCACAAAAAACGGGCGCAGCTGAGCAGGCTTGCTGCCCCAGTCATAGAGCTCTCGGAGAGCTTTCCAATGGTATACTGTGCACCGCGTAACTTCTTACGGATCAAAAGTGATGGGCACTAGAGCGACGGACACCTGGTCACAAGCCCTTTGCCCTCGGTTTGCGGGCCCAGCCTCTACATGAAGCGAAGTTGTCTTGCCCAAGGTGCCGTAGGATTTTGTAATAGAAATGTGGAGGATAAACTATCTTGGCAACCCTAACCGGGGCAAAAAAAATGAAAAGGGAGGGTACAACACGAGGACTTTCTAGGGGGTCGCCCATCCTAGTACTACTCTTACCCAACCACGCTTAACTTCGGAGTTCTTATGGGATCCGGTGCATTAGTGCTGGTATGATCGCACCCATCTTGTTGTGGGCACAAATCCTTTATGTGTTGACGGTTCATAGTCCCAGCCCAGAGAGATGGCCCAATCATAAGGCCCAATGGTCTTAACGACAACCCATCCGCTTCAACAACGCAGAGTCGTCGTAAGACATGATATCGACTCCATGTAGGGCCCGATAATATCCCACAAGTTAGGTTGTCATCCTTTTAACAGCTCACGACATACGATCCGGGATGAAAAACCAAAGCAAAATAAGAAAAGTGTCCCAAAACTAATGAAAACGTTTGATTTTGGGCTCCAAAAACAAGTACAACCAAACAAGCTTGTTGCCCTTGTCGTAGAGCTCTCGGAGAGCTTTCCAATGGCTTGCTGTGCGTCGCGTAACTCCTTGCGGATTAAAAGTTGTAGGCAACGGAGCGACAGAGACCTGGTCACAAGCCCTATGCCCTCGGTTAGCAGGCCCATCCTCTACGTGAATCGAAATTGTCTTACCCAAGGTGCCGTGGGAATCAGTAATACAAATGTGGTGGATAAAGTATCTTGGCAACCATAATCGGGGCAAAAGAAATTGAAAAGGAGGGGTGCAACACGAGGACTTCCCAGGGGGTCACCCATCCTAGTACTACTCTTGCCCAAGCACAGTTAACTTCGGAGTTCTGATGGGATACGGTGTATTAGTGCTGGTATGATCGCACCCGTCATATTGTGGGTACAAATCCTTTATGTGTTGACGGTTCACAGTCCCAGCCTAGAGAGATGTCTCATTCAAAAGGCCCAATGGGCTTAACGACAACACATCTACTTCAACAACGCAGCATACTCGTAAGATGTGATATCAACACATTGTAGTGCCTTGTAATATCCCATGAGTTAGGTTGTCTTCCTTTTAACATCTCACAATGTACGATCCGCGACGGAAAAATAGAGCAAAAGAAGAAGAGTGGCCTGAAACTTATGAAAAAGTCCGATTTTGGGCTCCAAAAAAATGGTGCAGCTGAGCAGGCTTGCTGCCCCCACCATGGAGCTCTCGAAAAGCTTTCCAACGGTATGCTGTGCACCACGTAACTCCTTACATATCAAAAGTTATGGGCTCCAGAGCGACGGAGACCTGGTCACAAGCCCTGCGCCCTCGGTTTACGGGCCCAGCCTCTATGTGAAGCGAAGTTGTCTAGCCCAAGGTGCCGTAGGATTCGGTAATAGAAATGTGGTGGATAAAGTATCTTGGCAACCCTAACTGGGGCAAAAAAAATTGAAATAGGGGGTGCAACACGAGGACTTCTCAAGGGGTTACCCATCCTAGTACTGCTCTCGCCCAAGCACGTTTAACTTCGGAGTTCTGATGGCATCCGGTGCATTAGTGCTGGTATTATCGCACTCGTCATGTTGAGGGCACAAATCCTTTATTTGTTGACGGTTAACAGTCCCAGCCAAGAGAAATGGCTCAATCAAAAGGCCCAATGGGCTTAACGATAACCCATCCGCTTCAACAACACAGCAACCGCGTAAGACGTGATATCGACGCGTTGTAGGGCCTCATAATATCCAGCAAGTTAGGTTGTCATCCTTTTAACTGCTCATGACGTACGATCCGGGATGAAAAAACAGAGCAAAAGAAGAAAAGTGGCACGAAACAGATGAAAATGTTCGATTTTGGACTCCGAAAACAGGCACAGCCGAACAGGCCTGTTGCCCCCATTGTAGAGCTCTCGAAGAGCTTTCCAACGGAAAGGTGTGTTCCACGTAACTCCTTAGGAATTAAAAGTTATGGGCACCAGAGCGACGGAGACCTGGACACAAGCCCCACGCCCTCAGTTTGCGGGCCCAGCCTCTACGTGAAGGGAAGTTGTCTTGCCCAAGGTGCCGTGGGATTCGGTAATAGAAATGTGGACGATAAAGTATCTTAGCAACCCTAACCAGGGCAAAAAAAATTGAAAAGGGGGGGGGGGGGTGCAACACAAGGACTTCCCAGGGGGTCACCCATCCTAGTACTGCTCTCGCCCAAGCATGCTTCATTTCGGAGTTCTGATGGGATCTGGTGCATTAGTACTGGTATGATCGCACCCATATCGTTGTGGGCACAAATCCTTTATGTGTTGACGGTTCACAGTCCCAGCCCAGAGAGATGGCCCATTCAAAACGCCTAATGGGCTTAACGATAACCCATCCGCTTCAACAATGCAGCATCCTCGTAAGATGTGATATCGACGTCTTGTAGGGCCTTGTAATATCCCACTAGTTAGGTTGTCGTCCTTTTAACAACTCACAACATACGATCCGGGATGAAAAAATAGAGCAAAAGAAGAAAAGTGGACCGAAAATGATGAAAACGTTAGATTTTGAGCTCGAAAAACCAGGCCCAGCTGAGCAGGGTTGCTGCCCCCGTCATAGAGCTCTCGTAGTGCTTTCCAACAGTATACTGTGCGCCGCGTAATTCCTTATGAATCAACAGTTATGGATACTAGAGCGATGGAGACCTAGTCACAAGCCCTACGCCCTCGGTTTGCGGGCCCAGCCTCTACGTGAAGTGAAGTTGTCTAGCCCAAGGTCCCGTGGGATTCGGTAATAGAAATGTGGTGGATAAAGTATCTTGGCAACCTTAACAAAGGCAAAAAATATTGAAAAGGGGGGTGCAACACGAGGACTTCCCAGGGGGTCACCTATCCTAGTACTACTCAAGCCCAAGCACGTTTAACTTCGGAGTTCTGATGGGATATGGTGCATTAGAGCTGGTATGATCGAACCCGTCATGTTGAGGGCACAAATCCTTCATGTATTGACGGTTCACAGTCCCACCCCAGAGAGATGGCACATTCAAAAGGCCCATTGGGCTTAACGACAACCCATCCGCTTCAACAACGCAGCATCCTCGTAAGACGTGATATCGACGCATTGTAGAGCCTGATAATATCCTACAGGTTAGGTTGTCGTCCTTTTAACAGCTCACGACGTACGATACGGGATGAAAAAACAGAGCAATAGAAGAAAAATGGCCCGAAATTGAAGAAAATATTCGATTTTGGGCTCTAAAACTAGGCACAGCTGAACATGCTTGCTACCCCCGTCGCAGAGCTCTCGGAGAGCTTTCCAACAGTATGCTGTGTGTCGTATAACTCCTTACGCATTAAAAGTTATGGGCACCAGAGCGATGGAGACCTGGTCACAAGCCCTACGCCCTCGGTTTGTGGGCCTAGCCTCTACGTGAAGCGAAGTTGTCTAGCCCAAGGTGCCGTGGGATTCGGTATTAGAAATGTGGTGGATAAAGTATCTTGGCAACCCTAAATGGGGCAAAAAAAATTGAAATAGGGGGTGCAACACGAGGACTTCTCAAGGGGTTACCCATCCTAGTACTGCTCTCGCCCAAGCATGCTTAACTTCGGAGTTCTGATAGGATCCGGTGCATTAGTGCTGGTATGATCGCACCTGTCATGTTTACGACACAAATCCTTTATGTGTTGACGGTTCACAGTCCCAGCCCAGAGAGATGGCCCATTCAAAAGGCCCAATGGGCTTAACGACAACCCATCTGCTTCAACAATGCAGCATCCTCGTAAGACGTGATATCGACTCGTTGTAGGGCCTGATAATATCCTGCAGGTTAGGTTGTCGTCCTTTTAACATCTCACGCCGTACGATCCGGGAAGAAAAAACAAAGCAAAAGAAAAAAAGTGGCTCGAAACTGATGAAAAAGTTCGATTTTGGGCTCTGAAAGCAGGCACAGCCAAACATGCTTGCTGCCTTCGTTGTAGAGCATTGGAAGAGCTTTCCAACGATATGCTGTGCGCCGCGTAACTCCTTACGAATTAAAAGTTATGGGCACCGGAGCGATGGAGACCTAGTCACTAGCCCTACGCCCTCAGTTTATGGAAATGTGGCGGATAAAGTATCTTGGCAACCCTAACCAGGGCACAAAAAATTGAAAAAGGGGGGTTCAATATGGGGACTTCCCAAGGGGTCACCCATCCTAGTACTACTCTCATCCAAGGTCGCTTAACTTCGGAGTTCTTATGGGATCCGGTGCATTAGTGCTGGTATGATCGCACCTGTCATGTTGTCGGCACAAATCCTTTATGTGTTGATGGTTCACAGTCCCAGCCCAGAGAGATGTCCAATTCAAAAGGCCCAATAGGCTTAACGACAACCCATCTGCTTTAACAACGTAGCATCCTCGTAAGACGTGATATCGACGCATTGTATGGCCTTGTAATATCCCGCGAGTTAGGTTGTCGTCCTTTTAACAGCTCGCAACGTACGATCCCGGACGGAAAAATAGAGCAAAAGAAGAAAATTGGCACGAAACTGATGAAAACGTTCGATTTTGGGTGCCAAAAATTGGCGCAGCTGAGCAGGCTTGCTGCCACTGTCATAGAACTCTCGGAGAGCTTTCCAACGGTATGTTGTGCGCTGCGTAACTCCTTACGGATCAAAAGTTATGGGCACCGGAGCGACAGAGACCTGGTCACAAGCCCTACGCCCTCGGTTTGCGGTCCCAGCCTCTTCGTGAAGCAAAGTTGTCTAGCTCAAGGTGCCGTGGGATTCTGTAATAGAAATGTGGTGGAAAAAGTATCTCGGCAACCCTAACCGAGGCAAAAAAAAAAAAGAAAAAGGAGGGTGCAACACGAGAACTTTCCACGGGGTCACACATCCTAATACTACTCTCGCCCAACCACGCTTAGCTTCGGAGTTCTTATGGGATCCGGTGCATTAGTGCTGGTATGATCGCACCTGTCATGTTGTGGGC
This sequence comes from Ehretia macrophylla, assembly GCA_037974665.1. Classification (NCBI taxonomy): domain Eukaryota; kingdom Viridiplantae; phylum Streptophyta; class Magnoliopsida; order Boraginales; family Ehretiaceae; genus Ehretia; species Ehretia macrophylla. The sequence continues at coordinate 70,224,627 of CM075767.1, forward strand.
ACAAATACTTTATGTGTTAACGGTTCATAGTCGCAGCCCAGAGAGATGGCCAATTCAAAAGGCCCAATGGTCTTAACGACAACCCATCCGCTTCAACAACACATCATCCTCGTAAGACGTGATATCGACACCTTGTAGGGCCCGATAATATCCTACAAGTTAGGTTGTCGTCCTTTTAACAGCTCACGACGTACGGTCCGGGATGAAAAAACCGAGCAAAAGAAGAAAAGTGGCCCAAAACTGATGAAAACATTCGATTTTGGGCTCCAAAAACAGGCACAGCCGAACAAGCTTACTGCCCCCATCGTAGAGCTCTCGAAGAGCTTTCCAACGGTATGCTGTGCGCCGCGTAACTCCTTACGAATTAACGGTTATGGGCACCAGAGCGACGGAGACCTGGTCACAAGCCCTACCCCCTCGGTTTGCGGGCCCAGCCTGTACGTGAAGCAAAGTTGTCTTGCCCAAGGTGCCGTGGGAATTGGTAATACAAATGTGGTGGATAAAGTATCTTGGCAACCCTAACTGGGGCAAAAAAAATTGAAAAGGGAGGGTGCAACACAAGGACTTCACAAGGGGTTACCCATCCTAGTACAACTCTTGCCCAAGCACGCTTAACTTCGAAGTTCTGATGGGATACGGTGCATTAGTACTGGTATGATCGCATCTGCCATGTTGTGGGCACAAATCTTTTATATGTTGACGGTTCACAGTCCCAACTCAGAGATATGTCCCATTCAAAAGGCCCAATAGGCTTAACGACAACCCATCTGCTTCAACAACGCAACATCCTCGTAGGATGTGATATCGACCCATTGTAGGGCCTTGTAATATCCCGCGAGTTAGGTTGTTGTCCTTTAACAGCTCACAACGTATGATCCGGGACGGAAAAATAGAGCAAAAGAAGAAAAGTGGCACGAAACTAATGAAAACGTTCGATTTTTGGATCCAAAAACGGGCGCAGCTGGGCAGACTTGTTGCCCCCGTCATAGAGCTCTCGGAAAGCTTTCCAACGGTATGCTGTGCGCCACGTAACTCCTTACGGATCAAAAGTTTTGGGCACCGGAGCGACGGAGACCTGGTCATAAGCCCTACGCCCTCGGTTTACAGGCCCAGCCTCTACGTGAAGCGAAGTTGTCAAGCCCAAGGTGCCATGGGATTCGGTAATAAAAATGTGGAGGATAAAGTATCTTGGCAACCCTAACTTGGGCAAAAAAAATTGAAATGGGGGGTGCAACATGAGGACTTCTTAGGGGGTTACCCATCCTAGTACTACTCTCGCCCAAGCACGCTTAACTTCGTAGTTTTGATGGGATCCGGTGCATTAGAGCTGGTATGATTGCACCCGTCATGTTGAGTGCACAAATCCTTTATGTGTTGACGGTTCACACTCCTAACCAAGAGAGATGGCCCATTTAAAAGGCCCAATGGGCTTAATGACAACCCATCCGCTTCAACAACGCAGCATCCTCGTAAGACGTGATATCGACGCATTGTAGAGCCTGATAATATCCTGCCAGTTCGGTTATCGTCCTTTTAATCGCTCACGACGTACGATTCGGGACCAAAAAACAGAGCAAAAGACAAAAAGTGGCTCAAAACTGATGAAAACGTTCGATTTTGGGCTCCGAAAACAGGCATAGCTGAACAGGCTTGTCGCCCCCGTCGTAGAGCTCTCGGAGTGCTTTCCAACGGCATGCTGTGCACCGTGTAACTCCTTACAGATTAAATGTTATGGGCACCGGAGCGACGGAGACCTGGTCACAAGCCCCACGCCCTCGGTTTGCAGGCCCAGCCTTTACGTGAAGAGAATTTGTCTTGCCCAAGGTGCCGTGGGATTCGGTAATAGAAATGTGGAGGATAAAGGATCTTGGCAACCCTAACCGGGGCAAAAAAAAAAAGAAAAATGAGGGTGCAACACGAGGACTTTCCAGGGCGTCACCCATCCAAGTACTACTCTCGCCCAACCACGCTTAACTTCGAAGTTCTTATGGGATCCTGTGCATTTGTGCTGCTATGATCGCATCCATCATGTTGTGGGCACAAATCCTTTATGTGTTGATGGTTCACAGTCCCAGCCCAGAGATATGGCCCATTCAAAAGGCCCAATGGGCTTAACGACAACCTATCCGCTTCAACAATGCAGCATCCTTGTAAGACGTGATATCGATGCATTGTAGTTCCTTGTAATATCCCGTGAATTAGATTGTCGTCCTTTTAACACCTCACGACATACGATCCGGGACGGAAAAATAGAGCAAAAGAAGAAAAGTTGCCCGAAACTGATGAAAACGTTCGATTCTGGGCTCCGAATATTGTTGCAGCCGAGCAGGCTTACTGTCCTCGTCGTAGAACTCTCAGAGAGCTTTCCAGCAGTATGATGTGCGCCACGTAACTTCTTACGGATTAAAAGTTATGGGCGCTGGAGCGACGGAGACCTAGTCACTAGCCCCACGCCCTCGGTTTGTGGGCCCAGCCTCTACGTGAAGCGAAGTTGTCTTGCCCAAGGTGCCATGGGATTCAGTAATAGAAATATGGAGGATAAAGTATCTTGGCAACCCTAACCGGGGCAAAAAAAAATGAAAAGGGAGGGTGCAACATGAGGACTTCCTAGGGGGTCACCCATCCTAGTACTACTCTCGCCCAAGCACGCTTAACTTTGGAGTTCTGAGGGGATCCGGTGCATTAGTCCTAGTATGATAGCACCCATCTCGTTGTGGGCACAAATCCTTTATGTGTTGACGGATAACAGTCCCAACCCAAAGAGATGGCCCATTCAAAAGGCCCAATAGGCTTAACGACAACCCATCCGCTTCAACAATGTAGTATCCTCGTTATATGTGATATCGACGTCTTGTTGGACCTTGTAATATCCTGCGAGTTAGGTTGTCGTCCTTTTAACAACTCACAACGTACGATCCGGGACGGAAAAATAGAGCAAAAGAAGAAAAGTGGCCCGAAACTAATGAAAACGTTCAGTTTTGGGCTCCAAAAATGGGTGCAGCTGAGCAGGCTTGCTGCCCCTGTCATAGAGCTCTCGGAGAGCTTTCCAACGGTAAGCTGTGTGCCACATAACTCCTTACGAATTAAATGTTATGGGCACCGGAGCGACGAAGACCTGGTCACAAGCCCACACTGTCGGTTTGCGGGCCCAACCTCTACGTGAAGCGAAGTTGTCTTGCCCAAGGTGCCGTGGGATTCGGTAATAGAAATGTGGAGGATAAAGTATCTTGGCAACCCTAATTGGGGTAAAAAAAAATCAAAAGGGAGGGTTCAACACGAGAATTTCCAGGGGGTCACCCATCCTAGTACTACTCTCGCCCAACCACACTTAACTTCGGAGTTCTTATGGGATCCGGTGCATTAGTGCTGCTATGATCGCACCCATCTTGTTGTGGGCACAAATCCTTTATGTGTTGACGGTTCACAGTCCCAGCCCAGAGAGATGGCCCATTCAAAAGGCCCAATAGGCTTAACGATAACCCATCCGCTTCAACAACGCAGCATCCTCGTAAGACGTGATATCGACGCATTGTAAGTCCCTGTAATATCCCGCGAGTTAGGTTGTTGTCCTTTTAACAGCTCACGATGTACGATCCGGGATGAAAAAATAGAGCAAAAAAAGAAAAGTGGCCCGAAATCGATGAAAACGTTTGATTCTTGGCTTCAAAAATAGTTGCAGCCGAGCAGGCTTGCTGTACTCATCGTAGAGCTCTTAGAGAGCTTTCCAACGATGCGTTGTGCGCCACGTAACTTCTTATGGATTAAAAGTTATGGGCACCAGAGCGACGGAGACTTAGTCACAAGCCCCACGCCCTCGGTTTGTGGGCCCAGCCTCTACGTGAACCAAAGTTGTCTTGCCCAAGGTGACGTGGGATCAGTAAAAGAAATGTGGAGGATAAAGTATCTTGGCAACCCTAACCGGGGCAAAAAAAAAAATGAAAAGGGAGGGTGCAATACGAGGACTTCCTAGGGAGTCACCCATCCTAGTACTTCTCTCGCCCAAGCACGCTTAACTTCGGAGTTCTGATGGGATCCGGTGCATTAGTGCTGGTATGATTGCACCTGTCTCGTTGTGGGCACAAATCCTTAATGTGTTGACGGTTTACAGTCCCAGCCCAGAGAGATGTCCCATTGAAAAGGTCCAATGGGCTTAACGACAACCCATCCGCTTCAACAATGCAGCATCCTCGTAAGATGTGATATCGACGTCTTGTAGGGCCTTGTAATATCCCGCGAGTTAGGTTGTCATCCTTTTAACAGCTCACAACGTACGATCCAGGACAAAAAAATAGAGCAAAAGAAGAAAAGTAGCCCAAAATTGATGAAAACGTTCGATTTTGGGATCCAAAAACGGGCGCAGCTAAGCATGGTTGCTACCCCCGTCATAGAGCTCTTGGAGAGCTTTCCAATGGTATACTATGCGCCGCGTAACTCCTTACGGATCAAAAGTTATGGGCACCGGAGCGACAGAGACCTAGTCATAAGCCCTACGCCCTCGGTTGGCGGGTCCAGCCTCTACTTGAAGCGAAGTTGTCTAGCCCAAGGTGCCGTGGGATTCGGCAATAGAAATGTGGTGGATAAAGTATCTTGGCAACCCTAACCGGGGCAAAAAATATTGAAAAGGGGGGTGCAACACGAGGACTTACCAAGGGGTCACCCATCCTAGTACTACTCTCGCCCAAGCACACTTAACTTCGGAGTTTTGATGGGATCCGATGCATTAGTGCTGGTATGATCGCACCCATCATGTTAAGGGCACAAATCCTTTATGTGTTGACGGTTCACAGTCCCAGCCCAGAGAGATGGCCCATTCAAAAGGCCCAATAGGCTTAACGACATCCCATCCGCTTCAACAAAGTATCATCCTCGTAAGACGTGATATCGACGCGTTGTAGGGCCTGATAATATCCTGCAAGTTAGGTTGTCGTCCTTTTAACAGCTCACGACGTACGATCCGGGACAAAAAATAACAGAGCAAAAGAAGAAAAGTGACTAGAAACTGATGAAAATGTTCAATTTTGGGCTCCGAAAATAGGCACAGCTGAACAGTCTAGCTACCCCCATCGTAGATCTCTCGGAGAGCTTTCCAACGGTATGCTGTGCGCCGCGCAACTCCTTACGGATTAAAAGTTATGGGCATCAGAGCGACGGAGACTTGGTCACAAGCCCTACGCCCTCGGTTTGCGGGCCCAGCCTCTACGTGAAGCGAAGTTGTCTTGCCCATAGTGCCGTGGGATTCGGTAATACAAATGTGGTGTATAAAGTATCTTGGCAACCCTAACTGCGGCAAAAAAAAATTGAAAAGGGGGGGTGCAACACGAGGACTTCCCAGGGGGTCACCCATCCTAGTACTACTCTCGCCCAAGCAAGCTTAACTTCAGAGTTCTGATGGGATCTGGTGCATTAGTGCTGGTATGATCGCACCTGTCATGTTATTGGCACAAATCCTTTATGTGTTGACGGTTCACAGTCCCAGCCCAGAGAGATGGCCTATTCAAAAGGCCCAATGGGCTTAACGACAACCCATCCGCTTCAACAACGCAGCATCCTCATAAGATGTGATATCGACGGATTGTAGGGCCTTGTAATATCCCGCGAGTTAGCTTGTCGTCCTTTTAACAGCTCACAACGTACGATCCGGGACGGAAAAATAGAGCAAAAGAAGAAAAGTGGCCCGAAACTGATGAAAATGTTTGATTTTGGGATCCAAAAATGGGCGCAGCTGAGCAGGCTTGCTGGCCCCGTCATAGAGCTCTCGGAGAGCTTTCCAACATTATACTGTGCGCCGCGTAACTCCTTACGGATCAAAAGTTATGGGCACCAGAGCGACGGAGACCTGATCACAAGCCCTACGCCCTCGGTTTGCAGGCCTAGCCTCTACGTGAAGCGAAGTTGTCTAGCCCATGGTGTCGTGGGATTCGGTAATAGAAATGTGGTGGATAAAGTATCTTGGCAACCCTAACTGGGGCAAAAAAAATTGAAAAGGGGGGTGCAATACGAGGACTTCCTAGTGGGTCACCCTTCCTAGTACTACTCTCGCCCAAGCACGCTTAACTTCGGAGTTCTGATGGGATTCGGTGCATTAGTGCTGGTATGATTGCACCCATCCTGTTGAGGGCACAAATCCTTTATATGTTGACGGTTCAAAGTCCCAGCCCAGAGAGATAGCCCATTCAAAAGGCCCAATGGGCTTAACGACAACCCATCTGCTTCAACAACGCAGCATCCTCGTAAGACGTGATATCGACCCGTTGTAGGGCCCAATAATATCCCGCAAGTTAGGTTGTCGTCCTTTTAACAGCTCACAACGTACAATCCAGGATGGAAAAACAGAGCAAAAGAAAAAAAGTGGCCCGAAACTGATTAAAACGTTCAATTTTAGGCTCCAAAAATAGGCACAGCCAAAAAGGCTTGTTGCCCCCATCGTAGAGCTCTCGGAGAGCTTTCCAGCGATATGCTGTGCGCCGCGTAACTCCTTACGGATTAAAAGTTATGGGCACCAGAGCGACGGAGACCTGGTCATAAGCCCCACGCCTTCGGTTTGCGGGCCCAGCCTCTATGTGAAGCGCATTTGTCTTGCTCAAGGTGCCGTGGAATTCAGTAGTACAAATGTTGTGGATAAATTATCTTGGCAACCCTAACAGGGGCAAAAAATATTAAAAAGGGGGGGTGCAACACTAGGACTTCCCAAGGGGTCACCAATCCTAGTACTACTCTCGCCCAAGAATGCTTAACTTCGGAGTTGTGAGGCCCGTCCTCGATTTGCATGCAATACCTCGTTTCATGTGCCCTAACCTAGATTTGCGTGCCTTGACCTAGGTTTAAGAGTCGCGTATCGTTTTATGTGCCTTGCATTGAATTACGTGCATTCATTTAGTGTTGCGTGCATTTGCTTGGGAAACGTGCATTGGTCTCATAGTTCATGTCTTACCTCGTAGTGCATGCCCTAAACCTAGGAAAGCATGCACGCATGCTAATTAAGAAAGCATCTTACACGAAGCACTAGATCATTAATTAATCCTACAAATTCCACTAACTAATATTAAAATGCTAAGTCAATGCACTAGAAGACAAAATCTCACAAAAAGCTAAACATTTCTATTCTTTATTCTTCATTCTTTTTACATGCTCCAAGCACACTCAATTAAATAATGCTCAAAACATGACAAAATTTCAGAATTGAGCAATGCTTTGGCCGACCATGTGAAGAGATTGGCATACTTTGCAATTTCAAAAATCATTCCAAGACACACTATGACAAATCACTTCCAACAATGCATAAAAAAATGAAACCAAAGCTCCACAATCTTGGCCCACTCAATTGTCCATGCTAAGGTGATTCAAAGCATTCTCTTGAAGATACAAAAATCAGAATTTTGCAAGCCCATAGCCGACACATGCATTCAAAGCATCAAAACTCTTCAAAGCTTTTCATTTCTTTCTCTCATTCTCTCACTCTCTCATTTCCTCTATCTCTCTTGGCCTTGGCTGCAATTTTAGTCTCCATAGCTTAAGCTCATCATCCTAAGGATTCATCAAGACATTCAAGCCCCTAAGGAACTCGACCAAGCAAGCTAGAAGCAAAGAAACATGCATGCAAGCTCATAGAACACTCATTCGGCCCTTAGGTATGTTGATAGCTTCTATTTCGTTTCCTTTTGTTCTAGCCACATGCACATACTAAGAACATGGTATCTAAGCTAGGAATTAGATAATCTCAAGTTATCTCTCGGCCAAGCAAGGAGAAAAGACGATCTTGTGCATCATCAAGAGCTTTGTGCATCTTTATTATTGTCTTGCTAAGGTGAGGGTTAATCTTCTTTTAAAAGCTTTCAAAAACCACATGCATGCCTTCATATGTCTATTATTACCTCTGTACTTGTGATATATGTGTGTACATGAGCTTTTGTAAACATGCATGGCAAGATATTTGGCTAGAATTTGAAGATAGGTGAAATCGTGTAAATGGCAGTTTTCTGACTTATTGGAGCGAAGTGAATTTGACCTGGTAAATGATGTTGAAAATGCGTGAAAATTGGTAGGTAACTAATTTTTCCAGTTCTGAGCATTTTTCATAGAAATATGCCAAGGCCAATTTTTTCTCTAAAGTCTCCAAAATGGCAAAACAGCGAAAGGTATCCAAATCTGGAAAATCTGGGAAAATGAAGCAGGTTTTTGGCAGTTCACTGTCCTTGTAGAACGAACCAGTTTTGACTTTGTAAATGATATCCAAAATGCACGAAATTTGGTAGGTTGCTAGATTTTTCAGTTCAGGAAATTTTTGTTAGAAATAGACTAAGGCTAAATCTGACCCTAAAGTCCTAAAAAACGACAAGTATTAAAATGTGTACGAATCTGGAAAGCTTTGCGTAGTCTCACGGTTTTGGCTATAACTCTTGAATCCAAACTCCAAATGATGCAAGGTTTGTTTCTGGATTTAGTTTACTCCTTAAGCTTTAATTTTAAATTTTGCTCACTGGAGTTGGAGATTGTTTGCTTGTCTGAATGACTGTGGGAAAACAGACCATTGCAGTGAGATTTTTGCTTAGTGATATGCTTTGAAAATTATTGTAACTTCTCTCGTTGTATTAAATGCTTGGGGTTGTGGCATTTGGATGTTGTGTGGACTGTTTTGGATGATTGAGGGTGTTTTAATTAATCGATGCATGGCTTGAGTTTAATTACATGACAACTTGTGGCTTAATCGCACGGGTAAGCATGAATTGAAACCCTAGTGACTATGAAAACGCGCTAAGTGTTGATCCTATAGTTATCGTGTCTAATTATGTGATTAGGGGGCTGCCCTTAGTTGTCCTTATAACCCTAAATGTCATTCCGATGATTACATGTTGACAAGTAGACCTTTCTTGCACCCGGTCCCACGTAGATGTCGTTGCATGTTGTATGACCTTATTATTTGATTGCGTGAACCCCGAAATGAGTTATATGACTTGATTCATATGTATTACATGGCTGTCCGTTTAATATTCATGTAACTCCATGTGCCTTACAAGTGAAATTACCTGTCATAGAATGCCTTGTGTGTTTACTTGACAACGTGTGATCTTATAACTGCTAGGAGGCAACCTACTTTGTCACGCCCCAACCCGACCTATAAAGGTTAGACTAGGAAGTGATCTAAACATTCAAGTCTTTTCACGTACTTAATTGTTCAAGAAGGTTTAACCCTTAACGTTTAGCCTAAACTCCACGAATTCTTTGAAAAACCGGTAGCATAACGGCTGTAATTAGGCTCTTTAGTTTGACCTAATTTTCTAAAGCCCTCAAAACTTTCAATCTCAAATTCATTTCCAACTAAGATTACTATTTATCGTCAATTGAAATGCCTACTAGTTATCTCGAAGTCCCGTTTGATCATTAACCTAGCATGATACTATGTCTCGTTTGTTTGTTAATCCTCGTTACAAAAGTACCTGTTGACCTTAGCTTAACAATGAGTACCTGCTTAAGATTGGATTGATTCATTTTACTTAATCCTTACCTGATACTTCATAAGCCTGTGATAGATACGATACTAGCCAGTAGCGATAGCAAAAATGACCGTAAGAGTGTCTAACAGTTATGAATAGTACAAGCCAAAATTAGACCCCAAATTACAACGGGGGTCATTTACAATACAACAACAAGCAACATGAGAAATAGTCTTCAAGCAACATATCGTCCACAAAATGACCATAGTCAAGTAAGGCACTAGGGCAAGCAATCATTCCAAAGAATCATCAAAAGGCACGTTGTCCTCAGGTACCTGTTCCTGGTCTTCTTCACCTGAGATGATAAAAGAGGGTGAGTCCTTATGAACTCAGCGAGGGGGAACGAGAAATAAGTTTAGAAATTCATTTTTCGGTTCAACTTATGAAAACCCTTTTGCAAGCATTACATGTATCACAAGTAAGTACATAATGTAATATAATAGTAAAAGAACTCAATTACCCGTCTTTCCTCCCCGAGGTCCTCTAGGAACCAAGCGAGAGTACTTATACACATAGTGAAAAGGATACGGTGAGCTTTTGCTCTCAGTTTATCTCCAGTATCAATTGTTGCAGCCGGCTTCAATTCATCCCCTTATCACGCCAAATGGGTGTACTCCGGATGTACCCCGAAATCCTACGACCCAACTCTCCGAGGAAATCTAGCCCCCAAGCGAGAGAGGGAATTGGATAATAGTAGTCACAGTTGCACCGACAAGCCCGATGCCGCCCGGTGTGCGTGAACGCTACCATGCCAGAATGAAAGGTTGCAACCTTGTATGCAATGCACATTTATGACATGTAATATATCACATTAGGAGGACAACAAGGTAGGTTGCCTCCGAACAGTCATAAGATTACACATTGACAATTAAACAAGCAAGGAACGATATGACAGGCAATTTCACTTATAAAGCACATGGAGTTATATGAATATTAAACGGGCAGCCAGGTAACGCACATAAATCAAGTCATATAACTCATTTCAAAGTTCACGTAATAATAAGATTATTCATCATGCAACGACATCTACATGGGTCTGGGTGCAAGAAAGGCCTACTTATCAACATGTAATCATCGAAATCATATTTAGGGCTACAAGGGCAACTACGGGCAGCCTACCAAACACATAATCGAACACAATATCCATATGATCAACACTTAGCGAGTTTACCTAGTTACTAGGGTTTAAATTCGTGCTTATCCGTACGATTAAGCCCCAAGTCATCTTGTAATTAAGCTCAAGCCATGAATTGATTAAATTAAACACCCTCAAGCAATCAAAACAGTCCACACAACATCCAAATGCCACAATCCCAAGCACTTAATACAACAAGAGAAGCTACAATAATTTTTTCTAAGCATATCAATAGGTGAAACCCTCACTGCAATGGACTGTTTTCTCACAATCATTAAGACAAGCAAACAAACTCCAATTCCAGTGAAAAAGATTTCAAATTAAAGCTTAAGTAGTGAACTAAATTCAGAAACAAACCTCACATCATTTAGAGTTCGGGTTCAATAGTTATAGCCAAAACAGTGAGACTACACAAAACTGTCCAGATTTGCACACATTTCAATACTTGTCGTTTTTGAGGGCCTTAGGGTCAGATTTAGCCTTAGTCCATTTCTGACAAAAATGTCCAGAACTGAAAATCATAGCAGCGCACAAAATTTCATGCATTTGGGATGTCATCTACTAAGTCAAAACTGGTTCGTTCGACAAAGTCAGTGAATCTGCCAAAACCTGCTTCATTTTTCCAGATTTTCCAGATTTTGACACATTTTAATGATTTGCCATTTTGAGGACCTTAGAGTCAAAATTAGCTTTGGCCTATTTCTGTGAAAAATGTTCCGAACTGGCAAAACTAGTTACCTACCAATTTTCATGCATTTTCAACATCATTTACCTAGCTAAAATTACCTCGCAACAACAAGACAGAAAGCTGTCACATGCACGATTTCATCTATCATCACATTCTAGCCCAAAATCTTGTCATGCATGTTTATAAAAGCTCATGAACACACATATATCTCAAGTACAGAAGTAAAGATAGACATTTAAGGGCATGCATGTGGTTTTTTTGAAAGATTTTCAAGAAGTTTTAGCCCTCACCTTAGCAAAACAACAAGAAGATGCACAAGACTCTTGATGGTTGCACAAGATTGACTCTTTTCCTTGCTTAGCCGAGACACCACTCGATTTTCTCTATTTTCCTAGCTTAGTAACCAAGTTCTTAGTAGGTGCATATGGTTAGAACAAGAAGAAAAGAAATGGAAGCTAACAAACTCACCTAAGCCGAAATGGATATGCTAAAGGCTTACATGTGCGTTTCTTTGCTCCTAGCTTTGCTTGGTCAAGTTCCTAGTAGCTTGCATCTCTTGAAGAGCCTTAGGATGAGGAACTTAAGCCATGTAGAGTGAAATAGCAGCTAGGGCCGAGAGAGAGAGAAGAAATGAGAAAGTGAGAGAAAATGAGGGAAAAATGAAAGTTTTGAGGGACTTTGATGCATGTGTCAGCTATGGGCTTTGGAATTTCAGATTTTTGTGTCTTCAAGGAACATGATTGAATCACCTAGCATGGGCATGGATTGGGTGTCGAGATTGGTGGAGCTTTGGGTAGAGTTTGAGCCATTTTTTTAATGCATTGTGTCATTAGTTGTCATAGAATGTCTAGGAATGTTAATAAATTATGCAATTCTAGTTCAAATACACATAGTGGTCGGCCAAGGCTAGCTTAAATTCTTAATTTTTTTGTCTTGGTTGAGCAATATTTAATTGAGTGTTTGGAATATGCAAAAGAATAAAGAATAAAGAATAAGAATGTCTAGCTTTTTGTGAGATTTTATCTTCTAGTGAGTTGAATTAGCATTTTAATATTAGTTAGTGGAGTTTGTAGGATTAAATAATGATCTAGTGCTTCGTGTAAGATTCTTTCTTGATTAACGTGTGGGCACGCTTTCCTAGGTTTAGGGCACGCACTACGAGGTAGGGCACGAACTACGAGATGAATGCACATTTCCCAAGTAAATGCACGCAACCCTAAATGAATGCATGTAATTCAATGCAAGGCACACAAAACGGAACACGATTCTTAAACCTAGGTCAAGGCATGCAAATCTAGGTTAGGGCACACGGAACGAGGTAATGCACATCAGTCAGGGATTAGGGCACACCATTCTAGGTCAAGGCATGAATGACGAAGCATGCACGAAAACCAAGACATGGCACTTAATCCAAGGTCAATCATATAATTCTGGGTCTAAGGCACGCAAGTCGAGGTAAGACAAGTTATTCGAGGTCGGGCCTCACATACTTTGTTGTCCTCCTAATGTGATATGTTAAATGTTATAAATGTGCATTGCATACAAGGTTGCAACCTTTCGTTGTGGCATGGTAGCGTTTTACGCACGCCGGGCGGCATTGGGCTTGCTGGTGCTACCGTGACTACCATGGTCCAATTCCCTCTCTCGCTTGGCATTCCACCCTCGGAGAGTTGGGTTGTAGGTTTTCGGGGTACATCCGGAGTACACCAAAATGGGAACGATAAGTGGATTATTGAAGTCGGCCGCAACAATCGTATCGAAATTGATATTGAGAGAAAATGCTCACCGTATCCTTGAAATGATTGGTAATCGTATCTGTTGCTCAATTTGATTCTGATACTTGCGTACCTTATTACTTGTAATACGTGACATGTTTTCAAAAGGGGTTTTTCATAAGTTAACCGGAAAAAGAGTTTCAAAACGTATTTCTCGTTCCCCCTCGTTGAGTTCATAAGGACTCACCCGTTTTTATCATCTCAGGTGAAGAAGACCAGGACCAGGTACCCGAGGATAATGTGCCTATCGATGAATCCTTGGAATGATTGCTTGCCCTACGTGTCTTACTTGACTATGGCCATTTTGTGAACGATATGTTGCTTGAAGACTATTTCTTATGTTGCTTGTTGTTGTATTGTAAATGACCCCCGTTGTAATTTGGGGTCAAATTTTGGGTTGTACTGATCATAACTAGATAGACACTCTTATGGTCGTTTTTGCTATTACTACTGGTTAGTATCTATCACAGGCTTATGAAGTATCAGGTAAAGGATTAAGTAAAATGAATCTATCCAATCTTAAGCAGGTACTCATTGGTAAGCTAAGATCAATAGGTACTTTGTAACAGGATTAACAACAAACGAGACAGAGTTATCATGCTATGTTGTTAATCAAACGAGACTTCGAGATAACTAGTAGGTGTTTCGATTGGTGATAAATAGTAATCTTAGTTGGAAATGAATTTGAGATTGAAAGTTTTGAGGCCTTTAGAAAATTAGGTCAAACTAAATAGCCCAATTACAGCCGTTATACTGCCGGTTTTTTGGAGAATTTTTCAGAGTTCTAGGCTAACGTTAAGTGTTAAACCTTAATGAACGATTAAGTACGTGAAATGATATGAATGTTTATATCACATCCTAGTCTAACCTCTATAGATTGGGTTAGGGTGTGACACCTTATAGTAATGGTATCAGAGCTTAGATTGCTTAAGCCAGGTTTAACTCTCGGACCATGGGTAGAAGCCCTAAGATTATCGTGATGACTTGTTTATGTGTGTTATTGTGTGACAATATCAATTGTGCCTTCTCTGTTTCTATGTGCTTATGTGATTAACGTGTCTTAACTGTTTTGAGAATTGTGTGTCTATATAAAATTGTATGTTGCATACCTTGTACATTAAATTCTTGTTTGTCGTATTCCAATAAATTGTGCATAATAATTTATGCCTATAGATGGCTGGCCCTAGTACCCGCAATACTAATAGGAGCGGTGAGCCCCAAGAGACCGGAGATGCTCATCAAACTAATCTTGGCATGGCTATGTTTAATATGATGGCGAATGCTATAGATCGCGTGTCGCGAGTGATGGAACATCAAGATGCACGTGAAGCAAACAACAACAACAACAATAGGAATGGTGGTAACAATGGGAGAAATAGCAGAATGCGGGAATTCCTTGACTTTTGCCCGTCCAAATTCCACGGGGAAGTTGATGATGAAAAGGCAGAGGCTTGGCTGTCCGAGATTGAAAGGATTTTCAGGCCACTTGATTATACTGATAAGGAAAATATTGAGTTCGCTGTGTTTCTGTTGCATGGGGATGCTGAGCATTGGTGGCACACTGTGGAGGCACTTTGGGAAACTGATCATACACCTCGCTTGTAGGGTAATTTCATTAAGGCATTCAAGGAGAAATACGTACCTGCAGTTTTCAGGCAGAGGCAGATTGAAGAATTTATGCACTTGAATCAGGGTAACATGACGATGGCCCAGTATGAGACTCGTTTTGACAGACTGTCCCGTTATGCTCAATACATGGTCAGTACCCCTGAGGCGAAGATGTGGAAATTTACGAATGGGTTGAGGCTAGAAATTCAAGACCAATTGGCTTCGTATGACTTCACTACCTATTCTACTCTCCGTGCTGCTGCCTCTCGAGTCGAGAAGAGGAAACTTGATAGAGCCGGTTCTAGCCAGCCAAACAAGAAACCATATCAGCCTCCAGGTCAATAGAGGAAATTCTAGAGTCAGAGTCGTAGTCAGGGCCAGAGCCAGAACAAACCAGTTAATAACCGTGGCCCGACTAAAGCACCATCAGCCTCTTCCACCCGCAGATCCACAGGTAGTTCACCTACTACTCAGACTATCACCTGTTCTTACTGTAACAGGAAGGGTCACACCGAGGCCCAGTGTTAGAGGAAATCATGACAATGTGTAGGGTATGGCAGCGATCAACACTAGGTCAAGGATTGTCCTAAATGGCAAGGGGGACAAAATCAGATTAAACCAGCTGGTAGAGGCAAGACTCCAGTTCCTAGAGTTTAGGCCCGAGCTTATGCTATTGAGTGCAAGGAGCTTCCTGAGGAGACCACTGCTGTTGAAGGTACATTCTTGATACTGAATCAACCTGTTAGGGTGCTAATTGATCCAGGTGCTTCTCATTCATTTATTACTCCTTTATGTGTGCAACGTGTGAAACTACGAGTTGTATGTGTGCCTTACGAAGTAGCAGTTGGTACTCCGATGGGTTCTAAACTTGTTACTAGCTCAACTTGTAAAGCATGTAAAATTCAAATGAAAGATAGGGAATTCCCAGCCAATCTTATTGTATTACCCTTTTTTGACTATGAAGTCATCTTAGGGATGGACTGGTTGGCAAAGCATCATGCCCAACTAGATTGTCGGACGAAGATTATGACATTCCAGATACCTGGTCAACCAATATTGGAGGTAATGGGTCGAAGAGACTTCACCGGGAGTTCCATCATTTCATCTACGAAAGCAGTGAAGTCCTTGAGAAAAGGGTGTAGTGGATACTTAGCTTACCTCATCAACAAGCCATCGGACAAAGCTAAGTTGGAGGAGATGCCAGTGATTAAAGATTATGTTGACGTGTTTCCAGAAGAATTACTCGGCTTACCCCCGGATCGAGAGATCGAGTTCATTATAGAATTACTGCCTGGCACCCAGCTGATATCTAAAGCTCCCTATCGTATGGCACCAGCCGAGCTACAAGAATTGAAGGACCAATTGCAAGGATTGTTGAAGAAGGGGTTTGTTCAACCAAGTTCTTCTCCGTGGGGAGCGCTAGTCCTATTTGTAAAGAAGAAAGACGGAACGTTGAGGCTATGCATCGATTACCGAGGATTGAACCAAGTGACCGTCAAGAATAAATACCCACTTCCACTGATCGATGAGTTTTTTGATCAACTTCAAGGAGCTAAAGTGTATTCGAAGCTCGACTTGAGGCAAGGGTACTAGCAGTTGCGGATCAAAAAGGAGGATGTGCCTAAAACGGCTTTCAGGACGAGATATGGGCATTATGAATATGTGGTGATGCCATTTGGGCAAACTAATGCCCCTGCAGCTTTTATGGACTTAATGCACAGGGTGTTTCAACCCTACTTGGACGAATTTGTGGTGATCTTTATTGATGATATTTTGGTATACTTGAAATCCGAGGCTGAGCATGAACAACATCTGTGATTGGTACTGCAGAAACTTCAAGAGCATCAATTGTATGCGAAGTTTAGCAAATACGAATTTTGGTTGCAGCAGATTGCATTTTTGGGGCACATCATATCCCAAGAGGGAATAGCGGTGGATCTAGCAAAGATAGAAGCGGTGATGTCTTGGAAAAAGCCGAAAAATGTTACGGAAGTTCGGAGTTTTCTTGGTTTACCCGGCTATTACCGAAGATTCGTGAAGGATTTCTCGAAAATTGCAAGACCGCTTACAAAGCTCACTCAAAAGAAAACAAAGTTTGTATGGGATGACAAGTATGAGAATAGCTTCCAAGAATTGAAGAAAAGACTGATTACTGCACCTGTTCTTGCATTGCCTTAAGGGAGTCAAGGCTTTGTAATCTATAGCGATGCTTCGAAGGAAGGACTGGGTTATGTGTTGATGCAACATGGTAAAGTGATTGCGTATGCTTCTAGGAAACCGAAGCCGTATGAATTGAATTACCCGACGCATGATTTGGAGTTAGCGGCTATTGTGTTTGCACTCAAGAAATGGAGGCACTATCTGTAGGGTAACAAGTTCGAGGTGTTTACTGATCACAAGAGCTTGAAATACTTGTTCTCACAAAAGGAGTTGAACATGAGTCAAAGACGATGGATGGAGCTTTTGGATGATTATAACTGCACAATCAATTATGTGCCCGGTAAAGCAAATGTAGTTGCAGATGCCTTAAGTTGGAAAGCGAGCATGGCAAAACTAGAAGTTAAGGTGCAGGAGTTGTTAGAGGAAGCATTTTTGTGGAAACACAATTGACTCAAAAAGGGTTACTATTTGCCACTACACAAGTTCAATCGACCTTGTTGTCTGTATTATGAGAGGCTCAACAGAAGGACCAACAGTTTCAGAAGATTAAAGAAAGCAACACAGATTTCAAGTTTCATGATGATGGTATTTGGAGGTTCAAGAATCGGATTTGTGTTCCTAATGAACCAGAGTTGAAAAAGAAGATTCTTGAAGAAGCCCATAATTCAAGATATACTATTCAACCCAGTGGAACAAAGATGTACCAGGATTTGAAACAACACTATTGATGGAATAACATGAAGAAAAAGATTGCGGAGTTTGTGGCACGGTGTTTGACTTGCCAGAGAGTCAAAGCGAAACATCAACGACCGGCAGGTTTACTTCAACCGTTGGAAATTCCTCAATGGAAATATGAACATATAACTATGGACCTTGTCATGGACCTGCCCAGGTCACAAAAGGGTCATGACGCCGTTTGGGTCATAGTGGATAGATTGACTAAGTCAGCGCACTTCTTACCGATGAACAAGGATGATAGTCCTAAGAAACTGGGAGATATGTATGTGGCGGATATTGTAAGGTTGCACGGGATGCCTGTGAGATCGGATAGGGATCCTCGTTTTACTTCCCAATTTTGGAAGAGATTGCAAGAAGCTTTGGGAACGAAGCTGAGTTTTAGCATGGCTTATCACCCTCAGACTGATGGACAATCTGAGAGAACTATTCAGATTCTGGAAGATATACTGAGGGCGTGTGTTTTAGACTTCAGAAAAGGTTGGGAGAAATATCTGTCTCTAGCGGAGTTCGCTTATAATAACAGTTATCAGGCTACTATCGGGATGGCCCCATTTGAGGCATTGTATGGATGTAAGTGTCGATCTCCAATTTACTGGGATGAAGTAGGTGAGATGAAGACTTTTGACCCGACCCTTCTACCAGAACTTATGAAGACTGTTGATAATGTCCACCTCATCCGGAAACGAATCCTTACCGCCCAAAGCAGGCAAAAAAGTTATGCAGACCGACGGAGACGGAGTCTAGAGTTTGAGGTCGGCGACAAGGTGTTCTTGAAGATATCACCTCGGAGGGCACTGATTAGACATGGCAAAGGTGAAAAGTTGAGCCCGAGGTTTGTAGGACCATTTGAGATAATTGAGAAGGTTGGCAAATTGGCGTATCGCCTGGAACTACCCCAAAACCTCTCCAATATTCACGACGTCTTTCATGTTTCAATGTTGCAGAAGTATCACCTTGATCCATCGCATATCTTGGAGCCTGAGCCGTTGCAGCTTTGGGAGAACTTGTCTTATGAAGAGAAGCCCATCCGGATCCTAGACCAGCAAGATCGGGAGTTGCGCAACAAATCTATACCGATGGTTAAAGTGTTATGGGATCACCATAGAGTTGAAGAAGCAACGTGGGAAAGGCGAGACCAGATGGAGCAACACTATCCAACATTATTTCAAAGGTAATATTGAATTTCGGGATGAAATTCTTTTAAGGAGGGGAGGATGTGAGGCCCGACCTCAATTTACGTGCGATACCTCGTTTCGTGTGCCCTAACCTAGATTTGCATGCCTTGACCTAGGTTTAAGAGTCGTGTCTCGTTTTATGTGCCTTGTATTGAATTACATGCATTCATTTAGGGTTGCGTGCATTTTCTTAGGAAACGTGCATTCGTCTCGTAGTTTATGCCTTACCTCATAGTGCGTGCCCTAAACCTAGGAAAGCGTGCCCGCACGCTAATCAAGAAAGCATCTTACACGAAGCACTAGATCATTAATTAATCCTACAAATTCCACTAACTAATATTAAAATGCTAAGTCAATGCACTAGAAGACAAAATCTCACAAAAAGCTAAACATTCCTATTCTTTATTCTTCAATCTTTTTGCATGCTCCAAGCACACTCAATTAAATAATGCTCAAAACATGACAAAAATTCAGAATTGAGCAATGCTTTGGCCGACCATGTGAAGAGATTGGCATGCTTTGCAATTTCAAAAATCATTCCAAAACAAACTATGACAAATCACTTCAAACAATGCATAAAAAAATGAAACCAAAGCTCCACAATCTCGGCCCACTCAATTGCCCATGCACTACAAAAATTATGATGTTTTGTGACGGTCAGTTAACGTCACATTTTTGTCACAAAAAGTCATTTGTGACGAAATTGTGATGAAATTTAAGTTGTCGCGAAACATGGCGTGGCAAAATAAATTTTCGTCACATTTTTGTTGCAATGTGACGAATTTGCGACGATTTAGAAAGCTGAAACTTTTCGTAACAAATTCGTCTCAATGCGACTAGTTTATTACGAACTATGATTGTCAGTAAATCGTGGCAAACATGTCGTGGCAAAATCGTCACCAGATGTTCGTGGTAAAATTGTGGCCGGATGTTGTCGCAAATGTTTCATCGCAAATGCATCACAAATTATTTTCGTCACAAAATCGTGATAATTTTCAAATTATGTTCGTCACAAAAGCGTGGCTAGATTTCATTTATGTTGTCTCAAATTTGTGACAATGTTGAAACTGTTTTAGTCACAAAATCGTGGTAATTTTCAAATTATGTTCGTCACAAAAGCGTGGCTAGATTTCATTTATGTTGTCTCAAATTTGTGACAATGTTGAAACTGTTTTAGTCACAAAATCGTGGCAATTTTCTAATTATCTTCGTCACAAAAGCGTGGCAAGATTTCATTTCTTTTGTCACAAATCTGTGACAATGTTGAAACTGTTTTCGTCACAAAATCGTCGTAATTTTCAAATTATTATTGTCACAAGTTTGTGACAATGTTGAAACTATTTTCGTCACAAAATCGTGACAATTATCAAATTGTTTTTGTCACAAATTCGTAGCAATTTTCAAATTTACTATTCTGATATTACCTGTAATATCATCTTGTTTGTCCTGCTAAATTATAAAATAACATTCATGACTAAATCTCATTAATTTCTAAAGGCAACCCCATAATTATATCTCAAATAATTATACAACCTACACATCCATTCAAATGAACATAAATCTACCCAAAAGTAGTTAAATATACATAATAGCCATCATTCAACAAAGTTACCTTCTTCAAATATACATTTTAAAAGAAATACTAAATGTACATCTATCATACCATGACCTTATAGATCCTATTGGGAATCACCGTCTTGCTGTTCTGAGGGAGACTGAGATTGATTTGGATGCGGTTGGGGTGGATGCGGCAACAATTGGGTCAACTAAGCGATCTGTTGCTGAAACTTTCTAAATTGCTCGTTTTGATGTTGCCCTATTGACGACTTCTTGCATTTCTTGCTTTGTGATTTGATGAACAACATACGGGACATCGTGCGTGGACCCTCATATGGCCTGCGATCCTAAACCATACAATCGTCCTCCTCTAGCTGATCCGCCTACTGCCTGGTAAATAGGCAGTGCAGTCGGATCTCCTTGCGATGACGTTGTAGCCTGCTCGACCAATTCTTTGTACTTGGCCTGCAATCAATACGTAAATATTGTTATTTTACTTTAATGTTAATTATTAATCATGGAATAAGTTCAAATAAATATATAACATACCATGGTTTCTTCAGCCTTAGGGTCAGAGTATGGACAATCGACGCCTTTTCTATGAACTTTTTCAAACACATCTGCCCTCGTCACTGGTCCTTCCGATTTTGATTCCTATAGAAGCATTTATCAAATAAAAATTCCTAAATTAAATATTTAATTATCATATAGAAATACAATTTAAATAATTAGTTTAACACTTACCAATCTTCTCTTGACCTCGTGAAATGGGAGACAACCAGCATAATGTGGAGACGGCTTACTCAATCTGTTCTTTTTGTTTGTCTCTGACCTCTTCCTCCATGCATCTGTGTTCCAGTGCTGACATAGTCTATCCCATACACTATCACTCAACCAACTGGGCTTAATCTTTTCCTTTTTTTCCGTTTCACGACCCCTGTAGAAGAGGCCCCGTAACCGAGTATTCACGTTTTTAAAAAATAATCGACCGATGACTGGTTCATCAAAGGGGTACCACTTGTACAATCTCTACAGTCATATATTAAGTATTAGTAATACAACTTATATATTAACACAGTATATGAAACTAAAATATATATATGAAATTAATTTCATATACTTTAGTACCTGAAAAGAGATGAACCATCTCTCTTTAACATCAACTGGAATCGCACCCCATCTCATCCAAGGCTCGTTGAACCCGGCATTTAATATATTGGTGACCTCTCGTGCTGTCCCGACTGGTATCCATCTGCAATTAGTAAAAGATATAAAAATATACTAACAATTGTAATGAAAAAAATAAACAAAATAATGTACATATTATATAAAATTGTACTTAATGCCCTCATACCCGCCTAAATATATCGTCATGTGTGTGCGTCTATCAATCTGCCATACAGTGTACGCCTCCAAAGATGGGAATCCATATTCTCGCCAAACCTCTAAATGTACTCCAGCAGCCCGTCACCGGGAAGCAACTGAAGACTCCGGCTGGTTAGTAGTTGGTGTGGAATGGGCTATAGGTGAGTCTTCAGAGTCAACGTGCAAACCATCTAAGTGTTGTGGCAAGCCCGTGGATGAAGTAGTTGCTGGAGATTGATTATCGGTGGGTAAAGTGGATGAAGTAGTTGTCGGAGATTGATCATTTGTGGGTCTGGCAATCTGTGAGATCAACCCTGGAGTACTCAATGGTATTGAAGTAGATGAAGTAGATGTTCGCCCAGCATCAGAGGATGAGTGTGTGAGGCTCGACCCCGAATAACATGTGTTACCTTGATTTGTGTGCCATAGACCAAGAATGATATGACTGACCTTGGATTACGTGTCCTGTCTTGGTTTTCGTGCATGCCTCGTCATTCGTGCCTTGACCTAGAATTATGTGCCCTAATCCTCGGCTTACTTGCCCTAACTTCGAATTGCGTGTGTTACCTCATTTCGTGTGCCTTGACCTTGAATTACGTGTCTTAAACTAGGTATTAGAGTCGTACATCGATTTACGTGCATTGCATTAAATTATGTGCCTTGTATTGGTTTACGTACATTTACCTAGGGTTGCGTGCATTTGCATTGGAATCCGTTCATTTATCTTGAAGTACGTGCATTAGTCTTAAAGTTTGTGTCTCACCTCGTAGTTCGTGTCTACCTCGTAATTCGTGCCCTAGACCTAGGAATCCGTGCTACCACCTTAATCAAGAAAGAATCCTACACAAAGCACAAGACAATAAAATAATCCTACACAATCCACTAACCAATATTATATTCCTAATTCAAATTCTCTACAAAACCCACTAACTAATAAAATATTCTATCACACTCAACTAACCAATAAACTATTATAAACCTACACTTATTATAATCCAAAATATACTAACTTGAATCTGAAATTTCAGATTCTCCATTGCATTACATGGCCAAAACAAGGCAATTTGATCAACTTTGCACAATTAAATTAAAGCCTAGACATTTTATGACATCTGCACTAAGCACAATGCATAAAAAATTCACCTACACCCTACCCAAGCACCTCATTTTCGACCCTCTCAATGCCATTCTTCATTTCAACTCAAAAAAAATGCTAAAGGTAACACAAAATTCAGATTTGAAAGGCTCAAGGCCAACACACACACACACAAGCATCATTTCTCTCTCAAACTCTCTCTTTCCTCACAAACTCTCTCATTCTCTCTCCTTCTCTCTCCATTTTCGACCAACGCTGACCTTTGAGCTCCCAAGACTCCTAACAACTCTCAAGGGCACTCTAAGACCCTCCCAAGCTCGGCCATGGCAGCCCAAGCAAGCTAGAAGCAAAGAGACATGCATGCAAGCTCATAGGACACTCATTTGGCCCTTTGGTATGTTGATAGCTTCCATTTCTTTTCTTCTTGTTCTAACCACATGCATGTACTAAGAACTTGGCCACTAAGCTAGGAAAAATAGAGAGAAATCGGGTGGTGTCTTGGCTAAGCAAGGAAGAAGAAGAAATTTGTGCTTCATCGAGTTTTGTGCATTTTCTTGTTGATTTGCTAAGGTGAGGGCTAAAACCTTTTGAAAATCCTTCAAAAATTCACATGCATGCTCATAAATGTATGTCTTTGCTTCTGTACTTGAGTTATATGTTCGTTCATAAGCTTCTTCAACCATGCATGGCAAGATCTTGGCTTGAAAGTGATGATAGGTGAAGTCGGATTGTTGACAGCTCTCTGACCAGTTTGTTTCGAGGTAGGTTTAGCTAGGAAAATGACGTTAAAAATGCATGAAAATTGGTGGGTGACTAGTTTTGCCAGTTTTGAACATTTTTCGCAGAAATAGGCCAAAGCTAATTTTGATTCTAATGTCCTCAAAATGGCAGATCTTTAAACTGTGTCCAAATCTGGAAATCTGAAAAAATGAAGCAGGTTTTGGCAAATGCACTGACCTTGTAGAACGAACCAGATTTGACTTAGTAAATGATGTCCAAAATGCATGAAATTTGGTGTGCTGCTAGATGTTTCGGTTCTGGACATTTTTTTCAGAAATGGACTAAGGCTAAAACTGACCTGAAGGACCTCAAAAACGTCGATTATTGAAATGTGTGCAAATCTGGACAGTTTTGTGCTATCCCACTGTTTCGGCTATAACTAATGATCCTGAACTCCAATTGATGCAAGGTTTGTTTCTGATTTTATTTAACTTCTTAAGATTTAATTTGACATCTTGTTCACTGGAATCGGAGATCGTTTGCTTATCTTAATGTTTGTGAGAAAACATCCTATTGCAGTGAGGGTTTCACTTAGTTTTATGCTTGGAAAAATTGTTGTAACCTCTCTTGTGGTGATTAATTGCTTGGAATTGTGGTGTTGGGATGTTGTGTGGACTGGTTGAGAACTTGAGGATGTTTGAATTAAATGATGCATGACTCGAGATTGACTTTGAGTTGACTTAGGGTTTAATCACACGGTTAAGCATGAAATGGAAACCCTAATGACTAGGTAGGCTTGCTAAGTGTTGATCATTTGGATATTGTGTGGAATTATATGCTTAGTAGGCTGCCCGTAAATGCCTTTATAGTCCTAAATGTAATTTCGATCATTGCATGTTGACAAATGGGCTTTTCTAGCATTTGAGCCCACGTAAATGTTGTTGCATGTTGAATAATTCTATCACCTGATTACGTGGACTTCGAAATGAGTTATATCGCTTGATTTACATGTGTTACACGGCTGCCCGTTTAATGTTCATATAACACTATATGCCTTTCAAGTGAAATTACTTGTCTTATCGTGCCCTGCCTGTTTACTTGTTAATGTGCAATCTTATGACTGTTCGGAGGCAACCTACTTTGTTGTCCTCCTAACGTGATATGTTAATGTCATAAATGTGCACTGCATACAAGGTTGCAACCTTTCCTGTCGGCATGGTAGCGATCACGCATACTGGGCGGCATCGGGCTTGCCAGTGCACCCGTGAGTACCATGGTCCCATTCCCTCTCTCGCTTGGGGGCTAGACTTCCTCGGAGAGTTGGGTCGTAGGATTTCGGGGTACATCCGGAGTACACCTACCTGGCGTGTTTGGGGAATGATTTGAAGTCGGCCGCAACAACTGATTCTGGAACTGATCTGAGAGCAAAAGCTCACTGTATCCTTTTTACTATCTGTATAAGTACTCTCGCTTGGTTCCTAGAGAACCTCGGGGAGGAAAGACTGGTATTTCAGTTCTTGTACTTATGTTATTTTTATATTCATGCTTGCAAAAGGATTTCATAAGTTGAACTGGAAAATGAGTTTCAAAACCTATTTCTCGTTCCCCCTCGCTGAGTTCATAAGGACTCGCCCTCTTTTATCATCTCAGGTGAAGAAGATCCAGAACAGGTACCCGAGGACGGTATGCCTAACGATGAGTCCTTGGAGTGATTGCCTGTCTTGTGTGCTTTGCGTGATTGTGGCTACTTGTGAACTCCATGCTACTTGAAGACTATTTCTTTTATGTTGCTTGCTATTTGTAATGTAAAAGACCCCCATTGTAATTTAGGGTCTAATTTTGGTTTGTACTGATATTAAGTAGACTAACTCTAGACACTTCTATGACCGTTTTTGCTATTATCACCGCTAGTATCTATCATAGGTTATGACGTATTAGTTAAGGACTAAGTAAATGAACCTATCCAATCTTAAACAGGTACTCGCTATTAAGCTAAGATCAACATGTACTTCTGTAACGAGGATAAACAAACAAACGAGACATAGTATCATGCTAGGTTATAAATCAAACGAGACATCGAAATAACCAATAGGCATTTCAATTGATGTTAAATGGTAGTCTTAGTTGGAAATGAAATTGAGATTAGAAAATTTTGAGGCGTTTAGAGAATTAGGCCAAACCAAAGAGTCCAATTACAGCCGTCATGCTGCCGATTTTCCGGAAAACTTTGGAGTCTAGACTCAAACGATAGGTGTTAAATTTTCATAAACGGTTAAGTATGTGACATGTCCTAAATGTTTAGATCACACCCTAGTCTAACCTTATAGGCCGGGTTGGGGCGTGACAGAGTGAGATGTTTATGCACCACCTAAATGTGCAATAGAGCGCTGCAACATCCCAAGAGGCACATATTTCCTAGTCGTAACTTTACCTTTATTTCTATTTGAAGACATGTCTATTTTGAATAAAATCCAACTATCATTAAAAAATGTAGATCTACACATGCAATTTAAAAACATTACAATCATATTAAATGTTTACAAGTAGTATAAGTACATTGAAATAATCCATTAAATGTAATTAACATTAATCATTAGCATTATCTTCATCGTCATCTCTATTTTCATCTTCATCTTCGTCTTCATCTTCGTCTTCGTCTTCGTCTTCATCTTCGTCTTCGTCACCTTCACCTTCACATTCACCTTCACCTTCAACTTCTTGTTGTTGTTGATATTGTAACTCATTCAATTCCTCTTGCAATACCTCAATATTTTCAACTGATTCATGAACACATCGAGGCATCTCTTCATCATCTGGTAGTATTACATGCACATCCATTTCATCTGATTGAAAAGGTATTTCCTCTTCAATTTCATAGTCCTTTCGGGGCACATCATAGTAATTCCTTGGTTTGATTTTGCATACAACCCACCAGTGTGCACGATCTCTCTTAGCACCAGGGTATTTGCAGTAATAGACTTGATGTATTTGTTCTGCTAACACAAACGGTTCATATTTTGGAAATCTCCTTTTCACATTGACCTCGACAATTCGATACTTAGGATGTTCCTTAACACCTCTGCCCTTTTGCATATCATACCATTTGCACTTAGAAAGAACAACTCTTGTATGTTTCTGTGTTGGATTATGGTATTCCAATTCAACAATGTCCTCCAACATTCCATAGTAGTCACCGTACTCAGTAGTACCATCATATGTCCCTTTGACGGACACTCCACTATTTATTGTGGACTTGGAAGACCCGTATTCCAAGGTGTCAAATCGGTATCCATTAACCAAATAGCTTGACCATGTGCGCACTCTCTTATTTGGCAACATAGAAAGACATTTTACCCGATCATCAATACCATTACTGCACGCAAACTGTAAAACAAGGAATTTATCAGAAGTTAAAGAGTTGAGTGCTAACTTCAATGCAAATAACCATTAATTAGATGTGTACTTACAAGGTCGTATAACCATTTTGGGAAAAGATTGTCAATCTTATTCTGAAGTTGTGCCACTGTTAATGTTGGATAATTTCGGGAAAGATATTCTTCAAACATCCTGTGAGCAATATATAGGGTTCATATTAAAGATGTATTGGTGTACAAAAAATATACAAAATGTCATCACCTTACCGGATATAAGGGTGAACCTCTTGGCAATTCATTAGTACATATAGGTGTGCAGCATATAACTCTTGATCATCCAGCATTCGGTTATTTACTTTCCCTATTGGACAACCTGGGTAAATAAATAAAGCTAAGCATCCATCAGGGTAGTCCACATCGCTATATTGGTCATTTCGACCAATATTTCTTGTTTTAGTTCTCACATGAGGTTCAAAGTAATATGAACAAAAGGTTGATGTTTCCAAGGA
This sequence comes from Ehretia macrophylla, assembly GCA_037974665.1. Classification (NCBI taxonomy): domain Eukaryota; kingdom Viridiplantae; phylum Streptophyta; class Magnoliopsida; order Boraginales; family Ehretiaceae; genus Ehretia; species Ehretia macrophylla. The sequence continues at coordinate 70,252,018 of CM075767.1, forward strand.
AAGATAAGCTTCACATATAGAACTCTCAACCCTAGCTTTATTCTTTACTCCCCTCTTCAAACGATGTAAGAACCTGCATGAGTATTGATATGTATATTTAAGTATTGTTTAATGCAAGTGTTTGCATATAAATTTGGGAAAAAGATATAATTACCTTTCAAAAGGATACATCCACCGATATTGTACAGGACCACCACATATTGCTTCATACACCAAGTGCACTGGCAAATGCTCCATCGAATCGAAGAAGGCAAGGGGTAAGATCTTTTCCAGGTTGCAAAGAGTCATACCAACATTTTCTTGCATCCTTGCTAGATCTTCTCTATGAAGAGATGTACAACATATATCTTTGAAGAACAAACTTAGTTTCGTAAAAGCTTCCCAAACATGTTTAGGGAATACCTCACGTAAAGCTATAGGGAGCAATCTCTCCATAAAGACATGACAATCATGACTCTTCATATGCGATAACTTCAGATCTTTCATGTCAACACACCTTCTTAAATTGGATGCATTTCCATCGGGGAGTCGTAAGTCCTTAACCCAATCTAGAATTACTTTTCTATCAGCCACAGGCAATGTGTACACACCCATATTCAGTTTATAACCACCACCCGATTTGCTCTGAACATATAATTCAGGACGATCACAAAAGTTAGAAACATCCATTCTCGCTTTCAAATTATCTTTTGTCTTACCCTTGACATTCATCACAGTGTTCAAAATATTATCAAATACATTCTTCTCAATATGCATCACATCTAAATTATGACGCACAAGATGTGAACGCCAATAGGGCAAATCCCAAAAAATACTTCTTTTCGTCCAATTATGTTCCTTCCCAAAGCCAGCGATCTTGCTTGTTGACAATTCATTTGCTGTAGGGAAGTCTTTTACACATTCCCAAATTTGTTCACCATCTAATATGGGAGGATGATCAGAAGTTTCAACTCTACCCTTAACAAAATTCTTCTTGTCTCATTGTAACGAACTACTTGGTGGTAAGAACTGGCGATGACAATCAAAGAAACATTTTTTTCTACCAGCAGTCAATTGGAAAGCCTTTGAATGTTCCATGCAATACGGACATGACAATTTCCCATGTGTACTCCAACCAAATAACATACCATATGCCGGAAAGTCATTTATTGTCCACAATAGAGCTACCCTCAATTGAAAATTTGTTTTTGTTGACACATCATAACAACGTGCCCCTACTTCCCATAAATCTTTCAATTCTTTGATTAGGGGCTCTAAGTATATATCAATGTTCTTACCAGGATTTTTTGGGCCAGGAATAAGAAGAGTTAAGAACATGACAGAGTTCTTCATACACATCGATGGTGGCAAATTGTATGATGTTATAATCACCGGCCAACAAGAATAAGGTTTAGAACTTGAGTTGTATGGATTAAACCCATCTGAACACAGCCCAAGACGAACATTTCTTGGTTCGGCAGCAAAATTAGGATATACTCTATCAAAGTGTTTCCATGCCTCAGCGTCAGACGGGTGACATATCTTCCCATCTTCAACTTGGTACTTTTTATGCCATTGCATATGTTCAGCTGTAACCTTTGACATGTATAGCCTTTGCAACCTCGGAGTTAGCAAAAAATATCGCAACTTCTTATGAGCTATGAGCTTACCCCGTCTTGATGTCTTGTAATGTGGCTCATAGCAACGGGGACAATAGTCCATGTCACTTCTATCCTTGTAAAACAATGTGCATCCATTTTTGCAGACATCTATCTTTTCATATCCCAATCCTAAAGGCCTCATTTCCTGTTTGAAGTTGTAAAATTTTTCAGGTAAATTATGAGTTTTTGGCAACGCTTCCCTTATTGTCTCGATCATTCTATTGAAGCACTATTCACTCATATTTTCTTCATACTTGATATTCATGAAACGAGACACAGCAGACAAATGAGTTAGAGTTTCACAACCATCCCATAATGGTTCATCAGCAGCCTTCAAGAGATTAAAAAATTATGATGCTTCTGTGTTAGGTGGTTCACATGGTTGATCGTGATCCATAACAAACTCCAGACGAGCAACATCAAATACCATTGTCCTATAGGTATTTCTTTCATCAAACCCAGGGTAATTATAATTATGAGTAAAGTTCTCCTGAGATGTATTACCATAATTATGAATTGTTCCCCATGTGAAGTTCATTCGTAATAATGCGGCATGAAACCCTGCTGATAAAGATGGACCTTTACATTGTCAGGATCCAAGAACTTGCGATTTTTGCATTTTGCACATGGACATCTTATCTTATCACCATCCATGTAATGTTGCTGATTACTTGCAAATGCAAAAAAATCCCATGCACCTCTAATGAACGTATTACTAAGCTGCCTGTTGGGTTCCAAACGGTGGTTCATCCATTCACGATCGATATCCATTTAGTTAAGTACTGTATTGTAGCAAACACTTAGAATATGGATTGCATACTTAAGAGTATGAATTGTACTAATTTCGAAAAATAAAAATTAATGCTCTGAATTGTAATAAATATAAATCCTAAACTCATGGCCCAATATGTTAATGGGCCCTACTACAGTTGTTGGGCCTAATTAATTTGTAGGTTCCAACTAAAGGTATTGGGCCCTATTAGAGTTGTTGGGTCTAATTCGGCCTAGTTAACATGAACTGCTAAAGGAATAGAAAAACAGTAAGAGGTAATAAATACACTTTTTCATTAGTACATATACGTGATGCTCATTTATATTTAACGAGGGTATAGTAGTTGTTTTGAAAAGTACATAGTTAACTCTTTAAATTCATGAGATCTTTACATTTTTCAGTTTTCTATTATCATCTTTAGCCAACCTACTAACTATAGATAGAACATTACACACAATATAATTTCAACAAATTTGATCAAGTTGGTGATAGCTTCAAACCAACTGCCAAATGACCAAGCTCATTTCTCTAAGCAAGAAACTAGTGAAAGAAAAGGAAAGGAAAAGATATAGCATGAACTGATAAAGGAACAGAAAAACAAGTAAGATGTAAGAAATAGAAAATAGAAAAAAGAAAAAGACAAGTGTACAAAAGGAAAATGAATATCTTCTACTAAGCTATGAGATAAAGGAAATGTTTGTTGATTGAAACTTGATACAAGTTAGCAGATGGTTTTCTTAACAAATTGTTAGCTCATCTTTCTAAATTCATTCAAGAGACCATATTCCATGACCATATTACTTTAATCAAACATTTAAATTGAAATGTTTGATTGAACGTGTCCATTTGAAAACCACAATCCAATTTCATAATAATCAATATATTGTCCTAGAAATCATGAAGGCAAAATCACTCACAATTGTAAACACTATAGCAACCCAATGATGTATGCAAATCAAGTATAAAGGTACAGTTTTTAAATCCTCCAAAGAAATTACCTTCACGGTAGCAAGAACGAATAAAGAAATCCCAATATTGCGATGAGTAAAATACGAAACACCCTTCAACTCGCTTCCAAGCTTAAGACCAGTCCCCCAGCCAACAACCCCAATGATCAAATGATGGATTGTCCTCAAGTACCTAGCAAGGATGATCCCCAAGGAAAATAAAATCTCCAACTCACAGCATTCAGTACTCCATGAATCTGACAAAAATCACCAAATTAGTACTTTATTCAGCCATCACTAAACATCTCTCTCAAATAATATACTGATCATTGACAGAAAATACCTAACACTTTCAACAAATTTGATAAAATGGACTCAATAAAGTTGATGCTACATCTATTCATGCTTGACAAGAATTATGAGTCAAAAACTATGAACATATAAATCAAGCCAAATAACCACTCGTGAAATTGAACTTGAGAACAAATGAGGAGAAGTTTTGGAGCTTATCAGCCCTTCACATTTAAGTACTTCTTTAGAATAACTTTACGACTAATATACATCATTTTTTATGTTTCGTTTCAAAATTTCTTTTCTTACTTGCGTAGATCGATTACAGTCATTGGTAACTTGAGAACAAATGAGGGGACATGAGCTTTCTGCAGAACTTGTGAAAGCAATATCTGGACTTTAGAGAGTATATGATAGCAGCATTCCTGACTCCTTCGTTCCCTACATAGCCTACATTTTTCGAGTTGAAAACGATGCTATAGTTTTAGGTAGGAAAAAATGACTACCTTGCTTATGAATTAGAGCTTTGAAGTTCAAAATTCTAAAGTTCAAAAATGTGGAAAAGAAACATGTTCGATTGTAAAATTAAGGGTAAATGACTTAAAGACCACGTACCATATTCATTTTCTGGAAGTTTGGTAACTTTTGACAAGACAAGTAGATATCAGCATGCGTTCAAAATTCTGTTAGCTAAAACTAAAGAACAAACTTTTCTTCTTTTCACTTGTAGACAATGTTTAGTACTTCAAAGGACAAAAACATCCATACAAAAGTTCATCCTCAGTAGCATAAAAGATAGTTACAGACTTAGAAGGTCAAATTTTCATATTTGTAACCTTAATTTCCTTCCTAAGTACGAACTATATATAAACTACAAGCATGTATATGTATTAGTTAGGGCAGGATGAAAGAAAGGGAAGAAAAAAGAATAAAAATATAAAGTAAGATAGGGGAAGATAGAAGAAAAAGAAAGATAATAAAATGGATAACAAAGCAACTAATAAAATGGACATGAGGTTCTTCTGGAAAAATAGCTCTAATTCAACAGCTTTTTGTATTTTTGTTAATTAAGTCCAGGCAATGAATAAAAAGATAAAGTAAGACAGGGCAAGATGGAAGAATAAGAAAGATAATAAAATGGACATGAGGTTCCTCTGGAAAATACCAAGACAACAGTAATTCTTTGTTGATTCTTAAAATAGCATACAATTGTATGGATTGATGATAAGTAGCTTTTTATCAAAGGGCTCCACCGCTATGGTTCCTTTTAATAAAATTGAATCTATGAAAATGAAACTGAAATTAAAGTGAAGGGCCTTAATTATGCTTACCATGTAAATCGGATAAAAGTTTAGTCTAACAACTTAATATTTATGACTTTTTGTTTTTCCTGAAGTGTCTATTGAAGTAACAAATTTCTTTTTCAAACTAAAACTGATTATGAAATCTTTCTTTTTCAAAGTATATCTTGTTTCTTGCTCTGATTGGGGTTTGACATGCTATGATTTCTCCACTTTTGGCTCATTGCCGATATTGTTTTCACTTTTACCTATTTTAACTTTTTCATTTACTTTTAGGAGAAATTCAAAACCCATAAGTATTTCCAATAATGATTAGATTTTATCTTAATACTATTTATTATTAAATGGAAATCAAGAAGAAATAAATTGTAGAACAAAACTAAGAAATAAAATGTTAAAGTAGGCAACCTAGCATATAGAGCCTCGGCTTACCAATAGTATGACTTGATACATCTATAACCTTCTTTTTCTTCTTCGACTAATTACAAACTAAAAGTCAGGCAAATTTTAAAGCTTCTAAAGTCTAGAATTTTTCACTAACTCAATTACTTTAAAGACCACAACAGAGATTGAACTTATAAAATTGTTAAAAAACGTTAAGATTTTAGACTTGAAAAGTCGAGTTTACTTTTCAGATTGTTTGCCAAAGCACTAAATTTACCTTACTTCATGTCTTTTGACTTACAAACATAGGTGGAAATAATCTTGTTGAAGGCTTCCCTTGTAAAACCATATTTGAACTAGCCTAACCATCAAGTTTTTCATGAATATTAGATTATAAAAAGTTAAAGAACACTTAAAATTATTTTAATGGATAAGAAAGAAAGAACTTTACTATATCAACTATAATATTTCTCAATTGGACCTTTCCTTGTTCTAAATTGAGTTTTTTTAGGCGCTCTTGTAAGCCCCAAAATGGAGTAAAAAATACACTAAACATCAACTTGAAATATATTTGGACGCAAACATCCACAATTTAGATAGCTAAAATATATTTCACGGTCTATAAAACATACATCCAGGTATATAGCCAAAGGCAATGTGTTGACTTTTTTCACAAGTCAGTAAACAAGTCAATATATGCACTATAGAAGATGTACAAATGCATAAAATCTTCTCTAGCCGAAGGTAGAAGATGACAAAACTCTACATAGGTATTACATTTTGAAAAGTTGATAAAACTAAGATATAAATACTGTAGAACGTAGAAAAACATACCTGCTGTTTTGGAATCTATTCAGCCAACTGAGACTTAAGGTCCTATATACCAAGAAGGCAATTGTCTTTTGGTGAGAGTTGTATCAACATTTCCTTGAGGTTAAAAAGAACAAAGTCATAATGTTTCAATTCCACATACTAGAACAAGCTGATAGTGTAGAAGAAGGAGAACCATAAGTCATTGATAATGATTAGTTTGTCCATGAGTCACCAAATGGAAAAGGTAAAAGAGAGAGAATCACAAACCAAACAAGGTAAAAGATGCACACTAGATAGAAGTTCTAAACTGTGTCATTGGTAACAATCAATTCATGCATAAGGAAAAAAATGACATCATGATAACAAACAAAGAGGAAGAGCTTCTTGTTTTCAGACTTCTATCAATGTTGAACAATCAAGACTGCTTAATAGAAATCATACTACTAATTGTTCGCTGCAACTTTCTCCTTCATCCATATAATTCTTTACATTATAGAAGTAGAAGAAAATGGAAAGAAAGGAAGGGGCAGAGATATGGGAATATCAGCTTAATATGATTTCAATGGTTGTAGCGATAGATGAGAGGGGAAACAAGAAGGTAGAAGTCTGCTCTTTAGGTTTATAAGCAATTCGCTCTCTCCAGAACTCAATCATTAGGCCAAAAGTTGCCAATTAACTTCACATCCCTTAGCCATTTTGATAGTAAATCCCCATTTCATTCAGGAAAAAGTATTTTGAATTTCTCCATTTGATCTGCTAAGGAGTCACCTACTTCTCGCATAACAAGAATAATATCAAACAAATTATCTATATTCTTCCATACGCTCTTAGAGTGTGTTAAAATGTTTAAAAAAGGTTGATAGGTTTCAAACCTTTCCATATACAAAGACTTTCTAATCATTAATGGAATGACTAAGTGGATTCACTTAAAGACATGCAATGTCATGCATCACAATGCTCACATCAGCACTAGAGAATTTAAATTTCTGATGCCCTACAAACAGATTAGCTCACCAAGTATTTGTCAATTTTAGGCGTTCTATACCAAATACAACTGGTTGCTTTCTTAAGTAGTTACTATTATACGCACGCAGCAGGACTACTATTACATATCAAAAGACCAATACGACCCAGATCCTATGCTGTAACTTTCATATACAGATAATGATGTAGAACAAAAATAACGACACAGTTTGAAATTTCATAAAACAAAACCAAAAGGAAAAGAAAACAGTAGCAAAATGAGGTTATCTTTAAAGATTTGAAAGTTTAAAAGAAAAAGAAGAAAATTTCGCATTAACAATAATATAAAAAGGATAGATACTAAATAAAACGAGCACTTAGAGGTATCCATACAAGCTACTGGTTCATCATGCTCTCATATATTTTTTGTTCCTTATAAGAAGAAAAATGTCCTTGTAGTCTTCTCCTTCCTATCTATTCTTATATCCTCCTATTTTTTTCAGGTTTTGACAAGGCCTTATTACCATCTTAGCTATGCACTTTAAGGCTTACAACTAAAATTCACATTACGAACTAAATCCAAATTTAATTATCTTTCATTTTCAAATCCGAAACTAATCTCTCAATTCTATACTTCCAAATAGAAGATAGCAACAATCAAGCTCATACTAATTCTTATATGTTAACATCTATCACCACCAAACTACTGCACCGTATCTTCATTTCTACTATAAATCTAATGCAAATACACATGTTAACATGTCCATACACAGAGACGTACATATTATACATGAATATTCATAGTCTTATTCATATATTTAAAGGAAATAAATAACCATTGGAGACTAAAACAATCAAACTTTTGAGATATAATTCTTCCTAAACTGCTTTACAATAATGGCTAATTAGTCACTGATTATGAAAGGGGATTCCAAAGCATTTGAGAATGAACAAGCAAAAAAAATTGATGATCATCAATTTGATACTAAAAAATTATAATTTCTATTGTTATCAAATTGCTCATCTCTCTCGGGCATTTGATCAAACAGTTTACATGCCTCATAAAAAAGGTCAACTTCAGAGAAGAGGGAAAAAAAAAAACTATTCACAAATTCATTTAACTAATTTATTGAAAAAAGAATGTGATTGTTTTTAGGCAATGGACAAAAGTTGGCCAAGAAGTTAACTACTAGACTCTTCCCTTGACTATTATAGCAAAAAGCTTTCTTATAGCTGCACATACGTATGGAGAAAAAGAAGTAAGAAAACCGAACTATCCAAATTACGAATTTTTCCAACAAGAACAAAGAATCCCACAAAAGTTGCATTTATAGCAGTTCATACATAAACAGAAAAGCAAACTTTGAAGCTCACAAGCTAACTTCAGCTCAACCAACCCACAAAAGCTCAATCTTATAGATAGATCTTTCACCAAAATCCATACACATATGCACATGTATAACCCGAAAGGACACATATTTGTACATGAAAATTCTTCTAAGCAATTAATGATTGGCATTTAACCTCCCCAAAAAGAAAAATAAAAAACACAAAATATTTTTTTTATATTACTGTAAAAAGAGGACAAAAAATACCTTGAAAAAATTAACCTTTTTTACCTTGAAAGAAACGACAGCAAATCGAAGCTTAGTTAAACGGCGCCATTTAATGAAGTTAAGGATTCGATATGGTTGATATGCTTGTGGCTTCTTTGTTTTGTTGCTGAATTGGCACAAAGATGTAAGCGCCGCCGTTTAATGGAGACTCGCCAGTGATTTGATGGACTTGTTGTTAGTGTTCGAAGCGGTGCCGTTTAATGGAGTTAAGGATTTGGTGTGGTCAATATGCTTGTGGCTTTGTTGCTGAAAGTTTTGAAAATGATTTAACCTTTTGAGTTTGTTGAAAGGTGACGAGGCAGAGACATTTGTGTCTATAGAGATGGTGGCAGTGTGAGGTAGCAATGGTGCGAGGTACTGGTAGTGTGAGGTGGTGGTGATGGTGCGTGCGTATGTTTTTGTGTTTGGCTGAAAATGGGGTGTTGGTGAAAAAAGGGCTAGGTTAATTTGCCCATTTTTTCACCCATGTAATTTTTTATTTAACAATATAAACAAGGTGTTAAATTTGTGACAGAATAGGTGTTGCCATAGAAACGTAGCTAATTGTCACGACTAGGCAACAAAATGTTCTCATTATCCAATCCGTCACAAAATCATCATAACTTTTCTTCAAATTTGCAACAAAATGCATATTTTCTATTTCTGATTGTCCTTGTCGTCACAATTTTGTCACATACTTTGCATCAACTTTGCCACAAATGCATTTCGTCACACTTTTGTCACAAATAACGTCAAAGTTGCGACAAATGATTAACTTCGTCACCATTTCGTCATAAACCCTGCGTCAAATTTGCAACAAAATTTTTATTAAATATAAAATCGTTAGTAAATGTTCATTTCGTCACAACTTCATCATAAATTTTGCGTCAAATTTGCGACAATAATTTTTTTGCCCGAAAAATTATCGTTTGTGGCCAAATTGTCACAATTTGTGACGAATTTGTGACGTTTAGTAGTGTCCGTCACAAATTCATCACCGTGTCCTCACAGGTTGACCACCAAAATGTTTCGTAGCAATTTCATCACAAATTAGCGACGATTTCTTTTGTCGTCACAAAATTTGTCACAAATCAGCTTGTTTTTTGTAGTGATGCTAAGGTGATTCAAAACATGCTCTTGAAGACACAAAAATCAGAATTTTGCAAGCCCATAGCCGACACATGCATTCAAAGCATCAAAACTCTTCAAAGCTTTTCATTTATTTCTCTCATTCTCTCACTCTCTCATTTCCTCTCTCTCTCTCGGCCTTGGCTGCAATTTTAGTCTCCATAGCTTAAGCTCATCATCCTAAGGATTCATCAAGACATTCAAGCCACTAAGGAACTCGACCAAGCAAGCTAGAAGCAAAGAAACATGCATGCAAGCTCATAGAACACTCATTCGGCCCTTAGGTATATTGATAGCTTCTATTTCATTTCCTTTTGTTCTAGCCACATGCACATACTAAGAACATGGTATCTAAGCTAGGAATTAGAGAATCTCAAGTTATCTCTCGGCCAAGCAAGGAGAAAAGACGATCTTGTGCATCATCAAGAGCTTTGTGCATCTTTATTATTGTCTTGCTAAGGTGAGGGTTAATCTTCTTTTAAAAGCTTTCAAAAACCACATGCATGCCTTTATATGTCTATTATTACCTCTGTACTTGTGATATATGTGTGTACATGAGCTTTTGTAAACACGCATGGCAAGATATTTGGCTAGAATTTGAAGATAGGTGAAATCGCGTAAATGGCAGTTTTCTGACTTGTTGGAGTGAAGTGAATTTGACCTGGTAAATGATGTTGAAAATGCGTGAAAATTGGTAGGTAACTATTTTTTCCAGGTCTGAGAATTTTTCATAGAAATAGGGCAAGGCCAATTTTGACTCTAAGGTCTCAAAAATGGCAGCACATCGAAAGGTGTCCAAATCTGGAAATTCTGGGAAAATGAAGCAGGTTTTTGGCAGTTCACTGTCCTTGTAGAACGAACCATTTTTGACTTAGTAAATGATATCCAAAATGCACGAAATTTGGTAAATTGCTATATTTTTCAGTTATGGACATTTTTGTCAGAAACAGACTAAGGCTAAATCTGACCCTAAGGTCCTCAAAAACGACAAGTATTAAAATGTGTACGAATCTGGACAGTTTTGCGTAGTCTCACGGTTTTGGCTATAACTCTTGAATCCGAACTCCAAATGATGTGAGGTTTGTTTCTGGATTTAGTTCACTCCTTAAGATTTAATTTGAATTTTTTCTCACTGGAGTTGGAGATTGTTTGATTGTCTGAATGATTGTGGGAAAACAGACCATTGCAGTGAGATTTTTGCTTAGTGATATGCTTTGAAAATTATCGTAACTTCTCTCGTTGTATTAAATGCTTGGGGTTGTGGCATTTGGATGTTGTGTGGACTTTTTTGGATGATTGAGGGTGTTTTAATTAATCGATGAATGGCTTGAGTTTAATTACGTGACAACTTGTGGCTTAATCGCACGGGTAAGCATAAATTGAAACCCTAGTGACTATGAAAACGTGCTAAGTGTTGATCCTATGGTTATCGTGTCTAATTATGTGATTAGGGGGCTGCCCGTAGTTGTCCTTATAACCCTAAATGTGATTCCGATGATTACATGTCGACAAGTAGACCTTTCTTGCACCCGGTCCCACGTAGATGTCGTTGCATGTTGTATGACCTTATTATTTGATTGCGTGAACCCCGAAATGAGTTATATGACTTGATTCACATGTATTACATGGCTGTACGTTTAATATTCATGTAACTCCACGTGCCTTACAAGTGAAATTACCTGTCATAGCATGCCTTGTGTGTTTACTTGACAACGTGCGATCTTATAACTGCTCAAAGGCAACCTACTTTGTTGCCCTCCTTATGTGATATGTTAAATGTTATAAATGTGCATTGCATACAAGGTTGCAACCTTTCGTTGTGGCATAGTAGCGTTTCACGCACGCCGGGCGGCATCGGGCTTGCCGGTGCTACCGTGACTACTATGGTCCAATTCCCTCTCTCGCTTGGCATTCCACCCTCGGAGAGTTGGGTCGTAGGTTTTCGGGGTACATCTGGAGTACACCCAAATGGGAGCAATAAGTGGATTATTGAAGTCAGCCGCAACAATCGTATCGAAATCGATATTAAGAGCAAATGTTCACCATATCCTTGAAATGATTGGTAATCGTATCTGTTGCTCAATTTGATTCTGATACTTGCGTACCTTATTACTTGTAATACGTGACATGTTTTCAAAAGGGGATTTTCATAAGTTAACCGGAAAAAGAGTTTCAAAACGTATTTTTCGTTCCCCCTCGCTGAGTTCGTAAGGACTCACCCTCTTTTATCATCTCAGGTGAAGAAGACCAGGAACAGGTACCCGAGGATAACGTGCCTATCGATGACTCCTTGGAATGATTGCTTGCCCTACGTGTCTTACTTGACTATGGCCATTTTGTGAATGATATGTTGCTTGAATACTATTTCTTATGTTGCTTGTTGTTGTATTGTAAATGACCCCTGTTGTAATTTGGGGTCAAATTTTGGGTTGTACTAATCATAACTAGATAGACACTCTTATGGTCATTTTTGCTATCACTATTGGTTAGTATCTATCACAGGCTTATGAAGTATCAGGTAAATGATTAAGTAAAATGAATCTATCCAATCTTAAATTGGCACTCATTGGTAAGCTAAGATCAACATGTACTTTTGTAACTGGATTAACAACAAATGAGACAGAGTTATCATGCTAGGTTGTTAATCAAATGAGACTTCGAGATAACTAGTAGGCATTTTGATTGGTGATAAATAGTAATCTTAGTTGGAAATGAATTTGAGATTGAAAGTTTTGAGGCCTTTAGAAAATTAGGTCAAACTAAAGAGCCCAATTACAACCATTATACTGCCGGCTTTCCGGAGAATTTTTCAGAGTTCTAGGCTAACGTTAAGTGTTAAACCTTAATGAATGATTAAGTACGTGAAATGATATGAATGTTTAGATCACATCCTAGTCTAACCTCTATAGGTCGGGTTGGGGCGTGACAGGAGTTTTGATGGGATCCGGTGCATTAGTGCTGGTATGATCGCACCCGTCATGTTGAGGGCACAAATCTTTTATGTGTTGACAGTTCACAGTCCTAGCCTAGAGAGATGGCCCATTCAAAAGGCCCAATGGGCTTAATGACAACCCATCCACTTCAACAACGCAGCATCCTCATAAGACATGATATCGACGCATTGTAGGTCCTTGTAATATCCCGCGAGTTATGTTGTCGCCCTTTTAACAGCTCATGACGTACGATCCGGGATGAAAAAACTGAGCCAAGCAGGCTTGCTGCCCGAAACTGATGAAAATGTTCAATTTTGGGCTCCGAAAATAGGCAAAGCCAAGCAGGCTTGCTGCCCCCGTCGTAGAGCTCTTGGAGAGCTATCCAACGATATGCTGTGCGCCGCGTAACTCCTTACGCATTAAAAGTTATGGGCACTGGAGCGACGGAGACCTGGTCACTAGCCCCACGCTCTCGGTTTGCGAGCCCAGCCTCTACGTGAAGCGAAGTTGTCTTGCCTAAGGTGCCGTGGGATTCGGTAATAGAAATGTGGTGGATAAAGTATCTTGGCAACCCTAACCGGGGCAAAAAAAATTGAAAATGTGGGGTGCAACACGAGGACTTTCCAAGGGGTCACCCATCGTAGTACTACTCTTGCCCAAGCACGCTTAACTTCGGAGTTCTTATGGGATCCGGTGCATTAGTGCTGGTATGATCGCACTCATCATGTTGTGGGCACAAATCCTTTATGTGTTGACGGTTCATAGTCCCAGCCCAGAGAGATGGCCCATTCAAAAGGCCCAATGGGCTTAATGACAACCCATCCGCATCAACACGGCAGCATCCTCGCAAGACGTGATATCGACGCATTGTAGGGCCCTCTAATGTCCTGCGAGTTACGTTGTCGTCCTTTTAACAGCTCACGACGTACGATCTGGGATGGAAAAATAGAGCAAAAGAAGAAAAGTGGCCTGAAACTGAATAAAACGTTCGATTTTGGGCTCCAAAAATAGGCGTAGCCGAGCAGGCTTGTTGTCCCCGTTATAAAGCTCTCGGAGAGCTTTCTAACGGTATGTTGTATGCCACGTAACTCCTTACGGATCAAAAGTTATAGGCACCGGAGAGACGGAGACCTGGTCACAAGCCCTACGCCCTCGGTTTGTGGGCCTAGCCTCTACGTGAAACGAAGTTGTCTTGCCCAAGGTGTTATGGGATTCGGTAATAGAAATATGGATGATAAAGTATCTTGGCAACCTTAACCGGGGCAAAAAAAATTGAAAATGGGGGGGGGGGGTGCAACACAAGGACTTCCCAGGCGGTCACCCATCCTAGTACTACTCTCGCCCAAGCATGCTTAGCTTTGGAGTTCTTATGGGATCCGGTGCATTAATGCTGGTATGATCGCACCCGTCATGTTGTGGGCACAAATCCTTTATGTGTTGACGGTTCACTATCCCAGCCCAAAGAGATGGCCCATTCAAAAGGCCCAATGGGCTTAATGGTAACCCATCCGCTTCAACAATACATCATCCTCGCAAGACATGATATTGACACGTTGTAAGGCCCTCTAATGTCTGGCGAGTTAGGTTGTCGTCCTTTTAACAGCTCACGACGTACGATCCGGGATGGAAAAACAAATCAAAAGTAGAAAGTGGCCCGAAACTGATGAAAACGTTCAATTCTAGGCTTCGAAAATAGTTACAGCCGAGCAGGCTTGCTGTCCTCATGTAGAGCTCTCAGATAGCTTTCCTACGGTATGTTGTGTGCCATGTAACTCCTTACGGATTAAAAGTTATGGGCACCGGAGCGACAGAGACCTAGTCACAAGCCCCACGCCTTCGGTTTGCGGGCGCAACCTCTACGTGAAGCGAAGTTGTCTTGACCAAGGTACAATGGGATTCGGTAATAGAAATATGGAGGATAAAGTATCTTGGCAACCCTAACCGAGGCAAAAAAAATGAAAAGGGAGGGTACAACACGAGGACTTCCCAAAGGGTCACCCATCCTAGTACTACTGTCGCCCAAGCACGCTTAACTTCGGAGTTCTAATGGGATTCGGTGCACTAGTGCTGGTATGATCGCACCTATCATGTTGTGCACACAAATCCTTTATGTGTTGACTGTTCACAGTCCCAGCCCAGAGAGATGGCCCATTCAAAAGGCCCAATGGGCTCAACGACAACCCATCTGCTTCAACAACGCAGCATCCTCGCAAGATATGATATCGATGCATTGTAGGGCCCTCTAATGTCATGCGAGTTAGGTTGTCGCCCTTTTAACAGCTCACGAAATACGATCCAGGATGGAAAAACAGAGCAAAAGAAGAAAAGTGGCTCGTAACTGAAGAAAGTTCAATTTTGGGCTCCAAAAATGGGCGCAAC
Organism: Ehretia macrophylla; assembly: GCA_037974665.1. Classification (NCBI taxonomy): domain Eukaryota; kingdom Viridiplantae; phylum Streptophyta; class Magnoliopsida; order Boraginales; family Ehretiaceae; genus Ehretia; species Ehretia macrophylla. Next base: position 70,267,164 of record CM075767.1, read on the forward strand.
CGAGCAAGCTTGCTGCCCCCATCATAGAGCCCTCGGAGAGCTTTCCAACGGCATGATGTGCGCCGCGTAACTCCTTACAGATCAAAAGTTATGGGCATCGGAGCGACGGAGACATGGTCACAAGCCCTACGCCCTCGGTTAACGGGTCCAGCCTCTACGTGAAGCGAAGTTGTCTTGCCAAGGTGCCGTGGGATTCGGTAACAGAAATGTGGAGGATAAAGTATCTTGGCAACCCTAACCGGGGCAAAAAAAATTGAAAAGGGGGGGTGCAACACGAGGACTTCCCAGGCGGTTACCCATCCTAGTACTACTCTTGCCCAAGCATGCATAACTTCAGAGTTCTGATGGGATATGTTGCATTAGTACTGGTATGATCGCACCCATCATGTTGTGGGCACAAATCCTTTATGTGTTGACAGTTCATAGTCCCAGCCCAGAGAGATGGCCCATTCAAAAGGCCCAATGGGCTTAATGACAACCCATCCGCTTCAACAAGGCAGCATCCTCGCAAGACGTGATATCGACGCATTGTAGGGCCCTCTAATGTCCTACGAGTTAGGTTGTCATCCTTTTAACAGCTCACGACGTACGATCCGGGACGAAAAAATAGAGCAAAAGAAGAAAAGTGGCCTGAAACTAAATAAAACGTTCGATTTTGGGCTCTAAAAATAGGCGTAGCCGAGCAGGCTTGTTGCCCCCGTCATAAATCTCTCGGAGAGCTTTCCAACGGTATGTTGTATGCCACGTAACTCCTTACGGATCAAAAGTTATGGGCATCGGAGCGACGGAGGCCTGGTCACAAGCCCTATGCCCTCGGTTTGTGGGCCCAGCCTCTACGTGAAGCGTAGTTGTCTTGCCCAAGGTGCTTTGGGATTCGGTAATAGAAAAGTGGAGGATAAAGTATCTTGGCAACCCTAATTGGGGCAAAAAAAATTGAAAAGGGGGGGGTGCAACACGTGGACTTCCCAGCCGATCGCCCATCCTAGTACTACTCTCGCCCAAGCATGCTTAGCTTCGGAGTTCTGATGGTATCCAGTGCATTAGTGCTAGTATGATCGCACCCGTCATGTTGTGGGCACAAATCCTTTATGTGTTGACGGTTCACTGTCCCAGCCCAAAGAGATGGCCCATTCAAAAGGCCCAATGGGCTTAACGGTAACCCATCCGCTTCAACAATACATCATCCTTGCAAGACATGATATCGACACGTTGTAGGGCCCTCTAATGTCTGGCGAGTTAGGTTGTCGTCCTTTTAACAGCTCACGATGCACGAATCGGGACGGAAAAACAAAGCAAAAGAAGAAAAGTGGCCCGAAATTGATGAAAACGTTGAATTCTAGGCTCCGAAAATAGTTACAGCCGAGCAAGCTTGCTGTTCTCATCGTAGAGCTCTTAGAGAGCTTTCCAACGGTATGCTGTGCGCCACATAACTCCTTGCGGATTAAAAGTTATGGGTACCGGAGCGACGGAGACCTAGTCACAAGCCCTACGCCCTCGGTTTGTGGGCCCAACCTCTACGTGAAGCGAAGTTGTCTTGCCCAAGATACCGTGGGATTTGGTAATAGAAATATGGAGGATAAAGTATCTTGGCAACCCTAACCGGTGCAAAAAAAAAATGAAAAGGTAGGGTACAACACGAGGACTTCCCAGGGGGTCACCCATCCTAGTACTACTCTCGCCCAAGCACACTTAACTTCGGAGTTCTAATGCGATTCGGTGCATTAGTGCTCGTATGATCGCACCCATCATGTTGTGCGCACAAATCCTTTATGTGTTGACTGTTCACAGTCCCAGCCCAGAGAGATGGCCCATTCAAAAGGCCCAATGGGCTTAACGACAACCCATCTGTTTCAACAACGTAGCATCCTCGCAAGACGTGATATCAAAAAATTGTAGGGCCCTCTAATGTCATGCGAGTTAGGTTGTCGTCCTTTTAACAGCTCACGACATACGATCCGGGACGGAAAAACAGAGCAAAAGAAGAAAAGTTGCCCGAAACTGGAGAAAACATTCAATTTTTGGATCCAAAAATGAGCGCAACTGAGCAAGCTTGCTGCCCCCCATCATAGAGCCCTCGGAGAGCTTTCCAACGGAATACTGTGCGCCGTGTAACTCCTTACAGATCAAAAGTTATGGGCACCGGAGCAAAGGAGACCTGGTCACAAGCCCTACGCCGTCGGTTTACGGGTCCAGCCTCTACGTGAAGCGAAGTTGTCTTGCCAAGGTGCCGTGGGATTCGGTAACAAAAATGTGGAGGATAAAGTATCATGGCAACCCTAACTGGGGCAAAAAAAATTGAAAAGGGGTGTGCAACACGAGGACTTCCCAGGCGGTCACCTATCCTAGTACTACTCTTGCCCAAGCATGCATAACTTCGGAGTTCTGATGGGATTCGTTGCATTAGTGCTGGTATGATCGCACCCGTCATGTTGTGGGCACAAATCCTTTATGTGTTGACGGTTCACAGTCCCATCCCAGAGAGATGGCCCATTCAAAAGGCCCAATGGATTTGACGATAACTCATCCGCTTCAACAACGCAGCATCCTCGCAAGACATGATATCGACGCGTTGTAGGGTCCTCTAATGTCCGGCGAGTTAGTTTGTCGTCCTTTTAACATCTCACGACGTACAATCCGAGACAGAAAAACAAAGCAAAAGAAAACTGATGAAAACTTTCAATTCTGGGCTCCGAAAATAGTTGCAACCGAGCAGGCTTGCTGTCCTCATGGTAGAGCTCTCAGAGAGCTTTCCAATGGTATGCTGTGCGCCACGTAACTCCTTACGGATTAAAAGTTATGGGCACCGGAGCGACGGAGACCTAGTCACAAGCCCCACACCCTCGGTTTGCGGGCCCAACCTCTACGTGAAGCGAAATTGTCTTGTCCAAGGTGGTGTGGGATTCGGTAATAGAAATGTGGAGGATAAAGTATCTTGGCAACCCTAACCGGGGCAAAAAAAAATGAAAAGGGAGGGTGCAACACGAGAACTTCCCAAGGGGTCACCCATCCTAGTGCTACTCTCGCCCAAGCACGCTTAACTTCGGAGTTCTAATGGGATCCGATGCATTAGTGCTGGTATGATCGCACCCATCATGTTGAGGGTACAAATCCTTTATGTGTTGACGGTTCACAGACCCAGCCCAAAGAGATGGCTCATTCAAAAGGCCCAATGGGCTTAACGACAACCCATCTGCTTCAACAACGCAGCATCCTCACAAGACGTGATATCGACGCATTGTAGGGCCCTCTAATGTCCTGCGAGTTAGGTTGTCGTCCTTTTAACACCTCACGACGTACGATCCGGGACGGAAAAACAGAGCAAAAGAAGAAAAGTGGCCCGAAACTAAATAAAAGGTTCGATTTTGGGCTCCAAAATGGACGTGTCACGCCCCGACCCGACCCCGCAAAAGGCCAAGCCCGGACCCGACACACAGACAGAGTCTCCTCTATACCGTGGACGATCCGAAAACCCTACTTTCAATATAATACTTGCGAAAGCCATAATAAACATTTGAAACAAGCCAACTTTCTTTTAAAACATACATCTTCTCATTAACAACTTTGCAAACCAAAAATGTCATGCATACTACACAAGTATTCGTGCCACTAAACAGTTAACCAATAGTATGCAATTCTTTACTAGTCATAAGAGTATAACTTTACAACTTTGCAATCTTTAAACCTTTACAATAAAAGACCATAAAGGCCTCAAAATAGAACTACATACAAGGCTACAACCTCAAAATAAAGCGAAGACCAAGCATTAAACACATCAAGCATGGCTCGCACAAAAGTCTGGCAACCAATCACTAGCTAAGCAAAGAAGTGCTATCAAGGAAACACCTCCACTTGCTCCTTCTCCTCAATTACCTCAATAGGGTCTGCTTCAACTATTCCTGTAAAATATAGTATAGAAAGGAATGAGCAAAAACTATTGCTCAGCGAGGGTTATTGGTCTCAAGGACGGAGATGAGAGGAGAATGCAATGCAAATAGTCAAGCAATTCATTCAATTATCATATAGAGATACAAACAAGGCCAACAATCAACAAGACAAGCATTAAACTTATAAACACTCATTCAAAGGATACGATTCACTTTCCACGAGCAACTTTCAATAACGAATTCGATGATGACGCGTCGGCCCAAACCACCTTATAACTTCAGTTTGGAATACCCCGGACGTATCCATCAATTCTGCGACCCAAATCTCCCTGGGAGGCAACCCAAGCGAGAAAGGGAATAGGACACGAAGCTAGGGCAACCAACACTGGCAACCCGAGGCTACCCAGAGAGGCCCATCACACCGCCCCTAACTCTATGAATGCAATACAATATACAATGCAACAATCTAGCAATCGAGCAATAAAGCCACACGTGGGAGAATAACAAAGTAGGTTACTCTCGCACGCAATAGCAACAATTGATAAGCATTTCAATCAAAATCATCTCCAACAAGCATAATAAGCATTAACAAGCATTCTACAAGCAAAATCCCATGAAAACCAACAAAAACACAAAAACGACCCCAACTTTCAAAACACTACTACTTTCAAACGAGCCACGAGTTTTGGAAACCGACTTCACCAATCCTCCTAGGTCACCATAAGGCACGTCTAAAGACCCCGAAACCCTATTTTACCCTAGAATTCACGCAAAGCCCCGATTTTCCCCTTTGCTCAATTGAACTACAACTACTCAAACCAAACACCCAACCAACACCACAACCGCACCAAAAGTGCTTCCATGGCCTCCTAAGACAATGCCATCACGTAAAACGAGAAAATGCTAAACTCGACCTAAACGACCCCGACTTTCACCAATGCATTTTTCTCGTTTTTTCCATTACGCAACCTAAACAAACCATGCATTTAGGCATTCTAGCATACCTAGCACCTTTTCACATCAACAGAAAGCATAACAACGCAACTTTATCGAAACGAGGTTTTACTATTCATAGTTTACTATTCAACTAACAATTTGAATTATAATCTCAAGATTTAACTGTAGAAAATGTTAAAAAGCTATAAATACACATTCTACAATTGTCAAGGAACATTCTTTAAGCATCAAAATGATTAAAACAACAAACTACGGATAAAACCCAAAAATCAAAAAGTTGATAAACATGATATTCAAATGCGCAAATAATGTGCTTCCCTCACGTTGGACACTCCTAGTCGCTAAGAAAACCTTGATGGATGCCTCGGTATCAACCCCGCACGAGCTCACGTGAAGATTTGAAGATTGAAGATTTGAAATGTTTTTTTTTCTTCTCTACAAGTTTCGGCCTGCTTGTTCTATTATTTTCAGCTTTTTTTTTTTGCATTGTTTTAAGCTTATAAGGTGACAAGCTTGGTCAATGGTCAAAGCACTTGGTCAACCTAACTTAATTTGGTCAATTTAGCTTATTTTCATGCATTTTAAAGCTAAAATAACTATCACCAAATTAATTCTAGTTAAAAACAAGTAAAATATTAAATTTAAGGCACCAAAATACTAATTTCACTATTTGTTGAGGACTAGAAGACACCCTCTAACTATCGCTCTCGAAATGCAATGCACCTTGCGACAATAAAGAAGCAACAATTTGATTTCAAAGAACTTAAGAAAATATAATTTTCAAAATAATAAACAAGAAAATTTCACATTCCGGGCTCGGATATTACACCCTCTCCCCCTTAAAACAATTGCGTCCACACAATTCTTACCTGGCCGACAAACAATTCCGGATACTGATTCCGAACCTGGTCCTCTCTTTCCCAAGTGGCTTCCTCAAACCCATGATGATTCCACAGAACCTTTACTAACAGAATATTCTTCCTGCGAAGTTCCTGAATTTTCCGATCCACAATTCGAATTGGTTTCTCCTCATAAGTTAACTTTTCCTCAATCTGCAAAGGCTCTGGTTCAAGTACATGCGAAGGATCTGGATGATATTTTCTTAACATTGACATGTGGAAAACATCGTGCAGTCTCGACAAGCTCGGAGGTAAAGCTAACCAATAAGCTAAAGGATCTACCTTTTCAGTGATCTTATACGGACCCACATACCTGGGACTAAGTTTTTCTCTCTTACCATGCCGAATCAATCCCTTTTGAGGAGAAATTTTAAGAAATACCCAATCTCCCAAAGCAAACTCAAGATCCCTACGGTGCTTATCCGCATAACTCTTCTGACGACTCTGAGCTGTAAGCATACGCTGGCGAATAAGGTGAACATTATCTACCATCCTAATCATCTCAGGTAACATAGTCGGATCAACTATTCTCATCTCTCTAACCTCTTCCCAATACAATGGGGATCTGCATTTACGACCGTACAACGCCTCGTAGGGAGCCATACCTATAGTAGATTGATAACTGTTATTATAGGCGAACTCCGCTAAAGGCAAAAACTTCTCCCAATTCTTCCCAAAGTCTAACACACATGCCCGAAACATGTCTTCCAAGATCCTAGTGGTTCTCTCAGACTGGCCATCAGTTTGTGGATGGTATGCAGTACTGAAGCTCAATTTAGTTCCCATAGCCTCTTGCAACTTCTGCCAAAAACGAGATCTGAATATGGGATCTCTATCTGACACTATACTTTGTGGCACACCATGAAGTCTCACAATATTAGCAACATAAAGCTCAGCTAGTTTATCAAGGCTATCCTGTTTGTTCACAGGAATAAAATGTGAAACTTTAGTCAATCGGTCCACAACAACCCAAACAGAATCACATCCTCTCGGAGATCTAGGAAGATCGGTCACAAGGTCCATTGTTATATGTACCCACTTCCATTGCGGAATCGACAACGGTTGCAGAAGCCCGTTTGGCCTCTGATGCTCAACTTTAACCCTCTAACAAGTCAAACACCTAGATACATACCCAGCAATCTCCCTCTTCATACTGTTCCACCAAAAGTGTTGTTTCAGATCTCTATACATTTTAGTACTGCCCAGGTGAATCGTATATCTTGAATTATGTGCCTCGGACAGAATCTCATTCTTCAAAGTTGGATCTCTAGGAACACACACCCTGTCCCTGAATCTGAAGATACCATCTGCATGTAATTTAAACTCCGACTCTCCCCCTTTAGCTTTTTCTTGGATTTTCAAGATGTGAGGATTAGTCTTCTGAGCCTCTCTGATTTGTGCTAGCAATCCTGACTGAATTTGTAAGCTAGCAAATCGAATCCCTACCTCAGTAGCTTCCGACTTCCATGAAAAAATTTCCTCCAAAGTCTCCCAATCCTTGATAATTAAACTTGCAACAGTAGCCTTTCGACTCAAAGCATCTGCAACAATATTTGCCTTACCTGGCACGTAGTTTATAGAGCAATTGCACCCACTTAATAGCTTTAGCCATCTTCGCTGCCTCATATTCAAATATTTTTGTGAAAATAAATATTTGAGGCTCTTGTGGTCAGTAAAAATTTCAAATCTGCCACCCCACAAGTAATGACGACACTTCTTTAAAGCAAACACAACTGCAGCTAACTCAAGATCATGTGTAGGGTAATTGACTTCATATGGTTTCAACTTCCTAGAAGCATAGGCAATCACCTTACCATTCTGCATTAAAACACAGTCCAAACCTTCTTTAGATGCATCACTGTAGACAACAAAATTTTATGTACCCTCAAGTAAAGCTAGTATAGGAGCTGTAGTTAGTCTCTTCTTCAGTTCTTGGAAACTGGATTCACATTTAGCATCCCAGTTGTAAGTAACTTTCTTTCAGGTCAACTGGCTTAAAGGTCCAGAAATTTTGGAAAAGTCTTTAACAAACCTGCAATAGTAACCTGCCAACCCCAAAAAACTCCAAATCTCTATCACCGTTTCAGGTCTCCTCCAAGATGAAACAACTTCAATCTTAGCTGGGTCTACTGACATTCCTTGATGTGCAATGATATGGCCTAGAAAAGATAATTGATTCAACCAGAATTCATACTTGCTGAATTTTGCAAAAAGCTTGTTTTCTTGCAAATTATGTAGCACAATCTTCAAATGTTGTTCATGTTCAGCCTCATTCTTAGAATACACTAAAATGTCGTCAATAAAGATTACGACAAAATGATCAAGATAAGGTCGAAAGACCCTCTGCATTAAGTCCATGAATACGGCTGGTGCATTCGTCAATCCAAACGGTAACACAACAAATTCATAATGGCCATATCTAGTCCTAAATGTCGTTTTAGGTATATCGTCACTCCAAATTCTGAGTTGATAGTAACCCTGCCTCAAGTCAAATTTGGAGTAAACACTCGCACCCTGCAACTGGTCAAACAATTCTTCAATCAACGGCAATGGGTATTTGTTCTTAATCGTGACTTGATTAAGTCCCCTGTAATCAATACATAACCGTAGCGTGCCGTCTTTCTTTCTCACAAACAACACAGGCGCACCCCACGACGAAGAACTAGGTTGTATAAACCCTTTCTCAAGCAAGTTCTGAAGCTGAATTTTCAATTCTTGAAGTTCAGCCGATGCCATTCTATAAGGACTCCTAGAAATTGGTGCAGTGCCTGGCATAAGGTCAATCACAAATTCAATCTCCCTATCCGGTGGTAAACCCGGTAATTCCTCGGGAAATACACCAGGAAAGTCTTTAACAATTGGTACCTCATTCAAATTCAACTTATCAGTAGGTTGATTGATCAAATAAGCTAGGTAAGCTTCACAACCTTTATTCAACAACTTAGGAGCCTTGATTGATGATAAAAGAGGTATTCGGGCAACTCTACAGTTCCCAACAATCTCCAGTACCGGTAGGTCCGGAATCTGAAGATAAACAATCTTTGTTCTACAATCCAACTGAGCATAGTATTTCCCCAACCAATCCATTCCCAAAATGATTTCAAAGTCACGGAAGGGTAGTATAATTAAATCAGCAGGAAATTTACGGTTCTCAATGCATATATCACAAGATTTGCAAATAGACTCAGTAACAAATTTTGCACCCAAAGGCGTACTAACTTCAACTTCATGCGGCAGTTTATCAATGCAAACATTCACAGATCGTGCACATGCAGGAGTTATAAACGAATGTGTAGCTCTGGGATCAATCAAAACTTTAACTGGCTGAGTATTGAGAAGAAAGGTACCTTCCACTATTGCTGTAGTGTCAGGTAGCTCCTCTGCATGTAGTGCAAAGATCCTAGCCTGTACCCGCTGTGTTGGACCTACACCTGCAGCCCTATTTTGCACACTTGGCCTCCAGTACGGCCCTGAACATTCTTATACTTAGGGCAATCTTTCACCCTATGATAATCGCTCCCACAACCTGTGCATTTACCACTCTTCCTCCAACAATTAGCCTCAATGTGCCCCGATCGATTACAAAAGTTACACTGCTGATTTTGTCTTACAACAATGTTTCCCGTAGTTGCGGGGGCTCTGGCAGTGGTAGGAACTGTATCTCCCTGCTAGGGTCTAGTCACAGCTGGTCTCCCTTGAATTTGATGTTGCGGCTGATACGGACGTTGCTGAGGAACCTGCGCAGAAGTCTGATACTGCCTCGGCTGACTCTGGCTGCTCTGGCCCAAGTACTGTTTCTTACTCGGCTGGCTACTCTCAGCTATCATCTCAGCCTTCCGTTTCTCAAACTTCGAGGCTGCTTGGAAAGCCTCGGGAAAAGTAGTATAAGTCTGCCCAGTCAAGTGTAGCTGTATATCCATTCTCAGCCCACGAACAAACCTATGAATCATCCTCCTAGCTGGCCGCACCAGCTCAGGTATATACCTCGACAGGCTGACAAACCTAGCCTCATACTGTGCAACAGTCATGTTTCCCTGCTTCAGGGCCACAAATTCATCTTCCCGCCTTTCCATAGCCATCTCGGGAATATACTTGTCTCGAAAATCACTCACAAAATCATCCCACAAATGCGGTACATCCTCACAGTCCCACCTCATCCTGACAGTGTTCCACCACTGTTCTGTGTCGCCCTCAAACAGGAATGCCGCACAGTCTATTCTTGCCTCATCAGTGTACCTCAAAGCAGCGAACATTTTCTCAACACGGTTAATCCATCTCTTGGCTGCCTCGTCATCCGGCTCTCCAAAGAACTTACCCGGCTCATGCCTCAGGAATTTCTCCAACTGATTATTCTCAGCCCTATGCCTCTGTCCACCAGGATTAGCTTGATTTCCCTAGGGATTATTATTCTTGTCCTTCCTCTGCTCATGTAGTACCTGAGTAATCCGGTCAACTGCAGTGGTCATAGTAGCCATAAACTGCTCAGGCAACGGTTGCTGACCCTGTTCTCCTGCCTCTTCATCTGCCCCTTGACCTTGAATACCACGACGTGGCGGCATAGTAACAACTCACAATAGCTGGCAACATTTAAAAGCAATTTATAGACAGAAATATAGCACATAAGATTAGATAACACTCAAGTCAATAACAACCAAATATCCTATCACACAATTCATATAACACAAGATTGACATGACAACCATTTCACTTGAACACATAAGCACTCTAAGTTCACAAAGTCATGCTATAACATTTTCTTTTCACTTAACAATCATACAATAACACTTTAGCATTTTAGACCTTTACCCCACAGACCAAGAAACATATCCCGGCACATGCAATACTATCATGCTCTGATACCAACTAAAGATGTCACGCCCCGACTCGACCCCGCAAAAGGCCAAGCCCGAACCCGACACACGGACGGAGTCTCCTCTATACCGTGGACGATCCGAAAACCCTACTTTCAATATAATACTTGCGAAAGCCATAATAAACATTGGAAACAAGCCAACTTTCTTTTAAACATACATCTTCTCATTAACAACTTTGCAAACCAAAAATGTCATGCATACTACACAAGTATTCGTGCCACTAAACAGTTAACCAATAGTATGCAATTCTTTACTAGTCATAAGAGTATAACTTTACAACTTTACAATCTTTAAACCTTTACAACAAAAGACCATAAAGGCCTCAAAATAGAACTAAATACAAGGCTACAAGCCTCAAAATAAAGCGAAGACCAAGCATTAAACACATCAAGCATGGCTCGCACAAAAGTTTGGCAACCAACCCCCAGCTAAGCAAAGAAGTGCTATCAAGGAAACACCTCCACTTGCTCCTCCTCCTCAATTACCTTAATAGGGTCTGCTTCAACTACTCCTGTAAAATATAGTATATAAAGGAATGAGCAAAAACTATTGCTCAGCGAGGGTTATTGGTCTCAAGGACGGAGATGAGAGGAGAATGCAATGCAAATAGTCAAGCAATTCATTCAATTATCATATAGAGATACAAACAAGGCCAACAATCAACAAGACAAGCATTAAACCTATAAACACTCATTCAAAGGATACGATTCACTTTCCACGAGCAACTTTCAATCACGAATTCGATGATGATGCGCCGGCCCAAACCACCTTATAACTTCAGTTTGGAATACCCCGGACGTATCCATCAATTCTGCGACCCAAATCTCCCTGGGAGGCAACCCAAGCGAGAAAGGGAATAGGACACGGAGCTAGGGCAACCAACACTGGCAACCCGAGGCTACCCAGAGAGGCCCATCACACCGCCCCTGACTCTATGAATGCAATACAATATACAATGCAACAATCTAGCAATCGAGCAATAAAGCCACACGTGGGAGAATAACAAAGTAGGTTACTCTCGCACGCAATAGCGACAATTGATAAGCATTTCAATCAAAATCATCTCCAACAAGCATAATAAGCATTAACAAGCATTAACAAGCATTCTACAAGCAAAATCCCATGAAAACCAACAAAAACACAAAAACGACCCCAACTTTCAAAACACTACTACTTTCAACGAGCCACGTGTTTTGGAAACCGACTTCACCAATCCTCCTAGGTCACCATAAGGCACGTCTAAAGACCCCGAAACCCTATTTTACCCTAGAATTCACGCAAAGCCCCGATTTCTCCCTTTGCTCGTTTGAACTACAACTACTCAAACCAAACACCCAACCAATACCATAACCGCACCAAAAGTGCTTCCATGGCCTCCCGAGACAATGTCATCAGGCAAAATGAGAAAATGCTAAACTCAACCTAAACGACCCTGACGTTCACCAATGCATTTTTCTCATTTTTTCCATTACGCAACCTAAACAAACCATGCATTTAGGCATTCTAGCATACCTAGCACCTTTTCACATCAACAGAAAGCATAACAACGCAACTTTATCGAAACGAGGTTTTACTATTCATAGTTTACTATTCAACTAACAATTTGAATTACAATCTCAAGATTTAACTGCAAAAAATGTTAAAAAGCTATAAATACACGTTCTACAATTGTCAAGGAATGTTCTTTAAGCATCAAAACAATTAAAACAACAAACTACTGATAAAACCCAAAAATCAAAAAGTTGATAAACATGATATTTAAATGCGCAAATAATGTGCTTCCCTCACCTTGGACACTCCTAGTCGCTAAGAAAACCTTGCTGGATGCCTCGGTATCAACCCTGCACGAGCTCACGCGAAGATTTGAAGATTGAAGATTTGAAATGTTTTTTTTTTCTTCTCTACAAGTTTCGGCCTGCTTGTTCTGTTTTTTCAGCTTTTTTTTTTGCATTATTTTAAGCTTATAAGGTGACAAGCTTGGTCAATGGTCAAAGCACTTGGTCAACCTAACTTAATTTGGTCAATTTAGCTTATTTTCATGCATTTTAAAGCTAAAATAACTATCACCAAATTAATTCTAGTTAACAACAAGTAAAATATTAAATTTAAGGCACCAAAATACTAATTTCACTATTTGTTGAGGACTAGAAGACACCCTCTAACTATCACTCTCGAAATGAAATGCACCTTGCGACAATAAAGAAGCAACAATTTGATTTCAAAGAACTAAAGAAAATATAATTTTCAAAATAATAAACAAGAAAATTTCACTTTCCGGGCTCAGGCATTACAGCAGTCGAGCAGGCTTGCTGCCCTCGTCATAGAGCTCTCAGAGAGCTTTCCAACAGTATGCTGTGCACCGCGTAACTCGTTACGGATCAAAAGTTATGGGCATCGGAGCGATAGAGACGTGGTCACAAGCCTTACACCCTCGGTTTGCAGGCCCAGCCTCTACGTGAAGCGAAGTTGTCTTGCCCAAGGTGCCGTGGGATTCGGTAATAGAAATGTGGAGGATAAAGTATCTTGGCAACCCTAACTGAGGCAAAAAAAAATGAAAAAGGGAGGGTGCAACACGAGGACTTTCCAGGGGGTCACCAATCCTAGTACTACTCTCGCCCAACCACGCTTAACTTCGGAGTTCTTATGGGATCCAGTGCATTAGTACTGGTATGATAGCACCCATCATGTTGTGGGCACAAATCCTTTATGTGTTGACGGTTCAAAGTCCCAGCCCAGAGAGATGGCCCAATGATCTAAACGACAACCCATCTGCTTCAACAACGCAGCATCCTCGCAAGACGTGATATCAATGCATTGTAGGGCCCTCTAATGTCCTGCGAGTTAGGTTGTCATCCTTTTAACAGCTCACGACGTACGATCCGGGATAAAAAAAATAGAGCAAAAGAAGAAAAGTGGCCCGAAACTGATGCAAATGTTCCATTCTGGGCTCTGAAAATAGTTGCAGCCGGGCAGGCTTGCTGTCCTCATCGTAGAGCTCTCGGAGAGCTTTCCAATGGTATCATGTGCGTCACATAACTCATTACAGATTAAAAGTTATGGGCACTGGAGCGACGGAGACTTAGTCACAAGCCCCACGCCCTCGGTTTGCGGGCCCATCCTCTACGTGAAGTGAAGTTGTCTTGCCCATGGTGCCGTGGGATTCGGTAATAGAATTGTGGTGGATAAAGTATCTTAGCAACCCTAACCGGGGTAAAAAAAATTGAAAAGGGGAGGTGCAACACGAGGACTTCCCAGGGGGTCACCCATCCTAGTGCTACTCCCGTCCGAGCGCGCTTAACTTCGGAGTTCTGATGGGATCCGGTACATTAGCTCTTGTACGATCGCACCCATCATGTTGTGCACACAAATCATTTATGTGTTGACGGTTCACAGTCCCAGCCTAGAGAGATGGCCCATTCAAAAGGCCCAATGGGCTTAACGACAACCCATCAGCTTCAACCACACAGCATCCTCGCAAGACGTGATATCGACGCGTTGTAGGGCCCTCTAATGTCCTACGAATTAGGTTGTCGTCCTTTTAACAGCTCAAGACGTATGATCTGGGACGGAAAAACAGAGCAAAAGAAGAAAAGTGGCCTGAAACTGATGAAAACGTTCGATTTTAGGCTACGAAAATAGGCGTAGCTGAGCAGGCTTGTTGCCCCCGTCGTAGTGCTCTCGGAGAGCTTTCCAACGGTATGCAGTGCTCCGCGTAACTCTTTATGGATTAAAATTTAAGGGCACTAAAGCGACGGAGACCTGGTCACAAACCCCACGACGTCGGTTTGCAGGCCCAGCCTCTATGAGAAGCGAAGTTGTCTTGCCGAAGGTACCGTGGGATTCGGTAATAGAAATGTGGTGGATAAAGTATCTCGGCAACCCTAATGTGGGCAAAAAAAATTGAAACGGTGGGGTGCAACACGAGGACTTCCTAGGGGGTCACCAATCCAAGTACTACTATCGACCAAGCACCCTTATCTTCCGAGTTCTGATGGGATCCGGTGCATTAGTGCTGGTAAGATCGCGCCCGTCATGTTGAGGGCACAAATCGTTTATGTCTTGACGGTTCACAGTCCCAGCCCAGAGAGATGGCCCATTCAAAAGGCCCAACGGGCTTAACGACAACCTATCCATTTCAACAAGGCAGTATCCTCGTAAGACGTGATATCGTCGCATTGTAGGGCCCTGTAATATCCCGCGAGTTAGGTTGTCATCCTTTTAACAGCTCACGACGTACGATCAGGGATAGAAAAACATAGCAAAAGAAGAAAAGTGGCCTGAAACTGATGAAAACGTTCAATTTTGGGCTCCGAAAACAGGCGCAGCCGAGCAGGCTTGTTGCCCTTGTCGTAGAACTCTTGGAGAGCTTTACAACTGTATGCTGTGCTCCGTGTAACTCCTTACGGATTAAAATTTATGGGCACCAAAGCGACGGAAACTTGGTCACAAACCCCACGCCTTCGGTTTGCGGGCCAGCCTCTATATGAAGCGAAGTTGTCTTGCCCAAGGTACCGTGGGATTCGGTAATAGAAATGTGGTGGATAAAGTATCTTGACAACCCTAACCTGGGCAAAAAAAAATTGAAAAGGTGGGGTGCAACACGAGGACTTACCAGGGGATCACCCATCCTAGTACTACTCTCGACCAAGCACGCTTAACTTCGAAGTTCTTATGGGATCCGGTGCATTAGGGCTGGTATGATCGCACTCGTCATGTTGAGGGCACAAATAGTTTATGTGTTGACGGTTCACAGTCCCAGCCCAAAGAGATGGCTTATTCAAAAGGCCCAACGGGCTTAACGATAACCTATCCGCTTCAACAAGGCAGCATCCTCGTAAGACGTGATATCGTCGCGTTGTAGGGCCTTATAATATCCCGCGAGTTAGGTTGTCATCCTTTTAATAGCTCACGACGTACAATACAGGACCAAAAAATAGAGCAAAAGAAGAAAAGTGGCTCGAAACTGATGAAAATGTTCAATTTTAGGCTCCGAAAATAGGCGCAGCCAAGCAGGCTTGCTACCCCTGCCGTAGAGCTCTCGGAGAGCTTTCCAACGGTATGCTGTGCTCCATGTAACTCCTTGCGGATAAAAATTTATGGGAACCAAAGTGACGGAGACCTGGTCACAAGCCCTACGCCCTCGGTTTGCGGGCCTAGCCTCTATGTGAAGCGAAGTTGTCTTGCACAAGGTTTCGTTTAATTCGGTAATAGAAATATGGAGGATAAAGTATCTTGGCAACCCTAACTGGGGCAAAAAAAATTGAAAAGGTGGGGTGCACCACGAGGACTTCCCACGGGGTCACCCATCCTAGTAATACTCTCGCCCAAGCATGCTTAACTTTGGAGTTCTGATGGGATCCGGTGCATTAGTGCTGGTATGATCGTACCCGTCATGTTGTGGGTACAAATCCTTTATGTGTTGACGGTTCACAGTCCCAGCCCCGAGAGATGGCCCATTCAAAAGGCCCAATGGGCTTAATGATAACCCATCCGCTTCAACAACGCAGTATCCTCGCAAGACTTGATATCAACGTATTGTAGGGCCCTCTAATGTCCGGCGAGTTAGGTTGTCGTCCTTTTGACAGATCACGACGTACGATCCGGGATGAAAAAACAGAGCAAAAAAAAATGGCCCGAAACTGATGAAAACATTGGATTTTGGGCTCAAAAAATGGGCGCAATAGAGCAGGCTTGCGGTCCCCGTCGTAGAGCTATCGGAGAGCTTTCCAACGGTATGCTGTGCGCCGCATAACTCTTCCCGGATCAAAAGTTATGGGCACTGAAGTGACGGTGACCTGGTCACAAGCCTTACGCCCTCGGTTTACGGGCCCAGCTTCTATGTGAAGCGAAGTTGTCTTGTGCAGTGGGATTTGGTAATAGAAATGTGGTGGATAAAGTATCTTGGCAACCCTAACCGTGGCAAAAAAAATTGAAAAAGGGGGTGCAACACGAGGACTTCCTAGGGGGTCACCCATCCTAGAACTACTGTCGCCCAAGCATGCTTAACTTCGGATTTCTTATGGGATCCGGTGCATTAGTGCTGGTATGATCGCACCCGCCATGTTGAGGGCACAAATCCTTTATGTGTTGACGGTTCACAGTCCCAGCCTAGAGAGATGTTCCATTCAAAAGGCCCAACGGGCTTAACGACAACCTATCCGCTTCAACAACGCAGTATCCTCATAAGACTTGATATCGACGCATTGTAGGGCCCTGTATTATCCCACGAGTTAGGTAGTCATCCTTTTAACGGCTCAAGACGTACAATCCGGGACAGCCAAGCAGGCTTGCTACCCCCATAGTAGAGCTCTCGAAGAGCTTTCCAACGGTATGCTGTGCGCCGCGTAATTCCTTACAGATTAAAAGTTATGGGCACTGGAGTGACGGAGACCTGGTCACAAGCCCCACGCCCTCGGTTTGCAGTGCCAGCCACTACGTGAAGCGAAGTTGTCTTACCCAAGGTGCCATGGAATTCGGTAATAGAAATGTGGTGGATAAAGTATCTTGGCGACCCTAACCGGGGCAAAAAAAATTGAAATGGTGGGGTACAACACGAGGACTTCCTGTGGGTCACTCGTCCTAGTACTACTCTCATTCAAGCACGCTTAACATCGGAGTTCTGATAGGATCCGGTGATCGCACCCGTCATGTTGTGGGCACAAATCATTTATGTGTTGACGGTTCACAGTCCCAGCCCAGAGAGATGGCTCATTCAAAAGGCCCAATGGGCTTAATGACAATCCATCCGCTTCAACAACGCAACATGCTCGCAGGACATGATATCGACGCATTGTAGGGCCCTCTAATGTCCAGCGAGTTAGGTTGTCGTCCTTTTGACAGGTCACAACATACGATCCGGGACGGAAAAACAGAGCAAAAGAAGAAAAGTGGCCCTAAACTGATGAAAATGTTCAATTTTGGGCTCCAAAAATGGACGCAGCTGAGCATGATTGTTGCCCCCGTCGTAGAGCTCCCGGAGAGCTTTCCAACGGTATGTTGTGCACCGCATAACTCCTTACGGATCAAAAGTTATGGGCACCGAAGCGAAGGAGACCTGGTCCCAAGCCCCACACCCTCGGTTTGCGGGCCCAGCCTTTACGTGATGTGAAGGTGTGTTGCCTAAGGTACTGTGGGATTCGGTAGTAGAAATTTGGTGGATAAAGTATCTTGGCAACCCTAACCGGGGCAAAAAAATTGAAAATGGGGGTGCAACACAAGGACTTCCCAGGGGGTCACCCATCCTAGTACTACTCTCGCCCAAGCATGCTTAACTTCGGAGTTCTGATGGGATCCGTTGCATTAGTGCTGGTAAGATCGTACCCGTCATGTTGTGGAACAAATCCTTTATGTGTTGACGGTTCACAATCCCAACCCAGAGAAATGGCCCATTCAAAAGGCCCAATTGGCTTAACAATAACCCATCTGCTTCAACAACATAGCATCCTCGCAAGACGTGATATCAACGCGTTGTAAGGCCCTCTAATGTCCGGCAAGTTAGGTTGTCCTCCCTTTGACAACTCACAACGTACGATCTGGGATGAAAAAATAGTACAAAAAGAGAAAAGAGGCCCGAAATTGATAAAAACGTTAGATTTTGGGCTCCAAAAATGGGCGTAGCCAGGTAGGCTCGATGCCTTGGTTTTCGTGCTCTCGGAGAGCTTTCCAACGGTATGTTGTGCGTCGCGTAACTCCTTACGGATCAAAAGTTATGGGCACCGGAGCGTCGGAGACCTGGTTACAAGCCCTACAACCTCAGTTTGCAGGCCCAGCTTCTATGTCAAGCGAAGTTGTCTTGCCCAAGCTACCGTGGGATTCGGTAATAGAAATGTGGTGGATAAGGTATCTTGGCAACCCTAACCGGGGCAAAAAAAAATTAAAAAAGGGTGTGCAACACGAGGACTTCCCAAGGGGTCACCCATCCTAGTACTACTCTCGCCCAAGCACGCTTAACATCGGAGTTCTGATGGGATCCGGTGCATTAGTGCTGGTATGATCGCACCCGCCATATTGAGGGCACAAATCCTTTATGTGTTGACGGTTCACAATCCCAGTCCAGAGAAATGTTCAATTCAAAAGGCCCAATGGGCTTAATGAAAACCTATCCGCTTCAACAACGCAGTATCCTCGTAAGACGTGATATCGACACATTGTAGGGCCCTGTAATATCCTGCGAGTTATGTAGTCATCCTTTTAACAGCTCACGACGTACGATCCGGGATGAAAAAATTGAGCAAAAGAAGAAAAGTGGCCCAAAAATGATGAAAACATTCGATTTTGGGGTCTGAAAACAGAGGTAGCCTAGTAGGCTTGCTGCCCCCATCGTAGAGCTCTTGGAGAGCTTTCCAATAGTATATTGTGCGTTGCGTAACTCCTTATAGATTAAAAGTTATGGGAACGGGAGCAACAGACACCTGGTCACAAGCCCCATGCCCTCGGTTTGCGGGCCAGCCTCTACATGAAGCGAATTTGTCTTGCACAAGGTGTTGTGGGATTCGGTAATAGAAATGTGGTGGATAAAGTATCTTGGCGACCCTAACCGGGGCAAAAAAAATTGAAATGGAGGGGTGCAACACGAGGACTTCCAGGGGGTCTCCCATCCTAGTACTACTCTCGTCCAAGCACGCTTAACATCGGAGTTCTGATGGGATTCGGTGCATTAGTGCTGGTATGATTGCACCCGTCATGTTGTGGGCACAAATCATTTATGCGTTGACGGTTCACAGTCTCAGCCTAGAGAGATGGCTCATTCAAAAGGCCCAATGGGCTTAACGACAACCCATCCGCTTCAACAACGCAGCATCCTCGCAAGACGTAATATCGACGCATTATTGGGCCCTCTAATGTCCGGCGAGTTAGGTTGTCGTCCTTTTAACAGCTCACGACATACGATCCGGGATGGAAAAATAGAGCAAAAGAAGAAAAGTTGCCCGAAACTGATGAAAACGTTCAATTTTGGGCTCTAAAAATGGACGTAGCCAAGCAGGCTTGATGCCCTCATCGTAGAGCTCTCGGTGAGCTTTCCAACGGTATGTTGTGCGTTGTGTAACTCCTTACGGATCAAAAGTTATGGGCACCGGAACGATGGAGACTTGGTCACAAGCCCTACGCCCTCGGTTTGCGGGCCCAACCTCTACGTGAAGCGTAGTTGTCTTGCCCAAGGTGCAGTGGGATTCAGTAATAGAAATTTGGTGGATAAAGTATCTTGGCAACCCTAATCGGGGCAAAAAAAATTGAAAAGGGGGGTGCAACACAAGGACTTCCCATGGGGTCACCAATCCAAGTACTACTCTCACCCAAGCACGCTTAACTTCGGAGTTCTGATGGGATTTGGTGCATTAGTGCTGGTACGATCACACTCGTCATGTTGAGGGCACAAATCCTTTATGTGTTGGCGGTTCACAGTCCCAGTCGAGAGATATGGCCCATTCAAAAGGCCCAATGGGCTTAACGACAACCCATCTGCTTCAACAACGCAGTATCCTCGTAAGACGTGATATCAACGCATTGTTGGGTCCTGTAATATCATGTGAGTTAGGCTGTCGTCCTTTTAATAGCTCACGACGTACGGTCCGGGATGGAAAAACATAGAAAAAGAAGAAAAGTGGCCCGAAACTGATGAAAACGTTCAATTTTGGGCTCCGAAAATAGGCGCAACTGAGCTAGCTTGCTTCCCCCGTCATAGAGATCTTGGAGATCTTTCCAACGGTATGCTGTGCACCGCGTAACTCCTTACGGATTAAAATTTATGGGCACCAAAGCGACAGAGACCTGGTCACAAACTCCACGCCCTCAGTTTGCGGCACCAGCCTCTATGTGAAGTGAAGTTGTCTTGCCCAAGGTACCGTGGGATTCGGTAATAGAAATATGGTGGATAAAGTATCTTGGCAACCCTAACCTGGGCAAAAAAAATTGAAATGTGGGGTGCAACACGAGGACTTCCCAGGGGGTTACCCATCCTAGTACTACTCTCGACCAACCATGCTTAACTTCGGAGTTCTGATGGGATCCGGTGCATTAGTGCTGGTATGATCGCACCCGTCATGTTGTGGGCACAAATCTTTTATGTGTTGACGGTTCACAGTCCTAGCCCAGAGAGATGGCCCATTCAAAAGGCTCAACGGGCTTAACGACAACCCATCTGCTTCAACAAGGTAGCATCCTCGTAAGATGAGATATCGACGCATTGTAGGGCTCTATAATATCCCGCGAGTTAGGTTGTCATCCTTTTAACAACTCACGACGTACGATACGGGATGAAAAAACAGAGCAAAAGAAGAAAAATGGCCCGAAACTGATGAAAATGTTCAATTTTAGGTTCCCAAAACAGGCGCAGCCAAGCAGGCTTGTTGCCCCCGTCGTAGAACTCTCGGAGAGCTTTCCAACGGTATGCTGTGCTCCACGTAACTCCTTACGGATTGAAATTTATGGGCACCAAACCGACAGAGACATGGTCACAAGCCCCATACCCTCGGTTTGAGGGTCTAGCCTCTACGTGAAGCGAAGTTGTCTTGCCCAAGGTGCCGTTGGATTCGGTAATAGAAATGTGGAGGATAAAGTATCTTGGCAACCCTAACCGGGGCAAAAAAAATTGAAAAGGTGGGGTGCAACAAGAGGACTTCCCATGGGTCACCCATCCTAGTACTACTCTTGCCCAAGCATGCTTAACTTCGGAGGTCTGATGGGATTTGGTGCATTAATGCTGGTATAATCGTACCCGTCATGTTGTGGGTACAAATCCTATATGTGTTGACGGTTCACAGTCCCAGCCTAGAGAGATGGCCTATTCAAAAGGCCCAATGGGCTTAACAATAACCCATCCACTTCAACAACGCAACATCCTAGCCAGACGTGATATCAACGCATTGTAGGGCCCTCTAATGTCCGGCGAGTTAGGTTGTCGTCCTTTTGACAGATCATGACGTACGATCTGGGATGAAAAAATAGAGCAAAAAAAAAGGCCCAAAATAGATGAAAATGTTCGATTTTGGGCTCCAAAAATGGGTGCAGCCGAACAGGCTTGCTGCCCCCGTTGTAGAGCTCTCGGAGAGCTTTCCAACGGTATGCCGTGCACTGCGTAACTCCTTACGGATCAAAAGTTATGGGCACCGAAACAACAGAGACCTGGTCACAAGCCCTACGCCCTCGGTTTACGGGCCCAGCTTCTATGTGAAGCGAAGTTGTCTTGCCCAAGGTGCCGTGGGATTCGGTAATAGAAATGTGGTGGATAAAGTATCTTGGCAACCCTAACCGTGGCAAAACAAATTGAAAAAGAGGGTGCAACACGTGGACTTCCCAGGGGGTCACCCATCTTAGTACTACTCTCGCCCAAGCACGCTTAACTTCGGAGTTCTGATGGGATCCGGTGCATTAGTACTGTTATGATCGCACCCGCCATGTTGAGGCACAAATCTTTTATGTGTTGACAGTTCATAGTCCCAACCTAGAGAGATATTCCATTCAAAAGGTCCAACGGGCTTAACGACAACCCATCCTCTTCAACAACTCAGTATCCTCATAAGACATGATATCAATGCATTGTAGGGTCATGTAATATCCCTCGAGTTAGGTAGTCGTCCTTTTAACAGCTCACGACGTACGATCTGAGACGAAAAAATAGAGCAAAAGAAGAAAAGTGGCCCGAAACTGATGAAAACATTCAATTTTGGGGTCCGAAATAGGCACAGGTGAGCAGGCTTGCTACCCCCATCATAGAGCTCTCGGAGAGCTTTCCAATGGTATGCTGTGCGCCGCTTAACTCCTTACAGATTAAAAGTTATGGGCATTAGAGTTACGGAGACCTGGTTATAAACCCCACGCCCTCGGTTTGCGGGGCCAGCCTCTACGTGAAGCGAAGTTGTTTTGCCCAAGGTACCATAGGATTCGGTAATAAAAATGTGGTGGATAAAGTATCTTGGCGACCCTAACCGGGGCAAAATAAATTGAAATGGCGGGGGATGCAACACGAGGACTTCCAGGGGGTCACCCGTCCTAGTACTACTCTCGTCCAAGCATGCTTAACATCGTAGTTCTGATGGGATCCGGTGCATTAATGCTGGTATGATCGCACCCGTCATGTCGTGGGCACAAATCAATTATGTATTGACGGTTCACAGTCCCAGCCCAGAGAGATGGCCCATTCAAAAGGCCCAATGGGCTTAACGATAACCCATCCGCTTTAACAATGTAGCATTGTCGCAAGACGTGATATCAACGCGTTGTAGGGCCCTCTAATGTCCGGTGAGTTAGATTGTCGTCCTTTTGATAGCTCACGGCGTATGATCCGGGATGAAAACATAGTGCAAAAAAAGAAAAGTGGGCCGAAACTGATGAAAATATTTGATTTTGGGCTCCAAAAATAGGCGCAGCAGAGCAGGCTGGCTACCTCCAGCGTAGAGCTCTTGGAGAACTTTCCAACGGTATGCTGTGCACCGCGTAACTCATTACAGATCAAAAGTTATGGGCACCGGAGCTACGGAGACCTGGTCACAAGTCCTATGCCCTCGGTTTGTCGGCCCAGCTTCTATATGAAGTGAAGTTGTCTTGCTCAAGGCTCTGTGGGATTCTGTAATATAAATGTGGTGGATAAAGTATCTTGGCAACCCTAACCGGGGCAAAAAAAATTGAAAAAGGGGGTACAACACAAGGACTTCCCAAGGGGTCACCCATCCTAGTACTACTCTCGCCCAAGCATGCTTAACTTCGGAGTTCTGATGGGATCCAGTGCATTAGTGCTGGTATGATCGCACCAGCCATGTTGAGGGCACAAATCCTTTATGTGTTGACGGTTCACAGTCCCAGTCTAGAGAGATGTTCCATTCAAAAGGCCCAACGGGCTTAACGACAACCCATCCGCTTCAACAACGCAGTATCCTCGTAAGACGTGATATCGACGCATTGTAGGGCCCTGTAATATCCCGCGAGTTAAGTAGTCATCCTTTTAACAGCTCACGACATACGATCCGGGATAGAAAAACAGAGCAAAAGAAGAAAAGTGGCCCAAAATTGATGAATACATTCGATTTTGGGGTCCAAAAATATGCACAGCCGAGTAGGCTTGCTACCCTCATCGTAGAGCTCTCGGAGAGCTTTCCAAAGGTATACTGTGCGCCGCGTAACTCCTTACAGATTAAAAGTTATGGGCACTGGAGCGATGGACACCTGGTCACAAGCCCCACGCCCTCGGTGTGATACCCCGAACCCGATATGCATTTAATGGCATTTAAATACATCTAATTAAGTGTCATCTTAAATGTTAGCATTGAATTTCGTGTTTATTTTAGTTAAACATTTATTTCTAGCATTATTTTCATATTTCTTTTAGAAGTAATTAAATAATACTTGAGTTAATTATTTTAACGGAGTATCAACTACTTTTCAATTTTATGTTACTTGGTTTTATTTTCTTGCACCTTAATGCTCGGTTTTCAATTAAATGAAAAGTAGCTCCGAGCCGGAGTAAATTTTGAACTATGTTGCTTTTCAAAAATTATATTTTTCTTATATTCCATAATATTTAGGTGTTATTCGTTCTTCTTCGTTTTGTGCATAACATATCGAGAGCGATAGTTAGGAAAAAATTTCTAGTACTCAGCAAATAGTGAAAACTAGTATTTAGTGTTTTAATTCTAGTGTTTTAGTTGTTGTTGACTAGAATTATAATTATATTAGTTGTTTTAGCCTTAAAATACATGAAATAAGCTTAATTGACCAATTTTTAATTAGTTTGACCAAGGATTTGACCAATTGACTTGTTGTCATCTTTTAAAATAGCATATAATAGCAAAATAAACAAACAAAAGCTGAAAAATAATGGGTGAAGGCCGAAACTTTGAGGAGAGAAAAAAAAAACATTTTCAACTTTCAAATCTTCAAATCTTCGCGAGAGCTTGCACGGGATTGTTTTCGAGGCTTCCAACGTGGTTTTCCTAGCGTCTAGTAGCGTCTAAGGTGAGGGTTTCATCGTTATTTGTGCATTTGAAATAATTATGTCTAAACTTTAATTTTTGTGATTTAGCCGTAGGTTGTTATTTTATCCGTTTTGTTGCTTAAAGAATGTTCCTTGATGATTGTAGAACATGCATTTGTAGTTTTTTTAGCATTTTCTATGGTTAAATATAGCAATTGCAATTTAATTTGATAATGGAATAGTAAAATATGAATAGTAAACCCCCGTTTCGTAAAAGTTGCTCTGTTTTGTGATCTATTGATGTAGGAAGGTGCTAGATATTCTAGAATGCTTAAATGTATGATTTATTTGGGTTGTGTAATATAAAAACGGAGAAAAATGGCTTGGTACATGTTGGGGTTGTTCCGATCGAGTTTGGCATTTTATCGTTTTGCGTGAAGGCATTGTCGTAGTATGCCATGGAAGCACTTTTGGTGCAGTTATGACATTGGTTGGGTGATCGGTTGAGGTAGCTATAGTTCAAATGAGCAAAGGGGAAAATCGGGGCTTTGTGGGAATTCTAGGGTAAAGTAGGGTTTCGTGGTCTTTTGACGTGCCTTATGGTGTCCTAGGAGGAGTGGTGAAGTCGGTTTCCAAAACTCGTAGCTCGTTTGAAAGTAGTAGCATTGAGAAAGTTGGGGTCATTTTGTGTTTTAGTTGATTTTTATAATGCTTGCTTATATAATGTTTATTGTGGATTATTATGCTCGTTATACTTGATTATGATTGAATTGTATATCAATTGTTGATAATGCTTGTTAGTGTTGTTCTTGTTATTTTATTGATTGTAAATGCTTATTGTATCGCATGTTGTTACTAACCTGCACTTCAATGCCTTGCTCGATTATCGTTATATTCTTCGTATTGCATTGTATTGTGTCAGGCGTGTGAGTGACGGGCCTCTCTGGGTAGTCTCGGGCTGCCAGGGTTGGTTGCTATAGCTCTGTGTCCTATTCCCGTTCTCGCTTGGGTTGCCGCCCAGGGAGGTTTGGGTCGTAGAATTGACAGAGTATGTCGGGAGTACTCGAAACGGAAGTTATAAGGTGGGTGAGCCGGCGCGTCATCGTTAAAGTCATCGAAGTCATGATCAGTACATTACTCGCTCGAGTGAATCGTAGCCTTCAAAGTGTGGTATAGCTTTGAATGGTTGTGTTAAGGCTTCCTTTAATTGTTTATTGTATTGTTGTTTATATTGAATGCTTTCATATTGATTATATTGTTTAATTGTCTTATTTGTATTGCACGATCTTCCTTATCTCCACCTCGATATCTGTCTCGTCCTCACTGAGTATACGTGTTGAGTATACTCACTCCTCACCACCACATTTCAGAAAATGCCATGTTAGCTGGAAATTTCGTAATTACGTGAAAGTTCGTGCTTGAAAAGTTGTCTTGCGTGCTATGTGGCTTGAGTTGTCAAAGATGCAAAGATGTATGTTTCATGTGTTGTTTGTATTTAATGTGAAAAAGGAATGTAATTTAAGTTTTACTAGGTTATTGAAATGATTTGAAAAGCTAGTTTATGTATTCAGATAGTATAGTTTAACTTCAATGCCTGTTTGTAATGTCCAAAGGAAAAGAGTTAGAATGATATAATAGTCTATTTTATGCAATAAGTTAGTATAGTTTAGTTGCCAAGCATGAATGTACTTGTCAAAGATGAGAAGAGATAGGTTAGCATTTAAACTGTGAATGTATATTTACTTGTGTTCGTTTGTTGAGAACCAAGGCTCGGATGGCCTTGATGTAACGACCCGACTCCCCACGTGGAGCCCACGCGGAGTCTCACCGAGCCGTCACTACCCAGGAATTGTCTACTATTGGCAGTCCCTGGCCCGCAGGCACAGGTCCCTCACGGTTTTGTCATCTCGAGAATCTCTTCTCAAAAGGGCCCTGGGCTAATATAAGAGACTAGCCTTTATATCCAGCTCTCTCACTTCCAAGACTTCCGATGTGGGATTGTGTTACCACATTCCATCCCCCTTAAGAGGCCCCGCGCCCTCGCGCGCACGAGCACAAGGGAAGACTGGCTCTGATACCATTTGTAATGACCCGACTCCCCACGTGGAGCCCACGCAGAGTCTCACCGAGCGGCCACTACCCAGGAATTTTCTGCTATTTGCAGTCCCTGGCCCACAGGCACAGGTCCCTCACGGTTTTGTCCTCTCGAGAATCTCTTCTCAAAAGGGCCCTGGGCTAATATAAGAGACTAACTCTTATATCTAGCTCTCTCACTTCCAAATCTTCCGATGTAGGATTGTGTTACCACATTCCACCCCCTTTAAGAGGCCCCGCGCCCTCGCAATTCTTACCTGGTTAACAAACAACTCCGGATACTGATTCCGAACCTGGTCCTCCCTTTCCCAAGTCGCTTCCTCAAACCCATGATGATTCCATAGAACCTTTACTAACGGAATACTCTTTCTGCGAAGCTCCTGAATTTTCCGATCCACAATTCGAATCGGTTTCTCTTCATAAGTCAACTTCTCCTCAATCTGCAAAGGCTCTGGTTCAAGTACATGTGAAGGGTCTGGATGATACTTCTTTAACATAGACACGTGGAAAACATCGTGCAGTCTCGACAAGCTCGGAGGCAAAGCTAACCGATAAGCCAAAGGACCTACCTTTTCGGTGATCTCATACGAACCCACATACCTGGGACTAAGTTTCCCGCTCTTACCGTGCCGAATCAACCCCTTCCGAGGACAAATTTTAATAAACACCCAATCTCCCAAATCAAACTCAAGATCCCGACGGTGCTTATCCGCATAACTCTTCTGACGACTCTGAGTTGTAAGCATACGTTGGCAAATAAGGTGAACATTATCTACCATCTTAATCATCTCAGGTAACACAGTCGAATCAACTGTTCTCATATATCCAACCTCTTCCCAATACAATGGGGATCTGCATTTACGACCATACAACGCCTCGTAGGGAGCCATACCTATAGTAGATTGATAACTATTATTGTAGGCGAACTTTGCTAAAGGCAAAAACTTCTCCTAATTCTTCCCAAAGTCTAGCACACATGCTCGTAGCATGTCTTCCAAGATCCTGATAGTTCTCTCAGACTGGCCATCAGTTTGTGGATGATATGCAGTACTGAAGCTTAACTTAGTTCCCATGGCCTCTTGAAACTTCTGCCAAAACCGAGATCTGAATCTGGGATCTCTATCTGACACTATACTCTGTGGCACACCATGTAATCTCACAATATTAGCAACATAAAGCTCAGCTAATTTATCAAGGCTATCCTATTTGTTCACGGGAATAAAATGTGTAACTTTAGTCAAGCGGTCCACAACAACCCAAATAGAATCACATCCTTTCGGAGATCTAGGAAGATCGGTCACAAGATCCATTGTTATATGCACCCACTTCCATTGCGGAATCGACAACGGCTGTAGAAGCCCGACTGGCCTCTGATGCTCAACTTTAACCCTCTGACAAGTCAAACATCTGGATACATACCCAGCAATCTCCCTCTTCATATTGTTCCACCAGAAATGTTGTTTCAAATCTCTATACATTTCAGTACTGCTCGAATGAATTGTATACCTCGAATTATGTGCCTCGGACATAATCTCATTCTTCAAAGTCGGATCACCAGGAATACACACCCTGTCCCTAAATCTGAAGATACCATCTCCATGTAATTTAAACTCTGACTCTCCCCCTTTAGCTTTTTCTTGGATCTTCAAGATGTGAGGATCAGTCTTCTGAGCCTCTCTGATCTGTGCTAGTAACCCTAACTGAATCTGCAAACTTGCAAATCGAATCCCTACCTCAGTAGTTTCTAGCTTCCATGAACAAATTTCTTCCAAAGTCTCCCAATCCTTGATAATTAAGCTTGCAACAGTAGCCTTTCGGCTCAAAGCATCAGCAACAACATTTGCCTTACCTGGCATGTAGTTTATAGAACAGTTGTAACCACTCAATAGCTCTAGCCATCTCCGCTGCCTCATATTCAGATCCTTATGTGAAAACAAATACTTGAGACTCTTGTGGTCAGTAAATATTTCAAATATGCAACCCCACAAGTAATGACGCCACTTCTTCAAAGCAAACACAACCGCAGCTAACTCAAGATCATGTGTAGGGTAATTGACTTCATATGGTTTCAACTTCCTAGAAGCATAGGCAATCACCTTATCATTCTGCATTAAAACACAGCCCAAACCTTCTTTAGATGCATCACTGTAGACAACGAAGTTCTCCGTACCCTCAGGTAAAGCTAGTATAGGAGCTGTAGTTAGTCTCTTCTTCAATTCTTGGAAATTGGATTCACATTTGGCATCCCAGTTGTAAGCAACTTTCTTACGAGTCAACTGGCTTAAAGGTCCAGAAATCTTGGAAAAGTCTTTAACAAACCTCCGGTAGTAACCTGCCAACCCAAGAAAACTCCGAAGCTCTGACACCGTCTCAGGTCTCTTCCAAGATGAAACAACTTCAATCTTAGCTGGGTCTACTGAAATTCCTTGATCTGAAATGATATGGCCTAGAAAAGATATCTGATTCAACCAGAATTCACACTTGCTGCATTTAGCAAAAAGCTTGTTTTCCTGCAAAGTCTGTAGCACAATCCTCAAGTGTTGTTCATGTTCAGCCTCATTCTTCGAGTACACTAAAATGTCGTCAATAAAGATCACGACAAACTGATCAATGTAAGGTCGGAAAACTCTCTGCATCAAGTCCATGAATGTGGCTGGTGCGTTCGTCAATCCAAACGGCAACACAACAAATTCATAGTGGCCATATCTAGTCCTGAATGCCGTCTTTGGTATATCGTCACTCCGAATCCTAAGTTGATAGTAACCCTGCCTCAAATCAAATTTGGAGTAAACACTCGCACCTTGCAACTGGTCAAACAATTCTTCAATCAACGGCAAGGGGTATTTGTTCTTAATCGTGACTTGATTAAGTCCCCTATAATCAATGCATAACCGTAGCGTGCCGTCTTTCTTTCTCACAAACAACACAGGCACACCCCACGGCGAAGAACTAGGTTGTATAAACCCTTTCTCAAGCAAATTCTGAAGCTGAATTTTTAATTCCTGAAGTTCAGCCGATGCCATTCTATAAGGACTTCTAGAAATTGGCGCAGTGCCTGGCACAAGATCAATCACGAACTCAATCTCCCTATCCGGTGGTAAGCCCGGTAATTCCTCGGGAAATACACCAGGGAAGTCTCTAACAATCGGAACCTCATTCAAATTCAACTTATCAGTAGGTTGATTGATCAAATAAGCTAAGTAAGCTTTACAACCCTTATTCAACAACTTAGAAGTCTTGATCGATGATAAAAGAGGAATTCGGGCAGCCCTCCAATTCCCAACAATCTCCAGTACCGGTAGGTCAGGAACCTGAAGATAAACAATCTTTGTTTTACAATCCAACTGAGCATAGTACTTCCCCAACCAGTCCATTCCCAAAATGATTTCAAAGTCACGGAATGGCAGTATAATTAAATCAGCAGGAAATTTACAGTTCTCAATACATATATCACAAGATTTGGAAATAGACTCAGTAACAAATTTTCCACCCAAAGGCGTACTAACTTCAACTTCATGCAGCAGTTTATCAATGCAAACATTCACAGATCGTGCACATGCAGGAGTTATAAATGAATGTGTAGCTCCGAGATCAATCAAAACTTTAACTGGCTGAGTATTGAGAAGAAAGGTACCTTCCACTATAGCTGTAGTATCGGGCAGCTCCTCCGCATCTAGCGCAAAGACCCTAGCCTGTACCCTTTGTGATGGACCTACACCTGCAGCCGTATTCTGCACACCTTGGCCTCCAGTACGGCGCTGAACATTCCTATACTTAGGGCAATCTCTCACCCTATGATCATCGCTCCCACAACCTGTGCATTTACCACTCTTCCTCCAGCAATTAGCCTCAATATGCCCCAATCGATTACAAAAGTTACACTGCTGATTTTGCCTTACAACAGTGTTTCCCGTAGGTGCTGGGGCTCTGGTAGTAGTAGGAACTGTACCTCCCTGCTGGGGTCTAGTCACAGCTGGCCTATCCTGAATCTGCTGCTGTTGCTGATACGGACGTTGCTGAGGAACCTGCGCAGAAGTCTGATACTGCCTCGGCTGACTCTTGCTGCTCTGGCCCAAATACTGCTTCTTACTCGGCTGACTGCTCTCAGCTAACATCTCAGCCTTCCGTTTCTCAAACTTCGAGGCAGCCTGGAATGCCTCGGGAAAAGTAGTATAGGTCTGCCCAGTCAAATGTAGCTGTATGTCCATTCTCAGCCCACGAACAAACCTATGAATCATCCTCCTAGCTGGCCGTACCAGCTCGGGCATATACCTCGACAGGCTGACAAACCTAGCCTCATACTGTGCAATAGTCATATTTCCCTACTTCAGGGCTTTTCAATTTTTTTCCTCCGGTTAGGGTTGCCAAGATACTTTATCCACCAGATTTCTATTATCGAAGCCCACGGCACCTTGGGCAAGATAACTTCGCTTCACGTGGAGGATGGGCCTGCAAACCGAGGGCGTAGGGCTTGTGACCAGGTCTCCATCGCTCCGGTGCCCATAACTTTTGATGCGTAAGGAGTTACGCGGCGCACAGCATACCGTTGGAAAGTTCTCCGAGAGCTCTACGACGGGGGCAACCAGATTGCTCGCTTTGCCCTCTTTTGGAGCCCAAAATCGAACGTTTTCATCAGTTTCATGCGACTTTTCGTTTTTAGCTCTGTTTTTCCGTCCCAGATCGTACGTCGTGTGCTGTTAAAAGGATGACAACCTTACTCGCGGGACATTAGAGGGCCCTACAACGCGTCGATATCTCGTCTTGCGAGGATGCTTGGTTGTTAAAGCGGATGGGTTGTTGTTAACCCCATTGGGCCTTCTGAATGGGCCATCTCACTTGGCTGGGACTGTGAACCGCTAACACATAAAGGAATTATGCCCTCAACATGACGGGTGCGATCATACCAGCACTAATGCACCGGATCCCATCAGAACTCCGAAGTTAAGAGTGCTTGGGCGAGAGTAGCTCGAAAGTCCTTGTGTTGCACCCCCCTTTTCAATTTTTTTTCCTCCGGTTAGGGTTGCCAAGATACTTTATCCACCACATTTCTATTATCGAATCCCACGGCACCTTGGGCAAGACAACTTCGCTTCACGTAGAGGCTAGGCCAGCAAACCGAGGGCGTAGGGCTTGTGACCAGGTCACTGTCACTCCGGTGCCCAAAACTTTTTATCCATAAGGAGTTACGCGGCGCACAGCATACCGTTGGAAAGCACTTCGAGAACTCTACGACGGGGGCAGCTAGCTTGCTTGCTGTGCCCTTTTTGGAGCCCAAAATCGAACGTTTTCATCAGTTTCGGGCCACTTTTTTTATTTTGCTCTGTTTTTCCATCCCGTATCATACGTCGTGAGCTGTTAAAAGGACGACAACCTTACTCGGGAGACATTAGAGGGCCCTACAACTCGTCGATATCTCTAGGCTGGGACTATGGACCATTAACACATAAAGGAATTGGGCCATCAACATGACGGGTGCGATCATACCAGCACTAATACACCGGATCCCATTAGAACTCCGAAGTTAAGCGCGCTTGGGCGAGAGTAGTACTAGGATGGGTGACCCCCAGGGAAGTCCTCATGTTGCACCCCCCTTTTCAATTTTTTTTGCTCCAGTTAAGGTTGCCAAGATACTTTATCCACCACATTTCTATTATCGAATCCCACGGCACATTGGGCAAGACAACTTCGCTTCACGAGGAGGCTGGGCAAGCAAACCGAGGGCGTAGGGCTTGTGACCAGGTGTCCTTCACTCCGGTGCCCATAACTTTTGATCCGTAAGGAGTTATGCGGAGCACAGCATACCGTTGGAAAGCTCTTTGAGAGCACTACGACGGGGGCAGCCAGTTTGCTTGTTGTGCCTTTTTTGCAGCCCAAAATCGAATGTTTTCATCAGTTTCTGGTAACTTTTCTTTTTTAGCTCTGTTTTTCCGTCCAGGATCGTACGTCGTGAGCAGTTAAAAGCACGACAATGTTACTCGCGGGACATTAGAGGGCCCTACAACGCGTCAATATCTCATCCTGCGAGGATGCTGGGTTGTTGAAGCGGATGGGTTGTCGTTAAGCCCATTGGGCCTTCTGAATGGGCCATCTCTCTAGGCTGCGACTGTGAACCGTTAACACATAAAGGAATTGTGCCCTCAACATCACGGGTGCGATCATACCAGCACTAATGCACCGGATCCCCTCTGAACTCCGAAGTTAAGCGTGCTTGGGCGAGAGTAGTACTAGGATGAGTGACCCCCTGGGAAGTCCTCGGGTTGCACACCCCTTTTCAATTTTTTTTCCTCTGGTTATGGTTGCAGAGATACTTTATCCACCACATTTCTATTATCGAATCCCACTGCACCATGGGCAAGACAACTTCGCTTCACGTGGTGGCTGGGCCCGCAAACCGAGGGCGTAGGGCTTGTGACCAGGTCTCCGTCGCTCCAGTGCCCATAACTTTTTATCCGTAAGGAGTTACGCGGCACACATCATACCGTTGGAAAGCACTTCGAGAGCTTTACGACGGGGGCAGCTAGCTTGCTCGCTATGCCCTTTTTGGAGCCCAAAATTGAACTTTTTCATCAGTTTCGGTCCACTTTTCGGATTTAGCCCTGTTTTTCCATCCCGGTTCGTAGGTCTTGAGCTTTTAAAAGGACGACAACCTTAGTCGCGGGACATTAGAGGGCCCTACAACGCGTCGATATCTCGTCTTGCGAGGATGCTGGGTTGTTGAAGCGGATGGGTTGTCGTTAAGCCCATTGGGCCTTCTGAATGGGCTATCTCTCTAAGCTGGGACTATGAACCGTTAACACATAAAGGAATCGGGTCATCAACATGACGGGTGCGATCATACCAGCACTAATGCTCCGGATCCCATCAGAACTTCGAAGTTAAGCGTGCTTGGGCGAGAGTAGTACTAGGATGGGTGACCCCCTGGGAAGTCCTTGTGTTACACCCCCCTTTTTAAATTTTTTTCCTCCGGTTAGGGTTGCCAAGATATTTCATCCACCACATTTCTATTATCGAATCCCACTGCACCTACGGCAAGACAACTTCGCTACACGTGGAGGCTGGGCCCGCAAACCGAGGGGGTAGGGCTTGTGACAAAGTCTCCGTCGCTTAGGTGCCCATTACTTTTGATCCGTAAGGAGTTACGCGGTGCATAGCATACAGTTGGAAAGCTCTTCGAGAGCTCTACGATGAGGGCAGCAAGCCCGCTCGTTGTGCCTTTTTTGGAGCCCAAAATCGAACGTTTTCATCAGTTTCAGGCCACTTTTCTAGTTTTGCTCTGTTTTTCCATCCCGTATCTTACGTCGTGAGCTGTTAAAAGGACGACAACCCTAGTCGCGGGACATCAGAGGACCCTATAGCGAGACGATATCTCGTCTTGCGAGGATGCTGGGTTGTTGAAGTGGATGGGTTGTCGTTAAGCCCATTGGGCCTTCTGAATGGGCCATCTCTCTAGGCTGGGACTGTGAACCGTTAACACATAAAGGAATTGTACCCTCAACATGACGGGTGCAATCATACCAGCAATAATGCACCGGATTCCATCAAAACTCCGAAGTTAAGCGTGCTTGGGCGAGAGTAGTACTAGGATGGGTGAACCCCGAGGAATTCCTCGTGTTGCACCCCCATTTTCAATTTTTTTTCCTCCTGTTAGGGTTGCTAAGATACTTTATCGAACTCATTTCTATTATCGAATCCCACGGCACCTTGGGCAAGACAACTTCGCTTCACGTGGAGGCTGGGACCACAAACCGAGGGCGTAGGGCTTGTGACCAAGTCTCCGTCGCTCCGGTGCCCATAACTTTTGATCCGTAAGGAGTTACGCGGCGTACAGCATACCGTTGGAAAGCTCTTCGAGAGCTCTACGATGGGGGCAGTGAGCTTACTCACTGTGCCTTTTTTGGAGCCCAAAATCGAACGTTTTCATCTGTTTCGATCCACTTTTCTAATTTTGCTCTGTTTTTCCATCCCGTATCGTACGTCGTGAGCTGTTAAAAGGACGACAACCTTACTCGGGAGACATTAGAGGGCCCTACAACGCGTCGATATCTCGTCTTGCAAGGATGCTGGGTTGTTGAAGCAGATGGGTTGTCGTTAAACCTATTGGGCCTTCTAAATGGGCTATCTCTCTAGGCTGGGACTGTGAACCGTTAACACATAAAGGAATTGGGCCAGCAAATCGACGGGTGAGATCATACCATCACTAATGCACTAGATCCCATAACAACTACGAAGTTAAGCGTGCTTGGGCGAGAGTAGTACAAGGATGGGTGACCCCCTGGGAAGTCCTCGTGTTGCACCCCCCTTTTCAATTTTTTTTGCTCCGGTTAGGGTTGCCAAGATACTTTATCCACCACATTTTTATTATCGAATCCCATGGCACCTTGGGCAAGACAACTTCGCTTCACATGGAGGCTAGGCCAGCAAACCGAGGGCGTAGGGCTTGTGACCAGGTCTCCTTCGCTCCGGTACCCATAACTTTTGATCAGTAAGGAGTTACGCGATGCACAGCATACCGTTGGAAAGATCTCCGAGAGCTCTACGACGTAGGCAGCCAGCTTGCTCGCTTTGTCCTTTTTTGGAGCCCTAAATCGAACGTTTTCATCAGTTTCGGTTCACTGTTATTTTTTAGCTCTGTTTTTCCGTCCCGGATCATACGTCGTGAGCTGTTAAAAGGATGACAACCTTGGTCACGGGGCATTAGAGGGCCCCACAACGCGTCGATATCTTGTCTTGCGAGGATGCTGGGTTGTTGAAGCAGATGGGTTGTCGTTAAACCAATTGGGCCTTCTGAATGGGCTATCTCTCTAGGCTGGGACTGTGAACCGTTAACACATAAAGGAATTGGGCCCCCAACTCGACGGGTGCGATCATACCATCACTAATGCACCAGATCCCATAACAACTACGAAGTTAAGCGTGCTTGGGCGAGAGTAGTACAAGGATGGGTGACCCCCTGGGAAGTCCTCGTGTTCCACCCCCCTTTTCAATTTTTTTTTGCTCCGGTTAGGGTTGCCAAGATACTTTATCCACCACATTTTTATTATCGAATCCCACGGTACCTTGGGCAAGACAACTTCGCTTCACATGGAGGCTAGGCCAGCAAACCGAGGGCGTAGGGCTTGTGACCAGGTCTCCTTCGCTCCGGTACCCATAACTTTTGATCGGTAAGGAGTTACACGATGCACAGCATACCGTTGGAAAGCTCTCCGAGAGCTCTACGACGTGGGCAGCCAGCTTGCTCGCTGTGTCCTTTTTTGGAGCCCTAAATCGAACATTTTCATCAGTTTCAGTTCACTGTTATTTTTTAGCTCTGTTTTTCCGTCCCGGATCGTACGTCGTGAGCTACTAAAAGGACGACAACCTTCCTCATGGGGCATTAGAGGGCCCCACAACGCGTCGATATCTCGTCTTGCGAGGATGCTGGGTTATTGAAGCAGATGGGTTGTCATTAAGCCCATTGGGCCTTCTGAATGGGCCATCTCTCTGGACTGGGACTGTGAACCATTAACACATAAAGGAATTGTGCCCTCAACATGACGGGTGTGATCATACCAGAACTAATGCACCGGATCCCATAAGAACTCTGAAGTTAAGCGTGCTTGGGCGAGAGTAGTACTAGGATGGGTGACCCCCTGGGAAGTCCTCGTGTAGCACCCCTCTTTTCAATTTTTTTTCCTCTGGTTAGGTTTGCCAAGATACTTTATCCACCATATTTCTATTATCGAATCCCACTTCACCTTGGGCAAGACAACTTCGCTTCACGTGGAGGCTGGGCCAGCAAACCGAGGGCGTAGGGCTTGTGACCAGGTCTCCGTCGCTCCGGTGCCCATAACTTTGATCCGTGAGGAGTTACGCGGCGCATAGCATACCGTTGGAAATCTCTATGAGAGATCTACGACGTGGGCAGCCAGCTTGCTCGCTGTGTCCTTTTTTGGAGCCCTAAATTGAACGTTTTCATCAGTTTCGGGTCACTATTCTTTTTTAGCTCTGTTTTTCCGTCCCTGATCGTACGTCGTGAGTTGTTAAAAGGACGACAACCTTGCTCGCAGGGCATTAGAGGGCACCACAACGCGTCGATATCTCATCTTGCGAGGATGCTAGGTTATTGAAGCAGATGGGTTGTCGTTAAGCCCATTGGGCCTTCTGAATAGGCTATCTCTCTAGGCTGGGACTGTGAACCGTTAACACAAAAAGAAGTTGGGCCACCAACTCGACGGGTGCGATCATACCAGTACTAATGCACCGGATCCCATAAGAACTTCAAAGTTAAGCGTGCTTGGCCGAGAGTAGTACTACGATGGGTGAGCCCCTGGGAAGTCCTCGTGTAGCACCGCTC
The DNA here is from genome assembly GCA_037974665.1 of Ehretia macrophylla. NCBI lineage: Eukaryota > Viridiplantae > Streptophyta > Magnoliopsida > Boraginales > Ehretiaceae > Ehretia > Ehretia macrophylla. The sequence goes on from CM075767.1 coordinate 70,304,111, forward strand.
TTTTCAATTTTTTTTCCTCCAGTTAGGTTTGCCAAGATACTTTATCCACCATATTTCTATTATCGAATCCCACTGCACCTTGGGCAAGACAACTTCGCTTCACGTCGCGGTTGGGCCAGCATACCGTTGGAAAGCACTACAAGAGCTCTACGATGTGGGCAGCCAGCTAGCTCGCTGTGCCCTTTTTGCAGCCCAAAATCGAACGTTTTCATCAGTTTCGGGCCACTTTTCTTATTTTGCTCTGTTTTTCCGTCTCGTATCGTACGTCGTGAGCTGTTAAAACGACGACAACCTTACTCGTGGGACATTAAAGGGCCTTACAACGCGTCGATATCTCGTCTTGTGAGGATGCTGGGTTGTTGAAGCGGATGGGTTGTCGTTCAGCCCATTGGGCCTTCTGAATGGGCCATCTCTCTAGGCTGGGACTGTGAACCGTTAACGGGTGCGATCATACCATCACTAATGCACCGGATCCCATCAGAACTCCGAAGTTAAGCGTACTTGGGCGAGAGTAGTCCTAGGATGGGTGAACCCCTGGGAAGTCCTCGTGTTGCACCCCCCTTTTCAATTTTTTCCCCTCCGGTTAGGGTTGCCAATATACTTTATCCACCACATTTCTATTATCGAATCCCACGGTACCTTAAGCAAGACAACTACGCTTCACGTGGAGGCTGGGCCTTCAAACCGAGGGCATAAGGTTTGTGACCAGGGCTCCGTCGCTTCGGTGCCCATAAATTTTGATCTGTAAGGAGTTACGCGGCGCACAGCGCACCGCTGGAAGCTCTTCGAGAGATCTCGAGCTCATTGCCCCCTTTTTGGGGCCCAAAATCGAACGTTTTCATCAGTTTTGGGCCACTTTTCTACTTTTGCTCTCTTTTTCCGTCCTGTATCGTACGTCGTGAGTTGTTAAAAAGACGACAACCTTACTCGCGAGACATTAGAAGGCCCTACAACGCGTCGATATCTCGTCTTGCGAGGATGCTGGGTTGTTGAAGCTGATGGGTTGTTGTTAAGCCCATTGGGCCTTCCGAATGGGCTATCTCTCTTGGCTGGGACTGTGAACCGTTAACACATAAAGGAATTGGGCCATCAACACGACGGGTGCGATCATACCAGCACTAATGCACCGGATCCCATCAGAACTCCGAAGTTAACCATGCTTGGGCGAGAGTAGTACTAGGATGGGTGACCCCCTGGGAAGTGCTCGTGTTGCACCCCCCTTTTCAATATTTTTTTCTCCGGTTAGGGTTGCCAAGATACTTTATCCACCACATTTCTATTATCAAATCCTACTGCACCTTGGGCAAGACAACTTCGTTTCACGTGGAGGCTGGGCTCGCAAACCGAGGGCGTAAGGCTTGTGACCAAGTCTCCTTCGCTCCGGTGCCCATAACTTTTGATTGGTAAGGAGTTACGTGGCGCACAGTATACCGTTGGAAAGATCTCCGAGAGCTCTACGATGTGGGCAGCCAGGTTGCTCGCTGTGCCCTTTTTTGGAGCCCAAAATTGAAATTTTTCTTCAATTTAGGGCCACTTTTCTTACTTAGCTCTGTTTTTTCATCCAGGATCGTACGTCGTGAGCTGTTAAAAGGACGACAACCTTACTCGCTAGAAATTAGAGGGCCCTACAACGCGTCGATATCTCATCTTGCGAGGATGCTGGGTTGTTGAAGCGGATGGGTTGTCGTTAAGCCCATTGCGTCTTCTGAATGGGCCATTTCTCTAGGCTGGGACTGTGAACCGTTAACACATAAAGGAATTGTGCCCTTAACATGACGGGTGCGATCATACCAACACTAATGCACCGGATCCCATCAGAACTCCTAAGTTAAGCTTGCTTGGTCGAGAGTAGTACTAGGATGGGTGATCCCCTGGAAAATCGTTGTGTTGCACCCCCATTTTCAATTTTTTTTCCTCCGGTTAGGGTTGCCAAGATACTTTATCCACCACATTTCTATTATCGAATCCCACTGCACCATGGGCAAGACAACTTCGTTGCACGTGGAGGCTGGGCCCGCAAACCGAGGGGGTAGGGCTTGTGGCCAGGTCTCCTTCGCTCCGGTGCCCATAACTTTTGATTCGTAAGGAGTTACGTGGTGCACAGTATACCGTTGGAAAGCTCTCTGAGAGCTCTACAATGTGGGTAGCCATCTTGCTTTATGTGCCCTTTTTTGGAGCCCAAAATCAAAAGTTTTCATCAGTTTCGGGCCACTTTCATATTTAGCTCTGTTTTTTGGTCCAGGATCGTACGTCGTGAGCTGTTAAAAGGTCGACAACCTTATTCGCGGGACATTAGAGGGCCCTACAACACGTTGATATCACGTCTTGCGAGGATGCTGCGTTGTTGAAGCGGATGGGTTGTTGTTAAGCCCATTGAGCCTTCTGAATGGGCCATCTCTGTAGGCTGGGACTGTGAACCGTTAACACATAAAGGAATTGGGCCATCAACATGACGGGTGCGATCATACCAGCACTAATGCACCAGATCCCATCCGAACTCCGAAGTTAAGTGTGCTTGGCCGAGAGTAGTACTAGGATGGGTGACCCCTTGGGAAGTCGTCATGTTGCACCCCTCTTTTTAATTTTTCTTTCCTCCGGTTAGGGTTGCCAAGATACTTTATCAACCACATTTCTCTTATCAAATCACACTACACCTTGGGCAAGACAACTTCGTTTCACGTGGAGGCTGGGAACGCAAACCGAGGGCGTAGGGCTTATGACCAGGTCTTTGTCGCTCCGGTGCCCATAACTTTTGATCCGTAAGCAGTTACGCGGCGCACAGCATACCGTTGGAAAGCTCTACGAGAGCTGTACGACGTGGGCAGCCAGCTAGCTCGCTGTTCCCTTATTTGGAGCCCAAAATTGAACGTTTTCATCAGTTTTGGGCCACTTTTCTTTTTTAGCTCTATTTTTCCTTCCTGGATCGTACGTCGTTAGCTGTTAAAAGGATGACAACCTTACTCGCGGGACATTAGAGGGCCCTACAACGCGTCGATATCTCGTCTTGCAAGCATGCAGGGTTGTTAAAGCAGATGTGTTGTCGTTAAGCCCACGCGCCTTCTGAATGGGTCATCTCTCTAGGCTGGGACTGTGAACCGTTAACACATAAAGGAATTGTGCCCTCAACAAGATGGGTGCGATCATACCCTCACTAATGCACTGGATCCCATCCGAACTCCGAAGTTAAGCGTGCTTGGCCGAGAGTAGTACTAGGATGGGTGACCCCCTGGGAAGTCCTCGTGTTGTACCCCCCTTTTCAATTTTTTTTCCTCCGGTTAGGGTTGCCAAGATACTTTATCCACCATATTTCTATTATCGAATCCCACTGTACCTTGGGCAAGACAACTTCGCTTCACGTCGAGGCTGGGCCTGCAAACCGAGGGCGTAGGGCTTGTGACCAGGTCTCCTTCGCTCCGGTGCCCATAACTTTGATCCGTAAGGAGTTACGCGGCGCACAGCATACCGTTGGAAAGCTCTACAAGAGCTCTACGACGTGGGTAGCCAGCTAGCTCGCTGCGCCCTTTTTGGAGCCCAAAATCGAATGTTTTCATCAGTTTCGGGCTACTTTTCAACTTTTGCTCTGTTTTTCCATCCCATATCGTACGTCGTCAGCTGTTAAAACGACGACAACCTTACTCGTGGCACATTAGAGGGCCCTACAATGCGTTGATATCTCGTCTTGTGAGGATGCTGGGTTGTTGAAGCGGATGGGTTGTTGTTAAGCCCATTGGGCCTTCTGAATGGGCCATATCTCTAGGTTGGGACTGTGAACCGTTAATGGGTGCGATCATACTAGCAGTAATGCACCGGATCCCATCAGAACTCCGAAGTTAAGCGTGCTTGGGCGAGTGTAGTACTAGAATGGGTAACCCCCTTGGAAGTCCTCGTGTTGCACCCCCCTTTTCAATTTTTTTTTCTCCGGTTAGTGTTGCCAAGATACTTTATCCACCACATTTCTATTATCGAATCCCACTGCACCTTGGGCAAGACAACTTCGTTTCACGTGGAGGCTGGGCCCGCAAACCGAGGGCGTAGGGCTTGTGACCAAGTCTTCTTCTCTCCGGTGCCCATAACTTTTGATTTGTATGGAGTTACGTGGCGCACAGTACACCGTTGGAAAGCTCTCCGAGAGCTCTACGATGTGGGCAGCCAGGTAGCTTGCTGCGCCCTTTTTTGGAGCCCAAAATCGAAAGTTTTCATCAGTTTTGGGCCACTTTTCTTACTTAGCTCTGTTTTTCCTTCCATGATCGTACGTCGTGAGCTGTTAAAAGGACGACAACCTTACTCATGGGAAATTAGAGGGCCCTACTATGCGTCGATATCTCATATTGTGAGAATGCTGGGTTGTTGAAGCGGATGGGTTGTCGTTAAGCCCCTTTGGGCCTTCTGAATGGGCCATTTCTGTAGGCTGGAAATGTGAACCGTTAACACATAAAGGAATTGTGCCCTTAACATGACGGGTGCGATCATACCAGCACTAATCCACCAGATCCCATCAGAACTCCGAAGTTAAGCGTGCTTGGCCGAGAGTAGTACAAGGATGGGTGACCCCTTGGGAAGTCCTTGTGTTGTACCCCCATTTTCAATTTTTTTTCCTCCAGTTAGGGTTGCCAAGATACTTTATCCACCACATTTCTATTATTGAATCCCACTGCACCTTGGGCAAGACAACTTCGTTTCACGTGGAGGCTGGGCCCGCAAACTGAGGGCGTAGGGGTTGTGACCAGGTCTCCTTCGCTCCGGTGCCCATAACTTTTGATTCGTAAGGAGTTACGTGGCGCACTGTATACAGTTGGAAAGCTCTCCGAGAGCTCTACGATGTGGGTAGCCAGCTTGCTTGCTGTGCCCTTTTTTGGAGCCCAAAATCGAAAGTTTTCTTCAGTTTCGGGCCATTTTTCTTATTTAGCTCTATTTTTTGGTCCAGGATCGTACGTTGTGAGCTGCTAAAAGGTCGACAACCTTACTCGCGGGACATTAGAGGGCCCTACAACACGTCGATATCACGTCTTGCGAGGATGCTGCATTGTTGAAGCGGATGGGTTGTTGTAAAGCCCATTGGGCCTTCTGAATGGTCCATCTCTGTCGGCTGGGACTGTGAAGCGTTAACACATAAAGGAATTGGGCCATCAACATGACGGGTGCGATCATACCAGCACTAATGCACCGGATCCCATCAGAACTCCGAAGTTAAGCGTGCTTGGCCGAGAGTAGTACTAGGATGGGTGACCCCTTGGGAAGTCCTCATGTTACACCCCACTTTTTAATTTTTTTTTCCTCCGGTTAGGGTTGCCAAGATACTTTATCAACCACATTTCTATTATCGAATCCCACTGTACCTTGGGCAAGACAACTTCGCTTCACGTGGAGGCTGGGAAAGCAAACCGAGGGCGTAGGGCTTGTGACCAGGTCTCCGTCGCTCCGGTGCCCATAACTTTTAATCCGTAAGGAGTTACGCGGTGTACAACATACTGTTGGAAAGCTCTTTGAGAGCTCTACGACTGGTGCAGCTAGCTCACTTGCTGTGCCCTTTTTGGAGACCAAAATTGAACATTTTCATCAGTTTCGGGCCACTTTTCTAGTTTTGCTCTATTTTTTTGTCTCGTATCGTACGTCGTGAGCTGTTAAAAGGACGACAACGTTACTCGCGAGACATTAGAGGGCCCTACAACGTGTTGATATCACGTCTTTCCAGGTTGCTGGGTTGTTGAAACGGATGGGTTGTCGTTAAGCCCATTTGGCCTTCTGAATGGGCTATCTCTCTAGACTGGGACTGTGAACTGTTAACACATAAAGGAATTGGGCCATCAACATGACGGGTCCGATCATACCAGCACTAATGCTCCGGATCCCATCAGAACTCCGAAGCCAAGCGTGCTTGGGCGAGAGTAGTACTAGGATGGGTGACCCCTTGGGAAGTCCTCGTGTTGTACCCCCGTTTTCAATTTTTTTGCTCCGGTTAGGGTTGCCAAGATACTTTATCCACCACATTTCTATTATCGAATCCCACGGCACCTTGGGCAAGACGACTTCACTTCACGTGGAGGCTGGGCCAGTAAACCGAAGGTGTAGGGCTAGTGACCAGGTCGCCTTCGCTCCGGTGCCCAAAGCTTTTGATCCGTAAGGAGTTACGCGGCGCACAGCATACCGTGGGAAAGCTCTCTGAGAGCTCTACGACGGGGGCAGCCAGCTTGCTTGCTATACACTTTTTTGGAGCCCAAAATTGAACATTTTCATCAGTTTCGGGCTACTTTTCTTTTTTAGCTCTGTTTTTTCGTCCCGGATCGTATGTCGTGAGCTGTTAAAAGGACGAAAACCTTACTCGCGGGACATTAGAGGGCCCTACAACGCGTCGATATCTTGTCTTGCGAGTATGCTGGGTTGTTGAAGCGGATGGGTTGTCGTTAAGCCCATTGGGCCTTCTGAATGGGCCATCTCTCAAGGCTGGGACTGTGAACCGTTAACACATAAAGGAACTGTGCCCTCAACATGACGGGTGCGATCATACCCGCACTAATGCACCGGATCCCATCGAAACTCCGAAGTTAAGCGTGCTTGGGCGAGAGTAGTACTAGGATGGGTGACCCCCTGGGAAGTCCTCGTGTTGCACCTCCCTTTTCAATTTTTTTTCCTACGGTTAGGGTTGCCAAGATACTTTATCCACCACATTTCTATTATCGAATCCCACGGCACCTTGGGCAAGACGACTTCACTTCACGTGGAGGCTGGGCCCGCAAACCGAGGGCATAGGGCTTGTGACCAAGTCTCCGTCACCCCGGTGCCCATAACTTTTCATCCGTAAAGAGTTACGCGGCGCACAACATACCGTTGGAAAGCTCTTCGAGAGCTTTATGACGGGGGCAGCAAGCTTGCTCGCTTTGCCCTTTTTGGAACCCAAAATCGAACGTTCTCATAGGTTTCGAGGCACTTTTCTAATTTTGCTCTGTTTTTTCATCCCGGATCGTACGTCGTGAGCTGTTAAAGGGACGACAACCTTAGTCGCAAGACATTAGAGGTCCCTACAATGCGTTCATATCACATCTTGCGAGGATGCGGCGTTGTTGTTAAACCCATTGGGCCTTCTGAATTGGCCATCTCTCTAGGCTGGAACTGTGAACCGTTAACACATAAAGGAATTGTGCCTTCAACATGACGTGTGCGACCAAACCAGCACTAATGCACTGAATCCCATCAGAACTCCGAAGTTAAGCGTGCTTGGGCGAGAGTAGTACTAGGATGGGTGACCCCCTGGGAAGTCCTCGTGTTGCACCTCCCTTTTCAATTTTTTTTCCTACGGTTAGGGTTGCCAAGATACTTTATCCACCACATTTCTATTATCGAATCCCACGGCACCTTGGGCAAGACGACTTCACTTCACGTGGAGGCTGGGCCCGCAAACCGAGGGCATAGGGGCTGTGACTAGGTCTCTGTCACTCCAGTGCCCATAACTTTTGATCCATAAGGAGTTACGCGGTGCACAGCATACCATTGGAAAGCTCTTCGAGAGCTCTACGACGGGGCAAGCTTGCTTGCACGTTGTGCCTTTTTTAGAGCCCGAAATCGAATGTTTTCATCAATTTTGGGCCACTTTTCTACTTTTGCTCTGTTTTTCCATCCCGTACCGTACGTCATGAGCTGTTAAAAGGACGACAACCTTACTCATGTGACATTAGAGGGCCCTACAATGCGTCGATATCTCGTCTTGCGAGGATACTGGGTTGTTGAAGCGGATGGGTTGTCGTTAAGCCCATTGGGCTTTCTGAATGGGCCATCTATCTAGGCTGGGACTATGATCCGTTAACACATAAAGGAATTGTGCCCTCAACATGACGGGTGCGATCGTACCAGTACTAATGCACCGGATCCCATTAGAACTCCGAAGTTAAGTATGCTTGGGCGAGAGTAGTACTAGGATGGGTGACCCCCTGGGAAGTCCTCGTGTTGCATCCCCCTTTTCAATTTTTTTTCCTCCGGTTAGGGTTGCCAAGATACTTTATCCACCACATTTCTGTTATTGAATCCCACGGCACCTTGGTCAAGACAACTTCGCTTCATGTGGAGGCTGGGCCCGTAAACCTAGGGCGCAGGGCTTCTGACCAGGTCTCCGTCACTCCGGTGCCCATAACTTTTGATCCGCAAAGAGTTACACGGCACACAGTATGTCCTTGGAAAGCTCTTCGAGAGCTATACGATGGGGGAAGCTAGCTTGCTCGCTTTGCCCTTTTTGGGGTCCAAAATCTAACTTTTTCATCAGTTTCGGTCCACTTTTCTGATTTTGCTCTGTTTTTCCGTCCCGTATCGTACGTCGTGAGCTGTTAAAAGGATGACAACCTTACTAGTGGGACATTAGAAGGCCCTACAACATGTCGATATCACGTCTTGCGAGGATGTTGGGTTGTTGAAGAGGATGGGTTGTCGTTAAGCCCATTGGGACTTCTGAATGGGCCATCTCTCTACGCTGGGACTGTGAACCGTTAACAAAAAAAGGAATTGTGCTCTCAACATGACGGGTGCAATCATACCAGCACTAATGCACCAGATCCCATCAGAACTCCAAATTTAAGCGTGCTTGGGCGCGAGTAGTACTACGATGGGTGACCCCCTGGAAAGTCCTCGTGTTAAACCCTCCTTTTCAGTTTTTTTTCCTCTGGTTAGGGTTGCCAAGATACTTAATCCACTACATTTCTATTATCGAATCTCACTACACCTTGGGCAAGACAACATCGCTTCACGTGGAGGCTGGGCCTGCAAATCGAGGGCGTAGGACTTGTGACCAGGTCTTCGTCGTTCCGGTGCCCATAACTTTTTATCCGTAAAGAGTTATGCGGCGCACAACATAGCATTGGAAAGCTCTTCGAGAGCTCTACGACGGGCGCAGCTAGCTTGCTCGGTGTGCCCATTTTAGAGCCCAAAATAGAACGTCTTCATCAGTTTCGGTCCACTTTTCTAATTTTGCTCTATTTTTCCGTCCCGGATCGTACGTTGTGAGCTGTTAAAAGGACGACGACCTTACTCGCGGGACATTAGAGGTCCCTACAATGCGTCGATATCACGTCTTGCGAGGATGCTGCGTTGTTGAAGCGGATGGGTTGTTGTTAAGCCCATTGGGCCTTCAGAATGGGCCATCTCTCTAGGCTAGGACTGTGAACCGTTAACGCATAAAGGAATTGTGCCTTCAACATGACGGGTGCGACCATACCAGCACTAATGCACCGGATCCCATCAGAACACCGAAGTTAAGCGTGCTTGGGCGAGAGTAGTACTAGGATGGGTGACCCCCTGGGAAGTCCTCGTGTTGTATCCCCCTTTTCAATTTCTTTCCTCTGGTTAGGGTTGCCAAGATACTTTATCCACCACATTTCTATTATTGAATCCCACGGCACCTTGGGCAAGACAACTTCACTTCACCTGGAGGCTGGGCCAGCAAACCGAGGGCATAGGGCTTGTGACTAGGTCTCCTTAGCTTCGGTGCCCATAACTTTTGATCCGTAAGGAGTTACGCGGCGTACAACATACTGTTGGAAAGTGCTCCGAGAGCTCTACGATGGGGGTAGCCTGCTTGCTCGTTGTGCCCATTTTTGGAGCCCAAAATCGACGTTTTCATCAGTTTCAGGCCACTTTTCTAATTTAGCTCTATTTTTCCGTCACGGATCATATGTTGTGTGCTGTTAAAAGGACGACAACCTTACTCGCGTGATAGTAGAGGGCCCTACAACGTATCGATATCTTGTCTTGCGAGGATGCTGGGTTGTTGAAGTGGATGGGTTGTCATTAAGCCCATTGGGCTTTCCTCCGGTTAGTGTTGCCAAGACAACTTCGTTTCACGTGGAGGCTGAGCTCGCAAACCGAGGGCGTAAGGCTTGTGACCAAGTCTCCTTCGCTCCGGTGCCAATAACTTTTGATTTGTAAGGAGTTACGTGGCGCACAGTATACCGTTGGAAAGATCTCCGAGAGCTCTACAATGTGGGCAGCCAGGTTGCTCGCTGTGCCCTTTTTTAGAGCCCAAAATTGAAAGTTTTCATCAGTTTCGGGCAACTTTTCTTACTTAGCTGTGTTTTTCCGTCCAGGATTGTACGTCGTGAGCTGTTAAAAGGACGACAACCTTACTCACGGGAAATTAGAGTGCCCTACAACGCGTCGATATCTCATCTTGTGAGGATGCTGGGTTGTTGAAGCGGATGGGTTGTCGTTAAGCCCATTGCGCCATCTGAATGGTCCATTTCTCTAGGCTGGGACTGTGAACCATTAACACATAAAGGAATTGTGCCCTTAACATGACAGGTGCGATCATACCGGCACTAATGCACCGGATCCCATCAGAACACCGAAGTTAAGCTTGCTTGGCCGAGAGTAGTACTAGGATGGGTGACGCCGTGGGAAGTCCTTGTGTTACACCCCCCTTTTCAATTTTTTTTCCTCCGGTTAGGGTTGCCAAGATACTTTATCCACCACATTTCTATTATCGAATTCCACTGCACCTTGGGCAAGACAACTTTTTTTCACGTGGAGGCTGGGCCCGCAAACCAAGGGCGTAGGGCTTGTGACCAGGTCTCCTTCGCTCCGGTGCCCATAACTTTTGATTCGTAAGGAGTTACGTGCCGCACAGTATACCGTTGGAAAGCTCTCCGAGAGCTCTACAATGTGGGTAGCCAGCTTGCTTGCTCTGCCCTTTTTTGGAGCCTAAAATCGAAAATTTTCATCAGTTTTGGGCCACTTTTCATTTTTAGCTCTGTTTTTCGGTCCAGGATCGTACGTCGTGAGCTGTTATAAGGTCGACAACCTTACTCGCGGGATATTAGAGGGCCCTACAACACGTCGATATCACGTCTTGCGAGGATGCTACGTTGTTGAAGCGGATGGGTTGTTGTTAAGCCCATTGGGCCTTCTGAATGGGCCATCTTTGTAGGCTGGGACTGTGAACCGTTAACACATAAAGGAATTGGGCCATCAACATGACGGGTTCGATCATACCAGCACTAATGCACCGGATCCCATCAGAACTTTGAAGTTAAGCGTGCTTGGCCGAGAGTAGTACTAGGATGGGTGACCCTTTGTGAAGTCCTCGTGTTGTACCCCCTTTTTAATTTTTTTTTCCTCCGGTTAGGGTTGCCAAGATACTTTATCAACCACATTTCTATTATCAAATCCCACAGCACCTTGGGCAAGACAACTTCGCTTCACGTGGAGGCTGGGAACGCAAACCGAGGGCGTAGGGCTTATGACCAGGTCTTTGTTGCTCCGGTGCCCATAACTTTTGATCCGTAAGGAGTTACGCGGCGCACAACATACCGTTGGAAAGCTCTACGAGAGCTCTACGACGTGGGCAGCCAGCTAGCTCGCTTTGCCATTTTTTGGAGCCGAAAATTGAACGTTTTCATCAGTTTTGGGCCATTTTTCTTTTTTAGCTCTATTTTTCCTTCCCGGATCAAACGTCGTTAGCTGTTAAAAGGATGACAACCTTACTCGCTGGACATTAGAGGGCCTTACAATGCGTCGATATCTCGTCTTGCAAGGATGCAAGGTTGTTAAAGAGGATGTGTTGACGTTAAGCCCACGCGCCTTCTGAATGGGCCATCTCTCTAGGCTGGGACTGTGAACCGTTAACACATAAAGGAATTGTAACCTCAACTAGACGGGTGCGATCATACCCGCACTAATGCATCGGATCCCATCCGAACTCCGAAGTTAAGCGTGCTTGGGCGAGAGTAGTACGAGAATGGATGACCCCCTGGGAAGTCCTCGTGTTGTACCCCCCTTTTCAATTTTTTTTCCTCCGGTTAGGGTTGCCAAGATACTTTATCCACCATATATCTATTATCGAATCCCACTGCACCTTGGGCAAGACAACTTCGCTTCACGTCGAGGCTGGGCCTGCAAACCGAGGGCGTAGGGCTTGTGACCAGGTCTCCTTCGCTCCGGTGCCCATAACTTTGATCCGTAAGGAGTTACACGGCGCACAGCATACCGTTGGAAAGCTCTACGAGAGCTCTACGACGTGGGCAGCCAGCTAGCTCGCTGTACCCTTTTTGGAGCCCAAAATCGAACGTTTTCATCAGTTTCGGTCCACTTTTCTAATTTTGCTATGTTTTTTCGTCCCGTATCGTGCGTCGTGAGCTGTTAAAATGACGACAACCTTACTCGCGGGACATTAGAGGGCCCTACAATGCGTCGATATCTCGTCTTGCGAGGATGCTGGGTTGTTGAAGCGGATGGGTTGTTGTTAAGCCCATTGGGCCTTCTGAATGGGCCATCTCTCTAGGTTGGGACTGTGAATCGTTAAAACATAAAGGAATTGTGCCCTCAACATGACGGGTGCGATCATACCAGCACTAATGCACCGGATCCCCTCAGAACTCCGAAGTTAAGCGTGCTTGGGCGAGAGTTGTACTAGGATGGGTGACGCCCTGGGAAGTCCTCGTGTTGCATACCCCTTTTCAATTTTTTTTCCTCCGGTTATGGTTGCCAAGATACTTTATCCACCACATTTCAATTATTGAATCCCACTGCACCTTGGGCAAGACAACTTAGCTTCACGTGGAGGCTAGGCCCGCAAACCGAGGGCGTAGGGCTTGTGACCAGGTCTCCGTCGTTCCAGTGCGCATAACTTTTTATCCGTAAGGAGTTACGCGGCACACAGCATACCGTTGGAAAGCACTTCGAGACCTCTACGACGGGGGCAGCTAGTTTGCTCGCTGTGCCCTTTTTGGAGCCCAAAATTGAACTTTTTCATCAATTTCGGTCCACTTTTCTGATTTAGCCCTATTTTTCCATCCCGGATCGTAAGTCTTGAGCTTTTAAAAGGACGACAACCTTAGTTGCGGGACATTAGAGGGCCCTACAACCCGTCGATATCTCGTCTTGCGAGGATGCTGGGTTGTTGAAGTGGATGGGTTGTCGTTAAGCCCACTGGGCCTTCTGAATGGGCTATCTCTCTAAGCTGGGACAATGAACCGTTAACACATAAAGGAATTGGGCCATCAACATGACGGGTGTGATCATACCAGCACTAATGCTCCGGATCCCATCAGAACTCCGAAGTTAAGCGTGCTTGGGGGAGAGTGGTACTAGGATGGGTGACCCCCTTGGAAGTCCTCGTGTTGCACCCCCCTTTTCAAATTTTTTTCCTCCGGTTAGGGTTGCAAAGATATGTCATCCACCACATTTCTATTATTGAATCCCACTGTACCTTGGGCAAGACAACTTCGCTACACGTGGAGGCTGGGCCCGCAAACCGAGGGCGTAGGGCTTTTGACAAAGTCTCCGTCGCTCAGGTGCCCATTACTTTTGATCCGTAAGGAGTTACGCGGTGCAGAGCATACAGTTGGAAACCTCTTCGAAAGCTCTACGACGGGGGCAGCAAGCCCTCTCGTTGTTCCCTTTTTGGAGCCCAAAATCGAACATTTTCATCAGTTTCGGGCCACTTTTCTAATTTTGCTCTGTTTTTCCGTCCCGTATCGTACGTCCTGAGCTGTTAAAAGGACGACAACCTTACTCGCGGGACATCAGAGGACCCTACAACGAGATGATATCTCGTCTTGCGAGGATGCTAGGTTGTTGAAGCGGATGGGTTATCGTTAAGACCATTGGGCCTTTTGAAAGGGCCATCTCTCTAGGCTGGGACTGTGAACCGTTAACACATAAAGGAATTGTACCCTCAACATGAAGGGTGCGATCATACCAGCACTAATGCACCGGATTCCATCAAAACTCCGAAGTTAAGCGTGCTTGGGCGAGAGTAGTACTAGGATGGGTGAACCCCTAGGAATTCCTCGTGTTGCCCCCCCCTTTTCAATTTTTTTTTCCTCCGGTTAGGGTTGCTAAGATACTTTATCGAACTCATTTCTATTATCGAATCCCACGACACCTTGGGCAAGACAACTTCGCTTCACGTGGAGGCTGGGCCCACAAACCAAGGGCGTAGGGCTTGTGACCAAGTCTCTGTCGCTCCGGTGCCCATAACTTTTGATCTGTAAGGAGTTACGCGGCGCACAGCATACCGTTGGAAATCTCTTCGAGAGCTCTACGATGGGGGCAGCGAGATCACTCTCTGTGCCCTTTTTGGAGCCCAAAATCGAACGTTTTCATCAGTTTTGGGCCACTTTTATGATTTTGCTCTATATTTCCATCCCGTATCGTACGTCGTGAGCTGTTAAAAGGACTACAACCTTACTCGGGAGACATTAGAGGGCCCTACAACGCGTCGATATCTCGTCTTGCGAGGATGCTGCGTTGTTGAAGCAGATGGGTTGTCGTTAAACCCATTGGGACTTCTGAATGGGCCATCTCTCTAGGCTGGGACTACAAACCGTTAACACATAAAGGAATTGGGCCACCAACTCGACGGGTGCGATAATACCATCACTAATGCACCAGATCCCATAACAACTACGAAGTTAACCGTGCTCGGGCGAGAGTAGTACTAGGATGGGTGACCCCCTGGGAAGTCCTCGTGTTGCACCCCCCTTTTCAATTTTTTTTGCTCCAGTTAGAGTTGCCAAGATACTTTATCCACCACATTTTTATTATCGAATCCCACGGCACCTTGGGCAAGACAACTTCGCTTCACATGGAGGCTAGGCCAGCAAACCGAGGGCGTAGGGCTTGTGACCAGGTCTCATTCGCTCCGGTACCCATAACTTTTGATTTGTAAGTAGTTACGCGATGCACAGCATACCGTTGGAAAGCTCTCCGAGAGCTCTACGACGTAGGCAGCCAGCTTGCTCGCTGTGTCCTTTTTTGGAGCCCTAAATCGAACGTTTTCATTAGTTTCGGTTCACTGTTATTTTTTAGCTCTGTTTTTCCGTCCCGGATCGTACGTCGTGAGCTGTTAAAAGGACGACAACCTTGCAAACGGGGCATTAGAGGGCCCCACAACGCGTCGATATCTAGTCTTGCGAGAATGCTGGGTTATTGAAGCGGATGGGTTGTCGTTAAGCCCATTGGGCCTTCTGAATGGGCCATCTCTCTGGACTGGGACTGTGAACCATTAACACATAAAGTAATTGTGCCCTCAACATGATGGGTGCGATCATACCAGCACTAATGCACCGAATCCCATAAGAACTCCGAAGTTAAGCGTGCTTGGGCGAGAGTAGTACTAGGATGGGTGACCCCCTGGGAAGTCCTCGTGTAGCACCGCTCTTTTCAATTTTTTTTCCTCCGGTTAGGTTTGCCAAGATACTTTATCCACCATATTTCTATTATCGAATCCCACTGCACCTTGGGCAAGACAACTTCGCTTCACGTGGAGGCTGGGCCAGCAAACCGAGGGCGTAGGGCTTGTGACCAGGTCTCCGTCGCTCCGGTGCCCATAACTTTGATCCGTAAGAAGTTACGCGGCGCACAGCATACCGTTGGAAATCTCTACGAGAGATCTACGACGTGGGCAGCCAGCTTGCTCGCGGTGTCCTTTTTTGGAGCCCTAAATCGAACGTTTTCATCAATTTCGGGTCACTGTTCTTTTTTAGCTCTATTTTTCCGTCCCGGATCGTACATCGTGAGCTGTTAAAAGGACGACAACCTTGCTCGCAGGGCATTAGAGGGCCCCACAACGCGTCGATATCTCGTCTTGCGAGGATGCTGGGTTATTGAAGCAGATGGCTTGTCGTTAAGCCCATTGGGCCTTCTGAATGGGCTATCTCTCTAGGCTGGGACTGTGAACCGTTAACACATAAAGGAATTGGGCCACCAACTCGACGGGTGCGATCATACCAGCACTAATGCTCCGGATCCCATAAGAACTCCGAAGTTAAGCGTGCTTGGGCGAGAGTAGTACTACGATGGGTGACCCCCTGGGAAGTCCTCGTGTAGCACCGCTCTTTTCAATTTTTTTTCCTCCGGTTAGGTTTGCCAAGATACTTTATCCACCATATTTCTATTATCGAATCCCACTGCACCTTGGGCAAGACAACTTCGCTTCACGTCGAGGCTAGGCCAGCAAACCGAGGGCATAGGGCTTGTGACCAGGTCTCCTTTGCTCCGGTGGCCATAACTTTGATCCGTAAGGAGTTACGCGGCGCACAGCATACCGTTGGAAAGCTCTACAAGAGCTCTACGACGTGGGCAGCCAGCTAGCTCGCTGTGCCCTTTTTGGAGCCCAAAATCGAATGTTTTCATCAGTTTCGGGCTACTTTTCAACTTTTGCTCTGTTTTTCCATCCCATATCGTACGTCGTCAGCTGTTAAAACGACGACAACCTTACCCGTGGCACATTAGAGGGCCCTACAATGTGTTGATATCTCGTCTTGTGAGGATGCTGGGTTGTTGAAGCGGATGGGTTGTTGTTAAGCCCATTGGGCCTTCTGAATGGGCCATCTCTCTAGGCTGGGACTGTGAACCGTTAACGGGTGCGATCATACCAGCACTAATGCACCGGATCCCATCAGAACTCCGAAGTTAACTGTGCTTGGCGAGAGTAGTACTAGGATGGGTGACCCCCTGGGAAGTCCTCGTGTTGCACCCCCTTTTTCAATTTTTTTTTCTCCGGTTAGGGTTGCCAAGATACTTTATCCACCACATTTCTATTATCAAATCCCACTGCACCTTGGGCAAGGCAACTTCGTTTCACGTGGAGGCTGGGCTCGCAAACCGAGGGCGTAAGGCTTGTCACCAAGTCTCCTTCGCTCCGGTGCCCATAACTTTTGATTTGTAAGGAGTTACGTGGCGCACAGTATACCATTGGACAGATCTCCGACAGCTCTACGATGTGGGCAGCCAGGTTGCTCGCTGTGCCCTTTTTTGGAGCCCAAAATCGAAAGTTTTCATCAGTTTCGGGCCACTTTTCTTACTTAGCTCTGTTTTTCCATCCAGGATCGTACGTCATGAGCTGTTAAAAGGATGACAACCTTACTCGTGGGAAATTAGAGGGCCCTACAACGCGTCGATATCTCATCTTGCGAGGATGCTGGGTTGTTGAAGCGGATGGGTTGTCGTTAAGCCCATTGCGCCTTCTGAATGGGCCATTTCTCTAGGCTGGGACTGTGAACCGTTAACACAAAAAGGAATTGTGCCCTTAATATGACGGGTGTGATCATACCAGAACTAATGCACCGGATCCCATCCGAACTCCGAAGTTAAGCGTGCTTGGCCGCGAGTAGTACTAGGATGGGTGACCCCTTGGGAAGTTCTCATGTTGCACCCCCCTTTTTAATTTTTTTTTCCTCCGGTTAGGGTTGCCAAGATACTTTATCAACCACATTTCGATTATCGAATCCCACTGCACCTTGGGCAAGATAACTTCGCTTCATGTGGAGGCTGGGAACGCAAACCGAGGGCGTAGGGCTTATGACCAGGTCTTTGTCGCTTCGGTGCCCATAACTTTTGATCCGTAAGGAGTTACGCGGCGCACAGCATACCATTGGAAAGCTCTACGAGAGCTCTACGACGTGGGCAGCCAGTCCTCTCGTTGTGCCCTTTTTGGAGCCCAAAATCGAACATTTTCATCAGTTTCGGGCCACTTTTCTGATTTAGCTCTATTTTTCCGTCACGGATCGTATGTCGTGTGCAGTTAAAAGGACGACAACCTTACTCGCGGGACAGTAGAGGGCCCTACAACGCATCGATATCTTGTCTTGCGAGGATGCTGGGTTGTTGAAGCGGATGGGTTGTCGTTAAGCCCATTGGGCTTTCTGAATGGGCCATCCATCTAGGCTGGGTCTATGAACAGTTAACACATAAAGGAATTGTGCCCTCAACATGACGGGTGTGATCATACCAGCACTAATGCACCGGATCCCATCAGAACATCAAAGTTAAGCGTGCTTGGGCGAGAGTAGTACTAGGATGGGTGACCCCCTGGGAAGTCCTCGTGTTGCACCCCCCTTTTCAATATTTTTTTCTTCGGTTAGGGTTGCCAAGATACTTTATCCACCACATTTCTATTATCAAATCCCACTGCACGTTAGGCAAGACAACTTCGTTTCACGTGGAGGCTGGGCCCGCAAACCGAGGGCGTAGGGCTTGTGACCAGGTCTCCTTCGCTCCGGTGCCCATAACTTTTAATTTGTAAGGAGTTACGTGGCGCACAGTATACCGTTGGAAAGCTCTCCGAGTGCTCTACGATGTGGGTAGCCAGCTTGCTTGCTGCGCCCTTTTTTGGAGCCCAAAATCTAAAGTTTTCATCAGTTTTGAGCCACTTTTCATATTTAGCTCTGTTTTTGGGTCCAGGATCGTACGTCGTGAGCTGTTAAAAGGTCGACAACCTTACTCGCGGGACATTAGAGGGCCCTACAACACGTCGATATCACGTCTTGCGAGGATGCTGCGTTGTTGAAGCGGACGGGTTGTTGTTAAGCCCATTGGGCCTTCTGAATGGGTCATCTTTGTAGGCTGGGACTGTGAACCGTTAACAAATAAAGGAATTGGCCCATCAATATGATGGGTGCGATCATACCAGCACTAATGCACCGGATCCCATCAGAACTCCGAAGTTAAGCGTGCTTGGCCAAGAGTAGTACTAGGATGGGTGACCCCTTGGGAAGTCCTCGTGTTGTACCCCCCTTTTCAATTTTTTTTTTCCTCCGGTTAGGGTTGCCAAGATACTTTATCAACCACATTTCTATTATCGAATCCCACTGCACCTTGGGCAAGACAACTTCGCTTCACGTGGAGGCTGGGAACGCAAACCGAGGGCGTAGGGCTTATGACCAGGTCTTCGTTGCTCCGGTGCCCATAACTTTTGATCCGTAAGGAGTTACGCAGCGCACAGCATACTGTTGGAAAGCTCTACGAGAGCTCTACGACGTGGGCAGCCAGCTAGCTCGATGTGCCCTTTTTTGGAGCCCAAAATTGAATGTTTTCATCTGTTTTGGGCCACTTTTCTTTTTTAACTCTATTTTTCCTTCGTGGATCGTAAGTCGTTAGCTGTTAAAAGGATGACAACCTTACTCGCAGGACATTAGAGGACCCTACAACGCGTCGATATCTCATCTTGCAAGGATGCAGGGTTGTTAAAGAGGATGTGTTGTCGTTAAGCCCACGCGCCTTCTGATTGTGCCATCTCTCTAGGCTGGGACTGTGAACAGTTAACACATAAAGGAATTGTGCCCTCAACAAGATGGGTGCGATCATACCTGCACTAATGCACCGGATCCCATCCGAACTCCGAACTTAAGCGTGCTTGGCCGAGAGTAGAACTAGGATGGGTGACCCCTTGGGAAGTCCTCGTGTTGTACCCCCCTTTTCAATTTTTTTTCCTCCAGTTAGGGTTGCCAAGATACTTTATCTACCATATTTCTATTATCGAATCCCACTGCACCTTCGGCAAGACAACTTCGCTTCACGTCGAGGCTGGGCCTGCAAACCGAGGGCGTAGGGCTTGCGACCAGGTCTCCTTCACTCCTGGTGCCCATAACTTTGATCCGTAAGGAGTTACGTGGCGCACAGCATACCATTGGAATGCTCTACGAGAGCTCTACGACGTGGGCAGCCAGCTAGCTCGCGGTGCCCTTTGTGGAGCCCAAAATCGAACGTTTTCATTACTTTCGGTCCACTTTTCTGATTTTGCTGTGTTTTTTCGTCCCGTATCGTACATCGGGGGCTGTTAAAATGACGACAACCTTACTCTTGGGACATTAGAGGGCCCTACAACGCGTCGATATCTTGTCTTGCGAGGATGCTGGGTTGTTGAAGCGGATGGGTTGTCGTTAAGCCCATTGGGCCTTCTGAATGGGCCATCTCTCTAGGTTGGGACTGTGAACCGTTAATGGGTGCGATCATACCAGCAGTAATGCACCGGATCCCATCAGAACTCCGAAGTTAAGCATGCTAGGGCGAGAGTAGTACTAGGATGGGTGACCCCCTGGGAAGTCCTCGTGTTGCACCCCTCTTTTCAATTTTTTTTTCTCTGGTTAGGGTTGCCAAGATACTTTATCCACAACATTTCTATTATCAAATCCCACTGCACCTTTGGCAAGACAACTTCGTTTCACGTCGAGGCTGGGCCCGCAAACCGAGGGCGTAGGGCTTGTGACCAGGTGTCCTTCGCTCCGGTGCCCATAACTTTTGATCCATAAGGAGTTATGCGGAGCACAGCATACCGTTGGAATGCTCTCCGAGAGCACTATGACGGGGGCAGCCAGTTGGTTACTGTGCCCTTTTTTGCAGCCCAAAATTGAATGTTTTCATCAGTTTCTGGTAACTTTTCTTTTTTAGCTCTATTTTTCCGTCCCGGATCGTACATCGTGAGCAGTTAAAAGCACGACAACGTTACTTGCGGGACATTAGAGGGCCCTACAACGCGTCAATATCTCATCCTGCGAGGATACTGGGTTGTTGAAGCGGATGGGTTGTCGTTAATCCCATTGGGCCTTCTGAATGGGCCATCTCTCTAGGCTGGGACTGTGAACCGTTAACACATAAAGGAATTGTGCCCTCAACATGACGGGTGCGATCATACCAGCACTAATGCACCGGATCCCCTCAGAACTCCGAAGTTAAGCGTGCTTGGGTGAGAGTAGTACTAGGATGGGTGACCGCCTGGGAAGTCCTCGTGTTGTATACCCCTTTTCAATTTTTTTTCCTCCGGTTATGGTTGCCAAGATACTTTATCCACCACATTTCTATTATCGAATCCCACTGCACCTTGGGCAAGACAACTTCGCTTCACGTGGAGGCTGGGCCCGCATACCGAGGGCGTAGGGCTTGTGACCAGGTCTCTGTCGCTCCAGTGCCCATAACTTTTTATCCGTAAGGAGTTACGCGGCACACAGCATACCGTTTGAAAGCTCTTTGAGAGCTCTACGACGGGGGCAGCTAGCTTGCTCACTGTGCCCTTTTTGGAGCCCAAAATTGAACTTTTTTCATCAATTTCGGTCCACTTTTTTGATTTAGCCCTGTTTTTCCATCCCGGATCGTAAGTCTTGAGCTTTTAAAAGGACGACAACCTTAGTTGCGGGACATTAGAGGGCCCTACAACCCGTCGATATCTCGTCTTGCGAGGATGCTGGGTTGTTGAAGCGGATGGGTTGTCGTTAAGCCCATTGGGCCTTCTGAATGGGCTATCTCTCTAAGCTGGGACAATGAACCGTTAACACATAAAGGAATTGGGCCATCAACATGACGGGTGCGATCATACCAGCACTAATGCTCCGGATCCCATCAGAACTCCGAAGTTAAGCGTGCTTGGGCGAGAGTAGTACTAGGATGGGTGACCCCCTTGGAAGTCCTCGTGTTGTACCCCCCTTTTCAAATTTTTTTCCTCCGGTTAGGGTTGCCAAGATATTTCATCCACCACATTTCTATTATCGAATCCCACTGCACCTTGGGCAAGACAACTTCGCTACACGTGGAGGCTGGGCCCGCAAACCGACGGCGTAGGGCTTGTGACAAAGTCTCCGTCGCTCAGGTGCCCATTACTTTTGATCCGTAAGGAGTTACGCGGTGCATAGCATACAGTTGGAAAGCTCCTCGAG
This sequence comes from Ehretia macrophylla, assembly GCA_037974665.1. Taxonomy (NCBI): domain Eukaryota; kingdom Viridiplantae; phylum Streptophyta; class Magnoliopsida; order Boraginales; family Ehretiaceae; genus Ehretia; species Ehretia macrophylla. The sequence goes on from CM075767.1 coordinate 70,325,518, forward strand.
AGCTCTACGACGGGGGCAGCAAGCCCTCTCGTTGTGCCCTTTTTGGAGCCCAAAATCGAACGTTTTCATCAGTTTCGGGCCACTTTTCTTATTTTGCTCTGTTTTTCCATCCCGTATCGTACGTCGTGAGCTATTAAAAGGACGACAACCTTACTCACGGGACATCAGAGGACCCTACAATTAGACGATATCTCATCTTACGAGGATACTGGGTTGTTGAAGCGGATTGGTTGTCGTTAAGCCCATTGGGCCTTCTGAATGGGCCATCTCTCTAGGCTGGGACTGTGGACCGTTAACACATAAAGGAATTGTACCCTTAACATGACTGGTGCGATCATACCAGCACTAATGCACCGGATTCCATCAAAACTCCGAAGTTAAGCGTGCTTGGGCGAGAGTAGTACTAGGATGGGTGAACCCCTAGGAATTCCACGTCTTCCTCCCCCTTTTCAATTTTTTTTCCTCCGGTTAGGGTTGCTAAGATACTTTATCGAACTCATTTCTATTATCGAATCCCACGGCACCTTGGGCAAGACAACTTCGCTTCACGTGGAGGCTGGGCCCACAAACTGAGGGCGTAGGGCTTGTGACCAAGTCTCTGTCGCTCCGGTGCCCATAACTTTTGATCCGTAAGGAGTTACGCGGCGCACAGCATACCGTTGGAAAGCTCTTCGAGAGCTCTACGATGGGGGCAGTGAGCTCACTCGATGTGCCCTTTTTGGAGCTCAAAATCGAACGTTTTCATCAGATTCGGGCTACTTTTCTAATTTTGCTCTGTTTTTCCATCCTGTATCGTATGTCGTGAGCTCTTAAAAGGACGACAACCTTACTCAGGAGATATTTGAGGGCCCTACAACGCGTCGATATCTCGTCTTGCGAGGATGCTGGGTTGTTGAAGCAGATGGGTTGTCTTTAAACCCATTGGGCCTTCTGAATGGGCTATCTCTCTAGGCTGGGACTGTGAACCGTTAACACATAAAGGAATTGGGCCACCAACTCGACGGGTGCGATCATACCATCACTAATGCACCAGATCCCATAACAACTACGAAGTTAAGCGTGCTCGGGCGAGAGTAGTACAAGGATGGGTGACCCCCTGGGAAGTCCTCGTGTTGCACCCCCCTTTTCAATTTTTTTTGCTCCAGTTAGGGTTGCCAAGATACTTTATCCACCACATTTTTATTATCGAATCCCACGGCACCTTGGGCAAGACAACTTCGCTTCACATGGAGGCTAGGCCAGCAAATCGAGGGCGTAGGGCTTGTGACCATGTCTCCTTCGCTCCGGTACCTATAACTTTTGATCGGTAAGGAGTTACGCGATGCACAGCATACCGTTGGAAAGCTCTCCGAGAGCTCTACGACGTAGGCAGCCAGCTTGCTTGCTTTGTCCTTTTTTAGAGCCTTAAATCGAACGTTTTCATCAGTTTTGGTTCAATGTTATTTTTTAGCTCTGTTTTTTCGTCCCGGATCGTACGTCGTGAGCTGTTAAAAGGACGGCAACCTTGCTCACGGGGCATTCGAGGGCCCCACAACGCGTCGATATCTAGTCTTGCGAGGATGCTGGGTTATTGAAGCAGATGGGTTGTCGTTAAGCCCATTGGGCCTTCTGAATGAGCCATCTCTCTGGACTGGGACTGTGAACCATTAACACATAAAGGAATTGTGCCCTCAACATGATGGGTGCGATCATACCAGCACTAATGCACCGGATCCCATAAGAACTCTGAAGTTAAACGTGCTTGGGCGATAGTAGTACTAGGATGGGTGACCCCTTGGGAAGTCCTCGTGTAGCACCCCTCTTTTCAATTTTTTTTCCTCCGGTTAGGTTTGCCAAGATACTTTATCCACCATATTTCTATTATTGAATCCCACTTCACCTTGGGTAAGACAACTTCGCTTCACGTGGAGGTTGGGCCAGCAAACCGAGGGCGTAGGGCTTGTGACCAGGTCTCCGTCGCTCCGGTGCCCATAACTTTGATCCGTAAGGAGTTACGCGGTGCACAGCACACCGTTGGAAATCTCTACCAGAGATCTACGACGTGGGCAGCAAGCTTGCTCACTGTGTCCATTTTTGGAGCCTTAAATCGAACGTTTTCATCAATTTTTGGTCACTGTTCTTTTTTAGCTCTGTTTTTCCATCCCAGATCGTACATCGTGAGCTATTAAAAGGACAATAACCTTGCTCGCAGGGAATTAGAGGGCTCCACAACGCGTCGATATCTCGTCTTGCGATGATGCTGGGTTGTTAAAGCGGATAGGTTGTAGTTAAGCCCATTGGGCCTTCTAAATGGGCCATCTCTCTAGGCTGGGCCTGTGAACCGTTAACGGGTGCGATCATACCAGCACTAATGCACCGGATCCCATCAGAACTCAGAAGTTAACTGTGCTTGGGCGAGAGTAGTACTAGGATGGGTGACCCCCTGGGAAGTCCTCGTGTTGCACCCCCCTTTTCAATTTTTTTTTTCTCCGGTTAGGGTTGCCGAGATACTTTATCCACCACATTTCTATTATCAAATCCCACAGCACCTTGGGCAAGGCAACTTCGTTTCACGTGGAGATTGGGCTCGCAAACCGAGGGCGTAAGGCTTGTGACCAAGTCTCCTTCACTCCGGTGCCCATAACTTTTGATTTGTAAGGAGTTATGTGGCGCACAGTATACCGTTGGACAGATCTCCGAGAGCTCTACGATGTGGGCAGCCAGGTTGCTCGCTGTGCGCTTTTTTGGAGCCCAAAATTGAAAGTTTTCATCAGTTTCAGGCCCCTTTTCATATTTAGCTATGTTTTTCGGTCTAGGATCGTACGTCGTGAGCTGTTAAAAGGTCGACAACCTTACTCGCGGGACATTAGAGGGCCCTACAACACGTCGATATCACGTCTTGCGAGGATGCTGCGTTGTTGAAGAGCCCATTAGGCCTTCTGAATGGGCCATCTCTGTAGGCTGGGACTGTGAACCGTTGACACATAAAGGAATTGGGCTATCAACATGACGGGTGCGATCATACTAGCACTAATGCACCGGATCCCATCAGAACTCCGAAGTTAAGCGTGCTTGGCCGAGAGTAGTACTAGGATAGGTGACCCCTTGGGAAGTCCTCATGTTGCACCCCACTTTTTAATTTTTTTTTCCTCCGGTTAGGGTTGCCAAGATAATTTATCAACCACATTTCTATTATCGAATCCCACTACACCTTGGGCAAGACAACTTCGCTTCACGTGGAGGCTGGGAACGCAAACCGAGGACGTAGGGCTTATGACCAGGTCTTTGTCGCTCCGGTGCCCATAACTTTTGATCCGTAAGGAGTTACGCGGCGCACAGCATACCGTTGGAAAGCTCTACGAGAGCTCTACGACGTGGGTAGCCAGCTAGCTCGCTGTTCCCTTATTTGGAGCCCAAAATTGAATGTTTTCATCAGTTTTGGGCCACTTTTCTTTTTTAGCTCTATTTTTCCTTCCCGGATCGTATGTCGTTAGCTGTTAAAAGGACGACAACCTTACTCGCGGGACATTAGAGGGTCCTACAATGCGTCGATATCTTGTCTTGCGAGGATGCAGGGTTGTTAAAACGGATGTGCTGTCGTTAAGCCCACGCACCTTCTGAATGGGCCATCTCTCTAGGCTGGGACTGTGAACCGTTAACACATAAAGGAATTGTGCCCTCAACAAGACGGGTGCGATCATACCCGCACTAATGCACCGGATCCCATCCGAACTCCGAAGTTAAGCGTGCTTGGCCAAGAGTAGTACTAGGATGGGTGACACCCTGGGAAGTCCTCGTGTTGTACCCCCCTTTTCAATTTTTTTTCCTCCGGTTAGGGTTGCCAAGATACTTTATCCACCATATTTCTATTATCGAATCCCACTGCACCTTGGGCAAGACAACTTCACTTCACGTCGAGGCTGGGCCTGCAAACCGAGGGCGTAGGACTTGTGACCAGGTCTCCTTCGCTCCGGTGCCCGTAACTTTGATCCGTAAGGAGCTACGCGGCGCACAGCATACCGTTGGAAAGCTTTACGAGAGCTCTACGACGTGGGCAGCCAGCTAGCTCGTTGTGCCCTTTTTGGAGACCAAAATCGAACGTTTTCATCAGTTTCGGTCCATTTTTCTAATTTTGCTTTGTTTTTCCATCCCGTATCGTACGTCGTGAGCTGTTAAAACGACGACAACCTTACTCGCCGGACATTAGAGGGCCCTACAACGCGTCGATATCTCGTCTTGCGAGGATGCTGGGTTGTTGAAGCGGATGGGTTGTCGTTAAGCCCATTGGACCTTCTGGATGGGCCATCTCTCTAGGTTGGGACTGTGAACCGTTAATGGGTACGATCATACCAGCAGTAATGCACCGGATCCCATCAAAACTCCGAAGTTAAGCGTGCTTGGGCGAGAGTAGTACTAGAATGGGTGACCCCCTGGGAAGTCCTCGTGTTGCACACCTTTTTTCAAATTTTTTTTCTCCGGTTAGGGTTGCCAAGATACTTTATCCACCACATTTCTATTATCAAATCCCACTGCACCTTGGGCAAGACAACTTCGTTTCACGTGAAAGCTGAGCCCGCAAACCGAGGGCGTAGGGCTTGTGACCAAGTCTTCTTAGCTCCGGTGCCCATAACTTTTGATTTATACGGAGTTACGTGGCGCACAGTATACTGTTGGAAAGCTCTCCAAGAGCCCTACGATGTGGGCAGCTAGGTTGCTCGCTGCGCCCTTTTTTGGAGCCCAAAATCGAAAGTTTTCATCAGTTTCGGGCCACTTTTCTTACTTAGCTCTGTCTTTCCGTCCATGATCGTACGTCGTGAGCTGTTAAAAGGACGACAACCTTACTCACGGGAAATTAGAGGGCCCTTCAACGCGTCGATATCTCATATTGTGAGAATGCTGGGTTGTTGAAGCGGATGGGCTGTCGTTAAGCCCATTGGGACTTCTGAATGGGCCATTTCTCTAGGCTGGAACTGTGAACCGTTAACACAAAAAAGAATTGTGCCCTTAACATGACGGGTGCGATCATACCAGCACTAATGCACCGGATCCCATCAGAACTCCGAAGTTAAGCGTGCTTGGCCGATAGTAGTACAAGGATGGGTGACCCCCTGGGAAGTCCTTGTGTTGTACCCCCCTTTTCAATTTTTTTTCCTCCGGTTAGGGTTGCCAAGATACTTTATCCACCACATTTCTATTATTGAATCCCACTGCACCTTGGGAAAGACAAGTTCGTTTCACGTGGAGGCTGGGCTCGCAAACCGAGGGCATAGGGCTTGTGACCAGGTCTCCTTCGCTACGGTGCCCAAAACTTTTGATTCGTAAGGAGTTACGTGGCGCACAGTATACAGTTGGAAAGCTCTCCGAGAGCTCTACGATGTGGGTAGCCAGATTTCTTGCTTTGCCCTTTTTTGGAGCCGAAAATCGAAAGTTTTCTTCAGTTTCGGGCCATTTTTCTTATTTAGCTCTATTTTTCCATCCAGGATCGTACGTCGTGAGCTGTTAAAAGGTCGACAACCTTACTCGCGGGACATTTGAGGGCCCTACAACACGTCGATATCACGTCTTGCGAGTATGCTGCATTGTTGAAGCGGATGGGTTGTTGTTAAGCCCATTGGGCCTTGTGAATGGGCCATATTTGTAGGCTGGGACTGTGAACCGTTAACACATAAAGGAATTGGGCCATCAACATGACGGGTGCGATCATACCAGCACTAATGCACCGGATCCCATCAGAACTCCGAAGTTAAGCGTGCTTGGCCGAGAGTAGTACTAGGATGGGTGACCCCTTGAGAAGTCCTCGTGTTGCACCCCACTTTTTAATTTTTTTTTTCCTCCGGTTACGGTTGCCAAGATACTTTATCAACCACATTTCTATTACCGAATCCCACTACACCTTAGGCAAGACAACTTCGCTTCACGTGGAGGCTGGGAACGCAAACCGAGGGCGTAGGGCTTGTGACCAGGTCTCCGTCGCTCCGGTGCCAATAACTTTTGATCCGTAAGGAGTTACGCGGCGCACAGCATACCGTTGGAAAGGACTTCGAGAGCTCTACGACGGGTGCAGCTAGCTCGATTTCTGTGCCCTTTTTGGAGACCAAAATTGAACGTTTTCATCAGTTTTGGGCCACTTTTCTTGTTTTGCTCTATTTTTTCGTCTCGTATCGTACGTCGTGAGCTATTAAAAGGATGACAACCTAACTGGCGGGACATTAGAGGGCCCTACAACGTGTTGATATCACCTGTTGCGAGGATGCTGGGTTGTTGAAACGGATGGGTTGTCGTTAAGCCCATTTGGCCTTCTGAATGGGCTATCTCTCTAGACTGGGACTGTGAACCGTTAACAAATAAAGGAATTAGGCCATCAACATGACGGGTCCGATCATACAAGCACTAATGCTCTGGATCCCATCAGAACTCTGAAGCTAAGCATGCTTGGGCGAGAGTAGTACTAGGATGGGTGACCCCTTGGGAAGCCCTCGTGTTGCACCACCCTTTTCAATTTTTTTGCTCCGGTTAGGGTTGCCAAGATACTTTATCCACCACATTTCTATTATCGAATCCCACGGCACCTTGGCCAAGACAACTTCGCTTCATTTGGAGGCTGGGCCCGTAAACCGAGGGCGTAGGGCTTGTGACCAGGTCTCCGTCGCTCCGGTGCCCATAACTTTTGATCCGTAAAGAGTTACACGGCACACAGTATACCCTTGGAAAGCTCTTCGAGAGCTATACGATGGGGGAAGCTAGCTTGCTCGCTTTGCCCTTTTTGGGGTCCAAAATCTAACATTTTCATCAGTTTCGGTCCACTTTTCTAATTTTGCTCTATTTTTCCGTCCCGTATCGTACGTCGTGAGCTGTTAAAAGGATGACAACCTTACTAGCGGGACATTAGAGGGCCTTACAACGTGTCGATATCACGTCTTGCGAGGATGCTGGGTTGTTGAAGCGGATGGGTCGTCGTTAAGCCCATTGGGACTTCTGAATGGGCCATCTCTCTACGCTGGGACTGTGAACCGTTAACAAAAAAAGGAATTGTGCCCTCAACATAACGGGTGCAATCATACCAGCACTAATGCACCGGATCCCATCAGAACTCCGAAGTTAAGCGTGCTTGGGCACGAGTAGTACTAGGATGGGTGACCCCCTAGAAAGTCCTCGTGTTAAACCCTCCTTTTCAATTTTTTTTCCTCTGGTTAGGGTTGCCAAGATACTTAATCCACTACATTTCTATTATTGAATCTCACTACACCTTGGGCAAGACAACGTCGCTTCACGTGGAGGCTGGGCCCGCAAATCGAGGGCGTAGGACTTGTGACCAGGTCTCCGTCGTTCCGGTGCCCATAACTTTTTATCCGTAAAGAGTTACGCGGCGCACAACATAGCATTGGAAAGCTCTTCGAGAGCTCTACGACAGGTGCATCTAGCTTGCTCGGTGTGCCCTTTTTGGAGCCCAAAATAGAACGTCTTCATCAATTTCGATGTACTTTTCTAATTTTGCTCTATTTTTCCGTCGCAGATCGTACGTTGTGAGCTATTAAAAGGATGACGACCTTACTCGCGGGACATTAGAGGTCCCTACAACGCGTCGATATCACGTCTTGCGAGGATGCTGCATTGTTGAAGCGGATGGGTTGTTGTTAAGCCCATTGGGCCTTCAGAATGGGCCATCTCTCTAGGCTGGGACTGTGAACCGTTACCGTATAAAGGAATTGTGCCTTCAACATGATGGGTGCGACCATACCAGCACTAATGCACCGGATCCCATCAGAACACCGAAGTTAAGCGTGCTTGGGCGAGAGTAGTACTAGGATAGGTAACCCCCTGGGAAGTCCTCGTGTTGTATCCCCCTTTTCAATTTCTTTCCTCCGGTTAGGGTTGCCAAGATAATTTATCCCCCACATTTCTATTATCGAATCCCACTGCACCTTGGGCAAGACAACTTCGCTTCACGTGGAGGCTGGGCCAGCAAACCGAGGGCATAGGGCTTGTGACTAGGTCTCCTTAGCTTCGGTGCCCATAACTTTTGATCCGTAAGGAGTTACGCGGCGCACAGCATACTGTTGGAAAGTGCTCCGAGAGCTCTATGATGGGGGCAGCCAGCTTGCTCGTTGTGCCCATTTTTGGAGCCCAAAATCGAACGTTTTCATCAGTTTCTGGCCACTTTTCTAATTTAGCTCTATTTTTCCGTCACGGATCGTACGTCGTGTGCTGTTAAAAGGACGACAACCTTACTCGCGGGACAGTAGAGGGCCCTACAACACATTGATATCTTGTCTTGCGAGGATGCTGGGTTGTTGAAGCGGATGGGTTGTCGTTAAGCCCATTGGGCTTTCTGAATGGGCCATCCATCTAGGCTGGGTCTATGAACCGTTAACACATAAAGGAATTGTGCCATCAACATGACGGGTGCGATCATACCAGTACTAATGCACTGGATCCCATCAGAACTCCGAAGTTAAGCGTGCTTGGCCGAGAGTAGTACTAGGATGGGTGACCCCTTGGGAAGTCCTCGTGTTGTACCCCACTTTTTAATTTTTTTTTCCTCCGGTTAGGGTTGCCAAGATACTTTATCAACCACATTTCTATTATCGAATCCCACTGCACCTTGGGCAAGACAACTTCGCTTCACGTGGAGGCTGGGAACGCAAACCGAGGGCGTAGGGCATATGACCAGGTCTTTGTTGCTCCGGTGCCCATAACTTTTGATCCGTAAGGAGTTACGCGGCACGCAGCATACCATTGGAAAGCTCTACGAGAGCTCTACGACGTGGACAGCCAGCTAGCTCGCTGTGCCCTTTTTTGGAGCCCAAAATTGAATGTTTTCATCAGTTTTGGGCCATTTTTCTTTTTTAGCTCTATTTTTTCTTCCCGGATCGTACGTCGTTAGCTGTTAAAAGGACAACAACATTACTCGCGGGACGTTAGAGGGCCCTACAACGCGTCGATATCTCGTCTTGCAAGGATGCAGGGTTGTTAAAGCGGATGTGTTGTCGTTAAGCCCACGCGCCTTCTGAATGAGCCATCTCTCTAGGCTGGGACTGTGAACCGTTAACACATAAAGGAATTGTGCCCTCAACAAGACGGGTGCGATCATACCTGCACTAATGCACCGGATCCCGTCCGAACTCCGAAGTTAAGCGTGCTTGGCCGAGAGTAGTACTAGGATGGGTGACCCCCTAGGAAGTCCTCGTGTTGTACCCCCCTTTTCAATTTTTTTTCCTCCGGTTAGGGTTGCCAAGATACTTTATCCACCATATTTCTATTATCGAATCCCACTACACCATGGGCAAGACAACTTCGCTTCACGTCGAGGCTGGGCCTGCAAACCGAGGGCGTAGGGCTTGTGACCAGGTCTCCTTCGCTCCGGTGCCCATAACTTTGTTCTGTAAGGAGTTACGCGGCACACAGCATACCGTTGAAAAGCTCTATGAGAGCCCTACGACGTGGGCAGCCAGCTAGCTCGCTGTAGCCTTTTTGGAGCCTAAAATCAAACGTTTTCATCAGTTTCGGTCCACTTTTCTAATTTAGCTCTATTTTTCCGTCCTGTATCGTACGTCGTGAGCTGTTAAAATGACGACAACCTTACTCGCGGGATATTAGAGGGCCCTACAACGCGTCGATATCTCGTCTTGTGAGGATGCAGGGTTGTTGAAGCGGATAGGTTGTCATTAAGCCCATTGGGCCTTCTGAATGGGCCATCTCTCTAGGTTGGGACTGTGAACCGTTAATGGGTGCGATCATACCAGCAGTAATGCACCGGATCCCATCAGAACTCCGAAGTTAAGCGTGCTTGGGCGAGAGTAGTTCTAGGATGGGTGACCCCCTGGAAGTCCTCGTGTTGCACCCCCCTTTTCAATTTTTTTTCTCCGATTAGGGTTGCCAAGATACTTTATCCAGCACATTTCTATTATCAAATCCCACTGCACCTTGGGCAAGACAACTTCGTTTCACGTGGAGGCTGGGCCCACAAACCGAGGGGTAGGGCTTGTGACCAAGTCTTCTTCGCTCCGGTGCCCATAACTTTTGATTTGTACGAAGTTACGTGGCGTACAGTATACCGTTGGAAAGCTCTCTGAGAGCTCTACGATGTGAGCAGCCAGGTTGCTCGATGCGCCCTTTTTTGGAGCCCAAAATCGAAAGTTTTCATCAGTTTCATGCCACTTTTCTTACTTAGCTCTGTTTTTCCGTCCATGATCGTACGTCGTGAGCTATTAAAAGGACGACAACCTTACTCGAGGGAAATTAGAGGGCCCTACAACGTGTCGATATCTCATATTGAGAGAATGCTGGGTTGTTGAAGCGGATGGGTTGTCGTTAAGCCCATTGGGCCTTCTGAATGGGCCATTTCTCTAGGCTGGGTCTGTGAACCGTTAAAACATCAAGGAATTGTGCCCTTAACATGGCGGGAGCGATCATACCAGCACTAATGCACCAGATCCCATCAGAACTCTGAAGTTAAGCGTGCTTGGCCGAGAGTAGTACTAGGATGGGTGACCCCCTGGGAAGTCCTTGTGTTGTACCCCCCTTTTTAATTTTTTTTCCTCCGGTTAGGGTTGCCAAGATACTTTATCCACCACATTTCTATTATCGAATCCCACTGCACCTTGGGCAAGACAACTTCGTTTCACGTGGAGGCTGGGCACGCAAACCGAGGGCGTAGGGCTTGTGACCAGGTCTCCTTCGCTCCGGTGCCCATAACTTTTGATTCGTAAGGAGTTACGTGGCGCACAGTATATAGTTGGAAAGCTCTCCGAGAGCTCAACGATGTGGGTAGCTAGCTTGCTTGCTGTGCCCTTTTTTGGAGCCCAAAATAGAAAGTTTTCATCAGTTTCGAGCCATTTTTCTTATTTAGCTATATTTTTCCATCCAGGATCGTACGTCGTGAGCTGTTAAAAGGTTGACAACCTTACTCGCGGGACATTAGAGGGCCCTACAACACGTCGATATCACGTCTTGCAAGGATGTTGCGTTGTTGAAGCAGATGGGTTGTTGTTAAGCCCATTCGGCCTTCAGAATGGGCCATCTCTCTAGGCTGGGACTGTGAACCGTTAACGCAAAAAGGAATTGTGCCTTCAACATGATGGGTGGGACCATACCAGCACTAATGCACCGGATCCCATCAGAACACCGAAGTTAAGCGTGCTTGGGCGAGAGTAGTACTAGGATGTGTGACCCCCTGGGAAGTCCTCGTGTTGTATCCCCATTTTCAATTTCTTTCCTCCGGTTAGGGTTGCCAAGATACTTTATCCACCACATTTCTATTATCGAATCCCACGGCACCTTGGGCAAGACAACTTCGCTTCACGTGGAGGCTGGGCCAGCAAACCGAGGGCATAGGGCTTGTGACTAGGTCTCCTTAGCTTCGGTGCCCATAACTTTTGATCCGTAAGGAGTTACGCAGCGCATAACATACTGTTGGAAAGTGCTCCGAGAGCTCTACGATGGGGGCAGCCAGCTTGCTCGTTATGCCCATTTTTGGAGCCCAAAATCAAACGCTTTCATCAGTTTCGGGCCACTTTTCTAATTTAGCTCTATTTTTTCGTCACGGATCGTATGTCGTGTGCTGTGAAAAGGACGACAACCTCACTCGCGGGACAGTAGAGGGCTCTACAACGCATCGATATCATGTCTTGCGAGGATGCTGGTTTGTTGAAGCGGATAGGTTGTCGTTAAGCCCATTGGGCTTTCTGAATGGGCCATCCATCTAGGCTGGGTCTATGAACCGTTAACACATAAAGGAATTGTGCCCTCAACATGACGGGTGCCATCATACCAGCACTAATGCACCGGATCGCATCAGAACTCCGAAGTTAAGCATGCTTGGGCGAGAGTAGTACTAAGATGGGTGACCCCCTGGGAAGTCCTCGTGTTGCATCCCCCTTTTCAATTTTTTTTCCTCCGGTTAGGGTTGCCAAGATACTTTATCCACTACATTTATATTATTGAATCCCACGGCACCTTCGGCAAGACAACTTCGCTTCATGTGGAGGTTGGGCCCATAAACCGAGGGCGTAGGGCTTGTGACCAGGTCTCCGTCGCTCCGGTGCCCATAACTTTTGATCCGTAAGGAGTTACACGGCATACAGTATACACTTGGAAAGCTCTTCGAGAGCTCTACGACGGGGGAAGCTAGCTTGCTCGCTTTGCCCTTTTTGGGGCCCAAAATCGAAATTTTTCATTAGTTTCGGGCTACTTTTCTGATTTTGATCAATTTTTCCGTCCTGTATCATACGTCGTGAGCTGTTAAAAGGACGACAACCTTACTCGCGGGACATTAGAGGGCCCTACAATGCGTCGATATCTCGTCTTGCGTGGATGCTGGGTTGTTGAAGCGGATGGGTTGTCGTTAAACCCATTGGGACTTCTGAATGAGCCATCTCTCTAGGCTGGGACTGTGAACCGTTAACAAAAAAAGGAATTGTGCCCTCAACATGACGGGTGCAATCAGACCAGCACTAATGCACCGGATTCCATTAAAACCCCGAAGTTAAGCGTGCTTGGGCGCGAGTAGTACTAGGATGGGTGACCCCCTGGAAAGTTGTCGTGTTGCACCCCCCTTTTCTATTTTTTTCCTCTGGTTAGGGTTGCCAAGATACTTAATCCACCACATTTCTATTATTGAATCTCACTGCACCTTGGGCAAGACAACGTCGCTTCGCGTGGAGGCTGGGCCCGCAAACCGAGGGCGTAGGGCTTGTGACTTGGTCTCCGTCGTTCCGGTACCCATAACTTTTTATCCAAAAAGAGTTACGCGGCGCACAACATACTGTTGGAAAGCTCTTCGAGCGCTCTACGACGGGTGCAGCTAGCTTGCTCGCGGTGCCCTCTTTGGAGCCCAAAATCAAACGTTTTCATCAGTTTCTGGACACATTTCTAGTTTGCTCTGTTTTTCTATCCCGGATCGTACGTCGTGAGCTGTTAAAAGGACGACAATCTTACTCGCGGGACATTAGAGGTCCCTACAATGCATCGATATCACGTCTTGCGAGGATGCTGCGTTATTGAAGCGGATGGGTTGTTGTTAAGCCCATTGGGCCTTCTGAATGAGCCATCTCTCTAGGCTGGGACTGTGAAAATTAACACATAAAGGAATTGTGCCTTCAACATGATGGGTGCGACCATACCAGCACTAATGCATCGGATCCCATCAGAACTCCGAAATTAAGCGTGTTTGGCCGAGAGTAGTACTACGATGGGTGACCCCCTGGGAAGTACTCGTGTTGCACCCCTTTTTCAATTTTTTTTCCTCCGGTTAGGGTTGCCAAGATACTTAATCCACCACATTTCTATTATTGAATCCCACCGCACCTTGGGCAAGACAACTTCGCTTCACATGGAGGTTGGGCCCGCAAACCGAGGGCGTAGGGCTTGTGACCAGGTCTCCGTCGCTCCGGTACCCATAACTTTTGGTCCGTAAGGAGTTACGCGGTGCACAGTATACCGTTGGAAAGCTCTCTAAGAGCTCTACGACGGGGGTAGCCAGCTTGCTCGCTGTTCCCATTTGCGGAGCCCAAAATTGAAAGTTTTCATCAGTTTCGGGCCACTTTTCTTATTAAGCTATGTTTTTCCGTCCCGAATCGTACGTCGTGAGTTGTTAAAAGGATGACAACCTTACTCGCGGGACATTAGAGGGCCCTACAACGCGTCGATATCACGTCTTCCGAGGATGCTGCGCTGTTGAAGCGGATGGGTTGTTGTTAAGCCCATTGGGCCCTTTGAATGGGCCATCTCTCCAGGCTGGGACTGTGAACTGTTAACACAAAAAGGAATTCTACCCCTAACATGACGGGTGCGATCATACCAGCACTAATGCACCGGATCCCATCAGAACTCCGAAGTTAAGCGTGCTTGGGCGAGAGGTGTACTAGGATGGGTGACCCCTTGGGAAGTCCTCGTGTTGCACCCCCCTTTTCAATTTTTTTTCCTCCGGTTAGGGTTGCCAAGATACTTAATCCACCACATTTTTATTATCGAATCCCATGGCACCTTGGGCAAGACAACTTCACTTCACGTGGAGGCTGGGCCCGCAAATCGATGGCATAGGGCTTGTGACCCGGTCTCCGTCGCTCCGGTGCGCATAACTTTTGATTGGTCAAGAGTTACGAGGTGCACAGCTTACCATTACAAAGCTCTCCGAGAGCTCTACGATGGGGGCAGCCAACTATGCCCGTTTTTGGAGCCCGAAAATGAACATTTTCATCAGTTTCAGTCCAGTTTTCTTATTAAGCTCTGTTTTTCCGTCCCGGATCGTACGTCATGAGCTGTTAAAAAGATGACAACCTTACTCGTGGGACATTAGAGGGCCCTACAACGCATCAATATCACGTCTTGCGAGGATGCTGCGTTGTTGAAGTGGATGGTTTGTTGTTAAGCCCATTGGGCCTTCTGAATGGGCCATCTCTCTAGGCTGGGACTGTGAACCGTTAATACATAAAGGAATTGTGCACTCAACATGACAGGTGCGATCATACCAACACTAATGCACCGGATCCCATCAGAACTCAATAGTTAAGCGTGCTTGGGCGAGAGTAGTACTAGGATGGGTGACCCCCTGGGAAGTCCTCGTGTTGCACCCCCCTTTTCAATATTTTTTCCTTCGGTTAGGGTTGCCAGGATACTTTATCCATCATATTTCTATTATCGAATCCCATGGCACCTTGGGCAAGACAACTTCGCTTCACGTGGAGGCTGGGCCCGCAAACCGAGGGCGAAGGGCTTTTGACCAGGTCTCCGTCGCTCCGGTGCCCATAACTTTTGATCTGTAAGGAGTTACACGGCGCACAGCATACCGTTGCAAAGCTCTACGAGAGCTCTACGATGGAGGTAGCCAACTTGCTCGCGGTGCCCATTTTTGGATCCCAAAATCGAACGTTTTCATTAGTTTCTGGCCACTATTTTTATTAAGCTCTGTTTTTCCGTCTTGGATTGTACGTCGTCAGCTGTTAACAGGATGACAACGTTGCTCACGGGACATTAGAGGGCCCTACAACGCGTCGATATCACGTCATTCGAGGATGCTGCGTTGTTGAAACAGATGGGTTGTTGTTAAGCCCATTGGGCCTTCTGAATGGGCCATCTCCCTAGGCTGGGACTGTGAACCGTTAACAAATAAAGGAATTGTGCCCTCAACATGACGGGTGCGATCATACCAGTGATAATGCACCGGATCACATCAGAACTCCGAAGTTAAGCGTGCTTGGGCGAGAGTAATACTAGGATGGGTGACCTCTTGGGAAGTCCTCGTGTTGCACCCTCATTTTCAATTTTTTTTCCACCGGTTAGGGTTGCCAAGATAATATATCCACCACATTTCTATTATCGAATCCCACGACACCTTGGGCAAGACAACTTCGCTTCACGGGGATGTTGGGCTCGCAAACCGAGGGCGTAGGGCTTGTGACCAGCTCTCCGTCACTCCGGTGACCATAACTTTTGATCCGTAAGGAGTTATGCGGTGCACAACATACCGTTGGAAAGCTCTCCGAGAGCTAGACGACGGTGGCAGCGAGCTTGCTCGCTGTGCCCTTTTAGGAGCACAAAGTCGAACGTTTTCATCAATTTCGGGCCACTTTTCTAATTTACCTCTGTTTTTCCGTCCTGGATTGTACGTCGTGAGCTATTAAAAGGACGAAAACCTTACTCGCGGGACATTAGAGGTCCCTACAACGCGTCTATATCACGTCTTGCGAGGATGCTGGGTTGTTGAAGTGGATGGGTTGTCGTTAAGCCCATTGGGCCTTATGAATGGGCCATCCCTCTAGGCTGGGACTGTGAACTGTTAACACATAAAGGAATTGTGCCCACAACATGACGGGTGCGATCATACCAGCACTAATGCACCGGATCCCATCAGAACTCCGAAGTTAAGCGTGCTTGGGCGAGAGTAGTAATAGGATAGGTGACCCCCTGGGAAGTCCTCGTGTTGTACCCCCCTTTTCAATTTTTTTTCCCTCCGGTTAGGGTTGCCAAGATACTTTATCCACTACATTTCTATTATCGAATCCCACAGCACCTTGGGTAAGACAACTTCGCTTCACATGAAGGCTGGGCCAGCAAACCGAGGGTGTAGGGCTTGTGACTAGGTCTCCTTCGCTCCGATGCCCATAACTTTTTATCCGTAAAGAGTTACGCGGCACACAGCATACCGTTGGAAAGCTCTCTAAGAGCTATACAACAGGGGCAGCAAGGTTGCTCGCTTTGCCCTTTTTTGGAGCCCAAAATTGAACGTTTTCTTCAGTTTCGAGGCTCTTTTCTTTTTTAGCTCTGTTTTTTCGTCCCGGATCGTACGTCGTGAGCTGTTAAAAGGACAACAACCTTACTCGCGGGACATTAGAGGGCTCTATAACGCGTCGATATCTCGTCCTGCGAGGATGCTGAGTTGTTGAAGCGGATGGGTTGTCGTTAAGCCCATTGGGCCTTCTGAATGGGCCATCTCTCTAGGCTGGGACAGTGAACCGTTAACACATAAAAGAATTGTGCCCTCATCATGACGGGTGCGATCATACCAGCACTAATGCACCGGATCCCATCAAAACTCCGAAGTTAAGCGTGCTTGGGCGAGAGTAGTACTTGGATGGGTGACCCCCTGGGAAGTCCTTGTGTTGCACCCCTCTTTTCAATTTTTTTTTCCTCCGGTTAGGGTTGCCAAGATACTTTATCCACCACATTTCTATTATCGAATCCTACGACACCTTGGGCAAGACAACTTCGCTTCACATGGAGGCTGGGCCCGCAAACCGAGGGCGTAGGGCTTGTGACCAGGTCTCCGTCGCTCCGGTGCCCATAACTTTTTATCCGTAAGGAGTTATGCAGCGCACAGCATACCGTTGGAAAGATCTTCGAGAGCGCTACCACGGGGGCAGCTAGCTTGCTCGCTGTGCCCTTTTTGGAGCCCAAAATCGAACGTTTTCATCAATTTCGTGCCACTTTTCTAAGTTTCCTCTGGTTCTTCATCCCGGATCGTACGTCGTGAGCTGTTAAAAGGACGAAAACCTTACTCGCGAGACATTATAGGGCCCTACAATGCGTCGATATCACGTCTTGTTAGGATGTTGCGTTGTTGAAGCGGATGGGTTATTGTTAAGCCCATTGGGCTTTCTGAATGGGCCATCTCTCTAGGCTATGACTGTGAACCATTAACAAATAAAGGAATTGTGCCATCAACATGACGGGTACGATCTTACCAGCACTAATGCACCGGATCCCATCAGAACTCCGAAGTTAAGCGTGCTTTGGCGAGAGTAGTACTAGGATGGGTGACCCCCTGGGAAGTCCTCGTGTTGCACTCCCCTTTTCAATTTTTTTCCCTCCGATTAGGGTTGCCAAGATACTTTATCTACCACATTTCTATTATCAAATCCCATGGCACCTTGGGCAAGACAACTTCGCTTCACGTGGAGGCTGGGCCCGCAAACTGAGGGCGTAGGGCTTGTGACCAGGTCTCTGTTGCTCCGGTGCCCATAACTTTTGATCCGTAAGGAGTTACACAGCGCACTGCATACCGTTGGAATGCTCTCCGAGAGCTCTACGATGGGGGCAGCTAGTTTGCTCGCTGTGTTGTCACGCCTTAACCTGGCCTATGAAGGTTAGACTAGGGTGTGATCTAAACGTTCATATCATTTCACGTACTTAACCGTTCATGAAGATTTAACTTTTAACGTTTTGGCCTAAACTCCAAAATTTTTCAGTAAACCGACAGCATAACGGCTGTAATTGGGCTCTTTGGTTTGACCTAATTCTCTAAACCCCTCAATTATTCCAATCATTAATCCAATTCCATTAAGGAGTCCTATTTGTCACCAACCGATTTGCCTACTAGTTTATCTTGAAAGTCTCGTTTGGTTAATTAGCCTAACATGATAACTATGTCCCGTTTATTTGTCAATTTCCTATCATGCAAGTACCTATTATCCTTTAGTTTGCAAATGAGCACCTAAGTGAAATTAGATAGAATTAACTTAGTTGATTGTTCATCTAGTGGTTTGAATGCCTACGATAACTACCAATTAAGAAAACGAAAGCAAACCACCAAATAAAAGTTCATCCGGCTATAGGTAGTACAATCCCAGAATTAGACCCAAATTACAATGGGGTCATTTACATCAATAAAATGAATATTTTGCAATCAAACACAACATCCATATAGCAACCACTTTCAGGCAAAGCACAAAAGCACGTAGGGACAGACAATCACTCCAAGGAATCATCGATAGGCACGTTGTCCTCGGGTACCTGTACTTGTTCTTCTTCTCTTGTGATAAAAAAGAGGGTGAGTCCTTATGAACTCAGCGAGGGGGAACGAGAAATATGTTTTGAAACTCATTTTCTAGTTCAATTTATGAAAACTCTTTTTGAGAACATGTCACGTATTACAAATAATAAGGTACGCAATTATAAGAAACAAATCGAGTAACGGATACAAAGTAAGGGAACATAAATACCAGTCTTTCCTCCCCGAGGTTCTCTAGGAACTAAGCGAGAGTACTTATACACATAGTAAAAAGCATACGGTGAGCATTTGCTCTCAATATCAATTTCGATTCATTTGGTGCGGCTGACTTCAATAATCCACTTATCGCTCCCAATTGGGTGTACTCCGGATGTACCCCAAAACCTACGACCCAACTCTCCGAGGGTGGAATGCCAAGCGAGAGAGGGAATTGGACCATGGTAGTCACGGGAGCACCGGCAAGCCCTATGCCGCCCGGCGTTCGTGAAATGCTACCATGCCACAATAAAAGGTTGCAACCTTGTATACAATGCCCATTTATGTCATTTAACATTTCACATTAGGAGGTCAACAAAGTAGGTTGCCTCCGAGCAATTTCAAGATCACATATTGCCAAGTAAACAAACGAGGCATGCTTGACATGAAATTTCACTTGTAGAACACATAGAGTCATATCAACATTAAACGGGCAGCCATGTAACACATGCAAGTCAAGCCATATAACTCATTTCGAAGTCCACGTAATCAAGTGATACGATTATTCAACATGCAATGACATCAATCATGGGTTCGGGTGCAAGAAAAGATTATTTGTCAACATGCAATGGTCAAAATCACAGTTATAAGACATTTACGGGCAGCCTACTAAGCATGTAATTCCCACACAATGTCCAATTGATCAATACTTAGCAAAACTACCTAGTCATTAGGGTTTCCATGTCATGTATATTCGTGCAATTTGAGCCTCAACCCAACTCAAAGTCAATCTCAAACCATGCATCACTTAATTCAACATCCTCAAACATTCAAAACAGTCCACACAACATCCCGTAGCTATAATCCCAAGCATTTAATTCAACAAGAGGAGTCACAACAATTTTCTAAGCACAACATTAAGTGAAACCCTTACTGCAATAGGCTGTCTTCTCACAATCAATCGGACAAGCAAAAAATCTCCAAATTTAGTGAATAAGATTTCAAATTAAATCTTAAGAAGTTAACTAAAATCAAAAACAAACCTTGCATCAATTGGAGTTCGGGATCATTAGATATAGCCGAAACAGTGGAACAGCACAAAACTGTCCAGATTTGCACACTTTTCAGAAATTGACGTTTTTGAGGTCCTTAGGGTCAGTTTTAGCCTTGGTCCATTTCTGAAAATTTTTTCCAGAACTGAAAAATATAGCAGTACACCAAATTTCATTCATTTTGGACATCATTTACAAAGTCAAATATGATTCGTTCCACAAGGTCAGTGCATCTGCCAAAACCTGCTTCAGTTTTCCAGATTTCCAGATTTGGTCACATTTTAAAGATTTGCCATTTTGAGGACCTTAGAGTCAAAATTAGCTTCGGCCTATTTCTAGGAAAA
This sequence comes from Ehretia macrophylla, assembly GCA_037974665.1. Taxonomy (NCBI): domain Eukaryota; kingdom Viridiplantae; phylum Streptophyta; class Magnoliopsida; order Boraginales; family Ehretiaceae; genus Ehretia; species Ehretia macrophylla. The sequence continues at coordinate 70,345,314 of CM075767.1, forward strand.
ATGTTCAAAACTGTCCAAATAGTAACCTACCAATTTTATAGAATTTTCAACATCATTTGCCTAGCTAAACTTACCTCGAACAGACTGGTCAGAGAGCTGTCAACAATTTCGACTTCACCTAGCATCATTTTCAAGCCAAGATCTTGCGATGCATGGTTGTTTAAGCTTATGAACGACCATATAGCTCAAGTACAGAAGCAAATACACACATTTATGAGCATGCATGTGAATTTTTTAAGAGTTTTCAAAAGGTTTTAACCCTCACCTTAGCAATCAACCCAAAAAATGCTCAAAACCATGTTGAAGCTCAAATCTCTTCTTCTTCTTGCTTAGCCGAGATTCCAACTAGCTTTTCTCTATTTTTCCTAGCTTAGTGATCAATCTCTTAGCACATGCATGAGGTTAGAACAAGAAGAAAAGAAATGGAAGCTTAAAAACTCACCAAGGCCGAAAATGGTGACTCAAAATGCTTGCATGTATGTTTCTTGCATCCTAGCTTGCTTGGGTGAGTTTCTTTGCTTGTGGTTTGTCTTGATGCACCATAGGATGATGAAGATGAGCTAAGAGGTGGAGAGAACTCAGCCAAAACCTAAATGGAGAGAGAGAGTGAGAGGGAGAGAGAGAGAAAATGTGAGGAAAGTGAGAGAAATGAGAGAAAAATGAGGCTTTTGCAAAAGTTGATGCATATGTTGGCCTTGGGCATGCAAAAATTCAGATTTGTGTCATCTTTTGAATTGTTTTAACATGTGTGTAAGAGAATGTTGGGTATTTAGGGATTTTAGGTAGAATAGAATATAGGATATGTTTAGAGGTTTGTGAGATTTTGTCTTGTAGTGAGTTTAAAATATAATATTTAGGTGTTAGTGGATTTTGTAGAGATTTGAATAAGGATTATAATAATAGTTAGTGGTGTTTGTAGGATTATTTTATAGTCTAGTGCTTTGTGTAGGATTCTTTATTGATTAGCGTGCGGGCACGCTTTCCTAAATCTAGGGCACGCACTACGAGACACACACATAAATCAATACAGGGCACGAATCACGAGGTAGACACGAACTACGAGGTAAGACACAGACTTCAAGACTAATGCACGCAAGCCTAGGTGAATGCACGTAAACCAATGCAAGGCACGTAATTCAATGTAATGCACGCAAATCGAGGTACAACTCTTAAACCTAGGTTAAGGTACGCAGTTCAATGTTAGGGCACACGAAACGAGGTAACGCACGTACATCGAGGTCAGGGCACATATTTCTAGGTACCGCACGTGAGTCAGGGATTAGGGCACACTATTCTAGGTCAAGGCACGTATGATGAGGTATGCACGAAAACCAAGACAGGATACATCATCCAAGGTCGGTCATTTAATTTTAGGTCTAAGGTGCGCAAATCGAGGTACGACACATTATTTGGGGTCGGACCTCACATGTGCCCTTTTTTGGAGCCCAAAATCGAACGTTTTCATCAGTTCCGGGCCACTTTTCTAGTTTTGCTCTGTTTTTCCTTCCCGGATCGTACATCGTGAGCTGTTAAAAGGACGACAACCTTACTCGCGAGACATTAAAGGGCCCTACAATGCGTCGATATCACGTCTTGCGAGGATGCAGCGTTGTTAAAGCGGATGGGTTGTTGTTAAGCCCATTGGGCCTTCTGAATGGGCCATCTCTCTAGGCTGGGACAGTGAACAGTTAACACATAAAGGAATTGTTCCATCAACATGACGGGTGCGATCATACCAGCACTAATGCACCGGATCCCATCAGAACACCGAAGTTAAGCGTGCTTGGGCGAGAGTAGTACTAAGATGGGTGATCCCCTGGGAAGTCCTCGTGTTGCACTCCCTTTTTCAATTTTTTTTCCTCCGGTTAGGGTTGCCAAGATACTTTATCCACCACATTTCTATTATCGAATCCCACGGCACCTTGGGCAAGACAACTTCGGTTCACGTGGAGGCTGGGCCCCCAAACCGAGGGCGTAGGGCTTGTGACCATGTCTCCGTCGCTCAGGTGCCCATAACATTTGATCCGTAAGGAGTTATGCAGCGCACAGCATACCGTTGGAAAGCTCTCCGAGAGCTCTACGACAGGGGCTACAAGCTTGCTCGCTGTGCCCTTTTTGGAACCTAAAATCGAACGTTTTCATCAATTTCGGGACATTTTTCTTATTAAGCTCTGTTTTTCCGTCCCGGATCATACGTCGTGAGCTATTAAAAGGACGACAACCTTACTCGCGGGACATTAGAGGGCCCTACAATGCGTCGATTTCACGTCTTGCAAGGATGTTGCATTGTTGAAGAGGATGGGTTGTTGTTAAGCCCATTGGGCCTTCTGAATGGGCCATCTCTCTAGGCTGGGACTGTGAACCAATAACACAAAAAGGAATTCTACCCCCACCATGACGGGTGCGATCATACCAGCACTAATGCACCGGATCCCACCAGAACTCCGAAGTTAAGCGTGCTTGGGCGAGAGTAGTACTAGGATAGGTGACCCCCTGGAAAGTCCTCGTGTTACACCCCCCTTTTCAATTTTTATTCCTCCAGTTAGGGTTGCCAAGATACTTTATCCACCACATTTCTATTATCGAATGCCATTGCATCTTGGGCCAGAAAACTTCGCTTCACGTGGAGGCTGGGCCCGCAAACCGAAGGCGTAGGGCTTGTGACCAGGTCTCCGTCGCTCCGGTGCCCATAACTTTTGATCCGTAAGGAGTTACGCGGCGCACAGCATACCGTTGCAATGCTCTCCGAGAGGTCTACGACGGGGGCAGCCAGCTTGCTCACTGTACCCCTTTTTGGAGCCCAAAATCGAACGTTTTCATCAGTTTCAGGCCACTTTTCTTATTAAGCTCTATTTTTTCGTCCCAGATCGTACATCGTGAGCTGTTAAAAGGACTACAACCTTACTCGTAGGACATTAGAGGGCCCTACAACCCGTTGATATCACGTCTTGCGAGGATGATGCGTTGTTGAAGCGGATGGGTTATTGTTAAGCCCATTGGGCCTTCTGAATAGGCCATCTCTCTAGGCTGGGACTGTGAACCGTTAACACAAAAAGGAATTGTGCCTTCAACATGACGGGTGCGATCATACCAGTACTAATGCACCGGATCCCATCAGAACTCCGAAGTTAAGCGTGCTTGGGCAAGAGTAGTAGTAGGATGGGTGGCCCCCTGGGAAGTCCTCGTGTTGCACCCCCTTTTTCAATTTTTTTTCCTCCGGTTAGGGTTTCCAAGATACTTAATCCACCACATTTCTATTATCGACTCCCACGGCACCTTGCGCAAGACAACTTCGCTTCACGTGGTAGCTGGGCCCGCAAACCGAGGGCGTAGGGCTTGTGACCAGGTCTCCGTCGCTCCGGTGCCCATAACTTTTGATCCGTAAGGAGTTACGCGGTGCACAGCATACAGTTGCAAAGCACTCCGAGAGCTCTATGATGGGGCCAGCCAGCTTGCTCGCTGTGCCCTTTCTGGAGCCCAAAATGGAACTTTTTCATCAGTTTCAGGCCACCTTTCTTATTAAGCTCTATTTTTTCGTCCCGGATCGTACGTCGTGAGCTGTTAAAAGGACAACAACCTTACTCGCGGTACATTAGAGGGCCCTACAATGCGTCGATATCACGTCTTGCGAGGATGCTGCATTGTTGAAGCGGATGGGTTGTTGTTAAGCCTATTGGGCCTTCTGAATGGGCCATCTCTCTAGGCTGGGACTGTGAACCGTTAACACATAAAGGAATTGTGCCCTCAACATGACGGGTGCGATCATACCAACACTAATGCAGCGGATCCCATCAGAACTTCGAACTTATGCGCGCTTGGGTGAGAGTAGTACTAGGATGGGTGACCCCCTGGGAAGTCCTCGTGTTGTACCCCCCTTTTCAATTTTTTTTCCTCCAATTAGGGTTGACAACATACTTAATCCGCCACATTTCTATTATAAAATCCCACGGCACCTTAGGCAAGACAACTTCGCTTCACGTGGAGGCTGGATCCACAAACCGAGGGCGTAGGGCTTGTGACCAGGTCTCCGTCGCTCCGGTGCCCATAACTTTTGATCCGTAAGGAGTTACGCGGCGCACAGCATACCGTTGCAAAGCTCTCCGAGAGCTCTACGACGCGGTCAGCTAGCTTGCTCGCTATGCCCTTTTTGGAGCCCAAAATTGAACGTTTTCATCAGTTTCGGGCCACTTTTCTTATTAAGCTCTGTTTTTCCATCCGGGATCGTACGTTGTGAGTTCTTAAAAGGACGACAACCTTACTCACGGGACATTAGAGGGCCCTACAACGTGTCGATATCACGTCTTGCCAGGACGCTGCGTTGTTGAAGCGGATGGGTTGTTGTTAAGCCCATTGGGCCTTCTGAATGGGCCATCTCTCTAGGCTGAGACTGCGAACCATTAACACATAAAGGAATTCTGCCCTCAACAAGATGGGTGCGATCATACCAGCACTAATGCACCGGATCCCATCAGAACTCCGAAGTTAAGCGTGCTTGGGCGAGTATAGTACTAAGATGGGTGACCCCATGGGAAGTCCTCGTGTTGCAACCCCCTTTTCAATTTTTTTCCTCCGATTAGGGTTGCCAAGATACTTAATCCACCACATTTCTATTATCGAATCCCACGGCACCTTGGGCAAGACAACTTCGCTTCACGTGGAGGCTGGGCCCGCAAACCGAGGGCGTAGGGCTTGTGACCAAGTTTCCATCGCTCCGGTGCCCATAACTTTTGATCCGTAAGGAGTTACGTGGCGCACAGAATACCGTTACAAAGCTCTCCGAGAGCTCTACGATGGGGGCAGCTAGCCTGCTTGCTCTGCCCTTTTTGGAGAACAAAATCGAATGTTTTCATCTGTTTCGGGCCATTTTTCTAGTTTTGCTCTGTCTTTTCGTCCCGTATCGTATGTCATGAGCTGTTAAAAGGATGACATCTTTACTCGTGGGACATTAGAGAGCACTACAACGCGTCGATATCTCGTCTTGCGAGGATGCTAGGTTGTTGAAGCGGATGGGTTGTTGTTAAGCCCATTGGGCCTTCTGAATGGGCCATCTCTCTAGGTTGGGATTGTGAACCGTTAACATATAAAGGAATTGTGCCCTCAACATGATTGGTGCGATCATACCAGCACTAATGCACCAGATCCCATCAGAACTCCGAAGTTAAGCGTGCTTGGGTGAGAGTAGTACTAGGATATGTGATCCCTTGGGAAGTCCTCGAGTTGCATCCCCCTTTTCAATTTTTTTTCCTCCGGTTATGGTTGCCAAGATACTTTATCCACCACATTTCTATTATTGAATCCCACGGCACTTTGGGCAAGACAACTTCGCTTCACGTGGAGGCTGGGCCCGCAAACCGAGGGTGTAGGGCTTATGACCAAGTCTCCGTCGCTCTGGTGCCCATAACTTTTGATCTGTATGGAGTTACGCGGCGCACATCATACCATTGGAAAGCTCTCCGAGAGCTCTACGACGGGGGCAGCAAGCTTGCTCGCTTTGCCCTTTTTGGAGCCCAAAATCGAACGTTTTCATCAGTTACGGGCAACTTTTCATATTAAGCTCTATTTTTCCGTCCCGGATCGTACATAGTGAGCTGTTAAAAGGATGACAACCATACTCGCGGGACATTAGAGGGCCCTACAATGCGTCGATATCACGTCTTGCGAGGATGCTGCGTTGTTGAAGCGGATGGGTTGTTGTTAAGCCCATTGCGCCTTCTGAATGGGCCATATCTCTATGCTGGGACTGTGAACCGTTAACACAAAAAGGAATTCTACCCCCAACATGATGGGTGCGATCATACCAGCATTAATGCACCGGATCCCATTAGAACTCCGAAGTTAAGCGTGCTTGGGCGAGAGTAGTTCTAGGATGGGTGACCCCCTGAGAAGTCATTGTGTTGCACTCCCGTTTTCAATTTTTTTTTCCTCCGGTTAGGGTTGCCAAGATACTTTATCCACCACAATTCTATTGTCGAATCCCACAGCACCTTGGGCAAGTCATCTTCTTTTCACGTGGAGGCTGGGCCCACAAACCGAGGGCGTAGGCCTTGTGACCAGGTCTCCTTCGCTCCGGTGCCCATAACTTTTGATCTATAAGGAGTTACGCGGCACACAGCATATCGTTGGAAAGCACTCCGAGAGCTCTACGACGGGGCAGCAAGAGTGCTTGCTTTGCTCTTTTTGGAGCCCAAAATCGAACGTTTTCATCAGTTTCGTGCCACTTTTCTTATTAAGCTCTTTTTTTCCATCCTGGATCGTACATCGTGAACTGTTAAAAGGACGACAACCTTACTCGCGGGACATTAGAGGGCCCTACAATGCGTCGATATCACGACTTGCGAGGACGCTGCGTTGTTGAAGAAGATGGGTTGTTGTTAAGCCCATTGGGCCTTCTGAATGGGCCATCTCTCTAGGCTGGGACTGTGAACCGTTAGCACAAAAAGGAATTCTAACCCCACCATGACGGGTGCGATCATACCAGTACTAATGCACCGGATTCCATCAGAACTCCGAAGTTAAGCGTGCTTGGGCGAGAGTAGTACTAGGATGGGTGACCCCCTGGGAAGTCCTCGTGTTGCACCCCCATTTCATTTTTTTTTTCCTCCGGTTAAGGTTGCCAAGATACTTTATCCACCACATTTCTATTATCAAATCCCATGGCACCTTGGGCAAGACAACTTCGCTTCACGTGGAGGCTGGGCCCGCAAACCGAGGGCGTAGAGCTTGTGACCAGGTCTCCGTCGCTCCGGTCCCCATAACTTTTGATCCGTAAGGAGTTACGCGGCGCACAGCATACCGTTGGAAAGCTCCCCGAGAGCTCTACGACGGGGGCAGCCAGCTTGCTAGCTGTGCCAGTTTTGGAGGCCAAAATCAAACGTTTTCATTAGTTTCGGGCCACTTTTGTTATTAAGCTCTATTTTTCCGTCCGGGATCGTACGTCGTGAGCTGTTAAAAGGACGACAACCTTACTCGCGGGACATTAGAGGGCCTTACAATGCGTCAATATCACGTCTTGCGAGGATGCTGCATTGTTGAAGCGGATGGGTTGTTGTTAAGCCCATTGGGCCTTCTGAATGGGCCATCTCTCTAGGCTGGGACTGTAAACCGTTAACACAAAAAGGAATTCTACCCCCAACATGACAGGTGCAATCATACCAGCATTAATGCACCGGATCCCATCTGAACTACGAAGTTAAGCGTGCTTGGGCGAGAGTAGTACTAGGATGGGTGACCCCCTGGGAAGTCCTCATGTTGCACTCCCCTTTTTAATTTTTTTTCCTCCGGTTAGGGTTGCCAAGATACATTATCCACCACATTTCTATTATCGAATGCCATAGTTGCTTGGGCAAGACAACTTCGCTTCACGTGGAGGCTGGGCCCACAAACCGAGGGCGTAGGGCTTGTGACCAGGTCTCCGTCGCTCCGGTGCCCATAACTTTTGATCTGTAAGAAGTTACACGACGCACAGCATACCATTGGAAAGCTCTCTGAGAGCTCTACGACGGGGGCAACCAGCTTGCTTTCTATGCCCTTTTTTTGGAGCCAAAAATCGAACGTTTTCATCAGTTTCGGGGCACTTTTCTGGTTTTGCTCTGTTTTTCCTTCCCGGATCGTACATCGTGAGCTGTTAAAAGGACGACAACCTTACTCGAGGGACATTAGAGGGCCCTACAATGCGTCGATATCACGTCTTGCGAGGATGCTGCGTTGTTAAAGCGGATGGGCTGTTGGTAAGCCCATTGGGCCTTCTAAATTGGCCATCTCTCTAGGCTGAGACTATGAACCGTTAACATGAAAAGGAATTCTACCCCTAACATGGCGGGTGCGATCATACAAGCACTAATGCACCGGATCCCATCAGAACTCCGAAGTTAAGCGTGCTTGGGCGAGAGTAGGACTAGGATGGGTGACCCCCTGGGAAGTTCTCGTGTTGCACCCCCCATTTCAATTTTTTTTCCTCCGGTTAGGGTTGCCAAGATACTTTATCCACCACATTTCTATTATCGAATCCCATGGCACCTTAGGCAAGACAACTTCGCTTCACGTGGAGGTTGGGCCCACAAACCGAGGGCATAGGGCTTGTGACCAGGTCTCCGTCGCTCCGGTGCCCATCACTTTTGATCCGTAAGGAGTTACGCAGCGCACAACATACCGTTGGAAAGCTCTCCGAGAGTACTACGATAGGTGTAGCCTGCTTGCTCGCTGTGCCCTTTTTTGGGGCCGAAAATCGAACGTTTTCATCAGTTTCGGGCCACTTTTCTAGTTTTGCTCTATTTTTCCTTCCCGGATCGTACATCGGGAGCTGTTAAAAGGACGACAACCTTACTCGCGGGTCATTAGAGGGCCCTACAATGCATCGATATCACGTCTTGCAAGGATGCTGCGTTGTTAAAGCGGATGGTTGTTGTTAAGCCCATTGGGCCTTCTGAATGGGCCATCTCTCTAGGCTGGGACTGTGAACCGTTAACACATAAAGGAATTGTGCCATCAACATGACGGGTGCGATCATACCAGCACTAATGCATCGGATCCTATCAGAACTCCGAATTTCAGTGTGCTTGGGCGAGAGTAGTACAAGGATGGGTGACCCCCTGGGAAGTCCTCGTGTTGCACTCCCCTTTTCAATTTTTTTTCCTCCGGTTACGGTTGCCAAAATACTTTATCCATCACATTTCTATTATCGAATCCCACGGCACCTTGGGCAAGACAACTTCGCTTCACGTGGAGGCTGGGCCCGCAAACCGAAGGCATAGGGCTTGTGACGAGGTCTCCGTCGCTCTGGTGCCCATAACTTTTGATCCGTAAGGAGTTACGTGGCGCACAGCATACCGTTGGAAAGCTCGCCGAGAGCTCTACGACGGGGGCAGCCAGCTTGCTTGCTCTGCCCTTCTTTGGAGCCCAAAATCGAACGTTTTCTTCAGTTTCGGGCAACTTTTCTTGTTTTGCTCTGTTTTTCCGTCACGGATAGTACATCGTGAGCTGTTAAAAGGATGACAACCTTACTCGCGGGACATTAGAGGGCTTTACAATGCGTCGATATCACGTCTTGCGAGGAAGCTACGTTGTTAAAGCGGATGGTTTGTTGTTAAACCCATTGGGCCTTCTGAATGGGCCATCTCTCTAGGCTGGGACTGTGAACCGTTAACACAAAAAGGAATTCTACCTCCAACATGACAGGTGCGATCATACCAGCACTAATGCACCGGATCCCATCAGAACTCCGAAGTTAAGCGTGCTTGGGCGAGAGTAGGACTAGGATGGGTGACCCCCTAGGAAGTCCTCGTGTTGCACCCCCCTTTTCAATTTTTTTTCCTCCGGTTAGGGTTGCCAAGATACTTTATCCACCACATTTCTATTATCGAATCCCGCGGCACCTTAGGCAAGACAACTTCGCTTCACGTGGAGGTTGGGCCCGCAAACCGAGGGCGTAGGGCTTGTGACCAGGTCTCCGTCGCTCAGGTGCCCATAACTTTTGATCCGTAAGGAGTTACGCAGCGCACAACATACCGTTGGAAAGCTCTCCGAGAGCACTACGATAGGTGCAGACTGCTTGCTCGTTGTGCCCTTTTTTGGGGCCTAAAATCGAACATTTTCATCAGTTTCGGGCCACTTTTCTAGTTTTGCTCTATTTTTCTTTCCCGGATCGTACATCTGGAGCTGTTAAAAGGACGACAACCTTACTCGCGGGTCATTAGAGGGCCCTACAACGCATCGATATCACGTCTTGCCAGGATGCTGCGTTGTTAAAGCGGATGGTTGTTGTCAAGCCCATTGGGCCTTCTGAATGGGCCATCTCTCTAGGCTGGGACTGTGAACCATTAACACATAAAGGAATTGTGCCATCAACATGACGGGTGCGATCATACCAGCACTAATGCATCGGATCCTATCAGAACTCCGAATTTCAGTGTGCTTGGGCGAGAGTAGTACAAGGATGGGAGACCCCCTGGGAAGTCCTCGTGTTGCACTCCCCTTTTCAATTTTTTTTCCTCCGGTTACGGTTGCCAAGATACTTTATCCACCACATTTCTATTATCGAATCCCACGGCACCTTGGGCAAGACAACTTCGCTTCACCTGGAGGCTGGGCCCGCAAACCGAAGGCGTAGGGCTTGTGACGAGGTCTCCGTCGCTCTGGTGCCCATAACTTTTCATCCGTAGGAGTTACGTGGCGCACAGCATACCGTTGGAAAGCTCGCCGAGAGCTCTACGACGGGGGCAGCTATCTTGCTTGCTCTGCCCTTTTTTGGAGCCCAAAATCGAACGTTTTCTTCAGTTTCGGGCAACTTTTCTAGTTTTGCTCTATTTTTCCGTCCCAAATAGTACATCGTGAGCTGTTAAAAGGATGACAACCTTACTCGCGGGACATTAGAGGGCTTTACAATGCGTCGATATCACGTCTTGCGAGGATGCTACGTTGTTGAAGCGGACGGTTTGTTGTTAAGCCCATTGGGCCTTCTAAATGGGCCATCTCTCTAGGCTGGGACTGTGAACCGTTAACACATAAAGGAATTGTGCCATCGACATGACGGGTGCGATCATACCAGCACTAATGCACCGGATCCCATCAGAACTCTGAAGTTAAGCGTGCTTGGGCGAGAGTAGTACTAGGATGGGTGACCCCCTGGGAAGTCCTCGTGTTGCACTCCCATTTTCAATTTTTTTTTCTCCGGTTAGGGTTGCCAAGATACTTTATCCACCACATTTCTATTATCGACTCCCACAGCACCTTGGGCAAGAAAACTTCGCTTCACGTGGAGGCTTGGCCCACAAACCGAGGGCGTAGGGCTTGTGACTAGGTCTCCGTTGCTCCGGTACGCATAACTTTTGATCCGTAAGGAGGTGCGCGGCACACAGCATACCGTTGCAAAGCTCTCTGAGAGTTCTACGCCGGGGGCAGCAAGCTTGATCGCTGTGCCATTTTTGGAGCCCAAAATCGAATGCTTTCATTAGTTTCGGGCCACTTTTCTTATTAAGCTCTGTTTTTCCGTCACGGATCGTACGTCGTGAGCTGTTAAAAGGATGACAACCTTACTCGCGGGACATTAGAAGGCCCTACAATGCGTTGATATCACGCCTTGCGAGAATGCTGCGTTGTTGAAGCGGATGGGTTGTTGTTAAGCCCATTGGGCCTTCTGAATGGGCCATCTCTCTAGGCTAGGACTGTGAACCGTTAACAGAAAAAGGAATTCTACCCCCTCCATAACGGGTGCGATCATACCAGCACTAAATCACCGGATCCCATCAGAACTCTGAAGTTAAGCGTGCTTGCGCGAGAGTAGTACTAGCATGGGTGACCCCCTGGGAAGTCCTTGTGTAGCACCTCCCTTTTAATTTTTTTTCCTCCGGTTAGGGTTGCCAAGATACTTTATCCACCACATTTCTGTTATCGAATCCCACGGCACCTTGGGCCGGACAACTTCGCTTCACGTGGAGGCTGGGCCTGTAAACCGAGGGCGTAGGGCTTGTGACCAGGTCTCCCTCGCTCCGGTCCCCATAACTTTTGATCCGTAAGGAGTTACGCGGCGCACAGCATACCGTTGGAAAGCTCTCCGAGAGCTCTACGACGGTGGCAGCCAGATTTCACGCTGGGCCCTTTTTGGAGCCCACAATCGAACGTTTTCATCAGTTTCGAGGTACTTTTCTTATTAAGGTCTGTTTTTCCGTCTCGGATCGTACGTCGTGAGCTGTTAAAAGGACGACAACCTAACTCACGGGATATTAGAGGGCCCTACAATGAAATGATATCACGTCTTGTGAGGATGCAGCGTTGTTGAAGCGGATGGGTTGTTGTGAAGCCCATTAGGCCTTCTGAACCGTTAAAACAAAAAGGAATTCTACCCCCAACATGACGGGTGCGATCATACCAGCACTAATGCACTGAATCCCATCAGAACTCCGAAGTTAAGCGTGCTTGGGCGAGAGTAGTGCTAGGATGGGTGACCCCCTGGGAAGTCCTCTTGTTGCACTTTCCTTTTCAATTTTTTTTCCTCCTGTTAGGGTTGCCAAGATACTTTATCCACCACATTTATATTATCGAATCCCACGGCACCTTGGGCAAGACAACTTCGCTTCACGTGGAGGCTGGGCCAGCAAACCGAGGGCGTAGGGCTTGTGACCAGGTCTCCGTCGCTCCGGTGCCCATAACTTTTGATCCGTAAGGAGTTACATGGCGTACAGCATACCGTTGGAGATCTCTCCGAGAGCTCTACGACTGGGGCAGCAACCTTGCTCGCTGTGCTATTTTTGGAGCCCAAAATCGAACGTTTTCATCAGTTTCGGGCCATTTTTCTTATTAAGCTCTGTTTTTCCGTCCCGGATCGTACGTCGTGAGCTGTTAAAAGGACGACAACCTTACTCGCAGGACATTAGAGGGCCCTACAATGCTTCGATATCACGACTTGCGAGGATGCTGCGTTGTTGAAGCGGATGGGTTGTTGTTAAGCCCATTGGGCCTTCTGAATGGGCCATCTCTCTAGGCGGGGACTGTGAACCGTGAACACAAAAAGGAATTCTACGCCCAACATGACGGGTGCGATCATACCAGCACTAATGCACAGGATCCCATCAGAACTCCGAAGTTAAGAGTGCTTGGGCGAGAGTAGTACTAGGATGGGTGACCCCCTGGGAAGTCCTCTTGTTGCACTCCCCTTTTCAATTTTTTTCCTCCGGTTAGGGTTGCCAAGATACTTTATCCACCACATTTCTATTATCGAATCCCACGGCACCTTGGGCAAGACAACTTCACTTCACGTGGAGGCTGGGCCCGCAAACCGAGGGCATAGGGCTTGTGACCAACTCTCCGTCGCTCCGGTGCAAATAACTTTTGATCCGTAAGAAGTTACGTGGCGCACAGCATACCGTTGGAAAGCTCTCCGAGAGGTCTACGACGAGGCAAGCAAGCTTGCTTGCTGTGCCATTTTTGGATACCAAAATCTAACGTTTTCATCAGTTTCGGGCCACTTTTCTTATTAAGCTCTGTTTTTTCGTCCCGGATCGTACGTTGTGAGCTGTTAAAAGGATGACAACCTTTACTCACGTGACATTAGAGGGCCCTACAATGGGTCGATATCACGTCTTGCGAGGATGCTGCGTTGTTGAAGCGGATGGGTTGTTGTTAAGCCCATTGGGCCTTCTGAATGGGCCATCTATCTAGGCTGGGACTGTGAACCGTTAACACAAAAAGGAATTCTGCACCTACCATGACGGGTACGATCATACCAGCACTAATGCACCGGATCCCATCAGAACGCCGAAGTTAAGCGTGCTTGGGCAAAAGTAGTACTAGGATGGGTGACCTCCTGGGAAGTCCTCGTGTTGCACCCCCCTTTTCAATTTTTTTTCCTCCGGTTAGGGTTGCCAAGATACTTTATCCACCACATTTCTATTATCGAATCCCACGGCACCTTGGGCAAGACAACTTCGCTTCACGTGGAGGCTGGGCCCGCAAACCGAAGGCGTAAGGCTTGTGACCAACTCTCCGTCGCTCCGGTGCCTATAACTTTTGATCCGAAAGAAGTTACGCGGCGCACAGCATACCGTTGGAAAGCTCGCCGAGAGCTCTACGACGGGGGAAACTAGCTTGCTTGCTGTGCCCTTTTTGGAGCCCAAAATCGAACGTTTTCATCAGTTTCGTGCCACTTTTCTTATTAACCTCTTTTTTTTCGTCACGGATCGTACGTTGTGAGTTGTTAAATGGACGACAACCTTACTCACGGGACATTAGAGGGCCCTATAATGCGTCGATATCACGTCTTGCGAGGTTGCTGCGTTGTTGAAGCGGATGGGTTGTTGTTAAGCCCATTGGGTCTTCTGAATGGACAATCTCTCTAGGCGGGGACTGTGAACCGTTAACACAAAAAGGAATTCTACTCCCAATATGACGGGTTCGATCATACCAGCACTAATGCACCGGATCCCATCTGAACTCCGAAGTTAAGCGTGCTTGGGCGAGAGTAGTACTCGGATGGGTGACCCCCTGGAAAGTCCTCGTGTTGCACTCCCCTTTTCAATTTTTTTCCTCCGGTTATGGTTGCCAAGATACTTTATCCACCACATTTCTATTATCGAATCCCACAGCACCTTGGGCGACACAACTTCGCTTCACGTGGAGGCTGGGCCCGCAAACCGAGGGCGTAGGGATTGTGACCAGGTCTCCGACGCTCCGGTGCCTATAACTTTTGATCCGTAAGGAGTTACGCGGTGCGCAACATACCGTTGGGAAGCTCTCTGAGAGCTCTACGACTGGGGCAGCCAGCTTGCTCGCTATGCCCATTTTTGGAGCTGAAAATCGAACGTTTTCATTAGTTTCGGTCCATTTTTCTAGTTTTACTCTATTTTTCCTTCTCGGATCGTACATCGTGAGCTGTTAAAAGGACGACAACCTTACTCGCGGGACATTAGAGGGCCCTACAATGCATCGATATCACGTCTTGCGAGGATACTGCGTTGTTAAATTGGAAGGGTTGTTGTTAAGCCCATTGGGCCTTCTGAATGGGCAATCTCTCTAGGCTGGGACTGTGAACCGTTAACACATAAAGGAATTGTGCCATCAACATGACGGGTGCGATCATACCAGTACTAATGCACCGGATCCCATCAGAACTCCGAAGTTAAGCGTGCTTGGGCGAGAGTAGTACTAGGATGGGTGACCCCCTGGGAAGTCCTCGTGTTGCACTCTCATTTTCAATCTTTTTTCCTCCGGTTAGGGTTGCCAAGATACTTTATCCACCACATTTCCATTATCGAATCCCACGGCACCTTGGGCAAGACAACTTCACTTCACTTGGAGGCTGGGCCCGCAAACTGAGAGCGTAGGGCTTGTGACCAACTCTCCGTCGCTCCGGTGCCCATAACTTTTGAACCGTAAGAAGTTACGCGGCGCACAGCATACAGTTGGAAAGCTCCACGAGAGGTCTACGGCGCGGGAAACAATTTTGCTTGCTTTGCCCTTTTTGGAGCCCAAAATCTAACGTTTTCATCAGTTTCGGGCCACTTTTCTTATTAAGCTCTGTTTTTTCGTCCCGGATCGTACGTTGTGAGCTGTTAAAAGGATGACAACCTTACTCATGGGACATTAGAGGGCCCTACAATGCGTCGATGTCACGTCTTGCGGGGATGCTGCGTTGTTGAAGCGGATGGGTTGTTGTTAAGCCCATTGGGCCTTCTGAATGGGCCATCTATCTAGGCTGGGACTGTGAACCGTTGACACAAAAAGGAATTCTGCACCCACCATGACGGGTGCGATCATACCAGCACAAATGCACCGGATCCCATCAGAACGCCGAAGTTAAGCGTGCTTGGGCGAAAGTAGTACTAGGATGGGTGACCCCATGGGAAGTCCTCGTGTTGCACCCCCCTTTTCAATTTTTTTTCCTCCGGTTAGGGTTGCCAAGATACTTTACCCACCACATTTCTATTATCGAATCCCACGGCACCTTGGGGAAGACAACTTCGCTGCACGTGGAGGCTGGGCCGGCAAACCGAGGGCGTAGGGGTTGTGACCAGGTCTCCGTCGCTCCGGTGCCCATAACTTTTGATCCGTAAGGTGTAACACGGCACACAGCATACCGTTGGAAGGCTCTCTGAGAGCTCCACGATGGGGGCAGCCAGCTTGCTCGCTGTGCCCTATTTGGAGCCCAAAATTGAAAGTTTTCATCAATTTCGGGCCACTTTTCTTATTAAGCTATGTTTTTCCGTCCCGGATCGTACGTCGTGAGCTGTTAAAAGGACGTCAAACTTACTCGCGGGACATATGAGGGCGCTACAATGCGTCAATATCACGTCTTGCGAGGATGCTGCGTTGTTGAAGCGAATGGGTTGTTGTTAAGCCCATTGGGCCTTCTGAATGGGCCATCTCTCTAGGCTGGGACTGTGAACCGTTAACACAAAAAGGAATTCTACTCCCACTATGACAGGTGCGATCATACTAGCACTAATGCACCGGATCCCATCAGAACTCCGAAGTTAAGCGTGCTTGGGCGAGAGTAGTACTAGGATGGGTGACCCCCTGGGAACTCCTCGTGTTGCACCCCCTTTTTCAATTTTTTTTCCTCCGGTTAGGGTTGCCAAGATAATTTATTCACCACATTTCTATTATCGAATCCCACGGAACCGTGGGCAGGACAACTTTGCTTCACGTGGAGGCTGGGCCCGCAAACCGAGGGTATAGGGCTTGTGACCAAGTCTCCGTCGCTCCGGTGCGCATATCTTTTGATCCGTAAGGAGTTACGCGGCGCACAACATACCGTTGCAAAGCTCTCCGAGAGCTCTACGACGGGGGAAGCAAGCTTGCTTGCTGTGATCTTTTTGGAACCCAAAATCGAACGTTTTCATCAGTGTCGTGCCACTTTTCTTGTTAAGCTCTGTTTTTCCATCCCGGATCGTACGTCATGAGCTGTTAAAAGACGACAACCTTACTCGGGGGACATTAGACGGCCCTACAATGCGTCGATATCACGTCTTGCGAGTATGCTGCGTTGTTGAAGCGGATGGGTTGTTGTTAAGCCCATTGGTCCTTCTAAATGGGCTATCTCTCTAGGATGGGACTGTGAACCGTTAACACAAAAAGGAATTCTATCCCCAACATGACAGGTGCGATCATACCAGCAATAATGCACCGGATCCCATTAGAACTCTGAAGTTAAGCGTGCTTGGGCGAGAGTAGTACTAGGATGGGTGACCCCCTGGGAAGTCCTCGTGTTGCACTCCACTTTTCAATTTTTTTTTATCCGGTTAGGGTTGCCAAGATACTTTATCCACCACATTTCTATTATCGAATGACATGGCACCTTGGGCAAGACAACTTCGCTTCACGTGGAGGCTGGGCCCACAAACCGAGGGCGTAGGGCTTGTGACCAGGTCTCCGTCGCTCCAGTGCCCATAACTTTTGATCTGTAAAGAGTTACGCGGTGCACAACATACCGTTTGAAAGCTCTCTGAGAGCTCTACGACGGGGGTAGCAAGCTTGTTCGTTGTGCCCTTTTAGGAACCCAAAATCGAATGTTTTCATCAGTTTCGGGTCACTTTTCTTATTAAGCTTTGTTTTTCCGTCCCGGATCGTACGTCGTAAGCTGTTAAAAGGACGACAACCTTACTCGCGGGTCATTAGTGGGCTCTACAATGCGTCGATATCACATCTTGAGAGGATGCTGCGTTGTTGAAGCGGATGGGTTGTTGTTAAGCCCATTGGGACTTCTGAATGGGCCATCTCTCTACGCTGGGACTGTGAACCGTTAACACAAAAAGGAATTCTACCCCCAACATGACGGGTGCGAACATACCAGGACTAATGCACCTGATCCCATCAGAACTCCGAAGTTAATCGTGCTAGGGCGAGAGTAGTAGTAGGATGGGTGACCCGCTGAGAAGTCCTCGTGTTACACCCACATTTTCAATTTTTTTTTTCCTACGGTTAGGGTTGCCAAGATACTTTATCCACCACATTTCTATTATCGAATCCCACGGCACATTGGGCAAGACAACTTCGCTTCACGTGGAGGTTGGGCACGCAAACCGAGGGCGTAGGGCTTGTGACCAAGACTCTGTCGCTCCGGTACCCATAACTTTTGATCCGTAAGAAATTACGTGGCGCACAGCGTACCGTTGGAAAGATCTCCGAAAGCTCTACGACGGGCGCAACTAGCTTGCTCACTGTGCCTTTTTTGGAGCCAAAAATCGAACGTTTTCACCAGTTTCGGGTCATTTTTCTTAGTAAGCCCTATTTTTCCGTACCGGATCATACGTCGTGAGCTTTTAAAAGGACGACAACCTTACTCGCGGGACATTAGAGGGCGCTACAATGCGTCGAAATCACGTCTTGCGAGGATGCTACGTTTTTGAAGCGGATGGGTTGTTGTTAAGCCCATTGGGCCTTCTGAATTGGCCATCTCTCTAGGCTGGGACTGTGAACCGTTAACACAAAAAGGAATTCTACCCCCACCATGACAGGTGCGATCATACCAGCACTAATGCACCGGATCCCATCAGCACTCCGAAGTTAAGTGTGCTTGGGCAAGAGTAGTACTAGGATGGACGACCGCCTGGGATGTCCTCGTGTTGCACCCCCCTTTTCAATTTTTTTTTCCTTTGGTTAGGTTTGCCAAGATACTTTATCCACCACATTTCTATTATCGAATCCCACGGTACCTTGGGCAAGACAACTTCACTTCACGTGGAGGCTGGGGCCGCAAACCGAGGGCGTAGGGCTTGTGACCAACTCTCCGTCACTCCGGTGCCCATAACTTTTGATCTGTAAGAAGTTACGCGGCGCACAGCATACCGTTGGAAAGCTCTCCGAGAGGTTTACGACGGGGTAAACAAGCTTGCTTGGTTTGCCCTTTTTGGTGCCCAAAATCGAACGTTTTCATCAATTTTGGGCCACTTTTCTTATTAAGCTCTGTTTTTTCGTCCCGGATCGTACGTTGTGATCTGTTAAAAGGAGGACAATCTTACTCATGGGACATTAGAGGGCCCTACAATGCGTCGATATCACGTCTTGCGAGGATGCTGCGTTGTTGAAGCGGATGGGTTGTTGTTAATCCCATTGGGCCTTCTGAATGGGCCATCTCTCTAGGCGGGGACTGTGAACCGTTAACACAAAAAGGAATTCTACCCCCTACATGACGGTTGCGATCATACCAGCACTAATGCACCGGATCCCATCAGAACTCCGAAGTTAAGCGTGCTTGGGCGAGAGTAGTACTAGGATGGGTGACCCCGTGGGAAGTCCTCGTGTAGCACTCCCCTTTTCAATTTTTTTTCCTCCGGTTAGGGTTGCCAAGATACTTTATCTACCACATTTCTATTATCGAATACCACGGCACCATGGGCGACACAACTTCGCTTCACGTGGAGGCTGGGCCCGCAATTCGTGGGCGTAGGGCTTGTGACAAGGTCTCCGACGCTCCGGTGCCCATAACTTTTGATCCGTAAGGAGTTACGCGGCGCACCACATACCGTTGGAAAGCTCTCCGAGAGCTCTACGACTAGGGCAGCCAGCTTGCTCGCTATGCCTTTTTTTGGAGCCCAAAATCGAACGTTTTCATCAATTTCAGGCCATTTTTCTTGTTTTACTCTATTTTTCCTTCTCGGATCGTATATCGTGAGCTGTTAAAAGGACGACAACCTTACTCGCGGGACATTAGAGGGCCCTACAATGCATCGATATCATGTCTTGCGAGGATACTGCGTTGTTAAATTGGAAGGGTTGTTGTTAAGCCCATTGGGCCTTCTGAATGGGCAATCTCTCTAGGCTGGGACTGTGAACCGTTAACACATAAAGGAATTGTGCCATCAACATGACGGGTGCGAACATACCAACACTAATGCACCAGATCCCATCAGAACTCCGAAGTTAAGCGTGCTTGGGCGAGAGTAGTACTAGGATGGGTGACCCCATGGGAAGTCCTCGTGTTCCACTCTCCTTTTCAATTTTTTTTCCTCCGGTTAGGGTTGCCAAGATAGTTTATCCACCACATTTCTATTATCGAATCCCACGGCACCTTGGGCAAGACAACTTCACTTCACGTGGAGGCTGGGCCCGCAAACCGAGGGCGTAGGGCTTGTGACAAACTCTCCGTCGGTCCGGTTCCCATAACTTTTGATCCGTAAGAAGTTACGCGGCGCACAGCATACCGTTGGAAAGCTCTCCGAGAGGTCTACGACGGGGGAAACAAGCTTGCTTGCTTTGCCTTTTTTGGAGTCCAAAATCGAACGTTTTCATCAGTTTTGGGCCACTTTTCTTATTAAGCTCTGTTTTTTCATCCCGGATTGTAGGTTGTGAGCTGTTAAAAGGACAACAACCTTACTCACGGGACATTAGACGGCCCTACAATGCGTCGATATCACGTCTTGCGAGGATGCTGCGTTGTTGAAGCGGATGGGTTGTTGTTAAGCCCATTGGGCCTTCTGAATGGGCCATCTATCTAGGCTGCGACTGTGAACCGTTAACACAAAAATGAATTCTGCACCCACCATGACGGGTGCGATCATACCAGCACTAATGCACCAGATTCCATCAGAACGCCGAAGTTAAGCGTGCTTGGGCGAAAGTAGTACTAGGATGGGTGACCCCCTGGGAAGTCCTCATGTTGCACCCCCCTTTTCAATTTTTTTTCATCCGGTTAGGGTTGCCAAGATACTTTATCCACCACATTTCTATTATCGAATCCCACGGAACCTTGGGGAAGACAACTTCGCTTCACGTGGAAGCTGGGCCGGCAAACCGAGGGCGTAGGGGTGGTGACCAGGTCTCCGTCGCTCCGGTGCCCATAACTTTTGATCCGTAAGGAGTTACACGGCGCACAGCAAACCGTTGGAAAGCTCTCTGAGAGCTCTACGACGGGGGCAGCCAGATTGGTCGCTGTGCCCTGTTTGGTGCCCAAAATTGAACGTTTTCATCAGTTTTGGGCCACTTTTCTTATTAAGCTATGTTTTTCCGTTCCGGATCCTACGTCGTGAGCAGTTAAAAGTATGACAACCTTACTCATGGTACATTAGAGGGCCCTACATTGCGTCGATATCACGTCTTGCGGGGATGCTGCGTTGTTGAAGCGGACGGGTTGTTTTTTAAGCCCATTGGGCCTTCTGAATGGGCCATCTATCTAGGCTGGGACTGTGAACCGTTGACACAAAAAGGAATTCTGCACCCACCATGACGGGTGCGATCATACCAGCACTAATGCATCGGATCCTATCAGAACACCGAAGTTAAGCGTGCTTGGGCGAAAGTAGTACTAGGATGGGTGACCCCCAGGGAAGTCCTCGTGTTGCACCCCTCTTTTCAATTTTTTTTCCTCCGGTTAGGGTTGCCAAGATACTTTATCCACCACATTTCTACTATCGAATCCCGCGGCACCTTGGGGAAGACAACTTCGCTTCACGTGGAGGCTGGGCCGGCAAACCGAGGGCGTAGGGGTTGTGACCAGGTCTCCGTCGCTCCGGTGCCCATAACTTCTGATCTGTAAGGAGTTACACGGCGCACAACATAACGTTGGAAGGCTCTCTGAGAGCACCACGACGGGGGCAGTCGGTTTGCTCGCTATACCCTATTTGGAGCCCAAAATTGAACATTTTCATCAGTTTCGGGCAACTTTTCTTATTAATCTATGTTTTTCCGTCCTGGATCATACGTCGTGAGCTGTTAAAAGGATGACAAACTTACTCACAGGACATTAGAGGGCCCTACAATGTGTCGATATCACATCTTGCGAGGATGCTGCGTTGTTGAAGCGAATGGGTTGTTGTTAAGCACATTGGGCCTTCTGAATGGGCCATCTCTCTAGGCTGGGACTGTGAACCGTTAACACAAAAAGGAATTCTACCCCCACTATGACAGGTGCGATCATACCAGCACTAATGCACCGGATCCCATCAGAACTCCGAAGTTAAGCGTGTTTGGGCGAGAGTAGTACTAGGATGGGTGACCCCCTGGGAAGTCCTCGTGTTGCACCCCCTTTTTCAATTTTTTTTCCTCCGGTTAGGGTTGCCAATATACTTTATTCACCACATTTCTATTATCGAATCCCACGGAACCGTGGGCAGGACAACTTCGCTTCACGTGGAGGTTGGGCCCGCAAACCGAGGGCGTAGGGCTTGTGACCAGGTCTCCGTCGCTCCGGTGCACATAACTTTTGATCCGTAAGGAGTTACGCGGCGCATAGCATACCGTTGCAAAGCTCTCCGAGAGCTCTACGATGGGGGAAGCAAGCTTGCTTGCTGTGCCCTTGTAGGAGCCCAAAATCGAAAGTTTTCATCAATTTCGGGTCACTTTTCTTATTAAGCTTTGTTTTTCCATCCCGGATAGTACGTCGTAAGTTGTTAAAAGGACGACAACCTTACTCGCGGGACATTAGAGGGCTCTACAATGCGTCGATATCACGTCTTGCGAGGATGTTGCGTTGTTGAAGCAGATGGGTTGTGGTTAAGCCCATTGGGCCTTCTGAATGGGCCATCTCTCTAGGCTGGGACTGTGAACCGTTAACAAAAAAAGGAATTCTACCCCAAACATGACGGGTGCGAACATACCAGGACTAATGCACCTGATCCCATCAGAACTCCGAAGTTACTCGTGCTAGGGCGAAAGTAGTAGTAGGATGGGTGACCCGCTGAGAAGTCCTCGTGTTACACCCCCCTTTTCAATTTTTTTTTTCCTACGGTTAGGGTTGCCAAGATACTGTATCCACCACATTTCTATTATCGAATCCCACGGCACCTTGGGCAAGACAACTTCGCTTCACGTGGAGGTTGGGCACGCAAACCGTGGGCGTAGGGCTTGTGACCAAGTCTCTGTCGCTCCGGTACCCATAACTTTTGATCCGTAAGAAGTTACGTAGCGCACAGCATACCGTTGGAAAGATCTCCGAGAGCTCTACGATAGGTGCAGCCTGCTTGCTCGTTGTGCCCTTTTTTGGGGCCAAAAATCGAACGTTTTCATCAGTTTCGGGCCACTTTTCTAGTTTTGCTCTATTTTTCCTTCCCGGATCGTACATCGGGAGCTGTTAAAAGGACGACAACCTTACTCGCGGGTCATTAGAGGGCCCTACAACGCATCGATATCACGTCTTGCAAGGATGCTGCGTTGTTAAAGCGGATGGTTGTTGTTAAGCCCTTTGGGCCTTCTAAATAGGCCATCTCTCTAGGCTGGGACTGTTAACCGTTAACACATAAAGGAATTGTGCCATCAACATGACGGGTGCGATCATACCAGCATTAATGAACCGGATCCCATTAGAACTCCGAAGTTAAGCGTGCTTGGGCGAAAGTAGTATTAGGATGGGTGACCCCCTGGGAAGTCCTCGTGTTGCACCCCTCTTTTCAATTTTTTTTCCTCCGGTTAGGGTTGCCAAGATACTTTATCCACCACATTTCTATTATCGAATCCCACGGCACCTTGGGGAAGACAACTTCGCTTCACGTGGAGGCTGGGCCGGCAAACCGAGGGCGTAGGGGTTGTGACCAGGTCTCCGTCGCTCCGGTGCCCATAACTTTTGATCCGTAAGGAGTTACACGGCGCACAGCATACCGTTGGAAGGCTCTCAGAGAGCTCCACGACGAGGGCAGCCAGCTTGCTCGTTATGCCCTATTTGGAGCCCAAAATTGAACATTTTCATCAGTTTCGGGCCACTTTTCTTATTAATCTATGTTTTTCCGTCGCGGATCGTACGTCGTGAGCTGTTAAAAGGACGACAAACTTACTCGCGGGACATTAGAGGGCCCTACAATGCGTCGATATCACGTCTTGCGAGGATGCTGCGTTGTTGAAGCGAATGGGTTGTTGTTAAGCACATTGGGCCTTCTGAATGGGCCATCTCTCTAGGCTGCGACTGTGAACCGTTAACACAAAAAGGAATTCTACCCCCACTATGACAGGTGCGATCATACCAGCACTAATGCACCGGATCCGATCAGAACTCCGAAGTTAAGCGTGTTTGGGCGAAAGTAGTACTAGGATGGGTGACCCCCTAGGAAGTCCTCGTGTTGCACCCCCTTTTTCAATTTTTTTTCCTCCGGTTAGGGTAGCCAATATACTTTATTCACCACATTTCTATTATCGAATCCCACGGAACCGTGCGCAGGACAACTTCGCTTCACGTGGAGGTTGGGCCCGCAAACCGAGGGCGTAGGGCTTGTGACCAGGTCTCCGTCGCTCCGGTGCACATTACTTTTGATCCGTAAGGAGTTACGCGGAGCATAGCATACTGTTGCAAAGCTCTCCGAGGGCTCTACGACGGGGGAAGCAAGCTTGCTTGCTGTGCCCTTTTTGGAGCCCAAAATCGAACGTTTTCATCATTGTCGTGCCACTTTTCTTGTTAAGCTATGTTTTTCCATCCCGGATCGTATGTCATGAGCTGTTAAAAGACGACAACCTTATTCGGGGGACATTAGAGGGCCCTACAATGCGTCGATATCACGTCTTGCGAGGATGCTACATTGTTGAAGCGGATGGGTTGTCGTTAAGCCCATTGGTCCTTCTAAATGGGCTATCTCTCTAGGCTGGGACTGTGAACCGTTAACACAAAGGAATTCTAGCCCCAACATGACAGGTGCGATCATACCAGCAATAATGCACCGGATCCCATCAGAACTCTGAAGTTAAGCGTGCTTGGGCGAGAGTAGTACTAGGATGGGTGACCCCCTGGGAAGTCCTCGTGTTGCACTCCCCTTTTCAATTTTTTTTCATCCGGTTAGGGTTGCCAAGATACTTTATCCACCACATTTCTATTATCGAATCACACGGCACCTTGGGCAAGACAACTTCGCTTCACATGGAGGCTGGGCCCACAAACCAAGGGCGTAGGGCTTGTGACCAGGTCTCCGTCGCTCCAGTGCCCATAACTTTTGATCTGTAAAGAGTTACGCGGTGCACAGCATACCGTTTGAAAGCTCTCTGAGAGCTCTATGACAGGGGTAGCAAGCTTGCTCGTTGTGCCCTTTTTGGAGCCCAAAATCAAATGTTTTCATCAGTTTCGGGTCACTTTTCTTATTAAGCTTTGTTTTTTCGTCCCGGATCGTACGTCGTAAGCTGTTAAAAGGACGACAACCTTACTCGCGGGACATTAGAGGGCTCTACAATGCGTCGATATCACGTCCTGCGAGGATGCTGCGTTGTTGAAGCGGATGGGTTGTTGTTAAGCCCATTGGGCCTTCTGAATGGGCCATCTCTCTAGGTTGGGACTATGACCCGTTAACATAAAAAGGAATTCTACCCCCAACATGACGGGTGCGAACATACCAGCACTAATGCACCTGATCCCATCAGAACTCCGAAGTTAATTGTGCTAGGGCGAGAGTAGTAGTAGGATGGGTGACCCGCTGATAAGTCCTCGTGTTACACCCCCCTTTTCAATTTTTTTTTTTCCTACGGCTAGGGTTGCCAAGATACTTTATCCACCACATTTCTATTATCGAATCCCACGGCACCTTGGGCAAGACAACTTCGCTTCACGTGGAGTTTGGGCATGCAAACCGAGGACGTAGGGCTTGTGACCAAGTCTCTGTCGCTCCGGTACCCATAACTTTTGATCCGTAAGAAGTTACGTTGCGCATAGCATACCGTTGGAAAGATCTCCGAGAGCTCTACGACGGGCGCAACTAGCTTGCTCACTGTGCCTTTTTTGGAGCAAATAATCGAACGTTTTCACCAGTTTTGGGTCACTTTTCTTATTAAGCCCTGTTTTTTCGTACCGGATTATACGTCGTGTGCTTTTAAAAGGACGACAACCTTACTCGCGGGACATTAGAGGGCGCCACAATGCGTCGAAATCACGTCTTGCGAGGATGCTGCGTTGTTGAAGCGGATGGGTTGTTGTTAAGCCCATTGGGCCTTCTGAATTGGCCATCTCTCTAGGCTGGGACTGTGAACCGTTAACACAAAAAGGAATTCTTCCCCCACCATGACAGGTGTGATCATACCAGCTCTAATGCATCGGATCCCATCAGAACTCCGAAGTTAAGCGTGCTTGGGCGAGAGTAGTACTAGGATGGGTGACCCCCTGGGAAGTCCTCGTATTGCACCCCCTTTTTCAATTTTTTTTCCTCCGGTTAGGGTTGCCAAGATACTTTATTCACCACATTTCTATTATCGAATCCCACGGAACCGTGGGCAGGACAACTTCGCTTCACGTGGAGGCTGGGCCTGCAAACCGAGGGCGTAGGG
Organism: Ehretia macrophylla; assembly: GCA_037974665.1. Lineage (NCBI taxonomy): Eukaryota > Viridiplantae > Streptophyta > Magnoliopsida > Boraginales > Ehretiaceae > Ehretia > Ehretia macrophylla. The sequence continues at coordinate 70,370,967 of CM075767.1, forward strand.
CTTGTAACCAGGTCTCCGTCGCTCCGGTGCACATAACTTTTTATCCGTAAGGAGTTACGCGGCGCACAGCATACCGTTGCAAAGCTCTACGAGAGCTCTACGACGGGGAAAGCAAGCTTGCTTGCTGTGCCGTTTTTGGAGCCGAAAATCGAATGTTTTCATCAGTTTCGGATCACTTTTCTTATTAAGCTCTGTTTTTTCGTCCCGGATCGTACGTCGTGAGCTGTTAAAAGGACGACAACCTTACTCCCGGGACATTAGAGGGCTCTACAATGTGTCGATATCACGTCTTGCGAGGATGCTGCGTTGTTGAAGCGGAAGGGTTGTTGTTAAGCCAATTGGGCCATCTGAATGGGCCATCTCTCTAGGTTGGGACTGTGAACCGTTAGCACAAAAAGGAATTCTACCCCCAACATGACGGGTGCGAACATACCAGCACTAATGCACCTGATCCCATCAGAACTCCGAAGTTAATCGTGCTTGGGCGAGAGTAGTAGTTGGATGGGTGACCCCTTGAGAAATCCTCGTGTTGCACCCCCCTTTTCAATTTTTTTTTCCTACGGTTAGAGTTGCCAAGATACTTTATGTACCACATTTCTATTATCGAATCCCACGGCACCTTGGGCAAGACAACTTCGCTTCACGTGGAGGTTGGGCACGCAAACCGAGGGTGTAGGGCTAGTGACCAAGTCTCTGTCGCTCCGGTATCGATAACTTTTGATCCGTAAGAAGTTACGCGGTGCACAGCATACCGTTGGAAAGATCTCTGAGAGTTCTACGACGGGTGCAACTAGCTTGCTCACTGTGCCCTTTTTGGAGCCAAAAATCGAACGTTTTCACCAGTTTCGGGTCACTTTTCTTATTAAGCCCTGTTTTTCCATCCCGGATCATACGTCGTGAGCTTTTAAAAGGACGACAACATTACTCGCAGGACATTAGAGGGCGCTACAATGCGTCGAAATCACGTCTTGCAAGGATGCTGCGTTGTTGAAGCGGATGGGTTGTTGTTAAGCCCATTGGGCCTTCTGAATTGGCCATCTCTCTAGGCTGGGACTGTGAACCGTTAACACAAAAAGGAATTCTACCCCCAACATAATGGATGCGATCATACCAGCACTAATGCACCGGATCCCATCAGCACTCCGAAGTTAAGTGTGCTTGGGCGAGAGTAGTACTAGGATGGGTGACCCCCTGGGAAGTCCTAGTGTTGCACCCCCATTTTCAATTTTTTTTTTCCTTCGGTTAGGGTTGCCAAGATACTTTATCCATCACATTTCTATTATCGAATCCCACGGTACCTTGGGCAAGACAACTTCACTTCACGTGGAGGCTGGGATTGCAAACCGAGGGCGTAGGGCTTGTGACCATCTCTCCGTCGCTCCGGTGCCCATAACTTTTGATCCGTAAGAAGTTACGTGGCGCACAGCATACCGTTGGAAAGCTCTTTGAGAGGTTTACGACGGGGTAAACAAGCTTGCTTGCTGTGCCCTTTTTGGTGCCCAAAATCGAACGTTTTCATCAGTTTTGGGCCACTTTTCTTATTAAGCTCTGTTTTTTCGTCCCGGATCGTACGCTGTGAGCTGTTAAAAGGAGGACAACCTTACTCATGGGACATTAGAGGGCCCTACAATGCGTCGATATCACGTCTTGCGAGGATGCTGCGTTGTTGAAGCGGATGGGTTGTTGTTAATCCCATTGGGCCTTCTGAATGGGCCATCTCTTTAGGCGGGGACTGTGAACCGTTAACACAAAGAGGAATTCTACCCATTACAAGACGGTTGCGATCATACCAGCACTAATGCACCGGATCCCATCAGAACTCCGAAGTTAAGCGTGCTTGGGCGAGAGTAGTACTAGGATGGGTGACCCCCTGGGAAGTCCTCGTGTACCACTCCCCTTTTCAATTTTTTTTCCTCCGGTTAGGGTTGCCAAGATACTTTATCTACCACATTTCTTTTATCAAATCCCACGGCACCTTGGGCGACACAACTTCGCTTCACGTGGAGGCTGGGCCCGCAAACCGAGGGCATAGGGCTTGTGACCAGGTCTCCGACGCTCCGGTGCCCATAACTTTTGATCCGTAAGGAGTTACGCGGCGCACAACATACCGTTGGAAAGCTCTCCGAGAGCTCTACGATGGGCGCAACTAGCTTGCTCACTGTGCCTTTTTTGGAGCCAAAAATCGAACGTTTTCACCAGTTTTGGGTCACTTTTCTTATTAAGCCCTGTTTTTCCGTACCGGATTATACGTCGTGTGCTTTTAAAAGGACGACAACCTTACTCGCGGGACATTAGAGGGCGCTACAATGCGTCGAAATCACGTCTTGCGAGGATGCTGCGTTGTTGAAGCGGATGGGTTGTTGTTAAGCCCATTGGGCCTTCTGAATTGGCCATCTCTCTAGGCTGGGACTGTGAACCGTTAACACAAAAAGGAATTCTTCCCCCACCAGAACAGGTGTGATCATACCAGCTCTAATGCATCGGATCCCATCAGAACTCCGAAGTTAAGCGTGCTTGGGCGAGAGTAGTACTATGATGGGTGACCCCCTGGGAAGTCCTCGTATTGCACCCCCTTTTTCAATTTTTTTTCCTCCGGTTAGGGTTGCCAATATACTTTATTGACCACATTTCTATTATCGAATCCCACGGAACCGTGGGCAGGACAACTTCGCTTCACGTGGAGGCTGGGCCCGCAAACCGAGGGCGTAGGGCTTGTAACCAGGTCTCCGTTGCTCCGGCGCACATAACTTTTTATCCGTAAGGAGTTACGCGGTGCACAGCATACCGTTGCAAAGCCCTACGAGAGCTCTACGACGGGGCAAGCAAGCTTTCTTGCTGTGCTGTTTTTGGAGCCCAAAATCGAATGTTTTCATCAGTTTCGGATCACTTTTCTTATTAAGCTCTGTTTTTTCGTCCCGGATCGTATGTCGTGAGCTGTTAAAAGGACGACAACCTTACTCCCGGGACATTAGAGGGCTCTACAATGTGTCGATATCACGTCTTGCGAGGATGCTGCGTTGTTGAAGCGGATGGGTTGTTGTTAAGCCAATTGGGCCATCTGAATGGGCCATCTCTCTAGGCTGGGACTGTGAACCGTTAGCACAAAAAGGAATTCTACCCCCAAATGACGGGTGCGAACATACCAGCACTAATGCACCTGATCCCATCAGAACTCCGAAGTTAATCGTGCTTGGGCGAGAGTAGTAGTTGGATGGGTGACCCCTTGAGAAATCCTCGTGTTGCACCCCCCTTTTCAATTTTTTTTTCCTACGGTTAGAGTTGCCAAGATACTTTATGCACCACATTTCTATTATCGAATCCCACGGCACCTTGGGCAAGACAACTTCGCTTCACGTGGAGGTTGGGCACACAAACCGAGGGTGTAGGGCTAGTGACCAAGTCTCTGTCGCTCCGGTATCGATAACTTTTGATCCGTAAGAAGTTACGCGGTGCACAGCATACCGTTGGAAAGATCTCTGAGAGCTGTACGACGGGTGCAACTAGCTTGCTCACTGTGCCCTTTTTGGAGCCAAAAATCGAACGTTTTCACCAGTTTCGGGTCACTTTTCTTATTAAGCCCTGTTTTTCCATCCCGGATCATACGTCGTGAGCTTTTAAAAGGACGACAACATTACTCGCAGGACATTAGAGGGCGCTACAATGCGTCGAAATCACGTCTTGCGAGGATGCTGCGTTGTTGAAGCGGATGGGTTGTTGTTAAGCCCATTGGGCCTTCTGAATTGGCCATCTCTCTAGGCTGGGACTGTGAACCGTTAACACAAAAAGGAATTCTACCCCTAACATGACGGATGCGATCATACCAGCACTAATGCACCGGATCCCATCAGCACTCCGAAGTTAAGTGTGCTTGGGCGAGAGTAGTACTAGGATGGGTGACCCCCTGGGAAGTCCTCGTGTTGCACCCCCATTTTCAATTTTTTTTTTCCTTCGGTTAGGGTTGCCAAGATACTTTATCCATCACATTTCTATTATCGAATCCCACGGTACCTTGGGCAAGACAACTTCACTTCACGTGGAGGCTGGGACTGCAAACCGAGGGCGTAGGGCTTGTGACCAACTCTCCGTCGCTCCGGTGCCCATAACTTTTGATCCGTAAGAAGTTACGTGGCGCACAGCATACCGTTGGAAAGCTCTCTGAGAGGTTTACGACGCGGTAAACAAGCTTGCTTGCTATGCCCTTTTTGGTGCCGAAAATCGAACGTTTTCATCAGTTTTGGGCCACTTTTCTTATTAAGCTCTGTTTTTTCGTCCCGGATCGTACGCTGTGAGCTGTTAAAAAGAGGACAACCTTACTCACGGGACATTAGAGGGCCCTACAATGCATCGATATCACGTCTTGCGAGGATGCTGCGTTGTTGAAGCGGATGGGTTGTTGTTAATCCCATTGGGCCTTCTGAATGGGCCATCTCTTTAGGCGGGGACTGTGAACCGTTAACACAAAGAGGAATTCTACCCATTACAAGACGGTTGCGATCATACCAGCACTAATGCACCGGATCCCATCAGAACTCCGAAGTTAAGCGTGCTTGGGCGAGAGTAGTACTAGGATGGGTGACCCCCTGGGAAGTCCTCGTGTACCACTCCCCTTTTCAATTTTTTTTCCTCCGGTTAGGGTTGCCAAGATACGTTATCTACCACATTTCTTTTATCAAATCCCACGGCACCTTGGGCGACACAACTTCGCTTCACGTGGAGGCTGGGCCCGCAAACCGAGGGCATAGGGCTTGTGACCAGGTCTCCGACGCTCCGGTGCCCATAACTTTTGATCCGTAAGGATTTACGCAGCGCACAACATACCGTTGGAAAGCTCTCCGAGAGCTCTACGACTGGGGCAGCCAGCTTGCTTGCTATGCCCTTTTTTGGAGCCCAAAATCGAACGTTTTCATCAGTTTCAGGCCACTTTTCTTGTTTTACTCTATTTTTCCTTCTCGGATCGTACATCGTGAGCTGTTAAAAGGACGACAACTTTACTCGCGGGACATTAGAGGGCCCTACAATGCATCGATATCATGTCTTGCGATGATACTGCGTTGTTAAATTGGAAGGGTTGTTGTTAAGCCCATTGGGCCTTCTGAATGGGCAATCTCTCTAGGCTGGGACTGTGAACCGTTAACACATAAAGGAATTGTGCCATCAACATGACGGGTGCGATCATACCAACACTAATGCACCGGATCCCATCAGAACTCCGAAATTAAGCGTGCTTGGGCGAGAGTAGTACTAGGATGGGTGACCCCCAGGGAAGTCCTCGTGTTGCATTCTCCTTTTCAATTTTTTTTCCTCCGGTTAGGGTTGCCAAGATACTTTATCCACCAAATTTCTATTATCGAATCCCACGGCACCTTGGGCAAGACAACTTCACTTCACGTGGAGGCTGGGCCCGCAAACCGAGGGCGTAGGGCTTGTGACCAACTCTCCGTCGGTCCGGTTCCCATAACTTTTGATCCGTAAGAAGTGACGCGACGCACAGCATACCGTTGGAAAGCTCTCCGAGAGGTCTACGACGGGGGAAACAAGCTTGCTTGCTTTGCCCTTTTTGGACCCCAAAATCAAACGTTTTCATCAGTTCCGGGCCACTTTCCTTATTAAGCTCTGTTTTTTCATCCCGGATCGTAGGTTGTGAGCTGTTAAAAGGACGACAACCTTACTCACGGGACATTAGAGGGCCCTACAATGCGTCGATATCATGTCTTGCGAGGATGCTGTGTTGTTGAAGCGGATGGGTTGTTGTTAAGCCCATAGGGCCTTCTAAATGGGCAATCTATCTAGGCTGGGACTGTGAACCGTTAACACAAAAATGAATTATGCACCCACCATGACGGGTGCGATCATCCCAGCACTAATGCACCGGATCCCATCAGAACGCCGAAGTTAAGCGTGCTTGGGCGAAAGTAGTACTAGGATGGGTGACCCCCTGGGAAGTCCTCGTGTTGCACCCCCCTTTTCAAATTTTTTTCCTCCGGTTAGGGTTGCCAAGATACTTTATCCACCACATTTCTATTATCGTATCCCACGGAACCTTGGGGAAGACAACTTCGCTTCACGTGGAGGCTGGGCCGGCAAACCGAGGGCGTAGGGGTGGTGACCAGGTCTCCGTCACTACGGTGCCCATAACTTTTGATCCGTAAGGAGTTACACGGCGCACAGCATACCGTTGGAAAGCTCTCTGAGAGCTCTACGACGGGGGCAGCCAGCTTGCTCGCTGTGCCCTTTTTGGAGCCCAAAATTGAACGTTTTCATCAGTTTCGTGCCACTTTTCTTGTTAAGCTATATTTTTCTATCCCGGATCATACGTCATGAGCTGTTAAAAGATGACAACCTTACTCAGGGGACATTAGAGGGCCCTACAATGCGTCGATATCACGTCTTGTGAGGATGCTGCGTTGTTGAAGCGTATGGGTTGTTGTTAAGCCCATTGGGCCTTCTAAATGGGCTATCTCTCTAGGCTGGGACTGTGAACCGTTAACACAAAAAGGAATTCTACCCCCAACATGACAGGTGCGATCATACCAGCAATAATTCACCGGATCCCATCAGAACTCTGAAGTTATGCGTGCTTGGGCGAGAGTAGTACTAGGATGGGTGAACCCCTGGGAAGTCCTCGTGTTGTACTCCCCTTTTCAATTTTTTTTCATCCGGTTAGGGTTGCCAAGATACTTTATCCACCACATTTCTATTATCGAATCACACGGCACCTTGGGCAAGACAACTTCGCTTCACGTGGAGGCTGGGCCCGCAAGCCGAGGGCATAGGGCTTGTGACCAAGACTCTGTCGATCCGGTACCCATAAGTTTTGATCCGTAAGAAGTTACGCGGCGCACAGCATACCGTTGGAAAGATCTCCGAGAGCTGTACGACGGGCGCAACTAGCTTGCTCACAGTGCCCTTTTTGGAGCCCAAAATTGAACGTTTTCATCAGTTTCGGGCCACTTTTCTTATTAAGCTCTATTTTTCCTTCCCGGATCGTACATCGTGAGTTGTTAAAAGGACGAAAACCTTACTCGCTGGGAATTAGAGGGCCCTATAATGCGTCGATATCACGTCTTGCTAGGATGCTCCGTTGTTGAAGCGGATGGGTTGTTGTTAAGCCCATTGGGCCTTCCGAATGGGCCATCTATCTAGGCTGGGACTGTGAACCTTTAACACAAAAAGGAATTCTACCCCCAACATGACGGGTGCGATCATACCAGCACTAATGCACCGGATCCCATCAGAACTCTGAAGTTAAGCGTGCTTGGGCGAGAGTAGTACTAGGATGGGTGACCCCCTGGTAAGTCCTCGTGTTGCACCCCCCTTTTCAATTTTTTTCCTCCGATTAGGGTTGCCAAGATACTTTATCCACCACATTTCAATTATCGAATCACACGGCACCTTGGGCAAGACAACTTCACTTCACGTGGAGGCTGGGCCCGCAAACCGAGTGCGTAGGGCTTATGACCAAGTCTCTGTCGCTCCGGTGCCCATAACTTTTGATCTGTAAGGAGTTACGCGGCTTACAGCAAACCGTTGGAAAGCTCTCTGAGAGCTCTACGATGGCGGCCGCTAGCTTGCCCACTCTGCCCTTTTTGGAGCCCAAAATTGAACGTTTTCATTTGTTTCGGGCCACTTTTCTTATTAAGCTCTGTTTTTCCCTCCCGGATCATACGTCGTGAGCTCTTAAAAGGACGACAACCTTACCCGCGGGACATTAGAGGGCCCTACAATGTGTCGATATCACGTCTTGCGAGGATGCTGTGTTGTTGAAGGGGATGGGTTGTTGTTAAGCCTATTGGGCCTTCTCAATGTGCCATCTCTCTAGGCTGGGACTGTGAACCGTTAACACAAAAAGGAATTCTACCCCCAACATGACGGGTGCGATCATAACAGCACTAATGCACCGGATCCCATCAGAACTCCGAAGTTAAGCGTGCTTGGGAGAGAGTAGTACTCGGATGGGTGACCCCTTGTGAAGTCCTCGTGTTGCAACCCCCTTTTCAATTTTTTTTCCTCCGGTTAGGGTTGCCAAGATACTTTATCCACCACATTTCTATTATCGAATCCCACGGCACCTTGGGCAAGACAACTTCGCTTCACGTGGAGGCTAGGCCCGCAAACCGAGTGCGTAGGGCTTGTGACCAGGTCTCCGTCGCTCCGGTGCCCATAACTTTTGATCCGTAAGGAGTACCGCGGCGCACAACATACCGTTGGACAGCTCTCCGAGAGCTCTACGACGGGGGCAGCAGCATGCTCGCTGTGCCATTTTTTGGAGACCAAAATCGAACGTTTTCATTAGTTTCGGGCCACTTTTCTTGTTTTGCTCGGTGTTTCCTTCCCGGATCGTACATCGTGAGCTGTTAAAAGGATGACAACCTTATTCAAGGGACATTAGAAGGCCCTACAACGCGTCGATATCACATCTTGCGAGGATGCTGCGTTTTTTAAGTGGATGGGTTGTTGTTAAGCCCATTGGGCCTTCAGAATGGGCAATCTCTCTTGGCTGGGACTCTGAACCGTTAACACATAAAGGAATTGTGCCATCAACATGACTGGTGCGATCATACCAGCACTAATGCTCTGGATCCTATCAGAACTCCGAAGTTAAGCGTGCTTGGGCGAGAGTAGTACTAGGACGGGTGACCCCTTGGGAAGTCCTCGTGTTGCACTCCCCTTTTCAATTTTTTTCCTCTGGTTAGGGTTGCCAAGATACTTTATCCACTACATTTCTATTATCGAATCACACGTCACCTTGGGCAAGACAACTTCGCTTCACGTGGAGGCTGGGCCCGCAAACCGAGGGCGTAGGGCTTGTGACCAGGTCTCCGTCGCTCTAGTGCCCATAAGTTTTGATCTGTAAGTAGTTACGCGGTGCACAGCATACTGTTGGAAAGCTCTCTGAGAGCTCTATGACGGGGGCAGCTAGTTTGCTTGCTGTGCCCTTTCTGGAGCCCAAAATTGAACGTTTTTATCAGTTTTGGGCCACTTTTCTCATTAAGCTCTGTCTTTCCGTCCCGGATCGTACGTCGTGAGCTGTTAAAAGGACGACAACCTTACTCGCGGGACATTAGAGGGCCCTACAATGCGTCGATACCATGTCTTGCAAGGATGCTGCGTTGTTGAAGCGGACGGGTTGTTGTTAAGCCCATTGGGCCTTCTGAATAGGCCATCTCTCTAGGCTGGGCCTGTGAACCGTTAACACAAAAAGGAATTCTACCCCCAACATGACGGGTGCGATCATACCAGCACTAATGCACCGGATCCCATCAGAACTGTAAAGTTAAGCGTGCTTGGACGAGAGTAGTACTAGGATGGTTGACCCCCTGGGAAGTCCTCGTGTTGCACCCCTCTTTTCAACTTTTTTTCCTCCGGTTAGGGTTACCAAGATACTTTATCCACCACATTTCTATTATCGAATCCCATGGCACCTTGGGCAAGACAACTTCGCTTCACGTGGAAGTTGGGCCTGCAAACCGAGGGTGTAGGACTTGTGACCAAGTCTCTGTCGCTCCGGTGCCCATAACTTTTGATCCGTAAGGAGTTACGTGGTGCACAGCATACCATTGGAAAGCTCTCCGAGAGCTCTACGATGAGCGCAGCCAGCGTGCTCGTTGTGCCCTTTTTGGAGCCCAAAATCGAAAGTTTTCATCAATTTCGGGCCACTTTTCTTATTAAGCTTTGTTTTTCCGTCCCAGATCGTACGTCGTGAGCTGTTAAAAGGACGACAACCTTATTTATAGGATATTAGAGGGCCCTACAACGCGTCGATATCACGTCTTGCGAGGATGCTGCGTTGTTGAAGTAGATGGGTTGTTGTTAAGCCCATGTGGCCTTCTGAATGGGCCATCTCTCTAGGCTGGGATTGTGAACCATTAACACAAAAAGGAATTCTACCCCCACCATGACGGGTACGATCATACCAGCACTAATGCATCGGATCCCATCAGAACTCTGAAGTTAAGCGTGCTTGGGCGAGAGTAGTACTAGGATGGTTGACCCACTGGGAAGTCCTCGTGTTGCACCCCCCTTTTCAATTTTTTTTCCTCCGGTTAGGTTAGCAAGATACTTTATCCACCACATTTCTATTATCAAATCCCATGGCACCTTGGGCAAGACAACTTTGCTTCAAGTGGAGGCTGGGCCCGCAAACCGAGGGCGTTGGGCATATGACCAAGTCTCCATCGTTCCGGTGCCCATAACTTTTGATCCGTAAGGAGTAACGCGGCACACAGCATACTGTTGGAAAGCTCTCCGAGAGCTCTACGACGGGTGCAACAAGCTTGCTCGCTGTGCCCTTTTTGGAGCCCAAACTCGAACGTTTTCATCAGTTTCAGGCCACCTTTCTTATTAAGCTCTGTTTTTCCGTCCCGAATCATACGTCGTGAGCTGTTAAAAGGACGACAACCTTACTCGAGGGACATTAGAGGGCCCTACAATGCGATGATATCACGTCTTACGAGGATGCTGTGTTGTCGAAGCGGATGGGTTGTTGTTATGCCCATTTGGCCTTCTGAATGGGCCATCTCTCTAGGCTGGGACTGTGAACCGTTAACACAAAAAGGAATTCTACCCGCAACATGACGGGTGCGATCATAACAGTACTAATGCACCGGATCCTATCAGAACTCTGAAGTTAAGCGTGCTTGGGCGAGAGTAGTACTAGGATGGGTGACCCCCTGGGAAGTCCTCGTGTTGCACCCCACTTTTCAATTTTTTTTCCTCCGGTTAGGGTTGCCAAGATACTTTATCCACCTCATTTCTATTATTGAATCCCACCGTACCTTGGGCAAGACAACTTCGCTTCACGTGGAGGCTGGGCCCGCAAACCGAGGGTGTAGGGCTTGTGACCAGGTCTCCGTCGCTCCAGTGCCCATAACTTTTGATCCATAAGGAGTAACGTGGCGCACAGCATACCATTGGAAAGCTCTCCGAGAGCTCTACGACGGGGGCAACTAGCTTGCTCGCTATGCCCTTTTTTGGAGCCCAAAATCGAACATTTTCAATAGTTTCGGGCCACTTTTCTTATTTTGCTCTATTTTTACTTACCCGGATCGTACATCGTGAGCTGTTAATAGGATGACAACCTGACTTGCGGGACATTAGAGGGCCCTACAACGCGTCGATATCACATCTTGCGAGTATGATGTGTTTTTTAACCAGATGGGTTGTTGTTAAGCCCATTGGGCCTTCAGAATGGGCAATCTCTCTAGGCTGGGACTCTGAACCGTTAACACATAAAGGAATTGTGCCATCAACATGACGGGTACGATCATACCAGCACTAATGCACTGGATCCTGTCAGAACTCCGAACTTAAGCGTGCTTGGGCGAGAGTAGTAGTAGGACGGGTGACCCCCTGGGAAGTCCTCGTGTTGCACTACCCTTTTCAATTTTTTTTCCTCCGCTTAGGGTTGCCAAGATACTTTATCCACCACATATGTATTATCGAATCCCACGGCACCTTGGGCAAGACAACTTCGCTTCACGTGGAAGCTGGGCCCGGAAACCGAGGGCGTAGGACTAGTGACGAGGTCTCCGTCGCTCTAGTGCCCATAAGTTTTGATCCGTAAGTAGTTACGCGACGCACAGCATACCGTTGGAAAGCTCTCAGAGAGCTCTATGACGGGGGCTGCTAGCTTGCTTGCTTTGCCCTTTTTGGAGCCCAAAATTGAACGTTTTCATCAGTTTTGGGCCACTTTTCTTATTAAGCTCTGTTTTTCCATCCCGTATCGTACGTCGTGAGTTGTTAAAAGTACGACAACCTTACACGCGGGACATTAGAGGGCCCTACAATGCGTCGATATCACGTCTTGCGAGGATGTTGCGTTGTTGAAGCGGATGGGTTGTTGTTAAGCCCATTGGGCCTTCTGAATAGGCCATCTCTCTAGGCTGGGATTGTGAACCGTTAACACAAAAAGGAATTCTACCCCCAACATGACGGGTATGATCGTACTAGCACTAATGCACCTGATCCCATCAGAACTCTAAAGTTAAGCGTGCTTGGGTGAGAGTAGTACTAGGAAGGTTGACCCCCTGGGAAGTCCTCGAGTTGCACCCCCTTTGCAATTTTTTTTCCTCTGGTTAGGGTTGCCAAGATACTTTATCCACCACATTTCTATTATCGAATCCCAAGGAACCTTGGGCAAGACAACTTCGCTTCACGTGGAGGTTGGGCCCGCAATCCGAGGGCGTAAGGCTTGTGACCAAGTCTCTGTCGCTCCGGTGCCCATAACTTTTGATCCGTAAGCAGTTACGCGGCGCACATCATACCGTTGGAAAGCTCTCTGAGAGCTCTACGATGGGCGCAGCCAGCGTGCTCGTTGTGCCTTTTTTGGAGCCCAAAATCGAACGTTTTCATTTGTTTCAGGCCACTTTTCTTATTAAGCTTTGTTTTTCTATCCCGGATCGTACGTCGTGTGCTGTTAAAAGGACGACAACCTTACTTGCGGGACATTAGAGGGCCCTACAACGCGTCGATATCACGTCTTGCGAGGATGCTGCGTTGTTGAAGCGGATGGGTTGTTGTTAAGCCCATTGGGCCTTCTGAATTGGCCATCTCTCTAGGCTGGGACTGTGAACCATTAACACAATAAGGAATTCTACCCCCACCATGACGGGTGCGATCATACCAGGACTAATGCACCGGATCACATCAGAACCCCGAGGTTAAGCGTGCTTGGGTGAGAGTAGTACTAGGATTGGTGACCCCCTAGGAAGTCCTCGTGTTATACCCCCTTTTCAATTTTTGTTTCCTCCGGTTAGGGTTGCCAAGATACTTTATCCACCACATTTCTATTATCGAATCCCATGGCACCTTGGGCAAGACAACTTCGCTTCACGTGGAGGCTGGGCCAGCAAATCGAGGGCGTTGGGCTTGTAACCAGGTCTCCGTCGTTCCGGTGCCCATAACTTTTGCTCCGTAAGGAGTAACGCGGCACACAGCATACCGTTGGAAAGCTCTCCGAGAGCTCTACGACGGGCACAACAAGCTTGCTCGATGTGCCCTTTTTGCCACCCAAAATCGAACGTTTTCATCAGTTTCGGGCCACTTTTATTATTAAGCTCTATTTTTCCGTCCCGGATTGTATGTCGTGAGCTGTTAAAAGGATGACAACCTTACTTGCGGGACATTAGAGGGCCCTACAACGCGTCGATATCACGTCTTGCGAGGATGCTGCGTTGAAGCGGATGGGTTGTTGTTAAGCCCATTGGGCCTTCTGAATTACCCATCTCTCTAGGCTGGGACTGTGAACCGTTAAAACAAAAATGAATTCTACCCCCACCATGACGGGTGCAACCATACCAGCACTAATGCACCGGATCCCATCAGAACTCCGAAGTTAAGCGTTCTTGGGCGAGAGTAGTACTAGCATGGGTGACCCCCTGGGAAGTCCTCGTGTTGCACCCCCCTTTTCAATTTTTTGTCCTCTGGTTAAGGTTGCCAAGATACTTTATCCACCACATTTCTATTATGGAATCCAACGGAAGCTTGCGCAAGACAACTTCGCTTCACGTGGAGGCTGGGCCCGCATACCGAGGGCGTAGGGCTTGTGACCAAGTCTCCGTCGCTCCGGTGCCCATAACTTTTGATCCATAAGGAGTAACGCGGCACACAGCGTACCGTTGAAAAGCACTCCGAGGGCTCTACGACGGGGACAGCAAGCATACTTGCTGTGCCCTTTTTGGAGTCCAAAATAGAACGTTTTCATCAGTTTCAGGCCTCTTTTCTTATTAAGCTCTGTTTTTCCGTCCCGGATCGTACGTCGTGAGCTGTTAAAAGGACGACAAGCTTACTCGAAGGACATTAGAGGGCGCTACAACGCATCGATATCACGTCTTACGAGTATTCTACTTTGTTAAAGCGGATGGGTTGTTGTTAAGCCCATTGGGCCTTCTGAATGGGCAATATCTCTAGGCTGAGACTGTGAACCGTTAACACATAAAGGAATTGTGCCATCAACATGACGGGTGCGATCATACCACCACTAATGCACTGGATCCTATCAGAACTCTGAAGTTAAGCGTGCTTGGGTTAGAGTAGTACTAGGATGGGTGACCCCCTGGAAAGTCCTCTTGTTGCACTCCTCTTTTCAATTTTTTTCGTCCGGTTAGGGTTGCCAAGATACTTTATCCACTACATTTCTATTATCGAATCCCACATCACCTTGGGCAAGACAACTTCGCTTCACGTGGAGGCTGGGCCCGCAAACCGAGGGCGTAGGGCTTGTGACCAGGTCTCCGTCGCTCTAGTGCCCATAAGTTTTGATCTGTAAGTAGTTACGCGGCGCACAGCATACCGTTGTAAAGCTCTCTGAGAGCTCTATGACGGGGGCAGCTAGTTTGCTTGCTGTGCCCTTTCTGGAGCCCAAAATTGGACGTTTTCATCAGTTTCGGGCCACTTTTCTCATTAAGCTCTGTCTTTCCGTCCCGGATCGTACGTCGTGCGCTGTTAAAAGGACGACAACCTTACTCGCGGGACATTAGAGGGCCCTACAATGCGTCGATACTATGTCTTGCAAGGATGCTGCGTTGTTGAAGCGGACGGGTTGTTGTTAAGCCCATTGGGCCTTCTGAATAGGTCATCTCTCTAGGCTGGGCCTGTGAACCGTTAACACAAAAAGGAATTCTACCCCCAACATGACGGGTGCGATCATACCAGCACTAATGCACCGGATCCCATCAGAACTGTAAAGTTAAGCGTGCTTGGACGAGAGTAGTACTAGGATGGTTGACCCCCTAGGAAGTCCTCGTGTTGCACCCCCCTTTTCAACTTTTTTTCCTCCGGTTAGGGTTACCAAGATACTTTATCCACCACATTTCTATTATCGAATCCCATGGCACCTTGGGCAAGACAACTTCGCTTCACGTGGAGGTTGGGCCTGCAAACCGAGGGTGTAGGGCTTGTGACCAAGTCTCTGTCGCTCCGGTGCCCATAACTTTTGATCCGTAAGGAGTTACGTGGTGCACAGCATACCATTGGAAAGCTCTCCGAGAGCTCTTCGATGAGCGCAGCCAGTGTGCTCGTTGTGCCCTTTTTGGAGCCCAAAATAGAAAGTTTTCATCAATTTCGGGCCACTTTTCTTATTAAGCTTTGTTTTTCCGTCCCAGATCGTACGTCGTGAGCTGTTAAAAGGACGACAACCTTATTTGCAGGATATTAGAGGGCCCTACAACGCGTCGATATCACGTCTTGCGAGGATGCTGCGTTGTTGAAGCAGATGGGTTGTTGTTAAGCCCATGTGGCCTTCTGAATGGGCCATCTCTCTAGGCTGGGACTGTGAACCATTAACACAAAAAGGAATTCTACCCCCACCATTACGGGTACGATCATACCAGCACTAATGCATCGGATCCCATCAAAACTCTGAAGTTAAGCGTGCTTGGGCGAGAGTAGTACTAGGATGGTTGACCCACTGGGAAGTCCTCGTGTTGCACCCCCTTTTCAATTTTTTTTCCTCCGGTTAGGTTAGCAAGATACTTTATCCACCACATTTCTATTATCAAATCCCATGGCACCTTGGGCAAGACAACTTCGCTTCAAGTGGAGGCTGGGCCCGTAAACCGAGGGCGTTGGGCATATGACCAGGTCTCCATCGTTCTGGTGCCCATAACTTTTGATCCGTAAGGAGTAACGCGGCACACAGCATACTGTTGGAAAGCTCTCCGAGAGCTCTACGACGGGTGCAACAAGCTTGCTCGCTGTGCCCTTTTTGGAGCCCAAAATCGAACGTTTTCATCAGTTTCAGGCCACTTTTCTTATTAAGCTCTGTTTTTCCATCCCAAATCATATGTCGTGAGCTGTTAAAAGGACGACAACCTTACTCGCGGGACATTAGAGGGCCCTACAATGCGACGATATCACGTCTTACGAGGATGCTGTGTTGTTGAAGCGGATGGGTTGTTGTTAAGCCCATTTGGCCTTCTGAATGGGCCATCTCTCTAGGTTGGGACTGTGAACCGTTAACACAAAAAGGAATTCTACCCGCAACATGACGGGTGCGATCATAACAATACTAATGCACCGGATCCTATCAGAACTCTGAAGTTAAGCGTGCTTGGGCGAGAGTAGTACTAGGATGGGTGACCCCCTGGGAAGTCCTCGTGTTGCACCCCACTTTTCAATTTTTTTTCCTCCGGTTAGGGTTGCCAAGATACTTTATCCACCTCATTTCTATTATTGAATCCCACGGTACCTTGGGCAAGACAACTTCGCTTCACGTGGAGGCTGGGCCCGCAAACCGAGGGTGTAGGGCTTGTGACCAGGTCTCCGTCGCTCCGGTGTCCATAACTTTTGATCCATAAGGAGTAACGTGGCGCACAACATACCATTGAAAAGCTCTCCGAGAGCTCTACGACGAGGGCAACTAGCTTGCTCACTGTGCCCTTTTTTGGAGCCCAAAATCGAACATTTTCAATAGTTTCGGGCCACTTTTCTTATTTTGCTCTGTTTTTACTTACCCGGATCGTACATCGTGAGCTGTTAATAGGATGACAACCAGACTTGCGGGACATTAGAGGGCCCTACAACGCGTCGATATCACATCTTGCGAGGATGCTGTGTTTTTTAACCAGATGGGTTGTTGTTAAGCCCATTGGGCCTTCAGAATGGGCAATCTCTCTAGGCTGGGACTCTGAACCGTTAACACATAAAGGAATTGTGCCATCAACATGACGGGCACGATCATACCAGCACTAATGCACTGGATCCTGTCAGAACTCCGAACTTAAGCGTGCTTGGGCGAGAGTAGCAGTAGGACGGGTGACCCCCTGGGAAGTCCTCGTGTTGCACTACCCTTTTCAATTTTTTTTCCTCCGCTTAGGGTTGCCAAGATACTTTATCCACCACATATGTATTATCGAATCCCACGGCACCTTGGGCAAGACAACTTCGCTTCACGTGGAGGCTGGGCCCGCAAACTGAGGGCGTAGGACTAGTGACGAGGTCTCCGTCGCTCTAGTGCCCATAAGTTTTTATCCGTAAGTAGTTACGCGACGCACAGCATACCGTTGGAAAGCTCTCAAAGAGCTCTATGACGGGGGCTGCTAGCTTGTTTGCTTTGCCCTTTTTGGAGCCCAAAATTGAACGTTTTCATCAGTTTTGGGCCACTTTTTTTATTAAGCTCTGTTTTTCCATCCCGTATCGTACGTCGTGAGTTGTTAAAAGTACGACAACCTTACACGCGGGACATTAGAGGGCCCTACAATGCGTCGATATCACGTCTTGCGAGGATGTTGCGTTGTTGAAGCGGATGGGTTGTTGTTAAGCCCATTGGGCCTTCTGAATAGGCCATCTCTCTAGGCTGGGATTGTGAACCGTTAACACAAAAAGGAATTCTACCCCTAACATGACGGGTATGATCGTACTAGCACTAATGCACCGGATCCCATCAGAACTCTAAAGTTAAGCGTGCTTGGGTGAGAGTAGTACTTGGAAGGTTGACCCCCTGGGAAGTCCTCGAGTTGCACCCCCTTTTCTATTTTTTTTCCTCTGGTTAGGGTTGCCAAGATACTTTATCCACCACATTTCTATTATCGAATCCCACGGAACCTTGGGCAAGACAACTTCGCTTCACGTGGAGGTTGGGCCCGCAATCCGAGGGCGTAAGGCTTGTGACCAAGTCTCTGTCGCTCCGGTGCCCATAACTTTTGATCCGTAAGCAGTTACGCGGCGCACATCATACCGTTGGAAAGCTCTCTGAGAGCTCTACGATGGGCGTAGCCAGCGTGCTCGTTGTGCCTTTTTTGGAGCCCAAAATCGAACGTTTTCATTTGTTTCGGGCCACTTTTCTTATTAAGCTTTGTTTTTCCATCCCGGATCGTACGTCGTGTGCTGTTAAAAGGACGACAACCTTACTTGCGGGACATTAGAGGGCCCTACAACGCGTCGATATCACGTCTTGCGAGGATGCTGCGTTGTTGAAGCGGATGGGTTGTTGTTAAGCCCATTGGGCCTTCTGAATTGGCCATCTCTCTAGGCTGGGACTGTGAACCATTAACACAAAAAGGAATTCTACCCCCACCATGACGGGTGCGATCATACCAGGACTAATGCACCGGATCACATCAGAACTCCGAGGTTAAGCCTGCTTGGGTGAGAGTAGTACTAGGATTGGTGACACCCTAGGAAGTCCTCGTGTTATACCCCCTTTTCAATTTTTGTTTCCTCCGGTTAGGGTTGCCAAGATACTTTATCCACCACATTTCTATTATCGAATCCCATGGCACCTTGGGCAAGACAACTTCGCTTCACGTGGAGGCTGGGCCAGCAAATCGAGGGCGTTGGGCTTGTGACCAGGTCTCCGTTGTTCCGGTGCCCATAACTTTTGATCCGTAAGGAGTAACGCGGCACACAGCATACCGTTGGAAAGCTCTCCGAGAGCTCTACGACGGGCACAACAAGCTTGCTCGATGTGCCCTTTTTGGCACCCAAAATCGAACGTTTTCATCAGTTTCGGGCCACTTTTATTATTAAGCTCTGTTTTTCCGTCCCGGATTGTACGTCGTGAGCTGTTAAAAGGATGACAACCTTACTTGCGGGACATTAGAGGGCCCTACAACGCGTCGATATCACGTCTTGCGAGGATGCTGCGTTGAAGCGGATGGGTTGTTGTTAAGCCCATTGGGCCTTCTGAATTACCCATCTCTCTAGGCTGGGACTGTGAACCGTTAAAACAAAAATGAATTCTACCCCCACCATGACGGGTGCAACCATACCAGCACTAATGCACCGGATCCCATCAGAACTCCGAAGTTAAGCGTTCTTGGGCGAGAGTAGTACTAGCATGGGTGACCCCCTGGGAAGTCCTCGTGTTGCACCCCCCTTTTCAATTTTTTGTCCTCTGGTTAGGGTTGCCAAGATACTTTATCCACCACATTTCTATTATGGAATCCAACGGAAGTTTCCGCATACCGAGGGCGTAGGGCTTGTGACCAAGTCTCCGTCGCTCCGGTGCCCATAACTTTTGATCCATAAGGAGTAACGCGGCACACAGCGTACCGTTGAAAAGCTCTCCGAGGGCTCTACGACGGGGACAGCAAGCATGCTTGTTGTGCCCTTTTTGGAGCCCAAAATAGAACGTTTTCATCAGTTTCGGGCCTCTTTTCTTATTAAGCTCTTTTTTTCCGTCCCGGATCGTACGCCGTGAGCTGTTAAAAGGACGACAAGCTTACTCGAAGGACATTAGAGGGCGCTACAATGCATCGATATCACGTCTTACGAGTATTCTACTTTGTTAAAGCGGATGGGTTGTTGTTAAGCCCATTGGGCCTTCTGAATGGGCAATATCTCTAGGCTGAGACTGTGAACCGTTAACACATAAAGGAATTGTGCCATCAACATGACGGGTGCGATCATACCACCACTAATGCACTGGATCCTATCAGAACTCTGAAGTTAAGCGTGCTTGGGTTAGAGTAGTACTAGGATGGGTGACCCCCTGGAAAGTCCTCTTGTTGCACTCCTCTTTTCAATTTTTTTTCGTCCGGTTAGGGTTGCCAAGATACTTTATCCACCACATTTCTATTATCGAATCCCACGGCACCTTGGGCAAGACAACTTCGCTTCATGTGGAGGCTGGGCCCGCAAACCGAGGGCGTAGGGCTTGTGACCAGGTCTCCGTCGCTCTGGTGCCCATAACTTTTGATCCGTAAGGAGTTACGCGGCGCACAGCATACCATTGAAAAGCACTATGAGAGCTCTACGATGGGGGCAACAAGCTTGCTCGCTGTGCCCTTTTTGGAGACCAAAATAGAACATTTTCATCAGTTTCGGGCCACTTTTCTTATTAAGCTCTGTTTTTCCGTTCCGGATCGTACGTCGTGAGCTGTTAAAAGCACGACAACCTTACTCGCGGGACATTAAGGGGCCCTACAATGCGTCGATATCACGTCCTGCGAGGATGCTGCGTTGTTGAAGCAGATGGGTAGTTGTTAAACCCATTGGGCCTTCTGAATAGGCCATCTCTCTAGGCTGGGAGTGTGAACCGTTAACACAAAAAGGAATTCTACCCCCAACATGACGGGTGTGATCATACCAGCACTAATGCACCGGATCCCATCAGAACTCTGAAGTTAAGCGTGCTTGGGCGAGAGTAGTACTAGGATGGGTGACCCCCTGGGAAGTCCTCGTGTTGCACCCCCATTTTCAATTTATTTTCCTCCGGTTAGGGTTGCCAAGATACTTTATCCACCACATTTCTATTATCGAATACCACGGCACCTTGGGCAAGACAACTTTGCTTCACGTGGAGGCTGGACCCACAAACCGAGTGCGTAGGGCTTGTGACCAGGTCTCCGTCGCTTCGGTGCCCATAACTTTTGATCCGTAAGGAGTTACGTGGCTCACAGCATACCGTTGGAAAGTACTCTGAGAGCTCCACGATGGGGGTAGCAAGCTTGCTTCCTGTGCCCTTTTTGGATCCCAAAATCGAACGTTTTCATCAGTTTCGGGCCACTTTTCTTATTAAGCTCTGTTTTTTCCGTACCGGATCATACGTCGTGAGCTGTTAAAAGGATGACAACCTTACTCGCGGGAAATTAGAGGGCACTACAATGCGTCGATATCACGTCTTGCGAGGATGCTGCATTGTTGAAGCGGATGGGTTGTTGTTAAGCCCATTGGGCTTTCTGAATGGGCCATCTCTCTAGGCAGGGACTGTGAACCTTTAACACAAAAAGGAATTCTACCCCCAACATGACGGGTGGGATCATACCAGCACTAAAGCACCGGATCCACCACATTTCTATTATCGAATCCCACGGCACCATGGGCAAGACAACTTCACTTCACGTGGAGGCTGGGCCTACAAACCGAGGGCGTAGGGCTTGTGACCAAGTCTCTTTCGCTCCGGTGCCCATAACTTTTGATCCGTAAGGAGTTACGCGACGCACAACATACCGTTGGAAATCTCTCTGAGTGCTCTGCGACGGGGGCAGCTAGTTTGCTCGCTTTGCCCTTTTTGGAGCCAAAATCGAACGTTTTCATCATTTTCGGGCAACTTTTCTTATTAAGCTCTGTTTTTCAGTCCCGGATCGTACGTCGTGAGCTGTTAAAAGGACGACAACCTTACTCGCGGGACATTAAGGGGCCCTACAATGCGTCGATATCACGTCCTGCGAGGATGCTGCGTTGTTGAAGCAGATGGGTTGTTGTTAAACCCATTTGGTCTTCTGAATAGGCCAACTCTCTAGGCTGGGAGTGTGAACCGTTAACACAAAAAGGAATTCTACCCCCAACATGACGGGTGCGATCATACCAGCACTAATGCACCGGATCCCATCAGAACTCTGAAGTTAAGCGTGCTTGGGCGAGAGTAGTACTCGGATGGGTGACCCCCTGGGAAGTCCTCGTGTTGCACCCCCCTTTTCAATTTTTTTTCCTCTGGTTAGGGTTGCCAAGATACTTTATCCGCCACATTTCTATTATCGAATCCCACGGCACCTTGGGCAAGACAGCTTCGCTTCACGTGGAGGCTGGGCCCGCAAACCGAGGGCGTAGGGCTTGTGACCAGGTCTCCGTCGCTCCGGTGCCCATAACTTTTGATCCGTAAGGAGTTACGTGGCGCACAGCATACCGTTGGAAAGCTCACTGAGAGCTCCACGACGGGGGCAGCAAGCTCAATTGCTATGCCCTTTTTGGAACCCAAAATCGAACGTCTTCATCAGTTTCAAGCCACTTTTCTTATTAAGCTCTGTTTTTCCGTTCCGGATCGTACGTCGTGAGCTGTTAAAAGGACGACAACCTTACTCGCGGGACATTAGAGGGCGATACAATGCGTCGATATCACGTCTTGCAGGGATGCTGCGTTGTTGAAGTAGATGGTTTGTTGTTAAGCCCATTGGGCCTTCTGAATGGGCCATCTCTCTAGGCTGGAACTGTGAACCGTTCACACAAAAAGGAATTCTTCCCCGAACATGACGGGTGCGATCATACCAGCACTAATGAACCGGATCCCATCAGAACTCCGAAGTTAAGCGTGCTTGGGCGAGAGTAGTACTAGGATGGGTGACCCCTTGGGAAGTTCTTGTGTTGCACCCCCCTTTTCATTTTTTTTTCCTCCGGTTAGGGTTGCCAATATACTTTATCCACCACATTTCAATTATCGAATCCCACGGCACCTTGGGCAAGACAACTTCGCTTCACGTGGAGGCTGGGCCGGCAAACTGAGGGCGTAGGGCTTGTGACCAGGTCTCTGTCGCTCCGGTGCCCATAAGTTTTGATCCGTAAGGAGTTACGCGGCGCACAACATACCGTTGGAAAGCTCTCTGAGAGCTCTACGACGCGGGTAGCAAGCTAGCTTGCTTTGCCATTTTTGGAGCCTAAAATCGAAAGTTTTTATCAGTTTTGGGCCACTTTTCTTATTAAGCTCTGTTTTTCCGTCCCGGATCGTACGTCGTGAACTGTTAAAAGGACGACAACCTTACTCACGGGACATTAGAGGGCCCTACAATGAGTCAATTTCACGTCTTGCGAGGATGCTGCATTGTTGAAGCGGATGGGTTATTGTTAAGCCCATTGGGCCTTCTGAATGGGCCATCTCTCTAGGCTGGGACTGTGAACCTTTAACACAAAAAGGAATTCTGCCCCCAACATGACGGGTGCGATCATACCAGCACTAATGCACTAGATCCCATAAGAACTTCGAAGTTAAGCATGCTTGGGCGAGAGTAGTACTAGGATGGGTGACCCCTTGGGAAGTCCTCATGTTGCACCCCCCTTTTCAATTTTTTTTCCTCCGGTTAGGGTTGCCAAGATACTTTACCCACCACATTTCTGTTATCGAATCCCACGGCACCTTGGTCAAGACAACATTGCTTCACGTGGAGGCTGGGCCCACAAACCGAGGTGGTAGGGCTTGTGACCAAGTCACTGTCGCTCCGGTGCCCATAACTTTTGATCTGTAAGGAGTTACGCGGCGCACAGCATACCGTTGGAAATTTCTCTGATAGCTCTACGACAGGGGCAGCTAGCTTGCTCCGTGTGCCCTTTTTGGAGCCCAAAATAGAACGTTTTCACAATTTTCGGGCCACTTTTCTTATTAAGCTCTGTTTTTCCGTCCCGGATCGTACGTCGTGAGCTGTTAAAAGGACGACAACCTTACTCGCGGGACGTTGGAGGGCCCTACAATGCGTCGATATCACGTCTTGCGAGGATGCTGCGTTGTTGAAGCGGATGGGTTGTTGTTAAGCCTATTGGGCCTTCTGAATGGGCCATCTCACTAGGCTGGGACTGTGAACCGTTAACACAAAAAGGAATTCCACCCCCAACATGACGGGTGCGATCATACCAGCACTAATGCACCGGATCCAATCAGAACTCCAAATTTAAGCGTGCTTTGGCGAGAGTAGTACTGGAATAGGTGAACCCTTGGGAAGTCCTCGTGTTGCACCCCCTTTTCAATTTTTTTTCCTCCGGTTAGGGTTGCCAAGCTACTTTATCCACCATATTTTTATTATCGAATGCCACGGCACCTTGGGCAAGACAACTTCGCTTCACGTGCAGGCTGGGCCCGCAAACCGAGGGCGTAGGGCTTGTGACCAAGTCTCCGTCGCTCCGGTGCCCATTACTTTTGATCCGTAAGGAGTTACGCGGCGCACAACATACCGTTGGAAAGCTCTCCGAGAGCTCTACGACGGGGGTAGCAAGCTAGCTTGTTGTACCAATTTTGGAGCCCAAAATTGAACGTTTTCATCAGTTTCGGGCCACTTTTCTTATTAAGCGTTGTTTTTCCGTCCCGAATCGTACATCGTGAACTGTTAAAAGGACGACAACCTTACTCGCGGGACATTAAAGGGCCCTACAACGTGTCGACATCACGTCTTGCGAGGATGCTGCGTTGTTGAAGCGGATGGGTTGTTGTTAAGCCCATTGGGCCTTCTGAATGGGCCATCTCACTAGGCTGGGACTGTGAACCGTTAACACAAAAAGGAACTCTACCCCCAACATGACGGGTGCAATCATACCAGCACTAATGCACCGGATCCCATCAGAACTCCGAAGTTAAGCGTGCTTGGACGAGAGTAGTACTAGGATAGGTGACCCCTTGGGAAGTCCTCGTGTTGCACCCCCCTTTTCAATTTTTTTTCCTCCGGTTAGGGTTGCCAAGATACTTTACCCACCACATTTCTATTATCGAATCCCACGGCACCTTGGGCAAGACAACTTTACTTCACGTGGAGGCTGGGCCCACAAACCGAGGGCGTAGGGCTTGTGACCAAGTCTCTGTCGCTCCGGTGCCCATAACTTTTGATCTGTAAGGAGTTACGCGGCGCACAACATACCATTGGAAAGCTCTCTGATAGCTCTACGATGGTGGCAGCAAGCATGCTTGCTGTGCCATTTTTGGAGCCCAAAATCGAACGTTTTCATCAATTTCGGGCCAGTTTTCTTATTAAGCTCTATTTTTCCATCCCGGATAGTACATCGTCAACTGTTAAAAGGATGACAACCTTACACGCGGGATATTAGAGGGCCCTACAATGCGTCGATATCACATCTTGCGAGGATGCTGCGTTGTTGAAGCGGATGGGTTGTTGTTAAGCCCATTGGGCCTTCTGAATGGGCCTTCTCTCAAGGCTGGGACTGTGAACCTTTAACACAAAATGGAATTCTACCCCCAACATGATGGGTGCGATCATACCAGCACTAATGCACCGGATCCCATCAGAACTCCGAAGTTAAGCGTGCTTGGGCGAGAGTAGTACTAGAATGGGTGACCCGTTGGGAAGTCCTCGTGTTGCACCCCTCTTTTCAATTTTTTTTCCCCCGGTTAGGGTTGTCAAGATACTTTATCCACCACATTTCTATTATCAAATCCCACGGGACCTTGGGCAAGACAACTTCGCTTCACGTGGAGGCTGGGCCCACAAACCGAGGGCGTAGGGCTTGTGACCAGGTCTCCGTCGCTCCGGTGCCCATAACTTTTGATCCGTAAGGAGTTACGCAGCGCACAGCATACCATTGGAAAGCTCTCCGAGAGCTCTAAGACAAGAGCAGCTAGCTTGCTCGTTGTGCCCTTTTTGGAGCTCAAAATCGAACGTTTCATCAGTTTCGGGCCACTTTTCTTATTAAGCGTTGTTTTTTCATCCCGGATCGTACATCGTGAACTGTTAAAAGGACGACAACCTTACTCGCGGGATATTAAAGGGCCCTACAAGGTGTCGACATCACGTCTTGCGAGGATGCTGCGTTGTTAAAGCGGATGGGTTGTTGTTAAGCCCATTGGGCCTTCTAAATGGGTCATCTCTCTAGGCTGGGACTGTGAACTGTTAACACAAAAAGGAATTCTACACCCAACATGACGGGTGCGATCATACCAGCACTAATGCACCGGATCCCATCAGAAATCCGAAGTTAAGCGTGCTTGGGCGAGAGTAGTTGTAACGCCCCGATCCCTCACGAGACCGGAGGCTCTAATGACCATGCTATTCTCAACCCAATACCAAGCCCGGTCACAAAATTTTTCCTAATGGTTAAGTCCGGACCCAACACACGGACAGAGTCTCCCCTGTACCGTGGACATTCTGAAAACCTGTAAACACTCAATAAAGCCACAACATAACAAGACATTCATTTATAACTAAAGATCTTAGCTTTAAGGCCATCCGAGCCTTAAGACATACAAACAGTTTAGATACAGACAAACATGCATTCATAACTTAACTTCTTTACAAAACCGCTTATCATGCCACTCCATGATAGCTTTTAAGTATTCTTAGAAATTGAAAACAACCAGTCATTCACTCCCAAGCATGCGAAGCAGCTAATAGCAGAAATATAAGTTATTACATGCCATGGTTCTAAATCTACCACTACAACATCTATCCCTCAATTTGCAAACTATATAATATACACATATCACTTAGGTTACAAAATAGAACATAAAGTAAAGAAAACAAGTCCTACTCTCATCAACAAGAACATAGTCCACCTCAAGCAACTAGACACAGCAACTAATGCAACTCCTCCAATTGCGCCACCTGAAACATGTTAGCGAGGTATGAGCAACCACTGTTGCCCAGTGAGGGATAAGGTCCCGGGGTGTGCAATGCGACAAGTAATACAGTTAACAACAATAACAATTGAGCAAATCAAGAAACAATGATAGCTTAACTAACCACATATTTGAAAGGATACATTTCTCATAACCCCTATACACCAATCTTCATTAGTCTTCATTCACGATCCACGAACCACGATCACGATCACGATAAGCCGGCATAACCCCAAACACTCCAGTGGGTGTACTCCGGATGTACCCCGATAATCCTACGACCCAACATTCCCTGGCAATCTCTGGACCAGGCGAATGAGGGACTAGGGCACGGAGTTTGAATATCCACCGGCAAGCCCTCTGCCGCCCAACCGATATTCAACACATCCGCCCCTGACACTATGGTTGCGCAACCACTATGCAATGCACTTAACAATGGCAAGTTAATAGCAATAATATAAGCATTAACACATAGGAGGATCAACAAAGTAGGTTGACCTCGAGGCAGTTAGAATAAAAGCAATTATATAAGCTAATAAGCAGTTTTACAAAGGGACATTTACAAAATAAGCATAGAATCATACCAAAAGCTCCAAATCAACTTGAAACCACATATAAACACTCAAGAAGTCATGCCATGGGTTTAGAAGTGTGAGTCAACCGAAATTGCACCTAAACCCCTTTATTTTTCAAACTATTTCTCTTCCAAACCAAGGTTAATGATTCTATTTTCAAGGGAAACTCTCCCAACCTTCTAACTAACCCTCAAGGTACCCTCTCAATCCTGTAACTCATTCAAACGCCCGCGATTACCCCGAAAGCCCCAAATTCCCTCTTATGGCTTTAAACTACACATACCTTATCCGGGCTTCAAACAAGGGTTATCAAAGCTTCTATAGCACCTAGGTAGCCTAAGAATACTAGAAGTGAAGCCCGAATCCACCCGGATTCGCATGAACCCCGAAACCCCTTTGTTAAAGTCGGCTATTTCACGTTTTATGCGATTCTAGAGCAATTCAAGTGCACGGGGCTATTAGACTACCTTCATTAGCACCTAAGGCATCTATTAGGAGTGTTGAATCAAGCTAATACGTGCAATTACACAAAACCCTATAAAAACATCACTATTCACCTCATAAATTCAAATGACGATTCCAACCGTTTAAAATGCGAACTAATAGCTCAAATGTGTTCTCTAGCACTTATATACAAGGTATAATAGCATAGATAAGCTTTGCAATAGCATTTGATAACATTTTCAACAAATCAAGAAAAATGTAACATTTTAGATATGCATAAAAAGTCATGAAAACCCTCACCAATTGCGCGTAGGAACTCTCGGGAGGCTAGCAAACACCCTAAACTACTTGATCCTAGCTTGGCTTGGCTTGGCTTGAAGATTTGATGAGCAAAATCCTCTCATTCTCCTCCTATACTATTCTCGGATTTGCTACAGTGATTTTTCAGCATTTTTTTGTTTTGATTTTGCTAGTTATGATATAAGGTGAGTTGTGTGTGTGTTATATAAGCTTAGGTGAGTTGTTTTAATTTAAGTGTATGGTCAAAATGTGAGTCAAGCTAGTTAGAAACAAGTCCTAAGCATAAATTAATGTTAGCTAATTAAACTCTAAGTTGGTTACGTAACACTATTCATTCAACTACAAAAATCATTTTCTAAACGAGCTCTCCTAACGCCTTTAGCTCAAATGCACATTTTTCTCATTACTTTAATAATTAATAGGATTTAATAAAAATATTAATTAACTAATAGAAGGCAGTTTAAAAACGAAGTGAATAGTAGTCACAACAGTCAGTTAATAAAGTACAGAAGTAAATGCGCAAACAAGGGATGCAACAGTAATTGAATGCATGGCTAAATCTCGGGCGTCACAGTAGTACTAGGATGGGTGACCCCCTGGGAAGTGCTCGTGTTGCACCCCCCTTTTCAATTTTTTTTCCGCCGGTTAGGGTTGCCAAGATACTTTATCCACCACATTTCTATTGTCAAATCCCATTGCACCTTGGGCAAGACAACTTCGCTTTACGTGGAGGCTGGGCCCGCAAACCGAGGCCGTAAGGCTTGTGACCAGGTCTCCGTCACTCCGGTGCCCATAACTTTTGATCCGTAAAGAGTTACGCGACGCACAGCATACCGTTGGAAAGCTCTACAAGAGCTCTACGACGGGCACATCAGCTTGCTCGCTGAGCCCTTTTTGGAGCCCAAAATCGAACGTTTTCATCAGTTTCGGGCCACTTTTCTTATTAAGCTCTGTTTTTCCGTCCCCGATCGTACGTCGTGAGCTTTTAAAACGACGACAACCTTACTCGCGGGACATTAGAGGGCGCTACAATGTGTCGATATCACGTCTTGCGAGGATGCTGCATTGTTGAAGTGGATGGGTTGTTGTTAAGCCTATTAGGCCTTCTGAATGGGCCATCTCTCTAGGCTGGGACTATGAACCTTTAACACAAAAAGGAATTCTACCCCCAACATGATGGGTGCGATCATACCAGCACTAATGCACCAGATCCCATCAGAACTCCGAAGTTAAGCGTGCTTGGGCAAGAGTAGTACTAGAATGGGTGACCCCTTGGGAAGTCCTCATGTTGCACCCCTCTTTTCAATTTTTTTTTCCTCCGGTTAGGGTTGCCAAGATACGTTATCCACCACATTTTTATTATCCAATCCCACGGCACATTGGGCAAGACAACTTCGCTTCACGTGGAGGCTGGGCCCGCAAACCGAGGGCGTAGGGCTTGTGACCAGGTCTCCGTCGCTCCGGTGCCCATAACTTTTGATCCGTAAGAAGTTACGCGGCGCACAACATACGGTTGGAAAGCTCTCCGAGAGCTCTACGACGGGCGCAGCAGCTTGCTCGCTGTGCCCTTTTTGGAGCCCAAAATCGAACGTTTTGATCAGTTTCCAGCCACTTTTCTTATTAAGCTCTGTTTTTCCGTCCCGGATCGTACGTCGTGAGCTTTTAAAAGGACGACAACCTTACTCGCGGGACATTAGAGGGCGCTACAATGCTTCGATATCACGTCTTGCGAGGATGCTGCGTTGTTGAAGCGGATGGGTTGTTGTTAAGCCCATTGGGCCTTCTGAATGGGCCATCTCTCTAGGCTGGGACTGTGAACCGTTAACACAGAAAGGAATTCTACACCCAACAGGACGGGTGAGATCATACCAGCACTAATGCACCGGATCCCATCAGAACTCCGAAGTTAAGCGTGCTTGGGCTAGAGTAGTACTAGGATGGGTGACCCCCTGGGAAGTCCTCTTGTTGTACCCCCCTTTTCAATTTTTTTCCTCCGGTTAGGGTTGCCAAGATACTGTATCCACCACATTTCTATTATCGAATATTTCACGGCACCTTGGGCAAGACAACTTCACTTCACGTGGAGGTTGGGACCGCAAACCGAGGGCGTAGGGCTTGTGACCAGGTCTCCGTCGCTTCGGTGCCCATAACTTTTGATCCGTAAGGAGTTACGCGGCGCACAGCATACCGTTGGAAAGCTCTCCGAGAGCTCTACGACGGGCACAGTAGCTTCCTCGCTGTGCCCTGTTTGGAGCCCAAAATCGAACATTTTCATCAGTTTTGGGCCACTTTTCTTATTAAGCTCTGTTTTTTCGTCGCGGATCGTAAGTCGTGAGCTTTTAAAAGGACGAAAACCTTACTCACGAGACATTAGAGGGTGCTACAATGTGTCGATATCACGTCTTGCGAGGATGCTGCATTGTTGAAGCGGATGGGTTGTTGTTAAGCCCATTGGGCTTTCTGAATGGGCCATCTCTCTAGGCTGGGACTGTGAACCTTTAACACAAAAAGGAATTCTACCCCCAACATGACGGGTGCAATCATACCAGCACGAATGCACTGGATCCCATCAGAACTCCGAAGGTAAGCGTCCTTGGGCGAGAGTAGTACTAGAATGGGTGACCCCCTGGGAAGTCCTCGTGTTGCACTCCTCTTTTCAATTTTTTACTCCGGTTAGGGTTGCCAAGATACTTTATCCACCACATTTCTATTATCGAATCCCACGGCACCTTGGGCAAGACAACTTTGCTTCACGTGGAGGCTGGGCCCGCAAACCGAGGGCGTAGGGCTTGTGACCAAGTCTCCGTTGCTTCGGTGCCTATAACTTTTGATCCGTAAGGAGTTACGCGGCGCACAGCATACCGTTGGAAATCTCTCCGACAGCTCTACGACGGGCGCAGCAGCTTGCTCGCTGTGCCCTTTTTGGAGCCCAAAATCAAACGTTTTCATCAGTTTTGGTCCATTTTTCTTATTAAGCTCAGTTTTTCTGTCCCGGAACGTACGTCGTGAGCTTTTAAAAGGACGACAACCTTACTCGCTTGACATTGGAGGGCGCTAAAATGCGTCGATATCACATCTTGTGAGGATGCTGCGTTGTTGAAGTGGATGGGTTATTGTTAAGTCCATTGGGCCTTCTGAATGGGCCATCTCTCTAGGCTGGGACTGTGAACCATTAACACAAAAAGGAATTCTACCCCCAACATGATGGGTGCGATCATACCAGCACTAATGCACCGGATCCCAAC
Organism: Ehretia macrophylla; assembly: GCA_037974665.1. Classification (NCBI taxonomy): domain Eukaryota; kingdom Viridiplantae; phylum Streptophyta; class Magnoliopsida; order Boraginales; family Ehretiaceae; genus Ehretia; species Ehretia macrophylla. The sequence continues at coordinate 70,401,515 of CM075767.1, forward strand.
AGAACTACGAAGTTAAGCGTGCTTCGGCGAGAGTAGTACTAGGATGGGTGACCCCCTGGGAAGTCCTCGTGTTGCACCCCCATTTTTAATTTTTTTTCCTCCGGTTGGGGTTGCCAAGATACTTTATCCACCATATTTCTATTATCGAATCCCACAGCACCTTGGGCAAGACAACTTCGCTTCACGTGGAGGCTTGGCCCGCAAACTGAGGGCGTAGGGCTTGTGACCACGTCTCTGTCGCTCCGGTGCTCATAACTTTTGATCCGTAAGGAGTTACGTGGCGCACAGCATACCGTTGGAAATCTCTCCGAGAGCTCTACGACTGGCGCAGCAGCTTGCTCGCTGTGCCCTTTTTGGAGCCCAAAATCGAACGTTTTCATCAGTTACGGGCCACTTTTCTTATTAAGGCCTGTTTTTTCATCCCGGATCGTACGTCGTGAGCTTTTAAAAGGATGACAACCTTACTCGCGGGACATTAGAGGGCGCTACAATGTGTCGATATCACGTTTTGCGGGGTTGCTGCATTGTTGAAGCGGATGGGATGTTGTTAAGCCCATTGGGCCTTCTGAATGGGCCATCACTCTAGGCTGGGACTATGAACCTTTAACACAAAAAAGAATTCTACCCCCAGCATGACGGGCACGATCATACCAGCACTAATGCACCGGATCCCATCAGAACTCCGAAGTTAAACGTGCTTGGACGAGAGTAGTACTATAATGGGTGACCCCCTGGGAAGTCCTCGTGTTGCACCCCTCTTTTAAAATTTTTTTCCTCCGGTTAGGGTTGCCAAGATACTTTATCCATCACATTTCTATTATCCAATTCCACGGCAACTTGGGCAAGACAACTTCGCTTCAAGTGGAGGGTGGGCCCGCAAACCGAGGGCATAGGACTTGTGACCAGGTCTCCGTCGCTCCGGTGCCCATAACTTTTGATCTGTAAGGACTTACGCGGCGCACAGTATACCGTTGGAAAGCTCTCCGAGAGCTTTACGACGGGCGCAACAGCTTGCTTGCTGTGCCATTTTTGGAGCCCAAAATCGAACGTTTTCATCAGTTTCGGGCCACTTTTCTTATTAAGCTCTGTTTTTCTGTCCCGGATCGTACATCGTGAGCTATTAAAAGGACGACAACCTTACTCGCGGGACATTAGAGGGCGCTACAATGCGTCGATATCACGTCTTGCGAGGATGCTGCGTTGTTGAAGTGGATAGGTTGTTGTTAAGCCCATTGGGCCTTCTGAATGGGCCATCTCTCTAGGCTGGGACTGTGAACTGTTAACACAAAAAGGAATTCTACACCCAACATGACGGGTGCGATCATACCAGCACTAATGCACCGGATCTCATCAGAACTCCGAAGTTAAGCGTGCTTGGGCGAGAGTAGTACTAGGATGGGTGACCCCCTGGGAAGTCCTCCTGTTGTACCCCCCTTTTCAATTTTTTCTCCTCTGTTTAGGGTTGCCAAGATACTTTATCCACCACATTTCTATTGTCGAATCCCATTGCACCTTGGGCAAGACAACTTCGCTTCACGTGGAGGCTGGAACCGCAAACTGAGGGCATAGGGTTTGTGACCAAGTCTCTGTCGCTCCGGTCCATAACTTTTGATCCGTAAGGAGTTACACGGCGCACCGCATACAGTTGGAAAGCTCTCTGAGAGCTCTACGACGGGCGCAGCTGCTTGCTCGCTGTGCCATTTTTGGAGCCCAAAATTGAACGTTTTCATCAATTTCGGGCCACTTTTCTTATTAAGCTCTGTTTTTTCGTCCCGGATCGTACGTCGTGAGATTTTAAAAGGATGACAACCTTACTCGCGGGACATTAAAGGGCGCAACAATGCGTCGATATCACGTCTTGCGAAGATGCTACGTTGTTGAAGCGGATAGGTTGTTGTTAAGCCCATTGGGCCTTCTGAATGGGCCATCTCTCTAGGCTGAGACTGTGAACGGTTAACACAAAAAGGAATTCTACACCCAACATGACGGGTGTGATCATACCAGCACTAATGCTCCGGATCCCATCAGAACTCCGAAATTAAGCGTGCTTGGGCGAGAGTAGTTCTAGGATGGGTGACCCCCAGGGAAGTCCTCGTGTTGCACCCCCCTTTTCAATTTTTTTTTCCTACGTTTAGGGTTGCCAAGATACTTTATCAACCACATTTCTATTGTCGAATCCCATGGCACCTTGGGCAAGACAACTTCGCTTCACGTGGAGGCTGGGCCCGCAAACTGAGGGCGTAGGGTTTGTGAACAAGTCTCTGTCGCTCCGGTGCCCATAACTTTTGATCCGTAAGGAGTTACGCGGCGCACCGCATACCGTTCGAAAGTCTGTGAGAGCTCTACGACGGTCCAGTAGCTTGCTGGCTATGCCATTTTTGGAGCCCAAAATCGAACGTTTTCATCAGTTTCGGGCCACTTTTCTTATTAAGCTCTATTTTTCTGTCCCGGGTCGTACGTCGTGAGCTTTTAAAAGGACGACAACCTTACTCGCGGTACCTTAGAGTGCGCTACAATGCGTCGATATCACGTCTTGCGAGGATGCTGTGTTGTTAAAGCTGATGGGTTGTTGTTAAGCCTATTGGGCCTTCTGAATGGGTCATCTCTCTAGGCTGGGACTGTGAACCGTGAACACAAAAAGGAATTCTACCCCCAACATGACGGGTGCGATCATACCAGCTCTAATGCACCGGATCCCATCAGAACTCTGAAGTTAAGCGTGCTTTGGCGAGAGTAGTACTAGGATGGGTGACCCCCTGGGAAGTCCTCGTGTTGCACCCCCCTTTTCAATTTTTTTTCCTCCGGTTAGGGTTGCCAATATAATTTATCACCAAATTTCTATTGTCGAATCGCATTGCACCTTGGGCAAGACAACTTCGCTTCACGTGGAGGCTGGGCCCGCGAACCGAGGGCGTAGTGCTTGTGACCAGGTCTCCGTCGCTCCGGTGCCAATAACTTTTGATCCGTAAAGAGTTACGGGGCGTACAGTGTACCGTTGGAAAGCTCTCCAAGAGCTCTACGATGGGCACATCAGGTTGCTCACGGAGCCCTTTTTGGAGCCCAAAATCGAACGTTTTCTTCAGTTTTGGGCCACTTTTCTTATTAAGCTCTATTTTTCCGTCCCCGATCGTACGTCGTGAGCTTTTAAAACGACGACAACCTTACTCGCGGGACATTAGAGGGCGCTACAATGTGTCGATATCACGTCTTGCGAGGATGCTGCATTGTTGAAGCGGATGGGTTGTTGTTAAGCCCATTGGGGCTTCTGAATGGGCCATCTCTCTAGGCTGAGACTGTGAAACTTTAACACAAAAAGGATTTCTACCCCCAACATGACGGGTGCGATCATACCAACACTAATGCACTGGATCCCATCAGAACTCCGAAGGTAAGCGTCCTTGGGCGAGAGTAGTACTAGAATGGGTGACCCCCTGGGAAGTCCTCATATTGCACTCCTCTTTTCAATTTTTTTCACTCCGGTTAGGGTTGCCAAGATACTTTATCCACCACATTTCTATTATCCAATCCCACAGCACCTTGGGCAAGACAACTTCGGGCCACTAATGCTCGCTATTCCCTTTTTGGATCCTAAAATCGAACGTTTTCATCAATTTCGGGCCACTTTTCTTATTAAGCTCTGTTTTTCTGTCCCGGATCGTATGTCGTGAGCTGTTAAAAGGACGACAACCTTACTCGTGGGACATTAGAGGGCGCTACAATGCTTCGATATCACGTTTTGCGAGGATGCTGCGTTGTTGAAGCGGATGTGTTGTTGTTAAGCCCATTGGGCCTTCTGAATGGGCCATCTCTCTAGGCTGGGACTGTGAACCGTTAACACAAAAAGGAATTCTACCCCCAACATGACTGGTGAGATCATACCAGAACTAATGCACCGGATCCCACCAGAACTCCGAAGTTAATCGTGCTTGGGCGAGAGTAGTACTAGGATGGGTGACCCCCTGGGAAGTCCTCGTGTTGTACCCCCATTTTTAATATTTTTTCCTCCGGTTAGGGTTGCCAAGATACTTTATCCACCATATTTCTATTATCGAATCCCACAGCACCTTCGGCAAGACAACTTCACATCATGTGGAGGCTGGGCCCGCAAACTGAGGGCGTAGGGCTTGTGACCAAGTCTCTGTCGTTCTGGTGCCCATAACTTTTGATCCATAAGGAGTTACGTGGCGCACAGCATACCGTTGGAAAGCTCTCCGAGAGCTCTACGACGGGAACAACTAGCTTGCTTGCTGTGCCCTTTTTGGATCCCAAAATCATATGTTTTCATTTGTTTCGGGCCACTTTTCTTATTAAGCTCTGTTTTTCCATCCTGGATCGTACGTCGTGAGCTTTTAAAAGTACGACAACCTTACTCGCGTGACATTAGAGAGTGCTACAATGTGTCGATATCACGTCTTGCGAGGATGCTGCATTGTTGAAGCGGATGGGTTGTTGTTAAGCCCATTGGGCCTTCTGAACGGGCCATCTCTCTAGGCTGGGACTGTGAACCTTTAACACAAAAAGGAATTCTACCCCCAACAAGACTGGTGTGATCATACCAGCACTAATACACCGGATCCCATCAGAACTCCGAAGTTAAGCATGCTTGGGCGAGAGTAGTACTAGAATGTGTGACCCCCTGGGAAGTCCTCGTGTTGCACCCCACATTTAAAATTTTTTTCCTCCGGTTAGGGCTGCCAAGATACTTTATCCACAACATTTCTATTATCCAATCCCACGGCACCTAGGGCAAGACGACTTCGCTTCACGTGGAGGTTGGGCCCGTAAACCGAGGGCGCAGGGTTTGTGACCAGGTCTCCGTCGCTCCGGTGCCCATAACTTTTAACCCATAAGGAGTTACGCGGCGCACAGCATACCGTTGGAAAGCTCTCCGAGAGCTCTAGGACGGGCGCAGCAGCTTGCTCGTTGTGCCCTTTATGGAGCCCAAAATCGAAAGTTTTCATTAGTTTCGTACCACTTTTCTTATTAAGCTCTGTTTTTCCGTCCCGGAACATACGTCGTGAGCTTTTAAAAGGACGACAACCTTACTCGCTGGACATTAGAGGGCGCCACAATGCGTCGATATCACATCTTGCGAGGATGCTGCGTTGTTGAAGCGGATGGGTTGTTGTTAAGCCCATCGGGCCTTCTGATTGGGCCATCTCTCTAGGCTGGGACTGTGAACCGTTAACACAAAAATGAATTCTACCCCCAACATGATGGGTGCGATCATACCAGCACTAATTCACTGGATCCCACCAAAACTCCAAAGTTAAGCGTGCTTGGGCGAGAGTAGTACTAGGATTGGTGACCCCCTTGGAAGTCCTCGTGTCGCACCCCCATTTTCAATTTTTTTTCCTCTGGTTAGGGTTGCCAAGATACTTTATCCACCACATTTCTATTATCGAATCCCACTGCACCTTGGGCAGGACAACTTCGCTTCACGTCGAGGCTGGGCCCGCAAACTGACGGCGTAGGGCTTGTGACCAAGTCGCTGTCGCTCCGGTGCCCATAAGTATTGATCCATAAGGAGTTACGAGGTGCACAGCATACCGTTGGAAAGCACTCCAAGAGCTCTACGATGGGAGTAGCTAGCTTGCTCGCTGTACCCTTTTTTGGAGCCCAAAATCGAACGTTTTCATCAGTTTCGGGCCACTTTTCTGATTTTGCTCCGTTTTTCCTTCCCGTATCGTACATCGTGAGCTGTTAATAGGACGACAAGTTTACTCGCGGGACATTAGAGGGCACTACAACGCGTCGATATCACGTCTTGCGAGGATGCTGTGTTGTTAAAGCGAATGGGTTGTTGTTAAGCCCATTGGGCCTTCTAAGTGGGCAATATCTCTAGGCTGCGACTGTGAACATTAACGCAAAAAGGAATTCTACCCCCAACATGGTGGGTGCGATCATACCAGCACTAATGCACCGGATCCCATCAGAACTTCAAAGTTAAGCGTGCTTGGGCGAGAGTAGTACTAGGATGGGTGACCCCCTGGGAAGTCCTCGTGTTGCAACCCCTTTTTCAATTTTTTTTCCTCCGGTTAGGGTTGCCAAGATACATTATCCACCACATTTCTATTATCGAATCCCACGGCACCTTGGGCAAGACAACTTTGCTTCACGTGGAGGCAGGGCCCGCAAACCGAGGGCGTAGGGCTTGTGTCCAAGTCTCCGTCGCTCTGGTTCCCATAACTTTCGATCTGTAAGGAGTAACGTGGTGCACATCATACCATTGGAAAGCTCTCCGAGAGCTCTACGACGGGGGCAGCAAGCTTGTTCGCTGTGCCCTTTGTGGAGCCTAAAATCGAACGTTTTAATCACTTTCGGGCAACTTTTCTTATTAAGCTCTGTTTTTCCGTCCCGGATCGTACGTCGTGAGCTGTTAAAAGGACGACAACCTTACTCGTGGGACATTAGAGGGCGCTACAATGCTTCGATATCACGTCTTGCTAAGATGCTGCGTTGTTGAAGCGGATGTGTTGTTGTTATGCCCATTGGGCCTTCTGAATGGGCCATCTCGCTAGGTTGGGACTGTGAACCGTTAATACAAAAAGGAATTCTACCCCCAACATGACGGGTGAGATCATACCAGCACTAATGCACCGGATCCCACCAGAACTCCGAAGTTAATCATCCTTTGGCGAGAGTAGTACTAGGATGGGTTACCCCGTGGGAAGTCCTCGTGTTGTACCCCTATTTTTAATATTTTTTCCTCCGGTTAGGGTTGCCAAATACTTTATCCACCATATTTCTATTATCGAATCCCACAGCACCTTGGGCAAGACAACTTCGCATCATGTGGAGGCTGGGCCCGCAAACTAAGGGCGTAGGGCTTGTGACCAAGTCTCTGTCACTCCGGTGCCCATAACTTTTGATCCGTAAGGAGTTACGCGGCACACAGCATACCGTTGGAAAGCACTCCGAGAGCTCTACGACGGGAACAGCTAGCTTGCTCGCTGTGCCCTTTTTGGAGCCCAAAATCGAACGTTTTCATCAGTTTCGGGCCACTTTTCTTATTAAGCTCTGTTTTTCCGTCCCGGATCGTACGTCGTGAGCTTTTAAAAGGACGACAACCTTACTCGCGAGACATTAGAGGGCGCTACAATGTGTCGATATCACATCTTGCGAGGATGCTGCATTGTTGAAGCGGATGGGTTGTTGTTAAGGCCATTGGGCCTTCAGAACGGGCCATCTCTCTAGGCTGGGACTATGAACCTTTAACACAAAAAAGAATTCTACCCCCAGCATGACGGGTGCGATCATACCAGCACTAATGCACCGGATCCCATCAGAACTCCGAAAGTAAGCGTGCTTGGGCGAGAGTAGTACTAGAATGGGTGACCCCCTAGGAAGTCCAAGTGTTGCACCCATCTTTTCAATTTTTTTTCCTCCGGTTAGGGTTGCCAAGATACTTTATCCATCACATTTCTATTATCCAATCCCACGGCTCCTTGGGCAAGACAACTTCACTTCACGTGGAGGCTGGGCCCGCAAACCGAGGGTGTAGGGCTTGCGACCAGGTCTCCGTCGCTCCGGTGCCCATAACTTCTGATCCGTAAGGAGTTACGCGGCGCACATCATACCATTGGAAAGCTCTCCGAGAGCTCTACGACGGGCGCAACAGCTTGCTTGCTGTGCCATTTTTGGAGCCCAAAATCGAACGTTTTCATCGGTTTCGGGCCACTTTTCTTACTAAGGCCTGTTTTTCCGTCCCGGATCGTACATCGTGAGCTTTTAAAAGGACGACAACCTTACTCGTGGGACATTAGAGGGCGCTACAATGCGTCAATATCACGTCTTGCGAGGATGCTGCGTTGTTGAAGCAGATGGGTTGTTGTTAAACCTATTGGGCCTTCTGAATGGGCCATCTCTCTTGGCTGGGATTGTGAACCGTTAACACAAAAAGGAATTCTACACCCAACATGACGGGTGCGATCATACCAGCACTAATGCACCGAATCTCATTAGAACTCCGAAATTAAGCGTGCTTGGGCGAGAGTAGTACTAGGATGGGTGACCCCCTGGGAAGTCCGCGTGTTGCACCCCCCTTTTCAATTTTTTTTGCTACGTTTAGGGTTGCCAAGATACTTTATCCACCACATTTCTATTGTCGAATCCCATGGCACCTTGGGCAAGACAACTTCGCTTCACGTGGAGGATGGGCCCGCAAACTGAGGGCGTAGGGCTTGTGACCAAGTCTCTGTCGCTCCGGTGCCCATAACTTTTGATCCGTAAGGAATTACGCGGCGCACCGCATACCGTTGGAAAGCTCTCCAAGAGCTCTACGACGGGCGTAGTAGCTTGCTCGTTGTGCCATTTTTGGAGCCCAAAATCGAACGTTGTCATCATTTTCAGGCCACTTTTCTTATTAAGCTCTGTTTTTCCATACCGGATCATGCGTCGTGAGCTTTTAAAAGGACGACAACCTTACTCGCTGGACATTAGAGGGCGCTACAATGCGTCGATATCACATCTTGCGAGGATGCTGCGTTGTTGAAGCGGATGGGTTGTTGTTAAGCGCATTGGGCCTTCTTATTGGGCCATCTCTCTAGGCTGGGACTGTGAACTGTTAACACAAAAAGGAATTCTACCCCCAACATGACGGGTGCGATCATACCTGCACTAATTCACCACATTTCTATTATCGAATCCCACTGCACCTTGGGCAAGACAACTTCGCTTCACGTGGAGGATGGGCCTGCAAACTGAGGGCGTAGGGCTTGTGACCAAGTCTCTGTCGCTCCGGTGCCTATAACTTTTGATCGGTAAGGAAGTATGCGGTGCACCGCATACCGTTGGAAAGCTCTCCAAGAGCTCTACGACGGGCGTAGTAGCTTGCTCGTTGTGCCATTTTTGGACCCCAAAATCGAACGTTGTCATCATTTTCAGGCCACTTTTCTTATTAAGCTCTGTTTTTCCATACCGGATCATGCGTCGTGAGCTTTTAAAAGGACGACAACCTTACTTGCGGGATATTAAGGGGCGCTACAATGCGTCTATATCACGTCATGCGAGGATGCTTCGTTGTTGAAGCGGATGGGTTATTGTTAAGCCCATTGGGCCTTCTGAATGGGCCATCTCTCTAGGCTGGGACTGTGAACCGTTAACACAAAAAGGAATTATACCCCCAACATGACGGGTGCGATCATACCAGCACTAATGCACCGGATCCCATCAGAACTCCGAAGTTAAGCGTGCATGGGCGAGAGTAGTACTAGGAAGGATGACCCCTTGGGAAGTCCTCGTGTTGCACCCCCCATTTCAATTTTTTTTCCTCCGGTTAGGGTTGCCAAGATACTTTATCCACCACATTTCTATTATCGAATCCCACGGCACCTTGGGCAAGACAACTTTGCTTCACGTGGAGGCTGGGCCCGCAAACCGAGGGCGTAGGGCTTGTGACCAGGTCTCCGTCGCTCCGGTGCCCATAACTTTTGATCTGTAAGGAGTTACGTGGCGCACAGCATACCGTTGGAAAGCTCTCCGAGGGCTCTACGACGGGCGCAACAGCTTGCTCGCTGTGCCCTTTTTGGAGGCCAAAATCGAAAGTTTTCATCAGTTTCGGGCCACTTTTCTTATTAAGCTCTGTTTTTTCGTCCCGGAACGTACGTCGTGAGCTTTTAAAAGGACGACAACCTTACTCGCTGGACATTAGAGGGCGCTACAATGCATCGATATCACATCTTACGAGGATGCTGCGTTGTTGAAGCGGATGGGTTGTTGTTAAGCCCATTGGGCCTTCTTATTGGGCCATCTCTCTAGGCTGGGACTGTGAACCGTTAACACAAAAAGGAATTCTACCCCCAACATGACGGGTGCGATCATACCTGCACTAATTCACCACATTTCTATTATCGAATCCCACTGCACCTTGGGCAAGACAACTTCGCTTCACGTGGAGGCTGGTCCCGCAAACTGAGGGTGTAGGGCTTGTGACCAAGTCGCTGTCGCTCCGGTGCCCATAACTTTTGATCCGTAAGGAGTTATGCGGCGCACAGCATACCGTTGGAAAGCACTCCAAGAGCTCTACGACGGGAGTAGCTAGCTTGCTCGCTGTGCCCTTTTTTGGAGCCCAAAATCGAATGTTTTCATCAGTTTTGGGCCACTTTTCTGATTTTGCTCCTTTTTTCCTTCCCGGATCGTACATCGTGAGCTGTTAATAGGACGACAACTTTACTCGCAAGACATTAGAGGGCCCTACAACGCGTCGATATCACGTCTTGCGAGGATGCTGCGTTGTTAAAGCGGATGGGTTGTTGTAAAGCCCATTGGGCCTTCTGATTGGGCCATCTCTCTAGGCTGGGACTGTGAACCGTTAACACAAAAAGGAATTCTACCCCCAACATGACGGGTGCGATCATACCAGCACTAATTCACCGGATCCCACCAGAACTCCGAAGTTAAGCGTGCTTGGCCGAGAGTAGTACTAGGATGGGTGACCCCCTGGGAAGTCCTCGTGTCGCACCCCCATTTTCAATATTTTTTCCTCCGGTTAGGGTTGCCAAGATACTTTATCCACCACATTTCTATTATCGAATCCCACTGCACCTTGGGTAAGACAACTTCGCTTCACGTGGAGGCTGGGCCCGCAAACTGAGGGCGTAGGGCTTGTGACCAAGTCGCTGTCGCTCCGGTGCCCATAACTTTTGATCCGTAAGGAGTTACGCGGCGCACAGCATACCGTTGGAAAGAACTCCAAGAGCTCTACGACGGGAGTAGCTAGCTTGCTCGCTGTGCCCTTTTTGGGGCCCAAAATCGAACGTTTTCATCTGTTTCCAGCCACTTTTCTGATTTTGCTCTATTTTTCCTTCCCGGATCGTACATCGTGAGCTGTTAATAGGACGACAACTTTACTCGCGGGACATTAGAGGTCTCTACAACGTGTCGATATCACGTCTTGCGAGGATGCTGCGTTGTTGAAGCGGATGTGTTATTGTTAAGCCCATTGGGCCTTCTGAATGGGCCATCTCTCTAGGCTGGGACTGTGAACCGTTAACACAAAAAGGAATTCTACCCCCAACATGACGGGTGTGATCATACCAGCACTAATGCACCGGATCCCATCAGAACTCCGAAGTTAAGCGTGCTTGGACGAGAGTAGTACTAGGATGGGTGACCCCGTGGGAAGTCCTCGTGTTGCACCCCCATTTTCAATTTTTTTTCCTCCTGTTAGGGTTGCCAAGATGCTTTATCCACCACATTTCTATTATCGAATCCCACAGCACCTTGGGCAAGACAACTTCGCTTCACGTGGAGGCTGGGCCCGCAAACTGAGGGCGTTGGACATGTGACTAAGTCTTTGTCGCTCCGGTGCCCATAACTTTTGATCCGTAAGGAGTACGCGGCGCACATCATACCGTTGGAAAGCTCTCCAAGAGCTCTACGACTGGAGCAGCTAGCTTGCTCACTGTGCCCTTTTTTGGTGCCCAAAATCGAACGTTTTCATCAGTTTCGGGCCACTTTTCTTATATTTCTATGTTTTTCCTTCCCGGATCGTACATCGTGAGTTGTTAAAAGGACGACAACCTTACTCGCGGGACATTAGAGGGCCCTACAACGCATCGATATCACGTCTTGCGAGGATGCTACGTTGCTAAAGCGGATGGGTTGTTGTTAAGCCCATTGGGCCTTCTGAATGGACAATCTCCAGGCCTTTAACACATAAAGGAATTGTGCCATCAACATGTCGGGTGCGATCATACCAGCACTAATGCACCGGATCCTATCAGAACTCCGAAGTTAAGCGTGCTTGGGCGAGAGTAGTACTAGGATGGGTGATACCCTGGGAAGTCCTCGTGTTGCACCCCCCTTTTCAATTTTTTTTCCTCCGGTTAAGGTTGCCAAGATACTTTATCCACCACATTTCTATCATCGAATCTCACGGCACCTTGGGCAAGACAACTTCGCTTCACGTGGAGGGTGGGCCCGCAAACCTAGGGCGTAGGACTTGTGACCAGGTCTCCGTCGCTCCGGTGCCCATAACTTTTGATCCGTAAGGAGCTACGCAGCGCACAGCATACTGTTGGAAAGCTCTTAGAGAGCTCTACGACGGGAGCAGTAAACTTGCTTACTGTGCCCTTTTTGGAGCCCAAAATCGAACGTTTTCATCAGTTTCAGGCCACTTTTCTTATTAAGATCTATTTTTCCGTCCCAGATCGTACGTCGTGAGCTTTTAAAAGGACGACAACCTTACTCGCGGGACATTAGAGGGCGCTACAATGCTTCGATATCACGTCTTGCGAGGATGCTGCGTTGTTGAAGCGGATGGGTTGTTGTTAAGCCCATTGGGCCTTCTGAATGGGCCATCTCTCTAGGCTGGGACTGTGAACCGTTAACACAAAAAGGAATTCTACCCCCAACATGACGAGTGCGATCATACCAGTACTAATAAACCGGATCCCATCAGAACTCCGAAGTTAAGCGTGCTTGGGTGAGAGTAGTACTAGGATGGGTGACCCCCTGGGATGTCCTCGTATTGCACCCCCCTTTTCAATTTTTTTTCCTCCGGTTAGGGTTGCCAAGATACTTTATCCACCACATTTCTATTATCGAATCCCACAGCACCTTGGGCAAGACAACTTCGCTTCACGTGGAGGCTAGGCCCGCAAACCGAAGGCGTAGGGCTTATGACCAGGTCTCCGTCGCTCAGCTGCCCATAACTTTTGATCCGTAAGGAGTTACGCGGCGCACAGTATACCGTTGGAAAGCTCTCTGAGAGATCTACGACGGGCGCATCAGCTTGCTCGCTGTGCCCTTTTTGGAGTCCAAAATTGAACGTTTTCATTAGTTTCGGGCCACTTTTCTTATTAGGCTCTGTTTTTCCGTCGCGGAACGTACGTCGTGAGCTTTTAAAAGGACGACAACCTTACTCGCGGGACATTAGAGGGCGCTACAATGCTTCGATATCACGTCTTGCGAGGATGCTGCGTTGTTGAAGCGAATCGGTTGTTGTTAAGCCCATTGGGCCTTCTGAACGGGCCATCTCTCTAGGCTGGGACTGTGAACCGTTAACACAAAAAGGAATTCTACCCCAACATGACGAGTGCGATCATACCAGTACTAATGCACCGGATCCCATCAGAACTCCGAAGTTAAGCGTGCTTGGGTGAGAGTAGTACTAGGATGGGTGACCCCCTGGGATGTCCTCGTGTTGCACCCCCCTTTTCAATTTTTTTTCCTCCGGTTAGGGTTGCCAAGATACTTTATCCACCACATTTCTATTATCGAATCCCACAGCACCTTGGGCAAGACAACTTCACTTCACGTGGAGGCTAGGCCCGCAAACCGAGGGCGTAGGGCTTATGACCAGGTCTCCGTCGCTCAGCTGCCCATAACTTTTGATCCGTAAGGAGTTACGCGGCGCACAGCATACCGTTGGAAAGCTCTCCGAGAGCTCTACGACGGGCGCATCGGCTTGCTCGCTGTGCCATTTTTGGAGTCCAAAATCGAACATTTTCATTAGTTTTGGGCCACTTTTCTTATTAAGCTCTGTTTTTTCGTCCCGGAACGTACGTCGTGAGCTTTTAAAAGGACGACAACCTTACACGCGGGACATTAGAGGGCCCTACAATGCGTCGATATCACATCTTGCGAGGATGCTGCGTTGTTAAAGCGGATGGGTTGTTGTTAAGCCCATTGGGCCTTCTGAATGGGCAATATCTCTAGGCTGCGACTGTGAACCGTTAACACAAAAAGGAATTCTACCCCCAACATGACGGGTGCGATCATACCGGCACTAATGCACCGGATCCTATCAGAACTCCGAAGTTAAGCGTGCTTGGGCGAGAGTAGTACTAGGATGGGTGACCCCCTGGGAAGTCCTCGTGTTGCACCCCCCTTTTCAATTTTTTTTCCTCCGGTTAGGGTTGCCAAGATACATTATCCACCACATTTCCATTATCGAATCCCACGGCACCTTGGGCAAGACAACTTTGCTTCACAAGGAGGCTGGGCCTGCAAACCGAGGGCGTAGGGCTTATGACCAGGTCTCTATCGCTCCGGTGCCCATAACTTTTGATCCGTTTGGAGTTACGTGGCGCACAGCATACCGTTGGAAAGCTCTCCGAGAGCTCTACGACGGGTGCATCCAGCTTGCTCGTTGTGCCCTTTTTGGAGTCCAAAATCAAACGTTTTCATCTGTTTCGGGCCACTTTTCTTATTCAGCTCTATTTTTTCATCCCGAATCGTACATCGTGAGCTTTTAAAAGGACGACAACCTTACTCGCGGGACATTAGAGGGCGCTACAATGTGTCGATATCACGTCTTGCGAGGATGATGCATTGTTGAAGCGGATGGGTTGTTGTTAAGCCCATTGGGCCTTCTGAATGGGCCATCTCTCTAGGCTGGGACTGTGAACCTTTAACACAAAAAGGAATTCTACCCCCAACATGACGTAAGCGATCATACCAGCACTAATGCACCGGATCCCAACAGAACTCTGAAGTTAAGCGTGCTTGGGCGAGAGTAGTACTAGGATGGGTGACCCCCTGGGAAGTCCTCGTGTTGCACCTCCCTTTTCAATTTTTTTTCCTCCGGTTAGGGTTGCCAAGATACTTTATCCACCACATTTCTATTATCGAATTCCACGGCACCTTGGGCAAGACAACTTCGCTTCACGTGGGGGCTGGGCCTGCAAACCGAGGGCATAGGGCTTGTGACCAAGTCTTTGTCGCTCCGGTGCCCATAACTTTTGATCCGTAAGGAGTACGCGGCGCACATCATACCGTTGGAAAGCTCTCCAAGAGCTCTACGACTGGAGTAGCTAGCTTGATCGCTGTGCCCTTTTTTGGAGCCCAAAATCGGACGTTTTCATCAGTTTCGGGCCACTTTTCTGATTTTGCTATGTTTTTCCTTCCCGGATCGTACATCGTGAGTTGTTAAAAGTACGACAACTTTACTCGCGGGACATTAGAGGGCCCTACAACGCGTCGATATCACGACTTGCGTGTTTGCTGCGTTGTTAAAGCGGATGGGTTGTTGTTAAGCCCATTGGGCGTTCTGAATGGGCAATCTCCAGGCCGTTAACACATAAAGGAATTGTGCCATCAACATGTCGGGTGCGATCATACCAGCACTAATGCACCAGATCCTATCAGAACTCCGAAGTTAAGCGTGCTTGGGCGAGAGTAGTACTAGGATGGGTGACCCCCTGGGAAGTCCTCGTGTTGCACCCCCATTTCAATTTTTTTTCCTCCGGTTAAGATTGCCAAGATACTTTATCCACCACATTTCTATTATTGAATCCCACGGCACCTTGGGGAAGACAACTTCGGTTCACATGGAGGCTGGGCCCGCAAACCGAGGGCATAGGGCTTGTGACCAAGTCCCTGTCGCTTCAGGGCCCATAACTTTTGATCAGTAAGGAGTTACGCGGCGCACATCATATTGTTGGAAAGCTCTCTGAGAGCTCCACGACAGGCGCAACAGCTTGATCGATGTGCCCTTTTTGGAGCCCAAAATCGAATATTTTCATCAGTTTCGGGCCACTTTTCTTATTAAGCTCTATTTTTTCGTCCCGGATCTTACGTCGTTAGCTGTTAAAAGGACGAAAACCTTACTCGCGGGACATCAGAGGGCCCTACAATGCGTCGATATCACGTCTTACGAAGATGCTGCGTTGTCGAAGCGGATGGGTTGTTGTTAAGCCCATTGGGCCTTCTGAATGGGCCGTCTCTCTAGGCAGAGACTGTGAACTGTTAACACAAAAAGGAATTCTACCCCCACCATGACGGGTGCGATCATACCAGCATTAATGCACCGGATCCCATCAGAACTCCGAAGTTAAGCGTCCTTGGGCGAGAGTAGTACTAGGATGGGTGACCCCCTGGGAAGTCCTCGTGTTGCACCCCTCTTTTCAATTTTTTTTCCTCCGGTTAGGGTTGCCAAGATCCTTTATCCACCACATTTCTATTAACGAATCCCACGGCACCTTGGGCAAGACAACTTCTTTTCACGTGGAGGGTGGTCCCGCAAACCAGAGGACGTAGGGCTTGTGACCAGGTCTCCGTCGCTCCGGTGCCCATAACTTTTGATCCGTAAGGAGTAACGCGGCGCACAGCATACCGTTGGAAAGCACTCTGAGAGCTCTACATTGGGGGAAGCAAGCTTGCTCGTTGTGCCCTTTTTGGAGCCTAAAATCGAACGTTTTCATCAGTTTCGGGCCACTTTTCTTATTAAGCTCTATTTTTTTGTCCCGGATCGTACGTCGTGAGCTGTTAAAAGGACGACAACCTTACTCGTGGTACATTAGAGGGCGCTACAATGTTTCGATATCACGTCTTCCGAGGATGTTGTGTTGTTGAAGCGGATGGGTTGTTGTTAAGCCCATTGGGCCTTCTGAATGGGCCATCTCTCTTGGCTTGGACTGTGAACCGTTAACACAAAATGGAATTCTACCCCCACCATGATGGGTGCGATCATACCAGCACTAATGCACCGGATCCCATCAGAACTCCGAAATTAAGCGTGCTTGGGCGAGAGTAGTACTAGGATGGGTGACCCCCTGGGAAGTCCTCGTGTTGCACCCCCCTTTTCAATTTTTTTTCCTCCTGTTAGGGTTCCCAAGATACTTTATCCACCAAATTTCTATTATTGAATCCCACGGCACCTTAGGCAAGACAACTTCATTTCACGTGTAGGGTGGGCCCGCAAACTGAGGACGTAGGGCTTGTGACCAGGTCTCCGTCGCTCCGGTGCCCATAACTTTCGATCCGTAAGGAGTAACGTGGCGCACAGCATACCGTTGGAAAGCTCTCCGAGAGCTCTACGACGGGGGAAACAAGCTTGCTTGCTGTGCCCTTTTTGGAGCCCAAAATCGAACGTTTTCATCAGTTTCAGTCCACTTTTCTTATTTAGGTCTGTTTTTCCATCCCGGATCATACGTCGTGAGCTTTTAAAAGGACGACAATCTTACTCAAGGAACATTAGAGGGCGCTACAATGCGTCAATATCACGTCTTGCGAGGATGCTGTGTTGTTGAAGCGGATGGGTTGTTGTTAAGCCCATTGGGCCTTCTGAATGGGCCATCTCTCTAGGCTGGGACTGTGAACCGTTAACACAAAAGGAATTCTACCCTTAGCATGACGGGTGCAATCATACCAGCAGTAATGCAACGGATCCCATCAGAACACCGAAGTTAAGCATGCTTGGGCAAGAGTAGTACTAAGATGGGTGACCCCCTACGAAGTCCTCGTGTTGCACCCCCATTTTCAATTTTTTTTCCTCCGGTTAGGGTTGCCAAGATACTTTATCCACCACATTTCTATTATCGAATCCCACGGCACCTTGGGCAAGACAACTTCGCTTCACGTGGAGGCTGGGCCCGCAAACCGAGGGAGTAGGGCTTGACACCAAGTCTTTGTCGCTCCGGTGCCCATAAATTTTGATCCGCAATGAGTTACGCGGCGCATAGCATACCGTTGGAAAGCTCTCCGAGAGCTCTACGACTGGAGCAGCTAGCTTGCTCACTATGGCCTTTTTTGGTGCCCAAAATTGAACGTTTTTCTTCAGTTTCAGACCACTTTTCTAATTTGGCTATGTTTTTCCTTCCCGGATCGTACATCGTGAGTTGTTAAAAGGACGACAACCCTACTCGCGGTACATTAGAGAGCCCTACAACGCGTCGATATCATGTCTTCCGAGGATGCAACGTTGTTAAAGCGGATGGGTTGTTTTTAAGCCTATTGGGCCTTCTGAATGGGCAATCTCACTAAGCTGGGACTGTGAACTGTTAACACATCAAGGAATTGTGCCATCAACATGTCGGGTGCGATCATACCAGCACTAATGCACCGGATCCCATCAGAACTCCGAAGTTAAGCATGGTTGGGCGAGAGTAGTACTAGGATGGGTGACCCCTTGGGAAGTCCTCGAGTTGCAACTCCCTTTTCAATTTTTTTTCCTCCGGTTAGGGTCGCCAAGATACTTTATCCACCACATTTCTATTATTGAATCCCCCGGCGCCTTGGGCAAGACAACTTTGCTTCACGTGGAGGCTGGGCCCGCAAACCGATGGCGTAGGGCTTGTGACCAAGTCATTGTCACTCAGGTGCCCATAACTTTTGATCCGTAAGGAGTTACGCGGCGTACAGCATATCGTTGGAAAGCTCTCCTAGAGCTCTACGACGGGCACAGCAGCTTGCTCGCTGTTCCCTTTTTGGAGCCCAAAATCGAACGTTTTCATCAGTTTCGGGCCTCTTTTCTTATTAAGCTCTGTTTTTCCATCCCAGATCATACATCGTGAGCTGTTAAAAGGATGACAACCTTACTCACGACACATTAGAGGGCCCTACAACGCGTCAATATCATGTCTTGCCAAGATGCTGCGTTGTTGAAGCGGATGGGTTGTTGTTAAGCCCATTGGGCCTTCTGAATGGGCCATCTCTCTAGGCTGGGACTGTGAATCGTTAACATAAAAAGGAATTCTACCCCAACCATGACGGATGCGATCATGCCAGCACTAATGCACCGGATCCCATCAGAACTCCAAAGTTAAGCGTGCTTGGGCGAGAGTAGTACTAGGATGGGTGACCCCCTGGGAAGTCCTCATGTTGCACCCCCCATTTCAATTTTTTTTCCTCCGGTTAGGGTTGCCAAGATACTTTATCCACCACATTTCTATTATCGAATCCCACGGCACCTTAGGAAAGACAACTTCGCTTCATGTGGGGGCTGGGCCCGCAAACTGAGGGCGTAGGGCTTGTGACCAAGCCTCTGTCGCTCCGGTGCCCATAAATTTTGATCCGTAAGGAGTTATGCGGTGCATAGCATACCATTGGAAAGCTCTCCGAGAGCTCTATGACGGGCGCAGCATGCTTTGCAAAATCGAACGTTTTCATCAGTTTCATCCCATTTTTCTAGGTTTGCTTTGTTTTTCCTTCCCGGATCGTACATAGTGAGTTGTTAAAAGAACGACAACCTTACTCGTGGGACAATAGAGGGCCCTACAACGCGTCGATATCACGTCTTGCGAGGATGCTGCGTTGTTAAAGCGGATGGGTTGTTGTTAAGCCCATTGGGCCTTCTGAATGGGCAATCTCTCAAGGCTGGGACTGTGAACCGTTAACACATAAAGGAATTGTGCCATCAACATGACGGGTACGATCATACCAGCACTAATGCACCGGATCCCATCAAAACTCCGAAGTTAAGCGTGCTTGGGCGAGAGTAGTACTAGGATGGGTGACCCCCTGCTAAGTCCTCGTGTTGCCCCCCCCTTTTCAATTTTTTTTCCTCCGGTTAGGGTTGCCAAGATACTTTATCCACCACATTTCTATAATCGAATTCCACGGCACCTTGGGCAAGACAACTTCACTTCACGTGGAGGCTGGGCCTGCAAACCGAGGGCGTAGGGCTAGAGACCAAGTCTCTGTCGCTCCGGTGCCCATAACTTTTGATCCGTAAGGAGTTACGCGGCGCAAAGCATACCGTTGGAAAGCTCTCCGAGAGCTCTTTGACGGGCGCAGCATGCTTGCTTGATGTGCCCTTTTGGAGCCTAAAATAGAATGTTTTCATCAGTTTTGGGCCACTTTTCTTATTAAGCTCTGTTTTTCCGTCCCGGATCGTACGTCGTGATATGTTAAAAGGATGACAACCTTACTCGCGGGACATTAGTGGGCCCTACAATGCGTCGATATCACGTCTTGCGAGGATGCTCCGTTGTTGAAGCGGATGGGTTGTTGTTAGGCCCATTGGTCCTTTTGAATGGGCCATCTCTCTAGGCTGGGACATTGAACCGTTAACATAGAATGGAATTCTACCCCACCATGACGGGTGCGATCGTACCAGCACTAATGCACCGGATCCCATCAAAACTCCGAAGTTAAGCCTGCTTGGGGGAGAGTAGTACTAGGATGGGTGACCCCCTGGGATGTCCTCGTGTTGCAACCCCATTTTCAATTTTTTTCCTCCGGTTAGATTTGCCAAGATACGTTTTCCACCACATTTCTATTATTGAATCCCACGGCACCTTGGGCAAGACTACTTCGCTTCACGTGGAGGCTGGGCCCACAAACCAAGGGCGTAGGGCTTGTGACCAGGTCTTCGTCGCTACGGTGCCCATAACTTTTGATCCATAAGGAGTTACGCGGTGCACAACATATCGTTGGAAAGCTCTCCGAGGGCTCTATGACGGGGGCAGCTAGCTTGCTCGCTTTGCCCATTTTGGAGCCCAAAATCGAACGTTTTCATCAGTTTCGGGTCACTTTTCTTATTAAGCTCTGTTTTTTCGTCCCGGATCGTGCGTCGTGAGCTGTTAAAAGGACGACAACCTTACTCGCGGGACATTAGAAGGTGGTACAATGCGTCGATATAACGTCTTGCGAGGACGCTTCGATGTTGAAGCGGATGGGTTGTTCTTAAGCCCATTGGGCCTTCTGAATGAGCCATCTCTCTATGCTGGGACTGTGAACCTTTAACACAAAAAGGAATTCTACCCCCACCATGATGGGTGAGATCATACCAGCACTAATGCACCATATCCCATCAGAACTCCGAAGTTAAGCGTGCTTGGGCGAGAGTAGTACTAGGATGGGTGAACCCTTGGGAAGTCCTCGTGTTGCAACCCACTTTTCTATTTTTTTTCCTCCGGTTAGGGTTGCCAAGATACTTTATCCACCACATTTCTATTATCGAATCCCACTGCACCTTGGGTCAGACATCTTCACTTCACGTGGAGGTTGGGCCCGCAAACCGACTGTGTAGGGCATGTGACCAAGTCTCTGTCGCTCCGGTTCCCATAACTTTTGATCCGTAAGGGGTTACGCGGCGCACAGCGTACCTTTGGAAAGCCCTTTGAGAGCTCTACGACGGGAGCATCAAGGTTGCTCGCTATACCCTTTTTGGAGCCCAAAATCGAACGTTTTCATCAGTTTCGGGCCACTTTTCTTATTAAGCTCTGTTTTTCCGTCCTGGAATGTACGTCGTGAGCTGTTAAAAGGATGACAACCTTACTCGCGGGACATTAGAGGGCCCTACAACGCGTCGATATCACGTCCTGCGAGGATGCTGCGTCGTTGAAGTGGATGTGTTGTTGTTAAGCCCATTGGGCCTTCTGAATGGGCCATCTCTCCAGGCTGGGACTGTGAACCGTTAACACAAAAAGGAATTCTACACCCACCATGACGGGTGTGATCATACCAGCACTAATGCACCGGATCCCATCAGAACTCCGAAGTTAAGCGAGCTTGGGCGAGAGTAGTACTAGAATTGGTGACCCCCTGGGAAGTCCTCGTGTTGCACCCCAGTTTTCAATATTTTTTCCTCCGGTTAGGGTTGCCAAGATACTTTATCCACCACATTTCTATTATCGAATCCCACGGCACCTCGGGCAAGACAACTTCGCTTCACGTGGAGGCTGGGCCCGCAAACCGAGGGCGTAGGGCTTGTGACCAGGTCTCCGCCGCTCCGATGCCCATAACTTTTAATCCGTAAGGAGGTACGCGGCGCACAGCATACCGTTGGAAAGCTCTCCGAGAGTTCTACGATGGGGGCAGCAAAGTTGCTCGCTTTGCCCTTTTTGGTGCCCAAAATTGAACGTTTTCATCAGTTTCGGGTCACTTTTCTTAATAAGCTCTTTTTTTCCGTCCCGGATCGTACGTCATGAGCTATTAAAAGGACGACAACCTTACTCGCGGGACATTAGAGGGCGGTACAATGCGTCGATATCATGTCTTACGAGGATGTTGCGATGTTGAAGCGGATGGGATGTTCTTAAGCCCCCTGGGCCTTCTGAATGAGCCATCTCTCTAGGCTGGGACTGTGAACCTTTAACACAAAAAGGAATTCTACCCCCACTATGACGGGTGCGATTATACCAGGACTAATGCACCATATCCCATCAGAACTCCGAACTTAAGCGTGCTTGGGCAAGAGTAGTACTAGGATGGGTGACCACCTGGGAAGTCCTCGTGTTGCACCCTCATTTTCTCTTTTTTTTCTTCCGGTAAGGGTTGCCAAGATACTTTATCCCCCACATTTCTATTATCGAATCCCACGGCACCTTGGGCAAGACAACTTCACTTCACGTGGAGGCTGGGCCCGCAAACCGAGGGTGTAGGCTTGTGACCAGGTCTCCTTCACTCCGTTGCCCATAACTTTTGATCCGTAAGGAGTTACGCGGCGCACAGCATACCATTTGAAAGCTCTCCGAGAGCTCTACAATGGGGGCATCAAGCTTGCTCGCTTCGCCCTTTTTGGTGCCCAAAATCGAACATTTTCATCAGTTTCGGGTCACTTTTCTTATTAAGCTCTGTTTTTCAGTCCCGGATCGTACGTCGTGAGCTGTTAAAAGGACGACAACCTTACTCGTGGGACATTAGAGGGCGGTACAATGCGTTGATATCACGTCTTGCGAGGATGTTGCGATGTTGAAACGGATGGGTTGTTCTTAAGCCCACTGGGCCTTCTGAATGAGCCATCTCTCCAGACTGGGACTGTGAACCGTTAACACAAAAAGGAATTCTACCCCCACCATGACGGGTGCGATCATACCAGAACTAATGCACCGGATCTCATCAGAACTCCGAAGTTAAGTGTGCTTGGGCGAGAGTTGTACTAGGATTGGTGACCACCTGGGAAGTCCTCGTGTTGCACCCCCCTTTTCAATATTTTTTCCTCTGGTTAGGGTTGCCATGATACTTTATCCACCACATTTCTATTATCGAATCCCACGGCACCTTGGGCAAGACAACTTCGCTTCACGTGGAGGCTGGGCCCGCAAACCGAGGGCGTAGGGCTTGTGACCAGGTCTCCGTTGCTCCGGTACCCGTAACTTTTGATCCGTAAGGAGTTACGCGGCGCACAGCATACCGTTGGAAAGCTCTTTGAGATCTCTACGACGGGCGCAGCAAGCTTGCTTGCTGTGCCCTTTTTGGAGCCCAAAATCGAACATTTTCATCAGTTTCGGGCCGCTTTTCTTATTAAGCTCTGTTTTTTCGTCCCAGATCTTACATCGTGAGCTGTTAAAAGGACGACACCCTTACTCGCGGGAAATTAGAGGGCCCTACAACGCGACGATATGACGTCTTGCGAGGATGCTGCATTGTTGAAGATGATGGGTTGTTGTTAAGCCCATTGGGCCTTCTGAATGGGCCATCTCTCCAGGCTGGGACTGTGAACTGTTAACACAAAAAGGAATTCTACCCCCACTATGACGGGTGCGATCATACCAGCACTAATGCACCGGATCCCATCAGAACTCCGAAATTAAGCGAGCTTGGTCGAGAGTAGTACTAGGATTGGTGACCCCCTGGGAAGTCCTTGTGTTGCACCCCCCTTTTCAATATTTTTTCCTCCGGTTAGGGTTGCCAAGATACTTTATCGAATCCCACGGCACCTTGGGCAAGATAGCTTCGCTTCACGTGGAGGCTGGGCCCCCAAACCGAGGGCGTAGGGCTTGTGACAAAGTCTCCGTCGCTCTGGTGCCCATAACTTTTGATCCGTAAGGAGGTACGCGGCGCACAACATACCGTTGGAAAGCTCTTTGAGAGCTCTACGACGGGCGCAGCAAGCTTGCTTGCTGTGCCCTTTTTGGAACCCAAAATCGAACGTTTTCATCAGTTTCGAGCCGCTTTTCTTATTAAGCTCTGTTTTTCCGCCGCGGATCGTACGTCGTGAGCTATTCAAAGGACAACAACCTTACACGCGGAACATTAGAGGGCCCTACAACGCGTCAAAATCACGTATTCCGAGGATGCTGCGTTGTTGAAGCGGATGGGTTGTTGTTAAGCCCATTGGGCCTTCTCAATGGGCCATCTCTCTAGGCTGGGACTGTGAACCGTTAACACAAAAAGGAATTCTACCCCACCATGACGGGTGCGATCAAACCAACACTAATGCACCGGATCCCTTCAGAACTCTGAAGTTAAGCATGCTTGGGCGAGAGTAGTACTAGGATTGGTGACCCCCTGGGAAGTCCTCGTGTTGCACCCCCCTTTTCAATTTATTTTCCTCTGGTTAGGGTTGCCAAGATACTTTATCCACCACACTTGTATTATCGAATCCCACGGCACCTTGGGCAAGACAACTTCGCTTCACATGGAGGCTGGGCCCGCAAACCGAGGGCGTAGGGCTTGTGACCAGGTCTCCGTCGCTCCGTTGCCCATAACTTTTGATCCGTAAGGAGTTACGCGGAGCACAGCATACCGTTGGAAAGCTCTCCGAGAGCTCTACGATGGGGGCAGCAATCTTGCTCGCTTTGCCCTTTTTGGTGCCCAAAATCGAACGTTTTCATGAGTTTCGGGCCACTTTTCCTATTAAGCTCTATTTTTCCGTCACGGATCGTACGTCGTGAGCTATTAAAAGGACGACAACCTTACTCGCGGGACATTAGAGGGTGGTACAATGCGTCGATATCACGTCTTGCGAGGATGTGGCGATGTTGTAGCGGATGGGATGTTGTTAAGCCCCCTGGGACTTCTTAATGAGCCATCTCTCTAGGCTGGGACTGTGAACCTTTAACACAAAAAGGAATTCTACCCCCACTATAATGGGTGCGATCATACCAGCACTAATGCACCATATCCCATAAGAACTCCGAAGTTAAGCGTGCTTGGGCGAGAGTAGTACTAGGATGGGTGACCACTTGGGAAGTCCTCGTGTTGCACCCTCATTTTCTATTTGTTTTTCTTCCGGTTAGGGTTGCCAAGATACTTTATCCCCCACATTTCTATTATCGAATCCCACGGCACCTTGGGCAAGAAAACATCACTTCACGTGGAGGCTGGGCCCGCAAACTGAGGGTGTAGGGCTTGTGACCAGGTCTCCGTCACTCCGTTGCCCATAACTTTTGATCCGTAAGGAGTTACGCGGCGCACATCATACCATTGGAAAGCTCTCCGAGGGCTCTAGATGGGGGCAGCAAGCTTGCTCGCTTCGCCCTTTTTGGTGCCCAAAATCGAACGTTTTCATCAGTTTCGGGTCACTTTTCTTATTAAGCTCTGTTTTTCAGTCCCGGATCGTACTTCGTGAGCTGTTAAAAGGACGACAACCTTACTCGCGGGACATTAGAGGGCGGTACAATGCGTCGATATCACGTCGTGCGAGGATGTTACGATGTTGAAGCGGATGGGTTGTTCTTAAGCCCATTGGGCCTTCTGAATGAGCCATCTCTCCAGGCTGGGACTGTGAACCGTTAACACAAAAAGGAATTCTACTCCCACCATGACGGGTACGATCATACCCGCACTAATGCACCGGATCCCATCAGAACTCCGAAGTTAAGTGTGCTTGGGTGAGAGTAGTACTAGGATTGGTGACCACCTGGGAAGTCCTCGTGCTGCACCCCCCTTTTCAATATTTTTTCCTCCGGTTAGGGTTGCCAAGATACTTTATCCATGATATTTCTATTATCGAATCCCACGGCACCTTGGGCAAGACAACTTCGCTTCACGTGGAGGCTGGGCTCGCAAACCGAGGGCGTAGGGCTTGTGACCAGGTCTCCGTTCCTCCGGTGCCCATAACTTTTGATCCGTAAGGAGTAACGCGGCGCACAGCATACCGTTGGAAGGCTCTTTGAAAGCTCTACGACGGGCGCATCAAGCTTGCTAGCTGTGCCCTTTTTGGAGCCCAAAATCGAACATTTTCATCAGTTTCGGGCCGTTTTTCTTATTAAGCTCTATTTTTCTGTCCCAAATCGTACGTCGTGAGCTGTTAAAAGGACGACAACCTTACTCGCGGGACATTAGAGGGCCCTACAACGCGTCGATATCACGTCCTGCGAGGATGCTGCGTCGTTGAAGTGGATGTGTTGTTGTTAAGCCCATTGGGCCTTCTGAATGGGCCATCTCTCCAGGCTGGGACTGTGAACTGTTAACACAAAAAGGAATTCTACCCCCACCATTACGGGTGCGATCATACCAGCACTAATGCACCGGATCCCATCAGAACTCCGAAGTTAAGCGAGGTTGGGCGAGAGTAGTACCAGGATTGGTGACCCCATGGGAAGTCCTCGTGTTGTACCCCCCTTTTTGATATTTTTTCCTCCGGTTAGGGTTTCCCAAGATACTTTATCTACCACATTTCTATTATCGAATCCCATGGCACCTTGGGCAAGACAACTTCGCTTCACGTGGAGGCTGGGCCCCCAAACCGAGGGCGTAGGGCTTGTGACCAAGTCTCCGTCGCTCTGGTGCCCATAACTTTTGATCCGTAAGGAGGTACGCGGCGCACAGCATACCGTTGGAAAGCTCTTTGAGTGCTCTACGACGGGCGCAGCAAGCATGCTTGCTGTGCCCTTTTTGGAGCCCAAAATCGAACGTTTTCATCAGTTTCGAGCCGCTTTTCTTATTAAGCTCTGTTTTTTCTCATCGGATCGTACGTCGTGAGCTATTTAAAGGACGACAACCTTACTCGTGCGACATTAGAGGGCCCTACAACGCGTCGATATCACGTCTTGCGAGGATGTTGCGTTGTTGAAGAGGATGGGTTGTTGTTAGGCCCATTGGGCCTTCTGAATGGGCCATCTCTCCAGGCTGGGACTGTGAACTGTTAACACAAGAAGGAATTCTACCCCCACCATGATGGGTGCGATCATACCTGCACTAATGCACCGGATCCCATCAGAACTCCGAAGTTAAGCGAGCTTGGGCGAGAGTAGTACTAGGATTGGTGACCCCCTGGGAAGTCCTCGTGTTGCACCCCCCTTTTCAATATTTTTTCCTCCGGTTAGGGTTGCCAAAATACTTTATCCACCACATTTCTATTATCGAATCCCACGGAACCTTGGGCAAGACAACTTCGCTTCACGTGGAGGCTAGGCCCCCAAACCGAGGGCGGAGGGCTTGTGACCAAGTCTCCGTCGCTCCGGTGCCCATAACTTTTGATCCGTAAGGAGGTACGCGGCACACAGCATACCGTTGGAAAGCTCTTTGAGAGCTCTACGACGGGCGCAGCAAGCTAGCTTGTTATGCCCTTTTTGGAGCCCAAAATCGAACGTTTTCATCAGTTTCGAGCCGCTTTTCTTATTAAGCTCTGTTTTTCCGCCCCGGATCGTACGTCGTGAGCTATTAAAAGGACGACAACCTTACTCGCGGGACATTAGAGGGCCCTACAATGCGTCGATATCACGTCTTCCGAGGATGCTGCGTTGTTGAAGCGGATGGGTTGTTGTTAAGCCCATTGGGCCTTCCCAATGGGCCATTTCTCTAGGCTGGGACTGTGAACCGTTAACACAAAAAGGAATTCTACTCCCACCATGACGGGTGCGATCATACCAACACTAATGCACCGGATCTCATCAGAATTCTGAAGTTAAGCGTGCTTGGGCGAGAGTAGTACTAGGATGGGTGACCCCCTGGGAAGTCCTCGTGTTGCACCCCCCTTTTCTATTTTTTTTCTTCCGGTTAGGGTTGCCAAGATACTTTTTCCCCCACATTTCTATTATCGAATCCCACGGCACCTTGGGCAAGACAACTTCGCTTCACGTAGAGGCTGCGCCCGCAAACTGAGGGCGTAGGGCTTGTGACCAGGTCTCCGTCGCTCTGTTGCCCATAACTTTTGATCCTTAAGGAGTTACGCGGCGCACAGCATACCGTTGGAAAGCTCTCCGAGAGCTCTACGATGGGGGCTGCAAGCTTGCTCGCTTCACCCTTTTTGGTGCCCAAAACCAAACATTTTCATCAGTTTCGGGTCACTTTTCTTATTAAGCTCTGTTTTTTCATCCCAGATCGTACGTCGTGAGTTGTTAAAAGGACGACAACCTTACTCGCTTGACATTAGAGGGCGGTACAATGCGTCGATATCACGTCTTGCGAGGATGTTGCGATGTTGAAGCGGATGGGTTATTCTTAAGCCCACTGGACCTTCTAAATGAGCCATCTCTCCAAGCTGGGACTGTGAACCGTTAACACAAAAAGGACTTCTACCCCCACCATGACGGGTGCGATCATACTAGCACTAATGCACCGGATCCCATCAGAACTCCTAAGTTAAGTGTGCTTGGGCGAGAGTAGTATTTGGATTGGTGAACCCCTGGGAAGTCCTCGTGTTGCACCCCCCTTTTCAATATTTTTTCCTCCGGTTAGGGTTGCCAAGATACTTTATCCACCACATTTCTGTTATTGAATCCCACGGCACCTTGGGCAAGACAACTTCGCTTCACGTGGAGGCTGGGCCCAAAAACCGAGGGCGTAGGGCTTGTGACCAGGTCTCCGTTGCTCCGGTGCCCATAACTTTTGATCCGTAAGGAGTTACGCGGTGCACAGCATACCGTTGGAAAGCACTTTGAGAGCTCTACGACGGGCACAGCAAGCATGCTTGATGTGCCCTATTTGGAGCCCAAAATCGAACGTTTTCATCAGTTTCGAGCCGCTTTTCTAATTAAGCTCTGTTTTTCCGCCCCGGATCGTACATCGTGAGCTATTAAAAGGACGACAACCTTACTCGCGGGACATTAGAGGGCCCTACAATGCGTCGATATCACGTCTTCTGAGGATGATGCGTTGTTGAAGCGGATGGGTTGTTGTTAAGCCCATTGGGCCTTCTCATTGGGCCATCTCTCTAGGCTGGGACTGTGAACCGTTAACACAAAATGGAATTCTACCCCCACCATGACGGGTGCGATCATACCAACACTAATGCATCGGATCCCATCAGAACTCTGAAGTTAAGCGTGCTTGGGCAAGAGTAGTACTAGGATGGGTGACCCCCTGGGAAGTCCTCGTGTTGCACCCCCTTTTTCAATTTATTTTCCTCTGGTTAGGGTTGCCAAGATACTTTATCCGCCACACTTGTATTATCGAATCCCACCGCACCTTGGGCAAGACAACTTCGCTTCACATGGAGGCCGGGCCCGCAAACCGAGGGCGTAGGGCTTGTGACCAGGTCTCCGTCGCTCCGTTGCCCATAACTTTTGATCCGTAAGGACTTACGCGGCGCACAGCATACCGTTTGAAAGCTCTCCGAGAGCTTTACGATGGGGGCAGCAATCTTGCTCGCTTTGCCCTTTTTGGTGCCTAAAATCGAACGTTTTCATCAGTTTCGGGTCACTTTTCTTATTAAGCTCTATTTTTCCGTCCCGAATCGTACGTCGTGAGCTTTTAAAAGGACGACGACCTTACTCGCGGGACATTAGAGGGCGGTACAATGCGTCGATATCACATCTTGCGAGGATGTTGCGATGTTGAAGCGGATGGGATGTTCTTAAGCCCACTGGGCCTTCTTAATGAGCCATCTCTCTAAGCTGGGACTGTGAACCTTTAACACAAAAAGGAATTCTACCCCCACTATGACGGGTGCGATCATACCAGCACTAATGCACCATATCCCATCAGAACTCCGAAGTTAAGCGTGCTTGGGCGAGAGTAGTACTCGGATGGGTGACCACCTGGGAAGTCCTCGTGTTGCACCCTCCTTTTCAATTTTTTTTCTTCCTGTTAGGGTTGCCAAGATACTTTATCCCCCACATTTCTATTATCGAATCGCACGGCACCTTGGGCAAGACAACTTTGCTTCACGTGGAGGCTGGGCCCGCAAACCGAGGGCGTAGGGCTTGTGACAAGGTCTCCGTCGCTCTGTTGGCCATAACTTTTGATCCGTAAGGAGTTACGCGGCGCACAGCATACCGTTGGAAAGCCCTCCGAGAGCTCTACGATGGGGGCTGCAAGCTTGCTCGCTTCACCCTTTTTGGTGCCCAAAACTGAACATTTTCATCAGTTTCGGGTCACTTTTCTTATTAAGCTCTATTTTTTCGTCCCAGATCGTACGTCGTGAGCTGTTAAAAGGACGACAACCTTACTCGCGGGACATTAGAGGGCGGTACAATGCATCGATATCACGTCTTGCGAGGATGTTGCGATGTTGAAGCGGATGGGTTATTCTTAAGCCCACTGGGCCTTCTAAATGAGCCATCTCTCCAGGCTGGGACTGTGAACCGTTAACACAAAAAGGAATTCTACCCCCACCATGACGGGTGCAATCATACTAGCACTAATGCACCGGATCCCATCAGAACTCCGAAGTTAAGTGTGCTTGGGCGAGAGTAGTACTAGGATTGGTGACCCCCTTGGAAGTCCTCGTGTTGCACCCCCATTTTCAATATTTTTCCTCCGGTTAGGGTTGCCAAGATACTTTATCCACCACATTTCTATTATTGAATCCCACGGCACCTTGGGCAAGACAACTTCGCTTCACATAGAGGCTGGGCCCGTAAACCGAGGGCATAGGGCTTGTGACCAGGTCTCCGTTGCTCCGTTGCCCATAACTTTTGATCCGTAAGAAGTTACACGGCGCACAACATACCGTTTGAAAGCTCTCCGAGAGCTCTACAATGGGGGCAGCAATCTTGCTCGCTTTGCCCTTTTTGGTGCCTAAAATCGAAGGTTTTTATTAGTTTCAGGTCACTTTTCTTATTAAGCTCTATTTTGCCGTCCCGGATCGTACGTCGTGAGCTTTTGAAAGGACGACAACCTTACTCGCGGGACATTAGAGGGCGGTACAATGCGTCAATATCACATCTTGCGAGGATGTTGCGATGTTGAAGCGGATGGGATATTCTTAAGCCCACTGGGCCTTCTTAATGAGCCATCTCTCTAGGCTGGGCCTGTGAACCTTTAACACAAAAAGGAATTCTACCCCCACTATGACGGGTGCGATCATACCAGCACTAATGCACCATATCCCATCAGAACTCCGAAGTTAAGCGTGCTTGGGCGAAAGTAGTACTAGGATGGGCGACCACCTGGGAAGTCCTCGTGTTGCACCCTCATTTTCTATTTTTTTTCTTCCGGTTAGGGTTGCCAAGATACTTTATCCCCCACATTTCTGTTATGGAATCCCACGGCACTTTGGGCAAGACAACTTCGCTTCACGTGGAGGCTGTGCCCGCAAACCGAGGGCGTAGGGCTTGTGACCAAGTCTCCGTCGCTCTGTTGCCCATAACTTT
Organism: Ehretia macrophylla; assembly: GCA_037974665.1. NCBI lineage: Eukaryota > Viridiplantae > Streptophyta > Magnoliopsida > Boraginales > Ehretiaceae > Ehretia > Ehretia macrophylla. The sequence goes on from CM075767.1 coordinate 70,432,390, forward strand.
TGATCCGTAAGGAGTTACGCGGCGCACAGCATACCGTTGGAAAGCTCTCCGAGAGCTCTACGATGGAGGCTGGAAGCTTGCTCGCTTCACCCTTTTTGGTGCCCAAAACCAAACATTTTTCATCAGTTTCGGGTCACTTTTCTTATTAAGCTCTGTTTTTTCGTCCTAGATCATACGTCGTGAGCTGTTAAAAGGACGACAACCTTACTCGCGGGACATTACAGGGCGGTACAATGCGTCGATATCACGTCTTGCGAGGATGTTACGATGTTGAAGCGGATGGGTTATTCTTAAGCCCACTGGGCCTTCTAAATGAGCCATCTCTCCAGGCTGGGACTGTGAACCGTTAACACAAAAAAGAATTCTACCCCCACCATGACGGGTGCGATCATACTAGCACTAATGCACCGGATCCCATCAGAACTCCGAAGTTAAGTGTGCTTGGGCGAGAGTAGTACTAGGATTGGTGACCGCCTGGGAAGTCCTCGTGTTGCACCCCCCTTTTCAATATTTTTTCCTCCGGTTAGGGTTGCCAAGATACTTTATCCACCACATTTCTATTATTGAATCCCACGGCACCTTGGGCAAGACAACTTCGCTTCACGTGGAGGCTGGGCCCGCAAACCGAGGGCGTAGGGCTTGTGACCAGGTCTCCGTTGCTCCAGTGCCCATAACTTTTGATCCGTAAGGAGTTACGCGGCGCACAGCATACCGTTGGAAAGCACTTTGAGAGCTCTACGACGGGCGTAGCAAGCTTGCGTGCTGTGCCTTTTTTGGAGCCCAAAATCGAACGTTTTCATCTGTTTTGGGCCACTTTTCTTATTAAGCTCTATTTTTCAGTCCCTGATCATACGTCGTGAGCTGTTAAAAGGACGACAACCTTACTCCCGGGACATTAGAAGGCCCTACAACGCGACGATATCACGTCTTGCGAGGATGCTGCGTTGTTGAAGTGGATGGGTTGTGGTTAAGCCCATTGGGCCTTCTGAATGGGCCATCTCTCCAGGCTGGGACTGTGAACCGTTAACACAAAAAGGAATTCTACCCCCACCATGACGGGTGCGATCATACCAGCACTAATGCACCGGATCCCATCACAACTCCGAAGTTAAGCGTGCTTCGGCGAGAGTAGTACTAGGATAGGTGACCCCCTGGGAAGTCCTCGTGTAGCACCCACCTTTTCAATTTATTTTCCTCCAGTTAGGGTTGCCAAGATACTTTATCCACCACATTTCTATTATCGAATCCCACGGCACCTTGGGCAAGACAACTTTACTTCACGTGGAGGCTGGGCCTGCAAACCTAGGGCGTAGGGCTTGTGACCATAACTTTTGATCCGTAAGGAGTTACGCGGCGCACAGCATACCGTTGGAAAGCTCTCCGAGAGCTCTACGATGGGGGCAGCAAGCTTGCTCGCTTTGACTTTATTTGCAACCAAAATTGAACGTTTTCATCAGTTTCGGGTCACTTTTCTTATTAAGCTCTGTTTTTCCGTCCCGGATCGTAAGTCGTGTGCTGTTAAAAGGACGACAACCTTACTCGTGGGACTTTAGAGGGCGGTACAATGCGTCGATATCACGTCTTGCGAGGATGTAGCGATGTTGAAGTGGATGGGATGTTCTTAAGCTCACTGGGCCTTCTGAATGAGCCATCTCTCTTGGCTGGGACTGTGAACCTTTAACCCAAAAAGGAATTCTACCCCCACTATAACGGGTGCGATCATACCAGCACTAATGCACCATATCCCATCAGAACTCTGAAGTTAAGCGTGCTTGGGCGAGAGTAGTACTAGGATGGGTCACCACCGGGGAAGTCCTCGGGTTGCACCACATTTCTTTTATCGAATCCCATGGCACCTTGGGCAAGACAACTTCGCTTCACGTGGACCCTGGGCCCGCAAATCGAGGGCGTAGGGCTTGTGACCAGGTCTCCGTCACTCCGTTGCCCATAACTTTTGATCCGTAAGGAGTTACGCGGCGCACAGCATACCGTTGGAAAGCTCTCCGAGAGCTCTACGATGGGGGCAGCAAGCTTGCTCGCTTTGACTTTTTTGGTGCCCAAAATCAAACGTTTTCATCAGTTTCGGGTCACTTTTCTTATTAAGCACTGTTTTTCCGTCTCGGATCGTACGTCGTGTGCTGTTAAAAGGGCGACAACCTTACTCGCAGGACATTAGAGGGCGGTACAATGCGTCGATATCATGTCTTGCGAGGATGTTGCGATGTTGAAGCGGATGGGTTGTTCTTAAGCCCACTAGGCCTTCTGAATGAGCCATCTCTCCAGGCTGGGACTGTGAACCGTTAACACAAAAAAGAATTCTACCCCCACCATGACGGGTGCGATCGTACCAGCACTAATGCACCCGGATCCCATCAGAACTCCGAAGTTAAGCGTGCTTGTACGAGAGTAGTACAAGGATTGGTGACCCGTTGGGAAGTCCTCGTGTTGCATCCCCCTTTTCAATATTTTTTCCTCCGGTTAGGGTTGCCAAGATACTTTATGCACCACATTTCTTTTATCGAATCCCACGGCACCTTGGGCAAGACAACTTCGCTTCACGTGGAGGCTGGGCCTGCAAACCGAGGGCGTAGGGCTTGTGATCAGGTCTCCATCGCTCCGTTACCCATAACTTTTGATCCGTAGGGAGTTACGCGATGCACAGCATACCGTTGGAAAGCTCTTTGAGAGCTCTACAACGGGCGCAGCAAGCTTGCTTGCTGTGACCTTTTTGGAGCCCAAAATCGAACGTTTTCATCAGTTTCGGGCCGCTTTTCTTTTTAAGCTCTGTTTTTTTGTCCCGGATCGTACGTCGTGAGCTGTTAAAAGGACGACAACCTTACTCGCGGGACATTATAGGGCCCTACAATGCGTTGATATAACGTCTTCCGAGGATGCTGCGTTGTTGAAGTGGATGGGTTGTTGTTAAGCCCATTGGGCCTTCTTAATGGGCCATCTCTCTAGGCTGGGACTGTGAACCGTTAACACAAAAACGAATTCTACCCCCACCATGACGGGTGCGATCATACCAACACTAATGCACCGGATCCCATTAGAACTCCGAAGTTAAGCGTGCTTGGGCGAGAGTAGTACTAGGATGGGTGACCCCCTGGGAAGTCCTCGTGTTGTACCCCGCTTTTCAATTTATTTTCCTCTGGTTAGGGTTGCCAAGATACTTTATCCGCCACACTTGTATTATCGAATCCCACGGCACCTTGGGCAAGACAACTTCTCTTCACGAGGAGGCTGGGCCCGCAAATCGAGGGCGTAGGGCCTGTGACCAGGTTTCCATCGCTCCGTTGCCCATAACTTTTGATCCGTAAGGAGTTACGCGGTGGACGGCATACTGTTGGAAAGCTCTCCGAGAGCTCTACGATTGGGGCAGCAAGCTTGCTCGCTTTGCCCATTTTGGTGCCGAAAATCGAACGTTTTCATCAGTTTCGGGTCACTTTTCTTATTAAGCTCTATTTTTCCGTCCCGGATCGTACGTCGTGAGCTGTTAAAAGGACGACAACCTTACTCGCGGGACATTAGAGGGCGGTGCAATGCATCGATATCACGTCTTGCGAGGATGTTATGATGTTGAAGCGGATGGGATGTTCTTAAGCCCACTGGGCCTTTTGAATGAGCCATCTCTCTAGGCTGGGACTGTGAACCTTTAACACAAAAAGGAATTCTAACCCCACTATGACGGGTGCGATCATACCAGCACTAATGCACCATATCCCATCAGAACTTCGAAGTTAAGCGTGCTTGGGCGAGAGTAGTACTAGGATGGGTCACCACCTGGGAAGTCCTTGTGTTGCACCCTCATTTTCTTTTTTTTTTCTTCCGGATAGGGTTGCTAAGATACTTTATCCCCCACATTTCTATTATCGAATCCCACGGCACCTTGGGCAAGACAACATCGCTTCACGTGGAGGCTGGGCCCGCAAACCGAGGGCGTAGGTCTTGTGACCAGGTCTCCGTTGCCCATAACTTTTGATCCGTAAGGAGTTACGCGGCGCATAGCATACCGTTGGAAAGTTCTCCGAGAGCTCTACGATGGGGGCAGCAAGCTTGCTCGCTTTGCCTTTTTTGGTTACCAAAATTGAATGTTTCCATCAGTTTCGGGTCACTTTTCTTATTAAGCTCTGTTTTTCCGTCCAGGATCGTGCGTCGTGAGCTGGTAAAAGGACGACAACCTTACTCGCGGGACATTAGAGGGCGGTACAATGCGTCGATATCACATCTTGCGAGGATGTTGCGATGTTGAAGCGGATGGGTTGTTCTTAAGCCCACAAGGCCTTCTGAATGAGCCATCTCTCCAGGCTAGGACTGTGAACCGTTAACACAAAAAAGAATTCTACCCCCACCATGACGGGTGCAATCATACCAGCACTAATGCACCGGATCCCATCGAACGTTTTCATCAGTTTCGGCCCGCTTTTCTTATTAAGCTATGTTTTTTCGTCCCGGATCGTACGTCACGAGCTGTTAAAAGGACGACAACCATACTCGAGGGACATTAAGGGGCCCTACAACGCGACCATATCACGTCTTGCGAGGATGCTGCGTTGTTGAAGTGGATGGGTTGTTGTTAAGCCCATTGGGCCTTCTGAATGGGCCATCTCTCTAGGCTGGGACTGTGAACCGTTAACACAAAAAGGAATTCTACCCCCACCATGACAGGTGCGATCATACCAACACTAATGCCCCAGATCCCATCAGAACTCTGAAGTTAAGCGTGCTTGGACGAGACTAGTACTAGGATGGGTGACCCTTGGGAAGTCCTCGTGTTGCACCTCCCTTTTCAATTTTTTTTCTTCCGATTAGGGTTACCAAGATACTTTATCCACCACATTTCTATTATCGAATCCCACGGCGCCTTGGGCAAGACAACTTCGCTTCACGTGGAGGCTGGGCCCGCAAACCGAGGGTTTTGGGCTTGTGACCAGGTCTCCGTCGCTCCGTTACCCATAACTTTTGATCCATAAAGAGTTACGCGGCGCACAGCATACCGTTGGAAAGCTCTCCGAGAGCTCTACGATGGGGGCAACAAGCTTGCTCGATTTGCCCTTTTTGGTGCCCAAAATTGAACGTTTTCATCAGTTTCGGGTCACTTTTCTTATTAAGCTCTGTTTTTCCATCCCGGATCGTACGTCGTGAGCTGTTAAATGGACGACAACCTTACTCGCGGGACATTAGAGGGCGGTACAATGCGTCGATATCACGTCTTCCGAGGATGTTGCGATGTTGAAGCGGAAGGGTTGTTCTTAAGCCCACTGGGCCATCTTAATAAGCCATCTCTATAGGCTGGGACTGTGAACCTTTAACACAAAAAGGAATTCTACCCCCACCATGACGGGTGCGATCATACCAGCACTAATGCACCATATCCCATCAGAACTCTGAAGTTAAGCGTGCTTGGGCGAGAGTAGTACTAGGAAGGGTGACCCCCTGGGAAGTCCTTGTGTTGCACCCTCATTTTCTATTTTTTTTCCTCCGGTTAGGGTTCCCAAGATACTTTATCCACCACATTTCCATTATCGAATCCCACGGCACCTTGGGCCAGACAACTTCGCTTCACGTGGAGGCAGGGCCCGTAAACCGAGGGCGTAGGGCTTGTGACTAAGTCTCTATCGCTCAGGTGCCTATAACTTTTGATCCGTAAGGAGTTACGCGGCGCACAGCATACCGTTGGAAAGCTCTCCGAGAGCTCTACGACGGGCGCAGCAAGCTTTCTTGCTGTGACCTTTTTGGAGCCCAAAATCGAACGTTTTCATCAGTTTTGCGCCACTTTACTTATTAAGCTATGTTTTTTCATCCCGGATCGTACATCGTGAACTTTTAAAAGGATGACAACCTTAATAGCGTGACATTAGAGGGCCCTACAACGCGTCGATATCACATTTTGTGAGGATGCTGCGTTTTTGAAGCAGATGGGTTGTTGTTATGCCCATTGGGCCTTCTGAATGGGCCATCTCTCTAGGCTGGGACTGTGAACCTTTAACACAAAAAGGAATTCTACCCCCAACATGACTGGTGCGATCATACCAGCACTAATGCGCCGGATCCCATCAGAACTCCGAAGTTAAGCGTGCTTGGGTGAGAGTAGTACTAGGATGGGTGACCCCCTGGGAAGTCCTCGTGTTGCACCCCCCTTTTCAATTTATTTTCCTCCGGTTAGGGTTGCCAAGATACTTTATCCACCACATTTCTATTATCGAATCCCACGGCACCTTGGGCCAGACAACTTCGCTTCACGTGGAGGCTGGGCCCGCAAACCGAGGGCTTTGTGCTTCTGACCAGGTCTCCGTCGCTCCGTTGCCCATAACTTTAGATCCGTAAAGAGTTACACGGCGCACAACATACCGTTGGAAAGCTCTCCGAGAGCTCTACGATGGTGGCAACAAGCTTGCTTGCTTCCCCCTTTTTGGTGCCCAAAATCGAACGTTTTCATCAGTTTCGGGTCACTTTTCTTATTAAGCTCTGTTTTTCCATCCCGGATCGTACGTCGTAAGCTGTTACAAGGACGACAACCTTACTCGCGGGACATTAGAGGGCGGTACAATTCGTCGAAATCACATCTTGCTAGGATGTTGCGATGTTGAAGCGGAAGGGTTGTTCTTAAGCCCACTGGGCCTTCTTAATGAGCCATCTCTCTAGGCTGGGACTGTGAACCTTTAACACAAAAAAGAATTCTACCCCCACGTTGACGGGTGCGATCATACCAGCACTAATGCACCATATCCCATCAGAACTCCGAAGTTAAGCGTGCTTGGGCGAGAGTAGTACTAGGATGGGTGACCCCCTGGGAAGTCCTCGTGTTGCACCCTCATTTTCTATTTTTTTTTCTTCCGGTTAGGGTTGCCAAGATACTTTATCCACCACATTTCCATTATCGAATCCCACGGCACCTTGGGCCAGACAACTTCGCTTCACGTGGAGGCAGGGCCTGCTAACCGAGGGCGTAGGGCTTGTGACTAAGTCTCTCTCGCTCCGGTGCCCATAACTTTTGATCCGTAAGGAGTTACGCGGCGCACAGTATACCGTTGGAAAGCTCTCCGAGAGCTCTACGACGGGCGCAGCAAGCTTTCTTGCTGTGACCTTTTTGGAGCCCAAAATCGAACGTTTTCATCAGTTTTGCGCCACTTTACTTATTAAGCTATGTTTTTTCATCCCGGATCGTACATCGTGAACTTTTCAAAGGATGACAACCTTAATAGCGTGACATTAGAGGGCCCTACAACGCATCGATATCACATTTTGTGAGGATGCTGCGTTTTTGAAGCAGATGGGTTGTTGTTATGCCCATTGGGCCTTCTGAATGGGCCATCTCTCTAGGCTGGGACTGTGAACCTTTAACACAAAAAAGAATTCTACCCCCACGTTGACGGGTGCGATCATACCAGCACTAATGCACCATATCCCATCAGAACTCCGAAGTTAAGCGTGCTTGGGCGAGAGTAGTACTAGGATGGGTGACCCCCTGGGAAGTCCTCGTGTTGCACCCTCATTTTCTATTTTTTTTTCTTCCGGTTAGGGTTGCCAAGATACTTTATCCACCACATTTCCATTATCGAATCCCACGGCACCTTGGGCCAGACAACTTCGCTTCACGTGGAGGCAGGGCCTGCTAACCAAGGGCGTAGGGCTTGTGACTAAGTCTCTCTCGCTCCGGTGCCCATAACTTTTGATCTGTAAGGAGTTACGCGGCGCACAGTATACCGTTGGAAAGCTCTCCGAGAGCTCTACGACGGGCGCAACAAGCTTGCTTGCTGTGCCCATTTTGGAGCCCAAAATCGAACATTTTCATCAGTTTTGGGCCACTTTACTTATTAAGCTATGTTTTTTCGTCCCGGATCGTACGTCATGAACTATTAAAAGAATTGTGCCCTCAACATGGCGGGTGCGATCATACCAGCACTAATGCACCGGATCCCATCAGAACTCCGAAGTTAAGCGTGCTTGGGCGAGAGTAGTACTAGGATGGGAGACCCCCTGGGAAGTCCTCGTGTTACCCCCCCCTTTTCAATTTTTTTTCCTCCGGTTAGGGTAGCCAAGATACTTTATCAACCACATTTCTATTATCGAATCCCACGGCACCTTGGGCAAGACAACTTCGCTTCACGTGGAGGCTGGGCCCGCAAACCGAGGCGTACGACTTGTGACTAAGTCTCTTTCACTCCGGTGCCCATACCTTTTGATCCGTAAGGAGTTACGCGGCGCACAGCATACCGTTGGAAAGCACTCCGAGAGCTCTACAACGGGCGCAGCAAGCTTGCTTGCTGTGCCCTTTTTTGAATCCCAAAATCGAACGTTTTTATCAGTTTCGGGCCAATTTTCTTATTAAGCTCTGTTTTTCTGTCCCAGATCGTACGTCGTGTGCTGTTAAAAGGACGACAACCTTACTCGCGGGACATTAGAGGGCCCTACAACGCGTCGATATCACGTCATGCGAGGATGCTACGTTGTTGAAGCGGATGGGTTGTTGTTAAGCCCATTGGGCCTTCTTAATGGGCCATCTCTCTAGGCTGGGACTGTGAACCATTAACACAAAAAGGAATTCTACCCCCACCATGACGGGTGCGATCATACCAGCACTAATGCACCGGATCCCATCACAACTCCGAAGTTAAGCGTGCTTGGGCGAGAGTAGTACTAGGATGGGTGACCCCCTGGGAAGTCCTCGTGTAGCACCCACCTTTTCAATTTATTTTCCTCCAGTTAGGGTTGCCAAGATACTTTATCCACCACATTTCTATTATCGAATCCCACGGCACCTTGGGCAAGACAACTTTACTTCACGTGGAGGCTGGGCCCGCAAACCGAGGGCGTAGGGCTTGTGAACAGGTCTCCGTCGCATCGGTGCCCATAACTTTTGATCCGTAAAGAGTTACGCGGCGCACAACATACCGTTGGAAAGCTCTCCAAGAGCTCTACAACGGGGGCAGCAAGCATGCTTGCTGTGCCCTTTTTGGTGCCCAAAAATGAACGTTTTCATCAGATTCGGGCCACTTTTCTTATTAAGCTCTATTTTTTCATCCCGGACCGTACGCCGTGAGCTGTTAAAAGGACGACAACCTTACTCGCAGGACATTAGAGGGCGCTACAATGCGTCGATATCATGTCTTGCGAGGATGCTGCGTTGTTGAAGGGGATGGGTTGTTGTTAAGCCCATTGGGCCTTTTTAATGGGACATCTCTCTTGGCTGGGACTGTGAACCTTTAACACAAAAAGGAATTCTACCCCTAACATGACGGATGCAATCATACCAGCACTAATGCACTGGATCCCATCAGAACTCCCAAGTTAAACGTGCTTGGGCGTGAGTAGTACTAGGATGGGTGGCCCCCTGGGAAGTCCTCGTGTTGCACCTCCCTTTTCAATTTTTTTTCCTCCGATTAGGGTTGCCAAGATACTTTATTCACCACATTTCTATTATCGAATCCCACGACACCTTAGGCAAGACAACTTCGCTTCACGTGGAGGCTGGGCCCACAAACCGAGGGCGTAGGGCTTGTGACCAGGTCTCCGTCGCTCCGGTGCCCATAACTTTTGATCAGTAAGGGGTTACGCGGCGCACAACATACAGTTGGAAAGATCTCCGAGAGCTCTACGACGGGGGCAGCAAGCCTGCTTACTGTGCCCTTTTTGGAGCCCAAAATCGAACATTTTAATCAGTTTCGGGCCACTTTTCTTATTAAGCTATGTTTTTTCGTCACGGATCGTACGTCATGAGCTGTTAAAAGGAAGACAACGTTACTCACGGGACATTAGAGGGCGCTACAATGCGTCGATATCATGTCTTGCAAGGATGCTGCGTTGTTGAAGCGGATGGGTTGTTGTTAAGCCCATTGGGGCTTTTGAATGGGCCATCTCTCTAGGCTGGGACTGTGAACCTTTAACATAAAAAGGAATTCTACCCCCAACATGACGGGTGCGATCATACCAGCACTAATGCACCGGATCCCATCAGAACTCCGAAGTTAAGCGTGCTTGGGCGAGAGTAGTACTAGGATGGGTGACCCCCTGGGAAGTCCTCGTATTGCACCCCCTTTTCAATTTTTTTTCCTCCGGTTAGAGTTGCCAAGATACTTTATCCACCAAATTCTATTATCGAATCCCACGGCACCTTGGGCAATACAACTTCGCTTCACGTGGAGGCTGGGCCCACAAACTGAGGGCGTTGGGCTTCTGACCAGCTCTCCGTCGCTCCGGTGCCCATAACTTTTGATCCGTAAGGAGTTACGCGACGCACAACATACCGTTTGAAAGCTCTCCGAGAGCTCTACGACGGGCGCAGCAAGCTTGCTCGCTTTCCCCTTTTTGGAGCCAAAAATCGAACGTTTTCATCAGTTTCAGGCCACTTTACTTATTAAGCTCTGTTTTTCCATCCCAGATCGTACGTCATGAGCTGTTAAAAGGACGACAACCTTACTCGCGGGACATTAAAGGGCCCTACAATGCGTCGATATCACGTCTTGCGAGGATGCAGCGTTGTTGAAGCGGATGGGTTGTTGTTAAGCCCATTGGGCCTTCTGAATGGGCCATCTCTCTAAGCTGGGACTGTGAACCTTTTACAAAAAAAGGAATTCTACCCCCAACATGACGGGTGCAATCATACCAGCACTAATGCACCGGATCCCATCCGAACTCCGAAGTTAAGGGTGCTTCGGCGAGAGTAGTACTAGGATGGGTGACCCCCTGGGAAGTCCTCGTGTTGCACCTCCCTTTTCAATTTATTTTCCTCCGGTTAGGGTTGCCAAGATACTTTATCCACCACATTTCTATTATCGAATCCCACGGCACCTTGGGCAAGACAACTTCGCTTCACGTGGAGGCTGGGTCCGCAAACCGAGGGCGTAGGGCTTGTGACCAGGTCACCGTCGCTCCGGTGCCCATAACTTATGATCCGTAAGGAGTTACGCGGTGCACAACATACCGTTGGAAAGCACTCCGAGAGCTCTACGACGGGGGCAGCAAGTTTGCTTGCTATGCCCTTTTTGGAGCCCAAAATCAAATGTTTTCATCAGTTTCGGGCCACTTTTCTTATTAATCTCTATTTTTCCATCCCGGATCGTACGTCATGAGCTGTTAAAAGGACGACAACCTTACTTGCAGGACATTAGAGGGCGCTACAATGCGTCGATTTCATATCTTGCAAGGATGCTGCGTTGTTGAAGCAGATGGGTTGTTGTTAAGCCGATTGGGCCTTCTGAATGGGCCATCTCTCTAGGCTGGGACTGTGAACCTTTAACACAAAAAGGAATTCTACCCCCAACATGACGGGTGCAATCATACCAGCACTAATGCACCAGATCCTATTAGAACACCGAAGTTAAGTGTGCTTCGGCGAGAGTAGTACTAGGATGGGTGACCCCCTAGGAAGTCCTCGTGTTGCACCACACTTTTCAATTTATATTCCTCCGGTTAGGGTTGCCAAGATAATTTATCCACCACATTTCTATTATAGAATCCCACGCCACCTTGGGCAAGAAAACTTCGCTTCACGTGGAGGCTGGGCCCGCAAACCGAGGGCGTTTGGCTTGTGACCAAGTCTCTGTCGCTCCGGTGCCCATAACTTTTGATCCGTAAGGAGTTACGTGGAGCACAGCATACTGTTGGAAAACTCTATGAGAGCTCTACGACGGGGGCAGCTAACTTGCTCGGTGTGCCCTTTTTGGAGCCCAAAATCGAATGTTTTCATCAGTTTTGGGCCACTTTTCTTATTAAGCTCTATTTTTCCGTCCCAGATCGTACGTCGTGAGCAGTTAAAAGGACGACAACCTTACGCGCAGGACATTAGTGGGCGATACAATGCGTCGATATCACATCTTGCGAGGATGCTGCGTTATTGAAGCGGATGGGTTGTTGTTAAGCCCATTGGTCCTTCTGAATGCGCCATCTCTCTAGGCAAGGTATGTGAACCTTTAACACAAAAAGGAATTCTACCCCCAACATGACGGGTGCGATCATACCAGCACTAATGCACCGGATCCCATCAGAACTCCGAAGTTAAGCGTGCTTGGGCAAGAGTAGTACAAGGATGGTTGACCCCCTGGGAAGTCCTCATGTTGCACCCCCCTTTTCCATTTTTTTCTTCCGGTTAGGGTTGCCAAGATACGTTATCCACCACATTTCTATTATCAAATCCCACGGCACCTTGGGCAAGACAACTTCGTTTCACGTGGAGGCTGGGCCCACAAACCGAGGGCGTAGGGCTTGTGACCAAGTCTCTGTCGCTCCGGTGCCCATTACTTTTGATCCGTCAGGAGTTATGCGGCGCACAACATACCGTTGGAAAGCTCTCCGAGAGCTCTACGACGGGCGCAGTAAACTTTCTAGCTTTGCCCTTTTTGGAGCCCAAAATCGAACGTTTTCATCAGTTTCGGGCCACTTTACTTATTAAGCTCTGTTTTTCGGTCCCGGATCGTACGTCGTGAGATGTTAAAAGGAAGACAACCTTACTCGAGGGACATTAGAAGGCCCTACAACGCGTCGATATCATGTCTTGCGAGGATGCTGCGTTGTTGAAGCGGATGGGTTGTTCTTAAACCAATTGGGCCTTCTGAATGGGCCATCTCTCTAGGCTGGGACTGTGAACCTTTAACAGAAAAAGGAATTCTACCCCCAACATGATGGGTGCGATCATACCAGCACTAATGCACCGGATCCCATCAGAACTCCGATGTTGAGCGTGCTTGGGTGAGAGTAGTACTAGTATGGTTGACCCCTTGGGAAGTCCTCGTGTTGCACACCCCTTTTCAATTTTTTTTCTTCCGGTTAGGGTTGCCAAGATACTTTATCCACCACATTTCTATTATCGAATCCCACGGCACCTTGGGCAAGACAACATCGCTTCACGTGGAAGCTGGGCCCTCAAACCGAGGGCATAGGGCTTGTGACCAAGTCTCTGTCGCTCCGGTGCCCATAACTTTTGATCCGTAACGAGTTACGCTGCGCACAGCATACCGTTGGAAAGCCCTCTGAGAGCTCTACGATGGGGGCAGCTAACTTGCTCGCTGTGCCCTTTTTGGAGCCCAAAATCGAACGTTTTCATCAGTTTTGGGCCACTTTTCTTATTAAGCTCTGTTTTTCCGTCCTGGATCGTACGTCGTGAGCTGTTAAAAGGACGACAATCTCACTCACGGGACATTAGAGGGCTCTACAATGCATCGATATCACGTCTTGTAAGGATGCTGCGTTGTTGAAGCGGATGGGTTGTTGTTAAGCCCATTGGGCCTTCTAAATGGGCCAGCTCTCTAGGCTGGGACAGTGAACCGTTAACACAAAAAGGAATTCTACTGCCAACATGACGGGTGCGATCATACCAGCACTAATGCACCGGATCCCATCAGAACTCTGAAGTTAAGCGTGCTTGGGCGAGAGAAGTAACAGGATGGGTGACCCCCTGGGAAGTCCTCGTGTTGCACTCCCATTTTCAATTTTTTTTTCCTCCGGTTAGGGTTGCCAAGCTACTTTATCCACCACATTTCAATTATCGAATCCCACGGCACCTTGGGCAAGACAACTTCGCTTCACGTGGAGGCTGGGCCTGCAAACCGAGGGCGTAGGCCTTGTGACCAGGTCTCCGTCGCTCCGGTGCCCATAACTTTTGCTCCGTAAGGAGTTAGGCGGCGCACAGCATGTCGTTGGAAAGCCCTCTGAGAGCTCTACGATGGGGGTAGCTAACTTGCTCGCTATGCCCTTTTTTGGGTCCCAAAATCGAACGTTTTCATCAGTTTCAGGCCACTTTTCTTACTAAGCTCTATTTTTCCGTCCCGGATCGTACGTCGTGAGCTGTTAAAAGGACGACAACCTTACTCGCGGGACATTAGAGGGCGCTACAATGCGTCGATATCACGTCTTGCGAGGATGCTGAGTTGTTGAAGCAGATGGGTTGTTGTTAAGCCCATTGGGCCTTCTGAATGGGCAATCTCTCTAGGCTGGGACTGTGAACCTTTAACACAAAAAGGAATTCTATCCCCAACATGACGAGTGCGATCATATCAGCACTAATACACCGGATCCCATCAGAACTCCGAAGTTAAGCGTGCTTGGGCAAGAGTAGTAGTAAAATGGGTGACCACCAGGGAAGTCCTCATGTTGCACCCCCCTTTTCCATTTTTTTTCCTCCGGTTAGGGTTGCCAAGATACATTATCCACCACATTTCTATTATCGAATCCCACAGCACCTTGGGCTGGACAACTTCGCTTCACGTGGAGGCTGGGCCCGCAAACTGAGGGCGTAAGGCTTGTGACCAGGCCTCCGTTGCTCTGGTGCCCATAACTTTTGATCCGTAAGGAGTTACGCGGCGCACAACATGCCGTTGGAAAGCTCTCCAAGAGCTCTAAGACGGGCGCAGCAAGCTTGCTTGATGTGTCCTTTTTGGAGCGCAAAATCGAATGTTTTCAATAGTTTCGCACCACTTTTCTTATTAATCTCTATTTTTCCGTCTCAGATCGTACGTCGTGAGCTGTCAAGAGGACGACAACCTTACTTGCGGGACATTAGAGGGACCTACAATGCGTTGATATCATGTCTTGTGAGTATGCTGCGTTGTTGAAACGGATGGGTTGTTGTTAGGCCCATTGGGCCTTCTGAATGGGCCATCTCTCTAGGCTGGGACTGTGAACCTTTAACACAAAAAGGAATTCTACCTCCAACATGACGAGTACGATCATACCAGCACTAATGCACCGGATCCCATCAAAACTCCGAAGTTAAGCGTGCTTGGGCGAGAGTAGTACTAGGATGGGTGACCCCCTGGGAAGTCCTCGTGTTGCACATCCCTTTTCAATTTTTTTTCCTCCGGTTAGGGTTGCCAAGATACTTTATCCACCACATTTCTATTATCGAATCACACGGCACCTTGGGCTAGACAACATCGCTTCACGTGGAGGCTGGGCTCGCAAACCGAGGGCATAGGGCTTGTAACCAGGTCTCCGTCGCTCCGGTGCCCATAACTTTTGATCCGTAAGGAGTTATGCGGTGCATAGCATACCGTTGGAAAGCTCTCCGAGAGCTCTATGACGGGGGCAGCAAGCTTGTACGCTGTGCCCTTTTTGGAGCCCAAAATCGAACATTTTCGTCAGTTTCGGGCCACTTTTCTTACTAAGCTCTATTTTTCCGTCCCGGATCGTACGTCGTGAGCTGTTAAAAGGACGACAACCTAAATCGTGGGACATTAGAGGGCGCTACAATGCGTCGATATCACGTCTTGCGAGGATGCTGCGTTGTTGAAGCGGATGGGTTGTTGTTAAGCCCATTGGTCCTTCTGAATGGGCCATCTCTCTAGGCTGGGACTGTGAACCTTTAACACAAAAAGGAATTCTGCCCCCAACATGACGGGTGCGATCATGGCAGCACTAATGCACCGGATCCCATCAGAACTCAGAAGCTAAGCGTGCTTGGGCGAGAGTAGTACTAGGATGGGTGACCCCCTGGGAAGTCCTCTTATTGCACCCCTCTTTTCCATTTTTTTCCTCCGGTTAGGGTTACCAAGATACTTCATCCACCACATTTCTATTATCGAATCCCACAGCACCTTGGGTTAGACAACTTCGCTTCACGTGGAGCCTGGGCCCGCAAACCGAGGGCGTAGGGCTTGTAACCAGGTCTCCGTCGCTCTAGTGCCCATAACTTTTGATCCGTAAGGAGTTATGCGGTGCCCAGTATACCGTTGGAAAGCTCTCCGAGAGCTCTATGACGGGGGCAGCAAGCTTGTACGCTGTGCCCTTTTTGGAGCCCAAAATTGAACATTTTTATCAGTTTCGGGCCACTTTTCTTACTAAGCTCTGTTTTTCCGTCCCGGATCGTACGTCGTGAGCTGTTAAAAGGACGACAACCTAACTCGTGGGACATTAGAGGGCGCTACAATGCGTCGATATCACGTCTTGCGAGGATGCTGCGTTGTTGAAGCGGATGGGTTGTTGTTAAGCACATTGGGCCTTCTGAATGGGCCATCACTTTAGGCTGGGACTGTGAACCTTTAACACAAAAAGGAATTCTGCCCCCAACATGACGGGTGCGATCATGCCAGCACTTATGCACCGGATCCCATCAGAACTCCAAAGCTAAGCATGCTTGGGCGAGAGTAGTACTAGGATGGGTGACCCCCTGGGAAGTCCTCTTGTTGCACCCCCCTTTTCCATTCTTTTCCTCCGGTTAGGGTTACCAAGATACTTCATCCACCACATTTCTATTATCGAATCCCATAGCACCTTGGGTTAGACAACTTCGCTTCACGTGGAGCCTGGGCCCCTAAACCGAGGGCGTAGGGCTTGTGACCAGGTCTCCGTCGCTCCGGTGCCCATAACTTTTGATCCGTAAGGAGTTACGCGGCGCATAGCATACCGTTGGAAAGCTCTTCGAGAGCTCTACGACGGGCGCAGCAAGCTTGCTCGCTGTACCCATTTTGTGCCCAAAATCGAACGTTTTCATCAGTTTCAGGCCACTTTTCTTATTAAGCTCCGTTTTTCCGTACCAGATCGTACGTCGTGAGCTGTTAAAAGAACTAAAACCTTACTCGCGGGACATTAGAGGGCCCTACAACTTGTCGATATCATGTCTTGCGAGGATGCTGCGTTGTTGAAGCGGATTGGTTGTTGTTAAGCCCATTGGTCCTTCTGAACGGGCCATCTCTCTAGGCTGGGACTGTGAACCTTTAACACAAAAAGGAATTCTACCCCCAACATGACGGGTACGATCATACCAACACTAATGCACCGGATCCCATCAGAACTCCAAAGTTAAGCGAGCTTGGGCGAGAGTAGTACTAGGATGGGTGACCCCCTGGTAAGTCCTCATGTTGCACCGCCCTTTTCCATTTTTTTCCTCCGGTTAGGGTTGACAAGATACTTTATCCACCACATTTTTATTATCGAATCCCACGGCACCTTGGGCAAGAAAACTTCGCTTCACGTGGAGGCTGGGCCCGCAAACCAAGGGCGTAGGGCTTATGACCAAGTCTCTGTCGCTCTGGTGCCCATAACTTTTGATCAGCAAGGAGTTACGCAGCGCACAACATACCATTGGAAAGCTCTCTAAGAGCTCTACGACGTGCGCAGCTAGCTTGCTCGATGTGCACTTTTTGGAGCCCAAAATCGAACGGTTTCATCAGTTTCGGGCCACTTTTCTTATTAAGCTCTATTTTTCCGTCCCAGATCGTACGTCGTGAGCTGTTAAAAGGACGATAACCTTACTTGCGGGAAATTAGAGGGCACTACAACGCGTCGATATCACGTCTTGTGAGGATGCAGCGTTGTTGAAGCGGATGGGTTGTTGTTAAGCCCTTTGGGCCTTCTGAATGGGCCATTTGTCTAGTCTGGGACTGTGAACCGTTAACACAAAAAGGAGTTCTACCCCCACCACGACGGGTGCGATTATACCAGCACTAATGCACCGGATCCCATCAGAACTCCGAAGTTAAGCGTGCTTGGGCGAGAGTAGTACTAGGATGGGTGACCCCCTGGTAAGTCCTCATGTTGCACCCCCCTTTTCTATTTTTTTTCCTCCGTTTAGGGTTGCCAAGATACTTTATACACCACATTTCTATTATCGAATCCCACGGCACCTTGGGCAAGACAACTTCGCTTCACGTGGAGGCTGGGCCCGCAAAGCGAGGGCGTAGGGCTTGTGACCAGGTCTCCGTCGCTCCGGTGCCCATAACATTTGATCCGTAAGGAGTTACGTGGTGCACAACATACCGTTGGAAAGCTCTCCGAGAGCTCTATGACGGGGGCAGCAAGCTTGTACGCTATGCCCTTTGTGGAGCCAAAAATCGAACATTTTCATCAGTTTCAGGCCACTTTTCTTACTAACCTCTATTTTTCCGTCCCAGATCGTACGTCGTGAGCCGTTAAAAGGACGACAACCTTACTAGCGGGACATTATAGGGCGCTACAATGCGTCGATATCACGTCTTGCGAGGAAGCTACGTTGTTGAAGCAGATAGGTTGTTGTTAAGCCCATTTGGCCTTCTGAATGGGCCATCTCTCTAGGCTGGGACTGTGAACCTTTAACACAAAAAGGAATTCTACCCCCAACATGACGGGTGCGATCATGCCAGCGCTACTGCACCGGATTCCATTAGAACTCCGAAATTAAGCGTGCTTGGGCGAGAGTAGTACTAGGATGGGTGACCCCCTGGGAAGTCCTCATGTTGCACCCCCCTTTTCTATTTTTTTTCCTCCGGTTAGGGGTGCCAAGATACTTTATCCACCAAATTTAAATTATCGAATCCCACCGCACCTTGGGCAAGACAACTTCGCTTCACATGGAGGGTGGGCCCACAAACTGAGGGCGTAGGGCTTGTGACCAGGTCTCCGTCGCTCCGGTGCCCATAACATTTGATCCGTAAGGAGTTACGCGGTGCACAGCATACCGTTGGTAAGCTATCCGAGAGCTCTACGACAGGGGAAGCTAGCTTGCTCGCTTTGTACTTTTTGGAGACCAAAATCGAACGTTTTCATCGGTTTCGGGCCACTTTTCTTATTAAGCTCTATTTTTCCGTCCCGGATCGTACGTCTTGGGCTGTTAAAAGGACGGCAACCTTACTCGCGGGACATTAGAGGGCGCTACAATGCGTCGATATCATGTCTTGCGAGGATGCTGCGTTGTTGAAGCAAATGGGTTGTTGTTAAGCCCATTGGGCCTTCTGAATGGGCCATCTCTCTAGGCTGGGACTGTGAACCTTTAACACAAAAAGGAATTCTATCCCCAACATGACGGGTGCGATCATACCTGCACTAATCCACCGGATCCCATCAGAACTCCAAAGTCAAGCGTGCTTGGGCGAGAGTAGTACTAGGATCGGTGACCCCCTAGGAAGTCCTCATGTTGTACCCCCCTTTTCAATTTTTTTTTCCTCCGGTTAGGGTTGCCAAGATACTTTATCCACCATATTTCTATTATCAAATCCCACGGCACCTTAGGCAAGACAACTTCGCTTCACGTGGAGGCTGGGCCCGCAAACCGAGGGCGTAGGGCTTGTCACCAGGTCTTCGTTGGTCCGGTGGCCATAACTTTTGATCCGTAAGGAGTTACGCGGTGCACAGCATACCGTTGGAAAACCCTCCGAGAGCTCTACGATAAAGGCAGCAAGCTTGCTTGCTTTGCCCTTTTTGGTGCCCAAAATCGAACATTTTCATCAGTTTCGGGGCACTTTTCTTATTAAACTCTGTTTTTCCGTCCCATATCGTATGTCGTGAGATGTTAAAAGGACGACAACCTTACTCGCGGGACATTAGAGGGCGCTACAATGCGTCGATATCACATCTTACGAGGATGCTTCATTGTTGAAGCGGATGGGTTGTTGTTAAGCCCATTGGGCCTTCTGAATGGGCCATCTCTCTAGGCTGGGACTGTGAACCTTTAACACAAAAAGGAATTCTACCCCCAACATGACGGGTGCGATCATACCAGCGCTAATGCACCGGATCCCATCAGAACTCCGAAGTTAAGTGTGCTTGGGCGAGAGTAGTACTAGGATGGATGACCCCCTGGGAAGTCCTCATGTTGCACCCCCCTTTTCTATTTTTTTTCCTCCGGTTAGGGGTGCCAAGATACTTTATCCACCAAATTTCAATTATCGAATCCCACCGCACCTTGGGCAAGACAACTTCGCTTCACATGGAGGCTGGGCCCGCAAACCGAGGGCGTAGGGCTTGTGACCAGGTCTCCGTCGCTCCGGTGCCCATAACATATTATCCGTAAGGAGTTAGGCGGTGCACAGCATACCGTTGGTAAGCTCTCTGAGAGCTCTACGACGGGGGCTGCTAGCTTGCTCGATTTGTACTTTTTGGTGACCAAAATCGAACGTTTTCATCAGTTTCGAGCCACTTTTCTTATTAAGCTCTATTTTTCCGTCCCGGATCGTACGTCGTGAGCTGTTAAAAGGACGACAACCTTCCTCGCAGGACATTACAGGGTGCTACAATGCGTCGATATCATGTCTTGGGAGGATGCTGCGTTGTTGAAGCAGATGGGTTGTTGTTAAGCCCATTGGGCCTTCTGAATAGGCCATCTCTCTAGGCTGGGACTGTGAACCTTTAACACAAAAAGAAATTCTATCCCCAACATGACGGGTGCGATCATACCAGCACTAATGCACCGGATCCCATCAGAACTCCGAAGTCAAGCGTGCTTGGGCGAGAGTAGTACTAGGATCGGTGACCCCTTGGGAAGTCCTCATGTTGCACCCCCCTTTTCAATTTTTTTTTCCTCCGGTTAGGGTTGCCAAGATACTTTATCCACCACATTTCTATTATCGAATCCCACGGCACCTTAGGCAAGACAACTTCGATTCACGTAGAGGCTGGGCCCGCAAACCGAGGGCGTAGGGCTTGTCACCAGGTCTTCGTCGCTCCGGTGCCCATAACTTTTGATCCGTAAGGAGTTACGCGGTGCACAGCATACCGTTGGAAAGCTCTCCGAGAGCTCTACGATGAGTGAAGGAAGCTTTCTTGCTGTGCCCTTTTTTGGTGCCCAAAATCGAACGTTTTCATCAGTTTTGGGCCACTTTTCTTATTAAGCTCTATTTTTCCGTCCCAGATCGTATGTCGTGAGATGTTAAAAGGACGACAACCTTACTCGCGGGACATTAGAGGGCGCTACAATGCGTCGATATCACGTCTTGCGAGGATGCTTCATTGTTGAAGCGGATGGGTTGTTGTTAAGCTCAGTGGGCCTTCTGAATGGGCCATCTCCCTAGGCTGGGACTGTGAACCTTTAACACAAAAAGGAATTCTAACCCCAACATGATGGGTGCGATCATACCAGCACTAACGCACCGGATCCTATCAGAAATCCGAAGTTAAGCGTGCTTGGGCGAGAGTAGTACTAGGATGGGTGACCCCCTGAGAAGTCCTCCTGTTGCACCCCCCTTTTCCATTTTTTTTCCTCCGGTTAGGGTTGCCAAGATACTTTATCCACCACATTTCTATTATCGAATACAACAGCACCTTGGGCAAGACAACTTCGCTTCACATGGAGGCTGGGCCAGCAAACCGAGGGCGTAGGGCTTGTGACCAAGTCTCTGTCGCTCCGGTGCCCATAACTTTTGATCCGTATGGAGTTACGAGGCACACAGCATACCGTTGGAAAGCTCTCTGAGAGCTCTACAACGGGGGAAGCTAACTTGCTCGCTATGCCCTTTTTGGAGCCCAAAATCAAACGTTTTCATCAGTTACGGGCCACTTTTCTTATTAAGCTCTGTTTTTCCATCCCGGATGGTACGTCGTGAGCTGTTAAAAGGACGACAACCTTACTCGCGGCACATTAGAGGGCCCTACAATGCATCGATATCACCTCTTGCGAGGATGCTGCGTTATTGAAGCGGATGGGTTGTTGTGAAGCCCATTGCGCCTTCCGAATGGGCCATCTCTCTAGGCTGGGACTGTGAACCTTTAACACAAAAAGGAATTCTACCCCCAACATGACGGGTACGATCATACCAGCACTAATGCTCTGGATCCCATCAGAACTCCGAAGTTAAGCGTGCTTGGGCAAGAGTAGTACTAGGATGGGTGACCCCCTGGGAAGTCCTCGTGTTGCACCCCCGTTTTCAATTTTTTTTCCTCCGGTTAAGGTTTCCAAGATACTTTATCCACCACATTTCTATTATCGAATCCCACAGCACCTTGGGCAAGACCACTTCGCTTCACGTGGAGGATGGGCCTGCAAACCGAGGGCGTAGGGCTTGTGACCAGGTCTCCGTCGCTCCGGTGCCGATAACATTTGATCCGTAAGGAGTTACGCGGTGCATAGCATACCGTGGGAAAGCTCTCCGAGAGCTCTATGACGGGGGCAGCAAGCTTGTACGCTATGCCCTTTTTGGAGCCCAAAATCGAACATTTTCATCAGTTTCAGGCCACTTTTTTTACTAAGCTGTGTTTTTCCGTCCCGGATCGTATGTCGTGAGCCGTTAAACGGACGACAACCTTACTAGCGGGACATTATAGGGCGCTACAATGCGTCGATATCACGTCTTGCGAGGATGCTGCATTGTTGAAGCGGATGGGTTGTTGATAAGCCCATTGTGCCTTCTGAATGGGCCATCTCTCTAGGCTAGGACTGTGAACCTTTAACACAAAAAGGAATTCTACCCCCAACATGACGGGTAAGATCATAACAGCGCTAATGCACCGGATCCCATCAGAACTACGAAGTTAAGCGTGCTTGGGCGAGAGTAGTACTAGGATGGGTGACCCCCTGAGAAGTCCTCATGTTGCACCCCCCTTTTCCATTTTTTTCCTCCGGTTAGGGTTGCCAAGATACTTTATCCACCACATTTCTATTATCGAATCCCACAGCACCTTGGGCAAGAAAACTTCACTTCACGTGGAGGCTGGGCCCGCAAACCGAGGGCGTAGGGCTTGTGACCAAGTCTCTGTCTCTCTGCTGCCCATAACTTTTGATCCCTAAGGAGTTACGCGGTGCACAGCTTACCATAGGAAAGCTCTCCGAGAGCTCTACGACGGGCGCAACAAGCTTGCTCGCTGTGCCCTTATTGGAGCACAAAATCGAACGTTTTCATCAGTTTTGGGCAACTTTTCTTATTAAGCTCTGTTTTTACGTCCCAGATCGTACGTAGTGAGTTGTTAAAAGGACGACAACCTTGCTCGCGGGACATTAGAGTGCCCTACAACGCGTTGATATCATGTCTTGCGAGGATGCTGCATTGTTGGAGCAGATGGGTTGTTGTTAAGCCCATTGGGCCTTCTGAATGGGACATCTCTCTAGGTTGGGACTGTGAACCTTTAACACAAAAAGGAATTCTACTCCCAACATGACGGGTGCGATCATACCAGCACTAATACACCGGACCCCATCAGAACTCCGAAGTTAAGCGTGCTTGGGCGAGAGTAATACTATGATGGGTGACCCCCTGGGAAGTCCTCTTGTTGCACCCCTCTTCTCAATATTTTTTCCTCCGGTTAGGGTTGCCAAGATACTTTATCCACCACATTTCTATTATTGAATCCCACGGCACATTGGGCAAGACAACTTCGCTTCACGAGGAGGTTGGGCCCGCAAACTGAGGGCGTAGGGCTTGTGACCAAGTCTTTGTCGCTCCGGTGCCCATAAATTTTGATCCGTAAAGAGTTACGCGGCGTACAGCATACCGTTGGAAAGCTCTCTGAGAGCTCTACGACGGGGGCAGCTAACTTGCTCGCTATGCCCTTTTTGGAGCCTAAAATCGAACGCTTTCATCAGTTTCGGGCCACTTTTCTTATTAAGCTTTGTTTTTCCTTCCCAAATCGTACGTCGTGAGCTGTTAAAAGGACGGCAACCTTACTCGCGGAACATTAGAGGGCCCTACAACGCGTCGATATCACGTCTTGTGAGGAGGCTACGTTGTTGAAGCGGATGGGTTGTTGTTAAGACCATTGGGCCTTCTGAATGGGCCATCTCTCTAGGCTGGGTCTGTGAACCGTTAACACAAAAAGGAATTCTACCCCCACCATGACGGGTGCGATCATACAAACACTAATGCACTGGATCCTATCAGAACTCCGAAGTTAAGCGTGCTTGGGCGATATTGGTACTAGGATAGGTGACCCCCTGGGAAGTCCTCGTGTTGTACCCCCCTTTTCAATTTATTTTCCTCCGGTTAGGGTTGCCAAGATACTTTATCCACCACATTTTTATTATCGAATTGCACGGCACCTTCGGAAAGACAACTTCGCTTCACGTGGAGGTTGGGCCCGCAAACCGAGGGCGTAGTGCTTGTGACCAGGTCTCCGTCGCTCCGGTGCCCATAACTTTTGATCCGTAAGGAGTTACGCGGCGCACAGCATACCGTTGAAAAGCTCTCCGAGAGCTCTATGACGGGGGCAGCGAGCTTGCTTGCTTTGCCCTTTTTGGGGCCCAAAATCGAACGTTTTCATCAGTTTCGGGCCACTTTTCTTATTAAGCTCTGTTTTTCCGTCCCAGATCGTACGTCGTGAGCTGTTAAAAGGACGACAACCTTACTCGCGGGACATTAGAGGGTGGTACAATGCGTCGATATCACGTCTTGAGAGGATGCTGCATTGTTGAAGCGGATGGGTTGTTGTTAAGCCCATTGGGCCTTCTGAATGAGCCATCTATCTAGGCTGGGACTGAGAACCTTTAACACAAAAAGGAATTCTAACCCCAACATTACGAGTGCGATCATACCAGCACTAATGCTCTGGATCCCATCAGAACTCCGAAGTTAAGCGTGCTTGGGCGAGAGTAGTACTAGGATGGGTGACCCCCTGAGAAGTCCTCCTGTTGCACCCCCCTTTTCCATTTTTTTTCCTCCGGTTAGGGTTGCCAAGATACTTTATCCATCACATTTCTATTATCAAATCCAACAGTACCTTCGGCAAGACAACTTCGCTTCACGTGGAGGCTGGGCCCGCAAACCGAGGGCGTAGGGCTTGTGACCAAGTCTCTGTCGCTCTGCTGCCCATAACTTTCGATCCGTAAGGAGTTACGTGGCGCACAGCATACCGTTGGAAAGCTCTCCGAGAGCTCTACGACGGGCGCAGCAAGCTTGCTCGTTGTGCCCTTTTTGGAGCCCAAAATCGAATGGTTTCATCAGTTTCGGGCCACTTTTCTTATTAAGCTCTGTTTTTCCGTCCCAGATCGTACATCGTGAGATGTTAAAAGGATGACAACCTTACTCGCGGGACATTATAGGGTCCTACAACGCGTCGATATCATGTCTTGCGAGGATGCTGCGTTGTTGAAGCGGATGGGTTGTTGTTAAGCCCATTGGGCCTTCTGAATGGGCCATCTCTCTTGGCTAGGACTGTGAACCGTTAACACAAAATGGAATTCTACCCCCAACATGACGGGTGCGATCATACCAGCACTAATGCACCGGATCCTATCAGAACTCCGAAGTTAAGCGTGCTTGGGCGAGAGTAGTACTAGGATGGGTGACCCCCTAGGAAGTCCTCGTGTTGCACCCCCATTTTCAATTTTTTTTCCTCCAGTTAGTGTTGCCAAGATACTTTATCCACCACATTTCTATTATCGAATCCCACGGCACCTTGGGCCAGACAACTTCGCTTCACGTGGGGGCCGGGCCCGCAAACCGATGGCGTAGGGCTTGTGACCAAGTCTCTGTCGCTCCGGTGCCCATAACTTTTGATCCGTAAGGAGTTACGCGGCGCATAGAATACCGTTGGAAAGCTCTCTGAGAGCTCTACGACGGGGGCAGCTAACTTGCTCGCTTTGCCCTTTTTTGAGCCCAAAATCGAATGTTTTTTTCACATTCGGGCAACTTTTCTTATTAAGCTTTATTTTTTCGTCTCGGATCGTACGTCGTGAGCTGTTAAAAGGACGACAACCTTACTCGCGGGACATTAGAGGGCCCTACAATGCGTCGATATCACGTCTTGCGAAGATGCTTCATTGTTGAAGCGGATGGGTTGTTGTTAAGCCCATTGGGCCTTATGAATGGGCCATCTCTCTAGGCTGGGACTGTGAACCTTTAACACAAAAAGGAATTCCACCCCCAATATGACGGGTGCGATCATACCAGCACTAATGCTCCTGATCCCATCAGAACTCTGAAGTTAAGCGTGCTTGGGCGAGAGTAGTACTTGGATCGGTGACCCCTTGGGAAGTCCTCGTGTTGCACTCCACATTTCAATTTTTTTTCCTCCGGTTAGGGTTGCCAAGATACTTTATCCACCACATTTCTATTATCGAATCCCACGGCACCTTGGGCAAGACAACTTCGCTTCACGTAGATGCTGGGCCCGCAAACCGAGGGCGTAGGGCTTGTGACCAAGTCTTTGTCGCTCCGGTGCCCATAACTTTTGATCCGTAAGGAGTTACGCGATGCACAGCATATCGTTGGAAAGTTCTCTGAGAGCTCTACGATGGGAGCAACTAGCTTGCTTGCTGTGCCCTTTTTGGAGCCCAAAATTGAACGTTTTCATCAGTTTTCGGCCACTTTTCTTAATAAGCTTTGTTTTTCTGTCCCAGATCGTACGTCGTGAGCTGTTAAAAGGACGACAACCTTACTTGCGGGACATTAGAGGGCCCTACAATGCGTCGATATCACGTCCTGTGAGGATGCTGCGTTCTTGAAGCGGATGGATTGTTGTTAAGCCAATTGGGCCTTCTGAATGGGCCATCTTTCTAGGCTGCGACTGTGAACCGTTAACACAAAGAGGAATTCTACCCCCACCCTGACCGGTGCCATCATACCAGCACTAATGCACCTGATCCCATCAGAACTCTGAAGTTAAGCGTGCTTGGGCGAGAGTAGTACTAGGATGGGTGACCCCCTGGGAAGTCCTCGTGTTGCACCCTCCTTTTCAATTTATTTTCCTCCGGTTAGGGTTGCCAAGATACTTTATCCACCACATTTCTATTATTGAATCCCCCGGCACCTTGGGCAAGACAACTTCACTTCACGTGGAGGCTGGGCCTGCAAACCGAGGGCGTAGGGCTTATGACCAGGTCTCCGTCGCTCCGGCGCCCATAACTTTTGATTCGTAAGGAGTTACGCGGCGCACAGCATACCGTTGGAAAGCTCTCTGAGAGCTCTACGACGGGGGCAGCAAGTTTGTTCGCTGTGCCCATTTTGGAGCCCAAAATCGAATGTTTTCATCAGTTTCGGGCCACTTTTCTTATTAAGCTCTATTTTTCCGTCCCGGATCGTACATCGTGAGCTGTTAAAAGGACGACAACCTTACTCGGGGGACATTAGAGGGCGCTACAATGCGTCGATATCATGTCTTGCGAGGATGCTGCGTTGTTGAAGCGGAAGGGTTATTGTTAAGCCAATTGGGCCTTCTGAATGGGCCATCTCCCTAGGCTGGGACTATGAACCTTTAACACAAAAAAGAATTCTACCCCCAACATGACAGGTGTGATCATACTAGCACTAATGCACCTGATCCTATCTGAACTCCGAAGTTAGGCGTGCTTGGGCGAGAGTAGTACTAGGATGGGTGACCCCCTGGGAAGTCCTCGTGTTGCACCCCCCTTTTCAATTTTTTTTCCTCCGGTTAGGGTTGCCAAGATACTTCACCCACCACATTTCTATTATCGAATCCCACGGCACCTTAGGCAAGACAACTTCGCTTCACGTGGAGGCTGGGCCCGCAAATTGAGGGCGTAGGGCTTGTGACCAAGTCTCTGTCGCTCCGGTGCCCATAGCTTTTGATCCGTAAGGAGTTACGCGGCGCACAGCTTACCGTTGGAAAGCTCTCTGAGAGCTCTACGACGGCGGTAGCTAACTTGCTCGCTATGCCCTTTTTGGAGCCCAAAATCGAACGTTTTCATCAGTTTCGGTCCACTTTTCTTATTAAGCTCTGTTTTTCCGTCCCGAATCGTACGTCGTGAGCTGTTAAAAGGACGACAACCTTACTCGCGGGACATTAGAGGGCCCTACAATGCATCGATATCACGTCTTGCGAGGATGCTGGGTTGTTGAAGCGGATGGGTTGTTGTTAAGCCCATTGGGCCTTCTGAATGGGCAGCTCTCTAGGCTAGGACTGTGAACCGTTAACACAAAAAGGAATTCTACCCCCAACATGACGGTTGTGATCATACCAGCAATAATGCACCGGATCCCATCATAACTCCGAAGTTAAGCGTGCTTGGGCTACTGTAGTACTAGGATGGGTAACCCCCTGGGAAGTCCTCGTGTTGCACTCCCCTTTTCCATTTTGTTTCCTCCGGTTAGGGTTGCCATGCTACTTTATCCACCTCATTTCTATTATCGAATCCCACGGCACCTTGGGCAAGTCAACTTCGCTTCACATGGAGGCTGGGCCTGCAAACAGAGGGCGTAGGGCATGTGACCAGGTCTCCGTCGCTCCGGTGCCCATTACTTTCGATCCGTGAGAAGTTACGCGGCGCACAACATACCGTTGGAAAGCTCTCTGAGAGCTCTACGATGGGGGCAGCAAGCTTGCTTGCTTTGCCATTTTTGGAGCCCAAAATCGAACGTTTTCATCAGTTTCGGGCCATTTTTCTTATTAAGCTCTGTTTTTCTCTCCTGGATCGTACGTTGTGAGCTGTTAAAAGGACGACAACCTTACTCACAGGACATTTGAGGGCCATACAATGCATTGATATCACGTCTTGCGAGGATGCTACGTTGTTGAAACGGATGGGTTGTTGTTAAGCCCATTGCGCCTTCTGAATGGGCCAGCTCTCTAGGCTGGGACTGTGAACCGTTAACACAAAAAGGAATTCTACCCCAACATGATGGGTGCGATCGTACCAGCACTAATGCACCGGATCCCATCAGAACTCTGAAGTTAAACGTGCTTGGGCGAGAGTAGTACAAGGATGGGTGACCCCTTGGGAAGTCCTCGTGTTGCACTCCCCTTTTCAAATTTTTTTCCTCCGGTTAGGGTTGCCAAGCTACTTTATCCACCACATTTCTATTATCGAATCCCACGGCACCTTGGGCGAGTCAAGTTCGCTTCACGCGGAGGCTGGGCCCGCAAACCGAGGGCGTAGGGCTTGTAACCAGGTCTCCGTCGCTCCGGTGTCCATAACTTTTGATCCGTAAGGAGTTACGCAGCGCACAGCATACCGTTGGAAAGCTCTCTGAGAGCTCTACGATGGGGGCAGCTAACTCGCTCGCTCTACCCTTTTTGGAGCCCAAAATCGAACGTTTTCATCAGTTTCGAGCCACTTTTCTTATTAAGCTCTGTTTTTTCCGTCCCGGATCGTATGTCATGAGCAGTTAAAAGGACGACAACCTCACTCGTGGGACATTAGAAGGCCCTACAATGCATCGAAATCACGTCTTGCGAGGATGCTGCGTTGTTGAAGCGGATGGGTTGTTGTTAAGCCCTTGGGCCTTCTGAATGGGCCAGCTCTCTAGGTTGGGACTGTGAACCGTTAACACAAAAAGGAATTCTACCCCCAACATGACGGGTGCGATCATACCAGCACTAATGCACCGGATCCCATAAGAACTCCGAAGTTAAGTGTGCTTGGGCGAGAGTAGTACTAGGATGGGTGACCCCCTGAGAAGTCCTCGTGTTGCACTCCCCTTTTCAATATTTTTTCCTCCGGTTACGGTTGCCAAGCTATTTAATCCACCAAATTTCTATTATCGAATCCCACGGCACCTTGTGCAAGACAACTTCGCTTCACGTGGAGGCTGGGCCCGCAAACAGAGGGCGTAGGGCTTGTGACCAAGTCTCTTTCGCTCCGGTGCCCATAACCTTTGATCCGTAAGGAGTTACGCGGCGCACAGCATACCGTTGGAAAGCTCTCTGAGAGCTCTACGACGGGGGCAGCTATATTGCTCCCTTTGCGCTTTTTGGAGCCCAAAATCGAACGTTTTCATCAGTTTCGGGCCACTTTTCTTATTAAGTTCTGTTTTCCCATCCCGGATCGTACGTCGTGAGCTGTTAAAAGGACGACAACCTTACTCGCGGGAAATTAGAGGGCCCTACAATGCATCGATATCACGTCTTGCGAGGATGCTGCGTTGTTGAAGTGGATGGGTTGTTGTCAAGCCCATTGGGCCTTTTGAATGGGCCAGCTCTCTAGGCTGGGACTGTGAACCGTTAACACAAAAATGAATTCTACCCCCAACATGATGGGTGCAATCATACCAGCACTAATGCACCGGATCCCATCAGATCTCCGAAGTTAAGCATGCTTGGGCGAGAGTAGTACTAGGATGGGTGACCCCCTGGGAAGTCCTCGTGTTGTACTCCCCTTTTCAATATTTTTTCCTCTGGTTACGGTTGCCAAGCTACTTAATCCACCACATTTCTCTTATCGAATCCCACGGCACCTTGGGCAAGACAACTTCGCTTCACGTGGAGGCTGGGCCCGCAAACCGAGGGCGTAGGGCTTGTGACCAAGTCTCTTTCGCTCCGGTGCCTATAACTTTTGATCCGTAAGGAGTTACGCGGCGCACAGCATACCGTTGGAAAGCTCTCTGAGAGCTCTACGACGGGGGCAGCTATCTTGCTTGCTTTGCCCTTTTTGGAGCCCAAAATCGAACGTTTTCATTAGTTTTGGGCCACTTTTCTAATTTTGCTTTGTTTTTCCTTCCAGATCGTACATCGTGAGCTGTTTAAAGGACGACAACCTTACTCGCGGGACATTAGAGGGCCCTACAATGCGTCGATATGACGTCTTGTGAGGATGCTGCGTTGTTGAAGCGGATGGGTTGTTGTTAAGCCCATTGGGCCTTCTAAATGGGCCATCTCTCTCGGCTGGGACTATGAACCATTAACACAAAAAGGAATTCTACCCCCACCATGACGGGTGCGATCATACCAGCACTAATGCACCGGGTCCTATCAGAACTCCGAAGTTATGCGTGCTTGGGCAAGAGTAGTACTAGGATGGGTGACCCCCTAGGAAGTCCTCGTGTTGCACTCCCCTTTTCAATTTATTTTCCTCCGGTTACGGTTGCCAAGATACTTTATCCACCACATTTCTATTATCGAATCCCACGGCACCTTGGGCAAGACAACTTCGCTTCACGTGGAGGCTGGGCCCGCAAACCGAGGGCGTAGGGCTTGTGAGCAGGTCTCCGTCACTCTAGTGCCCATAACTTTTGATCCGTAAGGAGTTACTCGGCGCACAGCATACCGTTGGAAAGCACTCTGAGAGCTCTACGATGGGGGCAGCTAACTTGCTCGCTATACCTTTTTTTAGCCCAGAATCGAACGTTTTCATCAGTTTCGGGCCACTTTTCTTATTAAGCTCTGTTTTTCCGTCCCGGATCGTACGTCGTGAGCTATTAAAAGGACGACAACATTACTCGCGGGACATTAGAGGGCCCTACAATGCATGGATATCACGTCTTGCAAGGATGCTGCGTTGTTGAAGCGGATGGGTTGTTGTTAATCCCTTTGGGCCTTCTGAATGGGCTAGCTCTCCAGGCTGGGACTGGGAACCGTTAACACAAAAAGGAATTCTACCCCCAACATGATGGGTGTGATCATACCAGCACTATTGCACCGGATCGCATCAGAACTCCGAAGTTAAACGTGCTTGGGCGAGAGTAGTACTAGGATGGGTGACCCCTTGGGCAGTCCTCGTGTTGCACTACCCTTTTCAAAATCTTTTCCTCCGGTTAGGGTTGCCAAGCTACTTTATCCACCACATTTCTATTATCGAATCCCACGGCACCTTAGGCAAGACAACTTCGCTTCATGTGGAGGCTGGGCCCGCAAACCGAGGGCGTATGGCTTGTGACCAGGTCTCCGTCGCTCCGGTGCCCATTACTTTTGATTCGTAAGAAGTTACGTGGCGCACAACATACCGTTGGAAAGCTCTCCGAGAGCTCTACGACGGGGGCAGCAAGCTTGCTTGCTTTGCCCTTTTTGGAGCCCAAAATCGAACGTTTTCTTTAGTTTCGGGCCACTTTTCTTATTAAGCTCTGTTTTTCCGTCCAGGATCGTACGTCGTGAGCTGTTAAAAGGACGACAACCTTACTCGCGGGACATTTGAGGGCCCTAAAATGCATCGATATCACGTCTTGCGAGGATGCTGCGTTGCTGAAGCGGATGGGTTGTTGTTAATCCCTTTGGGCCTTCTGGATGGGCCAGCTCTCCAGGCTGGGACTGGGAAGCGTTAACACAAAAAGGAATTCTACCCCCAACATGATGGGTGTGATCATACCAGCACTAATGCACCGGATCCCATCAGAACTCCGAAGTTAAACGTGCTTGGGCGAGAGTAGTACTATGATGGGTGACCCCTTGGGCAGTCATCGTGTTGCACTCCCCTTTTAAAATTTTTTTCCTCCGGTTAGGGTTGCCAAGCTACTTTATCCACCACATTTCTATTATCGAATCCCACGGCACCTTGGGCAAGTCAACTTCGCTTCACGCGGAGGCTAGGCCCGCAAACCGAGGGCGTAGGGCTTGTAACCAGGTCTCCGTCGCTCCGGTGCCCATAACTTTTGATCTGTAAGGAGTTACGCGGCGCACAGCATACCGTTGGAAAGCTCTCTGAGACCTCTACAATGGGGGCAGCTAACTTGCTCGATGTACCCTTTTTGGAGCCCAAAATCGAACGTTTTCATCAGTTTCGGGCCACTTTTCTTATTAAGCTCTGTTTTTCCGTCCCCGATCGTATGTCGTGAGCTGTTAAAAGGATGAAAACCTTACTCGCGGGACATTAGAGGGCCGTACAATGCATCAATATCACGTCTTGTGAGGATGCTGCATTGTTGAAGCAGATGGGTCGTTGTTAAGCCCTTTGGGCCTTTTGAATGGGCCAGCTCTCTAGGTTGGGACTGTGAACCGTTAACACAAAAAGGAATTCTACCCCCAACAGGACGGGTGCGATCA
This sequence comes from Ehretia macrophylla, assembly GCA_037974665.1. NCBI lineage: Eukaryota > Viridiplantae > Streptophyta > Magnoliopsida > Boraginales > Ehretiaceae > Ehretia > Ehretia macrophylla. The sequence goes on from CM075767.1 coordinate 70,464,652, forward strand.
TACCAGCACTAATGCACCGGATCCCATCAGAACTCCGAAGTTAAGCGTGCTTGGGCGAGAGTAATGCTAGGATGGGTGACCCCCTGGGAAGTCCTCGTGTTGCACTCCCCTTTTCAATATTTTTTCCTCCGGTTACGGTTTCCAAGCTACTTAATCCACCACATTTCTATTATCAAATCCCACGGCACCTTGGGCAAGACAACTTCGCTTCACGTGGAGGCTGGGCCCGCAAACCGAGGGCGTAGGGCTTGTGACCAAGTCTCTTTTGCTCCGGTGCCCATAACTTTTGAACCGTTAGGAGTAACGCGGCGCACAGCATACCGTTGGAAAGCTCTCTGAGTGCTCTACGACGGGAGCAGCTATCTTGCTTGCTTGGCACTTTTTGGAGCCCAAAATTGAAAGTTTTCTTTAGTGTTTGGCCACTTTTCTTATTAAGCTCTGTTTTTCCGTCCCAGATCGTACGTCGTGAGCTGTTAAAAGGACGACAATTTTACTCGCAGGACATTAGAGGGCCCTACAATGTGTCGATATCACGTCTTGCGAGGATGCTGCGTTGTTGAAGCAGATGGGTTGTTGTTAAGCCCATTGGGCGTTCCGAATGGGCCATCTCTCCAGGCTAGGACTGTGGACCGTTAACACAAAAAGGAATTCTACCCCCAACATTACAGGTGCGATCATAACAGCACTAATGCACCGGATCCATCAGAACTCCGAAGTTAAGCGTTCTTGGGCAAGAGTACTGCTCGGATGGGTGACCCCCTGGGACGTCCTCGTGTTGCACCCCTTTTTCAATTTTTTTTCCTCCGGTTAGGGTTGCGAAGATACTTTATCCACCACATTTCTATTATCGAATCCCACGGCACCTTGGGCAAGACAACTTTGCTTCACGTGGAGGCTGGGCCCGCAAACCGAGGGCATAGGGCTTGTGACTAGGTCTCCGTCGTTCCGGTGCCCATAACTTTTGATCCGTAAGGAGTAACAAGGCGCACAACATACCGTTGGAAAGCTCTCCGAGAGCTCTACGACTGGGGCAACAAGCTTGCTTGCTGTGCCCTTTTTTGGAGCTCAAAATAGAATGTTTTCATTAGTTTCGGGCCACTTTTCTGATTTTGCTATGTTTTTCCTTCACGGATCGTACATCGTGAGCTGTTAAAAGGACGACAACCCTACTCGCGGGACATTAGAGGGCCCTACAACGTGTCGATATCACATCTTGTGAGGATACTGCGTTGTTAAAGCGGATGGGTTGTTGTTAAGTCCATTAGGCCTTCTGAATGGGCCATCTCTCTAGGCTGGGACTGTTAACCGTTAATACATAAAGGAATTATGCCAGCAACATGACGGGTGCGATCATACCAGCACTAATGCACTGGATCCTATTAGAAATCCGAAGTTAAGCATGCTTGGGCGAGAGTAGTACTAGGATGGGTGACCCCCTGGGAAGTCCTCGTGATGCACGCCCCTTTTCAATTTTTTTTCCTCCGGTTAGGGTTGCCAAGATACATTATCCACCACATTTCTATTATCGAATTCCGCGGCACCTTGGGCACGACAACTTCGTTTCACGTGGAGGCTGGGCCCGCAAACCGAGGGCGTAGGGCTTGTGACCAAGTCTCCGTCTCTCTGTTGCCCATAACTTTTGATCCGTAAGGAGTTATGCGGCGCACAGCATACCGTTGGAAAGCTCTCTGAGAGCTCTATGACGGGGGCAGCTAACTTGCTCACTGTACCTTTTTCGAGCCCAGAATAGAACGTTTTCATCAGTTTCGGGCCACTTTTCTTATTAAGCTCTGTTCTTCCGTCCCGGATCGTACGTTGTGAGCTGTTAAAAGGACGACAACCTTACTCGCGGGACATTTGAGGGCCCTAAAATGCATCGATATCACGTCTTGCGAGGATGCTGCGTTGTTGAAGCGGATGGGTTGTTGTTAAGCTCTTTGGGCATTCTGAATGGGCCAGCTCTCTATGCTAGGACTGTGAACCGTTAACACAAAAAGGAATTCTACCCCCAACATGACGGGTGCGATCTTACCAGCACTAATGCACCGGATCCCATCAAAACTCCGAAGTTAAGTGTGCTTGGATGAGAGTACTACTAAGATGGGTGACCCCTTGGGAAGTCCTTGTGTTGCACTCCCTTTTTCAATTTTTTTTCCTCCAGTTAGGGTTGCCAAGCTACTTTATCCACCACATTTCTATTATCAAATCCAACGGCACCTTGGGTAAGACAACTTCGCTTCATGTGGAGACTGGGCCCGCAAACCGAGGGCGTAGGGCTTGTGACCAGGTCTCCATCGCCGCAGTGCCCATAACTTTTGATCCGTCAGGAGTAACACGGCGCACATCATACCATTGGAAAGCTCTCCGAGAGCTCTACGACGGGGGTAGCTAGCTTGCTCGTTGTGCCTTTTTTTGGAGCCCAAAATTGAACGTTTTCATTAGTTTTGGTCCACTTTTCTCATTTTGCTCTGTTTTTCCTTTCCGGATCGTACATCGTAAGCTGTTAAAAGGACGACAACCTTACTCGCGGGACATTAGAGGGCCCTACAACGCGTCAATATCACATCCTGCGAGGATACTGCGTTATTAAAGCAGATGGGTTGTTGTTAAGCCCATCGGACCTTCTGAATGGCCCATCTCTCTAGGCTGGGCTGTGAATCGTTAACACATAAAGGAATTGTGCCATCAACATGACGGGTGCGATCATACCAACACTAACGCACTGGATCCTATCAGAACTCCGAAGTTAAGTGTGCTTAGGCGAGAATAGTACTAGGATGGGTGAGCCCCTGGGAAGTCCTCGTGTTGCACTCCCCTTTTCAATTTTTTTTCCTCCGTTTAGGGTTTCCAAGATACTTTATCCACCACATTTCTATTATCGAATCCCACGACACCTTGGGCAAGACAACTTCGGTTCACTTGGAGGCTGGGCCTACAAATCGAGGGCGTAGGGCTTTTGACCAGGTCTCCGTCGCTCTGGTGCCCATAACTTTTGATCAGTAAGGAGTTACGCAGTGCAAATCATACTGTTCGAAACTCTTCGAGAGCTCTACGACGGGCGCAGCCAGCTTGCTCGCTTAGCCATTTTTGGAGCCCAAAATCGAACGTTTTCATCAGTTTCGGGCCACTTTTATTATTAAGCTCTATTTTTTCATCCCGGATCGTACGTCGTGAGCTGTTAAGAGGACGACAACCATACTCGCAGGACATTAGAGGGCACTACAATGCGTTGATATCACGTCTTGCGAGGATGCTGCGTTGTTGAAGCGGATAGGTTGTTGTTAAGCCCATTGGGCCTTCTGAATAGGCCATCTCTCTAGGTTGGGATTGTGAACCGTTAACACAAAAAAAGAATTCTACCCCCAACATGACGGGTGCGATCATACAAGCACTACTGCACCGGATCGCATCAGAACTCCGAAGTTAAGCGTGCTTGGGCGAGAGTAGTACTAGGATGGGTGACCCCCTGGGAAGTCCTTGTGTTGCACCCCACTTTTCAAATTTTTTTCCTCCGGTTAGGGTTGCCAAGATACTTTATCCACCACATTTCTATTATCGAATCCCACGGCACCTTGGGCAAGACAACTTCGCTTCACGTGGAGGTTGGGCCCGCAAACCGATGGCGTAGGGCTTGTGACCAAGTCTCGGTTCTTCCAGAGCCCATAACTTTTGATCCGTAATGAGTTACACAGTGCAAATCATACTGTTGGAAACTCTCCGAGAGCTCTACGACGGGTGCAGCCAGCTTGCTCGTTGTGCCCTTTTTGGAGTCCAAAATCGAACGTTTTCATCAGTTTCAGGCCACTTTTCTTATTAAGCTCTGTTTTTCCGCCCCGGATCGTATGTCGTGAGCTGTTAAAAGGACGACAAGCTTACTTGCGGGACATTAGAGGGCCCTACAATGCGTCGATATCACGTCTTGCGAGGTTGCTGCGTTGTTGAAGCGGATGGGTTGTTGTTAAGCCCATTGGGCCTTCTGAATGGGCGATCTCTCTAGGCTGGGACTGTGAACCGTTAACACAAAAAAGAATTCTACACCCTCCATGGCAGGTGCGATCATACCAGCACTAATGCACCGGATCCCAACAGAACTCCGAAGTTAAGCATGCTTGGGCGAGATTAGTACTAGGATGGGTGACCCCTTGGGAAGTCCTCGTGTTGCACCCCCCTTTTCAATTTTTTTTCCTCCGGTTAGGGTTGGCAAGATACTTTATCCACCACATTTCTATTATTGAGTCCCATGGCACCTTGGGCAAGACAACTTCGCTTCACGTGGAGGCTGGGCCCTCAAACCGGGGGCGTAGGGCTTGTCTACAGGTTTTCATCGCTCCGGTGTCCATAACTTTTGATCCGTAAGGAGTAACGTGGCACACAGCATACCGTTGGAAAGCTCTCCGGGAGCTCTATGGTGGACGCAGCAAGCTTGCTCCCTGTGCCATTTTTACAGCCCAAAATTGAATGTTTTCATCAGTTTCGGGCCACTTTTCTTATTAAGCTCTATTTTTCCTTTCCCGGATCGTACGTCGTGAGCTGTTAAAAGGACGACAACCTTACTCGCGGGTCATTAGAAGGCCCTACTACGCGTCGATATCACGTCTTGCGAGGATGCTGCGTTGTTGAAGCAGATGGGTTGTTATTAAGCCCATTAGGCCTTCTGAATGGGCCATCTCTCTAGGCTGGGACTGTGAACCGTTAACACAAAAAGGAATTCTACACCCACCATAACGGGTGCGATCATATCAGCACTAATGCACCGGATCCCATCAGAACTTCGAAGTTAAGCGTGCTTGGGCGAGAGTAGTACTAGGATAGGTGACCCCCTGGGAAGTCCTCGTGTTGCACCTCCCTTTTCAATTTTTTTTCCTCCGGTTAGGGTTGCCAAGATACTTTATCCACCACATTTCTATTATCGAATCCCACGGCACCTTGGGCAAGACAACTTCACTTCACGTGGAGGCTGCGCCCGCAAACCGAGGGCGTAGGGCTTGTGACCAGGTCTCCGTCGCTCCAGTGCCCATAACTTTTGATCCGTAAGGACTAACGCAGCGCACATCATACCGTTGGAAAGCTCTCCAAGTGCTCTACAACAGGGGCAGCAAGAATGCTTGCTGTGAACTTTTTGGAGCCCAAAATTGAACATTTTCATCAGTTTTGGGGTAATTTTCTCATTAAGCTCTGTTTTTCTGTTCCGGATCGTACGTCGTGAGCTGTTAAAAGGACGACAACCTTACTCGCGGGACATTAGAAGGCGCTACAATACGTCGATATCACATCTTGCGAGGATGCTGCGTTGTTAAAGCGGATGGGTTGTTGTTAAGCCCATTGGGCCTTCTGAATGGGCAATCTCTCTAGGCTGGGACTGTGAACCGTTAACACATAAAGGAATTGAGCCATCAACATGACGGGTGCGATCATACCAGCACTAATGCACCGGATCCCATCAGAACTCCGAAGTTAAGCATGCTTGGGCGAGAGAAGTACTAGGATGGGTGACCCCTTGGGAAGTCCTCGTGTTGCACCCCCCTTTTCAATTTTTTTTCCTCCGGTTAGGGTTGCCAACATACTTTATCCACCACATTTCTATTATCGAATACCACGGCACCTTGGGCAAGACAACTTCGCTTCACGTGGAGGCTGGGCCCACAAACCATTGGCGTAGGGCTTGTGACCAAGTCTCAGTCGCACCGGTGCCCATAACTTTTGATTCGTAAGGAGTTACGCGGTGCACAGCATACCGTTGGAAAGCTCTCCAAGTGCTCTACGACGGGCGTTGCAAGCTAGATAGCTTTGCCCTTTTTGGAGCCCAAAATTGAACGTTTTCATCAATTTCGTGCCACTTTTCTTATTAAGCTCTGTTTTTCCGTACCGGATCGTATGTCGTGAGCTGTTAAAAGGACAACAACCTTACTCACGGGACAATAGAGGGCCCTCAAATGCGTCGATATCACGTATTGCGAGGATGCTGCGTTGTTGAAGCGGATGGGTTGTTGTTAAGCCCATTGGGCCTTCTGAATGGGCCATCTCTCTAGGCTGGGACTGTGAACCGTTAACACAAAAAGGAATTCTACAGCCACCATGACGGGTGCGATCATACCAGCACTAATGCACCGGATCCCATCAGAACTCCGAAGTTAAGCGTGCTTGGGCGAGAGTAGTACTAGGATGGGTAACCCCCTGGGAAGTCCTCGTGTTGCACCCACTTTTTCAATTTATTTTCCTCCGGTTAGGGTTCCCAAGATACTTTATCCACCACATTTCTATTATCGAATCCCATGGCACCTTGGGCAAGACCACTTCGCTTCACGTGGAGGCTGGGCCAGCAAATTGAGGGCGTAGGGCTTGTGACCAGGTCTCCGTCACTCCGGTGCCCATAACTTTTGATCCGTAAGGAGTTACGCGGCTCACAGCATACCGTTGGAAAGCACTCCGAGAGCTCCACGACGGGGATAGCAAGCTTGCTTGGTTTTCCCTTTTTGGAGCCCAAATTCGAACGTTTTCATCAGTTTCAGGACACTTTTCTTATTAAGCTCTGATTTTCCATTTTGGATCGTACGTCGTGAGCTGTTAAAAGGACGACAATCTTACTCGCGGGACATTAGAGGGCGCTACAATGGGTCGATATCACGTCTTGCGAGGATGCTGCGTTGTTGAAGCGGATGGGTTGTTGCTAAGCCCGTTAGGCCTTCTGAATGGGCCATCTCTCTAGGCTGGGACTGTGAACCTTTAACACAAAAACGAATTCAACCCCCAACATGACGGGTGCGATCATACCAGAACTAATGCACCGGATCCCATCAGAACTCCGAAGTTAAGAGTGTTTGGGTGAGAGTAGTACTAGGATGGGTGACCCCTAGGGAAGTCCTCGTGTTGTACCCCCTTTTTCAATTTTTTTTCCTCCGGTTAGGGTTGCCAAGTTACTTTATCCACCACATTTCTACTATCGAATGCCACGGCACCTTGGGCAAGACAACTTTACTTCACGTGGAGACTAGGCCCGCAAACCGAGGGCGTAGGGCTTGTGACCAAGTCTCTATCGCTCCGGTGTCCATAACTTTTGATCCGTAAGCAGTTACGTGGCGCACAGCATACCGTTGGAAAGCACTCTGAGAGCTCTACGATGGGGGCAGCTAGTTTGCTCGCTGTGCCCTTTTTGGAGTCCAAAATCGAACGTTTTCATCAATTTTGGGCCACTTTTCTTATTAAGCTCTGTTTTTCCGTCCCAGATCGTACGTCATGAGCTGTTAAAAGGACGACAACCTTACTCACGGGACATTAGAGGGCCCTACAATGCATCCATATCACGTCTTGCGAGGATGCTGCGTTGTTGAAGCGGATTGGTTGTTGTTAAGCCCATTAGGCCTTCTGAATGGGCCATCTCTCCAGGCTGGGACTGTGAACCATTAACACAAAAAGGAATTCTACCACCAACATGACGGGTGCGATCATACCAGCACTAATGCACCGGATCCCATCAGAACTCCGAAGTTAAGCGTGCTTGGGCGAGAGTAGTACTAGGATAGGTGACCCCCTGGGAAGTCCTCGTGTTGCACCCCGCTTTTCAAATTTTTTTTCCTCCGGTTAGGGTTGCCAAGCTACTTTATCCACCACATTTCTATTATCAAATCCCACGGCACCTTGGGCAAGACAACTTCGCTTCACGTGGCGGCAGGGCCTGCAAACCGAGGGCGTAGGGCATGTGACCAGGTCTCCGTCGCTCCGGTGCCCATAACATTTGATCCATAAGGAGTTACGCAGTGCACAGTATACCGTTGGAAATCTCTCCGAGAGCTCTACGTCGGGGGCAGAAGGCTTGCTTGCTTTGCCCCTTTTGGAGCCCAAAATCGAACGTTGTCATCAGTTACGGGCCATTTTTCTTATTAAGCTCTATTTTTTCATCCTGGATCGTACGTCGTGAACTGTTAAAAGGACGACAACCTTACTCGCGTGACATTAGAGGGCTCTACATTGCGTCGATATCACGTCTTACGAGGATGCTGCGTTGTTGAAGCGGATGGGTTGTTGTTAAGCGCATTGGGCCTTCTGAATGGGCCATCTCTCTAGGCCGGGACTGTAAACCTTTAACACAAACAGGAATTCTACCCCCAACATGACGGGTGCGATCATACCAGCACTAATGCACCGGATCCCATCAGAACTCCGAAGCTAAGTGTGCTTGGACGAGAGTACTACTAGGATGGGTGACCCCCTGGGAAGTCCTCGTGTTGCACCCCTCTTTTCAATTTTTTTTTCTCCGGTTATGGTTGCCAAGATACTTAATCCACCACATTTCTATTATCGAATCCCACGGCACCTTGGGCAACACAACTTCGCTTCACGTGGAGGCTGGGCCCGCAAACTGAGGGCGTAGGGCTTGTGACCAAGTCTTTGTCGCTCTGGTGCCTGTGCCCATAAATTTTGATCCGTAAAAAGTTACGTGGGGCACAGCATTCCGTTGAAAAGCTCTCTGAGTGCTCTACGATGGGGGCAGCTAACTTGCTCGCTGTGTCCTTTTTGGAGCCCAAAATTGAACGTTTTCATCAGTTTCGGCCCTCTTTTCTTGTTAAGCTTTTTTTCCGTCACAGATCATACGTCATGAGCTATTAAAAGGATGATAACCTTACTCGCAGCACATTCGAGGGCTCCACAATGCATCGATATCACGTCTTGCGTGGATGTTGCATTGTTGAAGCAGATGGGTTGTTGTTAAGCACATTGGGCCTTCTGAATGGGCCATCTCTCTAGGCTGGGACTATGAACCTCTAACACAAAAAGGAATTCTACCCCAAACATGACGGGTACGATCATAGCAGCACTAATGCACCGGATCCCATCAGAACTCCGAAGTTAAGCGTGCTTGGGAGAGTAGTACTAGGAAGGGTGACCCCCTGGGAAGTCCTCATGTTGCACCCCGCTTTTCAACTTTTTTTCTTCTGGTTAGGGTTGCCAAGCTACTTTATCCACCACATTTCTATTATCGAATCCCATGGCACCTTGGGCAAGACAACTTCGCTTCACGTGGAGGCTGGGCCCGCAAACCGAGGGCGTAGGGCTTGTGACCAGGTCTCCGTCGCTCTGGTGCCCATAACTTTAGATCCGTAAGAAGTTACGCGGCGTACAACATATCGTTAGAAAGCTCTCTGAGAGCTCTACGACGGGGACAACAAGCATGCTTGCTGTGCTTCTTTTGGAGCCCAAAATCGAACGTTTTCATCAGTTTTGGGCCACTTTTCTTATTAATCTCTATTTTTTCGTCCCGGTTCGTACGTCCTGAACTGTTAAAAGGATGACAACCTTACTCGCGCGACATTAGAGGGCCCTACATTGCGTCGATATCACGTCTTGCAAGGATGCTGCGTTGTTGAAGCGGATGGGTTGTTGTTAAGCCCATTGGGCCTTTTGAATGGGCCATCTCACTAGGCTGGGATAGTGAACCTTTAACACAAAAAGGAATTCTACCCCAAACATGACGGGTGCGATCATACCAGCACTAATGCACCGGACCCCATCAGAACTCCGAAGTTAAGCATGCTTGGGCGAGAGTAGTACTAGGTTTGCTGACCCCCTAGGAAGTCCTCGTGTTGCACCCCCCTTTTCAATTTTTTTTCCTCCGGTTAGGGTTGCCAAGCTACTTTATCCACCACATTTCGATTATCGAATCCCATGGCACCTTGGGCAAGACAACTTCGCTTCACGTGGAGGCTGGGCCCGCAAACCGAGGGCGTAGGGCTTGTGACCAGGTCTCCGTCGCTCCGGTGCCCATAACTGTTAATCCGTAAGGAGTTACGCGTCGTACAGCATACCGTTTGAAAGCTCTCTGAGTGCTCTACGACGAGGTCAGCAAGCAAGCTTGCTGTGCCCCTTTTGGAGCCCAAAATCGAACGTTTTCATCAGTTTCGGGCCACTTTTCTTATTAAGCTCTGTTTTTCCGTCCCGGATCATCCGTCGTGAACTGTTAAAAGGATGACAACCCTACTCGCGTAACATTAGAGGGCCCTACATTGCGTCGATATCACGTCTTGCGAGGATGCTGCGTTGTTGAAGCGGATGGGTTGTTGTTAAGCCCATTGGGCCTACTGAATGGGCCATCTCTCTAGGCTGGGACTGTGAACCTTTAACACAAAAAGGAATTCTACCCCCAACATGATGGGTGCGATCATACCATCACTAATGCACCGGATCCCATCAGAACTCCGAAGTTAAGCGTGCTTGGGCGAGAGTAGTACTAGGATGGGTAACCCCCTGGGAAGTCCTCGTGTTGCACCCCTATTTTCAATTGTTTTTCCTTCGGTTAAGGTTGCCAAGATACTTTATCCACCACATTTCTATTATCGAATCCCACGGCACCTTGGACAAGACAACTTCGCTTCACGTGGAGGCTGGGCCCGTAAAACGAGGGCGTAGGGCTTGTGACCAAGTCTCTGTCGCTCCGAAGCCCATAACATTTGATCTGTAAGGCTTTACGCGGTGCACAGCATACCGTTGGAAAGCTCTCTGAGAGCTCTACGACGGGGGCAGCAAGCTTGCTCGCTATGCCCTTTTTGGAGCCCAAAATCAAACATTTTCATCAGTTTCGGGCCACTTTTTTTTATTAAACTCTATTTTTTCGTCCCGGATCGTACGTCGTGAGCTGTTAAATGGACGAAAACCTTACTCGCGGGACATTAGAGGGCCCTACAAGGCGTCGATATCACGTCTTGCGAGGGTGCTGCGTTGTTAAAGCAGATAGGTTGTTGTTAAGCCCATTGGGCCTTCTGAATGGGCCATCTCTCTAGGCCGGGACTGTGAACCGTTAACACAAAAAGGAATTCTACCCCCAACATGACGGGTGCGATCATACCAGTACTAATGCACCGGATCCCATCCGAACTCCGAACTTAAGCGTGCTTGGGCAAGAGTAGTACTAGGATGGGTGACCCCCTAAGAAGTCCTCGTGTTGCACCCCCCTTTTCAATTTATTTTCCTCCTGTTAGGGTTGCCAAGATACTTTATCCACCACATTTCTATTATCGAATCCCACGGCACCTTGGGCAAGACAACTTCGCTTCACGTGGAGGCTGGGCCCGCAAACTGAGGGCGTAGGGATTATGACCAAGTCTCCGTCGCTCCGGTGCCCATAACTTTTGATCCGTAAGGAGTTACGCGGCGCACAGCATACCGTTGGAAAGCACTCCGAGAGCTCTATTACAGGGGCTGCAAGCTTGCTTGCTGTGCCCTTTTTGGAGCCCAAAATCTAATGTTTTCATTAGTTTCGGGCCACTTTTCTTATAAAGCTCTGTTTTCTGTCCCGGATCGTACGTCGTGAATTGTTAAAAAGACAACAACCTTACTCGCGGCACAATCGAGGGCTCTACTTTGCGTCGATATCACGTCTTGCGAGGTTGCTGCATTGCTGAAGCAGATGGGTTGTTGTTAAGCCCGTTGGGCCTTCTGAATGGGCCATCTCTCTAGGCTGAGACTGTGAACCTTTAACACAAAAATGAATTCTCCCCCCAACATGACGGGTGTGATCATACCAGCACTAATGCACCGGATCCCATCAGAACTCCGAAGTTTAGCGTGCTTGGGTGAGATTAGTACTAGGATGGGTTACCCCCTGGGAAGTCCTCGTGTTGCACCCCTCTTTTCAATTTTTTTTTCCTCCGATTAGGGTTGCCAAGCTACTTTATCCGCCACATTTCTATTATCGAATCCCATGGCACCTTGGGCAAGACAACTTCGCTTCACGTGGAGGCTGGGCCCGCAAATCGAGGGCGTAGGGCTTGTGACCAGGTCTCCGTCGCTCCGGTGCCCATAACTTTTGATCTGTAAGGAGTTACGCGGTGCACATCATACCGTTGGAAAGCTCTTTGAGAGCTCTACGACGGGGGCAGCAAGCTTGCTTGCTGTGCCCATTTTGGAGCCCAAAATCGAACGTTTTCATCAGTTTTGAGCCACTTTTCTTATTAAGCTCTATTTTTCCGTCCCGGATCGTACGTCGTGAACTGTTAAAAGGACGACAACCTTACTCGCGTGACATTAGACGGCTTTAAATTGCGTCAATTTCACGTCTTGCGAGGATGCTGCGTTGTTGAAGCGGATGGGTTGTTGTTAAGCCCATTGGGCCTTCTTAATGGGCATCTCTCTAGGCTGGGACTGTGAACCTTTAACACAAAAAGGAATTCTACCCCGACCGTGATGGGTGCGATCATACCAGCACTAATGCACCGGATCCCATCAGAACTCCGAAGTTAAGCGTGCTTAGGCGAGAGTAGTACTAGGATGGGTGACCCCCTAGGAAGTCCTTGTGTTGCACCCCCATTTTCAATTTATTTTCCTCCTGTTAGGGTTGCCAAGATACTTTATCCACCACATTTCTATGATCGAATCCCACGGCACCTTGGGCAAGACAACTTCGCTTCACATGGACGCTAGGCCCGCAAACCGAGGGCGTAGGGCTTGTGACCAGGTCTCTGTCACTCCGGTGCCCATAACTTTTGATCCGTAAGGAGTTACGCGGCGCCCAGCATACCGTTGGAAAGCTCTCCGAGAGCTCCACGAAGGGGGCGGCAAGCTAGCTTGCTTTGCCCTTTTTGGAGCCCAATATTGAACGTTTTCATTAGTTTCAGGCCACTTTTCTTATTAAGCTCTGTTTTTCCGTCCTGGATCGTACGACTTGAGCTGTTAAAAGGACGGCAACATTACTCGCGGGACATTCGAGGGCCCTACAATGCGTCAATATCACATCTTGAGAGGACGCTACGTTGTTGAAGTGGGTGGGTTGTTGTTAAGACCATTGGGCCTTTTGAATGGGCCATCTCTCTCGGCTGGGACTGTGAACCTTTAACACAAAAAGGAATTCTACCTTCAACATGACGGGTGCGATCATACCAGCACTAATGCACCGGATCCCATTAGAACTCCGAAGTTCAGCGTGCTTGGGCGAGAGTAGTACTAGGATGGGTGACCCCCTGGGAAGTCCTCGTGTTGCACCCCCCTTTTCAATTTTTTTTCCTCCGGTTAGGGTTGCCAAGATAATTTATCCACCACATTTCTATTATCGAATCCCACAGCACCTTGGGCAAGACAACTTCGCTTCACGTGGAGGTTGGGCCCGTAAACCGACGGCATAGGGCTTGTGATAAAGTCTCTGTCGCTCTGGTGCCTATAACTTTTGATCCGTAAGGACTTACGCGGCGCACAGCATACCGGTTGACAGCACTCTGAGAGCTCTACGACGGGGGCAGTTAGCTTGCTCGCTGTGTCCTTTTTGGAGCCCAAAATCGAACGTTTTCATCTGTTTCGGTCCACTTTTCTTATTAAGCTCTGTTTTTTCGTCCCGGATCGTACGTTGCGAGCTGTTAAAAGGACGACAACCTTACTCGCGGGATATTAGAGGGCCCTACAATGCGTCGATATCACGTCTTGCGAGGATGATGCGTTGTTGAAGCAGATGGGTTGTTGTTAAGCCCATTGGGACTTCTGAATGGGCCATCTCACTAGGCTGGGACTGTGAACCGTTAACACAAAAAGGAATTCTACCCACAACATGACGGGTGCGATCATACCAGCACTAATGCACCGGATCCCATCAGAACTCCGAAGTTAAGCGTGCTTGGGCGAGAGTAGTACTAGGACGGGTGACCACCTGGGAAGTCCTTGTGTTGCACCCCCCTTTTCAATTTTTTTTCCTCCGGTTAGGGTTGCCAAGCTACTTTATCCACCACATTTCTATTATCGAATCCCACGGCACCTTGGGCAAGACAACTTCGCTTCACGTGGAGGCTGGGCCCGCAAACTGAGGGCGTAGGGCTTGTGACCAGGTCTCCGTCGCTCCGGCGCCCATAACTTTTGATCCGTAAGGAGTTACGCAGCGCACAGCATACCGTTGGAAAGCTCTCTGAGAGCTCTACGATGGGGGCAGCAAGCACGCTTGCTGTGCCTTTTTTGGAGCCCAAAATCGAACGTTTTCATCAGTGTCGGGCCACTTTCCTTATTAAGCTCCATTTTTCCAACCCGGATCGTACGTCGTGAGCTGTTAAAAGGACGACAACCTTACTAACGGGACATTAGAGAGCCCTACAATGCGTCGATATCAAGTCTTGTGAGGATGCAGCGTTGTTGAAGCGGATGGGTTGTTGTTAAACCCATTGGGCCTTCTAAATGGGCCATCTCTCTAGGCTGGGACTGTGAACCATTAACACAAAAAGGAATTCTACCCCCACCATGACGGGTGCGATCATACCAGTACTAATGCACCGGATCCCATCAGAACTCCGAAGTTAAGCGTGCTTGTGCGAGAGTAGTACTAGGATGGGTGACCCCTTGGGAAGTCCTCGTGTTGCACCCCACTTTTCAATTTTTTTTCATCCGGTTAGGGTTGCCAAGATACTTTATCCACCACATTTCTATTATCGAATCCCACGGCACCTTGGTAAAGACAACTTCGCTTCACATGGAGGCTGGGCCTGCAAACCGAGGGCGTAGGGCTTGTGACCAGGTCTCCATCACTCCGGTGCCCATAACTTTTGATCCGTAAGGAGTTACGCGGCGCACAGCATACCGTTGGAAAGCTCTCCGAGTGCTCCTTGACGGGGGCAGCAAGCTTGTTTGCTTTGCCATTTTGGAGCCCAAAATCGAACGTTTTTATCAGTTTCAGGCCACTTTTCTTAATAAGCTCTGTTTTTCCGGCCCGAATCGTACGTCGTGAGCTGTTAAAAGGAAGACAACCTTACTCACGGGACATTAGAGAGCCCTACAACGCGTCGATATCACGTCTTGCGAGGATGCTGCGTTATTGAAGCGGATGGGTTGTTGTTAAGCCCATTGGGCCTTCTAAATGGGCCATCTCTCTAGGCTGGGACTGTGAACCATTAACACAAAAAGGAATTCTACCCCCACCATGATGGGTGCGATCATACCAATACCAATGCACCGGATCCCATCAGAACTCCGAAGTTAAGCGTGCTTGGGCGAGAGTAGTACTAGGATGGGTGACCCCCTGGGAAGTCGTCGTGTTGCACCCCCCTTTTCAATTTTTATTTCCTCCAATTAGGGTTGCCAAGATAATTTATCGACCACATTTCTATTATCGAATCCCACGGCACCTTGGGCAATACAACTTCGCTTCACTTGGAGGCTGGGCCCGCAAACCGAGGGCGTAGGGCTTGTGACCAAGTCTCTGTCGCTCCGGTGCCTATAACTTTTGATCCGTAAGGAGTTACGCGGCGCACAGCATACTGTTGGAAAGCTCTCTGAGAGCTCTACGACGGGGGCAACTAGCTTGCTCGCTGTGCCCTTTTTGGATCCCAAAATCGAACATTTTCATCAGTTTCGGTCCACTTTTCTTATTAAGCTCTGTTTTTTCGTCCCGGATCGTACGTCGTGAACTGTTAAAAGGAAGACAACCTTAGTCACGAGACATTTGAGGGCCTTACAATGCGTCGATATCAGATCTTGCGAGGATGCTGCGTTGTTGAAGCGGATGGGTTGTTGTTAAGCCCATTGGGCCTTCTAAATGGGCCATCTCACTAGGCTGCGACTGTGAATCGTTAACACAAAAAGGAATTCTACCCCGAACATGACGGGTGCGATCATACCAGCACTAATGCATCGGATCCCATCAGAACTCTGAAGTTAAGCGTGCTTGGGAGAGAGTAGTACTAGGATGGGTGACCCCCTGGGAAGTCCTCGTGTTGCACCCCCCTTTTCAATTTTTTTTCCTCCGGTTAGGGTTGCCAAGCTACTTTATCCACCATATTACTATTATCGAATCCCACGGCACCTTGGGCAACACAACTTTGCTTCACGTGGAGGCTAGGCCCGCAAATTGAGGGCGTAGGGCATGTGACCAGGACTCCGTCGCTCCGGTGCCCATTACTTTTGATCCATAAGGAGTTACGCGGCACACAGCATACCGTTGGAAAGCTCTCTGAGAGCTCTACAACGGGGGCAGCAAGCTCGCTTGCTATACCCTTTTTGGAGCCCAAAATCGAACGTTTCCATCAGTTTCTGGCCACTTTTCTTATTAAGCTATATTTTTCCGTCCCGGATCGTACGTCGTGAACTGTTAAAAGGAAGACAACCTTAGTCGCGGGACATTAGAGGGCCTTACAATGCGTCGATATCACGTCTTGCGAGGATGTAGCGTTGTTGAAGCGGATGGGTTATTGTTAAGCCCATTGGGCCTTCTGAATGGGCCATCTCTCTAGGCTGGGACTGTGAACCTTTAACACAAAAAGGAATTCTACCCCCAACATGACGGGTGCGATCTTACCAGCACTAATGCACCGGATCCCATCAGAACTCCAAAGTTAAGCGTGCTTGGGCGAGAGTAGTACTAGAATGGGTGACCCCCTTGGAAGTCCTCGTGTTGCACCCCTCTTTTCAATTTTTTTCCTCCGGTTAGGGTTGCCAAGATACTTTATCCACCACATTTCTATTATCGAATCCCACGTCACCTTGGGCAAGACAACTTCGCTTCACGTGGAGGCTGGGCCCATAAACTGAGGGCGTAGGGCTTGTGACTAGGTCTCCGTCGCTCCGGTGCCCATAACTTTTGATCCGTAAGGAGTTACGCGGTGCACAGCATACCGTTGGAAAGCTCTCCCATAGCTCTACGACGGACGTAGCAAGCTTGCTCGTTGTGCCCTTTTTGGAGCGCAAAATCGAACGTTTTCATCAGTTTCGGGCCACTTTTCAAATTAAGCTGGGTATTTCTGTCCCAGATCGTACGTCGTAAGCTGTTAAAAGGACGACAACCTTACTCGCTGGATATTGGAGGGCCCTACAATGTGTCGATATCACGTCTTGCGAGGATGCTGCGTTGTTGAAGCGGATAGGTTGTTGTTAAGTGCATTGGGCCTTCTAAATGGGCAATCTCTCTAAGCTGGGACTGTGAACCGTTAACACATAAATGAATTGTTCCATCAACATGACGGGTGCGATCATAGCAGCACTAATGCCCCGGATCCCATCAGAACTCCGAAGTTAAGCGTGCTTGGGCGAGAGTAGCACTAGGATGGGTGACCCCTTGGGAAGTCCTCGTCGTGCACCCCCCTTTTCAATTTTTTGTCCTCCAGTTAGGGTTGCCAAGATACTTTATCACCACATTTCTGTTATTGAATCCCACGGCACCTTGGGCAAGACAACTTCACTTCACGTGGAGGCTGGGCACAAAAACCGAGGGCGTAGGGCTTGTGACCAAGTCTCTGTCGCTCCGGTGCCCATAACTTTTGATCCGTAAGGAGTTACGCGGCGCACAGCATACCGTTGGAAAGCTCTCCGAGAGCTCTACGATGGGGTTAGCAAGCATGCTTTCTGTGCCCTTTTTGGAGCCCAAAATCGAACGTTTTCATCAGTTTCGGGCCACTTTTCTCATTAAGCTCTGTTTTTTCATCACGGATAGTACATCGTGAACTGTTAAAAGGACAACAACCTTACTCGCGGGATATTAGAGGGCCCCACAATACGTCGATATCACGTCTTACGAGGATGCTGCGTTGTGGAAGCGGATGGGTTGTTGTTAAGCCCATTGGGCCTTCTGGATGGGCCATCTCTCTAGGCTGGGACTGTGAACCGTTAACACATAAAGGAATTGTTTCATCAACATGTCGTTTGCGATTATACCTGCACTAATGCACCGAAGCCCATCAGAACTTCAAAGTTAAGCGTGCTTGGGCGAGAGTAGTACTAGGATGGGTGACCCCCTAAGAAGTCCTCATGTTGCACCCCCCTTTTCAATTTTTAATCCTCCGGTTAGGGTTGCCAAGAAACTTTATCCACCACATTTCTATTATCGAATCCCACGGCACCTTGGGCAAGACAACTTCGCTTCACGTGGAGGCTGGGCCCAAAAACGGAGGGCGTAGGGCTTGTGACCAAGTCTCTGTCGCTCCGGTGCCCATAACTTTTGATCTGTAAGGAGTTATGCGGCGCACAGCATACCGTTGGTAAGCTCTCCGAGAGCTCTACGATGGGGGCAGCAAGCATGCTTGCTGTGCCCTTTTTGGATCCCAATATCGAACGTTTTCATCAGTTTCGGGCCACTTTTCTTATTAAGCTCTGTTTTTTTATCCCGGATCGTACGTCGTGAATTGTTAAAAGGACGACAACCTTACTCGCTGGACATTAGAGGGCCTTACAATGCGTCGATATCACGTCTTGCGAGGATGTTGCGTTGTTGAAGGGGATGGGTTATTGTTAAGCCCATTGGGCCTT
The DNA here is from genome assembly GCA_037974665.1 of Ehretia macrophylla. Taxonomy (NCBI): domain Eukaryota; kingdom Viridiplantae; phylum Streptophyta; class Magnoliopsida; order Boraginales; family Ehretiaceae; genus Ehretia; species Ehretia macrophylla. The sequence continues at coordinate 70,482,847 of CM075767.1, forward strand.
CTGAGTGGGCCATCTCTCTAGTCTGGGACTGTGAACCTTTAACACAAAAAGGAATTCTACCCCCAACATGACGGGTGCGATCATACCGGCACTAATGTACCGGATCCCATGAGAACTCCAAAGTTAAGCGTGCTTGGGCGAGAGTAGAACTAGAATGGGTGACCCCCTGGGAAGCCCTCGTGTTGCACCCCCCTTTTCAATTTTTTTTCCTCCGGTTAGGGTTGCCAAGATACTTTATCCACCACATTTCTATTATCGAATCCTACGGCACCTTGGGCAAGACAACTTCGCTTCACGTGGAGGCTGGGCCCGCAATCCGAGGGCGTAGGGCTTGTGACCAGGTCTCCGTCGCTCCAGTGCCCATAACTTTTGATCCGTAAGGAGTTACGCAGCGCACAACATACCGTTGGAAAGCTCTTCGAGAGCTCTTCGACGGACGTAGCAAGCTTGCTCGCTTTGCCCTTTTTGGAGCGCAAAATCGAACATTTTCATCAGTTTCGGGCCACTTTCCTTATTAAGCTCCGTTTTTCCGACCCGGATCGTACGTCGTGAGCTGTTAAAAGGACGACAACCATACTGACGGGACATTAGAGAGCCCTACAACGCGTCGATATCAACTCTTGTGAGGATGCAGCGTTGTTGAAGCGGATGGGTTGTTGTTAAGCCCATTGGGCCTTCTGAATGGGCCATCTCTCTAGGCTGGGACTGTGAACCAGTAACACAAAAAGGAATTCTACCCCCACCATGACGGGTGCGATCATACCAGTACTAATGCACCAGATCCCATCAGAACTCCAAAGTTAAGCATGCTTGGGCGAGAGTAGTACTAGGATGGGTGACCCCATGGGAAGTCCTCGTGTTGCACCCCCCTTTTCAATTTATTTTCCACCGGTTAGGGTTGCCAAGATCCTTTATCCACCACATTTCTATTATCGAATCCCACGGCACCTTGGGGAAGACAACTTCGCTTCACATGGAGGCTGGGCCCACAAACCGAGGGCGTAGGGTTTGTGACCAGGTCTCCGTCACTCCAGTGCCCATAACTTTTGTTCCGTAAGGAGTTACGCGGCGCACAGCATACCGTTGGAAAGCTCTCCGAGAGCTCCACGACGAGGGCAGCAAGCTTCCTTGCTTTGCCTTTTTGGAGCCCAAAATCGAACGTTTTCATCAGTTTTAGGCCACTTTTCTTAATAAGCTCTGTTTTTCCGACCCGGATCGTACGTCGTGAGCTGTTAAAAGGACGACAACCTTACTCACGGGACATTTGAGAGCCCTACAACGCGTCGATATCACGTCTTGCGAGGATGCTGCGTTGTTGAAGCAGATGGGTTGTTGTTAAGCCCATTGGGCCTTCTGAGTGGGCCATCTCTCTAGGCTGGGAATGTGAACCATTAACACAAAAAGGAATTCTACCCCCACCATGACGGGTGCAATCATACTAGCACTAATGCACCGGATCCCATCAGAACGCCGAAGTTAAGCGTGCTTGGGTGAGAGTAGTACTAGGATAGGTGACCCCCTGGGAAGTCCTCGTGTTGAACCCCCCTTTTCAAATTTTTTTCCTCCAGTTAGGGTTGCCAAGATAATTTATCCACCACATTTCTCTTATCGAATCCCATGGCACCTTGGGCAATACAACTTCACTTCACGTGGAGGCTGGGCCCAAAAACTGAGGGCGTAGGGCTTGTGACCATGTCTTTGTCGCTCCGATGCCCATAACTTTTGATACGTAAGGAGTTATGTGGCGCACAGCATACCGTTGGAAAGCTCTCCGAGAGCTCTACGATTGGGGCAGCAAGCATGCTTGCTGTGCCCTTTTTGGAGCCAAAAATCGAACGTTTTCATTAGTTTCGGGCCACTTTTCTTATTAAGCTATGTTTTTCTGTCCCGGATTGTACGTCGTGAGCTGTTAAAAGGACGAAAAACTTAGTCGCGGGACATTATAGGGCCTTACAATGCGTCGATATCACGTCTTGCGAGGATGTTGCGTTGTTGAAGCAGATGGGTTATTGTTAAGCCCATTGGGACTTCTGAATGGGCCATCTCTCTAGGCTGGGACTGTGAACCTTTCACACATAAAGGAATATTACCCCCAACAAGATGGGTGCGATCATACCAGCACTAATGCACCGGATCCCATTAGAACTCCAAAGTTAAGCGTGCTTGGGCGAGAGTAGTACTAGAATGGGTGACCCCCTGGGAAGTCCTCGTGTTGCACCCCCCTTTTCAATTTTTTTTCCTCCGGTTAGGGTTGCCAAGATATTTTATCCACCACATTTCTATTATCGAATCCCACGGTACCTTGGGAAGACAACTTCGCTTCACGTGGAGGCTGGGCCCGCAAACCGAGGTTGTAGGGCTTGTGACCAGGTCTTCGTCTAACTCCGGTGCCCATAACTTTTGATTCGTAAGGAGTTACGCGGCGCACAGCATGCCGTTGGAAAGCTCTCCGAGAGCTCTACGACGGGGGCAGCAAGCTTGCTCGTTGTGCCCTTTTTGGACCCCAAAATCAAACGTTTTTTCATCAGTTTAGGGCCACTTTTCTTATTAAGCTCTATTTTTTTGTCCCGGATCATTCGTCATGAGCTGTTAAAGGGACGACAACGTTACTCGCGGGACATTAGAGGGCCCTACAATGCGTCAATATCACCTCTTGCGAGGATGCTGCGTTGTTGAAGATGATGGGTTGTTGTTAAGCCCATTGGGCCTTCTGAATGGCCCATCTCTCTAGGCTGGGACTCTGAACCGTTAACACAAAAAGGAATTCTACCCCACCATGACGGGTACGATCATACCAGCACTAATGCACCGGATCCCATCAGAACTCTGAAGTTAAGCTTACTTGGGCGAGAGTAGTACTAGGATGGGTGACCCCCTGGGAAGTCCTTGTGTTGCACCCCCCTTTTCAATTTTTTTTCCTCCGGTTAGGGTTGCCAAGATACTTTATCCACCACATTTCTACTATCGAATCCCACGGCACCTTGGGCAAGACAACTTTTCTTCACGTGGAGGCTGGGCCCACAAACCGAGGGCGTAGGGCTTATGACCAAGTCTCTGTCGCTCCGGTGCCCATAACTTTTTTTCAGTAAGGAGATAATCGGCGCACAGCATACCGTTGGAAAGCTCTCCGAGAGCTCTACGACTGGGGTAGCAAGCTTGCTAGTCGTGCCCTTTTTGGATTCCAAAATTGAACGTTTTCATCAATTTCGGGCCACTTTTCTTATTAAGCTCTGTTTTTCCGTCCCGGATCGTACGTCGTGAGCTGTTAAAAGGACTACAACCTTACTCGCGGGACATTAGAGGGCCCTACAATGCATGCTTGGGCGAGAGTAGTACTAGGATGGGTGACCCCCTAGGAAGTCCTCGTATTGCACCCGCCTTTTCAATTTTTTTCCTCTGGTTAGGGATGGCAAGATATTTTATCCACCACATTTCTATTATCGAATCCCACGGCAACTTGGGCAAGACCACTTCGCTTCACATGGTGGTTGGGCCTGCAAACCGAGGGCGTAGGGCTTATGACCACGTTTCTGTCGCTCCGGTGCCCATAACTTTTGATCTGTAAGGAGTTACGTGGCGCACAGCATACAGTTGTATTGTTCTCCAAGAGCTCTACGATTGGGGTAGCAAGCTTGCTCGTTTTGCCCTTTTTGGAGCCCAAAATCGAACGTTTTCATCAGTTTCGGGCCACTCTTCTTATTAACCTCAATTTTTCCGTCCCGAATCGTACGTCGTGAGCTGTTAAAAGGACTACAACCTTACTCGCGGGACATTAGAGGGCTCTACAATGCGTCAATATTACGTCTTGCGAGGATGCTGCATTGTTGAAGCGGATGGGTTGTTGTTAAGCCCAATGGGCCTTCTGAATGGGCCATCTCTCTAGGATGGGACTGTGAACCGTTAACACATAAAAGAATTCTACCCCCAACATGACGGGTGCGATCATACCAGCACTAATGCACCGGATCCCATCAGAACTCCAAAGTTAAGCGTGCTTGGGCGAGAGTAGTACTAGGATGGGTGACCCCCTGGGAAGTCCTCGTGTTGCACCCCCATTTTCAAATTTTTTTCCTCCAGCTAGGGTTGCCAAGATACTTTATCCACCACATTTCTATTATCGAATCCCACATCACCTTAGGAAAGACAACTTCGCTTCACATGGAGGCTGGGCCCGCAAACCGAGGGCGTAGGGCTTGTGACCAGGTTTCCGTCGTTCTGGTACCCATAACTTTTGATCCGTAAGGAGTTCCGCGATGCACAGCTTACCGTTGGAAAGCTCTCTAAGAGCTCTACGACGAGGGCAGCAAGCTTGCTCGCTGTGCCCTTTTTGGAGCCCAAAATCGAATGTTTTCATACGTTTCGGGCCACTTTTCTTATTAAGCTCTGTTTTTCCATCCCGGATCGTACGTCGTGGACTATTAAAAGGACGACAATGCATCGTATCATGTCTTGCGAGGATGCTACGTTGTTGAAGCAGATGGGTTGTTGTTAAGCCCATTGGGCCTTCTGAATGGGCCATCTCTCTATGCTGGGACTGTGAACCGTTAACACAAAAAGGAATTCTACCCCCACCATGACGGGTGCGATCATACCAGCACCAATGCACTGGATCCCAACAGAACTCTGAAGTTAAGCGTGCTTGGGCAAGAGTAGTACTAGGATGGGTGACCCCCTAGGAAGTCCTCGTGTTGCACCCCTCTTTTCAATTTTTTTTCCTCCGGTTAGGGTTGGCAAGATATTTTATCTACCACATTTCTATTATCGAATCCAACGGCAACTTGGGCAAGACAACATCGCTTCACGTGGAGGTTGGGCCCGCTAACCGAGGGCGTAGGGCTTGTGACTAGGTCTCCGTCTCTCCGGTGCCCATAACTTTTGATCAGTAAGGAGTTACGCGGCGCACAGCATACCGTTTGAAAGCTCTCTGAGAGCTCTACGACGGGGGAAGCAAGCTTGCTCGTCGTGCCCTTTTTGGTGCCCAAAATTGAACGTTTTCATCAGTTTCGGTGCACTTTTCTTATTAAGCTCTATTTTTCCGTCCCGGATCGTACATCATGAGCTGTTAAAAGGACGACAACCATACTTGCGGGACAATAGAGGGCCCTACAATGCGTCGATATCACGTCTTGTGAGGATGCTGCGTTGTTGAAGCGGATGGGTTGTTGTTAAGCCGATTCGGCCTTCTGAATGGGCCATCTCTCTATGCTGGGACTGTGAAACGTTAACACAAAAAGGAATTCTACCCCCAACATGACGGGTGCGATCATACCATCACTAATGCACCGGATCCTATCAGAACTCCGAAGTTAAGCGTGCTTGGGTAAGAGTAGTACTAGGATGGGTGACCCCTTGGGAAGTCCTCGTGTTGCACCCCCGTTTCAATTTTTTTCCTCCGGTTAGGGTTGCCAAGATACTTTATCCACCACATTTCTATTATCGAATCCCCTAGCACCTTGGCAAGGCAACTTCGCTTCATGTGGAGGCTGGGCCGGCAAATAGAGAGCGTAGGGCTTGTGACTAGGTCTCCGTCGCTCTGGTACCCATAACTTTTGATCCGTAAGGAGTTACGTGACGCACAGCATACAGTTGGAAAGCTCTGTGAGAGCTCTACGACGAGGGTGGCAAGCTTACTTACTTTGCCCTTTTTGGAGCCCAAAATCGAACGTTTTCATTAGTTTCGGGCCACTTATCTTATTAAGCTCTATTTTTCCGTCCCGGATCGTACATCGTGAGCTGTTAAAAGGACTACAACCTTACTCGCGGGACATTAGAGGGCCCTACAATGCGTCGATATCACATCTTGCGAGGATGCTGCGTTGTTGAAGTGGATGGGTTGTTGTTAAGCCCATTGGGCCTTCTCAATGGGCTATCTCTCTAGGCTGTGACTGTTAACCGTTAACATAAAAAGGAATTCTACCCCCACCATGACGGGTGCGATCATACTAGCACTAATGCACCAGATCCCATCAAAACTCCGAAGCTAAGCGTGCTTGGGCGAGAGTAGTACTAGGATGGGTGACCCCCTGGGAAGTCCTCGTGTTGCACCCCCCTTTTCAATTTTTTTTCCTCCGGTTAGGGTTGCCAAGATATTTTATCCACCACATTTCTATTATCGAATCCCACGGTGCCTTGGGCAAGACAACTTCGCTTCACATGAAGGCTGGGCCTGCAAACCGAGGGCGTACGGCTTGTGACCAGGTGTCCGTCACTCCGGTGCCCATAACTTTTGATCCGTAATGAGTTACGCGGCGCACAGCATACCGTTGGAAATCTCTCTGAGAGCTCTACGACGGAGGTAGCACGCTTGCTCGTTGTGCTCTTTTTGGAGCCGAAAATCCAACATTTTAATCAGTTTCGGGCCACTTTTCTTATTAAGCTCTGTTTTTCCGTCTCGGATCGTACGTCGTGAGCTGTTAAAAGGATGACAACCTTACTCGCGCGACATTAGAGGGCCCTACAACGCGTCGATATCAAGTCTTGCGAGGATGCTACATTGTTGAAGTTGATGGGTTGTTGTTAAGCGCATTGGTCCTTCTGAATGAGCCATCTCTCTAGGCTGGGACTGTGAATCGTTAACACAAAAAGGAATTTTACCCCCAACATGATCGGTGCGATCATACCAGCACTAATGCACCGGATCCCATTAGAACTCCAAAGTTAAGCGTGCTTGGGCGAGAGTAGTACTAGGATGGGTGACCCACTGGGAAGTCCTCATGTTGCACCCCCCTTTTCAATTTTTTTTCCTCCGGTTAGGGTTGCCAAGATACTTTATCCACCACATTTCTACTATCGAATCCCACGGCACCATGGGCAAGACAACTTCACTTCACGTGGAGGCTGGGCCCACAAACCGAGGGCGTAGGGCTTGTGACCAGGTCTCTGTCGTTCTGGTGCCCATAACTTCTGATCCGTAAGGAGTTACGCGACGCACAGCATACCGTTGGAAAGCTTTCTGTGAGCTCTACGACGAGGGTAACAAGCTTGCCCACTGTGCCCTTTTTGGAGCCTAAAATCGAACGTTTTCATCAGTTTTGGGCCACTTTTCTTATTAAGCCCTATTTTTTCCGTCCCGGATCGTATGTCGTGAGCTGTTAAAAGGACAAAAACCTTAATCGCGGGACATTAGAGGGCCATACAATTCGTCGATATCACGTCTTGCGAGGATGCTGCGTTGTTGATGCGGATGGGTTGTTGATAAGCCCATTGGGCCTTCTGAATGGGACATCTCTCTAGGCTGGGACTGTGAACTGTTAACACAAAAAGGAATTCTACCCCCACCATGACGGGTGCGATCATACCAGCACTAATGCACCAGATCCCATCAGAACTCCGAAGTTAAGCGTGCTTGGGCGAGAGTGGTACTAGGATCAGTGACCCCCTGGGAAGTCCTTGTGTTGCACCCCCCTTTTCAATTTTTTTTCCTCCTGTTAGGGTTGCCAAGATATTTTATACCCCACATTTCTATTATTGAATCGCACGCCAACTTGGGCAAGACAACTTCGCGTCACGTGAAGGCTGGGCCCGCAAACCGAGGGCGTAGGGCTTGTGACCGAGTCTCCGTCGCTCCGGTGCCCATAACTTTTGATCCATAAGGAGTTACGCGGCGCACAGCATACCGTTGGAAAGCTCTTTGAGAGCTCTATGACGAGGGCAGCAAGCTTGCTCACTGTGCCCTTTTTGGAGCAAAAAATCGAACATTTTCATCAGTTTCGGGCCACTTTTCTTATTAAGCTCTGTTTTTTTGTCCCGGATCGTAAGTCGTGAGCTGTTAAAAGGATGACAACCTTACTCGCGGGACATTAGAGGGCCCTACAATTTGTCGATATCAGTCTTGTGAGGATGCTGCATTGTTAAAGCGGATGGGTTGTTGTTAAGCCCATTGGGCCTTCTGAATGGGCCAACTCTCTAGGCTGGGACTATGAACCGTTAACACAAAAAGGAATTCTACCCCCACCATGACGGGTGCGATCATACCAGCATTAATGCACCGGATCCCATCAGAACTCCAAAGTTAAGCATGCCTGGGCGAGAGTAGTACTAGGATGGGTGACCCCCTGGGAAATCCTCGTTTGTGCACCCCCCTTTTTAATTTTTTTTCCTCCGGTTAGGGTTGCCAAGATACTTTATCCACCATATTTCTATTATCGAATCCCACGGCACCTTGGGCAAGACAACTTCGCTTCACGTGGAGGCAAGGCCCGCAAACCGAGGGCTTAGGGCTTGTGACCAGGTCTACGTCGTTCTGGTGCCCATAACTTTTGATCCGTAAGGAGTTACGCGACACACAGCATACCGTTGGAAAGCTCTCCGAGAGCACTACGACGGGCGCAGCAAGCTTGCTCGTTGTGCCCTTTTTGGAGCCGAAAATTGAACCTTTTCATCAGTTTCGGGCCACTTTTCTTATTAAGCTCTGTTTTTCCGTCCCGAATCGTACGTCGTGAGCTGTTAAAAGGATGACAACCTTACTCACGGGACATTAGAGGGCCCTACAATGCGTCGATATCACGTCTTGTGCGGATGCTGCATTGTTCAAGCAGTTGGGTTTTTGTTAAGCCCATTGGGCCTTCTGAATGGGCCATCTCTCTAGGCTGGGACTGTGAACCGTTAACACAAAAAGGAATTCTGCCCCAACATGACGGGTGCGATCATACCAGCATTAATGCACCGGATCCCATCAGAACTCCAAAGTTAAGCATGCCTGGGCGAGAGTAGTACTAGGATGGGTGACCCCCTGGGAAATCCTCGTGTTGCACCCCCCTTTTTAATTTTTTTTCCTCCGGTTAGGGTTGCCGAGATATTTTATACACCACATTTCTATTATCAAATCCCACGGCAACTTGGGCAAGACAACTTCGCTTCACGTGGAGGCTGGGCCCGCAAACCGAGGGCGTAGGGCTTGTGACCAGGTCTCCGTCGCTCTGGTGCCCATAACTTTTGATCTGTAAGGAGTTACGTGGCACACAGCATACCGTTGGAAAGCTCTCCGAGAGCACTACGACTGGCGTAGCAAGCTTGCTCGTTGTGCCCTTTTTAGAGCCGAAAATTGAACCTTTTCATCAGTTTCGGGCCACTTTTCTTATTAAGCTCTGTTTTTCCGTCCTGAATCGTACGTCGTGAGCTGTTAAAAGGATGACAACCTTACTCACGGGACATTAGAGGGCCCTACAATGCGTCGATATCACGTCTTGTGCGGATGCTGCATTGTTCAAGCAGTTGGGTTTTTGTTAAGCCCATTGGGCCTTCTGAATGGGCCATCTCTCTAGGCTGGGACTGTGAACCGTTAACACAAAAAGGAATTCTGCCCCAACATGACGGGTGCGACCATACCAGCACTAATGCACCGGATCCCATCAGAACTCCGAAGTTAAGCGTGCTAGGGCGAGAGTAGTACTAGGATGGGTGACCCCGTGGGAAGTCCTCGTATTGTACCCCCCTTTTCAATTTTTTTTCCTGCAGTTAGGGTTGCCAAGATACTTTATCCACCACATTTCTATTATCGAATCCCACGGCACCTTGGGCAAGACAACTTCGCTTCACGTGGAGGCAAGGCCCGCAAACCGAGGGCTTAGGGCTTGTGACCAGGTCTACGTCGTTCTGGTGCCCATAACTTTTGATCCGTAAGGAGTTACGCGACACACAGCATACTGTTGGAAAGCTCTCTGAGAGCTCTACGACGAGGGTAGCATGCTTGCTCGCTTTGCCCATTTTGGAGCCCAAAATCGAACATTTTCATCAATTTCGGGCCACTTTTCTTATTAAGCTATGTTTTTCCGTCCCGGATCGTACGTCGTGAGCTGTTAAAAGGATGAATACCTTACTCGCGGGACATTAGAGGGCCCTACAATGCGTCGATATCACGTCTTGCGAGGATGCTGCGTTGTTGAAGCGGATGGGTTGTTGTTAAGCCCATTGGGCCTTCTGAATTGGCCATCTCTCTAGGCTGGGACTGTGAACCGTTAACACATAAAGGAATTCTACCCCCACCATGATGGGTGCGATCATACCAGCACTAATACACCGGATCCCATCAGAACTCCGAAGTTAAGCGTTCTTGGGCGAGAGTAGTACTACGATGGGTGACCCCCTGGGAAGTCCTCGTGTTGCACCCCCTTTTCAATTTTTTTTCCTACGGTTAGAGTTGCCAAAATATTTTATCCACCAAATTTCTATTATCGAATCCCACGGCGCCTTGGGCAAGACAACTTCGCATCACGAGAAGGCTGGGCTCGCAAACCGAGTGCGTAGGGCTTGTGACCAGGTCTCCGTCGCTTCGGTGCCCATAGCTTTTGTTCCGTAAAGGGTTACGCGGCGCACAGCATATCGTTGGAAAGCTCTACGACGGGGGCAACAAGCTTGCTCGTTGAGCCCTTTTTGGAGCCCAAAATCGAACATTTTCATCAGTTTCGGGCCACTTTTCTTATTAAACTCTGTTTTTCGGTCCCAGATCATACGTCATGAGCTGTTAAAAGGACGACAACCTTACTCGCGGTACATTAGAGGGCCCTACAATGCGTCGATATCACGTCCTGCAAGGATGCTGCATTGTTGAAGCGGATTGGCTGTTGTTAAGCCCATTGGGCCTTCTGAATGGGCCATCTCTCTAGGCTGGGACTGTGAACCGTTACCACAAAAAGGAATTCTAACCCCAACATGACGGGTGCGATCATGCCAGCTCTAATGCACCGGATCCCATCAGAACTCCGAAATTAAACGTGCTAGGGCGAGAGTAGTACAAGGATGGGTGACCCCCTGGGAAGTCCTCGTGTCGCACCCCCCTTTTCAATTTTTTTTTCCTCCGGTTTAGGTTGCCAAGATACTTTATCCACCACATTTCTATTATCGAATCCCACGGCACCTTGGGCAAGACTACTTCGCTTCACGTGGAGGCTGGGCCCGCAAACCGAGGGCGTAGGGCTTGTGACCAGGTCTCCGTCGCTCTGGTGCCCATAACTTTTGACCCGTAAGGAGTTACGCGACGCACAGCATACCGTTGAAAGCTCTCTAAGAGCTCTACGACGAGGGCAATAAGCTTGCTCGCTGTGACCTTTTTGGAGCCAAAAATCGAATGTTTTCATCAGTTTCGGGCCACTTTTCTTATTAAGCTCTATTTTTCCGTCCTGGATCGTACGTCGTGAGCTGTTAAAAGGATGACAAAATTACTCGCGGGACATTAGAGGGCCCTATAATGCGTCGATATCACGTCTTGTGCGGATGCTGCATTGTTGAAGCGGTAGGGTTGTTGTTAAGCCCATTGGGCATTCTGAATGGGCCATCTCTCTATGCTGGGACTGTGAACCGTTAACATAAAAAGGAATTCTCCCCCCAACATGACGGGTGCGATCATACCAGCACTAATGCACCGGACCCTATCAGAACTCCGAAGTTAAGCGTGCTAGGGCGAGAGTAGTACTAGGATAGGTGACCCCGTGGGAAGTCCTCGTGTTGTACCCCCATTTTCAATTTTTTTTCTTGCAGTTAGGGTTCCAAAGATATTTTATCCACCACATTTCTATTATCGAATCCCACGGCACCTTGGGAAAGACAACTTCACTTCACGTGGAGGCTGGGCCCGCAAACCGAGGGCGTAGGGCTTGTGACCAGGTCTCCGTCATTCTGGTGTGAATAACTTTTGATCCGTAAGGAGTTACGCGACGCACAGCATACCGCTGGAAAGCTCTATGAAAGCTCTACGACGAGGGCAGCATGCTTGCTCCCTGTGCCCATTTTGGAGCACAAAATCGAACGTTTTCATCAGTTTCGGGCCACTTTTCTTATTAAGCAATGTTTTTCCGTCCCGGATCGTACGTCGTGAGCTGTTAAAAGGAGGAGAACCTTACTTGCGAGACATTAGAGGGCCCTACAATGCATCGATATCCCGTCTTGCGAGGATGCTACGTTGTTGAAGCAGACGGGTTGTTGTTAAGCCCATTGAGCCTTCTGAATGGGCCATCTCTCTAGGCTGGGACTGTGAACCGTTAACACATAAAGGTATTCTACCCCCATCGTGAAGGGTGCGATCATACCAGCACTAATACACCGGATCCCATCAGAACTCCGAAGTTAAGCGTGCTTGGGCGAGTGTAGTACTGCGATGGGTGACCCCCTGGGAAGTCCTCGTGTTGCACCCCCTTTTCAATTTTTTTTCCTCCGGTTAGGGTTGCCAAAATATTTTATCCACCAAATTTCTATTATCGAATCCCACGGCACCTTGGGCAAGACAACTTCGCTTCAGGTGGAGGCTGGGCTCGCAAACCGAGTACGTAGGGCTTGTGACCAGGTCTCCATCTCTTCGGTGGCCATAACTTTTGATCCGTAAGAAGTTACGTGACGCACAGCATACCGTTGGAAAGCTCTCTGAGAGCTCTACAACGAGGGCAGCAAGCTTTCTCGATGTGCCCTTTTTGGAGCCTAAAATCGAACGTTTTCATCAGTTTCAGGCCACTTTTCTTATTAAGCTCTGTTTTTCCGTCCCGGATCGTACGTCGTGAGCTGTTAAAAGGATGACAACCTTACTCACTGGACATTAGAAGGCCCTACAATGCGTCGATATCACGTCTTGTGAGGATGCTGCATTGTTGAAAAGGATGGGTTGTTGTTAACCCATTGGGCCTTCTGAATGGGCCATCTCTCTAGGCTGGGACTGTGAACCGTTAACACAAAAAATAATTCTACCCCCAACATGACGGGTGAGATCATACCAGCACTATTGCACCGGAACCCATCAGAACTCCGAAGTTAAGCGTGCTTGGGCGAGAGTAGTACTAGGATAGGTGACCCCTTGGGAAGTCCCCTTGTTGCACCCCCATTTTCAAATTTTTTTTCCTCCGGTTAGGCTTGCCAAGATACTTTATCCCCAATATTTCTATTATCGAATCCCACGGTACCATGGGCAAGACAACTTCGCTTCACGTGGAGGCTGGGCCCGCAAACCGAGGGCATACGGCTTGTGACCAAGTCTCCGTCGCTCTGGTGCCCATAACTTTTGATCCGTAAGGAGTTACGCGACGCACAACATACCATTCGAAAGCTCTTTGAGAGCTCTACGACGAGGGCACCAAGCTTGCATGCTTTGCCCTTTTTGGAGCCCAAAATCGAACCTTTTCTTCAGTTTCGGGCCACTTTTCTTATTAAGCTCTGTTTTCCCGTCCAGGATCGTACGTCTGGAGTTGTTAAAAGGACCACAATCTTACTCGCGGGACATTAGAGGGCCCTACAATGCGTCGATATCACGTCTTACGTGGATGCTGCGTTGTTGAAGCAGATGGGTTGTTGTTAAGCCAATTAGGCCTTCTGAATGGGCCATCTCTCTAGGCTGGGACTGTGAACCGTTAACACAAAAAGGAATTCTACCCCTACAGTGATGGGTGCGATCAGACCAGCACTAATGCACCGGATCCCATTAGAACTCCGAAGTAAAGTGTGCTTGGGCGAGAGTAGTACTAGGATGGGTGACCCCCTGGGAAGTCCTCGTGTTGTACTCCCCTTTTCAATTTTTTTTCATCCGGTTAGGGTTGCTAAGATATTTTATCCACCTCATTTCTATTATCGAATCCCACGGTACCTTGGGCAAGACAACTTCGCTTCACGTGGAGGCTGGGCCCGCAAACTGAGGGCGTAAGGCTTGTGACCAGGTCTCCGTCGCTCTAGTGCCCATAACTTTTGATCCGTAAGGAGTTACGCGGCGCACAGCATACCGTTGGAAAGCTTTCCGAGAGCTCTACGACGGGGGCAGCAAGCTTGCTCGTTTTGCCCTTTTTGGAGCCCAAAATTGAACGTTTTCATCTGTTTCTGGCCACTTTTCTTATTAAGCTCTGTTTTTTCGTCCCAGATTGTACGTGGTGAGCTGTTAAAAGGACGACAACCATACTCGCAGAATATTAGAGGGCCCTACAACGCGTCGATATCACGTCTTACGAGGACGCTGCATTTTTGAAGTGGATGGGTTGTTGTTAAGCCTATTGGGCCGTCTAATTGGGCCATCTCTCTAGGCTGGGACTATGAACCGTTAACACAAAAAGGAATTCTACCCCCAACATGACGGGTGCGATCATACCAACAACTAATGCACCGGATCCCATCAGAACTGCGATGTTAAGCGTGCTTGGGCGAGAGTAGTACTAGGATGGGTGACCCACTTGGAAGTCCTCGTGTTGCACCCACCTTTTCAAAATTTTTTCCTCCGGTTAGGATTGCCAAGATACTTTATCCACCACATTTCTATTATCGAATCCCACAACACCTTGGGCAAGACAACTTCACTTCACGTGGGGGCTGGGCCCGCAAACCGAGTGTGTAGGGCTTGTGACCAGGTCTCTATCGCTCCGGTGCCCATAAGTTTTGATCCGTAAGGAGTTACGCGGCGCACAGCATACCGTTGGAAATCTCTCCGAGAGCTCTACGACGGGGGCAGCAGCTTGCTCGCTGTGCCCTATTTTGGAGCCTAAAATCGAACGTTTTCATCAGTTTCGGGCCACTTTTCTAGTTTTGCTATGTTTTTCCTTCCCGGATTGTACATCGTGAGCTGTTAAAAGGACGACATCCTTACTCGCGGGATATTAGAGGGCCCTACAATACATCGATATCACGTCTAGCGAGGATGCTGCGTTGTTGAAGTGGATGGGTTGTTGTTAAGCCCATTGGGCCTTCTGAATGGGCAATCCCTCTAGGCTGGGACTGTGAACCGTTAACACATAAAGGAATTGTGCCATCAACATGACGGGTGCGATCATACTAGAACTAATGCACTGGATCCAATTAGAACTCCGAAGTTAAGCGTGCTTGGGCGAGAGTAGAACTAGGATGGGTGACCCCCTGGGAAGTCCTCGTGTTGCACTCCCCTTTTCAATTTTTTTTCCTCTGGTTAGGGTTGCCAAGATACTTTATCCACCACATTTCTATTATCGAATCCCACGGCACCTTGGGCAACACAACTTCACTTCACGTGGAGGTTGGGCCCGCAAACCGAGGGCGTAGGGCTTGTGACGAGGTCTCCGTCCCTCCGGTGCCCAAAACTATTGATCCGTAAGGAGTTACGCGGTGCACAGCATACCGTTGGGAAGCTCTTTGAGAGCTCTATGATGAGGCCAGCAAACTTGCTCGCTGTGCCGTTTTTGGAGCCCAAAATCGAACCTTTTCATCAGTTTTGGGCCACTTTTCTTATTAAGCTATTTTTTCCAATCCCGGATCGTACGTTGTGAGCTGTTAAAAGGACGAAAACCTTACTCGCGGGACATTAGAGGGCCCTACAATGCGTCGATATCACGTCCTGCAAGGATGCTGCGTTGTTGAAGCGGATGGGTTGTTGTTAAGCCCATTGGGCCTTCTGAATGGGCCATCTCTCTAGGCTGGGACTGTGAACCGTTAAGAGAAAATGGAATTCTACCCCCACCATGACAGGTGCGATCATACCAGCACTAATGCACCGGATCCCATCAGAACACCGAAGTTAAGCGTGCTTGGACGAGAGTAGTACTAGGATGGGTGAACCCCTGGGAAGTCCTCGTGTTGTAACCGCCTTTTCAATTTTTTTTCCTCCGGTTAGGGTTGCCAAGATACTTTATCCACCACATTTTTATTATCGAATCCCACGGTACCTTGGGCAAGACAACTTCGCTTCACGTGGAGCCTGGGCCCGCAAACCCAGGGCGTAGGGCTTGTGACCAAGTCTCTGTCGCTCCGGTGCCCATAACTTTTGATCCGTAAGGATTTATGCGGCGCACAGCATACCGTTGGAAAGCTCTCTAAGAGCTCTATGACGGGGGAAGCCAGCTTGCTCGCTATTCCCTTTTTGGAGCCCAAAATCGAAGGTTTTCATCAGTTTCGGGCCACTTTTCTTATTAAGCTCTGTTTTTCCGTCCTGGATCGTACGTCATGAGCTGTTAAAAGGACGACAACCTCACTCGCGGGACATTAGTGGACCCTACAATGCGTCGATATCACGTCTTGCGAGGATGCTGCATTGTTGAAGCGGATGGGTTATTGTTAAGCCCATTGGGCCTTCTGAATGGGCCTTCTGAATGGGCCATCTCTCTAGGCTGGGACTGTGAACCGTTACCACAAAAAGGAATTCTACCCCCACTATGCAGGTGTGATCATACCAGCACTAATGCACCGGATCCCATCAGAACTCCGAAGTTAAGCGTGCTTGGGCGAGAGTAGTACTAGGATGGGTGACCCCCTGGGAAGTTCTAGTGTTTCACCCCCTTTTTCAATTTTTTTCCCCTGGTTAGGGTTGCCAAGATACTTTATCCACCACATTTCTATTATCGAATCCCACGGCACCGTGGGCAATACAACTTCGCTTCACGTGGAGGCTGGGCCTGCAAATCGAGGGCACAGGGCTTGTGACCAGGTCTCCGTCGCTCTGGTGCCCATAACTTTTGATCCGTAAGGAGTTACGCGGCGCACAACATACAATTGCAAATCTCTCCAAGTGCTCTATGACGGGGGCAGCTAGCTTGCTCGCTGTGCCTTTTTTGGAGCCCAAAATCGAACGTTTTCACCTGTTTCGGGCCACTTTTCTTATTAAGCTCTATTTTTCCGTCCCGGATCGTACGTCGTGAGCTGTTAAAAGGACGACAACCTTACTCGCGGGACATTAGAGGCCCCTCCAATGCGTCGATATCACGTCTTGCGAGGATGCTGCGTTGTTGAAGTGGATGGGTTGTTGTTAAGCCCATTGGGCCATCTGAATGGGCCATCTCTCTAGGCTGGGACTGTGAACCGTTAACACAAAAAGGAATTCTACACCAACATGATGGGTGCGATCATACCAGCACTAATGCACCGGATCCCATCAGAACTCCAAAGTTAAGTACGCTTGGGCGAGAGTAGTACTAGGATGGGTGACCCCCTGGGAAGTCCTCGTGTTGCACCCTCCTTTTCAATTTTTCTTCCTCCGGTTAGGGTTGACAAGATACTTTATCCACCACATTTCTATTATCGAATCCCACGGCACCTTGGGCAAGACAACTTCACTTCACGTGGAGGCTGCGACCGCAAACCAAGGGCATAGCGCTTGTGATCAGGTCTCCGTCGCTCCGGTGCCCATAACTTTTGATCCGTAAGGAGTTACGCGGCGTACAGCATTCCGTTGGAAAGCTCTCCGAGAGCCCTATGACAGGAGCAGCAAGCTGGCTTGCTGTGCCCTTTTTGGAGCCCAAAATCGAACGTTTTCATCAGTTTCGGGCCACTTTTCTTATTAAGCTCTATTTATCCGTCCCGGATCGTACGTCGTGAGCTGTTAAAAGGATGACAACCCTACTCGCGGGACATTTGAGGGCCCTACAATGCGTCGATATCACGTCTTGCGAGGATGCTGCGTTGTTGAAGCAGATGGATTGTTGTTAAGCCCATTGGTCCTTCTGAATGGGCCATCTCTCTAGGCTGGGACTGTGAACCGTTAACACAGAAAGGAATTTTACCCCCACCAGGACGGGTGCGATCATACCAGCACTAATGCACCGGATCCCATCAGAACTCCAAAGTTAAGTGTGCTTGGGCGAGAGTAGTACTAGGATGGGTGACCCCCTGGGAAGTCCTTGTGTTGCACCCCCCTTATCAATTTTTTTTCCTCCGGTTAGGGTTGCCAAGATACTTTATCCACCACATTTCTATTATCGAATCCCACGGCACCGTGGGCAATACAACTTTGCTTCACGTGGAGGCTGGGCCTACAAACCGAGGGCATAGGGCTTGTGACCATGTCTCCGTCGCTCCGGTGCCCATAACTTTTGATTCGTAAGGAGTTATACGGCGCACAGCATACAGTTGCAAAGCTCTCCGAGAGCTCTACGACGGGGGCAGCTAGCTTGCTCGCTGTGCCCTTTTTGGAGCCCAAAATCGAACGTTTTCATCAGTTTCGGGCCACTTTTCTTATTAAGCTCTGTTTTTCCATCCCGGATCGTACGTCGTGAGCTGTTAAAAGGACGACAACCTGACTCGCGGTACATTAGAGGCCCCTACAATGCGTCGATATCACGTCCTGCGAGGATGCAGCGTTGTTGAAGCGGTTGGGTTGTTGTTAAGCCCCTTGGGCCTTCTGAATGGGCCATCTCTCTGGGCTGGGACCGTGAACCGTTAACACAAAAAGGAATTCTACAACAACATGACGGGTGCGATCATACCAGCACTAATGCACCGGATCCTATCAAAACTCCGAAGTTAAGCATGCTTGGGCGAGAGTAGTACTAGGATGTGTGACCCCCTGGGAAGTCCTCGTATTGCACCCCCCTTTTCAATTTTTTTTCCTCCGGTTAGGGTTGAAAAGATACTTTATCCACCACATTTCTTTTATCGAATCCCACGGCACCTTGGGCAAGAGAACTTCGCTTCACGTGGAGGCTGCCACCGCAAACCGAGGGCATAGGGCTTGGGACCAGGTCTCCGTCGCTCCGGTGCCCATAACTTTTGATCCGTAAAGAGTTACGCGGCGCACAGCATGCCGTTGGAAAGCTCTCCGAGAGCCCTATGATAGGGGCAGCAAGCTTGCTTGCTGTGCCCTTTTTGGAGCCCAAAATCGAACGTTTTCATCAGTTTCGGGCCACTTTTCTTATTAAGCTCTATTTTTCCGTCCCGGATCGTATGTCGTGAGTTGTTAAAAGGATGACATCCCTACTCGCAGGACATTTGAGGGCCCTACAATGCGTCGATATCACGTCTTGCGAGGATTCTGCGTGGTTGAAGCGGATGGATTGTTGTTAAGGCCATTGGGCCTTCTGAATGGGCCATCTCTCTAGGCTGGGACCGTGAACCGTTAACACAAAAATGAATTCTACCCCCACCAGGACGGGTGCGATCATACCAGCAGTAATGCACCGGATCCCATCAGAACTCCAAAGTTAAGTGTGCTTGGGCGAGAGTAGTAGTAGGATGGGTGACCCCCTGGGAAGTCCTCGTGTTGCACCCCCCTTATCAATTTTTTTTTCCTCTGGTTAGGGTTGCCAAGATACTTTATCCACCACATTACTATTATCGAATCCCACGGCATCGTGGGCAATACAACATCGCTTCACGTGTAGGCTGGGCTTGCAAACCGAGGGCATAGGGCTTGTGACCATGTCTCCATCGCTCCGGTGCCCATAACTTTTGATCCGTAAGGAGTTACGCGGCGCACATCATACAGTTGCAAAGCTCTCTGAGAGCCCTACGACGGGGGCAGCTAGCTTGCTCGCTGTGCCCTTTTTGGAGCCCAAAATCGAACGTTTTCTTCAGTTTTAGGCCACTTTTCTTATTAAGCTCTATTTTTCCATCCCGGATCGTACGTCGTGAGCTGTTAAAAGGACGAAAACCTTACTCGCGGTACATTAGAGGCCCCTACAATGCGTCGATATCACGTCTTGCGAGGATGCAGCGTTGTTGAAGCGGATGGGTTGTTGTTAAGCCCCTTGGGCCTTCTGAATGGGCCATCTCTCTGGGCTGGGACTGTGAACCGTTAACACAAAAAGGAATTCTACACCAACATGACGGGTGCGATCATACCAGCACTAATGCACATGATCCCATCAGAACTCCGAAGTTAAGCGTGCTTGGGCGAGAGTAGTACTAGGATGTGTGACCCCCTGGGAAGTCCTCGTGTTGCACTCCCCTTTTCAATTTTTTTTCCTCCGGTTAGGGTTGCCAAGATACTTTATCCACCACATTTCTATTATCGAATCCCACGGCACCCTGGTCAAGACAACTTCGCTTCACGTGGAGGTTGGGCCTGCAAACTGAGGGCGTAGGGCTTGTGACCAAGTCTCTGTCGCTCCGGTGCCCATAACTTTTGATCCGTAAGGAGTTACGCGGTGCACAGCATACCGTTGGAAATCACTCAAAGAGCTCTACGACGGGGGAAGCCAGCTTGCTCGCTGTGCCCTTTTTGGAGCCCAAAATCGAAGGTTTTCAACAGTTTCGGGCCAATTTTCTTATTAAGCTCTGTTTTTTCGTCCTGGATCGTACGTCATGAGCTGTTAAAAGGACGACAACCTTACTCGCGGGACATTAGAGGGCACTACAATGCGTCGATATCACGTCTTACGAGGATGCTGCGTTGTTGAAGCGGATGGGTTGTTGTTAAGCCCATAGGGCCTTCTGAATAGGCCTTCTCAATGGCCCATCTCTCTAGGCTGGGACTGTGAACCGTTAACACAAAAAGGAATTCTACCCCCACTATGACGGGTGCGATCATATCAGCACTAATGCACCGGATCCCATCAGAACTCCGAAGTTAAGCATGCTTGGGCGAGAGTAGTGCTAGGATGGGTGACCCCCTGGGATGTCCTCGTGTTGCACCCCCCTTTTCAATTTTTTTTTCCCCCGGTTAGGGTTGCCAAGATACTTTATCCACCACATTTCTATTGTCGAATCCCATGGCACATTGGGCAAGACAACTTCGCTTCACGTGGAGGCTGGGCCCGCAAACTGAGGGCGAAGGGCTTGTGACCAGATCTCCGTCGCTCCAGTGCCCATAACTTTTGATCCGTAAGGTCTAACGTGACGCACAGCATACCGTTGGAAAGCTTTCTGAGAGCTCTACGACGGGTGCAACAAGCTTGCTCTCTGTGCCCTTTTTGCAGTCCAAAATTGAACATTTTCATCAGTTTCGGGCCACTTTTCTTATTAAGCTCTGTTTTTCCGTCACGGATCGTACGTCATGAGATGTTAAAAGGACCACAACCTTACTCGCGGGACATTAGAGGGCCTTACAATGCGTCGATATGATGTCCCTCGAGGTTGCTGCGTTGTTGAAGCAGATGGGTTGTTGTTAAGCCCATTGGGCCTTCTGAATGGGCCATCTCTCTAGGCTGGGACTGTGAACCGTTAACACAAAAAGGAATTCTACACCAACATGACGGGTGCGATCATACCAACACTAATGCACAGGATCCCATCAGAACTCCGAAGTTAAGCGTGCTTGGGCGAGAGTAGTACTAGGATGGGTGACCCACTTGGAAGTCCTCGTGTTGCACCCCCCTTTTCAATTTTTTTTCCGCCGGTTAGGGTTGCCAAGATACTTTATCCGCCACATTTCTATTATCGAATCCCACGGCACCTTGGGCAAGACAACTTCGCTTCACGTGGAGGCCGGGCCCGCAAACCGAGGGCATAGGGCTTGTGACCAGGTCTCCGTCGCTCCGGTGCCCATAACTTTTGATCCGTAAGGAGTTACGCGGCGCACAGCATACCGTTCGAAAGCACTTTGAGAGCTGTACGACGAGGGCAACAAGCTTGCTCGCTGTGCCCTTTTTGGAGCCCAAAATCGAATGTTTTCATCAGTTTCAGGTCATTTTTCTTATTAAACTCTATTTTTCCATCCCGGATCGTACGTCGGGAGCTATTAAAAGGACGACAACCTTACTCGCGGGACATTAGAGGGACCTACAATGTGTCGATATCAAGTCTTGCGAGGATGCGGAGTTTTTGAAGCGGATGGGTTGTTGTTAAGCCCATTGGGCCTTCTGAATAGGCCATCTCTCTAGGCTGGGACTATGAACTGTTAACACAAAAAGGAATTCTACCCCCACCATTACGGGTGCGATCATACCAGCACTAATGCACCGGCTCCCATCAGAACTTCGAAGTTAAGCGTGCTTGGGCAAGAGTAGTACTAGGATGGGTGACCCCCTGGGAAGTCCTCGTGTTGCACCCCCATTTTCAATTTTTTTTTCCTCCAGTTAGGGTTGCCAAGATACTTTATCCACCATATTTCTATTATCAAATCCCACGATACCTTGGGCAAGACAACTTCGCTTCGCGTAGAGGCTGGGCCCGCAAACCGAGGGCGTAGGGCTTGTGATCAGGTCTCCGCCGCTCTGGTGCCTATAACTTTTGATCCGTAAGGAGATACGCGACGCACAACATACCGTTTGAAAGCACTTTGAGAACTCTACGATGAGGGTAGCAAGTTTGCACGCTGTGCCCTTTTTGGAGACCAAAATCGAATGTTTTCATCAGTTTCGGGCCATTTTCTTATTAAGCTCTGTTTTTCCATCCCGGATCGTATGTCGGGAGCTGTTAAAAGGACGACAACCTTACTCGCGGGACATTAGATGGACCTACAATGCGTCGATATCAAGTCTTGCGAGGATGCTGCGTTTTTGAAGCGGATGGGTTGTTGTTAAGCCCATTGGGCCTTCTGAATAGGCCATCTCTCTAGGCTGGGACTGTGAACCGTTAACACAAAAAGGAATTCTACCCCCACTAGGACGGGTGCGATCATACCAGTACTAATGCACCGGATCCCATCAGAACTCCAAAGTTAAGTGTGCTTGGGCGAGAGTAGCACTAGGATTGGTTACCCCCTGGGAAGTCCTCGTGTTGTACCCCCCTTTTCAATTTTTTTTTCCTCCGGTAAGGGTTGCCAAGATACTTTATCCACCACATTTCTATTATCGAATCCCACGGCACCGTGGGCAATACAACTTCGCTTTACGTGGAGGCTGGGCCTGCAAACCGGGGGCATAGGGCTTGTGACCAGGTCTCCGTCGCTCCGGTGCGCATAACTTTTGATCCGCCAGGAGTTACGCGGGGCACAGCATACCATTGGAAAGCTCTCCGAGAGCTCTATGACGAGGGCAGAAAGCTTGCTTGCTGTGCCCTTTTTGAAGCCCAAAATAGAACATTTTCATCAGAGGCCGCTACAATGCGTGAGCTGTTAAAAGGACGACAACCTTACTCGCGGGACATTAGAGGCCGCTACAATGCGTCGATATCACGTCTTGCGAGGATGCTACGTTGTTGAAGTGGATGGGTTGTTGTTAAGCCCATTGGGCCTTCTGAATGGGCCATCTCTCTAGGCTGGGACTGTGAACCGTTAACACAAAAAGGAATTCTACACCAACATGACGGGGGCGATCATACCAGCACTAATGCACCGGATCCCATCAGAACTCCGAAGTCAAGCGTGCTTGGGCAAGAGTCGTACTAGGATGGGTGACCCCCTGGGAAGTCCTCGTGTTACTCTCCCCTTTTCAATTTTTTTTCCTCCGGTTAGGGTTGCCAAGATACTTTATCCACCACATTTCTATTATCGAATCCCACGGCACCTTTGGCAACACAAATTCGCTTCACGTGGAGGCTGGGCCCGCAAACCGAGGGCGTAGGGCTTGTGACCAGGTCTCCGTCACTCTGGTGCCCATAACTGTCTATCCGTAAGGAGTTACGCAGCGCACATCATACCGTTGCAAAGCTCTCCGAGTGTTCTACGACGAGGGAGGCCAGCTTGCTCGCTGTGACCATTTTTGGAGCCAAAAATTGATCTTTTTCATCAGTTTTAGGCCACTTTTCGTATTAAACTCTATTTGTCCGTCCTAGATCATACGTCGTGAGCTGTTAAAAGGACGACAACCTAACTCGCAGGAGATTTGAGGGCCCTACAATGCGTCTATATCACGCCTTGGGAGGATGCTGCGTTGTAGAAGGGGATAGGTTGTTGTTAAGCCCATTGGGCCTTCTGAATGGGCCATCTCTCTAGGGTGGGACTGTGAACCGTTAACACATAAAGGACTTGCGCCATCAACATGATGGGTGCGATCCTACCTGCACTAATGCACCGGATCCCATCAGAACTCCGAAGTTAAGCGTGCTTGGGCGAGAGTAGTACTAGGATAGGTGACCCCTCAGGAAGTCCTCGTGTTGCACCCCCCTTTTCAATTTTTTTTGCTCCGGTTAGGGTTGCCAAGATACTTTATCCACCACATTTCTATTATCGAATCCCACGGCACCTTGGGCAAGACAACTTCGCTTCGCATGGAGACTGGGCCCATAAACCGAGGGCGTAGGGCTTGTGACCAAGTCTCCGTCGCTCCGGTGCCCATAACTTTTGATTCGTAAGGAGTTACGCGGCGTACAGCATACCGTTGGAAAGCTCTCCGAAAGCTCTATGACGGAGGCAGCAAGCTTGCTCGTTATGCCCCTTTTGGAGCCCAAAATTGAACGTTTTCATCAGTTTTGGGCCTCTTTTCTAGTTTTGCTCTATTTTTTCATCCTGGATCGTACGTTGTGAGCTGTTAAAAGGACGACAACCTTACTCGTCGGACATTAGAGGGCCCTACAATGCGTCGATATCTCGTCTTGCGAGGATGTTGGGTTGTTGAAGCAGACGGGTTGTCGTTAAGCCCATTGGGCCTTCTGAATGGGCCATCTCTCTAGGCTGGGACTGTGAACCGTTAACACATAAAGGAATTGTGCCCTCAACATGACGGGTGTGATCATACCAGCACTAATGCACTGGATCCCATCAGAACTCCGAAGTTAAGGGTGCTTGGGCGAGAATAGTACTAGGATGGGTATCCCGCTCGAAAGTCCTCGTGTTGCACCCCCTTTTTCAATTTTTTTTCCTTCGGTTAGGGTTGCCAAGATACTTTATCCACCACATTTCTATTATCGAATCCCACGACACCTTGTACAAGACAACATCGCTTCATGTGGAGGCTGGGACCGCAAACCGAATGCGTAGGGCTTGTGACGAGGTCACCGTCACTCCGGTGACCATAAGCTTTGATCTAAAAGGCGTTACGCGGCACACAGCATACCGTTGGAAAGCTCTCCGAGAGCTCTACGACGGAGGCAGCTAGCTTGCTCGTTTTGCGCTTTTTGGAGCCCAAAATTGAACATTTTCATCAGTTTCGAGCCGCTTTCTAGTTTTGCTATGTTTTTTCGTCCCGAATCGTACGTCGTGAGCTGTTAAAAGGACGACAACCTTACTCGTGGGACATTAGAGGGCCCTACAACGCGTCGATATCTCGTCTTTCGAGGATGCTGGGTTGTTGAAGCAGATGGGTTGTCGTTAAGCCCATTGGGCCGTCTAAATGGGCCATCTCTCTAGGCTGGGACTGTGAACCGTTAACACATAAAGGAATTGTGCCCTCAACATGACGGGTGCCATCATACCAGCACTAATGCACCGGATCCCATCAGAACTCCGAAGTTAAGCGTGCTTGGGCGAGAGTAGTACTAGGATGGATAAACCCCTCGAAAGTCCTCGTGTTGCACCCCCCTTTTCAATTTTTTTTCCTCCGATTAGGGTTGCCAATATACTTTATCCACCACATTTCTATTATCGAATCCCACGGCACCTTGGACAAGGCAATTTCGCTTCACGTGGAGGCTGGGCCCGCAAACCGAGTGCGTAAGGCTTGTGACCAGGTCTCCGTCGCTCCGGTGCCCATAACTTTTGATCAGTAAGGAGTTACACGGCGCACATCATACCGTTGAAACGCTCTCTGAGAGCTCTACGACGGGGGCAGCGACCTTGCTCGCTGTGCCCTCTTTGGAATCCAAAATAAAATGTTTTCATCAGTTTCGGGCCACTTTTCTTATTAAGCTCTGTTTTTTTGTCTTGGATCGTAGGTCGTGAGCTATTAAAAGGATGACAATCATACTCGTGGGACATTAGAGGGCCCTACAACTCGTCGATATCACGTCTTGCGAGGATGCTGTGTTGTTGAAGCTGATGTGTTGTTGTTAAACCCATTGGGCCTTCTGAATGGGCCATCTCTCTAGGCTGGGACTGTGAACCGTTAACACATAAAGGAATTGTGCCCTCAACATGACGGGTCCGATCACACCCGCGCTAATGCACCGGATCCTATCAGAACTTCGAAGTTAAGCGGCTTGGGCAAGAGTAGTACTAGGAGAGGTGACCCCTTGGAAAGTCCTCGTGTTGCACCCCCCTTTTCAATTTTTTTTCCTCCGGTTAGGGTCACAAAGATACTTTATCCACCACATTTCTATTATCGAATCCCACGGCACCTTGGGCATGACAACTTCGCTTCACGTGGAGGTTGGGCCCGCAAACCGAGGGCGTAAGGCTTGTGACCAGGTCTCCGTCGCTCTAGTGCCCATAACTTTTGATCTGTAAGGAGTTACGCGGCGTACAGCATACCGTTGGAAAGCTCTCCGAGAGCTCTACGACAGTGGCAGCAAGCTTGCTCGTTGTGCCCTTTTTGGAGCCCAATATCAAACGTTTTCATCAGTTTCAGGCAACTTTTCTTACTTAGCTCTGTTTTTTCATCCCGGATAGTACGTCGTGAGCTGTTAAAAGGACGACAACCTTACTCGCGGGACATTAGTGGACCCTACATCACATCGATATCTCGTCTTGCGAGGATGCTGGGTTGTTGAAGCAGATGGGTTGTCGTTAAGCCCATTGGGCCTTCTGAATGGGCCATCTCTCTAGGCTGGTGTGATACGCCGAACCTGGCATGTATTCAATAGCATTTAAAGTTCATTTAAATTGTATTTTATTGACCTTTCACCTTCTTTGACCAAACTAGTTGACTTTTCATCTACATTGACCAACTAGGACAAGGTGGGAATTTTTGAAATGTTTAATAAAAGGCAAACTTGGGATTAGAAATAAAAAAATGCAATGTTAAGTTAGTCAAATGTTGTGTCAACTTTGGAATTAAATCTGAAATAATTGGGGAAGAGTTAGGTAGCAAATTATATATGGTTGGAAAGCTCTATGAGTCTAGTTTCTGAGGCTTCAAACCGTTCGTGAATTGGAGTTTTCTAGAAGAAGTTATGGCCGTTTTCGTAAGGTCGCGCATAGCTGTTTTGGTTTAGCGGGTTGACCGAATTTTGACCTTTGACTTCTTGTCATTTTTTTTTCTAAATAAGCAGAATGCACACGAAAAAAACAGAGAAAAAAAGGCTTGAAACCATGAGGAAAAGAATGAGAAAAAAAAAAGAAAATCTCAACTTCAAATCTTCGATTCTTCGCGTGGGCTTGTGCGGCGTGGTTTCCGAGGCACTCTACGAGGTTTTCCTAGCATCTAGGAGCGTCTAAGGTGAGGGTTTCATCGTTATTTGTGCATTTGAAATATTTGTATCTAAACTTTGATTTTTGGATTTTATGCGTAAATTGTTGTTTTAATCGTTTTGTTGCTTAAAGAATGTTCCTTGTTGATTGTAGAACATGTATTTATAGCTTTTTAACATTTTCTGTGGTTAAATATTGGAATTGAAATATAAATTGTGTGATGAATAGTAAATTGTGAATAGTAAACCCCCGTTTCGATGAAGTTGCTCCGTTACGCGTTCTGTTGATGTAGGAAGATGCTAGATATGCTAGAATGCCTAAATGTGTGGTTTAATTGGAATGTGTAATGGAAAAACGGAAAAAAAGGGCTTAGTAAAAGTTGGGGTCGTTTAGGTCGAGTTTGGCATTTTCTTGTTTTGCGTGTTGGCATTGTTTCGAGAGGCCATGGAAGCACTTTTGGTGCGATTATGGCATTGGTTGGGTGTTTGGTTGGTATAGTTGTAGTTCAAACGAGCAAAGGGGGAAATCGGGGCTTTGCGCGAATTCTAGGGTAAAGTAGGGTTTCGGGGTCCTTGGACGTGCCTTATGGTAACCTAGGAGGATTGGCGAAGTCAGTTTCCAGAACTCGTGGCTCGTTTGGAAATGGTAGTGTTTTGATAGTTGGGGCCGATTTGTGATTTTGCTTGTTATCTTGATATTATGCCTATAGAATGCTTAGGGTTGCTTGATATACTTGTTTAATTGGTGTTATTGTTGCTTATTATTGCTTGTTGTGCTTGAAAAGTTAGTTGAATGCTAGTATTGATTGTGATTGCTTGTTATCTCGTTTGTTGTCACTAGTTTGTATTTTTGTGCTATCGCTCGTTTATTGCCTTGTATCGAGTCTTGCATTGCATAGTGTCAGCACGTGAGTGATGGGCCTCTCTGGGTAGCCTCGGGTTGCCAGTGTTGGTTGCTCTAGCTCCGTAGCTATTCCCTCTTCTCGCTTGGGCTGCCTCCCAGGGAGATTTGGGTCATAGATTGATGGATACTTCCAGGGTATTCCAAACTGGTGTTATAAGGTGGATGCGCGCTTATTGTCATCGTTGTCAACATCAAGCTCGAGATTGATGTATCGCTCGTGAAATGGTACATTGCTCGTATGAGTGAACCATAGCCTTCAAAGTGTGGTATAGCTTTGAATGGTTGTGTTAATGCTTTCAGTAATTGCTTATTGTATTGATTATTTGGTTTGATTACTTATTTATCAGTTATATTGCTTAACTGTCTTATTTGCATTGCACGACTTTCTTTCTCTCCAATTCGATATATGTCTCGCCCTCACTGAGTATACGTGTTGTGTATACTCACTCCTCACCACCACATTTCAGGAAATGCCATGTTAGCTAGAAAGTTCGTGATTTCGTGAAAGTCCGTGCTTGAAGAGTTGTCCTGCGTGCCTATGTGACTTGAGTTGTCAAAGTTGTAAAGTTGTATGCTTTTATGTATTATATGTATTTAATGTTAAAGGGGATGTAATTTAAGTTTCACTAGATTATGTATTTAGTTAATGTAGCTTAACTTCAATGTATATTTGTAATGACAAAGGAAAAGAGATAGAAAGGTATGATAGTCTAGCTTATGATATAGGTTGGTGTAGTTTAATTGCTAAGCTTGAATGTATATTTACTTGTATTTTGCTTGTTGTGAACCAAGGCTCGGATGGCCTTGAGGTGGTTGAATGTTTGGACATGGTATTGGTCCACTTATATGCTGTCGCAGGTTTTACTTTTCGCCTAGAAATAGGGGAGACTCCGTCCGTTTTCCCTGAAAATTTATGCACGGGTTTGGTTTGGGTTGTGTTTAGATCAATTGATAGAACTCTCGGTCTCGAGAGGGATCGGGGTATTACAGGTGGTATCAGAGCTTGTTTAGCTCATAAGCCGGGACAGGGTCCTTGGTCTGGTGGGTAGTGGTCCTTGAATGTGTGCTTGTTAAGTGTGTCTTGAAAGTGTATGCTTGTATGTGAGATTATGTGTCTTGACATGAATGTGTGCTCCTATGTGATATAGTTATGTGTTATGTGTTAATTGTATGCTAAGTGAAGTAAAGTGTCTAGTTGTGTATTGAATTGACCTATCGAATCGACCTCGTGGATTGTTATTTGCTTGAAGTATTGCTTTTAATGTGTGTACTGAAATGTCTTGAATTAGCTATGCCGTGATTTGAATTGATTATGCTGTGCTTGACTTGATTGTTATCCTTGAGTGACCTTGTTGAATAAACTATTTTGTAAACTTGCTGGCATAATAGCTTAAGGCATATGTATAACTGTGATATATTGGCATTCATACATGTCCTATTGAAATGGTAATTGAGTCCTCTTCCTCCCCTGAAGAAAGTGGTTCACCGCTGGCTTTTCAAGGTGTATGGATTGACAGGAAATGAATGGCATTTGACTAGCCTTTATTTGGGAATTGGTGTTTGCTTTTGGAGCTCGGTTATTGGCGAATCTCTATGGTCTTCCTCTATGCTTAACGGTTGTGAAAGAATAGCTTTCTCTTGGGGTTTATTTGGTTGTTCTTTGGAGCATTCTTTGGTTTTCTTAATGGGTATTCTTTGGGGACTTCTGTTGGCATTTCTCGGTGGATTTGGCTATTGGGATTTCAATCGGCCTTACTGCACAGTATTATCTAGGGTATATGTGTCTCTGTCTTTATTGGTATGATACTGCCATCCCTGACTGGAAATTCTTCAATGGCGTTCTCTTGGTATTTTCCTTGTTGGCAAAGTTGTATGAAGTTCTCACTTGGCAAACAGTGAAGAGGCCTCAGAGTTTGGTCTCGGTATATTGTTCATCAGTTCAGTGTTTATCCTTGGAGTTTTCGTCCATCTGGGAAACTATGTTTGTTATTCAACTTGGTTGTCTTATTGGGCACATTATATTTTCTCTGTTATTTCCTTTGACATTCCTCTCAGCATTTGATAGCAAAACTCGGAATCTAAATGGTTGTTCCATGGGGTTATTATTTGGAAGACTTCTTTGGAACTTTGGAAATATATTTGATTGGGTTCTTTGTATTTTCTTCAGCACTCTTAACAGGGAATTCTTCTATGAAATCCATGACCAGCGGGGTACTTCTTTGGACCTCTAGATAGAATCTTTGTTTGAGCTTTTATTTGGCTTCTTGTTTGGGAATTCTCGGGCAGTAACAGTTAGACTTCTATTGGAGATTCGTGCGTGAGGTATTCTTCTTGTCGTTATTGTGTGGTATTAATGACATCTACAGTATCTTTGCTTTAGTCTTTATTGGTATTATATCGGCGTTTCTGGTTGGAATTTATTCTTATTCGGTATTCGTGTCAACGGGATTCTTGTACGGTATCTGCATTTGAGCTTCTATTTGGCGTTACTACTTGGCATTTCTACTTGAACTTTCCTATTGGTCATCTTCATTAAATACCTTTTCAGTAGCTAATGAAGACTAGTCAGAGTTGGATTGTAGATGATGCAGAGTCCTATTGGAAGAAGAATTGCGAGGACACAATTGTTTTAAGGGGGGAAGGATGTGATACCCCGAACCTGGCATGTATTCAATAGCATTTAAAGTTCATTTAAATTGCATTTTATTGACCTTTCACCTTCTTTGACCAAACTAGTTGACTTTTCATCTACATTGACCAACTAGGACAAGGTGGAAATTTTTGAAATGTTTAATAAAAGGCAAACTTGGGATTAGAAATAAAAAAATGCAATGTTAAGTTAGTCAAATTTTGGGTCAACTTTGGAATTAAATCTGAACCAATTGGGGAAGAGTTAGGTAGCAAATTATATATGGTTGGAAAGCTCTATGAGTCTAGTTTCTGAAGCTTCAAACCGTTCGTGAATTGGAATTTTCTAGAAGAAGTTATGGCCGTTTTCGTAAGGTCGCGCATAGCTGTTTTGGTTTAGCGGGTTGACCGAATTTTGACCTTTGACTTCTTGTCATTTTTTTTTCTAAATAAGCAGAATGCACACGAAAAAACAGAGAAAAAAAGGCTTGAAACCATGAGGAAAAGAATGAGAAAAAAAAAAGAAAATCTCAACTTCAAATCTTCGATTCTTCGCGTGGGCTTGTGCGGGGTGGTTTCCGAGGCACTCTACGAGGTTTTCCTAGCGTCTAGGAGCGTCTAAGCTGAGGGTTTCATCGTTATTTGCGCATTTGAAATATTTGTATCTAAACTTTGATTTTTGGATTTTATGCGTAGATTGTTGTTTTAATCGTTTTGTTGCTTAAAGAATGTTCCTTGTTGATTGTAGAACATGTATTTATAGTTTTTTAACATTTTATGTGGTTAAATATTGGAATTGAAATATAAATTGTGTGATAAATAGTAAATTGTGAATAGTAAATCCCCGTTTCGATGAAGTTGCTCCGTTACGCGTTCCGTTGATGTAGGAAGATGCTAGATATGCTAAAATGCCTAAATGTGTGGTTTAATTGGAATGTGTAATGGAAAAACGGAAAAAAACGGCTTAGTAAAAGTCGGGGTCGTTTAGGTCGAGTTTGGCATTTTCTCGTTTTGCGTGTTGGCATTGTTTCGGGAGGCCATGGAAACACTTTTGGTGCGATTATGGCATTGGTTGGGTGTTTGGTTGGTATAGTTGTAGTTCAAACGAGCAAAGGGGGAAATCGGGGCTTTGCGCGAATTCTAGGGTAAAGTAGGGTTTCGGGGTCCTTGGACGTGCCTTATGGTAACCTAGGAGGATTGGCGAAGTCGGTTTCCAGAACTCGTGGCTCGTTTGGAAATGGTAGTGTTTTGATAGTTGGGGCCGATTTGTGATTTTGCTTGTTATCTTGATATTATGCCTATAGAATGCTTAGGGTTGCTTGATATACTTGTTTAATTGGTGTTATTGTTGCTTATTATTGCTTGTTGTGCTTGAAAAGTTAGTTGAATGCTAGTATTGATTGTGATTGCTTGTTATCTCGTTTGTTGTCACTAGTTTGTATTGTTGTGCTATCGCTCGTTTATTGCCTTGTATCGAGTCTTGCATTGCATAGTGTCAGCACGTGAGTGATGGGCCTCTCTGGGTAGCCTCGGGTTGCCAGTGTTGGTTGCTCTAGCTCCGTAGCTATTCCCTCTTCTCGCTTGGGCTGCCTCCCAGGGAGATTTGGGTCGTAGATTGATGGATACTTCCGGGGTATTCCAAACTGGTGTTATAAGATGGATGCGCGCTTATTGTTATCGTTGTCAACATCAAGCTCGAGATTGATGTATCGCTCGTGAAATGGTACATTGCTCGTATGAGTGAACCATAGCCTTCAAAGTGTGGTATAGCTTTGAATTGTTGTGTTAATGCTTTCAGTAATTGCTTATTGTATTGATTATTTGTTTTGATTGCTTATTTATCAGTTATATTGCTTAACTGTCTTATTTGCATTGCACGACTTTCTTTCTCTCCAATTCGATATCTGTCTCGCCCTCACTGAGTATACGTGTTGTGTATACTCACTCCTCACCACCACATTTCAGGAAATGCCATGTTAGCTGGAAAGTTCGTGATTTCGTGAAAGTCCGTGCTTGAAGAGTTGTCCTGCGTGCCTATGTGACTTGAGTTGTCAAAGTTGTAAAGTTGTATGCTTTTATGTATTATATGTATTTAATGTTAAAGGGGATGTAATTTAAGTTTCACTAGATTATGTATTTAGTTAATGTAGCTTAACTTCAATGTATATTTGTAATGACAAAGGAAAAGAGATAGAAAGGTATGATAGTCTAGCTTATGATATAGGTTGGTGTAGTTTAATTGCTAAGCTTGAATGTATATTTACTTGAATTTTGCTTGTTGTGAACCAAGGCACGGATGGCCTTGAGGTGGTTGAATGTTTGGACATGGTATTGGTCCACTTATACGCTGTCGCAGGTTTTACTTTTCGCCTAGAAATAGGGGAGACTCCGTCCGTTTTCCCTGAAAATTTATGCCCGGGTTTGGTTTGGGTTGTGTTTAGATCGATTGATAGAACTCCCGGTCTTGAGAGGGATCGGGGTATTACAGCTGGGACTGTGAACCGTTAAAACATAAAGGAATTGTGCCCTCAACATGACGGGTGCGATCATACCAGCACTAATGCACCAGATCCCATCAGAACTCCGAAGTTAAGCATGCTTGGGCGAGAGTAGTACTAAGATCGGTGACCCCCTGGGAAGTCCTCGTGTTGCTCTCCCGTTTTCAATTTTTTTTCCTCCGGTTAGGGTTGCCAAGATATTTTATCCACCACATTTCTATTATCGAATCCCACGGCACCTTGGGCAAGACAACTTCGCTTCACGTGGAGGCTGGGCCCGCAAACCGAGGGCATTGGACGTGTGACCAGGTCTCTGTCGCTTCGGTGCCCATAACTTTTAATCCGTAAGGAGTTACGCGGCGCACATCATACCGTTGCAAAGCTCTCCGAGAGTTCTACGACGAGGGTAGCCAGCCTGCTTGCTGTGCACATTTTTGGAGCCCAAAATCAAACTTTTTCATCAGTTTCGGGCCACATTTCTTTTTTAGCTCTGTTTTTCTGTCCCGGATGGTACGTCATGAGCCGTTAAAAGGACGACAACCTTACTCGCGGGACATTAGAGGGCCCTACAATGCGTCGATATCACGTCTTGCGAGGATGCTGCGTTGTTGAAGCAGATGGGTTGTTGTTATGCCCATTGGGCCTTTTGAATGGGCCATCTCTCTAGGTTGGGGCAGTGAACCGTTAACACATAAAGGAATTGTGCCCTCAACATGACGGGTGCGATCATACCAGCACTAATGCACCGGATCCCATCAGAACTCTGAAGTTAAGCGTGCTTGGGCGAGAGTAGTACTAGGATGGGTGACCCCCTGGAAAGTCCTCGTGTTGTACCCCCCTTTTCAATTTTTTTTCCTCCGGTTAGGGTTGCCAAGATACTTTATCCACCACATTTCTATTATCGAATCCAACGGCACCTTGGGCAAGACAACTTCGCTTCACGTGGAGGCTGGGCCCGCAAACTGAGGGCGTAAGGCTTGTGACCAGGTCTCCGTCGCTCCGGTGCCGATAACTTTTGATCTGTAAGGTGTTACGCGGCGCACAGCATACCGTTGGAAAGCTCTATGAGAGCTCTACGACAGTGGCAGCTAGCTTGCACGCTGTTCCCTTTTTGGAGACCAAAATCGAACGTTTTCATCAGTTTCCGGCCACTTTTCTTATTTAGCTCTATTTTTCCGTCCCGGATCGTACGTCGTAAGCTGTTAAAAGGACGACAACCTTACTCGGCGGACATTAGAGGACCCTACAACGCGTCGATATCTCGTCTTGCGAGGATGCAGGGTTGTTCAAGCAGAAGGGTTATCGTTAAGCCCATTGGGCCTTCTGACTGAGCCATCTCTCTAGGCTGGGACTGTGAACCGTTAACACATAAAGGAATTGTGCCCTCAACATGATTGGTGCGATCATACCAGCACAAATGCACCGGATCCCATTAGAACTCCGAAGTTAAGCGTGCTTGGGCGAGAGTAGTACTAGGATGGGTGACCCCCTGGGAAGTCCTCGTGTTGCACCCCCTTTTCCAGTTTTTTTTCCACCGGTTAGGGTTTCCAAGATACTTTATCCACCACATATCTATTATCGAATCCCACGGCACCTTGTTCAAGACAACTTTGCTTCACGTGGAGGTTGGGCCCGCAAACCGAGGGTGTAGGGCATGTGACTAGGTCTCCGTCGTTCCGATGCCAATAACTTTTGATCAGTAAGGAGTTACGCGGCGCACATCATACCGTTTAAAAGCTCTCCGAGTGCTCTACGACGGGGGCATCGAGCTTGCTCGCTGTGCCCTTTTTGGAATCCAATATAAAATGTTTTCATTAGTTTCAGGCCACTTTTCTTATTAAGCTCTATTTTTTCATCCCGGATCGTAGGTCGTGAGCTGTTAAAAGGACGACAATCTTACTCGTGGGACATTAGAGGGCCCTACAACGCGTCGATATCACGTCTTGCGAGGATGCTGCGTTGTTGAAGCAGATGGGTTGTTGTCAAGCCCATTGGGCCTTCTGAATGGGCCATCTCTCTAGGCTGGGACTGTGAACCATTAACACATAAAGGTATTGTGCCCTCAACATGACGGGTCCGATCATACCCACGCTAATGCACCGGATCCCATCAGAATGCCGAAGTTAAGCATGCTTGAGCGAGAGTAGTACTAGGATGGGTGACCCCTTTGGAAGTCCTCGTGTTGCACCCCTCTTTTCAATTTTTTTTCATCCGATTAGGGTTGCCAAGATACTTTATCCACCACATTTCTATTATCGAATCCCACGGCACCTTGGGCAAGGCAACTTCGCTTCACGTGGAGGCTGGGCCTGCAAACCGAGGGCGTAGGGCTGGTGACCAAGTCTCCATCGCCTCGGTGCCCATAACTTTTGATCCGTAAGGAGTTACGCGGCGCACAGCATGCCATTGGAAAGCTCTCCGAGAGCTCTACGACGGGGGCAGCTAGCTTGCTCGCTGTATCCTTTTTGGAGCTCAAAATCAAACGTTTTCATCAGTTTTGGGCCACGTTTCTTATTAAACTATGTTTTTCGGTACTGGATCGTACGTCGTGAACTGTTAAAAGGACGACAACCTTACTCGCGGGACATTAGAGGGCCCTACAACACGTCGATATCACGTCTTGCGAGGATGCTGCGTTGTTGAAGCGGATGGGTTGTTGTTCAGCCCATTGGGCCTTCTGAATGGGCCATCTCTCTAGGCTGGGACTGTGAACCGTTAACAAATAAAGGAATTGTGCCCTTAACATGATGGGTGCGATCATACTAGCACTAATGCACCAGATCCCATTAGAACTCCGAAGTTAAGCGTGCTTGGGCGGGAGTAGTACTAGGATGGGTGACCCCCTGGGAAGTCCTCGTGTTGCACCCCCCTTTTCAATTTTTTTTCCTCCGGTTAGGGTTGCCAAGATACTTTATCCACCACATTTCTATTATCGTATCCAACGGCACCTTGGGCAAGACAACTTCGCTTCACGTGGAGGCTGGGCCAGCAAGCCGAAGGCGTAGGGCTTGTGACCAGGTCTCCTTCGCTCCGGTGCCCATAACTTGGATCCGTAAGGAGTTATGCGGCGCATAGCATACCATTGCAAAGCTCTCCAAGAGCTCTACGACGGGGGCAGCTAGCTTGCTCGCTGTGCCCTTTTTGGAGCCCAAAATTGAACGTTTTCATAAGTTTCATGCCACTTTTCTAATTTCGCACTGTTTTTCCGTCCCGGATCGAATGTCATGAGCTGTTAAAAGGACAACAACCTTACTCGCGGGACATTAGAGGGCCCTACAACGCGTCGATATCTCATCTTGCAAGGATGCTGGGTGGTTGAAGTGGATGGGTTGTCGTTAAGCCCATTGGGCTTTCTGAATGGGCCATCTCTCTAGGCTGGGACTGTAAACCGTTAACACATAATGGAATTGTGTCCTCAACATGACGGGTGCGATTATACTATTACTAATGCACCGGATCTCATCAGAACTCCGAAGTCAAGCGTGCTTGGGCAAGAGTCGTACTAGGATGGGTGACCCCCTGGGAAGTCCTCGTGTTGCACCCCCCTTTTCAATTTTTTTTCCTCCGGTTAGGGTTGCCAAGATACTTTATCCACCACATTTCTATTATCATATCCCACGGCACCTTGGGCAAGACAACTTCGCTTCACATGGAGGCTGGACCCGCAAATCGAGGGTGTAGGGCATGTGACCAGGTCTCCGTCGCTCCGGTGCCCATTACTTTGGATCCGTAAGGAGTTACGCGGCGCACAGCATACCGTTGCAAAGCTCTCTGAGAGCTCTACGACGGCGGCAGCTAGCTTGCTCGCTGTGCCATTTTTGGAGCCCAAAATGGAATATTTTCATCAGTTTTGGGCAACTTTTCTTATTACGCTATGTTTTTTCGTACCCGATCGTACGTCGTGAGCTATTAAAAGGACGACAACCTTACTCGCGGGACATTAGAGGGCCCTACAATGCGTCGATATCTCGTCTTGCGAGGATACTGGGTTGATAAAGTGGATGGGTTGTCGTTAAGCCCATTGCGCCTTCTAAATGGGCCATCTCTCTAGGCTCGGACTGCGAACCGTTAACACATAAAGGAATTGTGCCCCCAACATGACTAATGCGATCATGCTAGCAATAATGCACCAGATCCCATCATAATTCCGAAGTTAAGCGTGCTTGGGTGAGAGTAGTACTAGGATGGGTGACCCCCTGGGAAGTCCTCGTGCTGCACCCCCCTTTTCAATTTTTTTTCCTCCGGTTAGGGTTGCCAAGAAACTTTATCCACCATATTTCTATTATCGAATCCCACGACACCTTGTTCAAGACAACTTCGCTTCACGTGGAGGCTGGGCCTCCAAACCGAGGGCGTAGGGCTTGTGACCAGGTCTACGTCGCTACGGTGCCCATAACTTTCGATCCGTAAGGCGTTACGCGGCGCACAACATACCGTTGGAAAGCTCTCGGAGAGCTCTACGACGGGGGCAGCTAGCTTTCTCGCTATGCCCTTTTTGGAGACCAAAATTGAACGTTTTCATTAGTTTCGGGCCACTTTTCTTATTGAGCTCTGTTTTTCCATCTCGGATCGTACGTCGTAAGCTGTTAAAAGGATGACAACCTTACTCGAGTGACATTAGAAGACCCGACAACGCGTCGATAACTCGTCCTGCAAGGATGCTGGGTTGTTGAAGCGGATGGGTTGTCGTTAAGCCCATTGGGCCTTCTGAATGGGCCATCTCTCTAGGCTGGGACTATGAACCGTTAACAAATAAAGGAATTGTGTCCTCAACATGACGGGTGCGATCATACTAGCACTAATGCACCGAATCCCATCAGAACTCTGATGTTAAGCGTGCTTGGGTGAGAGTCGTACTAGGATGGGTGACCCCCTGGGAAGTCCTCATGTTGCACTCCCCTTTTCAAATTTTTTTCCTCCGGTTAAGGTTGCCAAGATACTTTATCCACCACATTTCTATTATCGAACCCCACGGCACCTTGGGCAAGACAACTACGCTTCACGTGGAGGCTGGTCCCGCAAATCGAAGGCGTAGGGCTAGTGACCAGGTCTCCGCCGCCCCGGTGCCCATAACTTTTGATCCGAAAGGAGTTACGCGGTACACAGCATGCCATTGGAAAGCTCTCCAAGAGCTGTACGACGGGGGCAGCTAGCCTGCTCGCTGTACCCTTTTTGGAGCCCAAAATCGAACTTTTTCATCAGTTTCGGGCCACTTTTCTTATTACGCTATGTTTTTCCTTACCGGATCATACGTCGTGAGCTGTTAAAAGGATGACAACCTTACTCGCTGAACATTAAAGGGCCCTACAATGCGTCGATATCCTGTCTTGCGAGGATGCTAGGTTGTTAAAGCGGATGGGTTGTCGTTAATCCCATTGGGCCTTCTGAATGGGCCATCTCTCTAGGCTGGGACTGTGAACCGTTAACACATAAAGGAATTGTGCCCTCAACATGACCAGTGCGATCATGCTAGGACCGATGCACCGGATCCCATCAGAACTCCAAAGTTAAGCGTGCTTGGGCGAGAGTAGTACTAGGATGGGTGACCCCCTGGGAAGTCCTCGTGTTGCACCCCCCTTTTCAATTTTTTTTCCTCCGGTTAGGGTTGCCAAGAAACTTTATCCACCATATTTCTATTATCGAATCACATGGCACCTTGTTCAAGACAACTTCGCTTCACGTGGAGCCTAGGCCTGCAAACCGAGGGCGTAGGGCTTGTAACCAGGTCTCCGTCGCTCCGGTGCCCATAACTTTCGATCCGTAAGGCGTTACACGGCGCACAACATACCGTTGGAAAGCCCTCGGAGAGCTCTACGACGGGGGTAGCTAGCTTTCTCTCTATGCCCTTTTTGGAGACCAAAATCGAACGTTTTCATTAGTTTCGGGCCACTTTTCTTATTGAGCTCCGTTTTTCCGTCTCGGATCGTACGTCGTAACCTGTTAAAAGGATGACAACCTTACTCGAGTGACATTAGAGGACCCAACAACGCGTCGATATCTCGTCCTGCGAGGATGCTGGGTTGTTGAAGCGAATGGGTTGTCGTTAAGCCCATTGGGCCTTCTGAATGGGCCATCTCTCTAGGCTGGGACTGTGAACCGTTAACAAATAAAGGAATTGTGTCCTCAACATGATGGGTGCGATCATACTAGCACTAATGCACCGAATCCCATAAGAACTCTGAAGTTAAGCGTGGTCGGGCGAGAGTCGTACTAGGATGGGTGACCCCCTGGGAAGTCCTCATGTTGCACCCCCCTTTTCAATTTTTTTTCCTCCTGTTAGGGTTGCCAAGATACTTTATCCACCACATTTCTATTATCGTATCCAACGGCACCTTGGGCAAGACAACTTCGCTTCACGTGGAGGCTGGGCCAGCAAGCCAAAGGCGTAGGGCTTGTGACCAGGTCTCCTTCGCTCCGGTGCCCATAACTTGGATCCGTAAGGAGTTACGCGGCGCATAGCATACCATTGCAAAGCTCTCCAAGAGCTCTACGACGGGGGCAGCTAGCTTGCTCGCTGTGCCCTTTTTGGAGCCCAAAATTGAACGTTTTCATAAGTTGCACTCCCTTTTTCAATTTTTTTTCCTCCTGTTAGGGTTGCCAAGATACTTTATCCACCACATTTCTATTTACGAACCCCACGGCACCTTGGGCAAGACAACTTCGCTTCACGTGGAGGCTGGGCCCGCAAACCGAAGGCGTAGGGCTGATGACCAGGTCTCCGCCGCCCCGGTGCCCATAACTTTTGATCCGAATGGAGTTACGCGGTACACAGCATGCCATTGGAAAGCTCTCCAAGAGCTCTACGACGGGGGCAGCTAGCCTGCTCGCTGTACCCTTTTTGGAGCCCAAAATCGAAAATTTTAATCAGTTTTGGGCCACTTTTCTTATTAAGCTATGTTTTTCCGTACTGGATCGTACGTTGTTAGCTGTTAAAAGGACTACAAGCTTACTCACGGGACATTAGAGGGCCCTACAACACGTCGATATCACGTCTTGCGAGGATGCTGGGTTGTTGAAGCGGATGGGTTGTCGTTAAGCCCATTGGGCCTTCTGAATAGTCCATCTCTCTAGGCTGGGACTGTGAACCATTAACACATAAAGGAATAGTGCCCTCAATATGACGGGTGCGATCATACCAGCACTAATGCACCAGATCCCATCAGAACACCGAA
Source organism: Ehretia macrophylla (assembly GCA_037974665.1). Lineage (NCBI taxonomy): Eukaryota > Viridiplantae > Streptophyta > Magnoliopsida > Boraginales > Ehretiaceae > Ehretia > Ehretia macrophylla. The sequence continues at coordinate 70,522,791 of CM075767.1, forward strand.
GTTTAGCGTGCTTGGGCGAGAGTAGTACTAGGATCGGTGACCCCCTGGGAAGTCCACATGTTGCACTCCCCTTTTCAATTTTTTTTCCTCTGGTTAGGGTTGCCAAGATACTTTATCCACCACATTTCTATTATCAATTCCCACGACACGTTGTTCAAGACGACTTCGCTTCACATGGAGGCTGGGCCCGCAAACCGAGGACGTAGGGCTTGTGACCAGGTCTCCGTCGCTCCGGTGCCCATAACTTTTGATCCGTAAGGCGTTACGCAGTGCACAGCATACCGTTGGAAAGCTCTCCGAGAGCTCTACGACGGGGGTAGCTAGCTTTCTCGCTGTGCCCTTTTTGGAGACCAAAATCGAATGTTTTCATTAGTTTCGGTCTACTTTTCTTATTTAGCTCTGTTTTTCCATCCCGGATCGTACGTCGTGAGCTGTTAAAAGGAGGACAACCTTACTCGCGGGATATTAGAGGACCCGACAATGCGTCGATATCTCGTCTTGCGAGGATGCTGGGTTGTTGAAGTGGATGGGTTGTCGTTAAGACCATTGGGCCTTCTGAATGGGCCATCTCTCTAGGCTGGGACTGTGAACCGTTATCACATAAAGAAATTGTGTCATTAACAAGATAGGTGCGATTATACTAGCACTAATGCACCGGATCCCATCAGAACTCCGAAGTTAAGCGTGCTTGGGCGAGAGTAGTACTAGGATGGGTGACCCCCTGGGAAGTCCTCGTGTTGCACCCACCTTTTCAATTTTTTTTCCTTCGGTTAGGGTTGCCAAGAAACTTTATCCACCACATTTCTATTATCGTATCCCACGGCACCTTGGGCAAGACAACTTCGCTTCACGTGGAGGCTGGGCTAGCAAACGAAAGGCGTAGGGCTTGTGACCAGGTCTCCTTCGCTCCGGTGCCCATAACTTTGGATCCGTAAGGACTTACGCGGCGTACAACATACCGTTCCAAAGCTCTCTGCGAGCTCTACGACGGAGGCGTCTAGCTTGCTAGCTTCGCCCTTTTTGGAGCCCAAAATTGAACGTTTTCATCAATTTCGGGCCACTTTTTGGGTCCTGGATCGTACGTCGTGAGCTGTTAAAACGACGACAACCTTACTCGCGGGATATTAGAGGGACCTACAACGCGTCGATATCTCGTCTTGCGAGGATGCTGGGTTGTTGAAGCTGATGGGTTGTCGTTAAGCCTATTGGGCCTTCTGAATGGGCCATCTCTCTAGACTAGGACTGTGAACCGTTAACACATAAAGGAATTGTGCCCTCAACATGACCGGTGTGATCATGCTAGCACTAATGCACCGGATCCCATCAGAACTCCGAAGTCAAGCTTGCTTGGGCGAGAGCAGTACTAGGATGGGTGACCCCCTGGGAAGTCCTCGTGTTGCACCCCCATTTTCAAATTTTTTTCCTCCGGTTAGGGTTGCCAAGAAACTTTATCCACCATATTTCTATTATAGAATCCCACGGCACCTTGTTCAAGACAACTTCGCTTCACGTGGAGTCTGGGCCCGCAAACCGAGGACGTAGGGCTTGTGACCAGGTCTCCGGCGCTCCGTTGCCCATAACTTTCGATCCGTAAGGCGTTACGCGGCGCACAGCATACCGTTGGAAAGCTCTCCGAGAGCTCTACGACGAGGGCAGCTAGCTTTCTTGCTGTGCCCTTTTTGGAGACCAAAATCGAACGTTTTCATTAGTTTCGGGACACTTTTCTTATTTAGCTCTGTTTTTCCGTCCCGGATCGTACGTCATGAGCTGTTAAAAGGACGACAACCTTACTCGCAGGACATTAAAGGACCCGACAACGCGTTGATATCACGTCTTGCGAGGATGCTGCGCTGTTGAAGCAGATGGGTTGTTGTTAAGCCCACTGGGCCTTTTGAATGGGCCATCTCTCTAGGCTGGGACTGTGAACCATTAACACATAAAGGAATTGTGCCCTCAACATGACGGGTGCGATCATACTAGCACTAATGCACCGGATCCCATCAGAACTCCGTAGTTAAGCGTGCTTAGGCGAGAGTAGTACTAGGATGGGTGACCCCCTGGGAAGTCCTCGTGTTGTACCCCCCTTTTCAATTTTTTTTCCTCCAGTTAGGGTTTCCAAGATACTTTATCCACCATATTTCTATTATCATATCCCACGGCACCTTGGGCAACATAACTTCGCTTCACGTGGAGGCTGGGCCAGCAAACCGAGGGCGTAGGCCTTGTGACCATGTCTCCATCGCTCTAGTACCCATAACTTTGATCTGTAAGGACTTACGCGGCGCATTGCATACCGTTGCAAAGCTCTCCGAGAGCTCTATGACGGGGGCAGCTAGCTTGCTGGCTGTGCCCTTTTTGGAGCCCAAAATTGAACGTTTTCATAAGTTTCGTGCCACTTTTCTGATTTTGCTCTGTTTTTTCATCCCGAATCGTATGTCGTGAGCTGTTAAAAGGACGACAACCTTACTTGCGGGACATTAGAGGGCCCTACAATGCGTCGATATCTCATCTTGCGAGGATGCTGGGTGGTTGAAGTGGATGGGTTGTCGTTAAGCCCATTGGGCCTTCTGAATAGGCCATCTCTCTAGGCTGGGACTGTGAACCATTAACACATAAAGGAATTGTGCCCTCAACATGACGGGTGCGATCATGCTAGCACTAATGCACTGGATCCCATCAGAACTTCGAAGTTAAGCGTGCTTGGGCGAGAGTAGTACTAGGATGGGTGACCCCCTGGGACGTCCTCCTGTTGCACCCCCATTTTCAAATTTTTTTCCTCCGGTTAGGGTTGCCAAGAAACTTTATCCACCATATTTCTATTATCGAATCCCTCGGCACCTTGTTCAAGACAACTTCGCTTCACGTGGAGGATGGGCCCGCAAACCGAGGCCGTAGGGCTTGTGACCAGGTCTCCGTCGCTCCAGTGCCCATAACTTTCGATCCGTAATGCGTTACGCGGTGCACAGCATACCGTTGGAAAGCTCTCCGACTGCTCTACAACGGGGGCAGCTAGCTTTCTCGCTGTGCCCCTTTTGGAGACCAAAATCGAACGTTTTTATTAGTTTCGGGCCACTTTTCTTATTTAGCTCTGTTTTTCCATCCCGGATCTTACGTCGTGAGCTGTTAAAAGGACGACAACCTTACCTGCGGGACATTAGAGGACCCGACAATGCGTCGATATCACGTCTTGCGAGGATGCTGCGCTGTTGAAGCGGATGGGTTCTTTTTAAGCCCATTGGGCCTTTTGAATGGGCCATCTCTCTAGACTGGGACAGTGAACCGTTAACACATAAAGGAATTGTGCCCTCAACATGACGGGTGCGATCATACCAGCACTAATGCACCGGATCCTATTAGAACTCCGAAGTTAAGCGTGCTTGGGCGAGAGTAGTACTAGGATGCGTGACCCCCTGGGCAGTCCTCGTGTTGCACCCCCCTTTTCAATTTTGTTTCCTCCGGTTAGGGTTGCCAAGATACTTTATCCACCACAATTCTATTATCGAATCCCACGGCACCTTGTTCAAGGCAACTTCGCTTCACGTGGAGGCTGGGCCCACAAACCGAGGGCTTAGGGCTTGTGACCAGGTCTCCGTCGCTTCGGTGCCCATAACTTTCGATCCGTAAGGAGTTACGCGGCGCACAACATACCATTGGAAAGCTCTCCGAGAGCCCTACGATCGGGGCAGGTAGCTTTCTCGCTGTGCCCTTTTTGGTGACCAAAATCAAACGTTTTCATTATTGTCGGGCCACTTTTCTTATTTAGCTCTATTTTTCCGTCCCGGATCGTACGTCGTGAGCTGTTAAAAGGATGACTACCTTACTCGCGGGACATTAGAGGACCCTACAACGCGTCGATATCACGTCTTGCAAGGATGCTGGGTTGTTAAAGCGGATTGGTTATCGTTAAGCCTATTGGGCCTTCTGAATGGGCCATCTCTCTAGGCTGGGACTGTGAACTGTTAACACATAAAGGAATTGTGCCCTCAACATGATGGGTGCGATCATACTAGCACTAATGCACCAGATCCCATCAGAACTCCGAAGTTATGCGTGTTTGGGCGAGAGTAGTACTAGGATGGGTGACCCCCGGGGAAGTCCTCGTGTTGCACCCCCCTTTTCAATTTTTTTTCCTCTGGTTAGGGTTGCCAAGATACTTTATCCACCACATTTCTATTATCGTATCCCACGGCACCTTGGGCAAGACAACTTAGCTTCACGTGGAGGCTGGGCCAGCAAACCGAGGGCGTAGGGCTTGTGACCAGGTCTCATTCGCTCCGGTGCCCATAACTTTGATCCGCAAGGAGTTACGCAGCGCATAGCATACCATTGCAAAGCTCTACGAGAGCTCTACGACGGGGGCAGCTAGCTTGTTCGCTGTGCCCTTTTTGGAGCCCAAAATTGAACGTTTTCATAAGTTTCGTGCAACATTTCTAATTTTACTCTGTTTTTTCATCCCGGATCGTATGTCGTGAGCTATTAAAAGGACGACAACCTTACTCGCGGGACATTAGAGGGCCCTACAACGCGTCAATATCTCATCTTGCTAGAATGCTGGGTGGTTGAAGTGGATGGTTTGTCGTTAAGCCCATTGGGCCTTCTGAATAGGCCATCTCTCTAGGCTGGGACTGTGAACCATTAACACATAAAGGAATTGTGCCCTCAACATGACGGGTGCGATCATGCTAGCACTAATGCACTGGATCCCATCAGAACTCCAAAGTTAAGCGTGCTTGGGCGAGAGTAGTACTAGGATGGGTGACCCCTTGGGAAGTCCTCGTGTTGCACCCCCCTTTTCAATTTTTTTTCCACCGGTTAGGGTTGCCAAGATACTTTATCCACCACATTTCTATTATCGAATCCCACAGCACTTTGTTCAAGAAAACTTCGCTTCACGTGGAGGCTGGGCCAGCAAACCGAGGGCGTAGGGCTTGTGACCAGGTCTCCGCTGCTCCGGTGCCCATAACTTTCGATCTGTAAGGAGTTACGCGATGCACAGCATACCATTGGAAAGCTCACCGAGAGCTCTGCTACGGCGGCAGCTACCTTGCTCGTTGTGCCCTTTTTGGAGCCCAAAATCGAATGTTTTCATCAGTTTCGGGCCACTTTTCATATTTAGCTCTTTTTTTCCGTCCCGGATCGTACGTCGAGAGCTGTTAAAAGGATGACTACCTTACTCGCGGGACATTAAAAGACCCTACAATGCGTCGATATCTCGTCTTGCGAGGATGCTAGGTTGTTGAAGCGGATGGGTTGTCGTTAAGCCCATTGGGCCTTCTGAATGGGCCATCTCTCTAGGCTGGGACTGTGAACCGTTAACATATAAAGGAATTGTGCCCTCAACATGATAGATGTGATCATACCAGCACTATTGCACCGGATCCCATCAGAACTCCGAAGTTAAGCGTGCTTGGGCGAGAGTAGTACTAGGATGGGTGACCCCCTGGGAAGTCCTCATGTTGCACTCCCCTTTTCAATTTTTTTTCCTCCGGTTAGGGTTGCCAAGATACTTTATCCACCACATTTCTATTATCGAATCCCACGGCAACTTGGGCAAGACAACTTCGCTTCCAATGGAGGTTGGGCCAGCAAACCGAAGGCGTAGGGCATATGACCAGGTCTCCGTCGCTCGGGTGCCCATAACTTTTTATCCGTAAGGAGTTACGCGTCACACGGCATACCGTTGCAAAGCTCTCCGAGAGCTCTACGACGGAGGCAGCTAGCTTGCTCGCTGTGCCCTTTTTTGAGCCCAAAATCAAAATTTTTCATCAATTTCGGGCCACTTTTCTTATTAAGCTCTATTTTTTCAATCTAGATCATACGTCGTGGGTTGTTAAAAGGATGACAACCTTACTCGTAGGACATTATAGGGCCCTACAACGCGTCGATATCACGTCTTGCAAGGATGCTGTGTTGTTGAAGCAGATGGGTTGTTGTTAAGCCCATTGGGCCTTCTGAATGGGCCATCTCTCTAGGCTTGGACTGTGAACCGTTAATACATAAAGGAATTGTACTCTCAACATGACGGGTCCGATCATGCCCGCGCTAATGCACCGGATCCCATCAGAACTCCGAAGTTAAGCATGGTTGGGCGAGAGTAGTACTAGGATGGTGACCCCTTTGGAAGTCCTCGTGTTGCACTTCTCATTTCAATTTTTTTTTCCTCCGGTTAGGGTTGCCAAGATACTTTATCCACCAGATTTCTATTATCGAATCCCACGGCACCTTGGGCAAGACAACTTCTATGCACGTGAGGGCTGGGCCCGCAAACCGAGGGCGTAGGGCTGGTGACCAGGTCTCCGTCGCCCCAGTGCCCATAACTTTTGATCCGTAATGAGTTACGCGGCGCACAGCATGCCATTGGAAAGCTATCTGAGAGCTCTATGATGAGGGCAGCTGCCCGGCTCGCTGTACCCTTTTTGGAGCCCATAATTGAACATTTTAATCAGTTTTGGGCCACTTTTCTTATTAAGCTATGTTTTTCCGTACTGGATCGCAGGTCGTGAGCTGTTAAAAGGATGACAACCTTACTTGCGGGACTTTAGAGGGCCCTACAACACGTCGATATCACGTCTTGCGAGGATGCTGGGTTGTTGAAGCGGATGGGTTGCCGTTAAGCCCATTGGGCCTGCTGAATAGGCTATATCTCTAGGCTGGGACTGTCAACCGTTAACAAATAAAGGAATTGTGCCCTCAACATGACGGGTGCGATCATACCAGCGCTAATGTACCGGATCCCATCAGAACTCCGAAGTTAAGCGTGCTTGGGCGGGAGTAGTACTAGGATGGGTGACCCCTTGGGAAGTCCTCATGTTGCACCCCCCTTTTCAATTTTTTTTTCCTCCGGTTAGGGTTGCCAAGATGCTTTATCCACCACATTTCTATTATCGTATCCCACGGCACCTTGGGCAAGACAACTTCGCTTCACGTGGAGGCTGGGCCAGCAAACCGTGGGCGTAGGGCTTGTGACCCGGTCTCCTTCGCTCCGGTGCCCATAACTTTGATCCGTAAGGAGTGACGTGGCGCATAACATACCATTGCAAAGCTCTCCGAGGGCTCTACGACAGGGGCAGCTAGCTTGCTCGCTGTCCCCTTTTTGGAGCCCAAAATTGAACGTTTTCATAAGTTTCTTGCCACTTTTCTAATTTTGCTCTATTTTTCCATCCTGGATCGTATGTCGTGAGCTGTTAAAAGGACGTCAAACTTACTCGCGGGACATTAGAGGGCCCTACAACGTGTCGATATCTCATCTTGCAAGGATGCTGGGTTGTTGAAGTGGATGGGTTGTCGTTAAGCCCATTGGGCCTGCTGAATAGGCCATCTCTCTAGGCAGTGACTGTGAACTGTTAACACATAAAGGAATTGTGCCCTCAACATGACGGGTCCGATCGTACCCGCGCTAATGCACCGGATCCCATCAGAACTCTGAATTTAAGCATGCTTGGGCGAGAGTAGTACTAGGACAGGTGACCCCTTGGGCAGTCCTCGTCTTGCACCCCCCTTTTCAATTTTTTTTCCTCCGGTTAGGGTTGCCAAGATACTTTATCCACCACAATTCTATTATCGAATCCCACGGCACCTTGTTCAAGGAAACTTTGCTTCACGTGGAGGCTGGGCCCGCAAACCGAGGGCGTAGGGCTTGTGATAAGGTCTCCGTCGCTTCGGTGCCCATAACTTTCGATCCGTAAGGAGTTACGCGGTGCACAACATACCGTTGGAAATCTCTCCGAAAGCTCTACGACGAGGGCAGGTAGCTTTCTCGATGTGCCCTTTTTGGAGACCAAAATCGAACATTTTCATTAGTTTCGGGCCACTTTTCTTATTTATCTCTGTTTTTCCATCCCAGATCATACGTCGTGAGCTGTTAAAAGGACGACTACCCTACTCGCGGGACATTAGAGGACCCTACAATGCATCGATATCTCGTCTTGCGAGGATGCTTGGTTGTTGAAGCGGATGGGCTGTCGTTTAGCCAATTGGGCCTTCTGAATGGGCCATCTCTCTAGGCTGGGACTGTGAACCGTTAACACATAAAGGAATTGTGCCCTCAACATGATGGGTGTGATTATACCAGCACTAATGCACCGGATCCCATCAGAACTCCGAAGTTAAGCGTGCATGGGCGAGACTAGTACTAGGATGGGTGACCCCTTGGGAAGTCATCATGTTAAACTCCCCTTTTCAATTTTTTTTCCTCCGGTTAGGGTTGCCAAGATACTTTATCCACCACATTTCTATTATTGAATCCCACGGCACCTTGGGCAAGACAACTTCGCCTCACATGGAGGCTGGGCCCGCAAACCGAGGGCGTAGGGCATGTGACTAGGTCTCTGTCGCTCCGGTGCCCATAACTTTTGATCCGTAAGGAGTTACGCGGTGCATAGCATACCGTTGCAAAGCTCTCCGGGACCTCTACGACGGAGGCAGCTAGCTTGCTCGCTATGCCCTTTTTGTAGCCCAAAATCATAATTTTTCATCAATTTCGGTCCACTTTTCTTATTAAGCTCAGTTTTTTCATCTCGGATCGTATGTCGTGAGCTGTTAAAAGGACGACAACCTTACTCGTGGGAGATTTGAGGGCCTTACAGCGCGTCGATATCACGTAATGTGAGGATGCTACGTTGTTGAAGTGGATGGGTTGTTGTTAAGCCCATTGGGTCTTCTGAATGGGCCATCCCTCTAGGCTGGGACTGTGAACCGTTAACACATAATGGAATTGTGCCGTTAACATGACGGGTCCGATCATACCCGCGCTAATGCACCGGATCCCATCAGAAATCCGAAGTCGAGCATGCTTGGGCGAGAGTAGTACTAGGATAGGTGACCCCTTTGGAAGTCCTCGTGTTGCACCCCTCTTATCAATTTTTTTCCTCCGGTTAGGGTTGCCAAGATACTTTATCCACCACATTTCTATTATCGAATCCCACGGCACCTTGGGCAAGACAATTTCTCTTCACGTGGAGGCTGGGCCCACAAACCGAGGGCGTAGTGCTGGTGACCAGGTCTCCGTCGCCCCGGTGCCCATAACTTTTGATCCGTAAGGAGTTACGCGGCGCACAACATTCCATTGGAAAGCTCTCCGAGAGCTCTACGACGGGGGCAGCTAGCCTGCTCGCTGTACCCTTTTTGGAGCCTAAAATCGAACGTTTTCATCAGTTTTGGGCCACTTTTCTTATTAAGCTATATTTTTCCGTACTGGATCGTACGTCGTGAGCTGTTAAAAGGATGACAACCTTACTCGCGGGACTTTAGAGGGCCCTACAACACATTGATATCACGTCTTGCGAGGATGCTGGGTTGTTGAAGCGGATAGGTTATCGTTAAGCCCATTGGGCCTTCTGAATGAGCCATCTCTCTAGGCTAGGACTGTGAACCGTTAACAAATAAAGGAATTGTGCCCTCAACATGACAGGTGCGATCATACCAGCGCTAATGCCCCGGATCCCATCAGAACTCCGAAGTTAAGCGTGCCTAGGCTGGAGTAGTACTAGGATGGGTGACCCCGTGGGAAGTCCTCGTGTTGCACCCCGCTTTTCAATTTTTTTCCTCCGGTTAGGGTTGCCAAGATACTTTATCCACCACATTTCTATTATCGTATCCCACGGCACCTTGGGCAAGACAACTTCGCTTCACGTGGAGGCTGGGCCAGCAAACCGAGGGCGTAGGGCTTATGACCAGGTCTCCTTCGCTCCGGTGCCCATAACTTTGATCCGTAAGGAGTTACGCGGCGCATAGCATACCGTTGCAAAGCTAGCTTGCTCGCTGTGCCATTTTTGGGGCCCAAAATTGAATGTTTTCATCCGTTTCGGGCCACTTTTCTTATTTAGCTCTGTTTTTCCGTCCCGGATCGTACGTCGTGAGCAGTTAAAAGGACGACTACCTTACTCGCGGGAGATTAGAGGACCCTACAACGTGTCGATATCTCATCTTGCAACGATGCTGGGTTGTTGAAGTAGATGGGTTGTCGTTAAGCCCATTGGGCCTTCTGAATAGGCCATCTCTCTAGGCTGGGACTGTGAACCGTTAACACATAAAGGAATTGTGCCCTCAACATGACGGGTGCGATCATGCTATCACTAATGCACTGGATCCCATCAGAACTCCGAAGTTAAGCATGCTTGGGCTAGAGTAGTACTAGGATGGGTGACCCCCGGGGAAGTCCTCGTGTTGCACCCCCTTTTTCAATTTTTTTTCCACCGGTTAGGGTTGCCAAGATACTTTATCCACCACATTTCAATTATCGAATCCCACGGCACCTTGTTCAAGACAACTTCGCTTCACGTGGCGGCTGGGCTAGCAAACCGAGGGCGTAGGTCTTGTGACCAGGTCTCCGTCGCTCTGGTGCTCATAACTTTCGATCCGAAAGGAGTTACGTGATGCACAACATACCGTTGGAAAGTTCACCGAGAGCTCTACGACGGGGGTAGCAAGCTTGCTTGCTGTGCCATTTTTGGAGCCCAAAATCGAATATTTTCATCAGGTTCGGGCCACTTTTCTTATTTGGCTCTGTTTTTCCGTACCGGATCGTACGTCGTGAGCTGTTAAACGGACGACTACCTTGCTCGCGGGACATTAGAGGACCCAACAACGTGTCGATATCTCGTCTTGCGAGGATACTGGGTTGTTGATGCGGATGGGTTGTCGTTAACCCCATTGGGCCTTCTGAATGGGCCATCTCTCTAGGCTCGGACTGTGAACCGTTAACACATAAAGGAATTATGCCCTCAACATGATGGGTGCGATCATACCAGCACTAATTCACCGGATCCCATCAGAACTCCGAAGTTAAGCGTGCTTGGGCGAGAGTAGTACTAGGATGGGTGACCCCCTGGGCAGTCCTCGTGTTGCACCCTCCTTTTCATTTTTTTTCCTCCAGTTAGGGTTGCCAAGAAACTTTATCCACCATATTTCTATTAGCGAATCCCACGGCACCTTGCTCAAGACAACTTCGCTTCACGTGGAGGCTGGGCCAGCAAACCGAGGGCGTAGCGCTTGTGACTAGGTCTTCGTCGCTCCGGTGCCCATATCTTTCGATCCGCAAGGCGTTACGCAGCGCACAGCATACCGTTGGAAAGCTCTCCGAGAGCTCTACGACGGGGGCAGCTAGCTTTCACGCTGTGCCCTTTTTGGAGACCAAAATCGAACGATTTCATTAGTTTTGGGCCACTTTTCTTATTTGGCTCTGTTTTTGGGTCCTGGATCGTACGTCGTGAGCTGTTAAAAGGACGACAACCTTACTCGCTGGACATTAGAGGACCTGAAAACGCATCGATATCTCATCTTGCGAGGATGCTGGGTTGTTGAAGCGGATGGGTTGTCGTTAAGCCCATTGGGCCTTCTGAATGGGCCATCACTCTAGGCTGGGACTGTGAACCATTAACACATAAAGGAATTGTGCCCTCAACATGACGGGTGCTGTAACGACCCGACTCCCCACATGGAGCCCACGCGGAGTCTCACCGAGCCGTCACTACCCAGGAATTGTCCACTATTGGCAGTCCCTAGCCCGCAGGCACAGGTCCCTCACGGTTTTGTCCTCTCGAGAATCTCTTCTCAAATGGGCCCTTGGCTGATATAAGATACTAACTCTTATATCCAGCTCTCTCACTTCCAAATCTTCCGATGTGGGATTGTGTTACCACATTCCACCCCCCTTAAGAGGGCCCGCGCCCACGCGGGCATGAGCACAAGGGAAGACTAGCTCTGATACCATTTGTAACGACCCGACTCCCCACGTGGAGCCCATGCGGAGTCTCACCGAGCCGTCACTACCTAGGAATTGTCCGCTATTGGCAGTCCCTGGCCCGCAGGCACAGGTCCCTCACGGTTTTGTTCTCTCGAGAATCTCTTCTCAAAAGGGCCCTGGGCTGATATAAGAGACTAACTCTTATTTCCAGCTCTCTCACTTCCAAATCTTCTGATGTGGGATTGTGTTACCACAGGTGCGATCATACTAGCACTAATGCACCGGATCCCATCAGAACTCCGAAGTTAAGCGTGCTTGGGCGAGAGTAGTACTAGGATTGGTGACCCCCTGGGAAGTCCTCATGTTGCACTCCCTTTTTCAATTTTTTTTCCACCGGTTAGGGTAGCCAAGATACTTTATCCACCACATTTCTATTATCGAATCCCTCGGCACCTTGGGCAAGACAACTTCGCTTCACGTGGAGGCTGGGCCCGCAAACCGCGGGCGTAGGGCATGTGACCAGGTCTCCGTCGCTCCGGTGCCCATAACTTTTGATCCGTAAGGCGCTACGCGGCGCACAGCATACCGTTGGAAAGCTCTCCGAGAACTCTACGATGGGGGCAGCTTGCTTTCTCTCTGTGCCCTTTTTGGAGACCAAAATTGAACGTTTTCATTAGTTTCGGGCCACTTTTCTTATTTAGCTCTATTTTTCCGTCCCGGATCGTACGTCGTGAGCTGTTAAAAGGACGACAACCTTACTCGCGGGACATTAGAGGACCCGACAATGCGTTGACATCACGTCTTGCGAGGATGCTGCACTGTTGAAGCGGATGGGTTGTTGTTAAGCCCATTGGGCCTTTTGAATGGGCCATCTCTCTAGGATGGGATTGTGAACCGTTAACACATAAAGGAATTGTGCCCTCAACATGATGGGTGCGATCATACAAGCACTAATGCACCGGATCCCATCAGAACTCCGAAGTTAAGCGAGCTAGGGCGAGACCAGTACTAGGATGGGTTACCCCCCGGGAAGTCCTCATGTTGCACTCCCCTTTTCAATTTTTTTACTCCGATTAGGGTTGCCAAGATACTTTATCCACCACATTTCTATTATCGAATCCCACGGCACCTTGGGCAAGACAACTTCGCTTCACATGGAGGCTGGGCCCGCAAACCGAGGGTGTAGGACATGTGACCAGGTCTCCGTCGCTCTGGTGCCCGTAACTTTTGGTCCGTAAGGAGTTACACGGCGCACAGCATACCGTTGCAAAGCTCTCCGAGAGCTCTACGACGGGGGCAGGTAGCTTTCTCGCTGTACCCTTTTTGGTGACCAAAATCAAAAGTTTTCATTAGTTTCAGGCCATTTTTCTTATATAGCTCTGTTTTTCCGTCCCGGATCGTACGTCGTGAGCTGTTAAAAGGACGAAAACCATACTCACGGGACATTAGAGGACCCGACAACGCGTCGATATCACGTCTTACGAGGATGCTGCGCTGTTGAAGCGGATGGGTTGTTGTTAAGCCCATTGGGCCTTCTGAATGGGCCATCTCTCTAGGCTGGACTGTGAACCGTTAACACATAAAGGAATTTTGCCCTCAACATGACGGGTGCGATCATACTAGCACTAATGCACCGGATCCGATCAGAACTCCGAAGTTAAGCGTGCTTGGGCGAGAGTAGTACTAGGATGGGTGACGCCCTGGGCAGTCCTCGTGTTGCACCCCCCTTTTCAATTTTTTTCCTCCGGTTAGGGTTGCCAATATACTTTATCCACCACAATTCTATTATCGAATCCCATGGCACCTTGTTCAAGGCAACTTCGCTTCACGTGGATGCTGGGCCTGCAAACCGAGGGCGTAGGGCTTGTGACCAGGTCTCCGTCACTACGGTGCCCATAAATTTTGATCCGTAAGGAGTTACGCGATGCACAGCATACCGTTGGAAAGCTCACTGAGAGCTCTACAACGGGGGCAACTAGCTTGCTCGCTGTGCCCTTTTTGGAGCCCAAAATCGAATGTTTTCATCAGTTTCGGACCACTTTTCTTTTTAGCTCTATTTTTTCATCCCGGATCGTACGTCGTGAGAAGTTAAAAGGACGACTACCTTACTCGCGGGACATTAGAGGACCCTACAACGTGTCGATATCTCATCTTGCGAGGATACTGGGTTGTTGAAGCGGATGGGTTGTCGTTAAGCCCATTTGGCCTTCTGAATGTGCCATCACTCTAGGCTCGGACTGTGAACCATTAACACATAAAGGAATTGTGCCCTTAACATGATGGGTGCTATCATACCAGCACTAATGCACCGGATCCCATCAGAACTTCGAAGTTAAGCGTGCTTGGGCGAGAGTAGTGCTAGGATGGGTGACCCCCTGGGAAGTCCTCATGTTGCACTCCCCTTTTCAATTTTTTATCCTTCGGTTAGGGTTGCCAAGATACTTTATCCACCACATTTCTATTATCGAGTCCCACGGTACTTTGGGCAAGACAACTTCGCTTCACATTGAGGTTGGGCCTGCAAACCGAGGGCGTAGGGCATGTGACCAGGTCTCCGTCGCTCCGGTGCCCATAACTTTTGATCCGTAAGGAGTTACGCGGCGCACAGCATACCGTTGGAAAGCTCTCCGAGAGCTCTATGACTGGGGCAGTAGGCTTGCTCGCTGTGCCCTTTTTGGAGACCAAAATCGAACGTTTTCACTAGTTTCGGGCCACTTTTCTTATTTAGCTCTATTTTTTTGTCCCGGATCGTACGTCGTGAGCTGTTAAAAGGACGACAACTTTACTCGCGGGACATTAGAGGACCCGACAACACGTCGATATCACGTCTTGTGAGGATGCTGCACTGTTGAAGCGGATGGGTTGTTGTTAAGCCCATTGGGCCTTTTGAATGGGCCATCTCTCTAGGCTGGGACTGTGAACCGTTAACACATAAAGGTATTGTGCCCTCAACATGACGGGTGCGATCATACCAGCACTAATGCACCGGATCCGATCAGAACTCCGAAGTTAAGCGTGCTTGGGCGAGAGTAGTACTAGGATGGGTGACCCCCTGGGCAGTCCACGTGTTACACCCCCCTTTTCAATTTTTTTTCCTCCAGTTAGAGTTGCCAAGAAACTTTATCCACCATATTTCTATTAGCGAATCCCACGGCACCTTGTTCAAGACAACTTCGCTTCACGTGGAGGCTGGGCCCGCAAATCGAGGGCGTAGGGCTTATGACCAGGTCTCCGTCGCTCCGGTGCCCATACCTTTCGATCTGTAACGCGTTACGCAGCGCGCAGCATACCGTTGGAAAGCTCTCCGAGAGCTCTATGACGGGGGCAGCTAGCTTTCTCGCTGTGCCCTTTTTGGAGACCAAAATCGATTGATTTCATTAGTTTCGGGCCACTTTTCTTATTTAGCTTTATTTTTCCGTCCCGGATCGTACGTCGTGAGATGGTAAAAGGACGACAACCTTACTCGCGGGACATTAGAGGACCCGACAACGCGTCCATATCTCGTCTTGCGAGGATGCTGGGTTGTTGAAGCGGATGGGTTGTCGTTAAGCCCATTGGGCCTTCTGAATGGGCCATCCCTCTAGGCTGGGACTGTGAACCGTTAACACATAAAGGAATTGTACCCTCAACATGACGGGTGCGATCATACTAGCACTAATGCACCGGATCCCATCAGAACTCCGAAGTTAAGCGTGCTTGGGCGAGAGTAGTACTAGGATGGGTGACCCCCTGGGAAGTCCTCATGTTGCACTACCCTTTTCAATTTTTTTTCCTCCGGTTAGGGTTTCCAAGATACTTTATCCACCACATTTCTATTATCGAATCCCACGGCACCTTGGGCAAGACAACTTCGCTTCATGTGGAGGCTGGGCCCGCAAACTGCGGGCGTAGGGCATGTGACCAGGTCTCCGTCTCTTCGGTGCCCATAACTTTTGATCTGTAAGGCATTACGCGGCTCACAGCATACTGTTGGAAAGCTCTCCGAGAGCTCTACGACGGGGGCAGCTAGCTTTCTCACTGTGCCCTTTTTGGAGACCAAAATGGAACGTTTTCATTAGTTTCGGGCCACTTTTCTTATTTAGCTCTGTTTTTCCGTCCCGGATCGTACGTCATGAGCTGTTAAAAGGACGACAAGCTTACTCGCGGGACATTAGAGGACCCGACAACGCATCGATATCACGTCTTGCCAGGATGCTACGTTGTTGAAGTGGATGGGTTGTTGTTAAGCCCATTGGGCCTTTTGAATGGGCCATCTCTCTAGGCTGGACTATGAACCGTTAACACATAAAGGAATTGTGCCCTCAACATGACGGGTTCGATCATACCAACACTAATGCACCGGATCCGATCAGAACTCCGAAGTTAAACGTGCTTGGGCGAGAGTAGTACTAGGATGGGTGACCCCCTAAGCAGGCCTCGTGTTGCACCCCCCTTTTCAATTTTTTTTCCTCCGGTTAGGGTTGCCAAGATACTTTATCCACCACAATTCTATTATCGAATCCCACGGCACCTTGTTCAAGGCAACTTCGCTTCACGAGGAGGCTGGGCCTGCAAACCGAGGGCATAGGGTTTGTGACTAGGTCTCTGTTGCTTCGGTGCCCATAACTTTCTATCCGTAAGGAGTGACGCGATGCACAGCATAATTTTGGAATGCTCACCGAGAGCTCTATGACGTGGGCAGCTAGCTTGCTCGCTGTGCCATTTTTGGAGCCCAAAATTGAATGTTTTCATCCGTTTCGGGCCATTTTTCTTATTTACTATGTTTTTCCGTCCCGGATCGTACGTCGTGAGCAGTTAGAAGGATGACTACCTTACTCGCGGGAGATTAGAGGACCCTACAACGTGTCGATATCTCGTCTTGCGACGATACTGGGTTGTTGAAGCGGATTGGTTGTCGTTAAGCCCATTGGGCCTTCTGAATGGGCCATCTCTCTAGGCTCGGACTGTGAACCGTTAACACATAAAGGAATTGTGCCCTTAACATGATGGGTGCGATCATACTAGCACTAATGCACCGGATCCCATCAGAACTCCGAAGTTAAGCGAGCATGGGCGAGAGTAGTACTAGGATTGGGTGACCCCCTGGGAAGTCCTCATGTTTCACTCCCCTTTTCAATTTTTTTTCCTCCGGTTAGGGTTGCCAAGATACTTTGTCTGCGACATTTCTATTATCGAATCCCACGGCACCTTGGGCAAGACAACTTCGCTTCACATGGAGGCTGGGCTCACAAACCGAGGGCGTAGGACATGTGATCAAGTCTCCGTCGCTCCGGTGCCCATAACTTTTGATCCGTAAAGAGTTACGCGGCGCACAGCATACCGTTGCAAAGCTCTCCGAGAGCTCTACGACGGGGGCAGGTAGCTTTCTCGCTGTACCCTTTTTGGTGACCAAAATCGAATATTTTCATTAGTTTCGGGCCACTTTTCTTATTTAGCTCTGTTTTTCAGTCCCGGATCGTACGTCATGAGCTGTTAAATGGACGACAACCATACTCGCGGGACATTAGAGGACCCGACAACGAGTCGATATAACGTCTTGCGAGGATGCTGCGCTGTTGAAGCAGATGGGTTGTTGTTAAGCCCATTGGGCCTTTTGAATGGGCCATCTCTCTAGGCTGGACTGTGAACCGTTAACACATAAAGGAATTGTGCCCTCAACATGACGGGTACGATCATACTAGCACTAATACACTGGATCCGATCAGAACTCCAAAGTTAAGCGTGCTTGGGCGAGAGTAATACAAGGATGGGTGACCCCCTGGGCAGTCCTCGTGTTGCACCTCCCTTTTCAATTCTTTTTCCTCCGGTTAGGGTTGCCAAGATCGTTTATCCACCACAATTCTATTATCGAATCCCACGGCACCTTGTTCAAGGCAACTTCGTTTCACGTGGAGGCTGGGCCTGCAAACCGAGGGCGTAGGGCTTGTGACCAGGTCTCCGTCGCTCCGGTGCCCATAACTTTCGATCCATAAGCAGTTACGTGATGCACAGCATACCGTTGGAAAGCTCACCGAGAGCTCTATGACTGGGGCAGCTAGCTTGCTCGCTGTACCCTTTTTGGAGCCCAAAATAGAATGTTTTCATCAGTTTCGGGCCACTTTTCTTATTTAGCTCTGTTTTTCCGTCCCGAATCGTACGTCGTGAGCTGTTAAAAGGACGACTACCTTACTCGTGGGACATTAGAGGACCCTACAACATGTCGATATCTCGTCTTGCGAGGATACTGGGTTGTTGAAGTGGATGGGTTGTCGTTAAGCCCATTTGGCCTTCTGAATGGGCCATCTCCCTAGGCTCGGACTGTGAACCGTTACCACATAAAGGAATTGTGCCCTTAACATGATGAGTGCGATCATACTAGCACTAATGCACCGGATCCCATCAGAACTCCGAAGTTAAGCGTGCTTGGGAGAGAGTAGTACTAGGATGGGTGACCCCCTGGGAAGTCCTCATGTTGCACTCCGCTTTTCAATTTTTTATACTCCGGTTAGGGTTTCCAAGATACTTTATCCACCACATTTCTATTATCAAATCCCACGGCACCTTGGGCAAGACAACTTCGCTTCACATGGAGGCTGGGCCAGCAAACCGAGGGCGTAGGGCATGTGACCAGGTCTCCGTCGCTCCGGTGCCCATAACTTTTGATCCCTAAGGAGTTACGCGGTGCACAGCATACCGTTGCAAAGCTCTCCGAGAGCTCTATGACGGGGGCAACTAGCTTGCTCACTGTGCCATTTTTGGAGACCAAAATCGAACGTTTTCATTAGTTTCGGGCCACTTTTCTTATTTAGCGATGTTTTTCCGTCCCGGATCGTACGTCGTGAGCTGTTAAAAGGACGACAACTTTACTTGCGAGACATTAGAGGACCCGACAATGCATCGATATCACGTCTTGCGAGGATGCTGCGCTGTTGAAGCGGATGGGTTGTTGTTAAGCCATTTGGGCCTTTTGAATGGGCCATCTCTCTAGGCTGGGACTGTGAACCGCTAACACATAAAGGAATTGTGCCCTCAACATGACGGGTGCGATCATACCAGCACTAATGAACAGGATCCGATCAGAACTCCGAAGTTAAGTGTGCTTGGGCGAGAGTAGTACTAGGATTGGTGACCCCCTGGACAGTCTTCGTGTTACACACCCCTTTTCAATTTTTTTTCCTCCGGTTAGGGTTGCCAAGAAACTTTATCCACCATATTTCTATTAGCGAATCCCACGACACCTTGTTCAAGACAACTTCGCTTCACGTGGAAGCTGGGCCCGCAAAAAGTGGGTGTAGGGCAGGTGACCAGGTCTCCGTCGCTCCGGTGCCCATAACTTTCGATCCGTAAGGCGTTACGCGGCGCACAGCATACCGTTGGAAAGCTCTCCGAGAGCTCTACGACGGGGGCAGCTAGCTTTCTCGCTATGCCCTTTTTGGAGACCAAAATCGTATGATGTCCTTAGTTTCGGGCCACTTTTCTAATTTAGCTCTATTTTTCTATCCCGGATCGTACGTCGTGAGCTGTTAAAAGTATGACAACCTTACTCGCGGGACATTAGAGGACCCGACAATGCGTCGATATCTCGTCTTGCGAGGATGCTGGGTTGTTGAAGCGGATGGGTTGTCGTTAAGCCCATTGGGCCTTCTAAATGGGCCATCTCTCTAGGCTGGGACTGTGAACCGTTAACACATAAAGGAATTGTGCCCCCAACATGACGGGTGCGATCATACTAGCACTAATGCACCGGATCCCATTCGAACTCCGAAGTTAAGCGTGCTTGGGCGAGAGTAGTACTAGGATGGGTGACCCCCTGGGAAGTCCTCATGTTGCACTCCCCTTTTCAATTTCTTTTCCTCAGGTTAAAGTTGCCAAGATACTTTATCCACCACATTACTATTAACAAATCCCACGGCACCTTGGGCAAGACAACTTCGCTTCACGTGGAGGCTGGGCCCGCAAATAGAGGGCGTATGGCTTGTGACCAGGTCTCCGTCGCTCCGGTTCCCATAACTTTTGATCCGTAAGTAGTTACGCGGTACACAGCATAACGTAGGAAAGCTCTCCGAGAGCTCTACGATGAGGGCAGCTAGCTTGCTCCCTGTGCCCTTTTTGGAACCCAAAATTGAACGTTTTCATCAGTTTTGGGCCACTTTTCTTTTTTAGTTCTGATTTTTCATCCCGGATCGCACGTCGTGAGATGTTAAAAGGACGAAAACCTTACCCGCGGGACATTAGAGGGCCTTACAATGACTCAATATCACGTCTTGCGAGGATGCTGCATTGTTGAAGCGGATGGGTTGTTGTAATGCCCATTGGGCCTTATGAATGGGCCATCTCTCTAGGCTGGGACTGTGAACCGTTAACACATAAAGGAATTGTGCCCTCAACATGACGGGTGTGATCATACCAGCACTAATGCACCGGATTCCATCAGAACTCTGAAGTTAAGCGTGCTTGGGCGAGAGTAGTACTAGGATGGGTGACCGCCTGGGAAGTCCTCGTGTTGCACTCCCCTTTTCAATTTTTTTTCGTTCGGTTAGGGTTGCCAAGATACTTTATCCGCCACATTTCTATTATCAAATCCCACGGCACCTTGGGCAAGACAACTTCGCTTCACGTGGAGGCTGGGCCCGCAAACCGAGGGCGTAGGGCTTGTGACTAAGTCTCCGTCGCTCCGGTGCCCATAACTTTTGATCCGTAAGTAGTTACGCAGCGTATAGCATACCGTTGCAAAGCTCTGCGAGGGCTCTACGACGGGGGCAGCTAGCTTGCTCGCTATGCCCTTTTTGGAGCCAAAAATCAAACCGTTTCATCAGTTTTGGGCCACTTTTCTTTTTTAGCTCTGTTTTTCCGTCCCGGATCGTACGTCGTGAGCTGTTAAAAGGACGACAACCTTACTCGCGGGAAATTAAAGGTCCCTACAATGCGTCGATATCACGTCTTGCGAGGCTGCTGCGTTGTTGAAGCGGATGGGTTGCTGTAATGCCCATTGGGCCTTCTGAATGGGCCATCTCTCCAGGCTGGGACTGTGAACCGTTAACATATAAAAAAATTATGCCCTCAACATGACGGGTGCAATCATACCATCACTAATGCACCGGATCCCATCAGAACTTCAAAGTTAAGCATGCTTGGCGAAGAGTAGTACTAGGATGGGTGACCACCTGGGAAGTCCTCGTGTTGCACCCCATTTTTCGATTTTTTTTCCTCCGGTTAGGGTTGCCAAGATACTTTATCAACCACATTTCTATTATCAAATCCCACGGCACCTTGGAGGCTGGGCCCGCAGATCGAGGGCGTAGGGCTTGTGACCAGGTCTCCGTCGCTCCGGTGCCCATAACTTTTCATCCGTAAGGAGTTACGTGGTGCACAACATAACGTTGGAAAGCTCTCCGAGAGCTCTACGACGAGGGCAGCTAGCTTGCTCGCTGTGCCCTTTTTACAGCCCAAAATTGAACGTTTTCATCAGTTCTGGCCCACTTTTCTTTTTTAGTTCTGATTTTCTATCCCGGATCATATGTCGTGAGATGTTAAAAGGACGACAACCATACCCACGGGACATTAGAGGCCCCTACAACGAGTCGATATCAAGTCTTGCGAGGATGTAGCGTCGTTGTAGCGGATGGGTTGTTGTAATGCCCATTGGGCCTTATGAATGGGCCATCTCTCTAGGCTGGCACTGTGAACCGTTAACACATAAAGGAATTGTGGCTTCAACATGACGGGTGTGATCATACCGGCACTAATGCATCGGATCCCATCAGAACTCCGAAGTTAAGCATGCTTTGGCGAAAGCAGTACTATGATGGGTGACCCTTTGGGAAGTCCTCGTGTTGCACCTCCCTTTTCAATTTTTTTTCCTCCGGTTAGGGTTGCCAAGATACTTTATCCACCACATTTCCATTATCGAATCCCACGGCACCTTGGGCAAG
This sequence comes from Ehretia macrophylla, assembly GCA_037974665.1. Lineage (NCBI taxonomy): Eukaryota > Viridiplantae > Streptophyta > Magnoliopsida > Boraginales > Ehretiaceae > Ehretia > Ehretia macrophylla. Next base: position 70,544,385 of record CM075767.1, read on the forward strand.
ACAACTTCGCTTCACGTGGAGTCTGGGCCCGCAAACCGAAGGCGTAGGGCTGGTGACCAGGTCTCCGTCGCTCCGGTGCCCTTAACTTTTGAACCGTAAGGAATTATGCAGTGCACAGCATATAGTTGGAAAGCTCTCTGAGAGCACTAAGACGGGGGCAGCAAGCTTGCTCGCTGTGCCCTTTTTGGAGCCCAAAATCGAATGTTTTCATCAGTTTCGGGCCACTTTTCTTTACTCGAGGGATATTAGAGGGCCTACAACGCGTCGATATCTAGTCTTGCGAGGATGCTGGGTTGTTGAATTGATTGGGTTGTCGTTAAGCCCATTGGGCCTTCTGAATGGGCCATCTCTCTAGGCTGGGACTATGAACCGTTAACACATAAAGGAATTGTGCCCTCAACATGATGGGTGTGATCATACCAGCACTAATGCACCGAATTCCATTAGAACTCCGAAGTTAAGCGTGCTTGGGCGGGAGTAGTACTAGGATGGGTGACCCCCTTGGAAGTCATCGTATTGCACCCCTCTTTTCAATTTTTTTCCTCCGGTTAGTGTTGCCAAGATACTTTATCCAGCAAATTTCTATTATCGAATCCCACGGCACCTTGGGAAAGACAACTTCGCTTCACGTGGTGGATGGGCTAGCAAATCGAGGGCATAGGGCTTGTGACCAGGTCTCCCTCACTCCAGTGCCCATAACTTTGATTCGTAAGGAGTTACGCGGCGCACAGCATACCGTTGCAAAGCTCTCCGAGAGCTCTACGACGGGGGCAGCTAGCTTGCTCGATGTGCCCTTCTTGGAGCCCAAAATTGAACGTTTTCGTAAGTTTCGTGCCTCTTTTCTATTTTTGCTATGTTTTTCCGTCCCGGATCGTATGTCTTGAGCTGTTAAAAGGACGACAACCTTACTCGAGGGACATTAGAGGGCCCTACAACGCATCGATATCTCATCTTGCGAGGATGCTACGTTATTGAAGCGGATGGGTTGTCGTTAAGCCCATTGTGCCTTCTGAATGGGCCATCTCTCTAGGCTAGTACTGTGAACCGTTAACACAAAAAGGAATTGTACCCTCAACATGACGGGTGCGATCATACCAGCACTAATGCACCGGATCCCATCAGAACTCCGATGTTAAGCGTGCTTAGGCGAGAGTAGTACGAGGATGGGTGACCCCCTGAGAAGTCCTCGTGTTGCAACCCCTTTTCAATTTTTTTTCCTTCGGTTAGGGTTGCCAAGATACTTTATCCACCACATTTCTATTATCGAATCCCACGGCACCTTGTTCAAGTCAACTTCGCTCCAATTGGAGTTTGGGCCCACAAACCGAGGGCGTAGGGCTTGTGACCAGGTCTCCATCTCTCTGGTGCCCATAACTTTTGATCCGTAAGGAGTTACGCGGCGCATAGCATACCGTTGGAAAGCTCTCCGAGAGCTCTACGACGGGGGCAGCCAGCTTGCTTGCTGTACCCTTTTTGGAGACCAAAATCGAACGTTTTCATCAGTTTAGGGCCACTTTTCTTATTAAGCTCTGTTTTTCCGTCCCGGATCGTACGTTGTGAGCTGTTAAATGGACGACAACCTTACTCGCGGGACATAAGAGAGCCCTAAAACGCGTCAATATCTCATCTTGTGAGGATGCTGGATTGTTGAAGCGGATGGGTTGTCGTTAAGCCCATTGGTCCTTCTAAATGGGCCATCTCTCTTGGTTGGGACTGTGAATCGTTAACACATAAAGGAATTGTGCCCTCAACATGACGGATGTGATCATACCAACACTAATGCACCGGATCCCATCAGAACTCCAAAGTTAAGCATGCTTGGGCGAGAGTAGTACTAGGATGGGTGACCCCTTGGGAGGTCCTCGTGTTGCACCACCTTTTCAATTTTTCTTCCTCCGGTTAGGGTTGCCAAGATAATTTATCCACCACATTTCTATTATCGAATCCCACGGCACCTTGGGCAAGACAACTTCGCTTCACGTGGAAGCTGGGCCCGCAAACCGAGGGAGTAGGGCTGGTGACCAGGTCTCCGTCGCTCCGGTACCCCTAACCTTTGATCCGTAAGGCGTTATGCGGCGCGCAGCATACCGTTGCAAAGCTCTCCCAGAGCTCTACGACAGGGGCAGCTAGCTTGCTCGTAATGCCCTATTTGGATCCCAAAATTGAACATATTTATAAGTTTCTTGCCACTTTTCTAATTTTGCTATGTTTTTCCGTCCCGGATCGTACGTCGTGAGCTATTAAAAGGATGACAACCGTACTCGCGGGACATTAGAGGGCCCTACAATGCGTCAATATCTCGTCTTGCGAGGTTGCTATGTTGTTGAAGCGGATGGGTTGTTGTTAAGCCCATTGGGCCTTCTGAATGGGCCATCTCTCTAGGCTGGGACTTTGAACCGTTAACACATAAAGGAATTGTGCCCTCAACATGACGGGTGTGATCATACCAACACTAATACACCGGATCCCATCAGAACTCCGAAGTTAAGCATGCTTGGGCGAGAGCTGTACTAGGATGGGTGACCCCTTGGGAAGTCCTCGTGTTGCACCCCCCTTTTCAATTTTTATTCCACCGGTTAGGGTTGCGAAGATACTTTATCCACTACATTTCCATTATCGAATCCCACGGCACCTTGGGCAAAACAACTTCGCTTCACGTGGAGTCTAGGCCCGCAAACCGAAGGCGTAGGGCTGGTGACCAGGTCTCCGTCGCTCTGGTGCCCATAACTTTTGATCCGTAAGGAGTTACGTGGCGCACAGCATACCGTTGCAAAGCTCTCTGATATCTCTACAACAAGGGCAGCTAGCATGCATGCTGTGCCCTTTTTGGAGCCCAAAATCGAATGTTTTCATCAGTTTCGGGCCACTTTTCTTATTAAGCTCTGTTTTTCCGTACAAGATCATACGTCGTGAGCTGTTAAATGGACGACAACCTTACTCGCGGGATATTAGGGGGCCCTTCAATGCGTCAATATCTCGTCTTGCGAGGATACTGGGTTGTTGAAGCAGATGGGTTGTCGGTAAGCCCATTGGGCCTTCTGAATGGGCCATCTCTCTAGGCTGGGACTGTGAACAGTTAACACATAAAGGAATTGTGCCCTCAACATGACGGGTGCGATCATACTAGCACTAATGCACCAGATCCCATCAGAATCCGAAGTTAAGCGTGCTTGGGCGGGAGTGATGTGATACCCCAAACCTGGCATGTATTCAATAGTATTTAAAGTTAATTAAAATTGCATTTTATTGACCTTTCACCTTCTTTGACCAAACTAGTTGACTTTTCATCTACATTGACCAACTAGGATAAGGTGAAAATTTTTGAAATATTTAATAAAGGGCAAACTTGGGATTTGAAATAAAAAAATGCAATGTTAAGTTAGTCAAAATTTGGGTCAACTTTGGAATTAAATCTGAACAAATTGGGAAAGAGTTAGGTAGCAAATTATATATGGTTTAAAAGCTCTATGAGTCTAATTTCTGAGGCTTCAAACCGTTCGTGAATTGGAGTTTTCTAGAAGAAGTTATGGTCGTTTTCGTAAGGTCGCGCATAGCTGTTTTGGTTTAGCGGGTTGACCGAATCTTTGACCTTTGACTTCTTGTCATTTTTTTCCTAAATAAGCAGAATGCACACGAAAATAAACAGAGAAGAAAGGCTTGAAACCATGAGGAAAAGAAGGAGAAAAAAAAAAGAAAATTTCAACTACAAATCACCAAATCTTTGCGTGAGCTTGCACGGGGTGGTTTACGAGGCACTCTACGAGGTTTTCCTAGGATCTAAGAGTGTCTAAGGTGAGGGTTTCATCGTTAATTGCGCATTTGAAAAATGTATGTCTAAACTTTAATTTTTAGAACTTATGCGTAGATTGTTGTTTTAATCGTTTTGTTGCTTAAAGAATGTTCCTTGTTGATTGTAGAACATGTATTTATACCTTTTTAGCATTTTCTGCGGTTGAAAATCGAAATTGCAATTTAAATTGATTAATGAATAGTGTTTTATGAATAGTAAACCCTTGAAACGATGAAGTTGCTCTGTTATGCTTTCCGTTGATGTAGAAATGTGCTAGGTATGCTAGAATGCCTAAATGCATGGTTTGTTTGGGTTGCGTAATGGAAAAAATGGGAATTATGCCTTGGTGAAGGTCAGGGTCATTTAGGTCGAGTTTAGCATTTTCTCGTTTTGCGTAATGGCATTGTTTCGGGATGCCAAGGAAGCACTTTTGGTGCGATTATGGCATTAGTTGGATGTTTGGTTAGTATAGTTCTAGTTCAAACGAGCAAAGGGGGAAATCGGGGCTTTGCATGAATTCTAGGGTAAAGTAGGGTTTCAGAGTCCTTAGACGTGCCTTATGGTGACCTAGGAGGATTGGCGAAGTCGGTTTCCAGAACTCGAGGCTCGTTTGGAAATGGTAGTGTTTTGATAGTTGGGGCTGATTTGTGATTTTGCTTGTTATCTTGATATTATGCCTATATAATGCTTAGGGTTGCTGGATATACTTGTTTAATTGGTGTTATTGTTGCTTATTATTGCTTGTTATGCTTGAAAAGTTAGTTGAATGCTAGTATTGATTGTGATTGCTTGCTATCTCGTTTGTTGTCACTAGTTTGTATTGTTGTGCTATCGCTCGTTTATTGCCTTGTATCGAGTCTTGCATTGCATAGTGTCTCGCGCGTGAGTGATGGGCCTCTCTGGGTAGCCTCGGGTTGCCAGTGTTGGTTGCTCTAGCTCCGCTGCTATTCCCTTTCTCGCTTGGGTTGCCTCCCAGGGAGATTTGGGTCGTAGAATTGATGGATACTTCTGGGGTATTCCAAACTGGTGTTATAAGGTGGATGCGCGCTTATTGTCATCATTGTCAACATCAAGCTCGAGATTGATGTATCGCTCGTGAAATGGTACATTGCTCGTATGAGTGAACCATAGCCTTCAGAGTGTGGTATAGCTTTGAATGGTTGTGTTAATGCTTTCAGTAATTGCTTATTGTATTGATTGTTTGTCTTGAATGCTTACTTATCAGATATATCGCTTAACTGTCTTATGTGCATTGCACGAATTTCTTTCTCTCCAACTCAATATATGTCTCGCCCTCACTGAGTATACGTGTTGTGTATACTCACTCCTCACCACCACATTTCAGGAAATGTCATACTAGCTGGAAAGTTCGTGATTTCATGAAAGTTCATGCCTGAAGAGTTGTCTTGCATGCCTATGTGGCTTGAGTGTCGAAGTTGTAAAGATATATTCTTCCATATGTTGTATGTATTTATTGTTAAAAGAAATGTAATTTAAATTTAGCTAAGTAGTTGGGGTGAATTGATAAGCTAGTTTATGTAATCAGTTAGCATAGCTTAACTTCAATGCATGTTGTAATGTCCAAAGGAAAAGAGCTAGAATGGCATGATAGTTTATTTTATGCAGTAGCTTAGTATGGTTTAATTTTCAAGTTTGAGTGTACTTGTCAAAAATGAAAAGAGATAGGTTAGCTTTTAAATTGGAAATGTATGTATACTTGCTGAGTTTAATTGTTGAGAACCGAGGCTCGGATGGTCTTGAGAAAGTTTTGTATGGTTGGACACGGTGGTGGTCCATTTATATGCTGTTACAGGTTTTACATTTCGCCTAGAAACAGGGGAGACTCCGTCCATTTTCCCTAAAAATTTTGCTCGGGTTTGGTTTTGGGTTATGATTAGATCGATTGATAGAACTCCCGGTCTCGAGAGGAATCAGGGTGTTACAGGTGGTATCAGAGCTTGTCTAGCTCATAAGCCGGGACAGGGTCCTCGGTCTGGTGGGTAGTGACCCTTGAATGTATGCTTGTTAAGTGTGTCTTGAAAGTGTATGTTTGTATGTGAGATTGTGTGTCTTGACTTGAATGTATGCACTTATGTGATAAAGTTATGTGTTATATGTTAAATATTTCTCAAGAAATGTGAAATGTCTAGTTGTCTATCGAATTGACTTATTGAATTGCCCTCGTGAATCGAATCGACCTCGTGGATTGTTATTTGCTTGAAGTAATGCTTGTGATGTGTGTATTGGAATGTCTTGAATTGGTTATGCTGTGATTTGATTTGATTATGTTGTGCTTGACTTGATTATCGTGATTGAGTGACTTTGTTAAATAAACTCTTTTGTGAACTTGCTTGCATAATAGTATAAGGCATGTGTATAACTGCGATATATTGGCATTCATACATGTCCTATTGAAATGGTAAGTAAGTCCTCTTCCTCCCCTGAAGAAAGTGGTTCACAGCTAGCCACTCAAGGTGTATGGGTTGGCAGGAAATGAATGGCATTTAATTAGCCTTTATTTGGGAGTTGGTGTTTGCTTTTGGAGCTCGGTTATTGGCGAATCTCTAAGGTCTTCCTCTGTGATTAACAGTTGTGAAGAGTAGCTTTCTCTTGGGGTTTTATTTGATTGTTCTCTGGGGCATTCTTTGGTTTTCTCAATGGGTATTCTTTGGAGACTTCTATTGGCACTTTTTGGTGGACTTGGCTATTGGGGTTTCAATTGGATTTACTGCACGGTATTATCTATGGTATATGTGTCTCAGTCTTTATTGGTGTGATATTGACATCCCTGATTGGAAATTCTTCAATGGCATTTTATAGAATTCTTAGTGGGCATTCTACTAGTATCTTTCCTTGATGGCACTTATTGGAAGTCTTACACTTGGAATCCTGTTCAGACTTATTATCTCATATTGCTTATGGTATGTTGTGGAATACTTTGGGCTTTCTTGGTGGTAAATTGTATAAGTTCTCACCTGGCAAACAGTGATGAGGCCTTGGAGTTTGGTTTTGTATGTTGTACACCTGCTCGGGAATCTTACTCGGATTTCTCATCTAGTTGGAAAAATTATATTTGGTATTTAACTTGACTGTCTTATTAGACACATGATAATTCCTCTAGTATTTCCTTAGACATTCTTCTCAGCATTTGATAGCGATACTCGGAATCTAATGGGTTGTCCTATGGGGTTATTATTTGGAAGGCTTCTTTGGAACTTTTGAAGTATATTTGATTGGGTTTCTTAGTATTTTCTTCGCACTTTTATCAGGGAATTCTTCTATGAAATTCATGACCAGTGGGGTACTTATTTGGACCGCTGGATGGAACCTTTGTTTGAGCCTTTATTTGGCTTCTTGTTTGGGAATTCTCAGGCAGTAATAGTTGAACTTCTACTCGAGATTCGTGTATGGGGTATTCATTCGGTATTCTTCTTATCATTAATATGTGATGTGATTTTATCTACAGTATCTTTGCTTAGGTCTTTATTGGTATTATCTCAGCGCTTTTGGTTGGAATTTTATTCTTCTTCGGTATTCGTGTCAACGGGATTCTTCAACCGATGAAGATTAGTCAGAATTGGATTTCAGATGATGCTGAGTTCTATTGGAAGAAGAATTGCGAGGACGCAAATATTTTAAGGGGGGAAGGATGTGATACCCCGAACCTGGCATGTATTCAATATCATCAAGGTTCATTAAAATTGCATTTTATTGACCTTTCACCTTCTTTGACCAAACTAGTTGACTTTTTATCTACATTGACCAACTAGGACAAGGTGAAAATTTTTGAAATGTTTAATAAAGGGCAAACTTGGGATTAGAAATAAAAAAATGCAATGTTAAGTTAGTCAAAATTTGGGTCAACTTTGGAATTAAATCTGAACCAATTGGGGAAGAGTTAGGTAGCAAATTATATATGGTTGGAAAGCTCTATGAGTCTAGTTTCTGAGGCTTCAAACCGTTCGTGAATTGGAGTTTTCTAGAAGAAGTTATGGTCGTTTTCGTAAGGTTGCGCATAGTTGTTTTGGTTTAGCGGGTTGACCGAATCTTTGACCTTTGACTTCTTGTCATTTTTTTCCTAAATAAGCAGAATGCACACGAAAATAAACAGAGAAGAAAGGCTTGAAACCATGAGGAAAAGAAGGAGAAAAAAAAAAGAAAATTTCAACTACAAATCACCAAATCTTTGCGTGAGCTTGCACGGGGTGGTTTCCGAGGCACTCTACGAGGTTTTCCTAGCGTCTAGGAGCGTCTAAGGTGAGGGTTTCATCGTTATTTGCGCATTTGAAAAATGTATGTCTAAACTTTAATTTTTAGAACTTATGCGTAGATTGTTGTTTTAATCATTTTGTTGCTTAAAGAATGTTCCTTGTTGATTGTAGAACATGTATTTATAGCTTTTTAGCATTTTCTGCAGTTGAAAATCAAAATTACAATTTAAATTGATTAATGAATAGTGTTTTATGAATAGTAAACTCTTGAAACGATGAAGTTGCTCTGTTATGCTGTCCGTTGATGTAGAAATGTGCTAGGTATGCTAGAATGCCTAAATGCATGGTTTGTTTGGGTTGCGTGATGGAAAAAATGGGAATTATGCCTTGGTGAGAGTCGGGGTCGTTTAGGTCGAGTTTAACATTTTCTCGTTCTGCGTGATGGCATTGTTTCGGGAGGCCATGGAAGCACTTTTGGTGCGATTATGGCATTAGTTGGATGTTTGGTTAGTATAGTTCTAGTTCAAACGAGCAAAGGGGGAAATCGGGGCTTTGCGCGAATTCTAGGTTAAAGTAGGGTTTCGGGGTCCTTAGACGTGCCTTATGGTGACCTAGGAGGATTGGTGAAGTCGGTTTCCAGAACTCGTGGCTCGTTTGGAAATGGTAGTGTTTTGATAGTAGGGGCTGATTTGTGATTTTGCTTGTTATCTTGATATTATGCCTATAGAATGCTTAGGGTTGCTGGATATACTTGTTTAATTGGTGTTATTGTTGCTTATTATTGCTTGTTATGCTTGAAAAGTTAGTTGAATGCTAGTATTGATTGTGATTGCTTGCTATCTCGTTTGTTGTCACTAGTTTGTATTGTTGTGCTATCGCTCGTTTATTGCCTTGTATCGAGTCTTGCATTGCATAGTGTCTCGCGCGTGAGTGATGGGCCTCTCTGGGTAGCCTCGGGTTGCCAGTGTTGGTTGCTCTAGCTCCGCTGCTATTCCCTTTCTCGCTTGGGTTGCCTCCCAGGGAGATTTGGGTTGTAGAATTGATGGATACTTCCGGGGTATTCCAAACTAGTGTTATAAGGTGGATGCGCGCTTATTGTCATCATTGTCAACATCAAGCTCGAGATTGATGTATCGCTCGTGAAATAGTACATTGCTCGTATGAGTGAACCATAGCCTTCAGAGTGTGGTATAGCTTTGAATGGTTGTGTTAATGCTTTCAGTAATTGCTTATTGTATTGATTGTTTGTCTTGAATGCTTACTTATCAGATATATCGCTTAACTGTCTTATGTGCATTGCACGAATTTCTTTCTCTCCAACTCGATATCTGTCTCGCCCTCACTGAGTATACGTGTTGTGTATACTCACTCCTCACCACCACATTTCAGGAAATGTCATGTTAGCTGGAAAGTTCGTGATTTCGTGAAAGTTCGCGCCTGAAGAGTTGTCTTGCATGCCTATGTGGCTTGAGTGTCGAAGTTGTAAAGATATATGCTTCCATATGTTGTATGTATTTATTGTTAAAAGAAATGTAATTTAAATTTAGCTAAGTAGTTGAGGTGAATTGATAAGCTAGTTTATGTAATCAGTTAGCATAGCTTAACTTCAATGCATGTTGTAATGTCCAAAGGAAAAGAGCTAGAATGGCATGATAGTTTATTTTATGCAGTAGCTTAGTATGGTTTAATTTTCAAGTTTGAGTGTACTTGTCAAAAATGAAAAGAGATAGGTTAGCTTTTAAATTGGAAATGTATGTATACTTGCTGAGTTTAATTGTTGAGAACCAAGGCTCGGATGGTCTTGAGAAAGTTTTGTATGGTTGGACACGGTGGTGGTCCATTTATATGCTGTTACAGGTTTTACATTTCGCCTAGAAACAGGAGAGACTCCGTCCGTTTTCCCTGAAAATTTTGCTCGGGTTTGGTTTTGGGTTGTGATTAGATCGATTGATAGAACTCCCGGTCTCGAGAGGGATCGGGGTGTTACAAGTAGTACTAGGATGGGTGACGCCCTGGGAAGTCCTCGTGTTGCACCCCCTTTTTCAATTTTTTTTCCTCCGGTTAGGGTTGCCAAGATATTTTATCCACCACATTTCTATTATCGAATCCCACGACACCTTGGGCATGACAACTTCGTTTCACGTGGAGGCTGCGCCAGCAAACCGAGGGCGTAGGGCTTATGACCAGGTCTCATTCGCTCTGGTGCCCATAACTTTGATCCGTAAGGAGTTACGTGGGGCACAACATTCCGTTGCAAAGCTCTCCGAGAGCCCTACGACGGGGGAACCTAGCTTGCTCTCTGTGCCCTTTTTGGAGCCCAAAATTGAACGTTTTCATAAGTTTCATGCCACTTTTCAAGTTTTGCTCTGTTTTTCCATCCCAGATCGTACGTCGTGAGCTGTTAAAAGGACGACAACCTTACTCGCAGGACTTTAGAGGGCCCTACAACGCGTCGATATCTCGTCTTGCTAGGTTGCTGGGTTGTTGAAGCGGATGGGTTGTCGTTAAGCCCATTGAGCCTTCTGAATGTGCCATCTCTCTAGGCTAGGACTGTGAACCGTTAACACATAAAGGAATTGTGCCCTCAACATGACGGGTGCGATCATACCAGCACTGAATGTGCCATCTCTCTAGGATGGGTGACCCCCTGAGAAGTCCTCGTGTTGTACCCCCATTTTCAATTTTTTTTCCTCCAGTTAGGGTTGCCAAGATACTTTATCCACCACATTTCTATTATCGAATCCTACAGCACCTTGGGCAAGACAATTCGCTTCACTCGGAGGCTGGGCCCGCAAACTGAGGGCGTAGGGCTTGTGACCAAGTCTCCGTCGCTCCGGTGCCCATAACATTTGATCCGTAAGGACTTACGCGGCACAAAGTATACCATTGCAAAGCTCTCCGAGAGCTCTACGACGGGGGCAGCCAGCTTGCTTGCTGTGCCCGTTTTTTGAGCCCAAAATCAAACGTTTTCTTCAATTTCGAGCCACTTTTCTTATTAAGCTATGTTTTTCCGTCCCAGATCATACGTCATGAGCTGTTAAAAGGACGACAACCTTACTCGCGGGATATTAGAGGGCCCTACAACGCATCGATATCACGTCTTGCGAGGATGCTGCGTTGTTGAAGCGGATTGGTTGTTGTTAAGCCCATTGGGCCTTCTGAATGGGCCATTTCTGTAGGCTGGGACTGTTAACCGTTAACACATAAAGGAATTGTGCCCTCAACATGACAGGTGCGATCAAACCAGCACTAATGCACTGGATCCCATCAGAACTCCGAAGTTAAGCGTGCTTGGGCGAGAGTAGTACTAGGATGGGTGACCCCCAGGGAAGTCCTCGTGTTGCACCCCCCTTTTCAATTTTTTTTCCTTCAGTTAGGGTTGCCAAGATACTTTATCCACCACATTTCTATTATCGAATCCTACGGCACCTTGTTCAAGACAACTTCGCTTCACGTGGAGGCTAGGCCCGCAAACCGAGGGCGTAGGGCTTGTGACCAGGTCTCCATCTCTCCGGTGCCAATAACTTTTGATCCGTAAGAAGTTACGCGGCGCACAGCATACCGTTGGAAAGCACTCCAAGAGCTCTAGAACGGGGGCAGCTAGCTTGCTCATTGTGCCCTTTTTGGAGCCCAAAATCGAAAATCGTACGTCGTGAGCTGTTAAAAGGATGACAACCTTACTCGCTGGACATTAGAGGGCCCTTCAACGCGTAGATATCGCGTCTTGCGATGATGCTACGTTGTTGAGGCGGATGGGTTGTTGTAATGCCCATTGGGCCTTCTGAATGGGCGATCTCTCTAGGCTGGGACTATGAACCGTTAACACATAAAGGAATTGTTCCCTCAACACGACGGGTGTGATCGTACCAGCTATAATGCACCGGATCCCATAAGAACTCCGAAGTTAAGCGTGCTTGGGCAAGAGTAGTACTAGGATGGGTGACCCCCTAGGAAGTCCTCGTGTTGCACCCCCTTTTTCAAATTTTTTTCCTCCGGTTAGGGTTGACAAGATAATTTATCCACCACATTTCTATTATCAAATCCCACGGCACCTAGGGCAAGACAATTTCGCTTCACGTGGAGGCTGGGCCCGCAAACCGAGGGCGTAGGGCTTGTGACCAAGTCTCCGTCGCTCTGGTGCCCATAACTTTTGATCCGTAAGGAGTTACACGGTGCACAGCATACCGTTGGAAAGCGCTCCGAGAGCTTTACAACGGGAGCAGCCAGCTTGCTCACTGTACCCTTTTTTGGAGCCCAAAATTGAACGTTTTTACCAGTTTCGGGCCACTTTTCTTTTGTAGCTCTGTTTTTCCATCCCGGATCGTACGTCGTGAGCAGTTAAAAGGACGAAAACCTTACTCGTAGGACATTAGAGGGCCCTACAATGCGTCGATATCACGTCTTGCGAGGATGATGCGTTGTTGAAGCGGATGGGTTGTTGTTAAGCCCATTGGGCCTTCTTAACGGGCCATCTCTCTAGGCTGGGACTGTGAACCGTTAACACATAAAGGAATTGTGCCCTCAACATGACGGGTGCGATCATACCAGCACTAATGCGCCGGATCCCATCAGAACTCCGAAGTTAAGCGTGCTTGGGCCAGAGTAGTACTAGGATGGGTGACCCCCTGGAAAGTCCTCGTGTTGCACCCCCCTTTTCAATTTTTTTTCCTCCTGTTAGGGTTGCCAAGATACTTTATCCACCACATTTCTATTATCGAATCCCACGGCACCTTGGGCAAGACAACTTCACTTCACGTGGAGGCTGGGCCCGCAAACCGAGGGCGTAGGGCTAGTGACCAGGTCTCCGTCGATCCGGTGCCCATAACTTTTGAACCGTAAGGAGTTATGTGGCGCCCAACATACCGTTGGAAAGCGCTCCGAGAGCTCTACGACTGGGTCAGCAAGCTTGCCTGCTGTGCCCATTTTTGGAGCCCAAAATAGAACGTTTTCATCTGTTTTGGGCCACTTTTCTTATTTAGCTACGTTTTTCCATCCCGAATCATACGTCGTGAGCTGTTAAAAGGACGACAACCTTACTCGCGGAACATTAGAGGGCCCTACAATGCGTTGATATCTTGTCTTGCGAGGATGCTGGGTTTTTGAAGTGGATGGGTTGTCGTTAAGCCCATTGGGCCTTCTGAATGGGCCATCTCTCTAGGTTGTGACTGTGAACCGTTAACACACAAAGGAATTGTGCCCTCAACATGACTGGTGTGATCATACCAACACTAATGCAATAGATCCCATCAGAACTCCGAAGTTAAGCATGCTTGGGCGAGAGTAGTACTAGGATGGTTGACCCCCTGGGTAGTCCCTTTTTCAATTTTCTTTCCTTCGGTTAGGGTTGCCAAGATACTTTATCCACCACATTTCTATTATCGAATCCCACATCACCTTAGGCAAGACAACTTCGTTCCACGTGGAGGCTGGGCCCGCAAACCAAGGGCGTAGGGCTTGTGACCATGTCTCCGTCACTAATGCACCGGATCCCATCTGAATGGGCCATCTCTCTAGGCTGGGACTGTGAACCGTTAACACATAAAAGAATTGTGCCCTCAACATGACGGGTGTGATCATACCAGCACTAATGCACCGGATCCCATCAGAACACCGAAGTTAAGCGTGCTTGGGCGAGAGTAGTACTAGGATGGGTGACCCCTTGGGAAGTCCTCGTGTTGCTCCCCCTTTTCAATTTTTTTCATCCGGTTAGGGTTGCCAAGATTATCTATCCACCACATTTCTATTATCGAATCCTAGGGCACGTTGGGCAAGACAACTTCACTTCACGTGGAGGCTGGGCTCGCAAACCGAGGGCGAAGGGCTAGTGACCAGGTCTCCGTCACTCCGGTGGCCATAAATTTTGATCTGGAAGGAGTTACGCGGCGCACAGCATAACGTTGCAAAGCTCTCCGAGAGCTCTACGACGGGGGCAGCGATTTTGCAAGCTGTGCCCCCTTTTGGAGCCCAAAATCGAACGTTTCTTCAGTTTCGGGCCACTTTTCTTATTAAGCTTTGTTTTTTCATCCTGGATCGTACGTTGTGAGCTGTTAAAAGGATGACAACCTTACTCGCAGGACATTAGAGGTCCCTACAACGCGTCGATATCACGTCTTGCGAGTATGCTGCGTTGTTGAAGCGGATGGGTTGTTGTTAAACCCATTGGGCCTTCTGAATGGGCCATCTCTCTAGGCTAGGACTGTGAACCATTAACACATAAAGGAATTATGCCCTCAACATGACGGGTGCGATCATACCAGCACTAATGGACCGGATCCCATCAGAACTCCAAAGTTAAGCGTGCTTGGGCTAGAGTAGTACTAGGATGGGTTACCCCCTGGGAAGTCCTCGTGTTGCACTCCCCTTTTCAATTTTTTTTCCTCCGGTTAGGGTTGCCAAGATACTTTATCCACCACATTTCTATTATCAAATCCCGCGTAACCTTGTTCAAGACAACTTCGCTTCACGTGGAGGCTGGGCCCGCAAACCGAGGGCGTAGGGATTGTGACCAAGTCTCCGTCGCTCCGGTGCCCATAAATTTTGATCCGCAAGAAGTTACGCTGCGCACAGCTTACTGTTGCAAAGCTCTCCGAGAGCTCTACGACAGGGGCAGCGAGCGAGCGAGCTTTGCCCATCTTTGGAGCCCAAAATTGAATGTTTTCATCAGTTTCGGGCCACTTTTCTTAATTAGATCTATTTTTCTGTCCCGGATAGTACGTCGTGAGCTGTTAAAAGGACGACAACCTTACTCGTGGGACATTAGACGGCCCTACAACGTGTCGATATCTCGTCTTGCAAGGATGCTGGGTTGTTGAAGCGGATGGGTTGTCGTTAAACCCATTGGGTCTTCTAAATTGGCCATCTCTCTAGGCTGGGACTGTGAACTGTTAACACATAAAGGAATTGTTCCCTCAACATGACGGGTGCGATCATACAAGCACTAATGCATCGGATCCCATCAGAACTCCGAAGTTAAGCGTGTTTGGGCGAGGTAGTACTAGGATGGGTGACCCACTGGGAAGTCCTCCTGTTGCACCCCTTTTTTCAATTTTTTTTCCTCTGGTTTGGGTTGCAAAGATACTTTATCCACCACATTTCTATAATCAATTCCCACGGCACCATGGGCAAGACAACATCACTTCACGTGGAGGCTGGGCCTGCAAACCGAGTGTGTAGGGCTTGTGACCAGGTCTCCGTCGCTCCGGTGGCCATAACTTTTGATCCGTAAGGAGTTACGTGGTGCACAGCATACCGTTGGAAAGCTCTCCGAGAGCTCTACGACAAGGGCAGCTAGCTTGCTTGCTATGCCCTTTTTGGAGCCCAAAATCGAACGTTTTCATCAGTTTCGATCCACTTTTCTAATTTGGCTATGTTTTTCCGTCCTGGATCGTACGTCGTGAGCTGTTAAAATGACGACAATTTTACTCGCGGGACATTAAAGGACCTTACAACGGGTCGATATCTCATCTTGCGAGGATGCTAGGATGTTGAAACGGATGGGTTGTCATTAAGCCCATTGGGCCTTCTGAATGGGCCATCTCTCTAGGCTGGGACTGTGAACTGTTAACACATAAAGGAATTGTGCCCTCAACATGACGGGTGTGATCATACCAGCACTAATGCACCGGATCCCATCAGAACTCCGAAGTTAAGCGTGCTTGGGCGAGAGTAGTACTAGGATGGGTGACCCCCTGGGAAGTCCTAATGTTGCACTCCCTTTTTCAATTTTTTTTCCTCCGGTTAGGGTTGCAAAGATACTTTATCCACCACATTTATTTTATCGAATCCCACGGCACCTTGGGCAAGACAACTTCGCTTCACGTGGAGGCTGGGCCAGCAAACCGAGGGCGTAGGGCTTGTGACCAGGTCTCCTTCGCTTCAGTGCCCATAATTTTTGATTCGTAAGGAGTTACGCTGCGTACAACATACCGTTGCAAAGCTCTCCGAGTGACCTACAACGGGGGCGTCCAGCTTGCTCGTTGTGTCCTTTTTTGGAGTCCAAAATCGAACGTTTTCATTAGTTTCAGGCCATTTTTCTTTTTTGGCTCTATTTTTTCATCCCGGATCGTACGTCGTGAGCTGTTAAAAGGACGTGAACCTTACTCGCGGGACATTAGAGGGCCCTACAACACGTCGATATCACGTCTTGCGACGTTGCTGCGTTGTTGAAGTGGATGGGTTGTTGTTAAGCCCATTGGGCCTTCTGAATGGGCCATCTCTCTAGGCTGGGACTGTGAACCATTAACACATAAAGGAATTGTGCCCTCAACATGATGGGTGCAATCATACCAGCACTAATGCACCGGATCGCATCAGAACTCCGAGTTAAGCGTGCTTGGCGAGAGTAGTACTAGGATGGGTGACCCCTTGGGAAGTCCTCGTGTTGCACCCCCCTTTTCAAATTTTTTTCCTCCGGTTAGGGTTGCCAAGATACTTTATCCACCACATTTCTATTATCGAATCCCACAGCACCTTGGGCAAGACAACTTTACTTCACGTGGAGGCGGGGCCCGTAAACCGAGGGTGTAGGGCTTGTGACCAGGTCTCTGTCGCTCCGATGCCCATAACTTTTGATCCGTAAGGAGTTACGCTGCGCACAGCATACCGTTGGAAAGCTCTCCGAGAGCTCTACGACAAGGGCAGCTAGCTTGCTCGTTGTGCCCATTTTGAAGCCCAAAATCGAACGTTTTCATCAGTTTTGGGCCACTTTTCTTATTTAGCTCTATTTTTCGGTCCTGGATCGTACGTCGTGAGCTGTTAAAAGGACGACAACCTTACTAGTGGGATATTAGAGGACCCTACAACGTGTCGATATCTTGTCTTGCAAGGATGCTCTGTTGTTGAAGCGGATGGGTTGTCGTTAAGCCCATTGGGCCTTCTGAATGGGCCATCTCTCTAGGCTGGGACTGTGAACCATTAACACATAATGGAATTGTGCCCTCAACATGACGGGTGTGATCATACCAGCACTAATGCATCGGATCCCATCAGAACTCCGAAGTTAAGCGTGCTTGTGAGAGAGTAGTACTAGGATGGCTGACCCCTTGGGAAGCCCTCGTGTTGCACCCCCCTTTTCAATTTTTTTTCCTCCGCTTAGGGTTGCCAATATACTTAATCCACCACATTTCGTTTATCGAATCGCACATCACCTTGGGCAAGACAACTTCGCTTCACTTGGAGGCTGGGCACGCAAACAGAAGGCATAGGGCTTGTGACCAGGTATCCGTTGCTCCGGTGCCCATAACTTCTGATCCGTAAGGAGTTACGCTGCGCACAGAATACCGTTGGAAAGCTCTCCGAGAGCTCTACGATGGGGACAGCGATCTTGCTCGCTGTGCCCATTTTTGGAGCAAAAAATCGAATGTTTTCATCATTTTCGGGCCACTTTTCTTATTAAGCTCTGTTTTGTCATCCCGGATCGTACGTCATGAGCTGTTAAAAGGACGACAACCTTACTCGCGGGACATTAGAGGGCCCTACAATGCATCGATATCACGTCTTGCGAGAATGATGCGTTGTTGAAGCGGATGGGTTGTTGTTAAGCCCATTGGGCCTTCTGAATGGGCCATCTCTCTAGGCTGGGACTATGAACCGTTAACACATAATGGAATTGTGCCCTCAACATGTCGGGTGCGATCATACCAGCACTAATGCACCAGATCCCATCAGAACTCCGAAGTTAAGCGTGCTTGGGCGAGAGTAGTACTAGGATGGGTGACCGCTTGGGAAGTCCTCGTGTTGCACCCCCCTTTTCAATTTTTTTTCCTCCGGTTAGGGGTGCCAAGATACTTTATCCACCACATTTCTATTATCGAATCCCACGTCACCTTGGGCAAGACAACTTCGCTTCACGTGAGGGCTGGGCCCCCAAACCGAGGGCGTAGGGCTAGTGACTAGGTCTCCGTCGCTCCGGTGCCCATAACTTTTGATCCGTAAAGAGTTATGCTGCGCACCACATACCGTTGCAAAGCTCTCCGAGAGCACTATGACGGGGCAGCCAACTTGCTCGCTGTGCCCATTTTTGGAGCCCAAAATCGAACATTTTCATCAGTTTTGGGCCACTTTTCTTAATAAGCTCTGTTTTTCCGTCCTGGATCATACGTCGTGAGCTGTTAAAAGGACGACAACCTGACTCGCGGGACATTAGAAGGCCCTACAATGCTTCGATATAACGTCTTGCGAGGATGCTGCGTTGTTGAAGCGGATGGGTTGTTGTTAATCACATTGGGCCTTCTGAATGGGCCATCTTTCTAGGCTGGGACCGTGAACCATTAACACATAATGGAATTGTGTCCTCAACATGATGGGTGCGATCATACCAGCACTAATGCACCGGATCCTATCAGAACTCCGAAGTTAAGCGTGCTTGGGCGAGAGTAGTACTAGGATGGGTGACCCCTTGAGAAGTCCTCGTGTTGTACCTCCATTTTCAACTTTTTTTCCTCCGGTTAGGGGTGCCAAGATACTTTATCCACCACATTTCTATTATCGAATCCCACGGCACCTTGGGCAAGACAACTTCGCTTCACGTGAGGGCTGGGCCCCCAAACCGAGGGCGTAGGGCTAGTGGCCAGGTCTCCGTCGCTCCGGTGCCCATAACTTTTGATCCGTAAAGAGTTACGCTGCGCACCACATACCGTTGCAAAGCTCTCCGAGAGCACTACGACGGGGCAGGCAGCTTGCTCGCTGTGCCCATTTTTGGAGCCCAAAATCGAACATTTTCATCAGTTTTGGGCCACTTTTCTTAATAAGCTCTGTTTTTCCGTCCTGGATCATACGTCGTGAGCTGTTAAAAGGACGACAACCTGACTCGCGGGACATTAGAAGGCCCTACAATGCTTCGATATCACGTCTTGCGAGGATGCTGGGTTGTTGAAGCGGATGGGTTGTTGTTAAGCCCATTGGGCCTTCTGAATGGGCCATCTTTCTAGGCTGGGACCGTGAACTATTAACACATAAAGGAATTGTGTCCTCAACATGATGGGTGCGATCATACCAGCACTAATGCACCGAATCCTATCAGAACTCCGAAGTTAAGCGTGCTTGGGCGAGAATAGAACTAGGATGGGTGACCCCGTGGGAATTCCCTGTGTTGCACCCCCCTTTTCAATTTTTTTTCCTCCGGTTAGGGTTCCCAAGATACTTTATCCACCACATTTCTATTATCGAATCCCTCAGCACCTTGGGCAAGACAACTTCGCTTCACGTGGAGGCTGGGCCCGTAAACCGAGGGCGTAGGGCTTGTGACCAGGTCTCCGTCGCTCCGGTGCCCATAACTTTTGATCTGTATGGAGTTACGCGGCACACAGCATACCATTGCAAAGCTCTCCAAGAGCTCTACGACGGGGGCTGCGAGCTTGCTCGCCGTGCCCCATTTTGGAGCCAAAAATCAAACATTTTCAACAGTTTCGGGTAACTTTTCTTAATAAGCTCTGTTTTTTGGTCCTGGATCGTACGTAGTGAGCTATTAAAAGGACGACAACCTTACTCGCGGGACATTAGAGGGCCCAAAAACGCGTTGATATCACGTCTTACGAGGATGATGCGTTGTTGAAGCGGATGGGTTGTTGTTAAGCCCATTGGGACTTATGAATAGGCCATCTCTCTAGGTTGGGACTGTGAACCGTTAACACATAAAGGAATTGTGCCCTCAACATGACGGGTGCAATCATACCAGCACTATTGCACCGAATCCCATCAGAACTCCGAAGTTAAGCGTGCTTGGGCGAGAGTAGTACTAGGATGGGTGACCCCCTGGGAAGTCCTAGTGTTGCACTCCCTTTTTCAATTTTTTTTCCTCCGGTTAGGGTTGCCAAGATACTTTATCCACCACATTTCTTTTATCGAATCCCATGGCACCTTGGGCAAGACAACTTCGCTTCACGTGGAGGCTGGGCCAGCAAACCGAGGGCGTAGGGCTTTTGACCAGGTCTCCTTCGCTTCGTTGCCCATAAGTTTTGATCCGTAAGGAGTTACGCGGCGTACAACATACCGTTGCAAAGCTCTCCGAGATCTCTACAACGGGGGCATCCAGCTTGCTCGTTGTGTCCTTTTTTGGAGCTCAAAATTGAACATTTTCATCAGTTTCAGGCCACTTTTCTTTTGTGGCTCTGTTTTTTAATCCCGAATCGTACGTCGTGAGCTGTTAAAAGGACGACAACCTTACTCGCGGGACATTAGAGAGCCCTACAACACGTCGATATCACGTCTTGCGACGATGCTGCATTGTTGAAGTGGATAGGTTGTTGTTGAGCCTATTGGGCCTTCTGAATGGGCCATCTGTCTAGGCTGGGACTGTGAACCATTAACACATAAAGGAATTGTGCCCTCAACATGACGGGTTCAATCATACCAGCACTAATGCACCGGATCCCATCAGAACTCCGAAGTTAAGCGTGCTTGGCGAGAGTAGTACTAGGATGGGTGACCCCTTGGGAAGTCCTCGTGTTGCACCCCCCTTTTCAATTTTTTTTCCTCCGGTTAGGGTTGCCAAGATACTTTATCCACCACATTTCTATTATCGAATCCCACGGCACCTTGGGCAAGACAACTTTGCTTCACGTGGAGGCTGGGCCAGCAAACCGAGGGCGTAGGGCTTGTGACCAGGTCTCCGTCGCTCCGGTGCCCATAACTTTTTATCCGTAAGGAGTTACGCTGCGCACAGCATACCGTTGGAAAGCTATCTGAGAGCTCTAGGACAAGGGCAGCTAGCCTGCTCGCTGTGCCCATTTTGAATCCCAAAATTGAACGTTATCATCAGTTTTGGGCCACTTTTCTTATTTAGCTCTATTTTTCGGTCTTGGATCGTACGTCGTGAGCTATTAAAAGGACGACAACCTCACTCGCGGGATATTAGAGGACCCTACAACGCGTCGATAACTTGTCTTGTGAGGATGCTCTGTTGTTGAAGCGGATGGGTTGTCGTTAAGGCCATTGGGCCTTCTGAAAGGGCCATCTCTCTAGGCTGGGACTGTGAACCGTTAACACATAAAGGAATTGTGCCCTCAACATGACGGGTGTGATCATACCAGCACTAATGCATTGGATCCCATCAGAACTCCGAAGTTAAGCGTGCTTGTGAGAGAGTAGTACTAGGATGGCTGACCCCTTGGGAAGCCCTCGTGTTGCACCCCCATTTTCAATTTTTTTTCCTCCGCTTAGGGTTGCCAATATACTTTATCCACCACATTTCTATTATCGAATCACACAGCACCTTGGGCAAGACAACTTCGCTTCACGTGGAGGCTGGGTACGCAAACCGAAGGCATAGGGCTTGTGACCAGGTCTTCGTCGCTCTGGTGCCCATAACTTCTGATCCGTAAGGAGTTACGCTGCGCACAAAATATCATTGCAAAGCTCTCCAAGAGTTCTATGATGGGGACAGCGAGCTTGCTCGCTGTGCCCATTTTTGGAGCAAAAAATCGAATGTTTTCATCATTTTTGGGCCACTTTTCTTATTAAGCTCTGTTTTGACATCCCGGATCGTACGTCATGACCTGTTAAAAGGACGACAACCTTACTTGCGGGACATTAGAGGGCCCTACAATGCATCGATATCACGTCTTGCGAGGATGATGCGTTGTTGAAGCGGATGGGTTGTTGTTAAGCCCATTGGGCCTTCTGAATGGGCCATCTCTCTAGGCTGGGACTGTGAACCGTTAACACAAAAAGGAATTCTACCCCCACAATGACGGGTGCGACCATACCTGCACTAATGCACCGGATCCCATCAGAACTCCGAAGTTAAGCGTGCTTGGGCGAGAGTAGTACTAGGATGGGTGACCCCTTGGGAAGTCCTCGTGTTGAACCCCCCTTTTCAATTTTTTTTCCTCCGGTTAGGGTTGCCAAGATACTTTATCCACCACATTTCTATTATCGAATCCCACGGTACCTTGGGCAAGACAACTTCACTTCACGTGAGGGCTGGGCCCGCAAACCGAGGGCATAGGGCTGGTGACCCGGTCTCCGTCGCTCTGGTGCCCATAACTTTTTATCCGTAAAGAGTTACGCTGCGCACCACATACCGTTGCAAAGCTCTCTGAGAGCACTACGACGGGGCTGCCAGCTTACTCGCTGTGCCAATTTTTGGAGCCCAAAATCGAACATTTTCATCAGTTTTGGGCCACTTTTCTTAATAAGCTCTGTTTTTTCGTCCCGGATCGTACGTCGTGAGCTGTTAAACGGACGACAACCTGACTCGCGGGACATTAGATGGCCCTACAATGCGTCGATATCACGTCTTGCGAGGATGCAGCATTGTTGAAGCAGATGGGTTGTTGTTAAGCCCATTGGGCCTTCTCAATGGGCCATCTCTCTAGGCTGGGACCGTGAACCATTAACACATAAAGGAATTGTGCCCTCAACATGATGGGTGCGATCATACCAGCACTAATGCACCGGATCCTATCAGAACTCCGAAGTTAAGCGTGCTTGGGCGAGAGTTGTACTAGGATGGGTGACACCCTGGGAACTCACCGTGTTGTACCCCCATTTTCAATTTTTTTCCTCCGGTTAGGGTTGCCAAGATACTTTATCCACCACATTTCTATTATCGAATCCCACTGCACCTTGGGCAAGACAACTTTCCTTCACGTGGAGGCTGGGCCCGCAAACCGAGGGCGTAGGGCTTGTGACCAGGTCTCCGTCGCTCTGGTGCCCATAACTTTTGATCCGTAAGAAGTTACGCTGCGCACAGCATATCGTTGGAAAGCTCTCCGAGAGCTCTACGATAGGGGCAGCAATCGTGCTTGCTGTGCCCATTTTGGAGCCCAAAATCATACGTTTTCATCAGTTTTTGGCCACTTTTCTTATTTAACTCTGTTCTTCCGTCCTGGATCATACGTTGTGAGCTGTTAAAAGGACGACAACCTTACTCGCGGGATATTAGAGGACCCTACAACGCGTCAATATCTCGTCTTGCGAGGATGATGGGTTGTTGAAGCGGATGGGTTGTCGTTAATCCCATTGGGCCTTCTGAATGGGCCATCTCTCTATGCTGGGACTGTGAACCGTTAACACATAAAGGAATTGTGCCCTCAACATGACGGGTGCGATCATACCAGCACTAATGCACCGGATCCCATCAGAACTCCGAAGTTAAGCGTGCTTGGGCGAGAGTAGTACTAGGATGGGTGACCCCGTGGGAATTCCCTGTGTTGCACCCCCCTTTTCAATTTTTTTTCCTCCGGTTAGGGTTGCCAAGATACTTTATCCACCACATTTCTATTATCGAATCCCACGGCACCTTGGGCAAGACAACTTCGCTTCACGTGGAGGCTGGGCCAGCAAACCGAGGGCGTAGGGCTTGTGACCAGGTCTCCGTCGTTCCGGTGCCCATAACTTTTGATCTGTATGGAGTTACGCGGCACACAGCATACCGTTTCAAAGCTCTCCGAGAGCTCTACGACGGGGGCTGCGAGCTTGCTCACCGTGCCACTTTTTGGAGCCGAAAATCAAACATTTTCAACAGTTTCGGGCAACTTTTCTTAATAAGCTCTATTTTTCGGTCCTGGATCGTACATAGTGAGCTATTAAAAGGACGACAACCATACTCGCGGGACATTAGAGGGCCCAACAATGCGTCGATATCACGTCTTACGAGGATGATGCGTTGTTGAAGCGGATTGGTTGTTGTTAAGCCCATTGGGACTTCTGAATAGGCCATCTCTCTAGGTTGGGACTGTGAACCGTTAACACATAAAGGAATTGTGCCCTCAACATGATGGGTGCGATCATACTAGCACTAATGCACCGAATCCCATCAGAACTCCGAAGTTAAGCATGCTTGGGCGAGAGTAGTACTGGGATGGGTGACCCCTTGGGAAGTCCTCGTGTTGCACCCCCTTTTCAATTTTTTTTCCTCTGGTTAGGGTTGCCAAGATACTTTATCCACCACATTTCTATTATCGAATCCCACCGCACCTTGGGCAACACAACTTCGCTTCACGTGGAGGCTGGGCCCGCAAACCGAGGGCGTTGGGCTGGTGACCAGGTCTCCGTCGTTCCGGTGCCCATAGCTTTTCATCCGTGAGGAATTATGCGGAACACAGCATACCGTTGCAAAGCTTTTTGAGAGCTCTACGACCGGGGCAGCTAGCTTGCTCGCTGTGCCCTTTTTGGAGCCTGAAATCAAATGTTTTCTTCAGTTTTGGCCCACTTTTCTTATTAAGACTGTTTTTCCATCCCGGATCGTACGTCATGAGCAGTTAAAAGGACGAAAACCTTACTCACGGGACATTAGAGGCCCTACAACGCTTCGATATCTCGTCTTGCGTGGATGCTGGGTTGTTGAAGCGGATGGGTTGTCGTTAAGCCCATTGGGCCATCTAAATGGGCCATCTCTCTAGGCGGGGACTATGAACCATTAACACATAAAGGAATTGTGCCCTCAACATGACGGGTGTGATCATACCAGCACTAATGCACCGGATCCCATCAGAACACTGAAGTTAAGCGTGCTTGGGCGAGAGTAGTACTAGGATAGGTGACCCCCTGGGAAGTCCTCGTGTTGCATCCCACTTTTCAATTTTTTTTCCCCCGGTTAGGGTTGCCAAGATAATTTTTCCACCACATTTCTATTATCGAATCCCACGTCACCTTGTTCAAGACAACTTCGCTTCACGTGGAGGTTGGGCCCGCAAACCGAGGGCATAGGGCTTGTGACCAGGTCTCCGTCGCTCTGGTTACCATAACTTTTGATCTGTAAGGAGTTACGCGGCGCACAACATACAGTTGCAAAGCTCTCCGAGAGCTCTACGACGGGGGCAGCCAGCTTGCTTGCTGTGCCCGTTTTGGGATCCCAAAATTGAACGTTTTCATCAGTTTCGGGCCACTTTTCTTATTAAGCTCTGTTTTTCGGTCCCGAATCGTACGTTGTGAGATGTTAAAAGGACGACAACCTTACTCGCGGGACATTAGAGGGCCCTACAATGCGTCGATATCACGTCTTGCGAGGATTCTGCGATGTTGAAGCGGATGGGTTGTTGTTAAGCTCATTGGGCCTTCTGAATAGGCGATCTCTCTAGGCTGGGACTGTGAATCGTTAACACATAAAGGAATTGTGCCCTCAACAAGTCGGGTGCGATCATACCAGCACTAATGCACTGGATCCCATCCGAACTCTGAAGTTAAGCGTGCATAGGCGAGAGTAGTACCAGGATGGGTGACCCCCTAGGAAGTCCTCGTGTTGCACCCCCCTTTTCAATTTTTTTTCCACCAGTTAGTGTTTCCAAGATATTTTATCCACCACATTTCTATTATTGAATCTCAAGGCACCATGGACAAGACAACTTCGTTTCACGTGGAGGCCGGGCCCGCAAACCGAGGGCGTAGGGCTTGTGACTAGGTCTCCGTCGCTCTGGTGCCCATAACTTTTGATCCGTAAGGATTTACGCGGCGCACAGCATACAGTTGGAAAGCACTCCGAGAGCTCTACGATGGGGCAAGCCAGCTTGCTCGCTGTGCCCGTTTTGGGAGCCCAAATCGAACGTTTTCATCAGTTTCGGGCCACTTTTCTTTTTTAGCTCTATTTTCTCGTCCCTGATCGTACATCGTGAGCTATTAAAAGGTCGACAACCTTACTCGCGGGACATTAGAGGGCCTTACAATGTGTCGATATCACGTCTTGCGAGGATGTTGCATTGTTGAAGCGGATGGGTTGTTGTAATGCCCATTGGGCCTTCTGAATGGGCCATCTCTCTAGGCTGGGACTGTGAACTGTTAACACAGAAAGGAATTGTACCCTCACCATGACGGGTGCGATCATACCAACACTAATGCACTGGATCCCATCAGAACTCCGAAGTTAAGCGTGCTTGGGTGAGAGTAGTACTAGGATGGGTGACCCCCTAGGAAGTCCTCGTGTTGCACCCTCCTTTTCAATTTTTTTTCCTCTGGTTAGGGTTGCCAAGATACTTTATCCACCACATTTCTATTTTCGAATCCCACGGCACCTTGGCCAAGACAACTTCGCTTCCCGTGGAGGCTGGGCCCGCAAACCGAGGGCGTAGGGCTTGGGACCAGGTGTCCGTCACTCCGGTGCCCATAACTTTTGATCTGTATGGTGTTACGCATCGCATAGCATACCGTTGCAAACTCTCCGAGAGCTCTATGACGGGGACAGCCAGCTTGCTCACTGTGCCCCTTTTTGGTGCCCAAAATTGAATGTTTTCAACAGTTTTGGGCTACTTTTCTTATTATGCTCTATTTTTCCGTCCCGGATCATACGTCGTGAGCTGTTAAAAGGACGACAACCTTACTCGCCGGACATTAGAGGGCCCAACAACGCGTCGATATCTCGGCTTGCGAGGATGCTACGTTGTTGAAGCGGAGGGGTTGTTGTTAAGCCCATTGGGCCTTCTGAATGGGCCATCTCTCGAGGCTGGGACTGTAAATCGTTAACACATAAAGGAATTGTGCCCTCAACATGACGGGTGCGATCATACTAGCACCAATGCATCGGATCCCATTAGAACTCCGAAGTTAAGCGTGCTTGGGTGAGAGTAGTACTAGGATGGGTGACCCCCTAGGAAGTCCTCGTGTTGCACTCCCCTTTTCAATTTTTTTTCCTCCGGTTAGGGTTGCCAAGATACTTTATCCACCACATTTCTATTATCGAATGCCGTGGTGCCTTATCCAGGACAACTTCGCTTCACGTCGAGGCTGGGCCCGCAGACCGAGTGCGTAGGGCTTGTGATAAAGTCTCCATCGCTCCGATGCCGATAACTTTTGATCTGTAAGGAGTTACGCGATGCACAGCATACCGTTGCACAGCTCTTCAAGAGCTCTACGACGGGGGCAGCCAGCTTGCTCGCTGTGCCCTTTTTGGAGCCCAAAATCGAACGATTTCATCAGTTTCGGGCCACTTTTCTTATTAAGCTCTGTTTTTCCGTCCCGGATCGTACGCCATGAGCTGTTAAAAGGACGACAATCTTACTCGCAGGACATTGGAGGGCCCTAAAATGCGCCGATATCACATCCTGCGAGGATGCTGCGTTGGTGAAGTAGATGGGTTGTTGTAATGCCCATTGGGCCTTCTGAATGGGCCATCTCTCTAGGCTGGGACTGTGAACCGTTAACACATAAAGGAATTGTGCCCTCAACATGACGGGTGTGATCATACCAGCACTAATGCACCGGATCCCATCAGAACTCCGAAGTTAATCGTGCTTGGGTGAGAGTAGTACTTGGTTGGGTGACCCCCTGGGAAGTCCTCGTGTTGCACTCCCCTTTTCAATTTTTTTTCCTCCGGTTAAGGTTGCCAAGATACTTTATCCACCACATTTCTATTATCGAATCCCGCGGTGCCTTGGGCAAGACAACTTCGCTTCACGTGGAGGCTAGGCCCGCAGACTGAGGGCGTAGGGCTTGTGACCAAGTCTCCATCGCTCCGATGCCGATAACTTTTGATTCGTAAGGAGTTACGAGACGCATAGCATACCGTTGCACAGCTCTCCAAGAGATCTACGACGGGGGCAGCCAGCTTGCTCGCTGTGCCCTTTTTGGAGCCCAAAATCGAACGTTTTCGTCAGGTTCAAGCCACTTTTCTTATTAAGCTCTGTTTTTCTGTCCTGGATCGTACGTCGTGAGCTGTTAAAAGGACGACAATCTTACTCGCGGGACATTAGAGGGCCCTAAAATGCGTCGATATCACGTCTTGCGAGGATGCTGCGTTGTTGAAGTAGATGGGTTGTTGTAATGCCCATTGGGCCTTCTGAATGGGCCATCTCTCTAGGCTGGGACTGTGAACCGTTAACACATAAAGTAATTGTGCCCTCAATATGACGGGTGCGGTCATACCAGCACTAATGCACCAGATCCCAACAGAACTTCGAAGTTAAGCGTGCTTGGGCGAGATTAGTACTAGGATGGGTGACCCTGTGGGAAGTCCTCGTGTTGCACTCCCCTTTTCAATTTTTTTTTCTCCGGTTAGGGTTGTCAAGATACTTTATCCACGACATTTCTATTATCGAATCCCATGGCACCTTGGGCATGACAACTTCGCTTCCCGTGGAGGTTGGGCCTGCAAACCGAGGGCATAGGGCTGGTGACCAGGTCTCCGTCGCTTCGGTGCCCATAACTTTTGATCCGTAAGGAGTTACGCGGCGCACATCATACTGTTGCAAAGCTCTCTGAGAGCTCTACGACAAGGGCATACAGCTTGCTCACTGTGCCCATTTTTGGAGCCCAAAATCGAACGTTTTCATCAGTTTCGGGTTACTTTTCTTTTTTAACTCTGTTTTTTCAACCCAGATCGTATGTTGTGAGGTGTTAAAAGGACGAAAACCTTACTCGCGGGACATTAGAGGGCCCTACAACACGTCGATATCACGTCTTGCGACGATGCTGCGTTGTTGAAGAATATGGGTTGTTGTAATGCCCATTGGTCCTTCTAAATGGGCCATCTCTCTAGGTTGTGATTGTAAACCATTAACACATAAAGGAATTGTGCACTCAACATGACGGGTGCGATCGTACCAGCACTAATGCACCGGATCCCATCAGAACTCCGAAGTTAAGCGTGCTTGGGCGAGAGTAGTACTAGGATGGGTGACCCCCTGAAAGTCCTCGTGTTGCACCCCTCTTTTAATTTTTTCCCCTCCGGTTAGGGTTGCCAAGATACTTTATCCGCCATATTTCTATTATCGTATCCCACGGCACCTTGGGCAAGACAACTTCACTTCACATGGAGGCTGGGCCCGCAAACCGAGGGCGTAGGGCTAGTGACCAGGTCTCCGTCGATCCAGAGCCTATAACTTTTGAACCGTAAGGAGTTACGTGGCGCCCAGCATACCGTTGGAAAGCTCTCTGAGAGCTCTACGACGGGCTCAGAAAGCTTTCTTGATGTGCCCATTTTTGGAGCCCAAAATAGAACGTTTTCATCAGTTTCGGGCCACTTTTCTTATTTAGCTCTGTTTTTCCATCCCGAATCGTACGTCGTGAGCTATTAAAAGGACGACAACCTTACTAGCGGTACATTAGAGGGCCCTACAACACATCGATATCTCGTCTTGCGAGGATTCTGGGTTGTTGAAGTGGATGGGTTATCGTTAAGCCCATTGGGCCTTCTGAATGGGCTATCTCTCTAGGCTGAGACTGTGAACCGTTAACACATAAAGGAATTGTGCCTCAACATGACTGGTACGATCATACCAGCACTAATGCACCATATCCCATTTGAACTCCGAAGTTAAACTTGCTTGGGCGAGAGTAGTACTAAGATGGGTGACCCCTTGGGAAGTCCTCGTGTTGCACCCCCCTTTTCAATTTTTTTTCTCCGGATAGGGTTGCCAAGACACTTTATCCACCACATTTCTATTATCGAATCCCAAGGCACCTTAGGCAAGACAACTTCGCTTCACGTGGAGGCTGGGCTAGCAAAACGAGGGCGTAGGGCTTGTGACCAGGTCTCCTTCACTCCGGTGCCCATAACTTTGATTTGTAAGGAGTTACGCGGCGCACAACATACCGTTGCAAAGCTCTACGAGAGCTCTACTACGGGGGCAGCTAGCCTGCTCGCTGTGCCCTTTTTGGAGCCCAAAATTCAACGTTTTCATCAGATTCGGGCCACTTTTCTAGTTTTGCTCTATTTTTCTGTCCCGGATCGTACGTCGTGAGTTGTTAAAAGGACGACAACCTTACTCGTAGGACATTAGAGGGCCTTAAAACGCGTTGATATCTCGTCTTGCGGGGATGCTGGGTTGTTGAAGCGGATGGGTTGTCGTTTAGCCCATTGGGCCTTCTGAATGGGCCATCTCTCTAGGCTAGGACTCTGAACCGTTAACATATAAAGGAATTGTGCCCTCAACATGACGGGTGCGATAATACCAACACTAATGCAACAGATCCCATCAGAACTACGAAGTTAAGCATGTTTGGGCTAGAGTAGTACTAGGATGGGTGACCCCCTGGGTAGTCCTCGCGTTGCACCACTTTTTCAATATTTTTTCCTTCGGTTAGGGTTGCCAAGATACTTTATCCACCACATTTCTATTATCAAATCCCACGTCACCTTGTTCAACACAACTTCGTTCCGCGTGGAGGCTGGGCCCGCAAACCGAGGGCGTAGGGCTTCTGACCAGGTCTCCGTCGCTCCGGTGCCCATAACTTTTGATCCATAAGGAGTTATGCGGCGCACAGCAAACCGTTGCAAAGCTCTTTGAGAGCTCTACGACGAGGGCAGCGAGCTAGCTCGCTTTGTCTATTTTTGGATCCCAAAATCGAACGTTTTCATCAGTTTCGGGCCACTTTTCTTATTAAGCTCTGCCTTTTCGTCCCGAATCGTACGTCGTGAGCTTTTAAAAGGACGACAACCTTAGTCGCGGGACATTAGAGGGCCCTACAACGCGTCGATATCACGTCTTGAGAGGATGATGCGTTGTTGAAGCAGATGGGTTGTTGTAAAGCCCATTGGGCCTTCTGAATGGGCCATCTCTCTAGGCAAGGACTGTGAACCGTTAACACATAAAGGAATTGTGCCCTCAACATGACGGGCGCTATCATACCAGCACTAATGCACCGGATCCCATCAGAACTCCGAAGTTAAGCATCCTTGGGCAAGAGTAGTACTAGGATGGGTGACCCCGTGAAAGTCCCCATGTTGCACCCCCCTTTTCAATTTTTTTTCCTCCGGTTAGGGTTGCCAAGATACTTTATCCACCACATTTATATTATCGAATCCCACGGTACCTTGGGCAAGACAATTTCGCTTCACGTGGAGGCTGGGCCCGCAAACCGAGGGCGTAGGGCTCGTGACCAGGTCTCCGTCGCTCCGGTGCCCATAACTTTTGATCTGTATGGAGTTACGCGGCACACAGCATACCATTGCAAAGCTCTCCGAGAGCTCTACGACGGGGGCTGCGAGCTTGCTCGCTGTGCCTCATTTTGGATCCAAAAATCAAACATTTTCAGTAGGGCTTTTCACCGAGTCTCCGTCGCTCCGGTGCCAATAACTTTTGATCCGTAAGGAGTTACGCGGCGCACAACATACCGTTGGAAAGCTCTCCAAGAGCTCTATGACTGGGGCAGCTAGCTTGCTCGCTGTGCCATTTTTGGTGCCCAAAATGGAACATTTTCATCAGTTTCGGGCTACTTTTCTTTTTTAGCTCTGTTTTTCCGTCCCGTAACGTATGTCGTGAGCTGTTAAAAGGATGACAACCTTACTCGCGGTACATTAGAGGGCCTTACAATGCGTCGATATCACGTCTTGCGAGGATGCTGGGTTGTTGAAGAGGATGGGTTGTTGTTAAGCCCGTTGGGCCTTCTGAATGGGCCATCTCTCTAGGCTAGGACTGTGAACCGTTGACACATAAAGGATTTGTGCCCTCAACATGACGGGTGCGATCATACCAGCACTAATACACCGGATCCCATCAGAACACCGATGTTAAGCGTGCTTGGGCGAGACTAGTACTAGGATGGGTGACCCCCTGGAAAGTCCTCGTGTTGCACCCACATTTTCAATTTTTTTTCCTCCGGTTAGGGTTGCCAAGATACTTTATCCACCACATTTCTATTATCGAATCCCACGACACCTTGGGCAAGAAAACTTCACTTCACGTGGAGGTTGGGCCCACAAACCGAGGTTGTAGGGCTGGTGACCAAGTCTCCGTCGCTCCGGTGGCCAAAACTTTTGATCTATAAAGAGTTATGCGGTGCACAGCATACCATTGCAAAGCTCTCTGACAGCTCTACGATAGGGGTAACTAGTTTGCTAGCTGTGCCCCCTTTTGGAGCCCAAAATCGAACGTTTTCATAAGTTTTGGGCCACTTTTCTTATTAAGCTCTATTTTTCCGTCCTGGATCGTATGTCGTGAGCTGTTAAACGGATGGAAACCTTACTCGCGGGACATTAGAGGTCCCTACAACGCGTCAATATCATGTCTTGCGAGTATGCTGCGTTGTTGAAGCGGATGGGTTGTTGTTAAACCCATTGGGCCTTCTGAATGGGCCATCTCTCTAGGCTGGGACTGTGAACCGTTAACACATAAAGCAATTGTGCCCTCCATATGACGGGTGATATCATACCAGTACTAATACACCGGATCCCATCAGAACTCCGAAGTTTAGCGTGCTTGGGTGAGAGTAGTATTAGGATAGGTGACACCCTGGGAAGTCCTTGTGTTGCACTCCCTTTTCAATTTTTTTCCTCCGGTTAGGGTTGCCAAGATACTTTATCCACCATATTTCTATTATCGAATCCCATGGCATCTTGGGCAAGACAACTTCGCTTCACGTGGAGGCTGGGCCCGCAAACCGAGGGTGTTGGGCTTCTGACCAAGTCTCTGTCGCTCCGGTTCCCATAACTTTTGATCTGTAAGGAGTTACGCGGCACACAGCATACCGTTGCAAAGCTTTCCGAGAGCTCTACAACGAGGGCAGTGAGCTTGCTCGCTGTGCCCTTTTTGGAGCACAAAAGCGAACGGTTTCATCAGTTTCGGGCCACTTTTATTATTAAGCTCTGTTTTTCCGTCCCAGATCGAACGTCGTGAGCTGTTAAAAGGATGTCAACCTTACTAGCGGGACATTAGAGGGCCCTACAAAGCGTCGATATCACGTCTTGCGAGGATGATGTGTTGTTGAAGCGGATGGGTTGTTGTTAAGCCCATTGGGCCTTCTGAATGGGCCATCTCTCTACGCTGGGACTGTGAACCGTTAACACATAAATGAATTGTGCCCTCAACATGACGGGTGTGATCATACCAGCACTAATGCACCGGATCCCATCAGAACTCCGAAGTTAAGCATGCTTGGGCGATACTAGTACTAGAATGGGTGACCCCTTGGGAAGTCCTCGTGTTGCACTCCCTTTTCAATTTTTTTCCTCCGGCTAGGGTTGCCAAGATACTTTATCCACCATATTTCTATTATCGAATCCCACGGCACCTGGGGCAAGACAACTTCACTTCACGTGGGGGTTGGGCACGCAAATTGAGGGCGTAGGGCTGGTGACCAGGTCTCCGTCGCTCCGGTGCCCATAACTTTTGATCCGTAAGGAGTTACGCGGCGCAGAGCATACCGTTGCAAAGCACTCCGAGAGCTCTAGGACTAGGGTAGCTAGCTTGCTTGATGTGCCCATTTTGGAGCCCAAAATCGAACGTTTTCATCAGTTTCGGGCCACTTTTCATATTAAGCTCTGTTTTTCCGTCCCGGATCGTACATCGTGAGCTGTTAAAAGGAGGACAACCTTAATCGCTGGACATTAGAGGGTCCTACAACGCGTCGAATGGGCCATTTCTCTAGGCTGGGACTGTGAACCGTTAACACATAAAGGAATTGTGCCCTAAACATGACAGGTGCGATCATACTAGCACAAATGCACCGGATCCCATCAGAACTCCTAAGTTAAGTGTGTTTGGGCGACAGTAGTACTAGGATGGGTGACCCCCTGGGAAGTCCTCGTGTTGCACCCCCCTTTTCAATTTTTTTCCTCTGGTTTTGGTTGCCAAGAAAAATTATCCACCACATTTGTATTATCGAATCCCACGGCACCTTGGGCAAGACAACTTCGCTTCACGTGGAGGCTGGGCCAACAAACCGAGGGCGTAGGTCTTGTGACCAGGTCTCCTTCGTTCTGGAGCCCATAACATTTTATCTGTAGGGAGTAACGCGGCGCACACCATACCGTTGCAAAGCACTCTGAGAGCTCTACGACGGAGGCAGCTAGATTACACGTTGTGCCCTTTTTGGAGCCCACAATCGAACGTTTTCATCAGTGTCGGGCCACTTTTTGGATTTTGCTATGTTTTTCCGTCCCGGATCGTACGTCGTGAGCTGTTAAAAGGACGACAACCTTACATGCGGGACATTAGACGGCCCTACAACATGTTGATATCTCGTCTTGCGAGGATGCTGGGTCGTTAAGCCCATTGGGCCTTCTGAATGGGCCATCTCTCTAGGTTGGGACTGTGAACCGTTAACACATAAATGAATTGTGCTCTCAACATGACAGGTACGATCATACCAGCACTAATGCATCGGATCCCATTAGGACTCCGAAGTTAAGCATGCTTGGGCGAAAGTAGTACTAGGATGGGTGACCCCCTGGGAAGTCCTCGTGTTGCACCCCACTTTTCAAATTTTTTTCCTCTAGTTAGGGGTTGCCAAGATACTTTATCCACAACATTTCTATTATCGAATCCCACAGCACCTTGGGCAAGACAACTTCACTTCACGTGGAGGTTGGGCTCGCAAACCGAGGGCGTAGGGCTTGTGACCATGTCTCCGTCGCTCCGGTGCCCATAATTTTTGATCAGTAAGGAGTTGCGCGGCGCATAGCATCCGTTGGAAAGCTCACTGAGGGCTCTACGATTGGGGCAGCTGGCTTGCTCCCTGTGCCCTTTTTGGAGCCCAAAATCGAACGTTTTCATCAGTTTCGGGCCACTTTTCTAATTTAGCTCTGTTTTTCCGTCCCGGTTCGTACGACGTGAGCTGTTAAAGGATGACAACCTTACTCGCGGGACATTAGAGGGCCTTACAATGCGTCAATATCTCATCTTGCGAGGATGCTGGGTTGTTGAAGCGGATGGGTTGTCGTTAAGCCCATTGGGTCTTTTGAATGGGCCATCTCTCTACGTTGGGACTGTGAACGGTTAACACATAAGGGAATTGTACCCTTAATATGATGGGTGCGATCATACCAGCACTAATGCACCAGATCCCATCAGAACTCCGAAGTTAAGCGTGCTTGGGCGAGAGTAGTACTAGGATGTGTGACCCCCTGGGAAGTCCTCGTGTTGCACCCCCCTTTTCAATTTTTTTTCCTCCGGTTAGGGTTGCCAAGATACTTTATCTATCACATTTCCATTATCGAATCCCACGGCACATTGGGCAAGGCAACATCGCTTCACGTGGAGGTTGGGCCCGCAAACCGAGGGCATATGGCATGTGACCAGGTCCCCGTCTCTCCGGTGCCCATAACTTCTGATCCGTAACGAGTTACATGGCGCACAACATACCGTTGGAAAGCTCTCGGAGAGCTCTACGACAGGGGCAGCTGGCTTGCTCGCTGTGCCATTTTTGGAGACCAAAATCGAACGTTTTCATCAGTTTCGGGCCACTTTTCTAATTTAGCTCTGTTTTTCCTTCCCGGATGGTACGTCGTGAGTTGTTAAAAGGACGACAACCTTACTCGCGGGACATTAGAGGGCCCTACAATGCATCGATATCTCGTCTTGCGAGGATGCTGGGTTGTTGAAGTGGATGGTTTATCGTTAAGCCCATTGGGACTTCTGAATGGGCCATCTCTCTAGGCTGGGACTGTGAACCGTTCACACATAAAGGAATTGTGCCCTCAACATGACGGGTGTGATCATACCAGCACTAATGAACCAGATCCCATTAGAACTCCGAAGTTAAGCGTGCTTGGGCGAGATTAGTACTAGGATGGGTGACCCCCTTGGAAGTCCCCAAGTTGCACCCCCCTTTTCAATTTTTTTTGCTTCGGTTAGGGTTGCCAAGATACTTTATCCACCACATTTCTATTATCGAATCCCACGGCACCTTGGGCAAGACAACTTCGCTTCACATGGAGGCTGGGCCAGCAAACCGAGGGCGAAGGGCTTGTGACCAGGTGTTCGTCGCTCCGGTGCGCATAACTTTTGATCCGTAAGGAGTTACGTGGCACACAACATACCGTCGGAAAGCTCTCCGAGAGCACCACGACGGGGGCAACTTGCTTGCTTGCTGTGCCTTTTTTGGAGGCCAAAATCGAACGTTTTCATCAGTTTTGGGCCACATTTCTAGATTTGCTCTATTTTTCCGTCCCGGATCGTACGCCATGAGCTGTTAAAAGAACGTCAATCTTATCGCGGGACATTAGAGGGCCCTACAGCGTTTCGATATCACGTCTTGCGAGGATGCTACATTTTTTAAGTAGATGGGTTGTCGTTAAGCCCATTGGGCCTTCTCAATGAGCCATCTCTCTAGGGTTGGACTCTTACCGTTAACACATAAAGGAATTGTACCCTCAACATGACGGGTGTGATCATACCAGCACTAATGCAACGGATCCCATGAGAACTCCAAAGTTAAGCGTGCTTGGATGGGTGACCCCCTTGGAAGTCCTCGTGTTGCACCCCCCTTTCCAATTTTTTTTGCTTCGATTAGGGTTGCCAAGATACTTTATCCACCACATTTCTATTATCGAATCCCACGGGACCTTGGGCAACACAACTTCGCTTCACGTGGAGGCTGGGCCAGCAAACCAGGGGCGAAGGGCTTGTGACCAGGTTTCCTTCGCTCCGGTGCCCACAACTTTTGATCCGTAAGGAGTTACGCGGTGCACAGCATACCATTGCAAAGCTCTCCGAGAGCTCTACAACGGGGGTAGCTAGCTTCCTCGCTGTGCCATTTTTTGGAGCCCAAAATCGAACGTTTTAATCAGTTTCGGGCCACTTTTCTTTTTTAGCTCTGTTTTTTCATCGCGGATCGTACGTGATGAGCTGTTAAAAGGATGACAACCTTACTTGCGAGGATGCTGGGTTGTTGAAGCGGATGGGTTGTCGTTAATCCCATTGGGCCTTCTGAATTGGCCATTTCTCTAGGCTGGGACTGTGAACCGTTAACACATAAAGGAATTATGTCCACAACAAGACGGGTGGGATCATACCAGCACTAATGCACCGGATCACATCAGAACTTCGAAATTAAGTGTGCTTGGGCGAGATTAGTACTAGGATCGGTGACCTCCTGGGAAGTCCTCTTGTTGTATCCCCTCTTTTTAATTTTTTTTGCTTCGGTTAGGGTTGCCAAAATACTTTATCGACCACATTTCTATTATCAAATCCCACGGCACCTTGGGCAAGACAACTTCACTTCACGTGGAGGCTGGGCCAGCAAACCGAGGGCGTAGGGCTTGTGACCAGGTCTCCTTCGCTCCGGTGCCCACAACTTTTGATCCGTAAGGAGTTTTGCGGTGCACAGCAAACCGTTTCAAAGCTCCCCGAGAGCTTTACAACGGGGGCAGCCAGCTTGCTCACTATGCCCTTTTTTGGAGCCCAAAATCGAACGTTTTAATCAGTTTCGGGCCACTTTTCATTTTTAGATTTGTTTTTTCATTCCGGATCGTACGTCGTGAGCTGTTAAAAGGACAACAACCTTACTTGCGGGACATTGGAGGGCCTACAACGCGTCGATATCTCGTCTGGCGAGGATGTTGCGTTGTTGAAGCGGATAGGTTGTCGTTAATCCCATTGGGCCTTCTGAATGGGCCATCTCTCTAGGCTGGGACTGTGAACGGTTAACACATAAAGGAATTGTGCCCTCAACATGATGGGTGCGATCATACCAGCACTAATGCACGGAATCCCATCAGAACTCTGAAGTTAAGCTTGCTTGGGTGAGAGTAGTACTAGAATGGGTGACCCCCTGGGAAGTCCTCGTGTTGCACCCCTCTTTTCAATTTTTTTTCCTTCGGTTAGGGTTGCCAAGATACTTTATCCACACATTTTTATTATCGAATCCCACAGCACCTTGGCCAAGACAACTTCGCTTCACGTGGAGGTTGGGCCCGCAAACTGAGGGCGTAGGGCTTGTGACCAGGTCTCTGTCACTCCGGTGCCTATAACTTTTGATGGGTAAGGAGTTACGCGTCGCACAGCATACCGTTGGAAAGCTCTCTGAGAGCTCTACGACGAGGGCAGCTGGAATGCTCGATGTGCCCTTTTTGCATCCCAAAATCGAACGTTTTCATCAATTTCGGGCCACTTTTCTAGTTTTGCTCTGTTTTTTTGTCCCGGATCGTAAGTCGTGAGCTGTTAAAAGGACGACAACCTTACTCGTGGGACATTAGAGGGCCCTACAACGCGTCGATATCTTATCTTGCGAGGATGCTGGGTTGTTGAGGTGGATGGGTTGTCGTTAAGCCCATTGGGCCTTCTTAATGGGCCATCTCTCTAGGCTAGGACTGTGAACCGTTAACACATAAAGGAATTGTGCCCTCAACATGACGGGTGCGATCATAACAGCACTAATGCACCGGATCCTATCAGAACTCCGAATTTAAGCGTGGTTGGGCGAGAGTAGTACTAGGATGGCTGACCCCCCGGGAAGTCCTCATGTTGCACTCCCCTTTTCAATTTTTTTTCCTCCGGTTAGGGTTGCCAAGATACTTTATCCACCACATTTCTATTATCGAATCCCACGGCACCTTGGACAAGACAACTTCGCTTCACGTGTAGGCTGGGCCCACAAACCGAGGGCGTAGGGCTTGTGACCAGATCTCCGTCGCACCGGTGCCCATAACTTTTGATCCGTAAGGAGTTACGCGGCGCACAACATACCGTTGGAAAGCTCTCCGAGAGCTCTACGACCGGGGTGGTTGATTTGCTCGCTGTGCCCATTTTTGGAGCCCAAAATTGAACGTTTTCATCAATTTCGGGCCACTTTTCTAATTTAGCTCTGTTTTTTCGTCCTAGATCGTACGTCGTGAGCTGTTAAAAGTACGACAACCTTACTCGTGGGATATTAGAGGGCCCTACAATTCGTCGATATTTCATCTTGCGAGGATGCTGGGCTATTGAAACGGATGGGTTGTCGTTAAGCCTATTGGGCCTTCTGAATGGGCCATCTCTCTAGGCTGAGACTGTGAACCGTTAACACATAAATGAATTGTGCATTCAACACGACGGGGTGCGATCGTACCAGCACTAATGCACCGGATCCCATCAGAACTCCGAAGTTAAGCGTGCTTGGGCGAGAGTAGTACCAGAATGGGTGACCCCTTGGGAAGTCCTAGTGTTGCACCCCCCTTTACAATTTTTTTTTCCTCCGGTTACGGTTGCCAAGATACTTTATCCACCACATTTCTGTTATCGAATCCCACGGCACCTTGGGCAAAACAACTTCGCTTCACGTGGAGGCTGGGCCTGCAAACTGAGGGCGTAGGGCTTGTGACCAGTTCTCCGTCGCTCCGGTGCCCATAACTTTTGATCCGTAAGGAGTTACGCAGCGCACAACATACCGTTGCAAACCTCTCTGAGAGCTCTACGACAGTGGCAGCGAGCTTGCTCGTTGTGCCCATTTTTGGATCCCAAAATATCAGTTTCAAGCCACTTTTCTTATTAAGCTCTATTTTTTCGTCCCAGATAATATGTCATGAGCTGTTAAAAGGTTGACAACCATACTCACGAGACATTAGGGGGCCGTACAACGCGTTGATATCTCGTCTTACGAGGATCCTGGGTTGTTGAAGCAGATGGGTTGTCGTTAAGCCCATTGGGCCTTTTGAATGGGCCATCTCTATAGGCTGCGACTGTGAACCGTTAACACAAGAAGGAATTGTACCCTCAACATGACGGTTGTGATCATACCAGCACTAATGCATCGGATCCCATCAGAACTCCGAAGTTAAGCATGCTTGGGCGAGAGTATTACTAGGATAGGTGACCCCCTGGGAAGTCCTCGTGTTGCACCCCCCTTTTCAATTTTTTTTTCCTCCAGTTAGGGTTGCCAAGATACTTTATCCACTACATTTCTACTATCAAATCCCACGGCACCTTGGGCAAGACAACTTCAATTCACGTGGAGGCTGGGCTTGCAAACCGAGGGCGTAGGGCTTGTGACCAGGTCTCCGTCGCTCTAATGCCCATAACTTTTGATCCGTAGGGAGTTACGCGGCGCACAGCATACCGTTGGAAAGCTCTTCGAGAGCTCTACGACATGGGTAGCGAGCTTGCTCGCTGTACCCTTTTTTGAGGCCAAAATCGAATGTTTTCATTAGTTTCGGGCCACTTTTCTAGTTTTGCGCAGTTTTTCCGTCCTAGATTGTACGTCATGAGTTGTTAAAAGGACGACAACCTTACTCGCGGGATATTAGAAGGCCCTACAACGTGTTGATATCTCATCTTGTGAGGATGCTCGGTTGTTGAAGCGGATGGGTTGTCGTAAAGCACATTGGGACTTTTGAATGGGCCATCACTCTGGGCTGGGACTGTGAAC
Source organism: Ehretia macrophylla (assembly GCA_037974665.1). Lineage (NCBI taxonomy): Eukaryota > Viridiplantae > Streptophyta > Magnoliopsida > Boraginales > Ehretiaceae > Ehretia > Ehretia macrophylla. Next base: position 70,584,318 of record CM075767.1, read on the forward strand.
CGTTAACACATAAAGGAATTGTGTCCTCAACATGACGGGTGTGATCATACCAGCATTAATGCACCAGATCCCATCAGAACTCCGAAGTTAAGCGTGCTTGGACGAGAGTAGTGCTTGGATGGGTGACCCCCTAGGAAGTCCTCCTGTTGTACCCTCCTATTCAATTTTTTTTCCTCCGGTTAGGGTTGCCAAGATACTTTACCCACCACATTTCTATCATCGAATACCACGGCACCTTGGGCAAGACTACTTTGCTTCACGTGGAGGCGGGGCCTGCAAACCGAGGGCGTAGGGCTTGTGACCAGTTCTCCGTTGCTCCGGTGCCCATAACTATTGATCCGTAAGGAGTTACGCGGCGCACAGCATACCGTTGCAAAGTTCTCCGAGAGCTCCACGACGGGGAATGCGAGCTTTGGCCATTTTTGGAGCACAAAATCGAACGTTTTCATCAGTTTCGGGCCACTTTTATTATTAAGCTCTATTTTTTCGTCCCAGATCGTAAGTCGTGAGCAGTTAAAAGGACGACAACCTTACTCGAGGGACATTAGAGGGCCTTACAACTCGTCGATATCATGTCATGCGAGGATACTGCGTTTTTTAAATGGATGGGTTGTTTTTAAGCCCATTGGGCCTTCTGAATGGGCCATCTCTCTAGGATGGGACTGTGAACCGTTAACACATAAAGGAATTGTGCCCTCAACAAGATGGGTGCGATCATGCCAGTACTAATGCACCGGATCCCATCAGAACTCCGAAGTTAAGCGTGCTTGGGCGAGAGTAGTACTAGGATGGGTAACCCCCTGGGAAGTCCTCGTGTTGTACCCCCCTTTTCAATTTTTTTCCCTCCGGTTAGGGTTGCCAAGATACTTTATCCACCACATTTCTATTATCGAATCCCATGACACCTTGGGCAAGACAACTTCGCATCACGTGGATGCTGGTCCAGTAAACCGAGGGCGTAGGGCTCGTGACCAGGTCTCCGTCACTCCGCTGCTCATAACTTTTGATCCGTAAGGAGTTACGCGGCGTACAGCATACCGTTGAAAAGCACTACGAGAGCTCTAGAACTAGGGCAGCGAGCGTGCTCGCTGGGCCCTTTTTGGAGCCCAAAATCGAACATTTTCATCAGTTTCGGGCCACTTTTCTTATTAAGATCTATTTTTTGTCCCGGATAGTACGTCGTGAGCTGTTAAAAGGACGACAACCTTACTCACGGGAAATTAGAAGGCCCTACAACACGTCGATATCATGTCTTGCGAGGATGCTGCGTTGTTGAAGCGAATGGGTTGTCGTTAAGGCCATTGGGCCTGCTGAATGGGCCATCTCTCTAGGCTGAGACTGTGAACCGTTAACACAAAAAGGAATTGTGCCCTCAACATGACGGGTGCGATCATACTAGCACTAATCCACTGGATCCCATCAGAACTCCGAAGTTAAGCGTGCTTGGGCGAGAGTAGTACTAGGATGGGTGACCCTTTGGGATGTCCTCATGTTGCACCCCCCTTTTCAATTTTTTTCCTCCGGTTAGGGTTTCCAAGATACTTTATCCACCACATTTCTATTATCGAATCCCACGGCATCTTGGGTAAGACAGCTTCGCTTTACGTGGAGGTTGTGCCCGCAAACCGAGGGCGTAGGGTTTGTGACCAGGTCTCCGTCGCTCCGGTGCCCATAACTTTTGATCCGTAAAGAGTTACGCGGCGCACAGCATACCGTTGGAAATCTCTCCGAGAGCTCTACGATGGGGGCAGCTAGCTTGCTCGCTGTACCCTTTTTGGAGCGCAAAATCGAACGTTTTCATTAGTTTTGGGCTACTTTTCTAATTTTGCTCTGTTTTTCGGTCCCGGATTGTACGTCGTGAGCTGTTAAAAGGACGACAACCTTACTCGGGTTACATTAGAGTGCCCTACAATGCGTCGATATCACGTCTTGCGAGGATGCTAGGTTGTTGAAGCGGATGGGTGGTCGTTAAGGCCATTGGGTCCTTTGAATGGGCCATATTTCTAGTCTGGGACTGTGAACCGTTAACACAACAAGGAATTGTGCCCTTAACATGATGGGTGCGATCATACCATCACTAATGCACCAGATCCCATCAGAACTCCGAAGTTAAGCGTGCTTGGGCGAGAGTAGTACTAGGATGGGTGACCCACTTAGAAGTCCTCGTTTTGCACCCCCCTTTTCAAATTTTTTCCTTCGATTAGGGTTGACAAGATACTTTATCCACCACATTTCTATTATCAAATCCCACGGCACCTTGGGTAAGACAAATTCGCTTCACGTGGAGGCTGGGCCCGCAAACTGAGGGCATAGGGTTTGTGACCAGGTCTCCGTCGCTTCGGTGCCCATAACTTTTGATCCGCAAGGAGTTACACGGCGCACAACATACCGTTGCAAAGCTCTCCAAGAGCTCTACGACGGGGGAAACGATCTTGCCCGCTGGGACCTTTTTGGAGCCCAAAATCGAAAGTTTTCATCAGTTTTGGACCACTTTTCTTATTAAGCTCTATTTTTTTGTCCCGGATCGTACGTCGTGAGCTGTCAAAAGGACGACAACCTTACTCGCGGGACATTAGAGGGCCCTACAATGCGTCGATATCACATCTTGCAAGGATGCTGCGTTGTTGAAGCGGTTGAGTTGTTGTTAAGCCCATTAGGCCTTCTGAATGGGCCATCTCTCTAGGCTGAGACTGTGAACCATTAACACATAAAAGAATTGTGCCATCAACATGATGGGTGCGATCGTACAAGCACAAATTGACCGGATCCCATCAGAACCCCGAAGTTAAGCATGCTTGGGCGAGAGTAGTACTAGGATGGGTGACCCCCTAGGAAGTCCTCGTGTTGCTCCTCCCTTTTCAATTTTTTTCCTCCGGTTAGGGTTGCCAAGATACTTTATCCACCACATTTCTATTATCGAATCCCACGACACCTTGGGCAAGACAACTTCGCTTCACGTGGAGGTTGGGCTCGTAAACCGAGTGCGTAGGGCTTGGGACCAGGTCTCCGTCGCTCCGATGCCTATAACTTTTGATTCGCAAGGAGTTACGTGGTGCATAGCATACCGTTGGAAAGCTCTCCGAGAGCTCTACGACGAGGGCAACTAGCTTGCTCGATGTGCCCATTTTGGAGCCCAAAATCGAACGTTTTCATTAGTTTCAGTCAACTTTTCTAATTTTGCTCTATTTTTTCGTCCCGGATCGTTTGTCGTGAGTTGTTAAAAGGACAACAACCTTACTCGTGGGACAATAGAGGGCCCTAAAACGCGTCGATATCTCGTCTTGTGAGGATGCTGGGTTGTTAAAGCGGATGGGTTGTCGTTAAGCCCATTGGGACTTCTGAATGGGCCATCTCTCTAGGCTGGGACTGTGAATCATTAACACATAAAGGAATTGTGCCCTCAACATGACGGGTGCGATCATACTAGCACTAATGCACCGGATCCTATCAGAACTTCGACGTTAATCGTGCTTGGGTGAGAGTAGTACTAGGATGGGTGACCCCCTGGGAAGTCCTCGTGTTGCACCCCCATTTTCAATTTTTTTTCCTCCGGTTAGGGTTGCCAAGATACTTTATCCACCATATTTCTATTTTTGAATCCCACGGCACCTTGGGCAAGACAACCTCGATTCACGCGGAGGCTGGGCCCGCAAACCAAGGGCGTAGGGCTTGTGACCAGGTCTCCGTTGCTCCGGTGTCCATAACTTTTGATTCGTAGGGAATTACGCGGCGCACAGCATACCGTTAGAAAGCACTCCGAGAGCTCTACGACGGGGGAAGCTAGCTTGCCTGCGGTGCCCTCTTTGTTGCCCAAAATCGAACGTTTTCATCAGTTTCGGGCCAATTTTCTTATTAAGCTCTATTTTTCCGTCCCGGATCGTACGTCGTGAGTTGTTAAAAGGACGACAACCTTACTAGCGGGAAATTAGAAGGCCCTACAACACGTTGATATCATGTCCTGCGAGGATGCTGCGTTGTTAAAGCGGATGGGTTGTTGTTAAGCCCATTGGGCCTGCTGAATGGGCCATCTCTCTAGGCTGAGACTGTGAACCGTTAACACAAAAAGGAATTGTGCCCTCAACATGACGGGTGCGATCATATTAGCACTAATGCACCGGATCCCATCAGAACTCCGAAGTTAAGCGTGCTTGGGCGAGAATAGTACTAGGATGGGTGACCCCTGGGAAGTCCTCGCGTTGCAACCCCCTTTTCAATTTTTTTCCTCCGGTTAGGGTTGCCAAGATACTTTATCCACCACATTTCAATTATCGAATCCCACGGCACCTTGGGCAAGACAACTTCACTTCACGTGGAGGTTGTGCCCGCAAACCGAGGGCGTAGGGCTTGTGACCAGGTCTCCGTCGCTCTGGTGCCCATAACTTTTGATCCGTAAGGAGTTACGTAGCGCACAGCATACCGTTGGAAATCTCTCCGAGAGCTCTACAACGGGGCAGCTAGCTTGCTCGCTGTGCCCTTTTTGGAGCGCAAAATCAAACGTTTTCATTAGTTTCGGGCTACTTTTCTAATTTAGCTCTGTTTTTCAGTCCCGGATTGTACGTCGTGAGCTGTTAAAAGGACGACAACCTTACTCGGGTTACATTAGAGTGCCCTACAATGCGTCGATATCACGTCTTGCGAGGATGCTGGGTTATTGAAGCAGATGGGTTGTCGTTAAGGCCATTGGGTCCTTTGAATGGGCCATCTCTCTAGGCTGGGGCTGTGAACCGTTAACACATCAAGGAATTGTGCCCTCAACATGATAGGTGCGATCATACCAACACTAATGCACCGGATCCCATTAGAACTCCGAAGTTAAGCGTGCTTGGGCGAGAGTAGTACTAGGATGGGTGACCCACTGGGAAGTCCTCGTTTTGCACCCCCCTTTTCAATTTTTTTCCTCTGGTTAGGGTTGCCAAGATACTTTATCCACCACATTTCTATTATCAAATCCCACGACACTTTGGGAAAGACAACTTCGCTTCACGTGGAGGCTGGGCCCGCAAACTGAGGGAGTAGGGTTTGTGACCAGGTCTCTGTCGCTCCGGTGCCCAAAACTTTTGATTCGTAAGGAGTTACGCGGCGCACAGCATACCGTTGCAAAGCTCTCCAAGAGCTCTACGATGGGGGAAACGAGCTTGCTCGCTGGGACCTTTTTGGAGCCCAAAATCGAACGTTTTCATCAGTTTCAGTCCACTTTTCTTATTAAGCACTGTTTTTTCATCCCGGATCGTACGTCGTGAGCTGTTAAAAGGATGACAACCTTACTCGCGGGACATTGGAGGGCCCTACAATGCGTCTATATCACGTCTTGCAAGGATGCTGCGTTGTTGAAGCGGTTGAGTTGTTGTTAAGCCCATTAGGCCTTCTGAATGGGCCATCTCTCTAGGCTGAGACTGTGAACCGTTAACACATAAAGGAATTGTGCCATCAACACGAAGGGTGCGATCATACCAGCACTAATTAACCGGATCCCATCAGAACTACGAAGTTAAGCGTGCTTGGGCGAGAGTAGTTCTAGGATGGGTGACCCCCTAGGAAGTCCTCGTGTTGCTCCCCTCTTTTCAATTTTTGTCCTCTGGTTAGGGTTGCCAAGATACTTTATCCACCACATTTCTATTATCGAATCCCACGACACCTTGGGCAAGACAACTTCGCTTCACGTGGAGGTTGGGCCCGTAAACCGAGTGCGTAGGGCTTGGGACGAGGTCTCCGTCACTCCGATGCCTATAACTTTTGATCCGCAAGGAGTTACGTGGCGCACAGCATACCGTTGGAAAGCTCTCCGGGAGCTCTATGACGAGGGAAACTAGCTTGCTCGATGTGCCCTTTTTGGAGCCCAAAATTGAACTTTTTCATTAGTTTCAGTCCACTTTTCTAATTTTGCTCTGTTTTTTCGTCTAGAATCGTATGTCGTGAGCTGTTAAAAGGACGACAACCATACTCGCGGGACAATAGAGGGCCCTACAACGCGTCGATATCTCGTCTTGCGAGGATGCTGGGTTGTTGAAGCGGATGGGTTGTCGTTAAGCCCATTGGGACTTCTGAATAGGCCATCTCTCTAGGCTGGGACTGTGAACCGTTAACACATAAAGTAATTGTGCCCTCAACATGACGGGTGCAATCATACCAGCACTAATGCACCGGATCCCATCAGAACTCTTAAGTTAAGCGTGCTTGGGTGAGAGTAGTACTAGGATGGGTGACACCCTGGGAAGTCCTCGTGTTGCACCCCCTTTTCAATTTTTTTTCCTCCGGTTGGGGTTGCCAAGATACTTTATCCACCACATTTCTATTTTCGAATCCCACGGCACCTTGGACAAGACAACCTCGCTTCACGCGGAGGCTGGGCCCGCAAACCGAGGGCGTAGGGCTTGTGACCAGGTCTCCGTCGCTCCAGTGCCCATAACTTTTGATTCGTAAGGAGTTACGCGGTGCACAGCATACCGTTGGAAAGCTCTCCGAGAGCTCTACGACGGGGGAAGCTAGCTTGCTCGCGGTGCCCTTTTTGGTGACCAAATTCGAACCTTTTCATCAGTTTCAGGCTATATTTCCATTTAGCTCTATTTTTTTATCCCGGATCGTACGTCGTGAGCTGTTAAAAGGATGACAACCTTTCTCGCAGGTAATTAGACCGCCTACAACACGTCTATATCTCGTCTTGCGAGGATGGTGGGTTGTTGAAGTGGATGGGTTGTCGTTAAGGCCATTGGGCCTTCTGAATGGCCATCTCTCTAGGCTGGGACTGTGAACCGTTAACACATAAAGGAATTGTGCCCTCAATATGACAGGCGCGATCAGACCAGCACTAATGCACCAGATCCCATCAGAACTCTGAAGTTAAGCGTGCTTGGGCGAGAGTAGTACTAGGATAGGTGACCCCCTGGGAAGTCCTCGTGCTGCACCCCCCTTGTCAATTTTTTTTCCTCCAGTTAGGGTTGCCAAGATACTTTATCCACCACATTTCTACTATCGAATCCCACAGCACCTTGGCCAAGACAACTTTGCTTCACGTGGAGGCTGGGTCCGCAAACCGAGGGCGTAAGGCTTGTGACCAGGTCTCCGTCGCTCTGGTGCCCATAACTTTTTATCTGTTAGGAGTTACGCAGCGCACAGTATACCGTTACAAAGCTCTCTGAGAGCTCTACGACGGGGGCAACGAGCTTGCTCGTTGGGCCCTTTTTAGATCCCAAAATCGAACATTTTCATCAGTTTCAGGCCAATTTTCTTATTAAGCTTTATTTTTCCGTCCCGGATCGTACGTCGCGAGCTGTTGAAAGGACGACAACCTTACTCGTGGGACATTAGAGGGCCCTACAACGCGTCGATATCACGTCTTGTGAGTATACTGCATTGTTGAAGCGGATGGGTTGTTGTTAAGTCCATTAGCCCTTCTAAATGGGCCATCTCTCTAGGCTGGGACTGTGAACCGTTAACACATAAAGGAATTATGCCCTCAACATGACGTGTGCGATCATACCAGCACTAATTCACCGGATCCCATCAGAACTCCGAAGTTAAGCGTGCTTGGGCGAGAGTAGTACTAGGATGGTTGACCCCCTGGGAAGTCCTCATGTTGCACCCCCCTTTTCAATTTTTTTCCACCGGTTAGGGTTGCCAAGATACTTTATCCACCACATTTCTATTATCGAATCCCACGGCACCTTGGGCAAGACAACTTCGCTTCATGTGGAGGTTGGGCCCGTAAACCGAGGGCGTAGGGCTTGTGACCAGGTCTCCGTCGCTTCGGTGCCTATAACTTTTGATCCGTAAGGAGTTACGCGTCGCACAGCATACCGTTGGAAAGCTCTACGAGAGCTCTACAACGGGGGCAGCTAGCTTGCTCGATGTGCCATTTTCGAAGCCCAGAATCGAACGTTTTCATTAGTTTCGGTCCACTTTTCTAATTTTGCTTTGTTTTTCGATCCCGAATCGTACGTCGTGAGCTGTTAAAAGGACGACAACCTTACTCACTGGACAATAGAGGGCCCTACAACTTGTCGATATCTCGTCTTGCGATGATGCTGGTTTGTTGAAGCGGATGGGTTGTGGTTAAGCCCATTGGGCCTTCTGAATGGGCAATCTCTCTAGGCTGGGACTGTGAACCGTTAACACATAAAGGAATTGTGCCCTCAACATGATGGGTGCGATCATACCAGCACTAATGCTCCGGATCCCATCAGAACTCTGAAGTTAAGCGTGCTTGGGCGAGAGTAGTACTAGGATGGGTGACCCCCTGGGAAGTCCATGTGTTGCAACCCCCTTTTCAATTTTTTTCCTCCGGTTAGGGTTGCCAAGATACTTTATCCACCACTTTTCTATTATCAAATCCCATGGAACCTTGGGAAAGAGAACTTCGCTTCACGTGGAGGCTGGGCCCGCAAACCGAGGGCGTAGGGTTTGTGACCAGGTCTCCGTCGCTCCGGTGCCCATAATTTTTTATCCGCAAGGAGTTACGTGGCGCACAGTTTACCATTGGAAAGCTCTCCGAGAGCTCTATGTCGGGGCCAGCTAGCTTGCCGCTATGCCCTTTTTGGGGCCCAAAATCGAACGTTTTCATCAGTTTTTGGCTACTTTCTTATTTAACTATGTTTTTCCATCCCTGATCGTACGTCGTGAGCTGTTAAAAGGACGACAACCTTACTCGCGGAACATTAGGGGGCCTACAATGCGTCGATATCTCGTCTTGCGAGGATGCTGGGTTGTTGAAGGGGATGTGTTGTCGTTAAGGCCATTGGGCTTTCTGAATGAGCCATCTCTCTAGGCTGGGACTGTGAACCGTTAACACATAAAGGAATTGTGCCCTCAACATGACGGGTACGATCATACCAGAACTAATGCACCGGATCCCATCTGAACTCCGAAGTTAAGCGTGCTTGGGCGAGAGTAGAACAAGGATGGGTGACCCCCTGGGAAGTCCTCGTGTTGCACCCCCCTTTTCTATTTTTTTTTCCTCCGATTTGGGTTGCCAAGATACTTTATCCACCACATTTCTATTATTGAATCCCATGGCACCTTGGGCAAGACAACTTCACTTCACGTGGAGGTTGGGCCAGCAAACCGAGGGCGTAGGGCTGGTGACCAGGTCTCTGTCGCTCTGGTGCCCATAACTTTTGATCCATAAGGAGTTACGCGGCGCACAGCATACCTTTGGAAAGCACTCAGAAAGCTCTACGACAGGGCCAGCTAGCTTGCTCGCTGTGCCCTTTTTGGAGGTCAAAATCAAACATTTTCATCAGTTTCGGGCCACTTATCTGATTTTGCGCAGTTTTTACATCCCAGATTGTTCGTCGGGAACTATTAAAAGGACGACAACCTTACTCGCTGGACATTACAAGGTCGTACAATGTGTCGATATCTCATCTTGCGAGGATGCTCAGTTGTTGAAATGGATGGGTTGTCGTTAAGCCCATTGGGCCTTCTAAATGAGCCATCTTTCTAGGCTGGGACTGTGAACCGTTAACACATAAAGGAATTGTGCCCTCAACACGACGGGTGCGATCATACCAGCACTAATGCACCGGATCACAACAGAACTCCGAAGTTAAGCGTGCCTGGGCAAGAGTAGTACTAGGATGGGTGACCCACTGGGAAGTCCTCGTGTTGCACCCCCCTTATCAATTTTTTTTCCTCCAGATTGTGTTGCCAAGATACTTTATCCACCACATTTCTATTATCGAATCCTAGGGCACCTTGGGCAAGACAACTTCGCTTCACGTGGAGGCTGGGTCCGCAAACCGAGGGCGTAAGGCTTGTGACCAGGTCTCCGTCGCTCTGGTGCCCATAACTTTTGATCCGTAAGGAATTACGCAGTGCACAGCATACCGTTGCAAAACTCTCTGAGAGCTCTACGACGGGGGCAACGAGCTTGCTCGCTGATCCCTTTTTGGAGCCCAAAATTAAACTTTTTCATCAGTTTCAGGCCAATTTTCTTATTAAGTTCTATTTTTCCGTCCCGGATCGTACGTCGTGAGCTGTTGAAAGGACGACAACCATAGTCATGGGACATTAGAGGGCCCTACAACGCATCGATATAACGTCTTGCTAGGATGCTGCGTTGTTGAAGCGGATGGGTTGTTGTTAAACGCATTAGCCCTTCTGAATGGGCCATCTCTCTAGGCTGGGACTGTGAACCGTTAACTCATAAAGGAATTATGCCCTCAACATGACGGGTGCGATCTTACCAGCACTAATTCACCGGATCTCGTCAGAAATCTGAAGTTAAGCCTGCTTGGGCGTGAGTAATACTAGGATGGGTGACCCCCTGGGAAGTCCTCGTGTTGCACCCCCCTTTTCAATTTTTTTCCGCCGGTTAGGGCTGCGAAGATACTTTATCCACCACATTTCTATTATCGAATCCCACGATACCTTGGGCAAGACAACTTCTCTTCACATGGAGGTTGGGCCCGTAAATCGAGGGTGTAGGGCTTGTGACCAGGTCTCCGTCGCTCCGGTGCCTATAACTTTTGATCCGTATGGAGTTATGCGTCGCACAGCATACCATTGGAAAGCTCTCCGAGAGCTCTACGACGAGGACAGCTAGCTTGCTCGATGTGCCATTTTTGGTACCCAAAATCCAACGTTTTCTTTAGTTTCAGTCTACTTTTCTAATTTTGCTCTGTTTTTCAGTCCCGGATCGTACGTCCAGAGATGTTAAAAGGATGACAACCTTACTTGCGGGACAATAGAGGTCCCTACAACTTGTCGATATCTCGTCTTGCGAGGATGCTGGGTTGTTGAAGCTGATGGGTTGTGGTTAAGCCCATTGGGCCTTCTGAATGGGCCATCTCTCTAGGCTGGGACTGTGAACCGTTAACACATAAAGGAATTGTGCCCTCAACATGACGGGTGCGATCATACCAGCACTAATTCTCCGGATCCCATCAGAACTCCGAAGTTAAGCGTCCTTGGGCGAGAGTAGTAGTAGGATGGGTGACCCCCTTGGAAGTCCTCGTGTTGCACCCCCTTTTTCAATTTTTTTTCCTCCGGTTAGGGTTGCCAAGATACTTTATCCACCACATTTCTATTATCGAAACCCAAGGCACCTTGGGCAAGACACCTTCACTTCACGTGGAGGCTGGGCTAGCAAACCGAGGGCGTAGGGCTTGTGACCAGGTCTCCGTCGCTCTGGTGCCCATAACTTTTGATCCGTAAGGAATTACGCGGCGCACATCATACTGTTGGAAAGCTCTCTGTGAGCTCTACGACAAGGGCAACTAGCTTGCTCGTTGTGCCTTTTTTGGAGCCCAAAATTAAACATTTTCATCAGTTTCGGGCCACTTATCTGGATTTTCGCTGTTTTTACATCCCGGATTGTTCGTCGTGAACTGTTAAAAGGACGACAACCTTACTCGCGGGACATTAGATGGTCCTACAACGTGTCGATATCTCGTCTTGCGAGGATGCTCGGTTGTTGAAGCAGATGGGTTGTCGTTAAGCCCATTGCGCCTTCTGAATGGGCCATCTCTCTTGGCTGGGACTGTGAACCGTTAACACATAGAGGAATTGTGCCCTCAACACGACGGGTGCGATCATACCAGCACTAGTGCACTGGATCCCATCAGAACTCCGAAGTTAAGCGCGCTTAGGCGAGAGTAGTACTAGGATGGGTGACCCTTGGGAAGTCCTCGTGTTGCACCCCCCTTATCAAATTTTTTTCCTCCGGTTAGGGTTGCCAAGATACTTTATCCACCATATTTCTATTATCGAATCCCACGGCACCTTGGGCAAGACAACTTTGCTTCACGTGGAGGCTTGGTCCGCAAACCGAGGGCTTAAGGCTTGTGACCAGGTCTCCGTCGCTCCGGTGCCCATAACTTTTGATCTGTATGGAGTTACACAGCGCACAGCATACCGTTGCAAAGCTCTCCGAGAGCTCTACGACGGGGGCAACGAGCTTGCTCACTGGGCCCTTTTTGGAGCCCAAAATCGAACGTTTTCATTAGTTTCAGGCCATTTTTCTTATTAAGCTCTATTTTTCCGTCCAGGATCGTACGTTGTGAGCTGATGAAAGGACGACAACCATACTCGCGGGACATTAGAGGGCCATACAACGTGTCGATATCACGTCTTGCGAGGATGCTGCGTTGTTGAAGCAGATGGGTTGTTGTTAAGCCCATTGGGCCATCTTAATGGGCCATCTCTCAAGGCTGGGACTATGAACCATTAACACATAAAGGAATTATGCGCTGAACATGACGGGTGCGATCATACTAGCACTAATGCACCGGATCCCATCAAAACTCCGAAGTTAAGCGTGCTTAGGCGGGTGTAGTACTAGGATGGGTGACCACCTGGGAAGTCCTCGTGTTGCACCCCCCTTTTCAATGTTTTTTCCTCCGGTTAGGGTTGCCAAGATACTTTATCCACCACATTTCTATTATTGAATCACACGGCACCTTGGGCAAGACAACTTCGCTTCACGTGGAGGCTGGGTCCGCAAACCGAGGGCGTAAGGCTTGTGACCAGGTCTCCATCGCTCCGGTGCCCATAACTTCTGATCTGTAAGGAGTTACGCAGTGCACAGCATACCGTTGCAAAGCTCTCCGAGAGCTCTACGACGAGGGCAGCGAGCTTGCTCGCTGATCCCTTTTTGGAGCCCAAAATCAAACGTTTTCATTAGTTTCGAGCACTTTTCTTATTAAGCTATATTTTTCCATCCCGAATCGTACGTCGTGAGCTGTTAAAAGGACGAGAACCTTACTCACGGGACATTAGAGGGCCATACAACGCGTCGATATCATGTCTTGCAAGGATGCTGCGTTGTTGAAACGGATGGGTTGTTGTTAAGCCCATTGGGCCTTATGAATGGGCCATCTCTCTAGGCTAGGACTGTGAACCATTAACACATAAAGGAATTGTGCACTCAACATGACGGGTGCGATCATACCAGTATTAACGCAACGGATCCCATCAGAACTCCGAAGTTCAGCGTGCTTGGGCAAGAGTAGTACTAGGATGGGTGACCCCCTAGGAAGTTCTCGTGTTGCACCCCCTTTTCAATTTTTTTCCTCTGGTTAGGGTTGCCAAGATACTTTATCCACCACATTTCTAATATCGAATCCCACGGCACCTTGGGCAAGACAACTTCGCTTCACGTGGAGGTTGGGCCCGTAAACCGAAGGCGTAGGGCTTATGACCAGGTCTCCGTTGCTCCGGTGCCCATAACTTTTGATCCGTAAGGAGTTACGTGGTGCACAGCATACCGTTGGAAAGCTCTCCGAGAGCTCTACGATGGGGGTAGCTAGCTTGCTCGATGTGCCCTTTTTGTAGCCCAAAATCTAACATTTTCATCAGTTTCGGTCAATTTTTCTATTTTTGCTCTTTTTTTCCGTCCCAGATCGTACGTCGTGAGCTTTTAAAAGGACGACAACCTTACTCGCGGGACAATAGAGGGCCCTACAACGCGTCGATATCTTGTCTTGCGAGGATGCTAGGTTGTTGAACCGGACGGGTTGTCGTTAAGCCCATTGGGCCTTCTAAATGGGCCATCTCTATAGGCTGGGACTGTGAACCGTTAACACATAAGGGAATTGTGCCCTCAACATGACGGGTGCGATCATACCAACACTAACGCACCGGATCCCATCAGAACTCCGAAGTTAAGCGTGTGCTTGGGCGAAAGTAGTACTAGGATGGGTGACCCCCGGGGAAGTCCTCGTGTTGCACCCCCTTTTTCAATTTTTTTTCCTCCGGTTAGGGTTGCCAAGATAATTTATTCACCACATTTTTATTATCGAATCCCACGGCACCTTGGGCAAGACAACTTCGCTTCACATGGAGGCTGGGCCTGCAAACCGAGGGCATAGGACTTGTGACCAGGTCTCTGTCGCTCTGGTGCCCATAACTTTTGATCCGTAAGGAGTTACGCGGCGCAAAACATACCGTTGCAAAGCTCTCCGAGAGCTCTACGATAGGGGCAGCTAGCTTGCTCGATGTACTATTTTTGTAGCCCAAACTCGAACGTTTTCATCAGTTTCGGGTACTTTTCTTATTAAGCAATCTTTTTCCGTCCCGGATCGTACCTTGTGAGCTCTTAAAAGGACGAGAACCTTACTCGCGGGACATTAGAGGGCCCTCAACCCGTCGATATCATGTCTTACGAGGATGCTGTGTTGTTGAAATGGATGGGTTGTTGTTAAGCCCATTGGGCCTTCTGAATGGGCTATCTCTGTGGGCTGGGACTAAGAACCGGTAACACATAAAGGAATTGTGCTCTAAACATGACGGGTGCGATCATACTTGCACTAATGCATCGGATCCCATCAGAACTCCGAAGTTAAGCGTTCTAGGGAGAGAGTAGTACTAGGATGGGCGACCCCCTGGGAAGTCCGCGTGTTGCACCCCCCATTGTCAATTTTTTTCCACCGGTTAGGGTTGCCAAGATACTTTATCCACCACATTTCTATTATCCAATCCCACGACACCATGGGCAAGACAACTTTGCTTCACGTGGAGGCTGGGCCCACTAACCGAGGGCGTAGGGCTTGTGACCAGGTCTCCGTCGCTCCGGTGCCCATAACTTTTTATCCATAAGGAGTTACGTGGCGCAAAGCATACTTTTGCAAAGCTCTCCGAGAGCTCTACGACGGGGTCAGCGAGCTTGCTCGCTGGGCCCTTTTTGGAGCCCAAAATCAAACGTTTTCATCAGTTTCGGGCCACTTTTCTTATTAAGCTCTGTTTTTCGATCCCGGATCGTATGTCGTGAGCAGTTAAAAGGATGACAACCTTACTCGCGGGACATTAGAGGGCCCTACAACGCGTAGATATCATGTCTTGCGAGGAAGCTGCGATGTTGAAACGGATGGGTTGTTGTTATGCCCATTGGGCTTCTGAATGGGCCATCTCTCTAGGCTGGGATTGTGAACCGTTAACACATAAAGGAACTGTGCCCTCAACATGACGGGTGCGATCATACAAGCACTAATGCACCGGATCCCATCAGAACTCCGAAAGTTAAGCGTGCTTGGGCGAGAGTAGTACTATGATAGGTGACCCCCTGGGAAGTCCTCGTGTTGCACCCCCTTTTTTCAATTTTTTTTCCTCCGGTTTGGGTTGCCAAGATACTTTATCCACTACATTTCTATTATCAAATCCCACGGCGCCTTGGGCAAGACAACTTCGCTTCACGTGGAGGCTGGGCCAGCAAACCGAGGGCGTAGGGCTTGTGACCACGTCTCCGTTTCTCTAGTGCCCATAACTTTTGATCCGTAAGGAGTTACACGGCGCACAATATACCGTTGCAAAGCTCTCCCAGAGCTCTACGACGAGGGCAACGAGCTTGGTCGATATGCAATTTTTGGAGCCCAAAATCGAACATTTTCATCAGTTTCGGGCACTTTTCTTATTAACCTATGTTTTTCTGTCCCGGATCGTACGTCGTGAGCTGTTAAAAGGATGAGAACCTTATTGCGGGACAATAGAGGGCCCTACAACGCGTCGATATCATGTCTTCCGAGGATGTTGTGTTGTTGAAACGGATGGGTTGTTGTTAAGCCCATTGGGCCTTCTGAATGGGCCATCTCTCTAGGCTGGGACTGTGAACCGTTAACACATAAAGGAATTGTGCCCTAAACATGACGGGTGCGATCATACTAGCACTAATGCACCGGATCCCATCAGAACTCTATAGTTAAGCGTGCTTGGGCGAGAGTAGTACTAGGATGGGTGACCCCCTAGGAAGTCCTCGTGTTCTGCCCCCCTTTTCAATTTTTTTTCCTCCGGTTAGCGTTGCCAAGATACTTTATCCACCACATTTCTATTATCGAATCCCACGGCACCTTGGGCAAGAAAACTTCGCTTCATGTTGAGGCAGGGCCCGCAAACCGAGGGCATAGGGCTTGTGACCAGGTCTCCGTCGCTCCGGTGCCCATAACTTTTAATCCATAAGGAGTTACGTAGCGTACAGCATACCGTTTCAAAGCTCTCCGAGAGCTCTACTGCGGGGGGAAGGAGCTTGCTAGCTGGGCCTTTTTTGGAGCCCAAATTCGAACGTTTTCATCAGTTTTGGGCCACTTTTCTTATTAAGCTCTATTTTTCCATCCCGGATCGTACATCGTGAGCTGTTAAATGGATGACAACCTTACTCATGGGACATTAGAGGGCCCGACAACGCGTCGATATCACGTCTTGCGAGGATGCAGTGTTGTTGAAACGGATGGGTTGTTGTTAAGCCCATTGGGCCTTCTGAATGGGCCATCTCTCTAGGCTGGGACGGTGAACCGTTTACACATAAAGGAATTGTGCCCTCAACATGACGGGTGCGATCATACCAGCACTAATTCACCGGATCCCATCAGAACTCCGAAGTTAAGCGTGCTTGGGCGAGATTAGTACTAGGATGGGTGACCACCTGGGAAGTCCTCGAGTTGCACCCCCCTTTTCAATTTTTTATCCTCCGGTTAGGGTTGCCAAGATACTTTATCCACCACATTTCTATTATCGAATCCCACGGCACCTTGGGCAAGACAACTTCGCTTCACATGGAGGCTGGGCCCACAAACCGAGGGCGTAGGGCTTGTGACCAGGTCTCCGTCGCTCCGGTGTTCATAACTTTTAATACGTAAGGAGTTACGTGGCGCACAGCAAACCGTTTCAAAGCTCTCTGAGAGATCTACGACGGGGGTAGCGAGCTTGCTCGCTGGGCCCTTTTTGGAGCCCAAAATCGAACGTTTTCATCAGTTTCGGGCCCCTGTTCTTATTAACCTCTATTTTTTCATCGCGGATCGTACATCGTGAGCTGTTAAATGGACGACAACCTTACTCCTGGGACATTAGAGGGCCCTACAACGCGTCGATAGCATGTCTTGCGAGGATGCTGCATTGTTGAAACGGATGGGTTGTTGTTAAGCCCATTGGGCTTTCTGAATAGGCCATCTCTCTAGGCTGGGACTGTGAACCGTTAACACATAAAGGAATTGTGCCCTCAACATGACGGGTGCGATCATACCAGCACTAATGCACCGGATCTGATCAGAACTTCTAAGTTAAGCGAGCTTGGGCGAGAGTAGTACTAGGATGGGTGACACCCTGGGAAGTCCTCGTGTTGCACCCCCCATTTCAATTTTTTTCCCCCGGTTAGGGCTGCCAAGATACTTTATCCACCACATTTCTATTATCGAATCCCACGGCACCTTGGTCAAGACAACTTCACTTCACGTGGAGGCTGGGCCCGCAAACCGAGGGCATAGGGCTTGTGACCAGGTCTCCGTCACTCCGGTGCCCATAACTTTTAATCCGTAAGGAGTTACGCAGCGCACAGCATACCGTTGCAAATCTCTCCGAGAGCTCTACGATGAGGGCAGCTAGCTTGCTCGATGTGCTCTTTTTGGAGCCCAAAATGAAACGTTTTCATCAGTTTCGTTCCACTTTTCTGATTTTGCTCTGTTTTTTCATCCCGGATCGTAAGTCGTGAGTTGTAAAAGGGACGACAACCTTACTCGCGGGACAATAGGAGGCCCTACAACGCGTTAATATCTCGTCTCGCAAGGATGCTGGGTTGTTGAAGCAGATGGGTTGTCGTTAAGCCCATTGAGCGTACTGAATAGGCCATCTCTCTAGTTTGGGACTGTGAGCCGTTAACACATAAAGGAATTGTGCCCTCAACATGACAGGTGCGATCATACCAGCACTAATGCACCGGATCCCATCAAAACTCCGAAGTTAAGCGTGCCTGGGCGAGAGTAGTATTAGGATGGGTGACCCCCTGGGAAGTCCTCATGTTGCACCCCCCTTTTCAATTTTTTTTCCTCCGGTTAGGGTTGCCAAGATACTTTATCCACCATATTTCTATTATCGAATCCCACGGCACCTTGGGCAAGACAACTTCGCTTCACGTGGAGGCTGGGCCCGCAAACCGAGGGCGTAGGGCTTGTGACCAGGTCTCCGTCGCTCCGTTGCCCATAACTTTTGATCCGTAAGGAGTTACACGGTGCAAAGCATACCGTTGGAAAGCTCTCTGAGAGCTCTACGACGGGGCCAACTAGCTTGCTCGCTGTGCCCTTTCTGGAGCCCAAAATCGAATGTTTTCATCAATTTCGGGCTGCTTTTCTAATTTAGCTCTGTTTTTCCGTCCCGGATCGTACGTCGTGATCTACTAAAAGGACGATAACCCTACTCGTGGGACATTAGAGTGCCCTGCAACGCGTCGATATCTCGTCTTGCTAGGATGCTGGGTTGTTGAAGCGGATGGGTTGTCGTTAAGCCCATTGGGCCTTCTAAATGGGCCATCTCTCTAGGCTGGGACTGTGAACCGTTAACACATAAAGGAATTGTACCCTCAACATGATGGGTGCGATCATACCAGCACTAATGCACCGGATCCCATCAGAACTCCGAAGTTAAGCGTGCTTGGGCGAAAGTAGTACTAGAATGGGTGACCCCGTGGGAAGTCCTCGTGTTGCACCCCCTTTTTCAATTTTTTTTCCTCCTGTTAGGGTTGCCAAGATGCTTTATCCACCACATTTCAATTATCGAATCCCACGGCACCTTGGGCAAGACAACTTCGCTTCACGTGGAGGCTGGGCCCGTAAACCAAGGGCGTAGGGCTTGTGACCAGGTCTCCGTTGCTCTAGTGCCCATAACTTTTGATCCGTAAGGAGTTACACGGCGCACAGCATACCGTTGCAAAGCTCTCTGAGAGCTCTACGACGGGGGCAGCGGGCTTGCTCGCTGGGCTCTTTTTGGAGCCCAAAATCGAACGTTTTCATCAGTTTTGGGCACTTTTCTTATAAAGCTATGTTTTTCCGTCCCGGATCGTACGTCGTGAGCTGTTAAAAGGACGAGAACCTTACTCGCGGGACATTAGAGGGCCGTACAACGCGTCGATATCATGTCTTGCGAGGATGCTGTGTTGTTTAAACGGATGGGTTGTTTTTAAACCCATTGAGCCTTCTGAATAGGCCATCTCTCTAGGCTGGGACTGTGAACCTTTAACACAAAGAGGAATTGTGCCCTCAACATGACGGGTGCGATCATACCAGCACTAATGCACCGGATCCCATCAGAACTCCGAAGTTAAGCGTGCTTGGGCGAGAGTAGTACTAGGATGGGTGACCCCCTGGGAAGTCCTTGTATTGTACCCCCCTTTTCAATTTTTTTTCCTCCGGTTAGGGTTGCCAAGATACTTTATCTACCACATTTCTTTTATCGAATCTCACGGCAACTTGGGCAAGACAACTTCGCTTCACGTGTAGGCTGGGCCCACAAATCGACGTCGTAGGGTTTGTGACCTGGTCTCCGTCGCTCCGGTGCCCATAACTTTTAATCCGTAAGGAGTTGCGCGTCGCACAGAATATCGTTTCAATGCTCTCCGAGAGCTCTACGACGGGGGCAGTGAGCTTGCTCGTTGGGCCCATTTTAGAGCCCAAAATCGAACATTTTCATCAGTTTCGGGACACTTTCCTTATTAAGCTCTGTTTTTCTGTCCCAAATCCTACATCGTGAGCTGGTAATTGGACGACAACCTTACTCCTGGGACATTAGAGGGCCCTACAACGCGTCGATATCATGTCTTGCGAGGATGCTGCGTTGTTGAAACGGATGGGTTGTTCTTATGCCCATCGGGCCTTCTGAATAGGCCATCTCTCTAGGCTAGGACTGTGAACCGTTAACACATAAAGGAATTGTGCCCTCAACATGACGGGTGCGATCATTCCAGCACTAATGCACCGGATCCCATCAGAACTCCGAAGTTAAGTGTGCTTGGGCGAGAGTAGTACTAGGATGGGTGACCCCATGGGAAGTCCTCTTGTTGCACCCCCTTTTTCAATTTTTTTTCCTCCGGTTAGGGTTGCCAAGATACTTTATCCACCACATTTCTATTATCGAATCCCACGGCACCTTCGGCAAGACAACTTCGCTTCACGTCGAGGCTAGGCCCGCAAACCGAGGGCGTAGGGCTTGTGACCAGGTCTCCGTCGCCTCCGGTGCCCTTAACTTTTGATGCATAAGGAGTTACGCGGCGCACATCATACCGTTTCAAAGCTCTCCGAGAGCTCTACGACGGGAGCAGCGAGCTTGCTCGTTGGGCCCTTTTTGGAGCCCAAAATCGAACGTTTTCATCAGTTTCGGGATACTTTTCTTATAAAGATCTGTTTTTCCGTCCCGGATCGTACATCGTGAGCTGTTAAATGGACGAAAACCTTACTCCTAGGACATTAGAGGGCCCTACAACGCGTCGATATCATGTCTTGCGAGGATGCTGGGTTGTTGAAACAGATGGGTTGTTGTTAAGCCCATCGGCCTTCTGAATAGGCCATCTCTCTAGGCTGGGACTGTGAACCGTTAACACATAAAGGAATTGTGCCCTCAACATGACAGGTGCGATCATACCAGCACTAATGCACCGGATCCCATCAGAACTCCAAAGTTAAGCGTGCTTGGGCGAGAGTAGTACTAGGATGGGTGACCCCATGGGAAGTCCTCGTGTTGCACACCCCTTTTTCCATTTTTTTTCCTCCGATTAGGGTTGCCAAGATACTTTATCAACCACATTTCTTTTATCGAATCCCACGGCACCTTGGGCAAGACAATTTCGCTTCACGTGGAGGCTAGGCCCGCAAACCGAGGGCGTAGGGCTTCTGACCATGTCTCCGTCGCTCCGGTGCCCATAACTTTTGATGCATAAGGAGTTACGTGGCACACAGCATACCGTTGCAAAGCTCTTCGAGAGCTCTACGATAGGGCTAGTGAGCTTACTCGCTGGGCCCGTTTTGGAGCCCAAAATCGAACGTTTTCATCAGTTTCGAGCCACTTTTCTTATTAAGCTCTGTTTTTCCGTCGCGGATCGTACGTCGTGAGCTGTTAAAAGGACGACAACCTTACTCGCGGGACATTAGAGGGCCCTACAACGCGTCGATATCACGTCTTGTGAGGATGCTGCGATGTTGAAGCGGATGGGTTGTTGTTAAGCCCATTGGGCTTTCTGAATGGGCCATCTCTCTAGGCTGGGACTGTGAACCGTTAACACATAAAGGAATTGTGCCCTCTACATGACGGGCACGATCATACCATCACTAATTCTCCGGATCCTATCAGAACTCAAAAGTTAAGCGTGCTTGGGCGAGAGTAGTGGTGGGATGGGTCACCCCCTGGGAAGTCCTCGTGTTGCACTGCACTTTTCAATTTTTTTCCTCCGGTTAGGGTTGCCAAGATACTTTATCCACCATATTTCTATTATCGAATCCTACGGCACATTGGGCAAGACAATTTCGCTTCACGTGGAGGTTGGGCCCGTAAACTGAGGGCGTAGGGCTTGTGACCCGGTCTCCGTCGCTCCGGTGCCCATAACTTTTGATCCGTAAGGAGTTATGCGGTACACAACATACCATTGGAAAGCACTCCAAGAGCTTTACGACCGGGGCAGCTAGCTTGCTCGATGTGCTCTTTTTCGAGCCCAAAATCGAAAGTTTTCATCAGTTTCGGTCCACTTTTCTAATTTTGCTCTATTTTTTCGTCCCGGATCGTACGTCGTGAGTTGTTAATGGGAAGACAACCTTACTCGCAGGACAATAGGGGGCCCTACAACGCGTCGATATCTCATCTTGTGAGGATACTGGGTTGTTGAAGCGGATGGGTTGTCATTAAGCCCATTGAGCCTTCTGAATGGGCCATCTCTCTAGGCCAGGGCTGTGAACTGTTAACACATAAAGGAATTGTGCCCTCAACATGACGGGTGCGATCATACCAGCACCAATGCACCGGATCCCATTAGAAATCTAAAGTTAAGCGCGCTTGGGTGAGAGTAGTATTAGGATGGGTGACTCCCTGGGAAGTCTTCGTGTTGCACCCCCCTTTTCAATTTGTTTTCCTCCGGTTAGGGTTGCCAAGATACTTTATCCACCAAATTTCTATTATCGAATCCCACGGTACCTTGGGCAAGACAACTTCGCTTCACGTGGAGGCTGGGCCCGCAAACCGAGGGCGTAGGGCTTATGACCAGGTCTCCGTCGCTCCGGTTCCCATAACTTTTGATCCATAAGGAGTTACGCAGCGCACAGCATACTGTTGGAAAGCTCTCCGAGAGTTCTATGATGGAGGCAGCCAACTTGCTCGCCGTGCCCTTTTTGTTACCCAAAATCTAATGTTTTCATCAATTTCGGGCCACTTTTCTAATTTAGCTCTGTTTTTCCGTCCCGGATCGTACGTCGTGAGCAGCTAAAAGGACGACAACCTTACTCGCGGGACATTAGAGGGCCCTACAACGTGTCGATATCTCGTCTTGCTAGGATGCTGGGTTGTTGAAGCGGATGGGTTGTCGTTAAGCCCATTGGACCTTCTAAATGGGCCATCTCTCTAGGCTGGGACTGTGAACCGTTAACACATAAAGGAATTGTTCCCTCAACATCACGGGTGCGATCATACCAGCACTAATGCACCGGATCCCATCAGAACTCCGAAGTTAAGCGTGCTTGGGCGAGAGTAGTACTAGGATGGGTGACCCCTGGGAAGTCCTCGTGTTGCACCCCCCTTTTCAATTTTTTTTCCTTTGGTTAGGGTTACCAAGATACTTTATCCACCACATTTCTATTATCGAATCCCATAGCACCTTGGGCAAGACAACTTCACTTCACGTGGAGGTGGGCCAGCAAACTGAGGGCGTAGGGCTTGTGACCAGGTCTCCGTCGCTCCGGTGCCTATAACTTTTGATCCGTAAAGAGTTATGTGGCGCACAACTTACCGTTGGAAAGTTCT
The DNA here is from genome assembly GCA_037974665.1 of Ehretia macrophylla. Lineage (NCBI taxonomy): Eukaryota > Viridiplantae > Streptophyta > Magnoliopsida > Boraginales > Ehretiaceae > Ehretia > Ehretia macrophylla. The sequence goes on from CM075767.1 coordinate 70,607,007, forward strand.
CCAAGAGCTCTACGACAGGGGCAGCTAGCTTGCTCTTTGTGCCCTTTTTGGAGTCCAAAATCGAACGTTTTCATCAGTTTCGGTCCACTTTTCTAATTTTGCGCTATTTTTCCGTCCCAGATTGTACGTCGTGAGCTGTTAAATGGACGACAACCTTACTCGCAGGACATTAGAGGGCCCTACAACGCGTCGATATCACGTCTTGCGAGGATGCTGGGTTATTGAAGCGGATGGGTTGTTGTTAAGCCAATTGGGCCTTCTGAATGGGCCATCTCTCTAGGCTGCGACTGTGAACCGTTAACACATAAATGAATTGTGCCCTCAAGTTGATGGGTGTGATCATACCAGCACTAATGCACCGGATCCCATCAGAACTCCGAAGTTAAGCGTGCTTGGGCGAGAGTCGTACTAGGATGGGTAACCCCCTGGGATGTCCTCGTGTTGTACCCCCCTTTTCAATTTTTTTTCCTCCGGTTAGGGTTGCCAAGATACTTTATCCACCACATTTCTATTATCTCATCCCACGGCACCTTGGGCAAGACAACTTCGCTTCACATGGAGGCTGGGCCCGCAAACTGAGGGCGTAGGGCTTATGACCAGGTCTCCGTCGCTCCGGTGCCGATAACTTTTGATCCGTAAGGAGTTACGCAGCGCACAGTATACCGTTGCAAAGATCTACGAGAGCTCTACGACATGGGCAGCGAGCTTGCTCGCTGGGCCCTTTTTGTAGCCCAAAATCGAACGCTTTCATCAGTTTCGGGCCAATTTTCTTATTAAGCTCTATTTTTCCGTCCCAGATCGTACGTCGTGAGCTGTTAAAAGGACGACAACCTTACTCACGGGACATTAGAGGGCCCTACTGTGAGGCCCACCCCGAATAACGTGTCCTACCTCAATTTGCGCGCCTTTGATCTAAAATTAAAAGACCGACCTTGGATGACGTGTCCTGTCTTAGTTTTCGTGCATACCTCGTCATACATGCCTTGACCTTGAATAGTGTGCCCTAGTCCCTGACTCACGTGCGGTACCTAGAAATACGTGCCCTGACCTCAATGTACGTGCATTACCTCATTTCGTGTGCCCTAACCTTGAACTGCGTACCTTAACCTAGGTATAAGAGTCATACCTCAATTTGTGTGCATTACATTGAATTACGTGCCTTGTATTGGTTTACGTGCATTCGCCTAGTATTGCGTGCATTAGTCTTGAATTCCGTGTCTTACCTCGTAGTTCGTGTGTACCTCGTGATTCGTGCCCTGTATTGATTTATATGTGTGTCTCGTAGTGCATGCCCTAGACTTAGGAAAGCGTGCCCGCACGCTAATCAATAAAGAATCCTAAACAAAGCACTAGACTATAAAATAATCCTACAAACACCACTAACTATTATTATAATCCTAATTCAAATCTTTACAAAATCCACTAACACCTAAATATTATATTTTAAACTCACTACAAGACAAAATCTCATAAACCTCTAAACATATCCTATATTCTATTCTACCTAAAATCCCTAAATACCCAACATTCTCTTACACACATGTTAAAACAATTCAAAAGATGACACAAATCTGAATTTTTGCATGCCCAAGGCCAACATATGCATCAACTTTTGCAAAAGCCTCATTTTTCTCTCATTTCTCTCACTTTCCTCACATTTTCTCTCTCCCTCTCACTCTCTCTCTCCATTTCGGTTTTGGATGAGTTCTCCCCACCTCTTAGCTCATCTTCATCATCCTATGGTGCATCAAGACAAACCACATGTAAAGAAACTCACCCAAGCAAGCTAGGATGCAAGAAACACACATGCAAGCATTTTGAGTCACCATTTTCGGCATTGGTGAGATTTTAAGCTTCCATTTCTTTTCTTCTTGTTCTAACCTCATGCATGTGCTAAGATATTGATCACTAAGCTTGGAAAAATAGAGAAAAGCTAGTTGGAATCTCGGCTAAGCAAGAAGAAGAAGAGATTTGAGCTTCAACATGGTTTTGAGAATTTTTTGGGTTGATTGCTAAGGTGAGGGTTAAAACCTTTTGAAAACTCTTCAAAAATTCACATGCATGCTCATAAATGTGTGTATTTGCTTCTGTACTTGAGCTATATGGTCGTTCATAAGCTTAAACAACCATGCATCGCAAGATCTTGGCTTGAAAATGATGCTAGGTGAAGTCGAAATTGTTGACAGCTCTCTAACCATTCTGTTCGAGGTAACTTTAGCTAGGAAAATGATGTTGAAAATGCTTGAAAATTGGTAGGTGACTATTTTGGACAGTTTTTAACATTTTTCCTAGAAATAGGCTGAAGCTAATTTTGAATCTAAGGTCCTCAAAATGGCAAATCTGTAAAATGTGACCAAATCTGGAAATCTGGAAAACTGAAGCAGGTTTTGACAGATGCACTGACCTTGTGGAACGAATCATATTTGACTTTGTAAATGATGTCCAAAATGCAAGAAATTTGGTGTGATGCTATATTTTTCAGTTCTGTATAATTTTGTCATAAATGGACCAAGGCTAAAACTGACCCTAAGGACCTCAAAAACGTCAATTTCTGAAAAGTGTGCAAATCTGGACAGTTTTGTGCTATTCCACTGTTTCGGCTATATCTAATGATCCCGAACTCCAATTGATGCAAGGTTTGTTTCTGATTTTAGTTAACTTCTTAAGATTTAATTTGACATCTTATTAACTGAATTTGGAGATTGTTTTCTTATCCGATTGATTATGAGAAGACAGCCTATTGCAGTAAGGGTTTCACTTAATGTTGTGCTTAGAAAATTGTTGTGACTCCTCTTGTTGAATTAAATGATTGGGATTATAGCTACGGGATGTTGTGTGGACTGTTTTGAATGTTTGAGGATGTTGAATTAAATGATGCATGGTTTGAGATTGACTTTGAGTTGGGTTGAGGCTCAAATTGCACGAATATACATGACATGGAAACCCTAATGACTAGGTAGTTTTGCTAAGTATTGATCAATTGGACATTGTGTGGGAATTACATGCTTAGTGGGCTGCCCGTAAATGTCTTATAACTTCAAATGTGATTTTGACCATTGCATGTTGACAAATAAGCTTTTCTTGCACCCGAACCCATGATTGATGTCATTGCATGTTGAATAATCGTATCACTTGATTACGTGGACTTCGAAATGAGTTATATGGCTTGACTTGCATGTGTTACATGGCTGCCCGTTTAATGTTCATATGACTCTATGTGTTTCACAAGTGAAATTTCATGTCAAGCATGCCTCGTTCGTTTACTTGGCAATATGTGATCTTGAAATTGCTCGGAGGCAACCTACTTTGTTGTCTTCTTAATGTGAATTGTTAAAAGATATTCAATGGTTTATTTGAACATGATTACTTGGCTTCCCGTTAAAGTTAATTGCTTTCAAACGGATATATGAAATGATTATATGTTCTTACAATGCCTTATATGCCAATATGTCAAAATGTGATCATATACTTGCTCGGAGGCAACCTACTTTGTTGACCTCCTAATGTGAAATGTTAAATGACATAAATGGGCATTGTATACAAGGTTGCAACCTTTCATTGTGGCATGGTAGCGTTTCACGAACGCTGGGCGGCATAGGGCTTGCCGGTGCTCCCGTGACTACCATGGTCCAATTCCCTCTCTCGCTTGGCATTCCACCATCGGAGAGTTGCGTCGTAGGTTTTGGGGTACATTCGGAGTACACCCAATTGGGAGCGATAAGTGGATTATTGAAGTCAGCCGCACCAAATGAATCGAAATTGATATTGAGAGCAAATGCTCACCGTATCCTTTTTACTATGTGTATAAGTACTCTCGCTTGGTTCCTAGAGAACCTCGGGGAGGAAAGACTGGTATTTCTGTTCCCTTACTTTGTATTCGTTACTCGATTTGTTTCTTATAATTGCGTACCTTATTATTTGTAATACGTGACATGTTCTCAAAAAGAGTTTTCATAAATTGAACCAGAAAATGAGTTTCAAAACGTATTTCTCGTTCCCCCTCGCTAAGTTCATAAGGACTCACCCTCTTTTTTATCATAAGTGAAGAAGAACAGGTACAGGTACCCGAGGACAACGTGCCTATCGATGATTCCTTGGAGTGATTGTCTGTCCCTACGTGCTTTTGTGCTTTGCCTGAAAGTGGTTGCTATATGGATGTTGTGTTTGATTGCAAACTATTCATTTTATTGATGTAAATGACCCCGTTGTAATTTGGGTCTAATTCTGGGATTGTACTACCTATAGCCGGACGAACTTTTATTTGGTGGTTTTCTTTCGTTTTCTTAATTGGTAGTTATCGTAGGCATTCAAACCACTAGATGAACAATCAACTAAGTTAATTCTATCTAATTTCACTTAGGTGCACATTTGCAAACTAAAGGATAATAGGTACTTGCATGATAGGAAATTGAGAAATAAACGGGACATAGTTATCATGTTAGGCTTATTAACCAAACGAGACTTTCAAGATAAACTAGTAGGCAAATTGGTTGGTAGCAAATAGGAGTCCTTAATGGAATTGGATTAATGATTGGAATAATTGAGGCATTTAGAGAATTAGGTCAAACCAAAGAGCCCATTTACAGCCGTTATACTGCCGGTTTACCGAAAAATTTTGGAGTTTGGGCCAAAATGTTAAGTGTTAAATCTTCATGAACGGTTAAGTACGTGAAATGATATGAACGTTTAGATCACACCCTAGTCAAACCTGCATAGGCCAGGTTGGGGCGTGACACCTACAACGCGTCGACATCATGTCTTGCGAGGATGCTGCGTTGTTGAAGCGGATGGGTTGTTGTTAAGCCCATTGGGCCTTCTGAATGGGCCAACTCTCTAGGCAGGGACAGTGAACCGTTAATACATAAAGGAATTGTGCCCTCAACATGACGGGTGCGATCATACCAGCACTAATTCACCGAATCCCATCAGAACTCCGAAGTTAAGCATGCTTGGGTGAGAGTAGTACTAGGATGGGTGACCCCTTGGGAAGTCCTCGTGTTGCACCCCCCTTTTCAATTTTTTTCCTCTGGTTAGGGTTGCCAAGATACTTTATCCACCACATTTCTATTATCAAATCCCACGGCACCTTGGGCAAGACAACTACGCTTAACATGGAGGTTTGGCCCGTAAACCGAGGGCGTAGGGCTTGTGACCAGGTCTCCGTCGCTCCGGTGCCCATAACTTTTGATCCGTAAGGAGTTACGTGGCGCACAGCATACCGTTGCAAAGCACTCCGATAGCTCTACGACGGGGGCAGCGAGCTTGCTTGCTGGGCCCTTTTTGGCGCCCAAAATCGAACGTTTTCATCAGTTTTGGGCCACTTTTCTGATTAAGCTCTGTTTTTTCGTCCCGGATCGTACGTCGTGAGCTGTTACAAGGACGACAACCTTAATCGCGGGACATTAGTGGACCGTACAACGTGTCGATATTATGTCTAGCGAGGTTGCTGCATTGTTGAAACAGATGGGTTGTTGTTAAGCCCATTGGGCCTTCTCAATGGGCCATCTCTCTAGGCTGGGACTGTGAACCGCTAACACATAAAGGAATTGTGCCCTCAACATAACGGGTGTGATCATACCAGCACTAATGCACCGGATCCCATCAGAACTCCGAAGTTAAGCGTGCTTGGGCGAGAGTAGTACTAGGATGGGTAACCCCGTGGGAAGTCCCTGTGTTGTACCCCCCTTTTCAATTTTTTTTTCCTCCGGTTAGGGTTGGCAAGATACTTTATCCACCACATTTCTATTATCGAATCCCACGGCACCTTGGGCAAGACAACTTCGCTTCACGTGGAGGTTGAGTCGGTAAACCGAAGGTGAAGGGCATGTGACCAGGTCTCCGTCGCTCTGGTGCCCATAACTTTTGATCCATAAGGAGTTACGTGGCGCACAGCATACTGTTGCAAAGCTCTCCGATAGCTCTACGACGGGGGCAGCGAGCTTGCTTGCTGGGCCCTTTTTGGCGCCCAAAATCGAACGTTTTCATCAGTTTCGGGCCACTTTTCTGATTGAGCTCTGTTTTTTCGTCCCGGATCGTACGTTGTGAGCTGTTATAAGGACGACAACCTTAATCGCGGGACATTAGTGGACCGTACAACGCGTCGATATCATGTCTGGCGAGGTTGCTGCATTGTTGAAACAGATGGGTTGTTGTTAAGCCCATTGGGCCTTCTCAATGGGCCATCTCTCTAGGCTGGGACTGTGAACCGCTAACACATAAAGGAATTGGGCCCTCAACATGACGGGTGTGATCATACCAGCACTAATGCACCGGATCCCATCAGAACTCCGAAGTTAAGCGTGCTTGGGCGAGAGTAGTACTAGGATGGGTGACCCACTGGGAAGTCCTCGTGTTGCACCCACCTTTTCAATTTTTTTCCTCTGGTAAGGGTTGCCAAGATACTTTATCCACCACATTTCTATTATCGAATCCCACGACACCTTGGGTAAGACAACTTCGCTTCACGTGGAGGCCAGGTCCGCAAACCGACGGCGTAAGGCTTGTGACCAGGTCTCTGTCACTTTGGTGCCCATAACTTTTGATCCGTAAGGAGTTACGCGGCGCACAGCATACTGTTGCAAAGCTCTCCGAGAGCTCTACGTCGGGGGCAGCTAGCTTGCTCGATATGCCCTTTTTGGAGCCCAAAATCGAACATTTTCATCAGTTTCGGTCCACTTTTCTAATTTTGCTCTGTTTTTTAGTCCCGGATAGTACGTCGTGACCTATTAAAAGGACGGCAACCTTACTCGCGGGACAATAGAGGGCCCTACAACGCGTCGTTATCTCATCTTGCGAGGATGCTAGGTTGTTGAAGCGGACGGGTTGTTGTTAAGCCCATTGGGCCTTCTGAATGGGCCATCTCTGTAGGATGGGACTGTGAACCGTTAACACATAAAGGTATTGTTCCCTCAACATGATAGGTGCGATCATACCAGCATTAACGCACCGGATCCCATCAGAACTCCGAAGTTTTTGCGTGCTTGGGCGAGAGTAGTACTAGGATGGGTGACCCCATGGGAAGTCCTCTTGTTGCACCCCCCTTTTCAATTTATTTTTCCTCCGGTTAAGGTAGCCAAGATACTTTATCCACCACATTTCTATTATCGAATCCCACGGCACCGTGGGCAAGACAACTTCGCTTCACGAGGAGGCTGGGCCCGCAAACTGAGGGCGTAGGGTTTGTGAATAGGTCTCCATCGCTCCGGTGCCCTTAACTTTTGAACCGTATGGAGTTACGCGGCACACAGCATACCTTTGGAAAGCTCTCCAAGAGCTCTATGACGGGGCCAGCTAGCTTGCTCGCTGTGCCCTTTTTGGAGCCCAAAATCGAATGTTTTCATCAGTTTTGGGACACTTTTCTATTTTAGCTATGTTTTTCGGTCCCGGATCGTACGTCGTGAGCTGGTAAAAGGATGACAACCTTACTCGCTGGACATTAGAGGGCCCTACAACGCATCGATAACTTGTCTTGCGAGGATGCTGGGCTGTTGAAGCAGATGGGTTATCGTTAAGCCCATTGGGCTTCTGAATGGGCCATCTCTCTAGGCTGGGACTATGAACCGTTAACACATAAAGGAATTGTGCCGTAAACATGACGGGTGAGATCATAACAGCATTAATGCACCAGATCCCATCAGAACTCCGAAGTTAAGCGTGTTTGGGCGAGAGTAGTACTAGGATGGGTGACCCCTTGGGAAGTCCCCGTGTTGCACCCCCATTTTCAATTTTTTTTCCTCCTGTTAGGGTTCCCAAGATACTTTATCCACCACATTTCTATTATCGAATCCCACGGCACCTTGGGCAAGACAACTTCGCTTCACGTGGAGGTTGGGCCAGCAAACCGAGGGCGTAGGGCTTGTGACCAGGTCTCCGTCGTTCCGATGCCCATAACTTTTGATTCGTAAGGAGTTACGCAACGCACAGCATACCGTTGGAAAGGTCTACGAGAGCTCTATGGTGGGGGGAGCGAGCTTGCTCGCTGGGCCCTTTTCGGAGCAAAAATTGTACGTTTTCATCAGTTTCGGGCCACTTTTCTTATTAAGCTCTATTTTTCCGTCCCAGATCATACGCCGTGAGCTGTTAAAAGGACAAAAACCTTACTCGCGGGACATTAGAGGGCCGTACAACGCGTCGATTTCACGTCTTGCGAGGATGCTGGGTTGTTGAAGCGGATGGGTTGTTGTTAAGCCCATTGGGCCTTCTGAATGGGCCATCTCTCTAGGTTGCGACTGTGAACCGTTAACACATAAAAGAATTGTGCCCTCAACATGACGGGTGTGATCATACCAGCACTAATGCACCGGATCCTATCAGAACTCTGAAGTTAAGCGTGCTTGTGCGAGAGTAGTACTAGAATGGGTGACCCCATGGGAAGTCTTCCTGTTGCACCCCCCTTTTCAATTTTTTATCCTCCGGTTAGGGTTGCCAAGATACTTTATCCACCACATTTCTATTATCGAATCCCACATCACCTTGGGCAAGACAACTTTGCTTCACGAGGAGGCTGGTCCCGCAAACTGAGGGCGTAGGGCTTGTGACCAGGTCTCCATCGCTCCGGTGCCCATAACTTTTGATCCGTAAGGAGTTACGCGGCGCACAGCATACCGTTGGAAAGCTCACCAAGAGCTCTACGACGGGGCCAGCTAGCTTGCACGCTGTGCCCTTTTTGGAGCCCAAAATCAAACGTTTTCATCAATTTCGTGCTATTTTTCTAATTTAGCTCTGTTTTTCTGTCCTGGATCGTACGTCGTGAGCTGTTAAAAGGACGACAACCTTACTCGCGGGACATTAGAGGGCCCTACAATGCGTCGATATCTCGTATTGCGAGGATGCTGGGTTGTTGAAGTGGATGGGTTATCGTTAAGCCCATTGGGCCATCTGATTGGGCCATCTCTCTAGGCTGGGACTGTGAACCGTTAACACATAAAGGAATTGTGCCCTCAACATGACGGGTGCGATCATACCAGCACTAATTCACCGGATCCCATCAGAACTCCGAAGTTAAGCGTGCTTGGGCGAGAGTTGTACTAGGAAGGGTGACCCCCACGGAAGTCCTCGTGTTGCACCCCTCTTTTCAATTTTTTTTCCTACGGTTAGGGTTGCCAAGATACTTTATCCACCACATTTCTATTATCGAATCCCACGGTACCTTGGGCTAGACAACCTCCCTTCACGTGGAGGCTGGGCCCGCAAACCGAGGGCATAGGGCATGTGACCAGGTCTCCGTCGCTCCGGTCCCCATAACTTTTGATCCGTAAAGAGTGATACAGCGCACAACAAATCGTTGGAAAGCTCTCTGAGAGCTCTACGACGTGGGCAGCTAGCTTTCTCGATGTGCCCTTTTTGGAGCCAAAAATCGAACGTTTTCATCAGTTTCGGGCCACTTTTCTAGTTTAGCTCTGTTTTTTCATCCCGGATCGTACGTCGTGAGCAGTTAAACAGTTAAAAGGATGAAAAACTCACTCGCGGGACATTAGAGGGCCCTACAACGCGTTGATATCTTGTCTTGCGAGGATGCTGGGTTGTTGAAGCGGATGGGTTATCGTTAAGCCCATTGGGCCTTCTGAATGGGCCATCTCTCTAGGCTGGGACTGTGAACCGTTAACACAAAAAGGAATTGTGCCCTCAACATGACAGGTATGATCATACCAGCACTAATGCACCGGATCCCATCAGAACTCCGAAGTTAAGCGTGCTTGGGCGAGAGTAGTACTAGGAAGGGTGACCCCCAAGGAAGTCCTCGTGTTGCACCCCACTATTCAAATTTTTTTCCATCGGTTAGGGTTGCCCAGATACTTTATCCACCACATTTCTATTATCGAATCCCACAGCACCTTGGGCAAGACAACTTCGCTACACGTGGAGGCTGGGCCCGCAAACCAAGGGCATAGGGTTTGTGACCAGGTCTCTGTCGCTCCGGTCCCTATAACTTTTGATCCATAAGGAGTTACGCGGCGTACAGCATATCGTTAGAAAGCTCTCTGAGAGCTCTACGGTGTGGACAACTAGCTTGCTCGATGTGCCCTTTTTGGAGCCTAAAATCGAATGTTTTCATCAATTTCGGACCACTTTTCTAGTTTAGCTCTATTTTTTCGTCCCGGATAGTACGTCGTGGGCTGTAAAAAGGATGACAACCTTACTCACGGGACATTAGAGGGCATTACAACACGTCGATATCTCGTCTTGCGAGGATGCTGGGTTGTTGAAGCAGATAGGTTGTTGTTAAGCCTATTGGGCCTTCTGAATGGGCCATCTCTTTAGGTTGGGATTGTGAACCGTTAAAACATAAAGGAATTGTGCCCTCAACATGACGGGTGCGATCATACCAGCACTAATGCACTGGATCCCATTAGAACTCCGAAATTAAGCGTGCTTGGGGGAGAGTAGTATTAGGATTGGTGACCCCTTGGGAAGTTCTCGTGTTGCACCCCTCTTTTCAATTTTTTTTCCTTCGGTTAGGGTTGCCAAGATACTTTATCCGCCACATTTCTATTATCGAATCCCACGGCACCTTGGGCAAGACAATTTCGCTTCACGTGGAGGTTAGGCCCGTAAACTGAGGGTGTAGGGCTTGTGACCCGGTCTCCGTCGCTCCGGTGCCCATAACTTTTGATCCGTAAGGAGTGACGTGGCGCACAACATACTGTGGGAAAGCACTCTGAGAGTTCTATGACAGGGGCAACTAGCTTGCTCGCTGTGCCCTTTTTGGAGCCCAAAATCGAATGTTTTCACCAATTTCGGCCCACTTTTCTAATTTAGTTGTGTTTTTTCATCCCGGATCGTACGTCGTGAGCTGCTAAAAGGACGACAACCTTACTCGCGGGACATTAGAGGGACCTACAACGTGTCAATATCTCATCTTGCTAGGATGCTAGGTTGTTGAAGCGGATGGGTTGTCGTTAAGCCCATTGGGCCTTCTAAATGGGCCATCTCTCTAGGCTGGGACTGTGAACCGTTAACACATAAAGGAATTGTGCCCTCAACATGACGGGTACGATCATACCAACACTAATGCACCGGATCCCATCAGAACTCTGAAGTTAAGCGTGCTTGGGTGAGAGTAGTACTAGGATGGGTGACCCCCTAGGAAGTCCTCGTGTTGCTCCCCCCTTTTCAAATTTTTTCCTTCGGTTAGGTTTGCCAAGATACTTTATCCACCACATTTCTATTATCGAATCCCATGGAACCTTGGGCAAGACAACTTCGTTTAACGTGGTGGTTTGGCACGTAAACCGAGGGCGTAGGGCTTGTGACCAGGTCTCCGTCGCTCCGGTGCCCATAACTTTTGATCCGTAAGGAGTTACGTGGTGCACAACATACCGTTGCAAAGCTCTCTAAGAGATCTATTCTTGTGCAGCGATCTTGCTCGTTGGGCCCATTTTGGAGCCCAAAATTGAACGTTTTCATCAATTTTGGGCCACTTTTCTTATTAAGCTCTATTTTTCCATCCCGGATCGTACGTCGTGAGCTGTTAAAAGGACGACAACCTTACTCGCGGGACATTAGAGGGCCCTACAATGCGTCGATATCACGTCTTGCGAGGATGCTGCATTGTTGAAGCGGATGGGTTGTTGTTAAGCCCATTGGGCCTTCTGAATGGGCCATCTCTCAAGGCTGGGACTGTGAACCATTAACACATAAAGGTATTGTGCCCTCAACATGACAGGTGCGATCATACCAGCACTAATTCACCGGATCCCATCAGAACTCCGAAGTTAAGGGTGCTTGGGCGAGAGTAGTACTAGGATAGGTGACCCCCTGGGAAGTCCTCGTGTTGCACCCCCCTTTTCAATTTTTTTCCTCCGGTTAGGGTTGCCAAGATACTTTATCCACCACATTTCTATTATCGAATCCCACGGCACCTTGGGCAAGACAACTGCACTTCACGTGTAGGTTGAGCCCATAAACCGAGGGTGTAGGGCTTGTGACCAAGTATCTGTCGCTCCGGTGCCCATAACTTTTGATCCGTAAGGAGTTACGCGGCGCACAGCATACCGTTGGAAAGCTCTCCGAGAGCTCCACGACTGGGGCAGCTAGCTTGCTCGATGTGCACTTTTTGGAGCCCAAAATCGAATGTTTTCATTAGTTTCGGTCCACTTTTCTAGTTTTGGTCTATTTTTTCGTCCCGGATCGTACGTCGTGAGCCGTTAAAAGGACGACAACCTTACTCGCGGGAAAATAGAGGGCCCGATAACGTGTCGATATCTCGTCTTGCGAGGATGCTGGGTTGTTGATGCAGATGGGTTGTTGTTAAGCCCATTGGGCCTTCTGAATGGGCCATCTCTGTAGGCTGGGACTGTGAACCGTTAACACATAAAGAAATTGTGCCCTAAACATGACGGGTGTGACCACACCAGCACTAATGCACCGGATCCCATCAAAACTCCGAAGTTAAGCATGCTTGGGCGAGAGTAGTACTAGGATAGGTAACCCCCTGGGAAGTCCTCGTGTTGCACCTCATTTTCAATTTTTTTTTCCACCGGTTAGTGTTGCCAAGATACTTTATCCACCACATTTCTATTATCGAATCCCACGGCACCTTGGGCAAGACAACTTCGCTTCACGTGGAGGTTGGGCCCGCAAACCGAGGGCGTTGGGCTTGTGACCAGGTCTCCGTTGCTCCGGTGCCCATAAATTTTGATCTGTAAGGAGTTACGCGGCGCACAACATACCGTTGCAAAGCTCTCAGAGAGCACTACGACGAGGGGAATGAGCTTGCACCCTGGGCCCTTTTTGGAGCCCAAAATCGTACATTTTCATCAGTTTCGGGACACTTTTCTTGTTTAGCTCAGTTTTTCCGTCCCAAATCGTACGTCGTGAGCTGTTAACAACCCGACAACCTTACTCGCGGGACACTAGAGGGCCCTACAACGATTCGATATCACGTCTTGGGAGGATGCTGGGTTGTTGAAGCGGATGGGTTGTTGTTAAGCCCATTGGGCCTTCTGAATGGGCCATCTCTCTAGGCTGGGACTGTGAACCGTTAACACATAAAGGAATTGTGCCCGAAACTTGACGGGTGCGATCATACCAGCACTAATGCACCGGATCCCATCAGAACTCCGAAGTTAAGTGTGTTTGGGCGAGAGTAGTACTAGGATGGGTGACCCCCTGCGAAGTCCCCGTGTTGCACCCCCCTTTTCAATTTTTTTTCCTCCTGTTAGGGTTGCCAAGATAATTTATCCACCACATTTCTATTATCGAATCCCACGGCACCTTGGGCAAGACAACTTCGCTTCACGTGGAGGTTGGGCCCGCAAACCGAGGGCGTAGGGCTTGTGACCAGGTCTCCGTCGCTCCGGTGCCCATAACTTTTGATCCGTAAGGAGTTACGCGGCGCACAACATACAGTTGGAAAGGTCTGCAAGAGCTCTACGACCGGGGGAGCGAGCTTGCTCGCTGGGCCCTTTTTGGTACCCAAAATTGTACGTTTTCATCAGTTTCGGGCCACTTTTCTTATTAAGCTCTATTTTTCCATCCCAGATTGTAGGCCGTGAGCTGTTAAAAGGACAAAAACCTTACTCACGGGACATTAGAGGGCCGTCCAACGCGTCGATATCACGTCTTGCACGGATGCTGGGTTGTTGAAGCGGATGGGTTGTTGTTAAGCCCATTGGGCCTTCTGAATGGGCCATCTCTCTAGGCTATGACTGTGAACCGTTAACACATAAATGAATTGTGCCCTCAACATGACAGGTGCAATCATGCCAGCACTAATTCACCGCATCCCATCAGAACTCCGAAGTTAAGCGTACTTGGGCGAGAGTAGTACTAGGATGGGTGACCCCCTAGGAAGTCCTCGTGTTGCACCCCCCTTTTCAATTTTTTTCCTCTGGTCAGGGTTGCCAAGATACTTTATCCTCCACATTTCTATTATCAAATCCCACGGCACCATGGGCAAGACAACTTCGCTTCACGTGGAGGTTGAGCCCGTAAACCGAGGGCATAGGGCTTGTGACCAGGTCTCCGTCGCTCCAGCGCCCATAACTTTTGATTCGTAAGGAGTTACGCGGTGCACAGCCTACCATTGGAAAGCTCTCCGAGTGCTCCACGACGGGGGCAGCTAGCTTGATCGATGTGCCCTTTTTGAGCCCAAAAATGAACGTTTTCATCAGTTTCGGTCCTCTATTCTAATTTTGCTCTATTTTTTCGTCCCGGATCGTATGTCGTGAGCTGTTAAAAGGACGACAACCTTACTCGTGGGAATATAGAGGGCCCTACAACGCATCGATATCTCGTCTTGCTAAGATGTTGGGTTGTTGAAGCGGATGGGTTGTTGTTAAGGCCATTGGGCCTTCTGAATGGGCCATCTCTCTAGGCTGGGACTGTGAACCGTTAACACATAAAAGATTTGTGCCCTCGACACGACGGGTGCCATCATACCAGCACTAATGCACCAGATCCCATCAGAACTCCGAAGTTAAGCGTGCTTGAGCGAGAGTAGTACTAGGATGGGTGACCCCCTCGAAAGTCCTCGTGTTGCACCCCCGTTTCAATTTTTTTTTTCCTCCGGTTAGGGTTGCCAAGATACTTTATCCACCACATTTCTATTATCGAATCCGACGGCACCATGGTCAAGACAACTTCGGTTCACGAGGAGGCTGGTCCCGCAAACTGAGGGCGTAGGGCTTGTGACCAAGTCTCCAAATCTCCGTTGCCCATAACTTTTGATCCGTAAGGAGTTACGCGGCGCACAACATACAGTTGGAAAGCTCTCCAAGAGCTCTACGACGGGGCCAGCTAGCTTGCACGCGGTGCCCTTTTTGGTGCCCAAAATCGAACATTTTCATCAGTTTCGGGCCACTTTACTAATTTAGCTCTGTTTTTCTTTCTCGGATCGTACGTCGTGAGCTGTTAAAAGGATGACAACCTTACTCGTGGGACATTAGAGGGCCCTACAATGCGTCGATGTCTCGTCTTGCAAGGATGCTGGGTTGTTGAAGCGGATGGGTTATCGTTAAGCCCATTGGGCCTTCTGAATGGGCCATCTCTCTTGGCTGCGACTGTGAACCGTTAACACATAAAGGAATTGTGCCCTCAACATGACGGGTGCGATCATACCAGCACTAATGCACCGGATCCCATCAGAACTCCGAAGTTAAGCGTGCTTAGTCGAGAGTAGTACGAGGAAGGGTGACCCCCAGGGAAGTCCTCGTGTTGCACCCCCCTTTTCAATTTTTTTTCCTACGGTTAGGGTTGCCAAGATACTTTATCCACCACATTTCTATTATCGAATCCCACGGCACATTGGACAAGGCAACTTCGCTTCACGTGGAGGCTGGGCCCGCAAACCGAGGGCATAGGGCTTGTGACCAGGTCTCCGTCGCTTCGGTCCCCATAACTTTTGATCCGTAAAGAGTGACGCGGCGCACTGCAAATCATTGGAAAGCTCTCTGAGAGCTCTACGATGGGGGCAGCTAGCTTGCTCGATGTGCCCTTTTTGGAGCCAAAAATCGAACGTTTACATCAGTTTCGGGCCACTTTTCTAGTTTAGCTCTATTTTTTCGTCCCGAATCGTACGTCGTGAGCTATTAAAAGGATGACAAACTCACTCGCGAGACATTAGAGGGCCCTACAACACGTCGATATCAGGTCTTGCGAGGATGCTGGGTTGTTGAAGCGGATGGGTTATCGTTAAGCCCAGTGGGCCTTCTAAATGAGCGATCTCTCTAGGCTGGGACTGTGAACCGTTAACACATAAAGGAATTGTGCACTCAACATGACGGGTGCGATCATACCAGCACTAATGCACCGGATCCTATTAGAACTCCGAAGTTAAGCGTGCTTGGGCGAGAGTAGTACTAGGAAGGGTGACCCCCAGGGATGTCCTCATGTTGCACCCCCCTTTTCAATTTTTTTCCTGCGGTTAGGGTTGCCAAGATACTTTATCCACCACATTTCTATTATCGAATCCCACGGCACCTTGGGCAAGACAACTTTGCTACACGTGGAGGCTGGGCCCGCAAACCGAGGGCATAGGGCTTGTGACCACGTCTCCGTCGCTCCGGTCCCCATAACTTTTGATCCGTATGGAGTTACGCGGCGCACATCATATCGTTAGAAAGTTCTCTGAGAGCTCTACGTCGTGGGCAACTAGCTTGCTCGATGTGCCCTTTTTGGAGCCCAAAATCGAATGTTTTCATCAGTTTCGGGCCACTTTTCTTGTTTAGCTCTATTTTTCTATCCCGGATCGTACGTCTTGAGCTGTTAAAAGGATGACAACCTTACTCGCGGGACATTAGAGGGCCTTACAACGCGTCGATATCTCGTCTTGCGAGGATGCTGGGTTGTTGAAGCGGATAGGTTGTCGTTAAGCCCATTGGGCCTTCTAAATGGGCCATCTCTCTAGGCTGGGACAGTGAACCGTTAACACATAAAGGAATTGTGCCCTCAACATGACGGGTGCAATCATACCAGCACTAATTCACCGGATCCCATCAGAACTCCGAAGTTAAGCGAGCTTGGGTGAGAGTAGTACTAGGATGGGTGACCCCCGAGGAAGACAACTTCGTTTAACGTGGTAGTTTGGCCCGTAAACCGAGGGCGTAGGGCATGTGACCAGGTCTCCATCGCTCCGGTGCCCATAACTTTTGATCCGTAAGGAGTTACGTGGTGCACAGCATACCGTTGCAAAGCACTCCGAGAGCTCTACGTCTTGGGCAGCGATCTTGCTCACTGGGCCCATTTTGGAGCCCAAAATCGAACGTTTTCATCTGTTTTGGGCCAATTTTCTTATTAAGCTCTATTTTTCCATCCTGGATCGTACGTCATGAGCTGTTAAAAGGATGACAACCTTACTCGCGGGACATTAGAGGGCCTTATAACGCGTCGATATCACGCCTTGCGAGGATGCTGCGTTGTTGAAACAGATAGGTTGTTGTTAAACCCATTGGGCCTTCTGAATGGGCCATCTCTCTAGGCTGGGACTGTGAACCGTTAACACATATAGGAATTGTGCCCTCAACATGATGGGTGCGATCATACCAGCACTAATGCACCAGATCCCATCAGAACTCCGAAGTTAAGTGTGTTTGGGCGAGAGTAGTACTAGGATGGGTGACCTCGTGGGAAGTCCTCGTGTGGCACCCCCCATTTCAATTTTTCTTCCTCCGGTAAAGGTTGCCAAGATACTTTATCCACCACATTTCTATTATCGAATCTCACGGCACCTTGGGCAAGACAACTTCGCTTCACGTGGAGGCCGGGCCCGCAAACTGAGGGTGTAGGGCTTGTGACCAGGTCTCTGTCGCTTTGGTGCCCATAACTTTTGATCCGTAAGGAGTTATGCGGCGCATAGCATACCGTTGCAAAGCTCTCCGAGAGTTCTACGTCTTGGGCAGTGATCTTGCTCACTGGGCCTATTTTGGAGCCCAAAATCGAACGTTTTCATCAGTTTTGGGCCACTTTTTGTTATTAAGCTCTATTTTTCCGTCCTGGATCGTACGTCGTGAGCTGTTAAAAGGACGACAACCTTACTCGCGGGACATTAGAGGGCCCTACAACGCGTCGATATCACATCTTGCTAGGATGCTGGGTTGTTGAAGCGGATGGGTTGTTGTTAAGCCCATTGGGCCTTCTGAATGGGCCATCTCTCTAGGCTCGGACTGTGAACCATTAACACATAAAGGAATTGTGCCCTAAACATGACAGGTGCAATCATACCAGCACAAATGCACCAGATCCCATCAGAACTCCGAAGTTAAGCGTGCTTGGGCGAGAGTAGTACTAGGATGGGTGACCCCCTGGGAAGTCCCCGTGTTGTACCCCCCTTTTCAATTTTTTCTCCTCCGGTTAGGGTTGCCAAGATACTTTATCCACCACATTTCTATTATCGAATCCCACGGCACCTTGGGTAAGACAACTTCGCTTCACGTGGAGGTTGGGGCCGCAAACCAAGGGCGTAGGGCTTGTGACCAGGTCTCCGTCGCTCCGGTGATCATAACTTTTGATCCGTAAGGAGTTACGCGGCGCACAGCATACCGTTGCAAAGCTCTCTGAAATCACTACGACGGGGAGAGCGAGCTTGCTCGCTGGGCCTATTTTGGAGCCCAAAATCGAACGTTTTCATCAGTTTTGGGCCTTTTTTTTATTAAGATCTATTTTTTCGTCCTGGATCGTAAGTCGTGAGTTGTTAAAAGGACGACAACCTTACTCGCGGGACATTAGAGGGCCCTACAATGCGTCGATATCACGTCTTGCGAGGATGCTAGGTTGTTGAAGCGGATGGGTTGTTGTTAAGCCCATTGGGCCTTCTGAATAGGCCATCTCTCTAGGCTTGGACTGTGAACCGTTAACACATAAAGGTATTGTGCCCTCATCATGACGGGTGCGATCATACCAGCACTAATTCACCGGATCCCATCAGAACTCCAAAGTTAAGCGTGGTTGGGCGAGAGTAGTACTAGGATAGGTGACCCCCTGGGAAGTCCTCGTGTTGCACCCCCCTTTTCAATTTTTTTCCTCCGGTTAGGGTTGCCAAGATACTTTATCCACCACATTTCTATTATCGAATCCCACGGCACCTTGGGCAAGACAACTTCACTTCACGTGTAGGTTGAGCCCATAAACCGAGGGTGTAGGGCTTGTGACCAGGTCTCCGTCGCTCCGGTGCCCATAACTTTTGATCCATAAGGAGTTACGCGGCGCACAACATACCGTTGGAAAGCTCTCCGAGAGCTCCACGACGGGGGTAGCTAGCTTGCTCGATGTGCCCTTATTGGAGCCCAAAATCAAATGTTTTCATCAGTTTCGGTCCACTTTTCTAATTTTGGTATGTTTTTCCTTCCCGGATCGTACGTCGTGAGCTTTTAAAAGGACGACAACCTTACTCACGGGACAATAGAGGGCCCGACAACGTGTCGATATCTCGTCTTGCGAGTATGCTGGGTTGTTGAAGCGGACGGGTTGTTGTTAAGCCCATTGGGCCTTCTGAATGGGCCATCTCTCTAGGCTGGGACTATGAACCGTTAACACATAAAGGAATAGTGCCCTCAACATGATGGGTGCGATCGTACCAGCACTAATGCACCGGATCCCATCAGAACTCCGAAGTTAAGGGTGCTTGGGCAAGAGTAGTACTAGGATGGGTGACTCTCTGGGAAGTCCTCATGTTGCACCCCCATTTCAATTTCTTTTTCCACCGGTTAGTGTTGCCAAGATACTTTATCCACCACATTTCTATTATCGAATCCCACGGCACCTTGGGCAAGACAACTTCGCTTCACGAGGAGGCTGGGCCCGCAAACTTAGGGCGTTGGGCTTGTTACCAGGTCTCCATCGCTCCGGTGCCCATAACTGTTGATCCGTAAGGAGTTACGCGGTGCACAACATCCCGTTGGAGAGCTCTCCAAGAGCTCTATGACGGGGCCAGCTAGCTTGCAAGCTGTGCCCTTTTTTGACCCCAAAATCGAACGTTTTTATCAGTTTCGGGCCACTTTTCTAATTTAGCTCTGTATTTCTATCCCGGATCGTACGTTGTGAGCTGTTAAAAGGATGAAAACCTTACACGCAGGACATTAGGGGCCCTACAACGCGTCGATATCTTGTCGTGCGAGGATGCTGGGTTGTTGAAGCGAATGGGTTATCATTAAGCCCATTGGGCATTCTGAATAGGCCATCTCTCTAGGTTGGGACTGTAAACCGTTAACACATAAAGGAATTGTGCCCTAAACATGACGGGTGCGATCATACCAGTACTAATGCACCGGATCCCATCAGAACTCTGAAGTTAAGCATGCTTGGGCGATAGTAGTACTAGGAAGGGTGACCCCTCGGGAAGTCCTCGTGTTGCACTGCCCTTTTCAAATTTTTTTCCTCCGGTTAGGGTTGCCAACATACTTTATCCACAACATTTCTATTATCGAATCCCACGGCACCTTGAGCAAGACAACTTCGCTTCACGTGCAGGCTGGGCCCGCAAACCGAGGGCGTAGGGCTTGTGACCAAGTCTCCGTCGCTCCGGTGCCCATAACTTTTGATTTGTAAGGAGTTACGCTACGCACAGCATACCTTTGCAAAGCTCTCCGAGAGCACTATGACGAGGGGACCGAGCTTGCTCCCTGGGCCCTTTTTGGGGCCCAAAATCGTACATTTTGATCAGTTTTCGGAAACTTTTCTTGTTTAGCTCTGTTTTTTCGTCCCGGATCGTACGTCGTGAGCTGTGAAAAGGACGACAACCTTACTCGCGGGACATTAGAGGGCCCTACAACGCGTCGATATCACGTCTTGCGAGGATGCTAGGTTGTTGAAGCGGATGGGTTGTTGTTAAGCCCATTGGGCCTTCTGAATAGGCCATCTCTCTAGGCTGGGACTGTGAACCGTTAACACATAAAGGAATTGTGCCCTCAACATGACGGGTGCGATCATACCAGCACTAATTCACCGGATCCCATCAGAACTCCGAAGTTAAGCGTGCTTGGGCGAGAGTAGTACTAGGATGGGTGACCCCCTAGGAAGTCCTCGTGTTGCAACCCCCTTTTCAATTTTTTTCCTCCGGTTAGGGTTGCCAAGATACTTTATCCACCACATTTCTATTATCGAATCCCACGGCACCTTGGGCAAGACAACTTCGTTTCACGTGGAGGTTGAGCCCGTAAACCGAGGGCGTAGGGCTTGTGACCAGGTCTCTGTCGCACCGGTGCACTTAACTTTCGATCCGTAAGGAGTTACGCAGTGCACAGCATACCGTTGGAAAGGTCTCTGAGAGCTCTACAACTGGGTAGCTTGCTTGCCCGATATGCCCTTTTTGGAGCCCAAAATCAAATGTTTTCAACAGTTTCGGTCCACTTTTCTAATTTTGCTTTGTTTTTCCGTCCCGGATCATACGTCGTGAGCTGTTAATATGACGACAACCTTATCGTGGGACAATAGAGGGCCCTACAATGCGTCGATATCTCGTCTTGCGAGGATGCTGGGTTGTTGAAGCGGACGGGTTGTCGTTAAGACCATTGGGCCTTCTGAATGGGCCATCTCTCTCGCCTGGGAATGTGAACCGTTAACACATAAATGAATTGTGCCCTCAACATGACGGGTGCGATCATACCAGCACTAATTCACCGGATCCCATCAGAACTCCGAAGTTAAGCGTGCTTGGGCGAGTGTAGTACTAGGATGGGTGACTGTGAGGAATCGCATCCCACATCGGACGCGGACGAGACTAGGCTGCTTGATATAAGGGTAAGTGCCCTCATATCGTGTACGCGTGTTTTCCTGGCAGTGGCTGGGAGGCGACAAAACTGTGAGGTGTATGGGCACCAAAGCGGACAATATGTACATAGTGCGCTTTCGGGCAGGTTCGCCATGGCCTCGGTGCACGCTCGTCCCCTATGGGTGGGGTGTATCCTGCAGGCGTCGGAGCTGGGTTCGGGAAGTTACAAAGGTGGTATCAGAGTGGACGTGTCCTTTGTGCCGATAGCCCGCGAGGCCGCGGGCCTCCTTAAGGGGGGGTGAATGTGAGGAATCGCATCCCACATCGGACGCAGACGAGACTGGGCTGCTTGAAATAAGGGTAAGTGCCCTCGTATCGTGTACGCGTGTTTTTCTGGCAGTGGCTGGGAGGCGACAAAACCGTAAGGTGTATGGGCACCAAAGCAGACAATACGTACATAGTGCGTTTCGGGCAGGTTCGCCGTGGCCTCGGTGCATGCTCGTCCCCTATGGGTGGGGTGTATCCTGCAGGCGTGGGAGCTAGGTTCGGGGCGTTACAATGACCCCATGGGAAGTCCTCGTGTTGCACCCCCCTTTTCAATTTTTTTCCTCCGGTTAGGGTTGCCAAGATACTTTATCCACCACATTTCTATTATCGAATCCCACGGCACCTTGGGCAAGACAACTTCGCTTCACGTGGAGGTTGGGCCCGTAAACCGAGGGCGTAGGGCTTGTGACCAGGTCTCCGTCGCTCCGGTGCCCATAACTTTTGATCCGAAAGGAGTTACGCAGCGCACAGCATCCCGTTGGGAAGGTCTCCGAGAGATCTACGACGGGGGCAGCTAGCTTGCTCAATATGACCTTTTTGGAGCCCAAAATCGAACGTTTTCATCAGTTTCGGTCCACTTTTCTAATTTTGCTTTGTTTTTCCGTCCCGGATCGTACGTCGTGAGCTGTTAATAGGACGACAACCTTACTCGCAGGACATTAGAGGGCTCTACAACGCGTCGATATCTTGTCTTGCGAGGATGCTGCGTGGTTGAAACAGATGGGTTTTTGTTAAGCCCATTGGGCCTTCTGAATAGGCCATCTCTCTAGGCTGGGACTGTGAACTGTTAACACATAAAGGAATTGTGCCCTCAAGATGACGGGTGCGATCATACCAGCACTAATGCACCGGATCCCATCAGAACTCCGAAGTTAAGCATGCTTGGGTAAGAGTAGTACTAGGATGGGTGACCCCCTGGGAAGTCCTCGTGTTGCACCCCCCTTTTCAATTTTTTTTCCACCGGTTAGGGTTGCCAAGATACTTTATCCACCATATTTCTATTATCGAATCCCATGGAACCTTGGGCGAGACAACTTCGCTTCACGTGGAGGCTGGGCCAGCAAACCGAGGGCGTAAGGCTTGTGACCAGGTCACCGTCGCTCCGGTGCCCATAACATTTGATCCCTAAGAAGTTACGCCGCGCACAACATACCTTTGCAAAGCTCTCCGAGAGCTCTCCGACGGGGGCAGCGAGCTTGCTCGCTGGGCCCTTTTTGGAGCCCAAAATCAAACGTTTTCATCAGTTTCGGGCCACTTTTCTTATTAAGCTATGTTTTTCCGTCCCGGATCGTACTTTGTGAGCTGTTAAAACGACGACAACCTTACTCGCGGGACATTAGAAGGCCCTACAACGCGTCGATATCACGTCTTGCGAGGATGCGGGGTTGTTGAAGCGGATGGGTTGTTGTTAAGCCCATTGGGCCTTCTGAATGGGCCATCTCACTAGGTTGGGACTGTGAACCGTTAACACATAAATGAATTGTGCCATCAACATGACGGGTGCGATCATACCAGCACTAATTCACCGGATCCCATCAGATCTCCGAAGTTAAGCGTGCTTGGGCGACAGTAGTACTAGGATGGGCGACCCCTGGGTAGTCCTCGTGTTGCACCCCCATTTTCAATTTTTTTCCTCCGGTTAAGGTTGCCAAGATACTTTATCCACCACATTTCTATTATCGAATCCCACGGCACATTGGGCAAGACAACTTCGCTTCCCGTGGAGGTTGGGCCCGTAAACCGAGGGCGTAGGGCTTGTGACCCGGTCTCCGTCGCTCCGGTGCCCATAACTTTTGATCCGTAAGGAGTTATGCGGCGCATAGCATACCGTTGGAAAGCTCTCCGAGAGCTCTACGATTGGGACAGCTAGCTTGCTCGATATGTCCTTTTTGGAGCTCAAAATCGAATGTTTTCATCAGTTTCAGTCCACTTTTCTTATTTTGCTCTGTTTTTCCGTCCAAATCGTACGTCGTGAGCAGTTAATAGGACGACAACCTTATCGCGGGACAATAGAGGGGCCTACAATGCGTCGATAGCTCGTCATGCGAGGATGCTGGGTTGTTGAAGCGGACGGGTTGTGGTTAAGCCCATTGGGCCTTCAGAATGGGCCATCTCTCTAGGCTGGGACTGTGAACCGTGAACACATAAAGGAATTGCACCCTCAACATGACGGGTGCGATCATACCAGCACTAATGCACTGGATCCCATTAGAACTCCGAAGTTAAGCGTGCTTGGGCGAGAGTAGTACTAAGATGGGTGACCCCCTGGGATGTCCTCGTGTTGCACCCCCCTTTTCAATTTTTTTTCCTCCGATTAGGGTTGCCAAGATATTTTATCTACCACATTTCTATTATCGAATCCCACGGCACCTTGGGCAAGACAACTTCGCTTCACGTGGAGGTTGGGCCCACAAACCGAGGGCGTAGGGCTTGTGACCAGGTCTCCGTCGCTCCGGTGCCCATAACTTTAATCCGTAAGGAGTTACCTGACGCACAGCATACCGTTTCAAAGCTCTCCGAGAGATCTACGATGGGGGCAGCGAGCTTGCTCGCTGGGCCCCTTTTGGAGCCCAAAATGGAACGTTTTCATCAGTTTCGAGCCACTTTTCTTATTAAGCTATGTTTTTTCGTCCGGGATCGTACATCGAGAGTTGTTAAATGGACGACAACCTTACTCGTGGGACATTAGAGGGCCCTACAATGCGTCGATATCATGTCTTGCGAGGGTGCTGCGTTGTTGAAACGGATGGGTTTTTGTTAAGCCCATTGGGCATTCTGAATAGGCCGTCTCTCTAGGCTGGGACAGTGAACCGTTAACAAATAAATGAATTGTGCCCTCAACATGACGGGTGCGATCATACCAGCACTAATGCACCGGATCCAATCAGAAGTCCGAAGTTAAGCACGCTTGGGCGAGAGTAGTACTAGGATCGGTGACCCCCTAGGAAGTCCTCGTGTTGTACCCTCCTTCTCAATTTTTTTTCCTCCGGTTAGGGTTGCCAAGATACTTTATCCACCACATTTCTATTATCGAATCCCACGGCACCTTGGTCAAGACAACTTCGCTTCACGTGGAGGTTGGGCCCGCAAACAGAGGGCGTAGGGCTTATGACCAGGTCTCTGTCGCTCCGGTGTCCATAACTTTTGATCCGTAAGGAGTTACGCGGTACACAGCATACCGTTGCAAAACACTCCGAGAGCTCTACGACGGGGGCAGTGAGCTTGCTCGCTGGGCCCTTTTCGGAGCCCCAAATCGAACGTTTTCATCAGTTTCGGGCCACTTTTCTTATTAAGCTATGTTTTTCGGTCCCGGATCGTACGTCGTGAGCTATTAAAAGGACGACAACCTTACTCGCGGGACATTAGAGGGCCCTACAACGCGTCGATATCACGTCTTGCGAGGATGCTGGGTTGTTAAAGCTGATGGGTTGTCGTTAAGCCCACTGAGCCTTCTAAATGGGCCATCTCTCTAGGCTGGGACTGTGAACCGTTAACACATAAAGGAATTGTACCCTCAACATGACGGGTGCGATCATACCAGCACTAATGCACCGGATCCCATCAGAACTCTGAAGTTAAGCGTGCTTGGGCGAGAGTAGTACTATGATGGGAGACCCCCTGGGAAGTCCACGTGTTGCACCCCACTTTTCAATTCTTTTTCCTCCAGTTAGGGTTGCCAAGACACTTTATCCACCACATTTCTATTATCAAATCCCACGGCACCTTGGGCAAGACAACTTCGCTTCACGTGGAGGCTGGGCCCGCAAACCGAGGGCGTAGGGCTTGTGACCAGGTCTCCGTCGCTCCGGTGCCCATAACTTTTGATCCGTAAGGAGTTACACGACGCACAGCATACCGTTGCAAAGCTCTCTGAGAGCTCTATGACGGGGGCAGCGAGCTTGCTCTCTGGACCCTTTTTGGAGCCCCAAATCGAACGTTTTGCATCAGTTTTGGGCCACTTTTCTTTTTCAACTCTGTTTTTCCAACCCGGATCATACGTCATGAGCTGTTAAAAGGACGACAACCTTACTCGCGGGACATTAGAGGGGCCTACAACGCGTCGATATCACGTCCTGCGAGGATGCTGCGTTGCTTAAGCGGATGGGTTGTTGTTAAACCCATTGGGCCTTCTGAATGGGCCATCTTTCTAGGCTGGGACTGTGAATCGTTAACACATAAAGGAATTGTGCCCTCAACATGACGGGTGCGATCATACCAGCACTAATTCACCGGATCCAATCAGAACTCCGAAGTTAAGCGTGCTTGGATGAGAGTAGTACTAGGATGGGTGACCACCTGGGAAGTCCTCGTGTTGCACTCCTCTTTTCAATTTTTTTCCTTTGGTTAGGGTTGCCAAGATACTTTATCCACCATATTTCTATTATTGAATCCCATGGCACCTTGGGCAAGACAACTTCACTTCATGTGGATGCTGGGCTCGCAAACCGAGGGCGAAAGGCTTTTGACCAGGTCTCCATCGCTCCAGTCCCCATAACTTTTGTTCTGTAAGGAGTTACAGGGCGCACAGCATACCGTTGGAAAGCTTTCCGAGAGCTCTACGACGGGGGCAGCTAGCTTGCTCAATGTGCCCTTTTTGGAGCCCAAAATCGAACGTTTTCATCAGTTTCGGGCCACTTTTCTAGTTTAACTCTACTTTTCTGTCCCGGATCGTACGTCGTGAGCTGCTAAAAGGACGACAACCTTGCTCGCAGGATATTAGAGGGCCCTACAATGCGTCGATATCTCGTCTTGCGAGGATGCTGGGTTGTTGAAGCAAATGGGTAGTCGTTAAGCCCATTGGGCCTTCTAAATGGGCCATCTCTATAGGCTCGGACTGTGAAGCGGTAACACATAAAGGAATTGTACCCTTAACATGACGGGTGCGATCATACCAGAACTAATGCACCGGATCCCATCAGAACTCCGAAGTTAAGCGTGCTTGGGCGAGAGTAGTACTAGGATGGGTGACCCCCTGGGAAGTCCTCGTGTTGCACCCCCCTTTTCAATTTTTTTTCCTCCTGTTAGGGTTGCAAAGATACTTTATCCACCACATTTCTATTATCGAATTCCACGGCACCTTGGGCAAGACAACTTCGCTTCACGTGGAGGCTAGGCCGGCAAACCGAGGGCGTAGGGCCTGTGACCAGGTCTCCGTCGCTCTGGTGCCCATAACTTTTTATCCGTAAGGAGTTACGCGGCGCACAATATACCGTTGGAAAGCACTCCGAGAGATCTATGACGGGGGCAGCTAGCTTTCTCGCTATGCCCTTTTTGTAGCCCAAAATCGAATGTTTTCATCAGTTTCGGGCCACTTTTCTAATTTACCTCTATTTTTCAGTCCCGGATCGTGCGTCGTGAGCTGTTAAAAGGACGACAACCTTACTCGCGGGACATTAGAGGGCCCTACAACGCGTCGATATCGCATCTTGAGAGGTTGTTGGGTTGTTGAAGTGGATGGGTTGTCGTTAAGCCCATTGGTCCTTCTGAATGGGCCATCTCTCTAGGCTGGGACTGTGAACCGTTAACACATAAAGGAATTGTGCCCTCAACATGACGGGTGCGATCATACCAGCACTAATGCACCGGATCCCATCAGAACTCCGAAGTTAAGCGTGCATGGGCGAGAGTAGTAATAGGATGGGTGACCCCCTGGGAAGTCCTCGTATTGCACCCCACTTTTCAATTTTTTTTCCTCCGGTTAGGGTTGCCAAGATACTTTATCCACCACATTTCTATTATCGAATCCCACGGCACCTTGTGCAAGACAACTTTGCTTCACGTGGAGGCTGGGCCCGCAAACTGAGGGCGTAGGGCTTGTGACCAGGTCTCCGTCGATCCGGTCCCCATAAATTTTGATCCGTATTGAGTTACACGGCGCACAGCATACCGTTGGAAAGATCTCCGAGAGCTCTACGACATGGGAAACAAGCTTGCTCGATGTGCGCTTTTGGGAGCCCAAAATCGAACGTTTTCATTAGTTTCGGGCCACTTTTCATGTTTATCTCTATTTTTCTGTCATGGATCGTACGTCGTGAGCTGTTAAAAGGACGACAACCTTACTCGCGGGACATTAGAGGGCCATACAATGCGTCGATATCTCGTCTTGCGAGGATGCTGGGTTGTTGAAGCGGATGGGTTGTCGTTAAGCCCATTGGGCCTTCTGAATGGGCCATCTCTCTAGGCTGGCACTGTGAACCGTTAACACATGAAGGAATTGTGCCCTCAACATGACGGGTGTAATCATACCAGCACTAATGCACCGGATCCTATCAGAACTCCGAAGTCAAGCATGCTTGGGCGAGAGTAGTACTAGGATGGGTGACCCACAGGGAAATCCTCGTGTTGCACCCCACTTTTTAATTTTTTTTCCTCCGGTTAGGGTTGCCAAGATACTTTATCCACCACATTTCTATTATCGAATCCCACGGCACCTTGGGCAAGACAACTTCGCTTCACGTGAAGGCTGGGCCCGCAATCCGAGGGCGTAGGGCTTGTGACCAGGTCTCCATCGCTCCAATCCCCATAACTTTTGATCCGTAAGGAGTTACAGGGTGCACAGCATACCGTTGGAAAGTTCTCCGAGAGCTCTACGACGGGGGCAGCTAGCTTGCTCGATGTGCCATTTTTGGAGCCCAAAATTGAACGTTTTCATCAGTTTCGGGCCACTTTTCTAGTTTAGCTCTACTTTTCTGTCCCGGATCGTACGTCGTGAGCTGTTAAAAGGATGACAACCTTGCTCGCAGGATATAAGAGGGCCCTACAATGCGTCGATATCTCGTCTTGCGAGGATGCTGGATTGTTGAAGGAAATGGGTTGTCGTTAAGCCGATTGGGCCTTCTAAATGGGCCATCTCTATAGGCTCGGACGGTGAACCGGTAACACATAAAGGAATTGTACCCTCAACATGACGGGTTCGATCATACCAGCACTAATGCACCGGATCCCATCAGAACTCCGAACTTAAGCGTGCTTGGGCGAGAGTAGTACTAGGATGGGTGACCCCTTGGGAAGTCCTCGTGTTGCACCCCCCTTTTCAATTTTTTTTCCTCCTGTTAGGGTTGCAAAGACACTTTATCCACCACATTTCAATTATCGAATCCCACGGCACCTTGGACAAGACAACTTCGCTTCACGTGGAGGCTAGGCCGACAAACCGTGGGCGTAGGGCTTGTGACAAGGTCTCCGTCGCTCCGATGCCCATAACTTTTGATCCGTAAGGAGTTACGCGGCGCACAATATACCATTGGAAAGCACTCCGAGAGCTCTATGACGAGGGCTGCTAGTTTTCTTGCTGTACCCTTTTTGGAGCCCAAAATCGAACGTTTTCATCAATTTTAGGCCACTTTTCTTCTTTTAATATGTTTTTTCATCCCGAATCGTACGTCGTGAAATGTTAAAAGGTCGGCAACCTGACTCGCGGGACATCAGAGGGCCCTACAACGTGTCGATCATGCGAGGATGCTGCGTTGTTGAAGCGGATGGGTTGTCGTTAAGCCCATTGGGCCTTTTGAATGGGCCATCTCTCAAGGCTGGGACTGTGAACCGTTAACACATATAGGAATTGTGCCCTCAACATGACGGGTGCGATCATACCAGCACTAATGTTCCGGATCCCATCAGAACTCCGAAGTTAAGCATGCTTGGGCGAGAGTAGTACTAGGATGGGTGATCCCCTGGTAAGTCCTCGTGTTGCACCCACTTTTCAATTTTTTTTGCCCTGGTTAGGGTTGCCAAGATACTTTATCCACCAAATCTCTATTACTGAATTCCACGGAACATTGGGCAAGACAACTTCGTTTCACGTAGAGGCTGGGCCAGCAAACCGAGGGCGTAGGGTTTGTGACCAGGTCTCCGTCACTCCGGTGCCAATAACTTTTGATACGTAAGGAGTTACGCGTCGCACAGCATACCGTTGCAAAGATCTCTGAGAGCTCTACGACGGGGGCAGCTAGCATGCTCACTGTCCTCATTTTGGAGTTCAAAATCGAACGTTTTCATTAGTTTCAAGCCACTTTTCTTCTTTTGCTCTATTTTTCTGTCCCGGATCCTAAGCCATGAACTGTTAAAAGGACGACAACCTGACTCGCCAGACATTAGAGGGCCCTACAATGTGTCGATATCACGTCTGGTGAGGATGTTGCGTTGTTGAAGAGGATGGGTTGTCGTTAAGCCCATTGGGCCTTCTGAATGGGACATCTCTCTAGACTGGGATTGTGAACAGTTAACACATAAAGGAATTGTGCCCTCAACATGACGGGTGCGATCATACCAGCACTAATGCACCGGATCCCAACAGAACTCAGAAGTTAAAAGTGCTTGGGCGAGAAAAGTACAAGGATGGTTGACCCCCTGGGAAGTCGTAGTGTTGCACCCCATTTTCAATTTTGTTTGCCCTGGTTAGGGTTGCTAAGATAATTTATCCACCAAATCTCTATTACTAAATCCCACGAAAAATTGGGCAAGACAACTTCGCTTCACGTAGAGGCTGGGCCTGCAAATCGAGGGCGTAGGGTTTATGACCAGGTCTCCGTCGCTACGGTGCCCATAACTTTTGATCCCTAGGGAGTTACGCGGCGCACAGCATACCGTTGCAAAACTCACTGAGAGCTCTATAACGGGGGCAGCCAGTTTGCTCGCTGTGCCCGATTTTGGAGCCCAAAATCGAACGTTTTTATCAGTTTCTAGCCACTTTTCTTCTTTTGCTCTGTTTTTCCTTCTCGGATCGTACGTCGTGAACTGTTAAAAGGACGACAACCTGACTCGCAGGACATCATTGGGCCCTACAACGTGTCGATATCACGTCAGGGGAGGATGCTGCGTTGTTGATGCGGATGGGTTGTCGTTAAGCCCATTGGGCCTTTTGAATGGGCCATCTCTCTTGGCTGGGACTGTGAACCGTTAACACATATAGGAATTGTGCCCTCAACATGACGGGTGCGATCATACCAACATTAATGCACCAGATCTCATCAAAACTCCCAAGTTAAGCGTGCTTGGGCGAGAGTAGTACTAGGATGGGTGACCCCATGGGAAGTCCTCGTGTTGCTCCCTTTTCAATTTTTTTTTGCCCTGGTTAGGGTTGCCAAGATACTTTATCCACCAAATCTCTATTACTGAATCTCACGGAACATTGGGCAAGACAACTTTGTTTCACGTAGAGGCTGGGCCCGCAAACCGAGGGCGTAGGGTTTGTGACCAGGTCTCCGTCGCTCTGGTGCCCATAACTTTTGATCTGTAAGGAGTTACGCTGCCCACAGCATATCGTTGCAAAGCTCTTTGGGAGCTCTACGACGGGGGCAGCCAGTATGCTCGCTGTGCCCTTTTTTTGAGCCCAAAATCGAACGTTTTCATCAGTTTCAGGACACTTTTCTTCTTTTGCTCTGTTTTTTCGTCCCGGATCGTACGTCGTGAACTGTTAAAAGGATGACAACCTGACTCGCAGGACATCATACGGCCCTACAACGTGTCGATATCACGTCTGGGGAGGATGCTGTGTTGTTGATGCGGATGGGTTGTCGTTAAGCCCATTGGGCCTTTTGAATGGGCCATCTCTCTAGGCTGGGACTGTGAACCATTAACACATATAGGAATTGTGCCCTCAACATGATGGGTGCGATCATACCAGCACTAATGCACCGGATCCCATCAGAACTCCGAAGTTAAGCGTGCTTGGGCGAGAGTAGTACTAGGATGGGTGACCCCCTGGGAAGTCCTCGTGTTGCACCCCTTTTCAATTTTTTTTGCCCTAGTTAGGGTTGCCAAGATACTTTATCCACAAAATCTCTATTACTGAATCTCACGGAACATTAGGCAAGACAACTTCGCTTCACGTAGACGCTGGGCCCGCAAACCGAGGGCGTAGGGTTTGTGACCAGGTCTCCGTCGCTCCGGTGCCCATAACTTTTGATCCGTAAGGAGTTACGCAGCGCACAGCATACCGTTCCAAGACTCTCTAAGAGCTTTAACACGGGGGCGGCCAATTTGCTCGCTGTGCCCGTTTTTGGATCCCAAAGTCGAACGTTTTTATCAGTTTCAGGTCACTTTTCTTCTTTTGCTCTGTTTTTCCGTCCCGGATCGTACGTCGTGAACTGTTAAAAGGACGACAACCTGACTAGCGGGACATCAGAGGGCCCTAAAATGTGTCGATATCACGTCTAGCGAGGATGCTGCGTTGTTGAAGCGGATAGGTTGTCGTTAAGCCCATTGGGCCTTTTGAATGGGCCATCTCTCTAGGCTGGGACTGTGAACCGTTAACACATATAAGAATTGTGCCCTCAACATGACGGGGGCGATTATACCAGCACTAATGCACTGGATCCCATCATAACTCCGAAGTTAAGCGTGCTTGGGCGAGAGTAGTACTAGGAAGGGTGACCCCTTGGGAAGTCCTTGTGTTGCACCCCCTTTTCAATTTTTTTTGCCCTGGTTAGGGTTGCCAAAATACTTTATCCACCAAATCTCTACATTTTTGCCCTGGTTAGGGTTGCCAAGATACTTTATCCACCAAATCTCTATTACCGAATCCCACGGAACATTGGGCAAGACAACTTCGTTCCACGTACAGGCTGGGCATGCAAACCGAGGGCGTAGAGTTTGTGACCAGGTCTCCGTCGCTACGGTGCCCATAACTTTTGATCCGTAAGGAGTTACGCGGCGCACAGCATATCGTTGCAATGCTCTTTGAGAGCTCTACGACGGGGGCAGCCAGCATGCTCCCTGTGCCCTTTTATTGGAGCCCAAAATCGAACGTTTTCATCAGTTTCAAGCCACTTTTCTTCCTTTGCTCTGTTTTTCCGTCTCGGATCGTACGTCGTGAACTGTTAAAAGGACGACAACCTGACTCGCAGGACATCATTGGGCCCTACAACGTGTCGATATCACGTCTGGGGAAGATGTTGCGTTGTTGATGCGGATGGGTTATCGTTAAGCCCATTGGGCCTTTTGAATGGGCCATCTCTCTAGGCTGGGACTGTGAACCGTTAACACATATAGGAATTGTGCCTTCAACATGACGGGTGCGATCATACCAGCACTAATGCACCGGATCCCATCAGAACACCGAAGTTAAGCGTGATTAGGTGAAGTTGTACTAGGATGGGTGACCCCCTGGGAAATCCTCGTGTTGCACCCCTTTTCAATTTTTTTTGCCCTGGTTAGGGTTGCCAAGATACTTTATCCACAAAATCTCTATTACTGAATCTCACGGAACATTGGGCAAGACAACTTTGCTTCACGTAGAGGTTGGGCCCGCAAACCGAGGGCGTAGAGTTTGTGACCAGGTCTCCGTCGCTCCACTGCCCATAACTTTTGATCTATAAGGAGTTACGCGGCGCACAGCATACCGTTGCAAAACTCTCTATGAGTTCTACGACGGTGGCCGCCATCTTGCTCGCTGTGCCCCTTTTTGGAGCCCAAAATCGAACGTTTTCATCAGTTTCAGGTCACTATTCTTCTTTTGCTCTGTTTTTTCATCCCAGATCGTACGTTGTGAACTGTTAAAAGGACGACAACCTGACTCGCGGGACATCAAAGGGCCCTACATCGTGTCGATATCACGTCTGGGGAGGATGCTGTGTTGTTGAAGCGGATGGGTTGTCGTTAAGCCCATTGGGCCTTTTGAATGGGCCATCTCTCTAGACTGGGACTGTGAACCGTGAACACTTAAAGGAATTGTGCCCTCAACATGACCGGTGCGATCATACCAGTACTAATGCACTGGATCCCATTAGAACTTCGAAGTTAAGCGTGCTTGGGTGAGAGTTGTACTAGGATGGGTGACCCCTTAGGAAGTCCTCGTGTTGCACCCCCCTTTCAATTTTTTTTGCCCTGGTTAGGGTTGCCCAGATACTTTATCTACCAAATCTCTATTACTGAATCCCACGGAACATTGGGCAAGACAACTTCGTTTCACGTAGAGGCTGGGGCCGCAAACCGACGGCGTAAGGTTTGTGACCACGTCTCCGTCGCTCCGGTGCCCATAAGTTTTGATCCGTCAGGAGTTACGCGGCGCACAGCATACCATTGCAAAGCTCTCTGAGAGCTCTACGAAGGGGCAGCTAGCATGCTCGCTGTGCCCCTTTTTGGAGCCCAAAATTGAACGTTTTCTTTAGTTTCAGGCTACTTTTCTTCTTTTGCTCTGTTTTTCACTCCCGGATCGTTCGTCGTGAACTGTGAAAAGGATGAGAACCTGACTCGTGGGACATCAGAAGGCCCTACAACGTGTCGATATCACGTCTTGCAACCATGCTGCGTTGTTGAAGATGATGGGTTGTCGTTAAGCCCATTGGGCCTTTTGAATGGGCCATCTCTCTAGGTTGGGACTGTGAACCGTTAGCACATAAAGGAATTGTGCCCTCAACATGACTGGTGTGATCATACCCGCACTAATGCACCGGATCCCATTAGAACTCCGAAGTTAAGCGTGCTTGGACGAGAGTAGTACTAGGATGGGTGACCCCCTGGGAAGTCCTCGTGTTGCACCCTCTTTTCAATTTTTTTTGCTCTGGTTAGGGTTGCCAAGATACTTTATCCACCAAATCTCTATTACTGAATCCCACGAAACATGGGGCAAGACAACTTTGCTTCACGTAGAGGCTGGGCTCGCAAACCGTGGGCGTAGGGTTTGTGATCAGGTCTCCGTCGCTCCGGTGCCCATAACTTTTGATCCGTAAGGAGTTACGCGGTGCATAGCATACCGTTGCAAAGCTCTCTGAGAGCTCTACGACGGTGCCAACCAGCATGCTCGCTGTGCCCCTTTTTGGAGCTCAAAATTGAACGTTTTCTTCAGTTTCAAGCTACTTTTCTTCTTTTGCTCTGTTTTTCACTCCCAGATCGTTCGTCGTGAACTGTTAAAAGGACGACAACCTGACTTGCGGGACATCAGAGGGCCCTACAACGTGTCGATTTCACGTCTGGTGAGGATGCTGTGTTGTTGAAGCGGATGGGTTGTCGTTAAGCCCATTGGGCCTTTTGAATTGGACATCTCTCTAGGCTGGGACAGTGAACAGTTAACACATAAAGGAATTGTGCCCCCAACATGACGGGTGCGATCATACCAACACTATTGCATCGGATCCCATCAGAACTCTGAAGTTAAGCGTGCCTGGGCGAGAGTAGTACTAGGATGGGTGACCCCCTGGGAAGTCCTCGTGTTGCACCACCTTTTCAATTTTTTTTGTTCTGGTTAGGGTTGCCAAGATACTTTATCCGCCAAATCTCTATTACATAATACCACGGAACATTGGGCAAGACAAGTTTGCTTCACGTAGAGGCTGGGCCCGCAAACCGAGGGCGTAGGATTTGTGACCAGGTCTCCGTCGCTTCGGTGCCCATAACTTTTGATCCGTAAGGAGTTATGCGGCTCACAGCATACCGTTGCAAAGCTCTCTGAGAGCTCTACGACGGGGGCAGCCAGCTTGCTCGCTGTTCCCATTTTTGGAGCCCTAAATCGAATGTTTTTATCAGTTTCAGGCCACGTTTCTTCTTTTTCTTCGTTTTCTCGTCTCGGATCCTACGTCGTAAACTGTCAAAAGGACAACAACCTGACTCGCGGGACATCAGAGGGCCCTACAACGTGTCGATATCACGTCTTGCGAGGATGCAGCTTTGTTGAAGCGGATGGGTTGTTGTTAAGCCCATCGGGCCTTTTGAATGGGCCATCTCTCTAGGCTGGGACTGTGAACCGTTAACACATATGGGAATTGTTCCCTCAACATGACGGGTGCGATCATACCAGCACTAATGCACCAGATCCCATCAGAACTCTGAAGTTAAGCGTGCTTGGGCGAGAGTAGTACTAGGATAGGTGACCCCCCTGGGAAGTCCTCGTGTTGCACCCCCTTTTCAATTTTTTTTGCCCTGGTTAGGGTTGCCAAGATACTTTATCCACCAAATCTCTATTACTAAATCCCACGGAACATTGGGCAAGATAACTTCGTTTCACGTAGAGGCTGGGCCCGCAATCCGTGGGCGTAGGGTTTGTGACTAGGTCTCCGTCGCTCCGGTGCCCATAACTTTTGATCCGTAAGGAGCTACGCGGCGCACAACATACCGTTGCAAAGATCTATGAGAGCTCTACGATGGGGGCAGCCAACTTGCTCGCTGTGCCCATTTTTGGAGCCCAGAATCAAACATTTTCATCAGTTTCAGGCCACTTTTCTTCTTTTGCTCTATTTTTCCGTAACGGATCGTACGTCGTGAACTGTTAAAAGGACGACAACCTGACTCGCGGGACTTCAGAGTGCCCAACAATGTATCGATATCACGTCTGGTGAGGATGCTGCTTTGTTGAAGCGGAAGGGTTGTCGTTAAGCGCATTGGGCCTTTTGAATGGGACATCTCCCTAGGCTGGGACTGTGAACAGTTAACACATAAAAGAATTGTGCCCTCAAGAGTGCCCAACAATGTATCGATCATACTAGCACTAATGCACCGGATCCCATCAGAACTCCGAAGTTAAGCATGCTTTGACGAGAGTAGTACTAGGATGGGTGACTCCCTGGGAAGTCCTCGTGTTGCACCCTATTTTCAATTTTTTTTGCCCTGGTTAGGGTTGCCAAGATACTTTATCCACCAAATCTCTATTACTGAATCCGACGGAACATTGGGCAAGACAACTTCGCTTCATGTAGAGGCTGGGCCTGCAAACCAAGGGCGTAGGGTTTGTGACCAGGTCTCCGTCTCTTTGGTGGCCATAAGTTTTGATCCGTAAGGAGTTACGCGGCGCACAACATACCGTTGCAAAGCTCTGAGAGAGCTCTACGACGGGGGCAGCCAGCATGCTCGCTGTGCCTCTTTTTGGAGCCCAAAATTTAACGTTTTCTTCAGTTTTAGGCCAATTTTCTTCTTTTGCTCTATTTTTCACTCCTGGATTGTACATCGTGAACTGTTAAAAGGACGACAACCGGACTCGCGGAACATCAG
Source organism: Ehretia macrophylla (assembly GCA_037974665.1). Lineage (NCBI taxonomy): Eukaryota > Viridiplantae > Streptophyta > Magnoliopsida > Boraginales > Ehretiaceae > Ehretia > Ehretia macrophylla. The sequence continues at coordinate 70,643,401 of CM075767.1, forward strand.
AAGGCCCGACAACATGTTTATATCACGTCTTGCAAGGATGCTGCGTTGTTGAAGTGGATAGGTTGTCGTTAAGCCCATTGGGCCTTTTGAATGGGCCATCTCTCTAGGCTGGGACTGTGAACCGTTAACACATAAAGGAATTGTGCCCTCAACATGACGGGTGCGATCATACTAGTACTAATGCACTGGATCCCATCAGAACTCCGAAGTTAAGCGTGCTTGGGTGAGAGTAGTACTAGGATGGGTGACCCCTACGAAGTCCTCGTGTTGCATCCCCTTTTCATTTTTTTTTGCCCTGGTTAGCGTTGCCAAGATACTTTAACCACCAAATCTGTATTATTGAATCCCACGGAACATTGGGCAAGACAACTTCGCTTCACGTAGAGGCTGGGTCTGCAAACCGAGGGCGTATGGTTTGTGACCAGGTCTCCGTCGCTCCGGTGCCCATAAATTTTGATCCATAAGAAGTTACGCGGCGTACAACATACCGTTGCAAAGTTTTTTGAGAGCTCTACGACGGGGGCAGCCAGCTTGCTCGCTGTTCCCATTTTTGGAGCCCAAAATCGAAACTTTTTCATCGGTTTCAGGCCACTTTTCTTCTTTTGCTCTGTGTTTCCATCCCGGATCGTACGTAATGAATTGTTAAAAGGAAGACAACCTAACTCGCGGGACATCAGAGGGCCCTACAATTTGTCGATATCACGTCTTGTGAGGATGCTACGTTGTTGAAGTGGATGGGTTTTCGTTAAGCCCATTGGGCCTTTTGAATGGGCCATCTCTCTAGGCTGGTACTGTGAACCGTTAAAACATATAGGAATTGTGCCCTCAACATGACGGGTGCGATCATACCAGCACTAATGCACCGGATCCAATCAGAACTCCGAAGTTAACAGTGCTTGGGCTAAAGTAGTACTAGGATGGGTGACCCCCTGGGAAGTCCTCGTGTTGCACCCCCTTTTCAATTTTTTTTGCCCTGGTTAGGGTTGCCAAGATACTTTATCCATCAAATTTCTATTACTGACTCCCACTGAACATTGGGCAAGACAACTTCGTTTCACGTAGAGGCTGGGCACGCAAACCGAGGGCGTAGGGTTTGTGAACAGGTCTCTGTCGCTCCGGTGCCCATAACTTTTGATCCATAAGGAGTTACGCTGCGTACAACATACCTTTGCGAAGCTCTCTGAGAGCTCTACAACGGGGGCAGCCAGCTTGCACGCTTTTCCCTTTTTGAAGCCCAAAATCAAATGTTTTCACCAGTTTCAGGCCACTTTTCTACTTTTGCTCTGTTTTTCCGTCCCGGATCGTACGTCGTGAAATATTAAAAGGACGACAACTTGACTCCCCGGACATCAGAGGGCCCTACAACGTGTCGATATCACGTCTTGCAAGCATGTTGTATAGTTGAAGCGGATGGGTTGTCGTTTAGCCCATTGGACCATTTGAATGGGCCATCTCTCTAGGCTGGGACTGTGAATAGTTAACACATAAAGGAATTGTGCCCTCAACATGACGGTTGTAATCAAACCAGCACTAATGCACCGGATCCCATCAGAACTCCGAAGTTAAGCGTGCTTGGGCGAGAATAGTACTAGGATGGGTGACCCCCTGGGAAGTCCTCGTGTTGCACCCCTTTTTCAAATTTTTTTGCCCTGGATAGGGTTGCCAATATACTTTATCCACCAAATCTCTTTTACTGAATCCCACAGAACATTGGGCAAGACAACATGGCTTCACGTAGAGGCTAGGCCAGCAAATCGAGGGCGTAGGGTTTGTGACCAGGTCTGCGTCGCTCAGGTGCCCATAACTTTTGATCCGTAAGGAGTTATGCGGCACACAGCATACCGTTGCAAAGCTCTCTGAGATCTCTACGACGGGGGCAACCAGCTTGCTCACTCTGCCTATTTTTGGAGCCCAAAATAGAACGTTTTCTTCAGTTTCATGCCACTTTTCTTCTTTTGCTCTGTTTTTCTGTCCCGGATCGTACGTCGTGAACTGTTAAAAGGACGACAACCTGATTCGCGGGACATCATAGGGCCCTACAACGTGTCGATATCACGTCTGGTGAGGATGCTGCATTGTTGAAGCTGATGGGTTGTCGTTAAGCCCATTAGGCCTTTTGAATAGGCCATCTCTCTTGGCTGGGGCTATGAACCGTTAACACATAAAGGAATTGTGCCCTCAACATGACGGGTGCGTTCATACCAGCAATAATGCTCCGGATCCCATCAGAACTCCGAAGTTAAGCGTGCTTGGGCGAGAGTAGTACTAGGATGGGTGACCCCCTGGGATGTCCTCGTGTTGCACCCCCTTTACAATTTTTTTTGCCCTGGTTAGGGTTGCAAAGATACTTTATCCACCAAATCTCTATTACTGAATCCGACAGAACATTGGGCAAGACAACTTCGCTTCACGTAGAGGCTAGGCTCGAAAACCGAGGGCGTAGGTTTTGTGACGAGGTCTCCGTTTATCCGGTGCTATTTTTGATTCGTAAGGAGTTACGCAGCGCACAGTATACCGTTGCAAAGCTCTCTGAGAGCTCTACGACGAGGGCAGCCAGCTTGCTCCCTGGGCCCATTTTTGGAGCCCAAAATCGAACTTTTTCTTCAGTTTCAGGCCACTTTTCTTCTTTTGCTCTATTTTTCAGTCCCGGATCGTACGTCGTGAACTGTTAAAAGGACGACAACATGACTCGTGGGTCATCAGAGGGCCCTACAACGTGTCAATATCACGTCTTGCGAGGATGCTGCGTTGTTGAAGTGGATGGGTTGTCGTTAAGCCCATTGGGCCTTTTGAATGGGCCATCTCTCTAAGCTGGGACTGTGAACCGTTAACACATATAGGAATTGTGCCCTCAACATGACGGGTGCGATCATACCAGCACTAATGCACTGGATCCAATCAGAACTCCGAAGTTAAGTGTGCTTGGGCGAGAGTAGTACTAGGATGGGTGACCCCCTGCGAAGTCCTCGTGTTGCACCCCCTTTTCAATTTTTTTTTCCCTGGTTAGGGTTGCCAAGATACTTTCTCTACCAAATCTCTATTACTGAATCCCATGGAACATTGGGCAAGACAACTTCGCTTCACGTAGAGGCTGGACCCGTAAACCGTGGGCGTAGGGTTTGTGACCAGGTCTCCGTCGCTCCGGTGCCCATAACTTTTGATCCGTAAGGAGTTACGCGGCGCACAACATACCGTTGCAGAGCTCTCTGAGAGCTCTACGACGAGGGCAGCCATCTTGCTTGCTATGCTCGTTTTTGGAGCCCAAAATTGAAAATTATCATCTGTTTCCGGCCACTTTTCTTCTTTTGCTCTATTTTTTCGTCCCGGATCGTACATCGTGAACTGTTAAAAGGATGACAACCTGACTCGCAGGACATCAGAGGGCCCTACAACGTTTCGATACCACGTCTTGCGAGGATGCTGCGTTGTTGAAGCGAATGGGTTGTCGTTAAGCCCATTGGGCCTTTTGAATGGGCCATCTCTCTAGGCTGGGACTATGAACCGTTAACACATAAAGGAATTGTGCCCTCAACATGACGGGTGTGATCATACCAACACTAATGCACCGGATCCCATCAGAACTCCGATGTTAAGCGTTCATGGGCGAGAGTAGTACAAGGATGGGTGATCCCCATGGAAATCCTCGTGTTGTACCCCTTTTTCAATTTTTTTTGCCCTGGTTAAGGTTGCCAAGATACTTTATCCACCAAATCTCTATTACTGAATACCAAGGAACATTGGGCAAGATAACTTCATTTCACGTAGAGGCTGGGCCAGCAAACCGAGGGCGTAGGGTTTGTGACCAGGTCTCCGTCGCTCCGGTGCCCATAACTTTTGATCCGTAAAGAGCTACGCGGCGCACAGCATACCGTTGCAAAGCTCTCTGAGAGCTCTACGATGAGGGCAGCCAGCTTGCTCGCTTCGCCCATTTTTGGAGCCCAAAATTGAACATTTTCATCATTTTCAGGTCACTTTTCTTCTTTTGCTTTGTTTTTCCGTCCCAGATCGTACGTCGTGAACTGTTAAAAGGACGACAACCTGACTCGTGGGACATCAGAGGGCCCAACAACGTATCGATATCACATCTGGTGAGGATGCTGCGTTGTTGAAGCGGAAGTGTTGTCGTTAAGCCCATTGGGCCTTTTGAATGGGACATCTCTCTAGGCTGGGAATGTGAACAGCTAACACATAAAGGAATTGTGCCCTCAACATGACGGGTGCGATCATACCAGCACTAATGCACCGGATCCCATCAGAAGTCTGAAGTTAAGCGTGCTTGGACGAGAGTAGTACTCGGATGGGTGACCCCCTGGGAAGTCCTCGTGTTGCACCCCATTTTCAATTTATTTGCCCTGGTTAGGGTTGCCAAGATACTTTATCCACCAAATCTCTATTACTGAATCCGACGGAACATTGGGCAAGACAACTTCGCTTCACGTAGAGGCTGGACCCGTAAACCGAGGGTGTAGGGTTTGTTACCAGGTTACCGTCACTCCGGTGCCCATAAGTTTTGATTTGTAATAAGTTAAGCGGCGCACAGCATACCGTTGCAAAGCACTCAGAGAGCTCTACGACGGGGGCAGCCAGCATGCTCGCTGTGCCCCTTTTTTGAGCCCAAAATTGAATGTTTTCTTCAATTTCAGCCAGCATGCTCCCGGATCGTACGTCGTGAACTGTTAAAAGGACGACAACCCGACTTGCGGGACATCTGAGGGGCCTACAACGTGTTTATATCACGTCTTGCGAGGATGCTGCGTTGTTGAAGTGGATGGGTTGTCGTTAAGCCCATTGGGCCTTTTGAATGGGCCATCTCTCTAGGGTGGGACAGTGAACCGTTAACACATAAAGGAATTGTGCCCTCAACATGACGGGTGTGATCATACCAGCACTAATGCACCGGATCCCATCAGAACTCCGAAGTTAAGCGTGCTTGGGCGAGAGTAGTACCAGGATGGTGACCCCCTAGGAAGTCCTCGTGTTGCACCCCCTTTTCAATTTTTTTTGCACTGGTTAGGGTTGCCAAGATACTTTATCCACCAAAATCTCTATTACTGAGTCCCACGGAACATTGGTCAAGACAACTTCGTTTCACGTAGAGGCTGGGCCCGCAAACCAAGGGCGTATGGTTTGTGACCAGGTCTCCGTCGCTCCGGTGCCCATAACTTTTGATCTATAAGAAGTTACGCGGCGTACAACATACCGTTGCAAAGTTCTTTGAGAGCTCTACGACGGGGGCTGCCATCTTGCTCACTGTGCCCGTTTTTGGAGACCAAAATCGAATCTTTTTCATCAGTTTCAGGCCACTTTTCTTCTTTTGCTCTGTTTTTCTGTCCCAGATCGTACATCATGAACTATTTAAAGGATGACAACCTGACTCGTGGGACATTAGAGGGCCCTACAATGTGTCGATATCACGTCTTGTGAGGATGCTACGTTGTTGAAGCGGATGGGTTGTCGTTAAGCCCATTGGGCCTTTTGAATGGGCCATCTCTCTAGGTTGAGACTGTGAACCGTTAAAACATATAGGAATTGTGCCCTCAACATGGCGGGTGCGATCATACCAGCACTAATGCACCGGATCGAAACAGAACTCCAAAGTTAATAGTGCTTGGGCGAGAGTAGTACTAGGATGGGTGACCTCCTGGGAAGTCCTCGTGTTGCACCCCCTTTTAAATTTTTTTTTCCCTGGTTAGGGTTGCCAAGATACTTTATCCACCAAATTTCTATTACTGAATCCCACTGGACATTGGGCAAGACAACTTCGTTTCACGTAGAGGCTGGGCCCGCAAACCGTGGGCGTAGGGTTTATGACCAGGTCTCCGTCGCTCCGGTGCCCATAACTTTTGATCCGTAAGGAGTTATGCGGCGCACAACATACCGTTGCAAACCTCTCTGAGAGCTCTACGACGGGGGCAGCCAGCTTGCTTGCTGTGCTCATTTTTGGAGCTCAAACTCGAACGTTTTCAATAGTTTCAAGCCACTTTTCTTCTTTTGCTCTATTTTTCCATCCCGGATCGTACGTCGTGAACTGTTAAAAGGATGACAACCTGACACGCGGGATATCAGAGGGCCCTACAACGTTTTGATATCACGTCATGCGAGGATGCTACGTTGTTGAAGCTAATGGGTTGTCGTTAAGCCCATTGGGCCTTTTGAATGGGCCATCTCTCTAGGCTAGGATTGTGAACCGTTAACACATAAAGGAATTGTGCCCTCAACATGACGGGTGTGATCATACCAGCACTAATGCACCGGATCCCATTAGAACTCCGAAGTTAAGCGTGCTTGGGCGAGAATAGTACAAGGATGGGTGATCCCCTGGATAGTCCTCGTGTTGCACCCCTTTTTCAATTTTTTTTGCCTTGGTTAGGGTTGCCAAGATACTTTATCCACCAAATCTCTATTACTGAATCCCGCGAAACATTGGGCAAGACAACTTCGATTCACGTTGAGGCTGGGCCCCCAAACCGAGGGTGTAGGCTTTGTGACCAGGTTTCCGTCACTCCGGTGCCCATAACTTTTGATCCGTAAGGAGTTACGCGGCGCAAAGCATACCGTTGCAAAGCTCTCTGAGAGCTCTACGATGGGGGCAGCCAGCTTGCTTGCTGTGCCCATTTTTGGAGTCCAAAATCGAATGTTTTCATTTGTTTCAGGCCACTTTTATTCTTTTGCTCTGTTTTTCAGTCCCGGATCGTACGTCGTGAACTATAAAAAGGAAGACAACCTGACTCGCAGGACATCAGTGGGCCCTACAAAGTGTCGATATCACGTCTTGCGACGATGCTGCGTTGTTGAAGCGGATGGGTTGTTGTTAAGCCCATTGGGCTTTTTGAATGGGCCATTTCTCTAGGCTGGGACTGTGAACCGTTAACACATATAGGAATTGTGCCCTCAACATGATAGGTGCGATCATACCAGCACTAATGCATCGGATCCAATCAGAACTCCGAAGTTTAGCGTGCTTGGTAGAGAGTAGTACTAGTATGGGAGACCCCTTGCGAAGTCCTCGTGTTGCACCCCCTTTTCAATATTTTTTGCCCTGGTTAGGGTTGCCAAGATACTTTATCCACCAAATCTCTATTACTGAATCCCACGGAACATTGGGCAAGACAACTTCGTTTCACGTAGAGGCAGGGCCCGCAAACCGAGGGCGTAAGGTTTTTGACCAGGTTTCCGTCGCTACGGTGCCTATAAATTTTGATCCGTAAGGAGTTACGCGGCGCACAACATACCGTTGCAAAGCTCTCTGAGAGCTCTACGACGGGGGCAGCCAGCTTGCTCGCTGTGCCCATTTTTGGAGCCCAAAATCGAATGTTTTCATTTGTTTCAGGCCACTTTTATTCTTTTGCTCTGTTTTTCAGTCCCGGATCGTACGTCGTGAACTATAAAAAGGACGACAACTTGACTCGCAGGACATCAGTGGGCCCTACAACGTGTCGATATCACGTCTTGCGACGATGCTGCGTTGTTGAAGCGGATGGGTTGTTGTTAAGCCCATTGGGCTTTTTGAATGGGCCATTTCTCTAGGCTGGGACTGTGAACCGTTAACACATATAGGAATTGTGCCCTCAACATGATGGGTGCGATCATACCAGCAGTAATGCACCGGATCCCATCAGAACTCCGAAGTTAAGCGTGTTTGGGCGAGAGTAGTACTAGGATGGGTGACCCCCTGGGAAGTCCTTGTGGTGCACCCCCTTTTCTATTTTTTTTGCCCTGGTTAAGATTGCCAAGATACTTTATCCACCAAATCTCTTTTACTGAATCCCACGAAACATTGGGCAAGACAACTTCATTTCACGTAGATGCTGGACTCGCAAACCGAGGGCGTAGGGTTTGTGACCAGGTCTCCATCGCTCTAGTGCCCATAACTTTTGATCCGTGAGGAGTTACGCGGCGTACAGCATACCGTTGCAAAGCTCTTTGAGAGCTCTACGACGGGGGCAGCCATCCTGCTCACTTTGCCCTTTTTGGAGCCCAAAATGGAACGTTTTCATCAGTTTCAGGCCACTTTTCTTCTTTTGCTCTGTTTTTTCGTCCTGGATCGTACGACGTGAACTGTTAAAAGGACGACAACCTGACTCGTGGGACATCAGAGGGCCCTACAACATTTCGATATCACGTCTTGCAAGCATGCTTCGTTGTTGAAGCGAATAGGTTGTCGTTAAGCCCATTGGGCCTTTCGAATGGGCCATATCTCTAGGCTGGGACTGTGAACACTTAACACATAAAGGAATTGTGCCCTTAACATGACGGGTGCGATCATACCAGCACTAATGCATCGGATCCCATCAGAACTTCGAAGTTAAGCGTGCTTGAGCGAGAGTAGTACTAGGATGGGTGACCCCCTGGGAAGTCCTCGTGTTGCACCCCCTTTTCAATTTTTTTTGGCCCTGGATAGGGTTGCCAAGATACTTTATCTACCTAATCTCTATTACTGAATCCCATGGAACATTGGGCAAGACAACTTCGCTTCACGTAGAGGCTGGGCCAGCAAACCGAGGGCGTAGGGTTTGTGACCAGGTCTCCGTCGCTCCGGTGCCCATACCTTTTGATCCGTAAGGAGTTATGCGGCGCACAGCATACCGTTGAGAAGCTCTCTGGGAGCTCTACCTGGGGGGCAGCCAGCCTGCTCGTTGTGCCCATTTTTGGAGCCCAAAATAGAACGTTTTCATCAGTTTCAGGCCACTTTTCTTCTTTTGCTCTGTTTTACCGTCCCAGATCATACGTCGTGAACTGTTAAAAGGATGACAACCTGACTTGCGGGACATCAGAGGGCCTTACAACGTGTCGATAACACGTCTTGCGAGGATGCTGCGTTGTTGAAGTGGATGGGTTATCGTTAAGCTCATTGGGCCTTTTGAATGGGCCATCTCTCTAGGCTGGGACTGTGAACCGTTAACACATATAGGAATTGTTCCCTCAAAATGACAGGTGCCATCATACCAGCAGTAATGCACCGGATCCCATCAGAACTCCGAAGTTAAGCGTGCTTGGGCGAGAGTAGTACTAGGATGGGTGACCCGCTGGGAAGTCCTTGTGGTGCACCCCCTTTTCTATTTTTTTTTGCCCTGGTTAAGATTGCCAACATACTTTCTCTACCAAATATCTTTTACTGAATCCCACGGAACATTGGGCAAGACAACTTCATTTCACATAGATGCTGGACTCGCAAACCGATGGCGTAGGGTTTGTGACCAGGTCTCCATCGCTCTAGTGCCCATAACTTTTGATCCGTGAGGAGTTACGCGGCGTACAGCATACCGTTGCAAAGCTCTCTGAGAGCTCTACGACGGGGGCAGCAATCCTGCTCACTTTGCCCTTTTTGGAGCCCAAAATGGAACGTTTTCATCAGTTTCAGGCCACTTTTCTTCTTTTGCCCTGTTTTTTCGTCCCGAATCGTACGTCGTGAACTGTTAAAAGGACGACAACCTGACTTGTGGGACATCAGAGGGCCCTACAACATTTCGATATCACGTCTTGCAAGCATGCTTCGTTGTTGAAGCGGATGGGTTGTCGTTAAGCCCATTGGGCCTTTCGAATGGGCCATCTCTCTAGGCTGGGACTGTGAACACTTAACACATAAAGTAATTGTGCCCTTAACATGACGGGTACGATCATACCAGCACTAATGCACCGGATCCCATCAGAACTTCGAAGTTAAGCATGCTTGAGCGAGAGTAGTACTAGGATGGGTGACCCCCTGGGAAGTCCTCGTGTTGCACCCCATTTTCAATTTTTTTTGCCCTGGATAGGGTTGCCAATATACTTTATCCACCTAATCTCTATTACTGAATACCACGGAACATTGGGCAAGACAACTTCGCTTCACGTAGAGGCTTGGCCAGCAAACCGAGGGAGTAGGGTTTGTGACCAGGTCTCCGTCGCTCCGGTGTCCATACCTTTTGATCCGTAAGGAGTTACGAGGCGCACATCATACCGTTGCAAAGCTCACTGGGAGCTCTACGACGGGGGCAGCCAGCCTGCTCGTTGTGCCCATTTTTGTAGCCCAAAATAGAATGTTTTCATCAGTTTCAGGCCACTTTTCTTCTTTTGCTCTATTTTTCGGTTCCGGATCATACGTCGTGAACTGTTAAAAGGACGACAACCAAACTCGCGGGATATCAGACGGCCCTATAACGTGTAGATATCACGTCTTGCGAGGATGCTGCGTTGTTGAAGTGGATCGGTTGTCGTTAAGCCCATTGGGCCTTTTGAATGGACCATCTCTCTAGGCTGGGACTGTGAACCGTTAACACATATAGGAATTGTGCCCTCAACATGACGGCTGCGATCATACCAGCACTAATGCACTAGATCCCATCAGAACTCCAAGTTAAGCGTGCTTGGACGAGAGTAGTACTAGGATGGGTGACCCCATGGGAAGTCCTCGTGTTGCAACCCCTTTTCAATTTTTTTTGCCCTGGTTAAGGTTGCCAAGATACTTTATCCACCAAATCTCTATTACTGAATCCCACAGAACATTGGGCAAGACAACTTCGTTTCACGTAGATGCTGGGCCCACAAACCGAGGGCGTTGGGTTTGTCACCAGGTCTCCGTCGCTCCATTGCCCATAACTTTTGATCTGTGAGGAGTTACGCGGCGCACAGCATACCGTTGTAAAGCTCTCTGAGAGCTCTACGACGGGGGCAACCAGCCTGCTCGCTGTGATGGTTTTTGGAGCCCAATATAGAACGTTTTCATCAGTTTCAGGCCACTTTTCTTCTTTTTCTCTATTTTTCCGTCCCGGATCGTACGTCGTGAACTGTTAAATGGATGACAACTTGACTCGCGGGACATCAGGGACCCTACAACGTGTCGATATCACGTCTTGCAAGCATGCTGCGTTGTTGAAGCGGATGGGTTGTTGTTAAGCCCATTGGGCCTTTTGAATGGGCCATCTCTCTAGGCTGGGACTGTGAACACTTAACACATAAAGGAATTGTGCCCTTAACATGACGGGTGCGATCATACCAGCACTAATGCACCGGATCCCATCAGAACTTCAAAGTTAAGCGTGCCTGAGCGAGAGTAGTACTAGGATGGGTGACCCCTTGGGAAGTCCTCGTGTTGCACCCACTTTACAATTTTTTTTGCCCTGGTTAGGGCTGCCAAGATACTTTATCCACCTAATCTCTATTACTGAATCCCACGAAACTTTGGGCAAGACAAGTTCGCTTCACGTAGAGGCTGGGCCCGCACACCGAGGGCGTAGGGTTTGTAACCAGGTCTCTGTCGCTCCGATGCCCATAACTTTTGATCGGTAAGGAGTTACGCGGCGCACAGCATACCGTTGCAAAGCTCTCTGGGAGCTCTACGACGGGGGCAGCCAGCCTGCTTGCTGTGCCCATTTTTGGAGCACAAAATCGATCGTTTTCATCAGTTTCAGGCCACTTTTCTTCTTTTTCTTTGTTTTTCCGTCCCGGATCATAGGTCGTGAACTGTTAAAAGGACGACAACCTGACTCGCGGGACAGCAGAGGGCCCTACAACATGTCGATATCACGTCTTGCGAGGATGCTGCGTTGTTGAAGCGGATGGGTTATCGTTAATCCCATTGGGCCTTTTGAATGGGCCATCTCTCTAGGCTGGGACAGTGAACCGTTAACACATATAGGAATTGTGCCCTCAACATGACGGGTGCGATCATACCAGCACTAATGCACCAGATCCCATCAGAACTCCGAAGTTAAGCGTGCTTGGGCGAGAGTAGTACTAGGATGGGTGACCCCCTGGGAAGTCTTTGTTTTGCACCCCCTTTTCAATTTTTTTGCCCTGGTTAAGGTTGCCAAGATTCTTTATCAACCAAATCTCTATTACTGAATCCCACAGAACATTGGGCAAGAAAACTTCGTTTAACGTAGATGCTGGGCCCGCAAACTGAGGGCGTAGGGTTTGTGACCAGGTCCACATCGCTCCGATGCCCATAACTTTTGATCCGCGAGGAGTTACGCAGCGCACAGCATACCGTTGCAAAGCTCTCTGAGAGCTCTATGACGGGGGTAGCCAGCCTATTCGCTGTGCCCTTTTTGGTGCCCAAAATCGAACGTTTTCATCAATTTCAAGCCACTTTTCTTCTTTTGCTCTGTTTTTTCATCTCGGATCGTACGTCGTGATCTGTTAAAAGGATGACAACCTAACTCGCGGGACATCTGAGGGCCCTACAACGTGTCGATATCACATCTTCCAAGCATGCTGCGTTGTTGAAGCGGATGGGTTGTCGTTAAGCCCATTGGGCCTTTTGAATGGGCCATCTCTCTAGGCTGCGACTGTGAACAGTTAACACATAAAGGATTTGTGCCCACAATATGACATGTGCGATCATACCAGCACTAATGCACCGGATCCCATCAGAACTCCGAAGTTAAGCGTGCTTGAGCGAGAGTAGTACTAGGATGGGTGACCCGCTAGGAAGTCCTTGTGTTACACCCCTTTTCAATTTTTTTTGCCCTGGTTAGGGTTGCCAAGATACTTTATCCACCTAATCTCTATTACTGAATCCCACTGAACATTGGGCAAGACAACTTCTCTTCACGTAGAGGCTGGGCACGCAAACCGAGGGCGTACGATTTGTGACCAGGTCTCCATCGCTTTGGTGCCCATAACTTTCGATCCGTAAGGAGTTACGTGGCACACAGCATACCGTTGCAAAGCTCTCTGGGAGCTCTATGACGGGGACAGCCTGCCTACTCGCTGTGCCAGTTTTTGGAGCCCAAAATTGAACGTTTTCATCAATTTCATGCCATTTTTCTTTTTTTGCTATGTTTTTCCGTCCTGGATCATATGTCGTGAACTGCTAAAAGGACGACAACCTAACTCGTGGGACATCAGTGGGCCCTACAACGTGTCGATATCACGTCTTGCAATCATGCTGCGTTGTTGAAGCGGAATGGTTGTCGTTAAGCCCATTGGGCCTTTTGAATGGGCCATCTCTCTAGGCTGGGACTGTGAAGAGTTAACAAATAAAGAAATTGTGCCCTCAACATAACGGGTGTGATCATACCAGCACTAATGCACCGGATCCTATCAGAACTCCAAAGTTAAGCGTACTTGAGCGAGAGTAGTACTAGGATGGGCGACCCCCTGGGATGTCCTCGTGTTGCACCCCCTTTTCAATTTTTTTTGCCCTGGTTAGGGTTGCCAAGATGTTTTATCCACCTAATCTCTATTACTGAATCCCACAGAACATTGGGTAAGACAATTTCGCTTCACGTAGAGGCTGGGACCGCAAACCGAGGTAATAGGGTTTGTGACCAGGTCTCCGTCGCACCGGTGCTCATAACTTTTGATCCGTAAGAAGTTACGCGGCGCACAGCCTACCGTTGCAAAGCTCTCTGGGAGCTCTACGACTGGGGCAGCCAGCCTGCTCGCTGTGCCCGTTTTTTAGCCCAAAATTGAATGTTTTCATCAGTTTTAGGCCACTTTTCTTCTTTTGCTCTGTTTTTCCGTCCCGGATCATACGTCGTGAACTGTTAAAAGGACGACAACCTGACTCGCGGGTCATCAGAGGGCCCTACAACGTGTCGATATCACGTCTTGTGAGGATGCTGCGTTGTTGAAGTGGATGGGTTGTCGTTATGCCCATTTGGCCTTTTGAATGGGCCATCTCTCTAGGCTGGGACTGTTAACCGTTAACACATAAAAGAATTGTGCCCTCAACATGACGGGTGCGATCATACCTGCACTAATGCTCCGAATCCCATCAGAACTCTGAAGTTAAGCGTGCTTGGTCGAGAGTAGTACTAGGATGGGTGACCTCCTGGGAAGTCCTCGTGTTGCACTACCGTTTCAATTTTTTTTGCCATGGTTAGGGTTGCCAAGATACTTTATCCACCAAATCTCTATTACTGAATCCCACGGAACAATGGGCAAGACAACTTCGTTTAACGTAGAGGCTGGGCCCGCAAACCGAGGCATAGGGTTTGCGACTAGGTCTCTGTCGCTCTGGTGCCCATAACTTTTGATCCGTACGGAGTTACGCGGCGCACATCATACCGTTCCGAAGAACTCTCTGAGAGCTCTACGACGGGGACGGCTAGCATGCTCTCTGTGCCCCTTTTTGGAGCCCAAAATCGAACGTTTTCATCAGTTTCAGGCCACTTTTCTTCTTTTGCTCTGTTTTTCCGTCCCGGATCATATGTCGTGAACTGTTAAAAGGACGACAACCTGACTCGCAGGACATCAGAGGGCCCTACAACGTGTCGATATCACGTCTTGCAAGCATGTTGCGTTGTTGAAGCGGATGGGTTGTCGTTAAGCCCATTGGGCCTTTTGAATGGGCCATCTCTCTAGGCTGCGACTGTGAATAGTTAACACGTAAAGAAATTGTGTCCTCAACATGACGGGTGCGATCATACCAGCACTAATGCACCGGATCCCATCAGAACTCTGAAGTTAAGCGTGCTTGGGCGAGAGTAGTACTAGGATGGGTGACCCCCTGGGAAGTCCTCGTGTTGCACCCCCTTTTCAATTTTTTTTGGCCCTGGTTTGGGTTGCCAAGATACTTTATCCACCAAATACCTAATATTGATTCCCACAGAACATTGGGCAAGATAACTTCACTTCCCGTAGAGGCTGGGCCCGCAAAGCGAGGGCGTAGGGTTTGTGACCAGGTCTCCGTCGCTCCGGTACCCAGAACTTTTGATCTGTAAGGAGTTACGCGGCGCATAGCATACCGTTGCAAAGCTCTCTGAGAGCTCTACGACGGGGGCAGCCAGGTTGCTCTCTGTGCCCCTTTTTGGAGCCCAAAATCGAACATTTTCATCAGTTTTCGGCCACTTTTCTTCTTTTCCTCTATTTTTCCGTCCCGCATCATACGTCATGAACTGTTAAAAGGACGACAACCTGACTCGCGGGACATCAGAGGGCCCTACAACGTGTCGATATCACGTCTTGCGAGGATGCTGCATTGTTGAAGCAGATGGGTTGTAATTAAGCCCATTGGGCCTTTTGAATGGGCCATCTCTCTACTCTGGGACTGTGAACCGTTAACTCATATAGGAATTGTGCCCTCAACTTGACGGGTGCAATCATACCAGCACTAATTCACCGGATCCCATCAGAACTCCGAAGTTAATCGTGCTTGGTCGAGAGTGGTACTAGGATGGGTGACCCATTGGGAAGTCCTCGTGTTGCACTCCTTTTTCAATTTTTTTTGCCATGGTTAGGGTTGCCAAGATACATTATCCACCAAATCTCTATTACTGAATCCCACGGAACATTGGGCAAGACAACTTCATTTCACATAGAGGCTGGGCCCGCAAACCGAGGGCATAGGGTTTGTGACTAGGTCTCCATCGCTACGATGCCCATAACTTTTGATCCGTAGGGAGTTACGCGGCACACAGCATACCATTGCAAAGAACTCTCTGAGAGCTCTACGATGGGGACAGCTAGCATGCTCACTGTGCCCATTTTTGGAGCCCAAAATCGAACGTTTTCATCAGTTTCAGGCCACTTTTCTTCTTTTGCTCTGTTTTTCCGTCCCGGATCGTATGTCGTGAACTGTTAAAAGGACAACAACCTGACTCGCGGGACATCAGAGGGCCCTACAACGTGTCGATATCACATCTTGCAAGCATGCTGCGTTGTTGAAGCGGATGGGTTGTCGTTAAGCCCATTGGGCCTTTTGAATGGGCCATCTCTCTAGGTTGGGACTGTGAACAGTTAACACGTAAAGAAATTGTGCTCTCAACATGACAGGTGCGATCATACCAGCACTAATGCACCGGATCCCATCAGAACTCTGAAGTTAAGCGTGCTTGAGCGAGAGTGGTACTAGGATGGGTGACACCCTGGGAAGTCCTCGTGTTGCACCACCTTTTCAATTTTTTTTTCCCTGGTTAGGGTTGCCAAGATACTTTATCCACCAAAAATCTCTATTACGGAATTCCACGGAACATTGGGCAAGACAACTTCGCTTCACGTAGCGGCTGGGCCCGCAAACTGAGGGCGTAGGTTTTGTGACCAACTCTCCGTCGCACCGGTGCCCATAACTTTTGATCCGTAAGGAGTTACGCGGCGAACAGCATACCGTTGCAAAGCTCTCTGAGAGTTCTATGACGGGGGCATCCAGCTTGCTTGCTGTGCCCCTTTTTGGAACCCAAAATAGAACGTTTTCATCAGGTTCAGGCCACTTTTCTTCTTTTGCCCTATTTTTCCGTCCTGGATCATACGTCGTGAACTGTTAAAAGGATGACAACCTAACTCGCGGGACATCAGTGGGCCCTACAACGTGTCAATATCACGTCTTGTGAGGATGCTGCATTGTTGAAGCGGATGGGTTGTCGTTAAGCCCATTGGGCCTTTTGAATGGGACATCTCTCTACTCTGGGACTGTGAACCATTAACACATATAGGAATTGTGCCCTCAACCTGATGGGTGCAATCATACCAGCACTGATGCACCGGATCCCATCAGAACTCCGAAGTTAAGCGAGCTTGGTCGAGACTGGTACTAGGATGGGTGACCCCTTGGGAAGTCCTTGTGTTGCACTCCCTTTTCAATATTTTTTGCCATGGTTAGGGTTGCCAAGATACTTTATCCACCAAATCACTATTACTGAATCCCACGGAACATTGGGCAAGACAACTTCGTTTCACGTAGAGGCTGGGCCTGCAAACCGAGGGCATAGGGTTTGTGACTAGGTCTCCGTCGCTCCGGTGCCCATAACTTTTGATCCGTAAAGAGTTACGCGGTGCACAGCATACCGTTGCAAAGATCTCTCTGACGGCTCTACGACGGGGACAGCTAGCATACTCGCTGTGCCCCTTTTTGGAGCCCAAAATAGAACGTTTTCATTAGTTTTAGGATACTTTTCTTCTTTTGCTCTGTTTTTCCGTCCCGGATCGTACGTCGTGAACTGTTAAAAGGACGACAACCTGACTCGCTGGACATCAGAGGGCCATACAACATGTCGATATCACGTCTTGCAAGCATGCTGCATTGTTGAAGCGGATGGGTAGTCATTAAGCCCATTGGGCCTTTTGAATGGGCCATCTCTCTAGGGTGGGGCTGTGAACAGTTAACACGTAAAAAAATTGTGCCCCTAACATGACGGGTACGATCATACCAGCACTAATGCACCGGATCCCATCAGAACTCCGAAGTTAAGCGTGCTTGGACGAGAGTAGTACTAGGATGGGTGACACCCTGGGAAGTCCTCGTGTTGCACCCCCTTTTCAATTTTTTTTTGCCCTGGTTAGGGTTGCCAAGATACTTTATCCACCAAATCTCTATTACTGAATCCCACTGAACATTGGGCAAGACAACTTCGTTTCACGTAGAGGCTGGGCCTGCAAACCGAGGGCATAGGGTTTGTCACCAGGTCTCCGTCACTCCGGTGCCCATAACTTTTTATCCATAAGGAGTTACGCGGCGCACAGCATACCGTTGCAAAGCTCTCTGAGAGCTCTACGACAGGGGCAACCAGCATACTCGCTGTGCCCGTTTTTGGAGCCCAAAATCGAACGTTTTCATCAATTTCAGTCCACTTTTCTTCTTTTGCTCTATTTTTTCGACTCGGATCGTACGTCGTGAACTGTTAAAAGGACGACAACCTGACTCGCGGGACATCAGAGGGCCCTACAACGTATCGATATCACATCTTGCAAGCATGCTACGTTGTTGAAGCGGATGGGTTGTCGTTAAGCCCATTGGGCCTTTTGAATGGGCCATCTCTCTAGGCTAGGACTGTGAACAGTTAACATGTAAATAAATTGTGCCCTCAACATGACGGGTGCGATCATACCAGCACTAATGCACCAGATCCCATCAGAACTCCGAAGTTAAGCGTGCTTGGGCGAAAGTAGTACTAGGATGGGTGACCCCCTGGGAAGTCCTCGTGTTGCACCCCCTTTTCAATTTTATTTGCCCTGGTTAGGGTTGCCAAGATACGTTATCCACCAAATCTCTATTACTGAATCGCACGGAACATTGGGCAAGACAACTTCGCTTCACGTAGAGGCTGAGCCCGCAAACCGAGGGCCTAGGGTTTGTGACCAGGTCTCCGTCGCTCCGGTGCCCATAACTTTTGATCCGTAAGGAGTTACGCGGTGCACATCATACCCTTGCAAAACTCTCTGAGTGCTCTATGACAGGGGCAGCCAGCATGCTCGCTGTGCCCATTTTTGGAGAACAAAATCGAACGTTTTCATCAGTTTCAGGCCACTTTTCTTCTTTTGCTTGATTTTTCTGTCCCGGATTGTATGTCGTGAACTGTTAAATGGATGAAAACATGACTCGCGTGACATTAGAGGGCCCTACAATGTGTCGATATCACGTCTTGCAAGCATGCTGCGTTGTTGAAGCGGATGGGTTGTCGTTAAGCCCATTGGACCTTTTGAATGGGCCATCTTTCTAAGCTTGGACTGTGAACAGTTAACACATAAAGGAATTGTGCCCTCAACTTGATGGGTGCGATCATACCAGCACTAATGCACCGGATCCCATCAGAACTCCGAAGTTAAGCGTGCTTGGGCAAGAGTAGTACTAGGATGGGTGACCCCTAGGGAAATCCTCGTGTTGCACCCCCTTTTCAATTTTTTTTGCCCTGGTTAGGGTTGCCAAGATACTTTATCCACCAAATCTCTATTACTGAATCCCACAGAACATTGGGCAAGACAACTTCACTTCACGTAGAGGCTGGGCCCACAAACCGAGGGCGTAGGGTTTCTGACCAGGTCTCCGTCGCTCCGGTGCCCATAACTTTTGATCCGTAAGGAGTTACGCGGCGCACAACATACCGTTGCAAAGCTCTCTGAGAGCTCTACGATGGGGGCAGCCAGCATGCTGCTGTGCCCCTTTTTGGAGCCCAAAATTGAACGTTTTCATCAGCTTCAGGCCACTTTTCTTCTTTTGCTCTGTTTTTTCGTCTCGGATCGTACGTCGTGAACTATTGAAAGGATAAGAACCTGACTCGCAGGACATTAGAGGGTCCTACCACCTGTCGATATCACGTCTTGCAAGCATGCTGCGTTGTTGAAGCGGATGGGTTACCGTTAAGCCCATTGGGCCTTTTGAATGGGCCATCTTTCTTGGCTGGGACTGTGAACAGTTAACACGTAAAGAAATTGTGCCCTCAACTTGACGGGTGCGATCATACCAGCACTAATGCACTGGATCCGATCAGAACTCCGAAGTTAAGCGTGCTTGGGCGAGAGTAGTACTAGGATGGGTGACCCCTTGGAAGTCCTCGTGTTGCACCCCCTTTTCAATTTTTTTTGCCCTGGTTAGGGTTGCCAAGATACTTTATCCACCAAATCTCTATTACTAAATCCCATGGAACATTGGGCAAGATAACTTCACTTCTTGTAGAGGCTGGGCCTGCAAACCGAGGGCGTAGGGTTTGTGACTAGGTCTCCGTCGCTCCGGTGCCCATAACTTTTGATTCGTAAGGAGTTACACGGCGCACAGCATACCGTTGCAAAGCTCTCTGAGAGCTCTACAACGGGGGCAGGCAGCTTGCTCCCTTTGCCCAATTTTGGAGCCCAAATTCTAACGTTTTCATCAGTTTCAGGCCACTTTTCTTCTTTTGCTCTGTTTTTCCGTCCCGGATCATACGTCGTGAACTGTTAAAAGGACGACAACCTAACTCGCGGGACATCAGAGGGCCCTACAACCTGTTAATATCACGTATTGCAAGCATGCTGCGTTGTTGAAGCGGATGGGTTGTCGTTAAGCCCATTGGGCCTTTTGAATGGGCCATCTCTCTAGGCTGGGATTGTGAACAGTTAACACATAAAGGAATTGTACCCTCAACATGACGGGTGCGATCATACCAGCATTAATGCACCAGATCCATCAGAACTTTGAAGTTAAGCGCGCTTGGGCGAGAGTAGTTGTGAGGCCCGACCCCGAATAACGTGTCCTACCTCGATTTGCGCACCTTAGACCTAAAATTAAATGACCGACCTTGGATTACGTGTCTTGTCTTGGTTTTCATGCATGCCTTATTATACGTGCCTTAACCTAGAATTGTGTGCCCTAATCCTTGATATACGTGCAATACCTAGATAAACATGCCATGACCTTAATTTACGTGCGAGACCTCGATTTGCGTGTGTCTCTTCGTTTCGTGTGCATTAACCTTGAACAACGTGCTTTAACCTAGCTTTAAGAGTCGTGTCTTGAATTACGTGCATTGCATTGAATTACGTGCCTTATTTTGGTCTACGTTCATTCACCTAGGGTTGCGTATGTTGGCATTAGAATCCGTGCACTTATCTTGAAGTATGTGTCTTAGTCTTGAAATACGTGATGTACCTCGTAGTTCGTGTCTACCTCGTAATTCGTGCCCTAGATCTAGGAATCCGTGCCACCACGTTAATCAAGAAAGAATCCTACACAAAGCACTAGACACTAAAATAATCCTACACAATCCACTAACCAATATTATATTACTAATTCAAATTCTCTACAAACTCCACTAACAATAAAATAATACTAAACTATTCCTACATTTTCCACTATCTATTATTCTATTCATAATTCAACTCATCAACAAACATTCCTATATTTTATTCTACCTAGATTCCCTAATCTCCCAGCATTCCTATGACAATTCTAATGACACAAATGCATAAAAAAATTAGTCCTAGACAAACTATGACAAAACACTTAACACAATGCATAAAAAATTGCTCAAATTCTCCTCAAATCTCCACCATTTTCGACCAAGTGCTTCATGCCCGTGCTAACATTTCAAAATTCCATCTTGAAGACACAAAAAGTCTGAATTTGTATGCCCAAGGCCGACCATATGCTCAAAAAAATTGCAAAGCCATCACTTTTGTCATATTCTCTCATTTCCTTTCAATTTCTCTCACTTCCCTCTCATTTTCTCTCTCCATTTCGGTTTTGGCTGAGTTCTTCACCTCCATAGCTCATCTTCATCATCCTAAGGTGCATCAAGACAAACAACAAGCAAAGAAACTCACCCAAGGAAGATAGGATGCAAGAAACACACATGCAAGCATTTTGAGTCACCATTTTCGGCCTAGGTAAGTTTTCTTGGCTTCCATTTCTTTTATTCTTGTTCTAACCTCATGCATGTGCTAAGAGATTGATCACTAGGCTAGGAAAAATAGAGAAACCAAGTTGGAATCTCGGCTAAGCAAGAAGAAGAAGAGATTTGAAGCTTCAACAAGTTTTTGTGCATCTTTGTGGTTGATTGCTAAGGTGAGGGTTAAAACCTTTTGAAAACTCTTCAAAAATTCACATGCATGCTCATAAATGTTTGTATTTGCTTCTGTACTTGAGCTAGATGGTCGGTAATAAGCTTAAACAACCATGCATGGCAAGATCTTGTGTTGAAAATGATGCTAGGTGAAGTCGAAATTGTTGACAGCTCTCTGACCAGTTTGTTCGAGGTAAGTTTAGCTAGGCAAATGATGTTGAAAATGCATGAAAATTGGTAGGTGACTAGTTTGGACAGTTTTGAAAATTTGTCCCAGAAATAGACCGAAGCAAATTTTGACTCTAAGGTCCTCAAAATGGCAAATATTTAAAATGTGACCAAATCTGGAAATCTGGAAAAATGAAGCAGGTTTTGGCAGATGCACTGACCTTGTGGAACGAACCATATTTGACTTAGTAAATGATGTTAAAAATGCATGAAATTTAGTGTACTGCTAGATTTTTCTGTTCTGGACAATTTTGTCAGAAATGTACCAAGGCTAAAACTGACCCTAAGGACCTCAAAAACATCAATTTCTGAAAAGTGTGTAAATCTGGACAGTTTTGTGCTACCTCACTGTTTCGGCTATAACTAATGATTCCGAACTCCAATTGATTCAAGGTTTGTTTCTGATTTTAGTTAACTCCTTAAGCTTTAATTTGAAATCTTATTAACTGGATTTGGATATTGTTTGATTATCCTATTGATTGTGAGAAAACAGCCTATTGCAGTAAGGGTTTCACTTAATGTTGTACTTAGAAAAATTGTGGTGACTTCTCTTGTTGAATTAAATGCTTTGGATTGTAGCTTCAGGATGTTGTGTGGACTGTTTTAAATATTTGAGGATGTTGAATTAAATGATGCATGGTTTGAGATTGACTTTGAGTTGGGTTGAGGCTCAAATTGCACAAATATACATGAAATGGAAACCCTAATGACTAGGTAGTTTTGCTAAGTATTGATCAATTGGACATTGTGTGGGAATTTTATGCTTAGTGGGCTGCCCGTAAATGTCTTATAACTTCAAATGTGATTTTGACCATTGCATGTTGACAAATAAGCTTTTCTTGCACCTAAACCCATGATTGATGTCATTGCATGTTGAATAATCTTATCACTTGATCACGTGGGCTTCGTAATGAGTTATATGACCTGTTTTACATGTGTTACATGGCTGCCTGTTCAATTTGCATATAACTCTATATGCCTTTCAAGTGAAACTTCCTGTCTTATCGTGCCCTGCTTGTTTACCTGTCAATGTGCAATCTTATGACTGTCCGGAGGTAACCTACTTTGTTGTCCTCCTACTGTGATAATATTACCTGTCATGAATGTGCATTGCATACAAGGTTGCAACCTTTCCTGTTGGCATGGTAGCGATCACGCACACCAGGCGGCATCGGGTTGCCGGTGCACCCGTGACTACCATGGTCCCATTCCCTCTCTCGCTTGGGGGCTAGACTTCCTCGGAGAGTTGGGTCGTAGGATTTCGGTATACATCCGGAGTACACCCACCTGGCGTGTTTGGGGAGTGATTAAAGTCGGCTGCAACAACTGATTCTGAAACTGATCTGAGAGCAAAAGCTCACTGTATCCTTTTTACTATGTGTATAAGTACTCTCGCTTGGTTCCTAGAGAACCTCGGGGAGGAAAGACTGGTATTTCTGTTTCTGCACTTGTATTATTGTTATATTCATGCTTGCAAAAAGAATTTCATAAGTTGAACCGAAAAATGAGTTTCAAAACCTATTTCTCGTTCCCCCTCATTGAGTTCATAAGGACTCACCCTCTTTTATCATCTCAGGTGAAGAAGATCAAGAACAGGTACCCGAAGACGATGTGCCTAACAATGATTCCTTGGAGTGATTGCCTGTCCCTACGTGCTTTTGTGCTTTGCCTGAAAGTGGTTGCTATATGGATGTTGTGTTTGATTGCAAACTATTCATTTTATTGATGTAAATGACCCTGTTGTAATTTGGGTCTAATTCTGGGATTGTACTATCTATAACTAGACAAACTTTTATTTGGTTGTTTGCTTTCGTTTTCTTAATTGGTAGTTATCGTCGGCAATCAAACCACTAAATGAACAATCAACTAAGTTAATCCTATCTAATTTCACTTAGGTACTCATTTGCAAACTAAAGGTTAATAGGTACTTGCATGATAGGAAATTGACAAATAAACGGGACATAGTTATCATATTAGGCTTATTAACCAAACGAGACGTTCAAGATAAACTAGTAGGCAAATCGGTTGGTGACAAATAGGAGTCTTTAATGGAATTGGATTAATGATTGGAATAATTAAGGCGTTTAGAGAATTAGGTCAAACCAAAGAGCCCAATTACTGTCGTTATGCTGCCAGTTTACCAAAAAAATTTGGAGTTTCGGCCAAAACGTTAAGTGTTAAATCTTCATGAATGGTTAAGTACGAGATGTGACTTGAATGTTTAGATCACACCCTAGTCTAACCTTTATAGGCCGGGTTGGGGCGTGACAGTAGTACTAGGATGGGTGACCCCCTGGGAAGTCCTCGTGTTGCACCCCCTTTTAAATTTGTTTTGCCCTGGTTAGGGTTGTCAAGATACTTTATCCACCAAATCTCTATTACTGAATCCCACGGAACATTGGGCAAGACAACTTCGCTTCACGTAGAGGCTGAGCCCGCAAACCGAAGGCGTAGGGTTTGTGACCAGGTCTCCGTCGCTCCGGTGCCCATAACTTTTGATCCGTAAGGAGTTACGCGGCGCACAGCATACCGTTGTAAAGCTCTCTGAGAGCTCTACGACGGGGGTAACCAGCTTGCTCGTTGTGCCCATTTTTGGAGCCCAAAATCGAACGTTTTCATCAATTTCAAGCCATTTTTCTTCTTTTGCTCTGTTTTTCCGTCCCGGATCATACGTCGTGAACTGTTAAAAGGACGACAACCTGAATCGCGGGACATCAGAGGGCCCTACAACGTGTCGATATCACGTCTAGCGAGGATGCTGCGTTGTTGAAGCGGATGGGTTGTCGTTAAGCCTATTGGGCCTTTTGAATGGGCCATCTCTCTAGGCTTGGACTGTGAACGGTTAACACATATGAGAATTGTTCCCTCAACCTGACGGGTGCGATCATACCAGCACTAATGCACCAGATCCCATCAGAACTTCGAAGTTAAGCGTGCTTGGGCGAGAGTAGTATTAGGATGGGTGACCCCCTGGGAAGTCCTCGTGTTGCACCCCATTTTCAAATTTTTTTGCCCTGGTTAGGGTTGCCAAGATACTTTATCCACCAAATCTCTATTACTGAATCCCATGGAACATTGGGCAAGACAACATCACTTCACGTAGAGGCTGGGCCCGCAAACCGAGGGCGTAGGGTTTGTGACCAGGTCTCCGTCGCACCGGTGCCCATAACTTTTGATCCGTAAGGAGTTACACGGCGCACAGCATACCGTTGCAAAGCACTCTGAGATCTCTCGACGGGGGTAGCCAGCTTGCTCGCTGTGCCCATTTTTGGAGCCCAAAATCGAACGATTTCATAAGTTTAAGGCCACTTTTTTTCTTTTGCTCTGTTTTTCTGTCCCGGATCATACGTCGTGAACTATTAAAAGGACGACAACCTGACTCGTGGGACATCAGAGGGCCCTACAACGTGTCGATAAAACGTCTTGCGAGGATGCTACGTTGTTGAAGCGGATGGGTTGTCGTTAAGCCCATTAGGCCTTTTGAATGGTCCATCTCTCTAGGCTTGGACTGTGAACCGTTAACATATATAGTAATTTTGCCCTCAACATGATGGGTGCGATCATACCAGCACTAATGCACCGGATCCATAAGAACTTCGAAGTTAAGCGTGCTTTGGCGAGAGTAGTACTAGGATGGGTGACCCCCTGGGAAGTCCTCGTGTTGCACCCCCTTTTCAATTTTTTTTGCCCTGGTTAGGGTTGCCAAGATACTTTATCCACCAAATCTCTATTACTAATTCCCACAGAACATTGGGTAAGACAACTTCGTTTCACGTAGAGGCTGGGCCCGCAAACCGAGGGCATAGGGTTTGTGACCAGGTCTCCGTTGCTCCGGTGCCCATAACTTTTGATCCGTAAGGAGTTACGCGGCGCACAGTATTCCGTTGCAAAGCTCTCTGAGAGCTCTACGACGGGGGCAGCCAGCATGCTCGCTGTGCCCATTTTTGGAGCCCAAAATTGAACGTTTTCATTAGTTTCAGGCCACTTTTCTTCTTTTGCTCGGTTTTTTCGTCTCGAATCGTACGTCGTGAACTGTTAAAAGGATGACAACCTGAGTCGCGAGACATTAGAGGGCCCTACAACGTGTCGATATCACGTCTTGCAAGCATGCTGCGTTGTTGAAGCGGATGGGTTGTCGTTAAGCCCATTGGGCCTTTTGAATATGCCATCTCTCTAGGATGGGACTGTGAACAGTTAACACGTAAAGAAATTGTGTCCTCAACATGACAGGTGCGATCATACTAGCACCAATGCACCGGATCCCATCAGAACTCCGAAGTTAAGCGTGTTTGGGCGAGAGTAGTACTAGGATGGGTGACCCCCAGGGATGTCCTCATGTTGCACCCCCTTTTCAATTTTTTTTGCCCTGGTTGGGGTTGCCAAGATACTTTATCCACAAAATCTTTATTACTGAACCCCATGGAACATTGGACAAGACAACTTCGCTTCATGTAGAGGCTGGGCCCGCAAACCGAGGGTGTAGGGTTTATGACGAGGTTTCTTTCGCTCTGGTGCCCATAACTTTTGATCCGTAAGAAGTTACGTGGCGCAAAACATACCGTTGCGAAGCTCTCTGAGAGCTCTACGACGGGGGCAATGAGCAAGCTCGTTGTGCCTGTTTTTGGAGCCCAAAATTGAACATTTTCTTCAGTTTCAGTCCACTTTTCTACATTTGCTCTGTTTTTCGGTCCCAGATCGTACGTCGTGAACTGTTAAAAGGACGACAACCTGACTCGCGGGACATCAGAGGGCCCTACAACGTTTCGATATCACGTCTTGCAAGCAAGCTGCGTTGTTGAAGAGGATGGGTTGTCGTTAAGCCCATTGGGCCTTTTGAATGGGCCATCTCTCTAGGCTGGGACTGTGAACAGTTAACACATAAAGGAATTGTGCCCTCAACATGACGGGTGTGATCATACCAACACTAATGCACCGGATCCCATCAGAACTCCGAAGTTAAGCGTGGTTGGGCGAAAGTAGTACTAGGATGGGTGACCCCTTGGGAAGTCCTCGTGTTGCACCCCGTTTTCAATTTTTTTTGCCATGGTTAGGGATGCCAAGATACTTTATCCACCAAATCTCTATTACTGAATCCCACGGAACATTAGGCAAGACAACTTCGCTTCACGTAGAGGCTGAGCCCGCAAACCGAGGGCGTAGGGTTTGTGACCAGGTCTCCGTCGCTTCGATGCCCATAACTTTTGATCCGTAAGGTGTTACGCGGCGCACGGCATACCGTTGCAAAGCTCTCTGAGAGCTATACGACGGGGGCAGCCAGCTTCCTCGCTGGGCCCGTTTATGGAGCCCAAAATCGAACGTTTTCATCAGTTTCAGACCACTTTTCTTGTTTTGCTCTGTTTTTTCGTCCCCGATCGTACGTCGTGAACTGTTAAAACGACGACAACCTGACTCGCGGGACATCAGAGGGCCCTACAACGTGTCGATTTCACGTCTGGTGAGGATGCTGCGTTGTTGAAGCGGATGGGTTGTCGTTAAGCCCATTGGGCCTTTTGAATGGGCCATCTCTCTAGGCTGGTACTGTGAACAGTTAACAGATAAAGGAATTGTGCCCTCAACTTGACGAGTGCGTTCATACCCGCACTAATGCACCAGATCCCATCAGAACTCCGAAGTTAAGCGTGCTTGGGCGAGAGTAGTACTAGGATGGATGAACCCCTGGGAAGTCCTCGTGTTGCACCCCCTTTTCAATTTTTTTTACCCTGGTTAGGGTTGCCAAGATACTTTATCCACCAAATCTCTACTACTGAATCCCACGAAACATTGGGCAAGACAACTTCGCTTCATGTAGAGGCTGGGCCCGCAAACCGAGGGCGTAGGGTTTGTGACCAGGTCTCCGTCGCTCTGGTGCCCATAACTTTTGATCTGTAAGGAGTTACGCGGCGCACAGCATACCGTTGCAAAGCTGACTTAGAGCTCTACGACGGGGGCAGCCAACTTGCTTGCTGTGCCCATTTTTAGAGCCCAAAATCGAATGTTTTAATCAGTTTCGGGCCACTTTTCTTCTTTTGTTCTGTTTTTCCGTCCCGGATCATACGTCGTGAACTATTAAAAGGACGACAACCTAACTCGCGAGACATCAGAGGGCCATACAACGTGTCGATATCATGTCTGGTGAGGATGTTGCGTTGTTGAAGCGATGGGTTGTCGTTAAGCCCATTGTGCCTTTTGATTGGGCCATCTCTCTAGGCTGGGACTGTGAACAGTTAACACAAAAAGGAATTGTGCCCTCAACATAACGGTTGCGATCATACCAGTACTAATGCTCCGGATCCCATCAGAACTCCGATGCTAAGCGTGCCTGGGCGAGAGTAGTACTGGGATGGGTGACCCCTGGGAAGTCCTCGTGTTGCACCCCCTTTTCAATTTTTTTGCCCTGGTTAGGGTTGCCAAGATACTTTATCCACCAAATCCCTATTACTGAATCCCACGGAACATTGGGTAACACAACTTTGTTTCACTTAGAGGCTGGGCCCGTAAACTGAGGGCGTAGGGTTTGTGACCAGGTCTCCGTCGCTTCGGTGCCCAAAAATTTTGATCCGTAAGGAGTTACGCGGCGCACATAATACCGTTGCAAAGCTCTCTGAGAGCTCTACAACGGGTGTAGCTAGCTTGCTCGCTGTGCCCATTTTTGGAGCCTAAAATCGAACGTTTTTATCAGTTTCAGGCCACTTTTCTTTTTTTTTTCTCTGTTTTTCCGTCCCGGATCGTACGTCGTGAACTGTTAAAAGGTTGACAGCCTGACTTGCGGGACATCAGAGGGCCCTACAACGTGTCTATATCACATCTTGCGAGGATGCTGCGTTGTTGAAGCGGATGGGTTGTCGTTAAGCCCATTGGGCCTTTTGAATGGGCCATCTCTCTAGGCTGGGACTGTGAACCGTTAACACATATAGGAATTGTGCCCTCAACATGACGGGTGCGATTATACCAGCACTAATGCAACGGATCGCATCAGAACTCCGAAGTTAAGCGTGCTTGGGCTAGCGTAGTACTAGGATGGGTGACCCCCTGGGAAGTCCTCGTGTTGCACCCCCTTTTCAATTTTTTTTGCCCAGGTTAGGGTTGCCAAGATACTTTATCCACCAAATCTCTATTACGGAATACCACAGAACATTGGGCAAGACAACTTCATTTCACGTAGAGGCTGGGCCCGCAAACCGAGGGCGTAGGGTTAGTGACCAGGTCTCCGTCGCTCCGGTGCCCATAACTTTTGATCCCTAAGGAGTTATGTGGCACATAGCATACCGTTGGAAAGCTCTCTGAGAGCTCTATGACGGGGGCATCCAGTTTGCTCACTGTGCCCATTTTTGGAACCCAAAATCGAATGTTTTCATCAGTTTCAGGCCACTTTTCTTTTTTTGCTCGGTTTTTTCATCCCGGATCATACGTTGTGAACTATTAAAAGGACGACATCCTGACTCGCGGGAGATCAGAGGGCCCTACAACGTGTCGATATCACGTTTGGTGAGGATACTGCTTGTTGAATAGGATGGGTTGTCGTTAAGCCCATTGGGACTTTTGAATGGGCCATCTCTCTAGGCTGGGACTGTGAACAGTTAACAGATAAAGGAATTGTGCCCTCAACATGACGTTATGCGGCACACAGCATGCCGTTGCAAAGCTCTCTGGGAGCTCTACGACGCCGGCAGCCAGCTTGCTCGCAGTGCCCATTTTTGGAGCCCAAAATCGAACATTTTCATTAGTTTCAAGCCACTTTTCTTCTTTTGCTCTGTTTTCCCGTCCCGGATCGTACGTCGTGAACTGTTAAAAGGACGACAACCTGACTCGTGGGACATCAGAGGGCCCTATAATGTGTCGATATCACGTCTTGCGAGGATGCTGCATTGTGGAAGCGGATGGGTTGTCGTTAAGCGCATTGGGCCTTTTGAATGGGCTATCTCTCTAGGCTGGGACTGTGAACCGTTAACACATATAGGAATTGTGCCCTCAACATGACTGGTGCGATCATACCAGCACTAATGCACCGGATCCCATCAGAACTCCGGAGTTAAGCGTGCTTGTGCAAGAGTAGTACTAGGATGGGTGACCCCCTGGGAAGTCCTCGTGTTGCACCCCATTTTCAATTTTTTTTGCCCTGGTTAGGGTTGCCAAGATACTTTATCCACCAAATATCTATTACTGAATCCCACGGAACATTGGACAAGACAACTTCGTTTCACGTAGAGGTTGGGCCCGTAAACCGGGGGCGTAGGGTTTGTGACCAAGCCTCCATCGCTCTGGTGCCCATAACTTTGGATCCGTAAGGCGTTACGCGGCGCACAGCATACCGTTGCAAAGCTCTCTGAGAGCTCTACAACGGGGGCAGCTAGCATGGTCGTTGTGCCCTTTCTGGAGCCCAATATCCAAAGTTTTCATCAGTTTCAGGCCATTTTTCTTCTTTTGCTCTATATTTCCGTCCCGGATCGTACGTCGTGAACTGTTAAAAGGACGACAACCTGACTTGCGGGGCATCAGAGGGCCCTACAGCATGTCAATATCACGTCTTGCAAGCAAGCTGCGTTGTTGAAAAGGATGGGTTGTCGTTAAGCCCATTGGGCCTTTTGAATGGGCCATCTCTCTAGGCTGGGACTGTGAACAGTTAGCACATAAAGGAATTCTGCCCTCAACATGACGGGTGCTATCATACCAGCTCTAATGCACCGGATCCCATCAGAACACCAAAGTTAAGCGTGCTTGGGCGAGAGTAGTACTAGGATGGGTGACCCCTTGGGAAGTCCTCGTGTTGCACGCACTTTTCAATTTTTTTTGCCTTGTTTAGGGTTGCCAAGATACTTTATCCACCAAATCTTTATTACTGAATCCCAAGGAAAATTGGGCAAGACAACATCGCTTCACGTAGAGGCTGGGCTTGCAAACCAAGGGCGTAGGGTTTGTGACCAAGTCTCCGTCGCTCCGGTGCCCATAACATTTGATCCGTAGGGAGTTACGCGGAACACATTATATCGTGGCAAAGCTCTCTGAGAGCTCTACGACGGGGGCAGCCAGCTTGCTCATTGTACAAATTTTTGGGGCCCAAAATCGAACATTTTCATCAGTTTCAGGCCACTTTTCTTCTTTTGCTCTGTTTTTTCGTCCCGGATCAAACTTCGTGAACTGTTAAAAGGATGACACCTGACTCGCGGGACATCAGAGGGCCCTACAATGTGTCGATATAAAGTCTTGTGAGGATGCTGCGTTGTTGAAGCGGATGGGGTATCGTTAAACCCATTGTTCCTTTTGAATGGGCCATCTCTCTAGGCTGGGACTGTGAACCTTTAACACATATAGGAATTGTTCCCTCAACATGACGGGTGCGATCATATGAGCACTAATGCATCGGATCCCATCAGAACTCCGAAGTTAAGCGTGCTTGGGCGAGAGTAGTACTAGGATGGGTGACCCCCTGGGAAGTCCTCATGTTGCACCCCTTTTTCAAATTTTTTTGCCCTGGTTAGGGTTGCCAAGGTACTTTATCCACTAAATCTCTATTACTGAATCCCACGGAACATTGGGCAAGACAACTTCGCTTCACGTAGAGGCTGGGCCCATAAACCGAGGGCGTAGGGTTTGTGACCAGGTCTCCGTCGCTCTAGTGCCCATAACTTTTGATCCGTAAGGAGTTACGCGGCGCACAACATACCATTGCAAAGCTCTCTGAGTGCTCTACGACGGGGGTAGCCAGCTTGCTCGTTGTGCCCATTTTTGGAGCCCAAAATCGAATGTTTTCATCAGTTTCAGGCTACTTTTCATCTTTTGCATTATTTTTCCATCCCGGATCATACGTCGTGAACTATTAAAAGGACGACAACCTGACTCACGGGACATCAGAGGGCTTTACAACGTGTCGATATCATGTCTTGCGAGTATACTGCGTTGTTGAAGAGGATGGGTTGTCGTTAAGCCCATTGGGCCTTTTGAATGGGCCATCTCTATAGACTGGGTCTGTGAACCATTATCACATATAGGAATTGTGCCCCTCAACATGATGGGTGCGATTATACCAGCACTAATGCACCGGATCCCATCAGAACTCCGAAGTTAAGCGTGCTTGGGCGAGAGTAGTACTAGAAAAGGTGACCCCCTGGGAAGTCCTCGTGTTGCACCCCCTTTTCAATTTTTTTTGCCCTGGTTAGGTTTGCCAAGATACTTTATCCACCAAATCTTTATTACTGAATCCCACGAAAAATAGGGCAAGACAACTTCACTTCACGTAGAGGCTGGGCCCGCAAACCGAGGGCGTAGGGTTTGTGACCAGGTCTCCGTCGCTCCGATGCCCATAACTTTTGATCCGTAATTGTTACGCGGCGCACAACATACCTTTGCAAAGCTCT
Source organism: Ehretia macrophylla (assembly GCA_037974665.1). Taxonomy (NCBI): domain Eukaryota; kingdom Viridiplantae; phylum Streptophyta; class Magnoliopsida; order Boraginales; family Ehretiaceae; genus Ehretia; species Ehretia macrophylla. The sequence goes on from CM075767.1 coordinate 70,675,157, forward strand.
CTGAGAGCTCTACGAAGGGGGCAGCCAGCTTGCTCCCTGTGCCCATTTTTTGGAGCCCAAAATGGAACGTTTTCATCAATTTCAGGCCACTTTTCTACTTTTGCTCTGTTTTTCCGTCCTGGATCGTACGTCGTGTACTGTTAAAAGTGTGACCCCCAGGGAAGTCCTCGTGCTGCACCCCATTTTCAATTTTTTTTGCCCTGGTTAGGGTTGCCAAGATACTTTATCCTCCAAATCTCTATTACGGAATCCAACAAAACATTGGGCAAGACAACTTCATTTCATGTAGAGGTTGGGCCCACAAACCAAGGGCGTAGGGTTTGTGACCAGGTCTCCGTCGCTCCGGTGCCCATAACTTTTGATCCGTAATGAGTTATGCGGCGTACAGCATACCGTAGCAAAGCTCTTTGAGAGCTCTACGACGGGGGCAGCCAGCTTGCTCACAGTGCCCCTTTTTGGAGTCCAAAAGTGAACGTTTTCAAAAATTTTAGGCCACTTTTCTTCTTTTGCTATGTTTTTTCGTCCCAGATCGTACGTCGTGAACTTTTAAAAGGACGACAATCTGACTCGCGGGACATCAGAGGGCCCTACAACGTTTCGATATCACGGCTGGTGAGGATGTTGCATTGTTGAAGCGGATGGATTGTCGTTAAGCCCATTGGGACTTTTGAATGGGCCATCTCTCTAGGCTGGGTCTCTGAACAGTTAACACATAAAGGAATTGTGCCCTCAACATGATGGGTGCCATCATACCAAAACTAATGCACCGGATCCCATCAGAACTCCGAAGTTAAGCGTGCTTGGGTGAGAGTAGTACTAGGATGGGTGACCCCCTGGGAAGTCCTCGTGTTGCACCCCCTTTTCAGTTTATTTTGCCCTGGTTAGGGTTGCCAAGATACTTTATCCACCAAATCTCTATTAATGAATCCCACGGAACATTGGGCAAGACAACTTCGCTTCATGTAGAGGCTGGGCCTGCAAACCGAGGGCGTAGGTTTTGTGACCAGGTTTTCGTCGCTCCGGTGCCCATAACTTTTGATTCGTAAGGAGTTACGCGGCGCACATCGTACCGTTGCAAGGCTCTTTGAGAGCTCTACGACGGGGGCAGCCAGCTTGCTCGCTGTGCCCATTTTGTTAGCCCAAATTCGAACGTTTTCATCAGTTTCAGGCCACTTTTCATCTTCTGCTCTGTTTTTCTGTGCCGGATTGTACGTCGTGAACTGTTAAAAGGACGACAACCTAACTCGCGGGACATCAGAGGGCCTACAACGTGTCGATATGACGTCTTGCGAGGATGCTTCCTTGTAGAAGCGGATGGGCTGTCGTTAAGCCCATTGGGCCTTTTGAATGGGCCATCTCTCTATGCTGGGACTATGAACCGTTAACACATATAGGACTTCTTCCCTCAACATGACGGGTGCGATCATACCAGCATTAATGCAACGGATCCCATCAGAACTTCGAAATTAAGCGTGCTTGGGCGAGAGTAGTACTAGGATGGGTGACCCCCTGGGAAGTCCTCGTGTTGCACCCCGTTTTCAATTTTTTTTGCCCTGGTTAGGGGTGCCAAGATACTTTATCCACCAAATCTCTATTACTGAATCCCATGCAACATTGGGCAAGACAACTTCTTTTCATGTAGAGGCGGGGCCCGCAAACCGAGGGCGTAGGGTTTGTGACCAGGTTTCCATCGCTCCGGTGCCCATAACTTTTGATCCGTAAGGAGTTACGCGGAGCACAGCATACCATTTCAAAGTTTTCTGAGAGCTCTACGATGGGGGCAACTGCCATGCCCATTGTGCCCATTTTTGGAGACAAAAATCAAACGTTTTCATCCGTTTCAGGCCACTTTTCTTCTTTTGCTCTGTTTTTTCGTCCTGGATCGTACGTCGTGAATTGTTAAAAGGACTACAACCTGACTAGCGGGACATTAGAGGGCCTTACAATGTGTCGATATCACATCTTGCAAGCATGCTGCGTTGTTGAAGCGGATGGGTTGTCGTTAAGCCCATTAGGCCTTTTGAATGGGCCATCTCTCTAGGTTGGGACTGTGAACAATTAACTCATAAAGGAATTGTGCCCTCAACATGACGGTTGCTATCATACCAGCACTAATGCACCGGATCCCATCAGAACTCCGAAGTTAAGCGTGCTAGGGCAAGAGTAGTGCTAGGATGGGTGACCCCTTGGGAATTCTTCGTGTTGCACGCCCTTTTCAATTTTTTTTGCCCTGGTTAGGGTTGCCAAGATATTTTGTCCACCAAATCTTTATTACTGAATCCCACGAAACACTGGGCATGACAACTTCGCTTCACGTAGAGGCTGGGCCCGCAAACCGAGGGCGCAGGGTTTGTGACCAGGTCTCCGTCGCACCGGTGCCCATATCATTTGATACGTAAGGAGTTATGCGGTGCACATCATACATATACAAAGCTCTTTGAGAGCTCTACGACGGGGGCAGCCAGCTTGCTCGCTGTGCCCATTTTTGGAGCCCAAATTGAACGTTTTCATTAGTTTCAGGCCACTTTTCTTCTTTCGCCCTGTTTTTTCGTCCCGGATCGTACGTCGTGAACTGTTAAAAGGATGACAACCAGACTTGCGGGACATCAGAGGGCCCTACAAAGTGTCGATATCACGTCTTGCGAGGATGCTGCGTTGTTGAAGTAGATGGGTTGTCGTTAAGCCTATTGGGCCTTTTGAATGGGCCATCTCTCTAGGTTGGGACTGTGAACAGTTAACACATATAGGAATTGTGCCCTCAACATGACGGGTGCTATCATACCAGCACTAATGCACCGTATCCCTTCAGAACTCCGAAGTTAAGCGTGCTTGGGCGAGAGTAGTACTTGGATGGGTGACCCCTTGGGAAGTCCTCGTGTTACATGCCCTTTTCAATTTTTTTTCCCTAGTTAGGGTTGCCAAGATACTTTATCCACCAAATATCTATTACTGATTCCCATGAAACATTGGGCATGACGACTTCGCTTCACGTAGAGGCTGGGCCCGCAAACCGAGGGCGTAGGGTTTGTGACCAGGTCTCCGTCGCACCAGTGCCCATAACTTTTGATCCGTAAGGAGTTACGCGGCGCACAACATACCGTTGTAAAGCTTTCTGAGAGCTCTATGACGGGGGCAACTAGCTTGCTCGCCGTACCCGTCTTTGTCGCCCAAAATCGAATGTTATCATGAGTTTCAGGCCACTTTTCTTCTTTTGCTCTGTTTTTCCGTCCCCGAACATACGTCGTGAACTGTTAAAAAGGCGACAACTTGACTCGTGGGACATCAGAGGGCCCTACAACGTGTCGATATAACATCTTGCGAGGACGCTGCATTGTTGAAGCGGATGGGTTGTCGTTAAGCCCATTGGGCCTTTTGAATGGGCCATCGCTCTAGGTTGGGATTGTGAACCGTTAACACATATAGGAATTGTTCCCTCAACATGACGAGTGAGATCATACCAGCACTAATGCACCGGATCCCATCAGAACTCCGAAGTTAAGCGTGCCTAGACGAGAGTAGTACTAGGATGGGTGACCCCCTGGGAAGTCCTCGTGTTGCACCCCCTTTTCAATTTTTTTTGCCCTGGTTAGGGTTGCCAAGATACTTTATCCACCAAATCTCTATTACTAAATCCCACGGAACATTGGGCAAGACAACTTCGATTCATGTAGAGGCTAGGCCCGCAAACCGAGGGTGTAGGGTTTGTGACCAGGTCTCCGTCGCTCCGGTGCACATAACTTTTGATCCGTAAGGAGTTAAGCGGTGCACAGCATACCGTTGCAAAGCTCTCTGAGAGCTCTACGACGGGGCATCCAGCTTGCTCACTGTGCCCCTTTTTGGAGCCCAAAATCGAAAGTTTTCATCAATTTCAGGCTACTTTTCTTCTTTTTCTCTGTATTTTCATCCCGGATCATAGGTCGGGAACTGTTAAAAGGACGACAACCCGACTCGCGTGGTATTAGAGGGCCCTACAACTTGTCGATATCACGTCCGGTGAGGATACTGCGTTGTTGAAGCGGATGGGTTGTCGTTAAGCCCATTGGGCCTTTTGAATGGGCCATTTCTTTAGCCTGGGACTGTGAACCGTTAACACATATAGGAATTGTGCCCTCAACATGATGGGTGCAATCATAGCAGCACTAATGCACCGGATCCCATAAGAACTCCGAAGTTAAGCGTGCTTGGGCGAGAATAGTACTAGGATGGGTGACCCCTTGGGAAGTCCTCGTGTTGCACGACCTTTTCAATTTTTTTTGCCTTGGTTAAGGTTGCCAAGATACTTTGACCACCAAATCTCTATTACAGAATCCCACGAAACATTGGGCATGACAACTTCGCTTCACGTAGAGGCTGGGCCCGCAAACCGAGGGCGCAGAGTTTGTGACCAGGTCTCCGTCGCTCTGATGCCCATAACTTTTTATCCATGATTGTTACGCGGTGCACAACATACCGTTGCAAAGCTCTCGGAGAGCTCTACGACGGGGGCAGCCAGCTTGCTCGCTGTGCCCATTTTTGGAACCCAAAATCGAACGTTTACATCAGTTTCAGGCCACTTTTCAACTTTTGCCTTGTTTTTCCGTCCCTGATTGTACGTCGTGAACTGTTAAAAGACGACAACCGGACTCGCGGGACATCATAGGGCCCTACAACTTGTCGATATCACATCTTGCAAGCATGCTGCGTTGTTGAAGCGGATGGGTTGTCGTTCAGCCCATTGGGCCTTTTGAATGGGCCATCTCTCTAGGCTGGGACTGTGAACAGTTAACACATAAAGGAATTGTGCCTCAACATGACGGGTGCGATCATACCAGCAGTAATGCATCGGATCCCATCAGAACTCCGTAGTTAAGCGTGCTTGGGCGAGAGTAGTACTAGGATGGGTGACCCCCTTGGAAGTCCTCGTGTTGCACCCCCTTTTCAATTTTTTTTGCCCTGGTTAGGGTTGCCAAGATACTTTATCCACCAAATCTCTATTACTGAATCCAACAGAACATTGGGCAAGACAACTTCGCTTCACGTAGAGGCTGGGCCCGCAAACCGAGGGCATAGGGTTTGTGACTATGTCTCCGTCGCTCCGGTGCCCATAACTTTTGATCCGTAAGGAGTTACCCGGCGCACAGCATACCGTTGCGAAGATCTCTGAGAGCTCTTCGATAGGGGCAGCCAGCTTGCTCGCTGTGCCTATTTTTGGAGCCCAATATCGAACGTTTTCATCAATTTCAGGCTACTTTTCTTCTTTTGCTCTATTTTTCCGTCCCGGATCGTACGTCATGAACTGTTAAAAGGATGACAACCTGACTCACGGGACATCAGAAGGCCCTACAATGTGTCAATATCACATCTGGTGAGGATGCTGCGTTGTTGAAGCATATGGGTTGTCGTTAAGCCCATTGGGCCTTTTGAATGGGCCATCTCTCTAGGCTGGGACTGTGAACCGTTAACACATAACGGAATTGTGCCCTCAACATGACGGGTGCGATCATACCAGCCCTAATGCAACCGATCCCATCAGAACTCTGAAGTTAAGCGCGCTTGGGCGAAACTAGTACTAGAATGGGTGACCCCTAGGAAGTCCTCGTGTTGCACCCCCTTTTCAATTTTTTTTGACCTGGTTAGGGTTGCGAAGATACTTTATCCACCAAATCTCTATTACCGAATCCCATGGAACATTGGGCAAGACAACTTCGCTTCACGTAAAGGCTGGGCTCGCAAACCGAGGGCGAAGGGTTTGTAACTAGGTCTCCGTCGCTCCGGTGCCCGTAACATTTGATCCGTAAGGAATTACGCAGCACGCAGCATACCGTTGCAAAGCTCTCAGAGTGCTCTACGACGGGGGCAGCCAGCTTGCTCGCTGGGCCCGTTTATGGAGCCCAAAATAGAACGTTTTCATCAGTTTCAGGCCACTTTTCTTGTTTTGCTATGTTTTTCCATCCCGGATCATACGTTGTGAACATTTAAAAGGACGACAACTTGACTCAGGGGACATCAAAGGGCCCTACAACGTATCGATATCACGTCTTTCGAGGATGCTGCGTTGTTGAAGCGGATGGGTTGTCGTTAAGCCCATTGGGCCTTTTGAATGGGCCATCTCTATAGGATGGGACTGTGAACAGTTAACATATAAAGGAATTGTGCCCTCAACATGGCGGGCGCGATCATACTAGCATTAATGCACCGGATCCCATCAGAACTCCGAAGTTAAGTGTGCTTGGGTTCGAGTAGTGCTAGGATGGGTGAACCCCTGGGAAGTCCTCGTGTTGCACCCCCTTTTCAAAGTTTTTTGCCCTGGTTAGGGTTGCCAAGATACTTTATCGACCAAATCTCTATTACTGAATCCCACGGAACATTGGGCAAGACAACCTCGCTTCACGTAGAGGCTGGGCCCACAAACCGAGGGTGTAGGGTTTGTGACCAGGTCTCCGTCGCTCCGGTGCCCATAACTTTTGATCCGTAAGGAGTTACGCAGCGCACAACATACCGTTATAAAGCTCACTGAGAGCTCTACAACGGGGGCAGCCAGCTTGCTCGCTGTGCCTATTTTTGGAGCCCAAAATCGAATGTTTTCATCTGTTTCAGGCCCTTTTCTTCTTTTGCTCTATTTTTCAGTCCCGGATCATACGTTGCGAACTGTTAAAAGGACGACAACCTGACTCGCGGGACATCAGAGGGCCCTACAACGTTTCGATATCACATCTTGCGGGGATGCTGCGTTGTTGAAGCGGATGGGTTGTCGTTAAGCCCATTGGGCCTTTTGAATAGGCCATCTCTCTAGGCTGGGACTGTGAACAGTTAACACATAAAGGAATTGTGCCCTCAACATGACGGGTGCGATCATACCAGCACTAATGCACCGGATCCCATTAGAACTCCGATGTTAAGCGTGCTTGGTCGAGAGTAATACTAGGATGGGTGACCCCCTGGGAAGTCCTCGTGTTGCACCCCATTTTAATTTTTTTTTGCCTTGGTTAGGGTTGCCAAGATACTTTATCCCCCAAATCTCTATTACTGAATCCCACGGAACATTGGGCAAGACAACTTCGTTTGACGTAGAGGCTGGGCCACCAAAACGATGGCGTAGGGTTTATGACAAGGTCTCCGTCGCTCTGGTGCCCATAACTTTTGATCCGTAAGGAGTTACGAGGCGCACAATATACATTTGCAAATATCTCTGAGGGCTCTACGAGGAGGGCAGCCAGCTTGCTCGCTGTGCCCTTTTTGGAGCCCAAAATCGAATGTTTTTATCAATTTCAGGCCAATTTTCTTCTTTTGCTCTGTTTTTCCGTCCCGGATCGTGCGTCGTGAACTATTAAAAGGACGACAACCTGACTCGCGGGACATCAGAGGGCCCTACAACGTGTCGATATCACGTCTTGCAAGCATGCTGCGTTGTTGAAGTGGATGGGTTGTCGTTAAGCCCATTGGGCCTTTTGAACGGGCCATCTCTCTAGGCTGGGACTGTAAATAGTTAACACATAAAGGAATTGTTCCCTCAACATGATGGGTGCGATCATACCAGCACTAATGCACCGGATCCCATCAGAACTCCGAAGTTAAGCGTGCTTGGGCGAGAGTAGTACTAGGATGGGTGACCCCCTGGGAAGTCCTCGTGTTGCACCCCCTTTTGAATTTTATTTGCCCTGGTTAGGGTTGCCAAGATACTTTATCCACCAAATCTCTACTACTGAATCCCACAGAACATTAGGCAAGACAACTTCGCTTCACGTAGAGGCTGGGCCCGTAAACCGAGGGCGTAGGGTTTGTGACCAAGTCTCCGTCGCTCCGGTGCCCATAACTTTTGATCCATAAGGAGTTACGTGGCGCACAATATATAGTTGCAAAGATCTCTGAGAGCTCTACGACGAGGGCAGCCAGTTTGCTCGTTGTGCACGTTTTTGGAGCCCAAAATCAAACGTTTTTATCAATTTCATGCCACTTTTCTACTTTTGCCCTGTTTTTTCATCCCGGATCGTACGTCGTGAACTGTTAAAATGACGGCAACCTGACTCGCGGGACATCAGAGGGTCTTACAACGTGTCGATATCACGTCTGGTGAGTATGCTGCGTTGTTGAAGCGGATGAGTTGTCGTTAACCCTATTGGGCCTTTTGAATGGGCCATCTCTCTAGGCTGGGACTGTGAACCGTTTACACATAAAGGAATTGTGCCCTCAACATGACGGGTGCGATCATACCAGCACTAATGCACCGGATCCCATCAGAACTCCGATGTTAAGGGTGCTTGGGCGAGAGAAGTACTAGGATGGATGACCCCGTGGGAAGTCCTCGTGTTGCTCCCCTTTTCAATTTTTTTTGCCTTGGTTAGGGTTGCCAATATACTTTGTCCCCCAAATCTCTATTAGTGAATCCCACGGAACATTGGGCAAGACAACTTCGCTTCACGTAGAGGCTGGGGCCGCAAACCGGGGGCGTAGGGTTTGTGACTAGGTCTCCGTCGCTTCGGTGCCCATAACTTTTGATCCGTAAGGAGTTACGCGGTGCACAACATACCGTTGCAAAGCTTTTTGAGAGCTCTACGACGAGGGTAGCCAGCTTGCTCGTTGTGCCCATTTTTGGAGCCCAAAATCAAACGTTTTTATCAGTTTCATGCTACTTTTCTTCTTTTGCTCTATTTTTCCATCCCAAATCGTACGTCGTGAACTATTAAAAGGACGACAACCTGACTCGCGGGACATCAGAGGGCCCTACAACGTGTCGATATCACGTCTGGTGAGGATGCTGCGTTGTTGAAGCCGATGGGTTGTCGTTAAGCCCATTGGGCCTTTTGAATGGGCCATCTCTCTAGGCTAGAATTGTGAACTGTTAACACATAAAGGAATTGTGCCCTCAACATGACGGGTGTGATCATACCAGCACTAATGCATCGGATCCCATCAGAACTCCGAAGTTAAGCGTGCTTGGACGAGAGTAGAACTAGGATGGGTGACCCCTTGGGAAGTCCTCGTGTTGCACCCCCTTTTCAATTTTTTTTGCCCTGGTTAGGGTTGCCAAGATACTTTATCTACCAAATCTCTATTACTGATTCCCACGGAACATTGGGCAAGACAACTTTGCTTCAAGTAGAGGCTGGCCCCGCAAACCGACGGCGTAGGATTTGTGACTAGGTCTCCATCGCTCCGGTGCCCGTAACTTTTGATTCGTAAGGAGTTGCGCGGCGCACAATATACCTATGCAATGCTCTCTGAGAGCTCTACGACGGGGGCAGCCAGCTCGCTCGCTGTGCCAATTTTTGGAGCCAGAAATTGAACGTTCTCATCAATTTCTGGCCACTTTTCTTCTTTTGCCCTGTTTTTTCATCCCGAATCGTACGTTGTGAACTGTTATAAGGACGACAACCTGACTCGCGGGACATTAGAGGGCCCTACAAAGTGTCGATATCACGTCTTGCGAGGATGCTGCATTGTTGAAGCGGATGGGTTGTCGTTAAGCCCATTGGGCCTTTTGAATGGGCCATCTCCCTAGGCTGGGACTGTGAACTGTTAACACATATCGGAATTGTGCCCTCAACATGACGGGTGTGATCATACCAGCACTAATGCACCGGATCTCATCAAAACTCTGAAGTTAAGAGTGCTTGGGCGAGAGTTGTACTAGGATGGGTGACCCCCTGGGAAGTCCTCGTGTTGCACCCCCTTTTCAATTTTTTTTGCCCTGGTTAGGGTTGCCAAGATACTTTATCCACCAAATCTCTATTACTGAATCCCACGTAACATTGGGCAAGACAACTTCGCTTCACATAGAGGCTGGGCCAGCAAACCGAGGGCGTAGGGTCTGTGACCAGGTCTCCGTCGCTCCGGTGCCCATAACTTTTGATACGTAGGGAGTTACGCAGCGCACAGCATACCGTTGCAAAGCTCTTTGAGAGCTCTACGGCAGGGGAAGCCGTCTTGCTCACTGTGCCTCTTTTTGGAGCCGAAAATCGAATGTTTTCATCAGTTTTAGGCCACTTTTCTTTTTATGCTCTCTTTTTCCCTCCCAGATCGGACGTCGTGAACTGTTAAAAGGACGACAACCAGACTCGTTGGACATCAGAGGGCCCTACAATGTGTCGATATCACGTCTTGCAAGGATGCTGCGTTGTTGAAGTGGATGGGTTGTCGTTAAGCCCATTGGGCCTTTTGAATGGGCCATCTCTCTAGGCTGGGACTGTGAACAGTTAACAGATAAAGGAGTTGTGCCCTCAACATGACGAGTGCGTTCATACCCGCACTAATGCACCAGATCCTATCAGAACTCCAAAGTTAAGCGTGCTTGGGCGAGAGTATTACTAGGATGGATGAACCCCTGGGAAGTCCTCGTGTTGCACCCCCTTTTCAATTTTTTTTGCCCTGCTTAGGGTTGCGAAGATACTTTATCCACCAAATCTCTATTACTGAATCCTAAGGAACATTGGGCAAGACAACTTCACTTCACCTAGAGGCTAGGCCAGCAAACCGAGGGCGTAGGGTTTGTGAGTAGGTCTCCGTCGCTTCGGTGCCCGTAACTTTTGATCCGTAAGGTGTTACGCGGCGCACAGCATACCGTTGCAAAGCTCTCTGAGAGATATATGACGGGGGAAGCCGTCTTGCTCACTGTGCACCTTTTCGGAGCCCAAAATCAAATGTTTTCATCAGTTTCAGGCCACTTTTCTTCCTTTGCTCTGTTTTTTCGTCCCGGATCGGACGTCATGAACTGTTAAAAGGACGACAACCTGACTCGCGGGACATCAGAGTGCCCTACAATGTGTTGATATCAAGTCTTGCGAGGATGCTGCTTTGTTGAAGCGGATGGGTTGTCGTTAAGCCCATCGGCCTTTTGAATGGGCCATCTCTCTAGGCTGGGACTGTGAACCGTTAACACATATTGGAATTGTGCCCTCAACATGACAGGTGCGATCATACAAGCACTAATGCACCAGATCCTATCAGAACGCCGAAGTTATGCGTGCTTGGGCGAGAGTAGTGCTAGGAAGGGTGACCCCCTGGGAAGTCCTCGTGTTGCACCCCCTTTTCAATTTTTTTTGCCCTAGTTAGGGTTGCCAAGATACTTTATCCACCAAATCTCTATTACTGAATCTCAAGGAACATTGGGCAAGACAACTTCGCTTCACCTAGAGGCTAGGCCAGCAAACCGAGGGCGTAAGGTTTGTGAGTAGGTCTCCGTCGCTTCGGTGCCCGTAACTTTTGATCCGTAAGGTGTTACGCGGCGCACAGCAAACCGTTGCAAAGCTCTCTGAGAGTTATACGACGGGGGCAACCAGCCTGCTCGCTGGGCCCGTTTATGGAGCCCAAAATCAAACGTTTTCATCAGTTTCTGACCACTTTTCTTGTTTTGCTCTATTTTTTCGTCTCCGATCGTACGTCGTGAACTGTTAAAACGATGACAACCTGACTCGCGGGACATCAGAGAGCCCTACAACGTGTCGATATCACGTCTGGTGAGGATGCTGTGTTGTTGAAGCGGATGGGTTGTCGTTAAGCCCATTGGGCCTTTTGAATGGGCCATCTTTCTAGGCTGGGACTGTGAACAGTTAACAGATAAAGGAATTGTGCCCTCAACATGACGAGTGCGTTCATACCCGAACTAATGCACAAGATCCCATCAGAACTCCGAAGTTAAGCGTGCTTGGGCGAGAGTATTACTAGGATGGATGAACCCCTGGGAAGTCCTCGTGTTGCACCCCCTTTTCAATTTTTTTTGCCCTGGTTAGGGTTGCCAAGATACTTTATCCACCAAATCTCTATTACTGAATCCCACGGAACATTGGGCAAGACAACTTCGCTTCACGTAGAGGCTGGGCCTGCAAATCGAGGGCGTAGGGTTTGTGACTAGGTCTCTGTCGCTCCGGTGCCCATAACTTTTGATCCGTTAGAAGTTACGCGGCGCACCACATACCGTGCAAAGCTCTCTGAGAGCTCTACGACGGGGCAGCCAACTTGCTTGCTGTGCCCATTTTTGGAGCACAAAATCGAACGTTTTCATCAGTTTCAGTTTAATTTTCGTCTTTTGCTCTGTTTTTCCATCCTGGATCGTACATCGTGAACTGTTAAGAGAATGACAACCTGATTCGCGGGACATTAGAGGGCCCTACAATGCGTCGATATCACGTCTTGCGAGGATGCTGCGTTGTTGAAGTGGATGTGTTGTCGTTTAGCCCATTGGGCCTTTCGAATGGGCCATCTCTCTAGGCAGGGACTGTGAACCGTAAACACATATCAGAATTGTGCCCTAAACATGACGGGTGCGATCATACCTGCACTAATACACCAGATCCTATCAGAACTCCGAAGTTAAGCGTGCTTGGGCGACAATAGTACTAGGAAGGGTGACCCCCTAGGAAGTCCTCTTGTTGCACCCCCTTTTTCAATTTTTTTTGCCCTGGTTATGGTTGCCAAGATACTTTATCCACCAAATCTCTATTACTGAATCCCAAGGAACATTGGGCAAGAAAACTTCGCTTCACGTAGAGGCTGGGCCAGCAAACCGAGGGCGTAGGGTTTCTGACTGGGTCTCCGTCGCTCCGGTGCCCGTAACTTTTGATCCGTAGGGTGTTACGCGGAGCACAGCATACCGTTGCAAAGCTCTCTGAGAGCTATATGACGGGGGCAGCCAGCTTGCTCACTGGGCCTATTTAAGGAACCCAAAATCGAACGTTTTCATCAGTTTCAGACCACTTTTCTTGTTTTGCTCTGTTTTTCCATCCCGTATCGTACGTCGTGAACTATTAAAACGACGGCAACCTGATTCGCGGGACATCAGAGGGCCCTACAACGTGTCGATATCACGTCGGGTGAGTATGCTGCGTTGTTCAAGCGGATGGGTTGTCGTTATGCCCATTGGGCCTTTTGAATGGGCCATCTCTGTAGGCTGGGACTGTGAACAGTTAACAGATAAAGGAATTGTGCCCTCAACATAACGGGTGCGTTCATACCCGCACTAATGCACCAGATCCCATCTGAACTCTGAAGTTAAGCGTGCTTGGGCGAGAGTAGTACTAGGATGGATGAACCCCTGGGAAGTCCTCGTGTTGCACCCCCTTTTCAATTTTTTTTGCCCTGGTTAGGGTTGCCAAGATACTTTATCCACCAAATCTCTATTACTGAATCCCATGGAACATTGGGCAAGACAACTTCGCTTCACGTAGAGGTTGGGCCCGCAAATTGAGAGCGTAGGGTTTGTGACTAGGTCTCCGTCGCTTCGGTGCCCATAACTTTTGATCCGTAAGGAGTTACGCGGCGCACAACATACCGTTGCAAAGCTCTCTGAGAGCTCTACGACGGGGCAGCTAGCTTGCTCGCTGTGCCCATTTTTGGAGCACAAAATCGAACGTTTTCATCAATTTCAGGCTAATTTTCAACTTTTGCTCTGTTTTTCTGTCCAGGATCGTACGTCGTGAACTGTTAAAGGGACGACAACCTGACTCGCGGGATATCAGAGGGCCCTACAACATGTCGATATCACGTCTAGTGAGTATGCTGCGTTGTTGAAGCGAATGGGTTGTCGTTAAACCCATTGGGCCTTTTCAATGGGCCATCTCTCTAGGCTGGGACTGTGAACCGTTAACACATAAAGGAATTGTGCCCTCAACATGATGGTTGCAATCATACCAGCACTAATGCATTGGATCCCATCAGAACTCCGAAGTTAAGCTTGCTTGGGCGAGAGTAGTACTAAGATGGGTGACCCCCTGGGAAGTCCTAGTGTTGCACCCCCTTTTCAATTTTTTTTGCCCTGGTTAGGGTTGCCAAGATAGTTTATCCACCAAATCTCTATTACTGAATCCCACGGAACATTGGGCAAGACAACTTCGCTACACGTAGAGGCTGGGCCCGCAAACCGAGGGCATAGGGTTCGTGACTAGGTCTCTGTCGCTCCGGTGCCCGTAACTTTTGATCCGTAAGGAGTTACGCGGCGCACAGAATACCGTTGCAAAGCTCTCTGAGAGCTCTACGACGGGGTAGCCAGCTTGCTCACTGTGCCCATTTTTGGAGCACAAAATCAAACGTTTTCATCATTTTCAAGGTAATTTTTGTCTTTTACTCTGTTTTTCCGTCCCGGATCGTACGTCGTGAACTGTTAAAAGAACGACAACCTGACTTGCGGGACATCAGAGGGCCCCACAATGTGTCGTTATCACGTCTTGCGAGGATGCTGCGTTGTTAAAGCGGATGGGTTGTCATTAAGCCCATTGGGCCTTTTGAATGGGCCATCTCTCTAGGCTGGGACTGTGAACCATTAACACATATCGGAATTGTGCCATCAACATGATGGGTGCGATCATACCAGCACTAATGCACCAGATCCTATAAGAACTCCGAAGTTAAGCATGCTTGGGCGAGAGTAGTACTAGGAAGGGTGACCCCCTGGGAAGTCCTCGTGTTGTACCCCCTTGTCAATTTTTTTTGCCCTGGTTAGGGTTGCCAAGATACTTTATCCACCAAATCTCTATTACTGAATCCCACGGAACATTGGGCAAGACAACTTCGCTTCACGTAGAGGCTGGGCTCACAAACCGAGGTTATAGGGTTTGTGACTAGGTCTCCGTCGCTCCGGTACCCGTAACTTTTGATCCGTAAGCAGTTACGCGGCGCACAGCATATCGTTGCAAAGCTCTCTGAGAGCTCTACGACGGGGCAGCCATCTTGCTCATTGTGCCCATTTTTGGAGCACAAAATCGAACGTTTTCATCAGTTTCAGGCTAATTTTCGTCTTTTGCTCTGTTTTTTCATCCCTTATCGTACGTCGTGAACTGTTAAAAGGACGACAACCTGACTCCCTGGACATCAGAGGGCCCTACAATATGTCGATACCAAGTCTTTCGAGGATGCTGCGTTGTTGAAGTGGATGGGTTGTCGTTAAGGCCATTGGGCCTTTTGAATGGGCCATCTCTCTAGGCTGGGACTGTGAACCGTTAAAACATATCGGAATTGAGCCCTCAACATGACGGGTGCGATCATACCAGCACTAATGCACTAGATCCTATCAGAACTCCGAAGTTAAGCGTGCTTGGGCGGGAGTAGTACTAGGAAGGGTGACCCCCTGGGAAGTCCTCGTGTTGCACCCCCTTTTCAATTTTTTTTCCCCTGGTTAGGGTTGCCAAGATACTTTATCCACCAAATCTCTATTATTGAATCCCACGGAACATTGGGGAAGACAACTTCACTTCAAGTAGAGGCTGGGCCCGCAAACCGAGGGCATAGGGTTTGTGACCAGGTCTCTGTCGCTCCGGTGCCCATAACTTTTGATCCGTAAGGAGTTACGCGGCGCACAGCTTGCCATTGCAAAGCTCTCTGAAAGCTCTACGACGGGGCAACCAGCTTGCTCGCTGTACCCATTTTTGGAGCACAAAATCAAACGTTTTCATCAGTTTCAGGCTAATTTTTGTCTTTTGCTCAGTTTTTTCATCCCGGATCGTACATCGTGAACTGTTAAAAGTTCAACAACCTGACTCGCTGGACATCAGAGGGCCCTACAACGTGTCAATATCACGTCTTGCGAGGATGCTGCGTTGTTGAAGCGGATGGGTTGTCGTTAAGCCCATTGGGCCTTTTGAATGGGCCATCTCTCAAGGCTGGGACTGTGAACAGTTGACACATAAAAGAATTGTGACCTCAACATGACGGGTGCGTTTATACCTGCACTAATGCACCAGATCCCATCAGAACTCCAATGTTAAGCGTGCTTGGACGAGAGTAGTACTAGGATGGGTGACCCTTGGGAAGTCCTCGTGTTGCACCCCTTTTCAATTTTTTTTTCCCTGGTTCGGGTTGTCAAGATACTTTATCCAGCAAATCTCTATTACTGAATCCCATGGAACATTGGGCAAGACAATTTCGCTTCACGTAGAGGCTGGGCCAGCAGACCGAGGGCATAGGGTTTGTGACCAGGTCTCTGTCGCTCCGGTGCCCATAACTTTTGATCCGTAGTGAGTTACGCGGCGTACAACATACCGTTGCAAAGCTCTCTGAGAGCTCTACGACGGGGGCAGCCGGCTTGCTCGCTGTGCACATTTTTTGGAGCCCAAAATCGAACGTTTTCTTCTTTTTCTCTATTTTTCTCTCCCGGATCATACGTCGTGATTTGTTTAAAGGAAGACAACCTAACTCGCGGGACTTCAGAGGGCCCTACAATGTGTCGATATCACGTCTTGCGAGGATACTGCGTTGTTGAAGTGGATGGGTTATCGTTAAGCCTATTGGGCCTTTTGAATGGGCCACCTCTCTAGGCTGGGACTGTGAACCGTTAACACATATAGAAATTGTGCCCTCAACATGACGGGTGTGATCATACCCGCACTAATGCACCGAATCCCATCAGAACTCTGAAGTTAAGCATGCTTGGGTGAGTGTAGTACTAGGATGGGTGACCCGCTGGGAAGTCCTCGTGTTGCAACCCCTTTTCAATTTTTTTTGCCCTGGTTATTGTTGCCAAGATACTTTATCCACCAAATCTCTATTACTGAATCCCACGGAATATTGGGCAAGACAACTTCGCTTCACGTAGAGGCTGGGCCCACAAACCGAGGGCGTAGGGTTTGTGACCAGGTGTCCGTCGCTCCGGTACCCATAACTTTTGATCCGTAGGGAGTTACGCGGCGCACAGCATACCGTTGCAAAGCTCCCTGAGAGCTCTACGACGGGGGTAGCCAGCTTGCTCGCTGTGCCCTTTTTTGGAGCCAAAAATTGAACGTTTTCATCAGTTTCTAGCTACTTTTCTTCTTGTGCTATCTTTTTCCGTCTCGGATCATACGTCGTGAAATGTTAAAAGGACGACAACCTGACATGTGGGACATCAGAGGGCCCTACAATGTGTCGATATCACGTCTAGAGAGGATGCTGCGTTGTTGAAGCGGATAGGTTGTCGTTAAGCCCATTGGGCCTTTTGAATGAGCCATTTCTCTAGGCTGGGACTGTGAACCGTTAATTTATATTGGAATTGTCCCCACAACATGATGGGTACGATCAAACTAGCACTAATGCACCGGATCCCATCAGAACTCCGAAGTTAAGCGTGCTTGGGCGAGAGTAGTACTAGGATGGGTGACCCTATGGGAAGTCCTCGTGTTGCACCCCCTTTTCAATTTTTTTTGCCCTGGTTAGGGTGGCCAAGATACTTTATCCACCAAATCTCTATTACTGAATCCCACGGAACATTGGGCAAGACAACTTCGTTTTACGTAGAGGTTGGGCTAGCAAACCGAGGGCGTACGGTTTGTGACCAAGTCTCCGTCGCTCCGGTGCCCATAACTTTTGATCCGTAAAGAGTTACGCGGTGCACAGCATAACGTCTCTGAGAGCTCTGCAACGGGGTCAGCCAGCTTGCTCGCTGTGCCTATTTTTGGAGCCCAAAATCGAACGTTTTCATCAGTTTCAGGCCACTTTTCTTCTTTTGCACAGTTTTTTCGCCCCGAATCATACGTCGTGAAGCGTTAAAAGGATGACAACCTGACTCGCGGGACGTCAGAGGGCCCTACAACGTGTCGATATCACGTCTTTCGAGGATACTGCGTTGTTGAAACTGATGGGTTTTTGTTATGCCCATTGGGCCTTTTGAATGGGCCATCTCTCTAGGCTGGGACTGTGAACCATTAACACATATAGGGATTGTGCCCTCAACATGACGGGTGCGATCATACCAGCACTAATGCACCGAATCCCATCAGAACTCCGAAGTTATGCGTGGTTGGGGGAGTGTAGTACTAGGATGGGTGACCCCCTGGGAAGTCCTCGTGTTACACCCCCTTTTCAATTTTTTTTGCCCTGGTTAGGGTTGCTAAGATACTGTATCCACAAAATCTCTATTACTGAATCCCACGGAACAATGGGCAAGACAACTTCGCTTCACGTAGACGCTTGGCCCGCAAACCGAGGGCGTAGGGTTTGTGACCAGGTCTCCGTCGCTCCAGTGCCCATAACTTTTAATCCGTAAGGAGTTATGCGGCGTACAACATACCCTTGCAATGCTCTCTCAAAGCTCTACGACGGGGGCAACCAGCTTGCTCGCTTTGCCTCTTTTTAGAGCCCAAAATTGAACATTTTCATCAGTTTCAAGACACTTTTCTACTTTTGCTCTGTTTTTCTATCCCGGATCGTACGTCGTGAACTGTTAAAAGGACGACAACCTGACTCGCGGGACATCAGAGGGCCCTACAACGTGTCGATATCACGTCTTGCCAGGATGCTGCGTTGTTGAAGCAGATGGGTTGTCGTTAAGCCCATTGGGCCTTTCGAATGGGCCATCTCTCTAGGCTGGGACTGTGAACAGTTAACACATAAAGGAATTGTGCCCTCAACATGACGGGTGTGATCATGCTAGCACTAATGCACCGAATCCCATAAGAACTTCAAAGTTAAGCGTGCTTGGGCGAGAGTAGTACTAGGATGGGTGACCCCTTGGGAAGTCCTCGTGTTGCACCCCATTTTCAACTGTTTTTGTCCTTGTTCTGGTTGTCAAGATACTTTATCCAACAAATCTCTATTACTGAATCCCACGGAACATTGGGCAAGACAACTTCGCTTCACGTAAAGGATGGGCCCGCAAACCGACGGCGTAGGGTTTGTGACCAGGTCTCTGTTGCTACGGTGCCCATAACTTTTGATCCGTAGGGAGTTACACAGCGTACAGCATACCGTTGCAAAGACCTCTGAGAGCTCTACGACGGGGGCAGCAAGTTTGCTCGCTGTGCACGTTTTTGGAGCCCAAAATCGAACATTTTCATCAGTTTCAGGCCAGTTTTCTTCTTTTGCTCTATTTTTCCGTCCCGGATCATACTTCGTGAACTGTTAAAAGGACGACAACCTGATTCGCGGGACATTAGAGGGCCCTACAACGTGTCGATATCACGTCTTGCGAGGATGCTGCGTTGTTGTAGCAGATGGGTTGTCGTTAAGCCTATTGGGCCTTTTGAATGGGCCATCTCTCTAGGTTGGGATTGTGAACCGTTAACACATATATAAATTGTGCCCTCAACATGACGGGTGTGAACATACCAGCACTAATACACCGGATCCCATCAGAACTCCGAAGTTAAGCGTGCTTGGGCGAGAGTAGTACTAGGATGGGTGACCCCTTGGGAAGTCCTCGTGTTGCACCCCCTTTTCAATTTTTTTTGCCCTGGTTAGGGTTGCCAAGATACTTTATCCACCAAATCTCTATTACTGAATCCCACGAAACATTGGGCAAGACAACTTCGCTTCACGTAGAGGATGGGCCCGCAAACCGAGGGCTTAGGGTTTGTGACCAGTTCTCTGTCGCTCTAGTGCCCATAACTTTTGATTCGTAAGGAGTTACGCGGTGTACAGCATACCATTGCAAAGCTCTCTAAGAGCTCTACGACGGGGGCAGCCAGCTTGCTCGCTGTGCATATTTTTGGAGCCCAAAATCGAACGTTTTCATCAGTTTCAGACCACTTTTCTTCTTTTTCTCTATTTTTCGGTCCCGGATCATACGTCGTGAATTGTTAAAAGCACGACAACCTGATTCGCGGGACATCAGAGGGCCCTACAATGTGTCGATATCACGTCTTGTGAGGATGCTGTGTTGTTGAAGCGGTTGCGTTATCTTTAAGCCTATTGGGCCTTTTGAATGGGCCATCTCTCTAGGCTGGGACTGTGAACCGTTAACACATATAGAAATTGTGCCCTCAACATGACCGGTGTGAACATACCAGCACTAATGCACCGGATCCCATCAGAACTCCGATGTTAAGCTTGCTTGGGTGAGAGTAGTACTAAGATAGGTGACCCCCTGGGAAGTCCTAGTGTTCCACCCCCTTTTCAATTTTTTTGCCCTGGTTGGGGTTGCCAAGATACTTTATCCACTAAATCTCGATTACTGAATCCCACGGAACATTGGGCAAGACAACTTCGCTTCACGTAGAGGATGAGCCCGCAAACCGAGGGCGTAGGGTTTGTGACCATGTCTCCGTCGCTCCGATGCCCATAACTTTTGATCTGCAAGGAGTTACACGGCGCAGAAAATACCGTTGCAAAGCTCTCTGAGAGCTCTACGACGAGGGCAACCAGCTTGCTCGCTGTGCCCATTTTTGGAGTCCAAAATCGAAGGTTTTCATCAGTTTCGGGCCACTTTTCTTCTTTTGCTCTATTTTTCCGTCCGGGATCACATGTCGTGAACAGTTAAAAGGAATACAACCTGACTCACGGGACATCGGAGTGCCATACAACATGTCAATATCACGTCTTGCGAAGGGGCTGCAATGTCGAAGCGGATGGGTTGTCGTTAAGCCCACTGGGCCTGTTGAATGGGCCATCTCTCTAGGCTAGGATTGTGAACCGTTAACACATATAGGAATTGTGCCATCAACATGACGGGTGCGACCATACCAGTACTAATGCACCGGATCCCATCAGAACTCCGAAGTTAAGCGTGCTTGGGCGAGAGTAGTATTTGGATAGGTGACCCCCTGGGAAGTCCTCGTGTTGCACCCCCTTTTCAATTTATTTTGCCCTGGTTAGGGTCGCCAAGATACTTTATCCACCAAATCTCTATTACTGAATCCCACGGAAAATTGGGCAAGACAACTTCGCTTCACCTAGAGGCTGGGCCCGCAAACTGAGGGCGTAGAGTTTGTGACAACGTCTCCGTCGTTCCGGTGCCCATAACTTTTGATCCGTAAGAAGTTGCGCGGCGTACAACATACCGTTCCAAAGCTCTCTGAGAGCTCTACAACGGGGGCAGCCAGTTTGCTCGTTGTGCACATTTTTGGAGGCCAAAATCGAACGTTTTCATCAGTTTCAGGTCACTTTTCTTCTTTTGCTCTGTTTTAGGGTCGCCAAGATACTTTATCCACCAAATCTCTATTACTGAATCCCACGGAACATTGGGCAAGACAACTTCGCTTCACGTAAAGGTTGGGCCCGCAAACCGAGGGTGTAGGGTTTGTGACTAGGTCTCCGTTGCTCCGGTGCCCATAACTTTTGATCCGCAAGGAGTTACGCGGCGCACAGCATACCGTTGCAAAGCACTCTGAGAGCTCTACGACGGTGGTAGCCAGCTTGCTTCCTGTGCCCATTATTCGAACCCAAAATCGAACGTTTTCATCAGTTTCATGCCACTTTTCTTCTTTTGCCCTATTTTTCTTTCCTGGATCACAGGTCGTGAACAGTTAAAAGGACAACAACCTGACTCGCAGGACATCAGAGGGCCCTACAACGTGTCAATATCACTTCTTGCGAGGAGGCTGCTTTGTTGAAGCGGATGGGTTGTCGTTAAGCCCATTGGGCCTGTTGAATAGGCCATCTCTCTAGGCTAGGATTGTGAACCGTTAACACATATAGGAATTCTGCCGTCAACATGACGGGTGCGACCATACCAGTACTAATGCACCGGATCCCATCAGAACTCCGAAGTTAAGCGTGCTTGGGCGAGAGTAGTATTTGGATAGGTGACCCCCTGGGAAGTCCTCGTGTTGCACCCCCTTTTGAATTTATTTTGCCCTGGTTAGGGTCGCCAAGATACTTTATCCACCAAATCTCTATTACTGAATCCCACGAAAAATTGGGCAAGACAATTTCGCTTCACGTAGAGGCTGGGCCCGCAAACCGAGGGCGTAGAGTTTGTGACAAGTTCTCCGTCGTTCCGGTGCCCATAACTTTTGATCCGTAAGAAGTTGCGCGGCGTACAGCATACCGTTGCAAAGCTCTCTGAGAGCTCTACGACGGGGGCAGCCAGCTCGCTCGCTGTGCCAATTTTTGGAGCCAGAAATTGAACGTTTTCATCAGTTTCAGGCCATTTTTCCTCTTTTGCTCCGTTTTTTCGTCCCGAATCATACGTCGTGAACAGTTAAAAGGACGACAACCTGACTTGCGGGACATCAGAGGGCCCTAAAACATGTCGATATCACGTCTTGCGAGGATATTGCATTTTTGAAGTAGATGGGTTGTCGTTAAGCCCATTGGGCCTTTTGAATGGGCCATCTCTCTAGGCTGGGACTGTGAACCGTTAACACATATAGGAATTGTGCCCTCAACATGACAGGTTTGATCATACCAGCACTAATGCATCGGATCCCATCAGAACTCCGAAGTTAAGCGTGCTTGGGCGTGAGTAGTACAAGGATGGGTGACCCCCTGGGAAGTCCTCGTGTTGCACCCCCTTTTCAATTTTTTTGCCCTTGTTAAGGTTGCCAAGATACTTTATCCACCAAATCTCTATTACTGAATTCGACGGAACATTGGGCAAGACAACTTCGCTTCACGTAGAGGCTGGGCCCGCAAATCGAGGGCATAGGGTTTGTGACCAGGTCTCCTTCACTCCGGTGCCCATAACTTTTGATCCGTAGTTAGTTACGCGGCCTACAGCATACCGTTGCAAAGCTTTCTGAGAGCTCTACGACGGGGGCAGCCAGCCTGCTCACTATGCCCATTTTTGGAGCCCAAAATCGAACGTTTTCATCAGTTTCAGGCCACTTTTTTTCTTTTGCTCTGTTTTTTTGTCCCGGATCGTACGTCGTGAACTGTTAAAAGGACAACAACATGACTCGCGGGACATCGGAGGGCCCTACAACGTGTCGATATCACGTCTTGCGAGGATGCTGCGTTGTTGAAGCGAATGGGTTGTCGTTAAGCCCATTGGGCCTTTCTAATGGGCCATCTTTCTAGGCTGGGACTGTGAACCATTAACACATATATGAATTGTGCCCTCAACATGACGGGTGCGATCATACCAGCACTAATGCACCGGATTCCATCAGAACTCCGAAGTTAAGCGTGCTTGGGCGAGATTGGTACTAGGATGGGTGACCCCCTAGGAAGTCCTCGTGTTGCACCCCCTTTTCAATTTTTTTTCCCTGGTTAGGGTTGCCAAGATACTTTATCCACCAAATCTCTATTATTGAATCCCACAGAACATTGGGCAAGAAATCTTCACTTGACATAGAGGCTAGGCCCGCAAACCGATGGCGTAGGGTTTGTGACCAGGTCTTCGTCGTTCCGGTGCCCATAACTTTTGATCCGTAAGGACTTACGCGGCGTACAGCATATCGTTGCAAAGCCCTCTGAGAGCTCTACAACGGGGGCATCCAGTTTGCTGGCTGTGCCCATTTTTTGAGCCCAAAATTGAACGTTTTCATTAGTTTCAGGCCACTTTCTTCTTTTGCTCTGTTTTTCCGTCCCGGATCGTACGTCGTGAACAGTTAAAAGGACGACAACCTAACTCGCGGGACATCAGAGGGTCCTACCACGTGTCGATATCACGTCTTGCGAGGATGCTGTGTTGTTGAAGCGGATGGGTTGTCGTTAAGCCCATTGGGCCTTTTGATTGGGACATCTCTCTAGGCTGGGACTGTGAACAGTTAACACATAAAGGAATTGTGCCCTCAACATTACGGGTGCGATCATACCAGCACTAATGCACCGGATCCCATCAGAACTCTGAAGTTAAGCGTGCTTGGGCGAGAGTAGTACTAGGATGGGTGACCACCTGGGAAGAACTCGTGTTGCACCCCATTTTCAATTTTTTTTGCCCCCGTTAGGGTTGCCACGATACTTTATCCACCAAATCTCTATTACTAAATCGCATGGAACATTGGGCATGACAATTTCGCTCCACGTAGAGGCTGCGCCCGCAAATCGAGGGCGTAGGGTTTGTGACTAGGTCTCTGTCGGTTCGGTGCTCATAACTTTTGATCCGTAGGGTTTTACGCGGCGTACAACATACCGTTGCAAAGCTCTTTGAGACCTCTACGACGGGGGCAGCCAGTTTTCTCACTATGCCCATTTTTGGAGCCCAAAATCGAACGTTTTCATCAGTTTCAGGCCACTTTTCTTATTTTGCTTTTGTTTTTCCGTCCCGGATCATGCGTCGTGAACTGGTAAAAGGACGACAACCAGACTCGCGGGACATCAGAGGGCCCTACAACGTGTCGATATGACGTCTTGCGAGCATGCTGCGTTGTTGAAGCGGATGGGTTGTCGTTAAGCCCATTGGGGCTTTCTAATGGGCCATCTTTCTAGGCTGGGACTGTGAACCGTTAACACATATATGAATTGTGCCCTTAACATGATGGGTGCGATCATACCAGCACTAATGCACCGGATCCTATCAGAACTCCGAAGTTAAGCGTGCTTGGGCGAGATTAGTACTAGGATGGGTGACCCCATGTTAAGTCCTCGTGTTGCACCCCCTTTTCAATTTTTTTTTCCTTGGTTAGGGTTGCCAAGATACTTTATCCACCAAATCTCTATTATTGAATCCCACAGAACATTGGGTAAGACATCTTCACTTCACATAGACGCTAGGCCTGCAAACCGAGGGCGTAGGGTTTGTGACCAGGTCTCCGTCGCTCCGGTGCCCAGAACTTTTGATCTGTAAGGAGTTACGCGGCGCACAGCATACCGTTGCAAAGCTCACTGAGAGCTCTACGACGGCGGAAACTAGCTTGCTCGCTTTACCCATTTTGTGAGCCCAAAATCGAACGTTTTCGGAGCCCAAAATCGAACGTTGTCAACAGTTTTAGGCCACTTTTCTTCTGTTGCTCTGTTTTTCCGTCCCGGATCATACACAGTGAATAGTTAAAAGGATGACAACCTGACTCGCGGGACATCAGAGGGCCCTACAACGTGTCGATATCACATCTTGCGAGGATGCTGCGTTGTTGAAGCCGATGGGTTGTCGTTAAGCCCATTAGGCCTTTTGAATGGGCTATCTTTCTAGGCTGGGATTGTGAACAGTTAAGACAAAAAGGAATTGTGCCCTCAACATAACGGGTGCGATCATACCACCACTAATGCACCGGATCCCTTCAAAACTCTGAAGTTAAGCGTGCTTGGGCAAGAGTAGTACTAGGATGGGTGACCCCCCAGGAAGTACTCGTGTTGTACCCCCTTTTCAATTTTTTTTGCCCTGGTTAGGGTTGCCAAGATACTTTATCCACCAAATCTCTATTATTAAATCCCACAGAACATTGGGCAAGAAAACTTCGCTTCACGTAGAGGCGGGGCCCGCAAACCGAGGGCATCGGGTTTATGACAAGGTCTCCGTCGCTCCGGTGCTCATAACTTTTGATCCGTAGGGTGTTACGCAGCGTACAGCATACCGTTGCAAAACTGTCTGAGAGCTCTACGATTGGGGCAGCCAGCTTGCTCACTGTGCCCATTTTTGGTGCCCAAAATCAAACATTTTCATCAGTTTCAGGCCACTTTTCTTCTTTTGCTCTGTTTTTTCATCCCGGATCATACGTCGTGAACTGTTAAAAGGATGAAAACCTGACTCGCGGGACATCAGGGGAACCTACAACGTGTCGATATCACGTCTTGCCAGGATGTTGAGTTGTTGAAGTGGATGGGTTGTCGTTAAGCCCATTGGGCCTTTCGAATGGGCTATATCTCTAGACTGGGACTGTGAACCGTTAACACATATAGGAATTGTGCCCTCAACATGACGAGTGCGATCATACCAGCACTAATGCACCGGATTCCATCAGAACTCCGAAGTTAAGCGTGGTTGGGCAAGAGTAGTACTAGGATGGGTGACCCCCTGGGAAGTCCTCGTGTTGCACCCCTTTTTCAATTTTTTTTGCCCTGGTTAGGGTTGCCAAGATACTTTATCCACCAAATCTCTATTACTGAATCCCACGGAACATTGGGCTAGACAACTTCGCTTCACGTAGAGGCTGGGCCCGCAGACTGAGGGCGTAGGGTTTGTGACCAGGTGTTCGTCGCTCCGGTTCCCATAACTTTTTATCCGTTGGGAGTTATGCGGCGTACAGTATACCGTTGCAAAGCTCTCTGAGAGCTCTACGATGGGGGCAGCAAGCTTGCTCGTTGTGCCACTTTTTGGAGCCCAAAATTGAACGTTTTCGTCTGTTTCAGGCCACTTTTCTACTTTTGCTCTGTTTTTCCGTCCCGGATCGTACGTCGTGAACTGTTAAAAGGACGACAACCTGACTCGCTGGACATCAAAGTGCCCTACAACATGTTGATATCACGTCTTGCAAGGATGCGGCGTTGTTGAAGCGGATGGGTTGTCATTAAGCCCATTGGGCCTTTTGAATGGGCCATCTCTCTAGGCTGGGACTGTGAACCGTTAACACATATAGGAATTGTGCCCTCAACATGACAGGTGCGATCATACCAGCACTAATGCACCGGATCCCATCAGAACTCCGAAGTTAAGCGTGCTTGGGCGAGAGTAGTACTAGGATAGGTGACCCCTTGGGAAGTCCTCGTGTTGGACCACCTTTTCAATTTTTTTTGCCATGGTTAGGGTTGCCAAAATACTTTATCCACCAAATCTCTATTACTGAATCCCATGGAACATTGGGCAAGACAACTTCGCTTCACGTAGAGGCTGGGCCCGCAAACCGAGGGCGTAGGGTTTGTAACCAGGTCTCCGTCGCTCCGGTGCCCATAACTTTTGATGCGTAAGGAGTTACGCGGTGCACAGCATACCGTTACAGAGCTCTCTGAGAGATCTATGACAGGGGCAACCAGCTTGCTCGCTATGCCCGTTTTTGGAGCCCAAAATCGAACGTTTTCATCAATTTCAGGCCACTTTTCTTCTTTTGCTATGTTTTTCCGTCCCGGAACATACATCGTGAACAGTTAAAAGGACGACAATCTGACTCGCGGGACATCAGAGGGCCCTAAAACGTGTCTATATCACGTCTTGCGAGGATGCTGCGTTGTTGCAGCGGATGGGTTGTCTTTAAGCCCATTGGGGCTTTTGAATGGGCCATCTCTCTAGGCTGGGATTGTGAACCATTAACACATATAGGAATTCTGCCCTCAACGTGACGGGTACGATTATACCAGTACTAATGCACCGGATCCAATCATAACTCCGAAGTTAAGCGTGCTTGGGCGAGAATAGTACTAGGATGGGTGACCCCATGGGAAGTCCTCGTGTTGCACCACATTTTCAATTTTTTTTGCCCTGGTTAGGGTGGCCAAAATACTTTATCCAACAAATCTCTATTACTGAATCCCACGGAAAATTGGGCAAGACAACTTCGCTTCACGTAGAGGCTGGGCCCGCAAACCGAGGGCGTAGGGTTTGTGACCAGGTCTCCGTCCCTCCGGTGCCCATAACTTTTGATCCGTAAGGAGTTACGTGGCGCACAACATACCGTTGCAAAGCTCTCTGAGAGATCTACGACGGGGGCAACCAGCTTGCTCGCTTTGCCAACTTTTGGAACCCAAAATCGAATGTTTTCATCAGTTTCAAGCCATTTTTCTTCCTTTGCTCCGTTTTTCCGTCCCGAATCATACGTCGTGAACAGTTAAAAGGACGACAACCTGACTTGCGGGACATCAGAGGGCCCTAAAACATGTCGATATCACGTCTTGCGAGGATATTGCATTTTTGAAGTAGATGGGTTGTCGTTAAGCCCATTGGGCCTTTTGAATAGGCCATCTCTCTAGGTTGGGACTGTGAACCGTTAACACATATAGGAATTGTGCCCTCAACATGACAGGTTTGATCATACCAGCACTAATGCATCGGATCCCATCAGAACTCCGAAGTTAAGCGTGCTTGGGCGTGAGTAGTACAAGGATGGGTGACCCCCTGGGAAGTCCTCGTGTTGCACCCCCTTTTCAATTTTTTTGCCCTTGTTAAGGTTGCCAAGATACTTTATCCACCAAATCTCTATTACTGAATCCGACGGAACATTGGGCAAGACAACTTCGCTTCACGTAGAGGCTGGGCCCGCAAATCGAGGGCATAGGGTTTGTGACCAGGTCTCCTTCACTCCGGTACCCATAACTTTTGATCCGTAGTTAGTTACGCGGCCTACAGCATACCGTTGCAAAGCTCTCTGAGAGCTCTACGACGGGGGTAGCCAGCCTACTCACTGTGCCCATTTTTGGGGCCCAAAATCGAACGTTTTCATCAGTTTCAGGCCACTTTTTTTCTTTTGCTCTGTTTTTTTGTCCCGGATCGTACGTCGTGAACTGTTAAAAGGACAACAACATGACTCGCGGGACATCGGAGGGCCCTACAACGTGTCGATATCACGTCTTGCAAGGATGCTGCGTTGTTGAAGCGGATGGGTTGTCGTTAAGCCCATTAGGCCTTTTGAATGGGCTATCTCTCTAGGCTGGGACTGTGAACCGTTAACACATATAGGAATTGTGCCATCAACATGACGGTTGCGATCATACCAACACTAATGCACCTGATCCCATCAGAACTCCGAAGTTAAGCGTGGTTGGGCGAGAGAAGTACTAGGATGGGTGACCCCCTGGGAAGTCCTCGTGTTGCACCCCTTTTTCAATTTTTTTTCCCTGGTTAGGGTTGCCAAGATACTTTATCCACCAAATCTCTATTACTGAATCCTACTGAACATTGGGCAAGACAACTTCTTTTCACGTAGAGGCTGGGCCCGCAAACCGAGGGCGTAGGGTTTGTGACCAGGTCTCCGTCGCTTCGGTGCCCATAACTTTTGATCAGTAGGGAGTTATGCGGCGTACAACATACCGTTGCAAAGCTCATTGAGAGCTCTACGAGTGGGGCAGCCAGCTTGCTCGCTGTGCCCATTTTTGGAGCCCAAAATTGAACATTTTCATCTGTTTTAGGCCACTTTTCTACTTTTACTCTGTTTTTCTGTCCCGGATCGTACGTCGTGAACTGTTAAAAGGACGACAACCTGACTCGCGGGACATCAGACCGCCTTACAACGTGTCGATATCACGTCTTGCAAGGATGCTATGTTGTTGAAGCGGATGGGTTGTCGTTAAGCCCATTGGGCCTTTTGAATGGGCTATCTCTCTAGGCTGGGACTGTGAACCGTTAATACATATAGGAATTGTGCCATCAACTTGACGGGTGCGATCATTCCAGAACTAATGCATCGGATCCCATCAGAACTCCGAAGTTAAGCGTGGTTGGGCGAGAGTAGTACTAGGATGGGTGACCCCCTGGGAAGTCCTCGTGTTGTACCCCTTTTCAATTTTTTTTGCCCTGGTTAGGGTTGCCACGATACTTCATCCACCAAATCTCTATTACTGAATCCCACGGAACATTGGGCAAGACAACTTCGCTTCACGTAGAGGCTGGGCCCGCAAACCGAGGACGTAGGGTTTGTGACCAAGTCTCCGTCGTTCTAGTGCCCAAACTTTTGATCCGTAAAAAGTTACACGGCGTACAACATTCCGTTGCAAAGCTCTCTGAGAGTACTATGACGGGGGCAACCAACTTGCTCGCTGTGCCCATTTTTGGATCCCAAAATTGAACGTTTTCATCTGTTTCAGGCCACTTTTCTACTTTTGCTCTATTTTTTCATCCCGGATCGTACGTCGTTAACTGTTAGAAGGACGACAACTTGACTCGCCGGACATCAGAGGGCCCTACAATGTGTCGATATCACGTCTTGCAAGGATGCGGCGTTGTTGAAGCAGATGGGTTATCGTTAAGCCCATTGGGCCTTTTGAATGGGCCATCTCTCTAGGCTGGGACTGTGAACCGTTAACACATATAGGAATTGTGCCCTCAACATGACGGGTGCGATCATACCAGCACTAATGCACCGGATCCCATCAAAACTCCGAAGTTAAGCGTGCTTGGGCGAGAGTAGTACTAGGATGGGTGACCCCCAGGGAAGTCCTCGTGTTGCACCCCCTTTTCAATTTTTTTTGCCCTGGTTAGGGTTGCCAAGATACTTTATCCACCAAATCTCTATTACTGAATCCCACGGAACATTGGGCAAGACAACTTCGCTTCACGTAAAGGCTGGGCCCACAAACCGAGGGCGTAGGGTTTGTGACTAGGTCTCTGTCACTCCGGTGCCCATAACTGTTGATCCGTAAGGAGTTACACGGCGCACGACATACCGTTGCAAAGCTCTCTGAGAGCTCTACGACAACGGCAGCTAGTTTGATCGTTGTGCCCATTTTTCGCGCACAAAATCGAACATTTTCGTCTATTTCAAGCCACTTTTCTTCTTTTGCTCTGTTTTTTTGTCCCGGATCATACGTCGTGAGCAGTTAAAAGGACGACAACCTGACTCGCTGGATATCAGAGGGCCCTACAACGTGTCGATATCACGTCTTGCGAGGATGCTGCGTTGTTGAAGCAGATGGGTTGTCGTTAAGCCCATTGGGCCTTTTGAATGGGCCATCTCTCAAGGCTGGGACTGTGAACCGTTAACACATACAGGAATTGTGACCTCAACATGACGGGTGCGATCATACCAGCACTAATGCACCGGAGTCCATCAGAACTCCGAAGTGAAGCGTGCTTGGGCGAGAGTAGTCCAAGGATGGGTGACCCCCTGGGAAGTCCTCGTGTTGCACCCCCTTTTCAATTTTTTTTGCCCTGTTTAAGGTAGCCAAGATACTTTATCCACCAAATCTCTATTACTGAATCCCACGGAACAATGGGAAAGACAACTTCGCTTCACGAAAAGGCTGGGCCAGCAAATCGAGGGCGTAGGGTTTGTGA
The DNA here is from genome assembly GCA_037974665.1 of Ehretia macrophylla. Classification (NCBI taxonomy): domain Eukaryota; kingdom Viridiplantae; phylum Streptophyta; class Magnoliopsida; order Boraginales; family Ehretiaceae; genus Ehretia; species Ehretia macrophylla. Next base: position 70,705,551 of record CM075767.1, read on the forward strand.
CCAGCTCTCTGTCGCTCCGGTGCCCATAACTTCTAAACCGTAGGGAGTTACGCGGCCTACAACATACCGTTGCAAAGCTCTCTGGGAGCTCTACGACGGGTGCAGCCAGCTTGCTTGCTGTGCCCGTTTTTGGAGCCCAAAATCGAATGTTTTCATCAGTTTCAGGCCACTTTTCTTCTTCTGCTATGTTTTTCCGTCCCAAATCGTACGTCGTGAACTGTTAAAAGGATGACAACCTGACTCGCGGGACATCGGAGGGCCCTACTTTGTGTCGATATCACGTCTTGCGAGGATGCGGCTTTGTTGAAGTGGATGGGTTGTCGTTAAGCCCATTGGGCCTTTTGAAAGGGCCATCTCTCTAGGCTGGGACTGCGAACCGTTAACACATATAGGAATTGTGCCCTCAACATGATGGGTGTGACCATACCAGCACTAATGCACCGGATCCCATCAGAACTCCGAAGTTAAACGTGTTTGGGCGAGAGTAGTACTAGGATGGGTGACCCCTTGAGAAGTCCTCGTGTTGCACCCCCTTTTCAATTTTTTTTGCCCTGGTTAGGGTTGCCAAGATACTTTATCCACCCAATCTCTATTACTGAATCCCACGGAACATTGGGCAAGACAACTTCGCTTCACGTAGAGGCTGGGCCCGCAAACCGAGGGCGTAGGGTTTATGACTAGGTCTCCGTCGCTCTGGTGCCCATAACTTTTGATCCGTTAGGAGTTACGCGGCACACAGCATACCGTTGCAAAGCTCTCTGAGAGCTCTACGATAGGGGTAGCCAGTTTGCTCACTATGCCCATTTTTGGAGGCCAAAATCGAACATTTTCATCAGTTTCAGGCCACTTTTCTTCTTTTGCTCTGTTTTTCCGTCCCGGATCATACGTCGTGAACTGTTAAAAGGACGACAACCTGACTCGCAGGACATTAGAGGGCCCTACAATGTGTCGATATCGTGTCTTGCGAGGATCCTGTGTTGTTGAAGCGGATGGGTTATCGTTAAGCCCATTGGGCCATTTGAATGGGCCATCTCTCTAGGCTGGGACTGTGAACCGTTAACACATATAGGAATTGTGCCCTCAACATGACGGGTGCGATCATACCAGCACTAATGCACCGGACCCCATCAGAACTCCGAAGTTAAGCGTGGTTGGGCGAGAGTAGTACTAGGATGAGTGATCCCCTGGGAAGTCGTCGTGTTGCACCCCTTTTTCAATTTTTTTTGCCCTGGTTAGGGTTGCCAAGATACTTTATCCACCAAATCTCTATTACTGAATCCCACGGAACATTGGGCAAGACAACTTCGCATCACGTAGAGGCTGGGCCTGCAAACCGTTGCAAAGCTCTCTGAGAGCTCTACGACGGGGGAAGCCAGCTTTGTCGCTGTGCCCGTTTTTGGAGCCCAAAAATGAATGTTTTCATCAGTTTCAGGCCACTTTTCTTCTTTTGCTCTGTTTTTTCGTCTCGGATCATACGTCGTGAACAGTTAAAAGGACAACAACCTGACTCGCGGGACATCAAAGGGCCCTACAACGTGTCGATATCACGTCTTGCGAGGATGCTGCGTTGTTGAAGCGGATGGGTTGTTGTTAAGCCCATTGGGCCTTTTGAATGGGCCATGTCTCTAGGCTACGACTGTGAACCATTAATACATATTGAAATTGTGCCCTCAACATGACGAGTGCGATCATACCAGCAATAATGCACCGGATCCCATCAGAACTCCGAAGTTAAGCGTGCTTCGGCGAGAGTAGTACTAGGATAGGTGACCCCTTGGGAAGTCCTCGTGTTGCACCCCTTTTTCAATTTTTTTTTCCCTGGTTAGGGTTGTCAAGATACTTTATCCACCAAATCTCTATTACTGAATCCCACGGAACATTGGGCAAGACAACTTCGCTTCACGTAGAGGCTGGGCCCGTAAACTGAGGGCGTAGGGTTTGTGACCAGGTCTCCGTAGCTCCGGTGCCCATAACTTTTGATCCGTTGGGAGTCACGTGGTGTACAGCATACCGTTGCAATGCTCTCTGAGAGCTCTACGACGGGGACAGCCCGCTTACTCGCTGTGCCCCTTTTTGGAGCCCAAAATCAAACGTTTTCATCAGTGTCAGGCCACTTTTCTACTTTTGCTCTATTTTTGCATCCCGGATCATACGTCGTGAACTGTTAAAAGGACGACAACCTGACTCGCCGGACATCAAAGGGCCCTACGACGTGTCGATATCAGGTCTTGCGAGGATGCTGCATTGTTGAAGCGGATGGGTTGTCATTAAGCCCATTGGGCCTTTTGAATGGGCCATCTCTCTAGGCTGGGACTGTGAACCGTTAACACATATAGGAATTGTGCGCTCAACATGACGTGTGCGATCATACCAGCAATAATGCACCGGATCCCATCAGAACTCCGTAGTTAAGTGTGCTTCGGCGAGGGTAGTACCACTATAGGTGACCCCTTGGGAAGTCCTCGTGTTGCACCCCCTTTTCAATTTTTTTTTGCCCTGTTTAGGGTTGTCAAGATACTTTATCCGCCAAATCTCTATTACTGAATCCCACAGAACATTGGGCAAGACAACATCGCATCACGTAGTGGTTGGGCCCGCAAACCGAGGGCGTAGGGTTTGTGACCAGGTCTCCGTAGCTCCGGTGCCTATTACTTTTGATCCTTAAGGAGTTACGCGGTGCACAACATACCGTTGCAAAGCTCTCTGAGAGCTCTACGATGGGGGCAGCAAGTTTGCTCGCTGTACCCATTTTTGGAGCCCAAAATTGAACATTTTCATCAGTTTCAGGCCACTTTTCTTCTTTTGCTCTATTTTTCCGTCCCGGATCATACGTCGTGAACTGTTAAAAGGACGACAACCAAACTCGCAGGATATTAGAGGTCCCAACAACGTGTCGATATCGCATTTTGCGAGGATGCTGTGTTGTTGAATCGGATGGGTTGTTGTTAAGCCCATTGGGCCTTTTGAATGGGCCATCTCTCTAGGCTGGGACTGTGAACCGTTAACACATATAGGAATTGTTCCCTCAATATGACGGGTGCTATCATACCAGCACAAATGCGCCAGATCCCATCAGAACTCCGAAGTTAAGCGTGGTTGGGCGAGAGTAGTACTAGGACGGGTGATCCCTTGGGAAGTCCTCGTGTTGCACCCCCTTTTCAATTTTTTTTTGCCCTGGTTAGGGTTGCCAAGATACTTTATCCACCAAATCTCTATTACTGAATCCCACGGAACATTGGGCAAGACAACTTCGCATCACGTAGAGGCTGGGCCCGCAAACCGAGGGCGTAGGGTTTGTGACCAGGTCTTCGTCGCTCCAGAGCCTATAACTTTTGATCCGTAAGGAGTTACGCAGCGCACAGCAAACCGTTGCAAAGCTCTCTGAGAGCTCTACGACGGGGTCAGCCAGCTTTGTCGCTGTGCCCATTTTTGGAGTCCAAAATTGAATGTTTTCATCAATTTCAGACAACTTTTCTACTTTTGCTCTGTTTTTCCGTCCCGGATCGTACGTCGTTAACTGTTAAAAGGACGACAACCCGACTCGCCGGACATCAAAGGGCCCTACAACGTGTCATTATCACGTCTTGCAAGCATGCTGCGTTGTTGAAGCGGATGGGTTGTCGTTAAGCCCATTGGGCCTTTTGAATGGGCCATCTCTCTAGGCTGGGACTGTGAACAGTTAACACATAAAGGAATTGGGCCCTCAACATGACGGGTGCGATCATACCAGCAGTAATGAATCGGATTCCATCAGAATTCCGAAGTTAAGCGTGTTTGGACGAGAATAGTATTAGAATGGGTGACAAACGGGGAAGTCCTCGTGTTGCACCCCCTTTTCAATTTTTTTGCCCTGGTTAGGGTTTCCAAGATACTTTATCCACCAAATCTCTATTACTGAATCCCACAGAACATTGGGCTAGACAACTTTGCTTCACGTAGAGGCTGGGCCCGCAAACCGAGGGCGTAGGGTTTGTGACCAGGTCTCCGTCGCTCCGGTGCCTATAACTTTTGATCCGTAGGGAGTTACGCGGTGTACAGCATACCGTTACAAAGATCTCTGAGAGCTCTACGACGGGGGCATTCAGCTTGCTCGCTATGCCCGTTTTTTGAGCCCAAAATCGAACGTTTTCATCAGTTTCAGGCCACTTTTCTACTTTTTCTCTATTTTTCAGTGCCGGATCAAACGTCATGAACTTTTAAAAGGACGACAACCTGACTCGCGAGACATCAGAGGGCCGTACAACGTGTCGATAACACGTCTTGCCAGGATGTTGCGTTGTTGAAGCGGATGGGTTGTCGTTAAGCCCATTGGGCCTTTTGAATGGGCCATCTCTCTAGGCTGGGACTGTGAACAGATAACACATAAAGGAATTGTGCTCTCAACATGACGGGTGCGATCATACCAGCACTAATGCACTGGATCCCATCAGAACTCCGAAGTTAAGCGTGCCTGGGCGAGAGTAGTATTAGGATGGGTGACCCCCTGGGAAGTCCTCGTGTTGCACCCCCTTTTCAATCTTTTTTACCCTTGTTAGGGTTGCCAAGATACTTTATCCACCAAATCTCTATTACTGAATCCCACAGAACATTGGGCTAGACAACTTCGCTTCATGTAGAGGCTGGGCCCGCAAACCGAGGGCGTAGGGTTTGTGACCAGGTCTCCGTCGCTCCGGTGCCCATAACTTTTGATCTGTAAGGAGTTACGCGGCACACAGCATGCCGTTGCAAAGCACTCTGAGAGCTCTACGATGGGATCAGCCAGCTTGCTCGCTGTGCCTATTTTTGGAGCCCAAAATCGAATGTTTTCATCTGTTTCAGGCCACTTTTCTTCTTTTGCTCTGTTTTTCCATCCCGAATCATAAGTCGTGAACTGTTAAAAGGATGACAACCTGACTCGCAGGACATCAGAGGACCCTACAAAGTGTCGATATCACGTCTTGCGCGGATGCTGCGTTGTTGAAGCAGATGGGTTGTCGTTAAGCCCGTTGGGCCTTTTGAATGTGCCATCTGTCTCGGCTGGGACTGTGAACCGTTAACACATATAGGAATTGTCCCCTCAACATGACGGGTGCGATTATACCAGCACTAATGCCCATGATCCCATCTGAACTGCGAAGTTAAGCGTGCTTGGGCGAGAGTAGTACTAGGATGGGTGACCCGCTGGGAAGTACTCGTGTTGCACCCGCTTTTCAATTTTTTTTGCCCTGGTTAGGGTTGCCAAGATACTCTATCCACCAAATCTCTATTACTGAATCCCACAGAACATTGGGCAAGACAACTTCGCTTCACGTAGAGGCTGGGCCCACAAACCGAGGGCATAGGGTTTGTGACCAGGCCTCTGTCTCTCCGATGCCCATAACTTTTGATAAGTAATTGTTACGCGGTGCACAACATACCGTTGCAAACTCTCTGAGAGCTCTGTGACGGGGGCAGCCAGCTTGCTCGCTGTGCCCGTTTTCGGAGCCCAAAACTAAACGTTTTCATCAATTTCAGGCCACTTTTCTACTTTTGCTCTGTTTTTCCGTCCCGGATCGTACGTCGTTAACTGTTAAAAGGACAACAAACTGACTTGCGGGACATTAGAGGGCCCTTCAACGTGTCATTATCACGTCTTGCAAGCATGCTGCGTTGTTGAAGCGGATGGGTTGTCGTTAAGCCCATTGGGCCTTTTGAATGAGCCATCTCTCTAGGCTGGGACTATGAACAGTTAACACATAAAGGAATTGTGCCCTCAACATGACGGGTGCGATCATACCAGCACTAATGCACCGGATTCCATCAGAACTCCGAAGTCAAGCGTGTTTGGACGAGAGTAGTACTAGGATGGGTGACACCCTGGGAAGTCCTCGTGTTGCACCCCCTTTTCAATTTTTTTTGCCCTGGTTAGGGTTTCCAAGATACTTTATCCACCAAATCTCTATTACTGAATCCCACAGAACATTGGGCTAGACAACTTCGCTTCACGTAGGGGTTGGCCCGCAAACCGAGGGCGTAGGGTTTGTGACCAGGTCTCCGTCGCTCCGGTGCCCATAACTTTTGATCCGTAGGGAGTTACGCGGCGTACAACATACCGTTACAAAGCTCTCTGAGAGCTCTACGACAGGGGCAGCCAGCTTGCTCGCTGTGCCCTTTTTGGTGCCCAAAATCGAACGTTTTAATCAGTTTCAGGCCACTTTTCTTCTTTTGCTCTATTTTTCCGCGCCGGATCAAACGTCGTGAACTATTAAAAGGACGACGACCTGACTCGCGGGACATCAGAGGGCCCTACAATGTGTCGATATAACGTCTTGCGAGGATGCTATGTTGTTGAAGCGGATGGGTTGTCGTTAAGCCCATTGGGCCTTTTGAATGTGCCAACTCTCAAGGCTGGGACTGTGAGCCGTTAACACATATAGGAATTGTCCCCTCAACATGACGGGTGCGATCATACCAGCACTAATGCCCGGATCCCATCAGAACTCCGAAGTTAAGCATGCTTGGGCGAGGGTAGTATTAGGATGGGTGACCCCGTGGGAAGTCCTCGTGTTGCACCCGCATTTCAATTTTTTTTGCCTTGGTTAGGGTTGCCAAGATACTTTATCCGCCAAATCTCTATCACTGAATCCCATGGAACATTGGGCAAGCCAACTTCGCTTCACGTAGAGGCTGGGCACGCAAACCGAGGGCGTAGGGTTTGTGACCAGGTCTCCGTCGCACCGGTGCCCATAACTTTTGATCCGTATGGAGTTACGCGGCGCACAGCATACCGTTGCAAAAATCTCTGAGAGCTCTACGACGGGGGCAGCCAGCTTGCTCGCTGTACCCTTTTTGGAGCCCAAAATCGAACGTTTTCATCAGTTTCAGGCCACTTTTCTTCTTTTGCTATGTTTTTCCTTCCCGAATCATACTTGTGAACTGTAAAAAGGACGACAACCTGACTCGCGAGACATCAGAGGGCCCTACAACGTGTCGATATAACGTCTTGCAGGATGCTGCGTTGTTGAAGCGGATGGGTTGTCATTAAGCCCATTGGGCCCTTTGAATGGGCCATCTCTCTAGGTTGGGACTGTGAACCGTTAACACATATAGGAATTGTGCCCTCAACATGACGAGTGCGATCATACCAGCACTAATGCACTAGATCCCATCAGAACTCCCAAGTTAAGCGTGCTTGGGCGAGGGTAGTACTAGGATGGGTGACCCCGTGGGAAGTCCCCGTGTTGCACCCGCTTTTCAATTTTTTTTGCCTTGGTTTGGGTTGCCAAGATACTTTATCCGCCAAATCTCTATCACTGAATACCACGGAACATTGGGCAAGACAACTTTGTTTCATGTAGAGGCTGGGCCCGCAAACCGAAGGCGTAGGGTTTGTGACCAGGTCTCCGTCGCTCCGGTGCCCATAACTTTTAATCCGTAAGGAGTTACGCGGCACACAGCATGCCTTTCCAAAGCTCTCTGAGAGCTCTACGATGGGAGCAGCCAGCTTGCTCGCTGTGCCCTTTTTGGAGCCCAAAATCGAATGTTTTCATCTGTTTTAGGCCACTTTTCTTCTTTTGCTCTGTTTTTTCATTGTGGATCATACGTCGTGAACTGTTAAAAGGACGACAACCTGATTCGCAGGACATCAGAGGGCCCTACAACGTGCCGATATCACGTCTTTCGAGGATGCTGCGTTGTTGAAGCGGATGGGTTGTCGTTAATCCCATTGGGCCTTTTGAATGTGCCATCTCTCTAGGCTGGGACTGTGAACCGTTAACACATATAGGAATTGTCCCCTCAACATGACGGGTGTGATCATAGCAGGACTAATGCACCGGATCCCATATGAACTCCGAAGTTAAGCTTGCTTGGGCGAGAGTAGTACTAGGATGGGTGACCCCCTGGGAAGTCCTCGTGTTGCACCCGGTTTTCAATTTTTTTGCCCTGGTTAGGGTTACCAAGATACTCTATCCACCAAATCTCTATTACTGAATCCCACAGAACATTGGGCAAGACAACTTCGCTTCACGTAGAGGCTGGGACCACAAACCGAGGGCGTAGGGTTTGTGACCAAGTCTCCGTCACTCTGATGCCCATAACTTTTGATCTGTTATTGTTACACGGTGCACAGCATACTGTTGCAAAGCTCTCTGAGAGCTCTACGACGGGGGCAGCCAGCTTGCTCGCTGTACCCAATTTTGGAGCCCAAAACCGAACGTTTTCATCAGTTTCAGGCCACTTTTCTACTTTTGCTCTGTTTTTCGGTCCCGGATCGTACGTCGTTAACTGTTATAAGGACGACAACCTGACTCGCAGGACATCAGAGGACCCTACAATGTGTCGTTATCACGTCTTGCAAGCATGCTGCGTTGTTGAAGCGGATGGGTTGTCGTTAAGCCCATTGGGCCTTTTTAATGGGCCATCTCTCTAGGCTGGGACTGTGAACAGTTAACACATAAAGGAATTGTGCCCTCAACATGACGGGTGCTATCATACCAGCACTAATGCACTGAATTCCATCAGAACTCCGAAGTTAAGCACGTTTGGGCGAGAATAGTACAGGGATGGGTGACACTCTGAGAAGTCCTCGTGTTGCACCCCCTTTTCAATTTTTTTTGCCCTGGTTAGGGTTTCCAAGATACTTTATCCACCAAATCTCTATTACTGAATCCCACGGAACATTGGGCTAGACAACTTCGCTTCACGTAGAGGCTGGGCCCGCAAACCGAGGGCGTAAGGTTTGTGACCAGGTCTCTGTTGCTTCGGTGCCCATAACTTTTGATCTGTATGGAGTTACGCAGCGTACAGCATACCGTTGCAAAGCAATCTGAGAGCTCTACGACGGGGGCATCTTGCTTGCTCGCTGTGCCCATTTTTGGAGCCCAAAATCGAACATTTTCATCAATTTCAGGACATTTTTCTTCTTTTGCTCTGTTTTTCCTTCCCGGATCGTACGTCGTGAACTGTTAAAAGGACGACAACCTGACTTGTGGGATATCAGAGGGCCCTACAACGTGTCATTATCACGTCTTGCAAGCATGCTGCGTTGTTGAAACGAATGGGTTATCGTTAAGCCCATTGGGCCTTTTGAATGGGCCATCTCTCTAGGCTGTGACTGTGAACAGTTAACACATAAAGGAATTGTGCCCTCAACATGACGGGTGCGATCATGCCAGCACTAATGCACCGGATTCCATCAGAACTCCGAAGTTAAGTGTGTTTGGACGGGAGTAGTACTAGGAAGGGTGACACCCTGGGAAGACCTCGTGTTGCACCTCCTTTTCAATTTTTTTTGCCCTTGTTAGGGTTTCCAAGTTACTTTATCCACCAAATCTCTATTACTGAATCCCACAGAACATTGGGCTAGACAACTTCGCTTCACGTAGAGGCTGGGCCCGCAAACCGAGGGCGTAGGGTTTGTGACAAGGTCTCCGTTGCTCCGGTGCCCATAACTCTTGATCCGTAGAGAGTTACGCGGCGTACAGCATACCGTTGCAAAGCACTCTAAGAGCTTTACGCTGGGGGCAGCTTGCTTGCTCGCTGTGCCCTTTTTGGAACCCAAAATCGAATGTTTTCATCAGTTTCAGGCCACTTTTCTTCTTTTGCTCTATTTTTCCATCCCGGATCGTACGTCATGAATTGTTAAAAGGACGACAACCTGTCTAGCGGGACATCAGAGGGCCCTACAACGTGTTGATATCACATCTTGCCAGGATGCTGCGTTGTTGAAGCGGATGGGTTGTCCTTAAGCCCATTGGGCCTTTTGAACTGGCCATCTCTCTAGGCTGGGATTGTGAGCCGTTAACACATAAAGGAATTGTGCCCTCAACATGACGAGTGCGATCATACCAGCACTAATGCACTAGATCCCATCAGAACTCCCAAGTTAAGCGTGCTTGGGCGAGGGTAGTACTAGGATGGGTGACCCCGTGGGAAGTCCCCGTGTTGCACCCGCTTTTCAATTTTTTTTGCCTTGGTTTGGGTTGCCAAGATACTTTATCCGCCAAATCTCTATCACTGAATACCACGGAACATTGGGCAAGACAACTTTGTTTTATGTAGAGGCTGGGCCCGCAAACCGAAGGCGTAGGGTTTGTGACCAGGTCTCCGTCGCTCCGGTGCCCATAACTTTTAATCCGTAAGGAGTTACGCGGCACACAGCATGCCTTTCCAAAGCTCTCTGAGAGCTCTACGATGGGAGCAGCCAGCTTGCTCGCTGTGCCCTTTTTGGAGCCCAAAATCGAATGTTTTCATCTGTTTTAGGCCACTTTTCTTCTTTTGCTCTGTTTTTTCATTGTGGATCATACGTCGTGAACTGTTAAAAGGACGACAACCTGATTCGCAGGACATCAGAGGGCCCTACAACGTGCCGATATCACGTCTTTCGAGGATGCTGCGTTGTTGAAGCGGATGGGTTGTCGTTAATCCCATTGGGCCTTTTGAATGTGCCATCTCTCTAGGCTGGGACTGTGAACCGTTAACACATATAGGAATTGTCCCCTCAACATGACGGGTGTGATCATAGCAGGACTAATGCACCGGATCCCATATGAACTCCGAAGTTAAGCTTGCTTGGGCGAGAGTAGTACTAGGATGGGTGACCCCCTGGGAAGTCCTCGTGTTGCACCCGGTTTTCAATTTTTTTGCCCTGGTTAGGGTTACCAAGATACTCTATCCACCAAATCTCTATTACTGAATCCCACAGAACATTGGGCAAGACAACTTCGCTTCACGTAGAGGCTGGGACCACAAACCGAGGGCGTAGGGTTTGTGACCAAGTGTCCGTCACTCTGATGCCCATAACTTTTGATCTATAATTGTTACACGGTGCACAGCATACCGTTGCAAAGCTCTCTGAGAGCTCTACGACGGGGGCAGCCAGCTTGCTCGCTGTACCCAATTTTGGAGCCCAAAACCGAACGTTTTCATCAGTTTCAGGCCACTTTTCTACTTTTGCTCTGTTTTTCGGTCCCGGATCGTACGTCGTTAACTGTTATAAGGACGACAACCTGACTCGCAGGACATCAGAGGACCCTACAATGTGTCGTTATCACGTCTTGCAAGCATGCTGCGTTGTTGAAGCGGATGGGTTGTCGTTAAGCCCATTGGGCCTTTTTAATGGGCCATCTCTCTAGGCTGGGACTGTGAACAGTTAACACATAAAGGAATTGTGCCCTCAACATGACGGGTGCTATCATACCAGCACTAATGCACTGAATTCCATCAGAACTCCGAAGTTAAGCACGTTTGGGCGAGAATAGTACAGGGATGGGTGACACTCTGAGAAGTCCTCGTGTTGCACCCCCTTTTCAATTTTTTTTGCCCTGGTTAGGGTTTCCAAGATACTTTATCCACCAAATCTCTATTACTGAATCCCACGGAACATTGGGCTAGACAACTTCGCTTCACGTAGAGGCTGGGCCCGCAAACCGAGGGCGTAAGGTTTGTGACCAGGTCTCTGTTGCTTCGGTGCCCATAACTTTTGATCTGTATGGAGTTACGCGGCGTACAGCATACCGTTGCAAAGCAATCTGAGAGCTCTACGACGGGAGCATCTTGCTTGCTCGCTGTGCCCATTTTTGGAGCCCAAAATCGAACATTTTCATCAATTTCAGGACATTTTTCTTCTTTTGCTCTGTTTTTCCTTCCCGGATCGTACGTCGTGAACTGTTAAAAGGACGACAACCTGACTTGTGGGATATCAGAGGGCCCTACAACGTGTCATTATCACGTCTTGCAAGCATGCTGCGTTGTTGAAACGGATGGGTTATCGTTAAGCCTATTGGGCCTTTTGAATGGGCCATCTCTCTAGGCTGGGACTGTGAATAGTTAATACATAAAGGAATTGTGCCCTCAACATGACGGGTGCGATCATGCCAGCACTAATGCACCGGATTCCATCAGAACTCCGAAGTTAAGTGTGTTTGGACAGGAGTAGTACTAGGAAGGGTGACACCCTGGGAAGACCTCGTGTTGCACCTCCTTTTCAATTTTTTTTGCCCTTGTTAGGGTTTCCAAGTTACTTTATCCACCAAATCTCTATTACTGAATCCCACAGAACATTGGGCTAGACAACTTCACTTCACGTAGAGGCTGGGCCCGCAAACCGAGGGCGTAGGGTTTGTGACAAGGTCTCCGTTGCTCCGGTGCCCATAACTCTTGATCCGTAGGGAGTTACGCGGCGTACAGCATACCGTTGCGAAGCACTCTGAGAGCTTTACGCTGGGGGCAGCTTGCTTGCTCGCTGTGCCCTTTTTGGAACCCAAAATCGAATGTTTTCATCAGTTTCAGGCCACTTTTCTTCTTTTGCTCTATTTTTCCATCCCTGATCGTACGTCATGAATTGTTAAAAGGACGACAACCTGACTAGCGGGACATCAGAGGGCCCTACAACGTGTTGATATCACATCTTGCCAGGATGCTGCGTTGTTGAAGCGAATGGGTTGTCCTTAAGCCCATTGGGCCTTTTGAACTGGCCATCTCTCTAGGCTGGGATTGTGAGCCGTTAACACATAAAGGAATTGTGCCCTCAACATGACGGGTGCGATCAAACCAGTACTAATGCCCGGATCCCATCAGAACTCCGAAGTTAAGCGTGCTTGGGTGAGGGTAGTACTAGGATGGGTGACCCCGTGGGAAGTCCTAGTGTAGTACCCGCTTTTCAATTTTTTTTGCCTTGGTTAGGGTTGCCAAGATACTTTATTCGCCAAATCTCTATCACTGAATCCCACGGAACATTGGGCATGACAACTTCACTTCACGTAGAGGTTGGGCCCGTAAACCGAGGGCGTAGGGTTTGTGACCAGGTCTCCGTCGCACCGGTGCCCATAACTTTTGATCCGTATGGAGTTACGCGGCGCACAACATACCGTTGAAAAGCTCTCTGAGAGCTCTACGACGGGGGCAGCTAGCTTGCTCGCTTTGCCCTTTTTAGATCCCAAAATCGAATGTTTTCATCAGTTTCAGGCCACTTATCTACTTTTGCTCTGGTTTTCCATCCCGGATCATACGTCATGAACTGTAAAAAGGACGACAACCTGACTCGTGAGACATCAGAGGGCCCTACAACGTGTCGATATAACGTCTTGCGAGGATTCTGCGTTGTTGAAGCGGATGGGTTGTAGTTAAGCCCATTGGGCCTTTTGAATGGGCCATCTCACTAGGTTGGGACTATGAACCGTTAATACATATAGGAATTGTGCCCTCAATATGACGAGTACGATCATACCAGCACTAATGCACTGGATCCCATCAAAACTCCGAAGTTAAGCGTGCCTGGGCGAGAGTAGTATTAGGATGGGTGACCCCCTGGGAAGTCCTCGTGTTGCACCCCTTTTCAATTTTTTTTTCCCTTATTAGGGTTGCCAAGATACTTTATCCACCAAATCTCTATTACTGAATCCCACGGAACATTGGCAAGACAATTTCGCTTCACGTAGAGGCTGGGCCAGCAAACCGAGGGCGTAGGGTTTGTGACCAGGTCTCCGTCGCTCTGGTGCCCATAACTTTTGATCCGTAAAGAGTTACGTGGCACACAACATGCCGTTCCAAAGCTCTCTGAGAGCTCTACGATGGGAGCAGCAAGCTTGCTCCCTGTGCCCGTTTTGGAGCCCAAAATCGAATGTTTTCATATGTTTCAGGCCACTTTTCTTCTTTTGCTATGTTTCTCCATCACGGATCATATGTCGTGAACTGTTAAAAGGACGAGAACCTGACTCGCAGGACATCAGAGGGCCCTACAACGTGTCGATATCACGTCTTGCGAGGATGCTGCGTTGTTGAAGTAGATGGGTTGTCGTTAAGCCCGTTGGGCCTTTTGAATGTGCCATCTCTCTAGGCTGGGACTGTGAACCGTTAACACATATAGGAATTGTCCCCTCAACATGACGGGTGCGATCATACCAACACTAATGCACCGGATCCCATCTGAACTCCGAAGTTAAGCTTGCTTGGGCGAGAGTAGTACTAGGATGGGTGACCCCCTGGGAAGTCCTCGTGTTGCACCAGCTTTTCAATTTTTTTTGCCCTGGTTAGGGTTGCCAAGATACTCTATCCACCAAATCTCTATTACTGAATCCCACGGAACATTGGGCAAGACAACTTCTCTTCACGTAGAGGCTGAGCCCACAAACCGGGGGCGTAGGGTTTGTGACCAGGTTTCCGTCACTCCGATGCCCATAACTTTTGATCTGTAATTGTTACACGATGCACAGCATACCGTTGCAAAGCTCTCTGAGAGCTCTACGACGGGGGCAGCTAGCTTGCTCGCTGTGCCCGTTTTTGGAGCCCAAAACCGAACGTTTTCATCAGTTTCAGACCACTTTTCTACTTTTGCTCTGTTTTTTGGTCCCGGATCGTACGTCATTAACTGTTAAAAGGAAAACAACCTGACTCGCGAGATATCAGAAGGACCTACAACGTGTCGTTATCACGTCTTGCATGCATGCTGCATTGTTGAAGCGAATGGGTTGTCGTTAAGCCCGTTGGGCCTTTTGAATGGGCCATCTCTCTAGGCTGGGACTGTGAACAGTTAACACATAAAGCAATTGTGCCCTCAACATGACGGGTACGATCATACCAGCACTCATGCACCGGATTCCATCAGAACTCCGAAGTTAAGCGTGTTTGGGCGAGAGTAGTACTAGGATTGGTGACACTCTGGGAAGTCCTCGTGTTGCACCCCCTTTTCAATTTTCTTTGCCTTGGTTAGGGTTGTCAAGATACTTTATCTACCAAATCTCTATTACTGAATCCCACGGAACATTGGGCTAGACAACCTCGCTTCACGTAGAGGCTGGGCCCGCAAACCGAGGTCGTAGGGTTTGTGACCAGGTCACCGTCGCTCCGGTGCCCATAACTTTTGATCCGTAGGGAGTAACGCGGCGTACAGCATACCGTTGCAAAGCACTCTGAGAGCTCTACGACGGGGGCAGCTTGATTGCTCGCTGTGCCATTTTTGGAGCCCAAAATCGAACGTTTTCATCAATTTCAGGCCACTTTTCTTCTTTTGCTCTGTTTTTCCATCACGGATCGTACGTCGTGAACTGTTAAAAGGACGACAACCTGACTAGCGGGACATCAGAGGGCCCTACAACGTGTCAATATCACGTCTTGCCAGGATGCTGCGTTGTTGAAGCGGATGGGTTGTCGTTAAGCCCATTGGGGCTTTTGAATGGGCCATCTCTCTAGGCTAGGACTGTGAACAATTAACACATAAAGGAATTGTGCCCTCAACATGATGGGTACGATCATACCAGCACTACTGCACCGGATCCCATCAGAATTTCAAAGTTAAGCGTGCTTGGGCGAGAGTAGTACTAGGATGGGTGATCCCCTGGGAAGTCCTCGTGTTGCACCCCTTTTTAACTTTTTTTTGCCCTGGTTAGGGTTGTCAAGATACTTTATCAACGAAATCTCTATTAATGAATCCCATGGAACATTGGGCAAGGCAACTTCGCTTCACGTATAGGCTGGGCCCGCAAACCGAGGGCATAGGCTTTGTGACTACGTCTCCGTCGCTCCAGTGCCCATAACTTTTGATCCGTAGGGAGTTACGCGGCATACAGCATACCATTACAAAGCTCTCTTAGAGCTCTACGACTGTGGAAGCCAGATTGCTTGCTGTGCCCATTTTTGGAGCCCAAAATCGAACGTTTTCATCAATTTCATGCCACTTTTCATCTTTTGCTCTATTTTTCCGTGCCGGATCAAACGTCGTGAACTGTTAAAAGGATGACAACCTGACTTGCGGGACATCAGAGGGCCCTACAACGTGTCGATATAATGTCTTGCGAGGATGCTGTGTTGTTGAAGCAGATGGGTTGCCGTTAAGCCCATTGGGTCTTTTGAATGGGCTATCTCTCTAGGCTAGGACTGTGAACAATTAACACATAAAGGAATTGTGCCCTCAATATGACGAGTGCGATCATACCAGCACTACTGCACCGGATCCCATCAGAATTTCAAAGTTAAGCGTTCTTGGGCGAGAGTAGTACTAGGATCGGTGATCCCCTGGGAAGTCCTCGTGTTGCACCCCTTTTTAACTTTTTTTTGCCCTGGTTAGGGTTGTCAAGATACTTTATCAACGAAATCTCTATTACTGAATCCCATGGAACATTGGGCAAGGCAACTTCGCTTCATGTAGAGGCTGGGTCCGCAAACCGAGGGCGTAGGCTTTGTGACTAGGTCTCCGTCGCTCCAATGCCCATAACTTTTGATCCGTAGGGAGTTACGCGGCGTACAGCATGCCGTTACAAAGCTCTCTGAGAGCTCTACGACTGTGGAAGCCAGATTGTTTGCTGTGCCCATTTTTGGAGCCCAAAATCGAACGTTTTCATCAGTTTCATGCCACTTTTCATATTTTGCTCTATTTTTTCGTGCCAGATCAAACGTCGTGAATTGTTAAAAGGATGACAACCTAACTCGCGGGACATCAGAGGGCCCTACAACGTGTCGATATAATGTCTTGCGAGGATGCTGTGTTGTTGAAGCGGATGGGTTGTCGTTAAGCCCATTGGGCCTTTTGAATGTGCCAACTCTCATGGCTGGGACTGTGAGCCGTTAACACATATAGGAAATGTCTCCTCAACATAACGGGTGCGATCATACCAGCACTAATGCCCGGATCCCATCAGAACTCCGAAGTTAAGCGTGCTTGGGAGAGAGTTGTACTACGATGGGTGACCCCCTAGGAAGTCCTCGTGTTGTACCCGCCTTTCAATTTTTTTTGCCCTAGTTAGGGTTGCCAAGATACTTTATCCACCAAATCTCTGTCATTGAATCCCACGGAACATTGGGCAAGACAACTTCGCTTCATGTAGTGGCTGGGCCCGCACACCGAGGGTGTAGGGTTTGTGACCATGTCTCCGTCGCACCGGTGCCCATAACTTTTGATCCGTAAGGAGTTACGCGGCGAACAGCATACCGTTGCAAAGCTCTATGAGAGCTCTACGACGGGGCAGCAAGCTTGCTCGTTGTGCCCATTTTTGGAGCCCAAAATAGAATGTTTTCATCAGTTTCAGGCCACTTTTCTTCTTTTTCTCTATTTTTTTCCCGGATCATACATCGTGAACTGTTAAAAGGACGACAACCTGACTCGCGAGACATCAGAGGGCCCTACAACGTGTCGAAGTGGATGGGTTGTTGTTAAGCCCATTGGGCCTTTTGAATAGGCCATCTCTCTAGGTTGGGACTGTGAACCGTTAACACATATAGGAATTGCGTCCTCAACATGACCAGTGCGATCATACCAGCACTAATGCATTGGATCCCATCAGAACTCCGAAGTTAAGCGTGCTTGGGCGAGAGTAGTATTAGGATGGGTGACCCCCTGGGAAGTCCTCGTGTTGCACCCCCTTTTCAATTTTTTTTCCCTTGTTAGGGTTGCCAAGATACTTTATCGACCAAATCTCTATTACTAAATCCCACGGAACATTGGGCAAGACAACTTCGCTTCACGTAGAGGCTGGGCCAGCAAACCGAGGGCGTAGGGTTTGTGACCAGGTCTCCGTCGCTCCGGTGCCCATAAATTTTGATCCGTAACGAGTTACGGGGCACACAACATACCGTTGTAAAGCTCTCTGAGAGGTCTACGATGGGAGCAGCTAGCTTGCACGTTGTGCCCATTTTTGGAGCCCAAAATTGAACATTTTCATCTATTTCAGGCCACTTTTCTTCTTTTGCTACGTTTTTCCATCCCGGATCGTACGTCGTGAACTGTTAAAAGGATGATAACCTGACTCGCAGGACATCAGAGGGCTCTACAACGTGTCGATATCACGTCTTGCGTGGGTGCTGCTTTGTTGAAGTGGATGGGTTGTCGTTAAGCCCATTGGGCCTTTTGAATGTGCCATCTCTCTAGGTTGGGACTATGAACCGTTAACACATATAGGAATTGTGCCCTCAACATGACTGGTGCGATCATACCAGAACTAATGCATCGGATCCCATCAGAACTCCGAAGTTAATCGTGTTTGGGCGAGAGTAGTACTAGGATGGGTGACCCATGGGAAGTCCTCGTGTTGCACCCCCTTTTAAATTTTTTTTGCCCTGGTTAGGGTTGCCAAGATACTTTATCCACCAAATTTCTATTACTGAATCCCACGGAACATTGGGCAAGACAACTTCGCTTCACGTAGAGGATGGGCCCACAAACCGAGGGCGTAGGGTGTGTGACCAGGTCTCCGTCACTCCGATGCCCATAACTTTTGATCCATAATTGTTATGCGGCGCACTGCATACCGTTGCAAAGCTCTCTGAGAGCTCTACGACGGGGGCAGCCAGCTTGCTCGATGTGCCAATTTTTGGATCCCAAAACTGAATGTTTTCATCAGTTTTAGGCCACTTTTCTACTTTTGCTCTGTTTTTCCGTCCCAGATCGTACGTCGTGAACATTTAAAAGGATGACAACCAGACTCGCGGAACATCAGAGGGCCCTACAACGTGTCGATATCACGTCTTGCAAGCATGCTGCGTTGTTGAAGCGGATGGGTTGTCGTTAAGCCCATTGGGCCTTTTGAATGGGCCATCTCTCTAGGCTGGGACTGTGAACAGTTAACACATAAAAGAATTGTTCCCTTAACATGACGGGTGCGATCATACTAGCACTAATGCACCGGCTCCCATCCGAACTCCGAATTTAAGCGTGTTTGGGCGAGAGTAGTACTAGGATGGGTGACCCCGTGGGAAGTCCTCGTGTTGCACCCCTTTTTCAATATTTTTTGCCCTGGTTATGGTCGCCAAGATACTTTATCCACAAAATCCCTATTACTGAATCCCACGGAACATTGGGCAAGAGAACTTCGCTTCACGTAGAGGCTGGGCCCTCAAACCGAGGGCGTAGGGTTTGTGACCACGTCTCCGTCGTTCCGGTGCCCATAACTTTTGATCCGTAAGGAGTTACGCGGCGCACAACATACCGTTGCAAGGCTTTCTGAGAGCTCTACGACAGGGCAGCCAGCTTGCTCGTTGTACCCATTTTTGGAGCCCAAAATCGAAAGTTTTTATCAGTTTCAAGCCACTTTTCTTCTTTTGCTATGTTTTTTAGTCCTTAATCGTACGTCGAAAACAGTTAAACGGACGACAACCTTACTCGTGGGACATCAGAGGGCCCTACAACGTGTCGATATCACTTCTTTCGAGGATTCTGCGTTGTTGAAGCGGATGGGTTGTCGTTAAGCCCATTGGGCCTTTTGAATGGGCCATCTCTCTAGGCTGGGAGTGTGAACCGTTAACACATATAGGAATTGTGCCCTCAACATGACGGGTGCGATCATACCAGCAATAATGAACCAGATCCCATCAGAACTCAAAAGTTAAGCGTGCTTGGGCGAGAGTAGTACTAGGATTGGTGACCCCCTAGGAAGTCCTCGTGTTGCACCAGCTTTTCAATTTTTTTTGCCCTGGTTAGGGTTGTCAAGATACTTTGTCCATCAAATCTCTATCACTGAATCCCACGAAACATTGGGCAAGACAACTTCAATTCACGTAGAGGCTGGGCCCGCAAACCGAGGGCGTAGGGTTTGTGAAAAAGTCTCCGTCGCTCGGGTGCCCACAACTTTTGATCTGTAGGGAGTTACGCGGCGTACATCACACCGTTACAAAGCTCTCTGAGAGCTCTACGACGGGGACAGCCAGCTTGCTCGCTGTGCCCATTTTGGAGCCCAAAATTGAACATTTTCATTAGTTTCAGGCCACTTTTCTTCTTTTACTCTGTTTTTCCGTCCCGGATCATACGTCGTGAAATGTTAAAAGGACGATAACCTGACTCGCGGGACATCAGAGGGCCCTACAATGTGTCGATATCACATCTTGCGAGGATGCTGCGTTGTTGAAGCGGATGGGTTGTCGTTAAGCCCATTGGGCCTTTTGAATGGGCCATCTCTCTAAGTTGGGACTCTGAACCATTAACACATATAGGAATTTTCCTCAACATGATGGGTGCGATTAGACCAGCACTAATGCACCGGATCCCATCAGAACTCCGAAGTTAAGCGTGTTCGGGTGAGAGTAGTACTAGGATGGGTGACCCCCTGAGAAGTCCTCGTGTTGCACCCCCTTTTCAATTTTTTTTGCCTAGGTTAGGGTTGCCAAGATACTTTATCCACCAAATCTGTATTACGGAATCCCAAGGAACATTGGGTAAGACAACTTTGCTTCACGTAGAGGCTTGGCCCACAAACCGAGGGCGTAGGGTTTTTGACCAGGTCTCCGTCGCTCCGGTGCCCATAACTTTTGATCCGTAAGGAGTTACGCGGCACAAAGCATACCGTGGCAAAGCTCTCTGAGAGCTCTACAACGGGGGCAGCCAGCTTGCTCGCTGTGCCCATTTTTGGAGCCCAAAATTGAACGTTTTCATCTGTTTCAGGCCACTTTTCTTCTTTTGCTCTGTTTTTCCATCCCAGATCATACGTCGTGAACTGTTAAAAGGACGACAACCTGACTCGTGAGACATTAGAGGGCCCTACAACGTGTCGATATAACATCTTGTGAGGATGGTGCATTGCTGAAGCGGATGGGTTATCGTTAAGCCCATTGGGCCTTTTGAATAGGCCATCTCTCTAGGTTGGGACTGTGAACCGTTAACACATTTAGGACTTGTGCCCTCAACATGACCAGTGCGATCATACCAGTACTAATGCATTGGATCCCATCAGAACTCCGAAGTTAAGCGTGCTTGGGCGAGAGTAGTATTAGGATGGGTGACCCCCTAGGAAGTCCTCGTGTTGCACCCCCTTTTCAATTTTTTTTCCCTTGTTAGGGTTGCCAAGATACTTTATCGACCAAATCTCTATTACTAAATCCCACAGAACATTGGGCAAGACAACTTCGCTTCACGTAGAGGCTGGGCCAGCAAACCGAGGGCGTAGGGTTTGTGACCAGGTCCTCCGTCGCTCCGATGCCCATAAATTTTGATCCGTAACGAGTTACGCGGCACAAAGCATACCGTTGTAAAGCTCTCTGATAGCTCTACGATGGGAGCAGCCAACTTGCTCGTTGTGCCCATTTTTGGAGCCCAAAATTGAACGTTTTCATCTATTTCAGGCCACTTTTCTTCTTTTGCTCTATTTTTTCATCCCGGATCATACGTCGTGAACTGTTAAAAGGATGATAACCTGACTCGCAGGACATCAGAGGGCTCTACAACGTGTCGATATCACGTCTTGCGAGGGTGCTGCTTTGTTGAAGCGGATGGGTTGTCGTTAAGCCCATTGGGCCTTTTGAATGTGCCATCTCTCTAGGTTGGGACTGTGAACCGTTAACACATATAGGAATTGTGCCCTCAACATGACGGGTGCGATCATACCAGAACTAATGCACCGGATCCCATCAGAACTCCGAAGTTTAGCGTGTTTGGGCGAGAGTAGTACTAGGATGGGTGACCCCATGGGAAGTCCTCGTGTTGCACCCCCTTTTAAATTTTTTTTGCCCTGGTTAGGGTTGCCAAGATACTTTATCCACCAAATCTCCATTACTGAATCCCACGGAACATTGGGCAAGACAACTTCGCTTCACGTAGAGGCTGGGCCCACAAACCGAGGGCGTAGGGTGTGTGACCAGGTCTCCGTCACTCCGATGCCCATAACTTTTGATGCATAATTGTTATGCAGCGCATTGCATACCGTTGCAAAGCTCTCTGAGAGCTCTACGACGGGGCAGCCAGCTTGCTCGATGTGCCCATTTTTGGAGCCCAAAACCGAACGTTTTCATCAGTTTCAGGCCACTTTTCTACTTTTGCTCTGTTTTTCCACCCCAGATCGTACGTCGTGTACATTTAAAAGGACGACAACCAGACTCGCGGAACATCAGAGGGCCCTACAACGTGTCGATATCACGTCTTGCAAGCATGCTGCGTTGTTGAAGCGGATGGGTTGTCGTTAAGCCCATTGGGCCTTTTGAATGGGCCATCTCTCTAGGTTCGGACTGTGAACAGTTAACACATAAAAGAATTGTTCCCTCAACATGATGGGTGTGATCATACCAGCACTAATGCACCGGCTCCCATCAGAACTCCGAAGTTAAGCGTGTTTGGGCGAGAGTAGTACTAGGATGGGTAACCCCGTGGGAAGTCCTCGTGTTGCACCCCATTTTCAATTTTTTTTGCCCTAGTTAGGGTCGCCAAGATACTTTATCCACCAAATCCCTATTACTGAATCCCAAGGAACATTGGGCAAGAGAACTTCGCTTCACGTAGAGGCTGGGCCTGCAAACCGAGGGCGTAGCTCCGGTGCCCATAACTTTTGTGACCAGGTCTCCATCGTTCCGGTGCCCATAACTTTTGATCTGTAAGGAGTTACGCGGCGCACAGCATACCGTTGCAAAGCTCTCTGAGAGCTCTACGACAGGGGCAGCTAGCTTGCTCGTTTTACCCAAATTTGGAGCCCAAAATCGAACATTTTTATCAGTTTCAAGCCACTTTTCTTCTTTTGCTTTGTTTTTCAATCCCCAATCGTACGTCGAGAACAGTTAAAAGGACGACAACCTGACTCACGGGACATCAGAGGGCCCTACAACGTGTCGATATCACTTCTTTCGAGGATTCTGCATTGTTGAAGCGGATGGGTTGTCGTTAAGCCCATTGGTCCTTTTGAATGGGCCATCTCTCTAGGCTGGGACTGTGAACCGTTAACACATATAGGAATTGTGCCCTCAACATGACGGGTGTGATCATACCAGCAATAATGCACCAGATCCCATCAGAACTCAAAAGTTAAGCGTGCTTGGGCGAGAGTAGTACTAGGATGGGTGACCCCCTAGGAAGTCCTCGTGTTGCACCAGCTTTTCAATTTTTTTTGCCCTGGTTTGGGTTGTCAAGATACTTTATCCACCAAATCTCTATCACTGAATCCCACGGAACATTGGGCAAGACAACTTCGATTCACGTAGAGGCTGGGCCCGCAAACCGAGGGCGTAGGGTTTGTGAAAAAATCTCCGTCGCTCCGGTGCCCATAACTTTTGATTTGTAGGGAGTTACGCGGCGTACAGCACACCGTTACAAAGCTCTCTGATAGCTCTACGACGGGGGCAGCCAGCTTGCTCGCCGTACCCATTTTGGAGCCCAAAATTGAACGTTTTCATCAATTTCAGGCCACTTTTCTTCTTTTACTCTGTTTTTCTATCCTGGATCATACGTCGTGAAATGTTAAAAGGACGATAACCTGACTCGCGGGACATCAGAGGGCCATAAAATGTGTCGATATCACATCTTGCGAGGATGCTGCGTTGTTGAAACGGATGGGTTGTCGTTAAGCCCATTGGGCCTTTTGAATGGGCCATCTCTCTAAGCTGGGACTCTGAACAATTAACACATATAGGAATTTTCCTCAACATGACGGGTGCGATCATACCAGCACTAATGCACCGGATCCCATCAGAACTCCGAAGTTAAGCGTGTTTGGGTGAGAGTAGTACTAGGATGGGTGACCCCCTGAGAAGTCCTCGTATTGCACCCCCTTTTCAATTTTTTTTGCCCAGGTTAGGGTTGCCTAGATACTTTATCCACCAAATCTCTATTACTGAATCCCAAGGAACATTGGGTAAGACAACTTTGCTTCACATAGAGGCTGGGCCCGCAAACCGAGGGCGTAGGGTTTTTGACCAGGTCTCCGTCGCTCCGGTGCCCATAACTTTTGATCCGTAAGGAGTTACGCGGCACAAAGCATACCGTGGCAAAGCTCTCTAAGAGCTCTACGACGGGGGCAGCCAGCTTGCTCGTTGTGCCCATTTTTGGAGCCCAAAATCGAACGTTTTCATCAGTTTCAGGCCACTTTTCTTCTTTTGCTATGTTTTTCCGTCCCGGATCATACGTCGTGAACAGTTAAAAGGACGATAACCTAACTCGCGGGACATCAGAGGGCCCTACAACGTGTTGATATCACATCTTGCGAGGATGCTGCGTTGTTAAAGCAGATGGGTTGTCGTTAAGCCCATTGGGCCTTTTGAATGGGCCATCTTTCTAGGTTGGGACTGTGAACCATTAACAAATATAGGAATTGTGCCCTCAACACGACGGGTGCGATCATACTAGCACTAATGCACCGGATCCCATTAGAACTGCGAAGTTAAGCGTGCTTGGGCGAGAGTAGTACTAGGATGGGTGACCCCCTGGGAAGTCCTCGTGTTGCACCCCTTTTTCCATTTTTTTTGCCCTGGTTAGGGTTGCCAAGATACTTTATCTACCAAATCTCTATTACTGAATCCCACAGAACATTGGGCAAGAGAACTTCGCTTC
The DNA here is from genome assembly GCA_037974665.1 of Ehretia macrophylla. NCBI lineage: Eukaryota > Viridiplantae > Streptophyta > Magnoliopsida > Boraginales > Ehretiaceae > Ehretia > Ehretia macrophylla. The sequence goes on from CM075767.1 coordinate 70,729,738, forward strand.
ACGTAGAAACTGGGCCCGCAAACCGAGGGCGTAGGGTTTGTGACCAGGTCTCTGTCGCTCTGGTGCCCATAACTTTTGATCCGTAAAGAGTTACGCTACGCAAAGCATACCGTTGCAAAGCTCTCTGAGAGCTCTATGACGGGGGCAGCCAGCTTGCTTATTGTGTCCGTTTTTGGAGCCCAAAATCGAACATTTTCATCAGTTTCAGGCCACTTTTCTTCTTTTGCTCTGTTTTTCCCTCCCGGATCATACGTCGTGAACTGTTAAAAGAACGACAACCTGACTCGCGGGACATCAGAGGGCCATACAACATGTCAATATCACGTCTTGCGAGGATGCTACGTTGTTGAAACGGATGGGTTGTCGTTAAGCCCATTGGGCCTTTTGAATGGGCTATCTCTCTAGGCTGGGACTGTGAACAGTTAATACATAAAGGAATTGCGCCTTCAACATGACGGGTGCGATCATACCAGCACTAATGCACCAGATCCCATCAGAATTTCAAAGTTAAGCGTGCTTGTGCGTTAGTAGTACTAGGATGGGTGACCATTTGGAAAGTCCTCGTGTTGCACCCCCTTTTCAATTTTTTTTGCCCTGGTTAGGGTTGTCAAGATACTTTATCCACCAAATCTCTATTACTGAATCCTACGGAACATTGGGCAAGGCAACTTCGCTTCACGTAGAGGCTGGGCCCACAAACCGTGGGCGTAGGGTTTTTGACCAGGTCTCCGTAGCTCCGGTGCCTATAACTTTTGATCCGTAGGGAGTTACGTTGCGTACAGCATACCATTGCAAAGCTCTCTAAGAGCTCTACCACAAGGGCAGCCTGCTTGCTCGTTGTGCCCATTTTTGGAGTCCAAAACCAAACGTTTTCATGAGTTTCAAGGAACTTTTCTTCTTTTCCTCTATTTTTCCGTGGCAAATCATACGTCGTGAACTGTTAAAAGGACGACAACCTGACTCGCAGAACATCATAGGGCTCTACAACGTGTCGATATATCGTCTTGCAAGGATGCTTTGTTGTTGAAGCGGATGGGTTGTCGTTAAGCCCATTGGGCCTTTTGAATAGGCCATCTCTCTAGGCTGGGACTGTGAACAGTTAACACATAAAGGAATTGTGCCCTCAACTTGACGGGTGCGATCATATCAGAACTAATGCACCGGATCCTATCAGAATTTCAAAGTTAAGCGTGCTTGGGCGAGAGTAGTACTAAGATGGGTGACCCCTTGGCAAGTCCTCGTGTTGTACCCCCTTTTCAATTTTTTTTGCCCTGGTTAGGGTTGCCAAGATACTTTATCCACCAAATCTCTATTAATGAATCCCACGGAACATTGGGCAAGGCAACTTCGCTTCACGTAGAGGCTTGGCCCGCAAACCTAGGGCGTAGGGTTTGTGACCAAGCCTCCGTCGTTCCGGTGCCCATAACTTTTGATCCGTAAGGAGTTACGCGGTGCACAGCATACCGTTGGAAAGCTCTCTGAGAGCTCTACGACGGGGGCAGCCAGCTTGCTCACTGTGCCGGTTTTTGGAGCCCAAACTCGAACGTTTTCATCAGTTTCTGGCCACTTTTCCCCTTTTGCTCTGTTTTTTCGTCTCGGATAATACGTCGTGAACTGTTAAAAGGACGATAACCTGACTCGTGGGACATCAGAGGGCCCTACAACATGTCGATATAACGTCTTGCCAAGAAGCTGCGTTGTTGAAGCGGATGGGTTGTCGTTAAGCCCATTGGGCCTTTTGAATGGGCCATCTCTCTAGGTTGGGACTGTGAACAGTTAACACATAAAGGAATTGTGCCCTCAACTTGTCGGGTGCGATCATACAAGCACTAATGCACCGGATCCCATCAGAATTTCAAAGTTAAGCGTGCTTGGGCGAGAGTAGTACTAGGATGGGTGACCTCCTGGGAAGTCCTCGTGTTGCACCCCCTTGCCAATATTTTTTCCCTGGTTAAGGTTGTCAAGATACTTTATCCACCAAATCTCTATTATTGAATCCCACAGAACATTGGGCAAGGCAACTTCGCTTCACGTAGAGGCTGGGCCCGCAAACCGAGGGCGTAGGATTTTTGACCAGGTCTCCGTCGCTCCGGTGCCCATAACTTTTGATCCGTAAGGAGTTACGCTGCGTACAGCATACCGTTGCAAAGCTCTCTAAGAGCTCTACGACGAGGGCGGCCTGCTTGCTCGCTGTGCCCTTTTTTGGAGCCCCAAATTGAACATTTTCATCAGTTTAAGGCCACTTTTCTTCTTTTGCTCTATTTTTCCGTTTCGAATCATACGTCGTGAACTGTTAAAAGGACGACAACCTAACTCGCGGGACATCAGAGGGCCCTACAACGTGTCGATATAACGTCTTGCGAGGATGCTGTGTTGTTGAAGTGGATGGGTTGTCGTTAAGCCCATTGGGCCTTTTGAATGGGCCATCTCTCTAGGCTAGGACTGTGAACAGTTAACACATAAAGGAATTGTGCCCTCAACATGATGGGTGCGATCATACCAGCACTAATGCACCGGATCCCATTAGAACACCGAAGTTAAGTGTGCTTGGTCAAGAGCAGTATTAGGATGGGTGACCCACTGGGAAGTCCTCGTGTTGCACCCCATTTTCAATTTTTTTTGTCCTGGTTAGGGTTGCCAACATACTTTATCCACCAGATCTCTATTACAGAATCCCACAGAACATTGGGCAAGACAACTTCGCTTCACGTAGAGGCTGGGCCCGCAAACCGAGGCCGTAGGGTTTGTAACCAGGTCTCCGTCGCTCCGGTGCCCATAACTTTTGATCCGTAATTGTTACACGGCGCACAGCATACTGTTGCAAATCTCTCTGAGAGCTCTACGACGGGGGCAACCAGCTTGCTCACTTTGCCCATTTTTGGAGCCCAAAATTGAACGTTTTCATCAGTTTTTGGCCACTTTTCTACATTTGCTATGTTTTTCCATCCTGGATCATACGTCGTGAACTGTTTAAAGGACGACAACCTGACTCGCCGGACATCAGAGGGCCCTACAACTTGTCGATATCACGTCTTGCAAGAATGATGTTTTGTTGAAGCGGATGGGTTGTCGTTAAGCCCATTGGGCCTTTTGAATGGGCCATCTCTCTAGGCTGGGACTGTGAACAATTAACACATAAAGGAATTGTGCCTTCAACATGACTGGTGCGATCATACCAACACTAATGCACCGGATCCCATCAGAACTCCGAAGTTAAGCGTGCTTGGGTGAGAGTAGTACTAGGATGGGTGACCCCTTGGGAAGTCCTCGTGTTGCACCCCCTTTTCAATTTTTTTTACCCTGGTTAGGGTTGCCAAGAAACTTTATCCACCAAATCACTATTACTGAATCCCATGGAACATTGGGCAAGACAACTTCGCTTCACGTAGAGGCTGGGGCCACAAGCCGAGGGCGTAGGGTTTGTGACCAGGTCTCCATCGCACCAGTGCCCATAACTTTTGATCCGTCAGGAGTTACGCGGCGCACAGCATACCGTGGCAAAGCTCTCTAAGAGCTCTACGACGGGGGCATCCAGCTTGCTCTCTATGCCCATTTTTGGGGCACAAAATTGAACGTTTTCATCAGTTTCAGGCCACTTTTCTTCTTTTGCTCTGTTTTTTCGTCCCGGATCATATGTCGTGAGCTGTTAAAAGGATGACAACCTGACTCGCGAGACATCAGAGGGCCCTACAACGTGTCGATATAACGTCTTGCGAGCATGCTGCCTTGTTGAAGCGGATGGGTTGTCGTTTAGCCCATTGGGCCTTTTGAATGGGCCATCTCTCTAGGTTTGGACTGTGAACCGTTAATACATATAGGAATTGTGCCCTCATCATGACGAGTGCGATCATACCAGCACTAATGAACTGGATCCCATCAGAACTCCGAAGTTAAATGTTGTTGGGCGAGAGTAGTACTAGGATGGGTGACCCCCTGGGAAGTCATCGTGTTGCACCCCCTTTTCAATTTCTTTTGTTCTGGTTTGGGTTGCCAAGATACTTTATCCACCAAATCTCTATTACTGAATCCCACGGAACATTGGGCAAGACAACTTCGCTTCACGTAGAGGCTGGGCCCGTAAACCTAGGGCATAGGGTTTGTGACTAGGTCTCCGTCGCACCGGTGCCCATAACTTTTGATCTGTAAGGAGTTACGCGGCGAACAGCATACCGTTGCAAAGCTCTCTGAGAGCTCTACGACGGGGGCAGCCAGCTTGCTCGCTGTGCCCATTTTTGGAGCCCAAAATTGAACGTTTTCGTCCTGGATCATATGTCATGAACTGTTAAAAGGACGACAACCTGACTCGGGAGACATTAGAGGGCCCTACAACGTGTCGATATCACGTCTTACGAGGACGCTGCGTTGTTCAAGCGGATAGGTTGTCATTAAGCCCATTGGGCCTTTTGAATGGGCCATCTCTCAAGGTTGGGACTATGAACAGTTAACACATATAGGAATTCTGCCCTCAAAATGACGAGTGCGATCAGACCAGAACTAATGCACTGGATCCCATCAGAACTCCGAAGTTAAGCGTGCTTGGGCGAGAGTAGTATTAGGATGGGTGACCAGCTAGGAAGTCCTCGTGTTACACCCCCTTTTCAATTTTTTTTGCCCTTGTTAGGGTTGCCAAGATACTTTATCCACCAAATCTCTATTACTGAATCCCACGGAACATTGGGCAAGACAACTTCGCTTCACGTAGAGGCTGGCCCAGCAAACCGAAGGCGTAGGGTTTGTGACAAGGTCTCCGTCGCTCCGGTGCCCATAACTTTTGAACCGTAAGGAGTTACGCGGCACACAGTATACCGTTGCAAAGCTCTCTGAGAGCTCTACGATGGGAGCAGCCAGCTTGCTTGCTGTGCCCATTTTTTGAGCCCATAATCAAACGTTTTCATCTGTTTCAGGACACTTTTCTTCTTTTGCTCTATTTTTCCATCCCGGATCATACGTCGTGAACTGTTAAAAGGACGACAACCTGACTCGTAGGACATCAGAAGGGCCCTACAACGTGTCAATATCACGTCTTGCGAGGTTGCTGCGTTGTTGAAGCGGATGGGTTGTCGTTAAGCCCATTGGGCCTTTTGAATGTGCCATCTCTCTAGGCTGGGACTGTGAACCGTTAACACATATAGGAATTGTCCCTCAACATGACGGGTGCGATCATACCAGCACTAATGCACCGGATCCCATCTGAACTCCAAAGTTAAGCGTGCTTGGGCGAGAGTAGTACTAGGATGGGTGACCCCCTAGGAATTCCTCGTGTTGCACCCCATTTTCTATTTTTTTTGCCCTGGTTGGGGTTGCCAAGATACTATATCCACCAAATCTCTATTACTGAATCCCACGGAACATTGGGCAAGACAATTTCGCTTCACGTAGAGGCTGGGCCCACAAACCGAGGACGTAGGGTTTGTGACCAGGTCTCCGTCACTCCGATGCCCATAACTTTTGATCCGTAATTGTTATGCGGTGCACAGCATACCGTTGCAAAGCTCTCTGAGAGCTCTACGACGGGGGCTTCCTGCTTGCTCGCTGTGCCCATTTTTGGAGACCAAAACTGAACGTTTTCATTAGTTTCAGGCCACTTTTCTACTTTTACTCTGTTTTTTCATCCCGGATCGTACGTCGTGAACTGTTAAAAGGACGACTACCTGACTCGCGGGAAATCAGAGGGCCCCACAATGTATTGATATCACATCTTGCAACCATGCTGCGTTGTTGAAGCGGATTGGTTGTCGTTAAGCCCATTGGGTCTTTTGAATGGGCCATCTCTCTAGGCTGGGACTGTGAACAGTTAACACATAAAGGAATTGTGCCCTCAACATGACGGGTGTGATCATACCAGTACTAATGCACCAGATCCCATCAGAACTCCGAAGTTAAGCGTGTTTGGGCGAGAGTAGTACTAGGATAGGTGACCCCCTGAGAAGTCCTCGTGTTGCACCCTCTTTTCAATTTTTTTTGCCATGGTTAGGGTTGCCAAGATACTTTGTCCGCCAAATCTCTATTACTGAATGCCTCGGAACATTAGGCTAGACAACTTCGCTTTACTTAGAGGTTGGGCCCGTAAACCGAGAGCGTAGGGTATGTAAGCTGGTCTTCGTCGCTCCGGTGCCCATAACTTTTGATCCGTAATGAGTTACGCGGCGCACAGCATACCGTTGCGAAGCTCTCTAAGACCTCTACGGCGGGGGTAACCAGCTTGCCCGCTTTGCCCATTTTTGGAGCCCAAAATCAAACATTTTCATCAGTTTCAGGCCACTTTTCTTCTTTTTCTCTGCTTTTCCATCTCGGATCGTACGTCGTGAACTTTTAAAAGGACGACAACCTGACTCGCGGGACATCAGAGGGCCCTAGAACATGTCGATATCACGTCTTGCAAGCATGCTGCGTTGTTGAAGCGGATGGGTTGTCGTTAAGCCCATTGGGCCTTTTGAATGGGCCATCTCTCTAGGCTGGGACTGTGAACAGTTAACACATAAAGGAATTGTGCCCTCAACATGACGGGTGCGATAATACCAGCACTATTGCATCGGATCCCATCAGAACTCTGAAATAAAGCGTGCTTGGGCTAGAATAGTACTAGGATGGGTGACCCCTTGGGAAGTCCACATGTTGCACCCCATTTTCAAATTGTTTTGCCCTGGTTAGGGTTGCCAAGATACTTTATCCACCAAATCTCTATTACTGAATCCCACGGAACATTGGGCAAGACAACTTCGTTTCACGTAGAGGCTGGGCCTGCAAACCGAGGGCGTAGGGTTAGTGACCAGGTCTCCGTCGCTCCGGTGCCCATAACCTTTGATCCGTAAGGAGTTACGCGACGCACAACATACCGATGCAAAGCTCTGTAAGAGCTCTACAACGGGGGCACCCAGGTTGCTCGCTGTGCCAGTTTTTGGAGCCCAAAATCGAACATTTTCGTCAGTTTCAGGCCACTTTTCTTCTTAATCTCTATTTTTTGACCCTGGATCGTACATCGTGAACTGTTAAAAGGACGACAACCTAACTCGCGGGACATCAGAGGGCCCTACAACGTGTCGATATCACGTCTTACGAGGATGCTGCGTTGTTGAAGCGGATGGGTTGTCGTTAAGCCCATTGGGCCTTTTGAATGGGCCATCTCTCTAGGCTGGGACTGTGAACCGTTAACACATATAGGAATTGTGCCCTCAACATGATGGGTGCGATTATACCAGCACTAATGCACCGTATCCCATCAGAACACCGAAGTTAAGTATGCTTGGGCGAGAGTAGTACTAGGATGGGTGACCCCCTGGGAAGTCCTCGTGTTGTACCTCCTTTTCAATTTTTTTTGCCCTGGTTAGGGTTGCCAAGATACTTTATCCACCAAATCTCTATTACTGAATCCCATGGAACATTGGGCAAGACAACTTCGCTTCACGTAGAGGCTGGGCCAGCAAACCGAGGGCGTAGGGTTTGTGACCATGTCTCCGTCGCTCTGATGCCCATAAGTTTTGATCCGTAACGAGTTACGCGGCGCACAACATACCGTTGCAAAGCTCTCTGAGAGCTCTACGACGGGGGCAGCCAGCTTGCTTGCTGTACCCATTTTTGGAGCCCAAAATCGAACGTTTTCATCAGTTTCAGGCCACTTTTCTTATTTTGCTCTGTTTTTCCGTCCCAGATTATACGTTGTGAACTGTTAAAAGGACGACAACCGGACTCGCGGGACATCAGAAGGCCCTACAACGTGTCGATATAACGTCTTGCGAGGATGCCGCGTTGTTGAAGCAGATGGGTTGTCGTTAAGCCCATTGGGCCTTTTGAATGGGCCTTCTCTCTAGGCTGCGAGTGTGAACCATTAACACATATAGGAATTGTGCCCTCAACTTGACGGGTGCGATCATACCAGCACCAATGCATCGGATCCCATTAGAACTCTGAAGTTAAGCGTGCTTGGGCGAGAGTAGTACTAGGATGGGTGACCCCCTTGGAAGTCCTCGTGTTGCACCCCCTTTTCAATTTTTTTTGCCCTGGTTAGGGTTGCCAAGATACTTTATCAACCAAATCTCTATGACTGAATCCCACTGAACATTGGGCAAGACAACTTCATTTCACGTAATGGCTGGGCCCGTAAACCGAGGGCGTAGGGTTTGTGACCAGGTCTCCGTCGCTCCGGTGCCCATAACTTTTGGTCCGTAAGTATTTACGCGGCGCACAGCATACCGATGCAAAGCTCTCTGAGAGCTCTACGATGGGGGCACCCAGCTTGCTCGGTGTGCCCGTTTTTGGAGCCCAAAATTGAATATTTTGATCAGTTTCAGTCCACTTTTCTTCTTTTGCTCTATTTTTTCATCCCGGATCGTACGTCGTGAACTGTTAAAAGGATGACAACCTGACTCGCGGGGCATCAGAGGGCCCTACGATGTGTCGATATCACGTCTTGCGAGGATGCTGCGTTGTTAAAGCGGATGGGTTGTCGTTAAGCCCATTGGGCCTTTTTGAATGGGCCATCTCTCTAGGCTGGGACTGTGAACCGTTAAAAAATATAGGAATTGTGCCCTCAACATGATGGGTGCGATCATACCAGCACTAATGCACCGGATCCCATCAGAACTCCGAAATTAAGCGTGCTAGGGCGAGAGTAGTACTAGGATGGGTAACCCCATGGGAAGTCCTCGTGTTGCACTCCCTTTTGATTTTTTTTTGCCCTGGATAGGGTTGCCAAGATACTTTGACCACCAAATCTCTATTACTGAATCCCACGGAACATTGGGCAAGACAACTTCGATTCTCATAGAGGTTGGGCCCGAAAATCGAGGGCGTAAGGTTAGTGACCAGGTCTCCGTCGCTCCGGTGCCCATAACTTTTGATCCGTAAGGAGTTACGCAGCGCACTGAATACCTATGCAAAGCTCTCTGAGAGCTCTACGATAGGGGCACCCAGCTTGCTCGTTGTGCCCTTTTCGGAGCCCAAAATCGAACATTTTCATCAGTTTCAGGCCACTTTTCTTCTTTTGCTCTATTTTTTCATCCCGGATCGTACATCGTGAACTGTTAAAAGGATGACAACCTGACTCGCGGGACATCAGAGGGCCCTACAACGTGTCGATATCACGTCTTACGAGGATGCTGGGTTGTTGAAGCGGATGGGTTGTCGTTAAGCTTATTGGGCCTTTTGAATGGGCCATCTCTCTAGGCTGGGACAGTGAACCGTTAACACATATAGGAATTGTGCCCTCAACATGACGGGTGCGATCATACCAGCACTAATGCACCGTATCCCATCAGAACTCCGAAGTTAAGTGTGCTTGGGCGAGAGTAGTACTAGGATGGGTGACCCCCTGGGAAGTCCTCGTGTTGCATCTCCTTTTCAATTTTTTTTGCCCTGGTTAGGGTTGCCAAGATACTTTATCCACCAAATCTCTATTACTGAAAATGCCATGGAACATTGGGCAAGACAACTTCGCTTCACGTAGAGGCTGGGCCCGAAAAACCGAGGGCGTCGGGTTTGTGACCATGTCTCCGTCGCTCCGGTGCCCTTAACTTTTAATCCGTAAGGAGTTACACGGTGCACAGCATACTGTTGCAAAGCTCTCTGAGAGCTCTACGACGGGGGAAGCCAGCTTGCTTGCTATACCCATTTTTGGAGCCCAAAATCGAATGTTTTCATTAGTTTCAGGCCACTTTTCTTCTTTTGCTCTGTTTTTCTATCCCAGATCATACATTGTGAACTGTTAAAAGGATGACAATCGAACTCGCGGGACATCAGAGGGCCCCACAACGTGTAGATATCACGTCTCGGCAGGATGCTGTGTTGTGGAAGCGGATGGGTTGTCGTTAAGCCCATTGGGCCTTTTGAATGGGCCATCTCTCTAGGCTGGGACTGTGAACCGTTAACACATATAGGAATTGTTCTCTCAACATGACGGTTGCGATCATACCAGCACTAATGCACCGGATCCCATCAGAACTTCGAAGTTAAGTGTGCTTGGGCGAGAGTAGTACTAGGATGGGTGACCCCCTGGGAAGTCCTCATGTTGCACCCCCTTTCCAATTTTTTTGCCCTGGTTAGGGTTGCCAAGATACTTTATCCACCAAATCTCTATTACGGAATCCCACGGAACATTGGGCAAGACAACTTCGCTACTTGTAGAGGCTGGGCCCGTAAACCGAGGGCGTAGGGTTTGTGACCAGGTCTTCATCGCTCCAGTGCCCCTGACTTTTGATCCGTAAGGAGTTACGCGGCGCACAGCATACCGTTGCAAAGCTCTCTGAGAGCTCTACGACGGGGGTAGCCAGCTTGCTCGCTGTGCCCCTTTTTGGAACCCAAAATCAAACGTTTTCATCAGTTTCAGGCCACTTTTCTTCTTTTGCTCTCTTTTTCCTTCCCGGATCGTACGTCGTGAACTATTAAAAGGACGACAACATGACTCGTGGGACATCAGAGAGCCATACAAAGTGTCGATATCACGTCTTGCTAGCATGCTGCGTTGTTGAAGCGGATGGGTTGTCGTTAAGCCGATTGGGCCTTTTGAATGGGCCATCTCTCTAGGCTGGGACTGTGAACAGTTAACATATAAAGGAATTGTGCCCTCAACATGACAGGTGCGATCATACCAGCACTAATGCACCGGATCCCATCAGAACTCCGATATTAAGCGTGCTTGGGCGAGAGTAGTACTAGGATGGGTGACCCCCTGGAAAGTCCTCGTGATGCACCCCCTTTTCAATTTTTTTCGCCCTGGTTAGGGTTGCCAAGATACTTTAACCACCAAATCTCTATTACTGAATCCCACGGAACATTGAGCAAGACAACTTCGATTCACGTAGAGGCTAGGCCCGCAAACCGAGGGCGTGGGGTTAGTGACCAAGTCTCCGTCGCTCCGATGCCCATAACTTTTGATCCATAAGGAGTTACGCGGCGCACAGCATATCTATGCAAAGCCCTCTGAGAGCTCTACGACGGGGGCACCCAGCTTGCTCGCTTTGCCCATTTTTGGAGCCTAAAATCGAACATTTTCATCAGTTTCAGGCCACTTTTCTTCTTTTGCTCTATTTTTTCATCCCGGATCGTACATCGTGAACTGGTAAAAGGACGAAAACCTGACTCGCGGGACATCAGAGGGCCCTACAACGTGTCGATATCACGTCTTGCGAGGATGCTGCGTTGTTGAAGCGGATAGGTTGTCGTTAAGCCCATTGGCCCTTTTGAATGGGCCATCTCTCTAGGCTGGGATTGTGAACCGTTAACACATAAAGGAATTGTTCCCTCAACATGACGGTTGCGATCATACAAGCACTAATGCACTGTATCCCATCAGAACTCCCAAGTTAAGCGTGCTTGGGCGAGAGTAGTACTAGGATGGGTGACCCCTTGGGAAGTCCTCGTGTTGCACCCCCTTTCCAATTTTTTCTGCCCTGGTTAGGGTTGCCAAGATACTTTATCCACCAAATCTCTATTACTGAATCCCATAGAACTTTGGGCAAGACAACTTCGCTTCACGTAGAGGCTGGGCCCGCAAACCGAGGGCGTAGGGTTTGTGACTAGGTCTTCGTCGCTCCGGTGCCCATAACTTTTGATTCGTAAGGAGTTATGCGGCACACAGCATACCGTTGCAAAGCTCTCTGAGACCTCTACGACCGGGGTAGCCATCTTGCTCGCTGTGTCCATTTTTGGAGCCCAAAATCGAATGTTTTCATCAATTTCAGGCCACTTTTCTTCTTTTGCTCTATTTTTTCATCCCGGATCGTACGTCGTGAACTGTTAAAAAGGACGACAACCTGACTCGCGGGACATCAGAGGGCCCTACAACATGTCGATATCACGTCTTGCAAGGATGCTGCATTGTTAAAGCGGATGGGTTGTCGTTAAGCCCATTGGCACTTTTGAATGGGCCATCTCTCTAGGCTGGGATTGTGAACCGCTAACACATAAAGGAATTGTTCCCTCAACATGACGGTTGCGATCATACCAGCACTAATGCTTCGTATCCCATCAAAACTCCCAAGTTAAGCGTGATTGGGCGAGAGCTGTACTAGGATGGGTGACCCCCTGGGAAGTCCTCGTGTTGCACCCCTTTTCCAATTTTTTTTGCCCTGATTAGGGTTGCCAAGATACTTTATCCACCAAATCTCTATTACTGAATCCCACGGAACATTAGGCAATACAACTTCGCTTCACGTAGAGGCTGGGCCCGCAAACCGAGGGCGTAGGGTTTGTGACCAGGTCTTCGTCGTTCCGGTGTCCATAACTTTTGATCCGTAAGGAGTTACACGGCGCACAACATACCGTTACAAAGCTCTTTGAGACCTCTACAACGGGGTCAGCCAGTTTGCTCGCTTTGCCCATTTTTGGATCCCAAAATCGAACATTTTCATCAGTTTCAGGCCATTTTTCTTCTTTTGCTCTGTTTTTCTGTCCTGGATCGTTCGTCGTGAACTGTTATAAGGACGACAACTAGACTCGCTTGACATCAGAGGGCCCTACAACGTGTTGATATAACGTCTTGCAACGATGCTGCGTTGTTGAAGCGGATGGGTTGTCGTTAAGCCCATTGGGCCTTTTGAATGGGCCATCTCTCTAGGCTGGGACTGTGAACAAATTAACACATAAAGGAATTGTGCCCTCAAAATGACGGGTGCGATCATACCAGCACTAATGCACCGGATCCCACCAGAACTCCGAAGCTAAGCGTGCTTGGGCGAGAGTAGTACTAGGATGGGTGATCCATTGGGAAGTCCTCGTGTTGCACCCCATTTTCAATTTTTGTTGCCCTGCTTAGGGGTTCCAAGATACTTTATCCACTAAATCTCTATTACTGAATCCCACGGAACATTGGGCAAGAGAACTTCGCTTCACGTAAAGGCTGGGCCCGCAAGCCGAGGGCGTAGGGTCTTTGACTAGGTCTTCGTTGCTCCGTTGCCCATAACATTTGATCCGTATGGAGTTACGCGGCGCACAACATACTATTGCAAAGCTCTCTGAGAGCTCTACGATGGGGGCACCCAGCTTGCTCGCTGTGCCTGTTTTTGGAGCCCAAAATCAAACGTTTTCATCATTTTCATGCCACTTTTCTTCTTTTGCTCTATTTTTCCATCTCGGATCGTACTTCGTGAACTGTTAAAAGGACGACAACCTGACTCGCGGGATATCAGAGGGCCCTACAACGTGTCGATATCACGTCTTGCAAGCATGCTGCGTTGTTGAGGCGGATGGGTTGTCGTTATGCCCATTGGGCCTTTTGAATGGGCCATCTCTCTAGGCTGGGACTGTGAACAGTTAACACATAAAGGAATTTTGCCCTCAACATGACGGGTGCGATCATACCAGCACTAATGCATCGGATCCCATCAGAACTCAGAAGTTAAGCGTGCTTGGGCAGGAGTAGTACTAGGATGGGTGACCCCCTGGGAAGTCCTCGTGTTGCACCCCCTTTTTAATTTTTTTTGCCCTAGTTAAGGTTGCCAAGATACTTTATCCACCAAATCTCTATTACTGAATCCCATGGAACATTGGGCAGTATAACTTCGCTTCACATAGAGGCTGGGCCCGCAAACCGAGGGCATAGGGTTAGTGACCAGGTCTCCGTCTCTCCGGTGCCCATAACTTTTGATCCGTAAGGAGTTACGCGGCGCATAGCATACCGATGCAAAGCTCTCTGAGAGCTCTACGACGGGGGCACCCAGCTTGCTCGCTGTGCCAGTTTTTGGTGCCCAAAATTTAACCTTTTCATCAGTTTCAGGCCACTTTTCTTCTTTTGCTCTATTTTTTCAACCAGGATCGTATGTCGTGAACTATTAAAAGAATGACAACATGACTTGCTGGACATAAGAGGGCCCTACAACGAGTCGATATCACGTCTTGCGAGGATGCTGCGTTGTTGAAGTGGGTGGGTTGTCGTTAAGCCAATTGGGCCTTTTGAATGGGCCATCTCTCTAGGCTGGGACTGAGAACCCTTAACACATATAGGAATTGTGCCCTCAACATGACTGTTGCGATCATACCAGCACTAATTCACCATATCCCATCAGAACTCCCAAGTTAAGCGTGCTTGGGCGAGAGTAGTACTAGGATGGTTGACCCCCTAGGAAGTCCTCGTGTTGCACCCACTTTCCAATTTTTTTTGCCCTGGTTAGGAATGCCAAAATACTTTATCCACCAAATCTCTATTACGGAATCCCACAGAACATTGGGCAAGACAACTTCGCTTCACGTAGAGGCTGGGCCAGCAAACCGAGGGCGTAGGGTTTGTGAACAGGTCTTCGTCGCTCCGATGCCCATAACTTTTGATCCGTAAGGAGTTACGCGGCGTACAGTATACCGTTGCAAAGCTCTCTGAGACCTCTACGACGGAGGCAGCCAGCTTGCTCGCTTTGCCATTTTTTGGAGCCCAAAATCAAATGTTTTCATCAGTTTCAGGCCATTTTTCTTCTTTTGCTCTGTTTTTTCGTCCGGGATCGCACGTCGTGAACTGTTAAAAGGACAAGAACCTGGCTCGCGGGACATCAGCGGGCCCTACAATGTGTTGATATCATGTCCTGCAGGGATGCTACGTTGTTGAAGCGGGTGGGTTGTCGTTAAGCCCATTGGGCCATTTGAATGGGCCATCTCTCTAGGCTGGGACTGTCAACAATTAACACATAAAGAAATTGTGCCCTCAACATGACGGGTGTGATCATACCAGCACTAATGCTCCGGATCCCATCAGAACTCCGAAGTTAAGCGTGCTTGGGCGAGAGTAGTACTAGGATGGGTGACCCCTTGGGAAGTCCTCGTGTTGCACCCCCATTTCAAATTTTTTTTGCCCTGGTTAGGGTTGCCAAGATACTTTATCCACCAAATCTCTATTACTGAATCCCACGGAACATTGGACAATACAACTTCACTTCGCATAGAAGCTGGGCCCGCAAACCAAGGGCGTACGGTTTGTGACCAGGTCTTTGTCGCTCCGGTGCCCATAACTTTTGATCCGTAAGGAGTTACGCAGGGCACAGCATACCGTTGCAAAGCTCTTTGAGACCTCTACGACGGGGGCAGCCAGCTTGCTCACTGTGCCCATTTTTGGATCCCAAAATCGAACGTTTTCATCAGTTTCAGGCCATTTTTCTTCTTTTGCTCTGTTTTTTGGTCCCGGGTCGTACGTCGTGAACTGTTAAAAGGACGACAACCTGACTCGCGGGACATCAGAGGGCCCTACAACGTGTTGATATGACGTCTTGCAAGGATGCTACGTTGTTGAAGCGGATGGGTTGTTATTAAGCCCATTGGGCCTTTTGAATGGGCCATCTCTCTAGGCTGGGACTGTGAACAGTTAACACATAAAGGAGTTGGGCCCTCAACATGACGGGTGCGATCATACCAGCACTAATGCACCGGATCCCACCAGAACTCCGAAGCTAAGCGTGCTTGGTCGAAAGTAGTACTAGGATGGGTGAACCCCTGGGAAGTCCTCGTGTTGCACTCCATTTTCAATTTTTTTTGCCCTTGTTAGGGTTTCCAAGATGCTTTATCTACCAAATCTCTATTACTGAATCCCACGGAACATTGGGCAAGAAAACTTCGCTTCACGTCGAGGCTGGGCCGGCAAACCGAGGGCGTAGGGTCTGTGACTTGTTCTTCGTTGCTCCGGTGCCCATAACATTTGATCCGTAAGGAGTTACGTAGTGCACAGCATACCGTTGCAAAGCTCTCTAAGAGCTCTAAGATGGGGGCAGCCAGCTTGCTCACTGTGCTTGTTTTTGGTGCCTAGAATCAAACGTTTTCATTAGTTTCAGGCCACTTTTCTTCTTTTGCTCTGTTTTTCCGTCCCGGATCGTACGTTGTGAGCTGTTAAAAGGACGAAAACCTGACTTGCGGGACATCAGAGGGCCCTACAACGTGTCGATATCACGTCTTGCAAGCATGCTGCGTTGTTGAAGCGGATGGGTTGTCGTTAAGCCCATTGGGCCTTTTGAATGGGCCATCTCTCTAGGCTGGAACTGTGAACAGTTAACACATAAAGAAATTGTGCCCTCAACATGACGGGTGCGATCATACCAGCACTAATACATCGGATCCCATCAGAACTCCGAAGTTGAGCGTGCTTGGACGGGAGTAGTACAAGGATGGGTGACCCCCTAGGAAGTCCTCGTGTTGCACCCCCTTTTCAATTTTTTTTGCCCTAGTTAGGGTTGCCAAGATACTTTATCCACCAAATCTCTATTACTGAATCCCATGGAACATTGGGCAAGATAACTTCGCTTCACGTAGAGGCTGGGCCCGCAAACCGAGGGCGTAGGGTTAGTGACCAGGTCTCCATCGCTCCGTTGCCCATAACTTTTGATCCGTAAGGAGTTACGCGGCGCACAGCATACCGATGCAAAGCTCTCGGAGAGCTCTACGACGGGGGCAGCCAGCTTGCTTGCTGCACCAGTTTTTGGAGCCCAAAATCGAACATTTTCATCAGTTTCAGGCCACTTTTCTTCTTTTGCTCTATTTTTTCGCCTTGGATCGTATGTCATGAACTGTTAGAAGGACGACAACCTGACTTGCAGGATATCAGAGGGCCCTACAACGAGTCGATATCACGTCTTGCGAGGATGCTGCGTTGTTGAAGCGGATGGGTTGTCGTTAAGCCCATTGGGCCTTCTGAATGGGCCATCTCTCTAGGCTAGGACTGAGAACCGTTACACATATAGGAATTGTGCCCTCAACATGACTGTTGCGATCATACCAGCAGTGAAATCTCGCCCAAGTAAGGAAAGGGTGCAGCGGAATTAGTGCTGGTATGATCTCTTCGGCCCAAAAACCTCTAGTATCGGTTGATCAGGTACCCGGAACGTTATAATCTTTGCCCGGCAATCCAGTTGGACATGATGTTTTGCCAGCCAGTCCATCCCTAAAATGACCTCGTAATCTCGAAAAGTTAATACAATAAGATTGGCCGAGAATTCCCTACCCTTAATTTGGATTCTACATGCTTTACAAGCTGAACTAGTTACAAGTTTAGAACCCATTGGAGTACCAACTTCCACTTCATATGGAAAACATACAACTTTCAATTTCACACGTTCTACACATAAGGGAGTAATAAATGAATGAGTAGCACCCGGATCAATTAACACCTTAACAGGTTGATTCAGTATGAAGAATGTACCTTCAACAACAGCGGTCTCATCTGGAATCTCCTTGCACTCGATAGCATAAGCTCAAGCCTGGACTCTAGGAACTGGAGTCCTGCCTCTACCAGCTGGTTTAACCTGATTTTGTCCCCCTTGCCATTTAGGGCAATCCTTAACCCGGTGCTGATCGCTGCCACAACCTATACATCGTCCCAATTTCCTCCAACACTGGGCCTCAGTGTGACCCTTCCTGCTATAGTGAGAACAAGTAACAGTCTGAGAAGCAGGTGAACTACCTGTGGATCCGCGGGTGGAAGAGGCTGATGGCGCTTTAGTCGGCCCACGGTTATTCACTGACCTATTCTGGCTCTGACCTTGACCGCGACTCTGACTCTGGAATTTCCTCTGCTGGCCTGGAGGCTGGTAAGGTTTCTTGTTTGGCTGACTCGAACCGGCTCCATCTAGTTTCCTCTTCTCAACTCGAGAGGCAGCAGCAAAGAGGGCAGAGTAAGTAGCGAAGTCATGAGAAGCTAACTGCTCCTGAATCTCTGGCCTCAAACCAATAGTAAATTTCCACATTTTTGCCTCCGGAGTACAAACCATATACTGAGCATAACGGGACAGTCGGTCAAAACGAGCCTCGTACTGGGCCACCGTCATATTACCCTGGGTCAAGTGCATGAACTCCTCGATCCGCCTCTGCCTGGAAACTGCAGGTACATATTTCTCCTTAAACGCCTTAACGAAATTACCCCACAAGTGAGGTGTCTGATCAGTCTCCCACAGCCTCTATAGTGTGCCACCAATGCTCAGCATCCCCGTGCAACAGAAATACAGCAAACTCCAATTTCTCTTCATCTGTATAATCAAGTGGCCTAAAAATCTTCTCGATCTCGGACAGCCAAGCCTCTGCTTTTTCATCATCAGCTTCCCCGTAGAATTTAGATGGGCGAAAGTCCAAGAATTCCTTCATTCTGCTATGTCTCCCATGGTTACCCTCATTCCTGTTGTTGATGTTGTTGTTGGCTTCACGAGCATCCTGACGCTCCATCACACGTGATACACGATCCATGGCAGTTGCCATCATATTAAACATAGCTATACCTTGGTTAGTCTGATAGGCATCCCCAGTCTCTTGAGGTTCAACGCTCCTATTAGTAGTACGGGTACTAGGGCCAGCCATCTATAGGCACAATTTATTGAAATATGATAATTAAGAATCTAATGCATAAGATATGCAACATATACAATTCTAAAAACATTTAAGGCACGTAAGTCACTTAAGCACATAGAACATAGAAGGCACATTTAACACCATAGCAACACATAAACAAGTCATCCTAATTATCTTAGGGCTCTACCCACGGTCCGAGAGTTAAACCCGGCTTAAGCAATTTAAGCTCTGATACCATTCTTCTAAGGTGTCACGCCCCAACCCGGCCTGTAAAGGTTAGACTAGGGTGTGATCTAAACATTCAAGTCCTTTCACATTCTTAATCATTCTAGGAGGTTTAACACTTAACGTTTTATTCTAGACTCCAAAATTTTCCAGAAATCCGGCAGCATAACGGCTGTAATTGGGCTCTTTGTTTTGACCTAAGTTTTCTAACAGCCTCAAACTTTCAATTCAAGTTCATTCCCGACTAGAGTTTACTATTTTATCATCGATTGAATTGCTTATTGGTTATTTCGACGTCCTGTTTGATTTATAACCTAGCATGGTGCTATGTCTCGTTTGTCCATTTATTATCGTTTCAAAATATACCTGTTGATCTTAGCTTATTAGCGAGTACCTGTTGAGTTTGGATAAGTTCATTTACCTATTCCTCAACTAAGCATCATAACCTGTGATAGATACTAGCGGTAGTAAAAGCAAAACGATCATAGTGGTGTCATGTCTAGTATCGGTCTACTTAAAATAAGTACAAACCAAAATTAGACCCCAAATTACAATGGGGGTCTTTTACATTAGCAACAACAAGCAACATAAGATAAATGGTCTTCAAGCAGCACAAAATACACAAGTAGTCACGTTCATGCAAAACAACAATAACAGGCAATCACTCCAGGGGTTCATCATTAGGTACATTATCCTCAGGTTCCTGTACCTGTTCTTCTTCACCTGAAATGATAAAAGATGGTGAGTCCTTATGAACTCAGCGAGGGGGAACGAGAAATAAATTTTGAAACTCATTTTCTGGTTCAATTTATGAAAAACTCCTTTTTTTTAAACGTGTCACATATTACAAATAATATGGAAAGCAATTATAAGAAACAAATCGAGAAACGGATACAATTACCAATCATTTCAAGGATACGGTAAGCATTTGCTCTCAATTTCAATTTCGAATCATTTGGTGCGGCCGACTTCAATAACCCGCTTATCACTCCCAATTAGGTGTACTCTGGATGTACCCCGAAACCTACGACCCAACTCTCCGAGGGTGAAATGCCAAGCGAGAGAGGGAATTGGACCATGGTAGTCACGGTAACACCGGCAAGCCCGATGCTGCCCGGCGTACGTGAAACACTACCATGCCACACGAAAGGTTGCAACCTCGTATGCAATGCACATTTATAAAATTTAACATATCACATTAGGAGGGCAACAAAGTAGGTTGCCTCCGAACAGTTATAAGATCGCATGTTGTCAAGTAGTCAAACAAGGCACGATAAGGCAAGTTATTTCACTTGAAAGGCATATAGAGTCATATGAACATCAAACGGGCAGCCATGTAACACATGTAAAACGGGCCATATAACTCATTAAGAAGCTCATATAATCAAGTGATACGAATTATTCAACATGCAACAACATTTACGTGGGTTCGGTAGCAAGAAAAGCTTATTTGACAACATGCAATCGTCAAAACCATAATTGAAGTTATAACACATTTACGGGCAGCCCACTAAGCATAAAATTTCCACACAATAACCAAGAGATCAACACTTAGCAAAGCTACCTAGTCATTAGGGTTTCTATTTCGTGCTTATTCGTGTGACTAAAACCCTAAGTCAACTCAGAGTCATTCTCAAGTCATGCATCATTCCATTCAAGCATCCTCAAGTACTCAAAACAGTCCACGCAATATTCCAACATCATATTTCCAAGCAATTAGCACCACAAGAGAGGTTACAATAGTTTTCCATGCATATAGCTAAGTGAAACACTCACTGCAGTAGGCTGTTTTCTCACAATCAATACGGTAAGCAAACAATCTCCAAATTCAGTGAATAAGGTGTCAAATTAAAGCTTAAGAAGTTAACTAAACTCAGAAACAAACCTTGCATCAATTGGGGTTCAGAATCATTAGTTATAGCCGAAACAGTGAGGTAGCACAAAACTGTCCAGATTTGTACACTTTTCAGAAATTGACGTTTTTGAGATCCTTAGAGGCATTTTTAGCTTTGGTCCATTTCTGACAAAATTGTCCATAAGTGAAAAATATAGTAGCAAACCAATTTTAATGCATTTTGGACAACAATTACTAAGTCAAATATGGTTCGTTCCACAAGGTCAGTGCATCTGCCAAAACCTGATTCATTTTTCCAGATTTCCAGATTTGGTCACATTTTAATGATTTGTCATTTTGATGACTTTAGAGTCAAAATTAGCTTCGGCCTATTTCTGGGAAAAATGTTCAAAACTGTGCAAACTAGTCACCCACCAATTTTCAAGCATTTTCAACATCATTTGCTTAGCTAAACTTACCTCTAACAGACTGGTCAGAGAGCTGTCACAAGAATTCGACTTCACCTAGCATCATTTTCAAGCCAAGATCTTGCCATGCATGGTTGTTTAAACTCATGAACGACCACATAACTCAAGTACAAAAGCAAATATACACATTTATGAACATGCATGTGAAATTTCAAAGAGTTTTCAAAAGCTTTTAACCCTCACCTTTGCAATCAATCAAAAGATGCACAACAACCTTGTTGAAGCTCAAATATTCTCCTTTTCTTTGCCTAGCCGAAATCCTACTAGATTTTCTCTATTTTTCCTAGCTTAATAAGCAATCTCTTAGTGCATGCAAGTAATTAGAACTTGAAGAAAATAAATGGATGCTTAGTAACTCACCTAGGCCGAAATGAAGCTTCAAATGCACATGCAAGAGTGATTTCGAGCTCTAGCTTGTTTGCTTGGGTTTCTCGATGGCTACTCGACCTTGCTCAACCAAGATGTGAAGAAGACAAACCAAGGAGGTAGAAAACTCAGCCAAGAACCGAAAATGGAGAGAGAGAATGAAGAGGAAAGAGAAATGTGAAGAAAGAAATGAAGAAAATGACAAACAAGGAAGCCTTTTGCATCTTCAAGGGGAATGTCGGCCTTGGGCTTCAAAAATTCTGCATTTGTGTCTCCAATGTGATATTTTGAATTGCTAGGATGGGCAAGGATGAAGTGGCCGAAAATTTGTGCAAGTGGAAGGATTTTTGAGCAATTTTTAATGCCTTTGTGTCATAAATTGTCTTGGCATGCATTAGAATAAAGAAATTTTGCTCAAACCTTGTGCATGACAATGGTATGGTCGGCCAAGGCTAATAAAATGGCTGAATTTGTGTCATCTTTTGGGTGTTAATTGTTGTGTGTTGAAAATGCAAAAAGAACAAAGAATAAAGAATAAGGAATGTCTAGTGTTTGGTGCATTTTTGTCTTCTAGTGAATGGAATTTGGATTATTATATTGTTAGTGGATTTTGTAGGATTGTTTAATAGTCTAGTGCTTCGTGTAAGATGCTTTCTTGATTAGCGTGAAGACACGCTTTCCTAGGTTTAGGGCACGCACTTCAAGGTATCGCACAAACTACGAGACGAATGCACGTTTTTAAAGTAAACGCATGTAACCCTATATGAATGCACAAAATTCAATGCAAGGCACACAAAACTAAATACAATTCTCAAACCTAGGTCATGGCATGTACATCTAGGTTAGGGCACGCAAAACGAGGTATCGCACGAAATTAGGGGTCGGGCCTCACACTGGGCCCGTAAACCGAGGGCGTAAGATTTGTGACCAGGTCTCCGTCGCTTCGGTGCCCATAAATTTTGATCCATAAGGAGTTACGCGGCGCACAACATACCATTGCAAAGCTCTCTGAGAGCTCTACGACGGGGGCAGCCAGCTTGCTCGCTGTGCCCTTTTTGGAGCCCAAAATCGAACATTTTCATCAGTTTTAGGCCACTTTTCTTTTTTTGCTCTGTTTTTTCGTCCCGGATCGTACGTCGTGAACTTTTAAAAGGATGACAACCTGACTCGCGTGACATCAGAGGGCCCTACAACATGTCGATATAACGTCTTGTGAGGATGCTGCGTTGTTGAAGCGGATGGGTTGTCGTTAAGCCCACTGGGCCTTTTGAATGGGCCATCTCTCTAGGCTGGGACTGTGAACCGTTAACACATATAGGAATTGTGCCCTCAACATGACGGGTGCGATCATACCAGTACTAATGCACCGGATCCCATCAGAACTCCGAAGTTAAACGTGCTTGGGCGAGAGTAGTACTAGGATGGGTGACCCCCTTGGAAGTCCTCGTGTTGTACCCCCTATTCAATTTTTTTTGCCCTGGTTAGGGTTGTCAAGATACTTTATCCACCAAATCTCTATTACTGAATCCCACTGAACATTGGGCAAGACAACTTCGTTTCACGTAGAGGCTGGGCCCACAAACCGAGGGCGTAGGGTTTGTGACCAGGTCTCCGTCGCTCCGGTGCCCATAACTTTTGATCCGTAAGGAGTTACGCGGCGCATAGCATAACGTTGCAATGCTCTCTAAGAGCTCTACGACGGGGGCAGCCAGCATGCTCGCTGTGCCCATTTTTGGAGCCCAAAATCGAACGTTTTTATCAGTTTCAGGCTACTTTTCTTCTTTTGCTCTGTTTTTTCGTCCCGGATCGTAAGTCGTGATTTGTTAAAAGGACAAGAACCTTACCCGCGGGACATCAGATGGCCCTACAACGTGTCGATATCACGTCTTGCAAGCATGCTGCGTTGTTGAAGCAGATGGGTTGTCGTTAAGCCCATTGGGCCTTTTGAATGGGCCATCTCTCCAGGCTGGGACTTTGAACAGTTCACACATAAAGGAATTGTGCCCTCTACATGACGGGTGCGATCATACCAGCACTAATGCACCGGATCCCATTAGAACTCCGAAGTTAAGCGTGCTTGGGCGAGAGTAGTACTAGGATGGGTGACCCCCTGGGAAGTCCTCGTGTTTCACCCTCTTTTCAATTTTTTTTGCCCTTGTTAGGGTTGCCAAGATACTTTATCCACCAAATTTCTGTTACTGAATCCCACGGAACATTGGGCAAGACAACTGCGCTTCACGTAGAGGCTAGGCCCGCAAATCGAGGGCGTAGGGTTAGTGAACAGGTCTCCGTCGCTCTGGTGCCTATAACTTTTGATCCGTAAGGAGTTATACGGCGCACAGCATACCGATGCAAAGCTCTCTGAGAGCTCTACGACGGGAGCACCCAGCTTGCTCGCTGTGCCCATTTTTGGAGCCTAAAATTGAACGTTTTCATCAGTTTCAGGCCACTTTTCTTCTTTTGCTCTGTTTTTCCGTCCCGTATCGTACGTTGTGAACTGTTAAAAGGACAAGAATCTGACTCGCGGGATATTAGAGGGCCCTACAACGTGTTGATATCACGTCTTGCGAGGATGTTGCGTTGTTGAAGCGGATGGGTTGTCGTTAAGCCCATTGGGCCTTTTGAATGGGCCATCTCTCTAGGCTAGGACTGTGAACCGTTAACACATATAGGAATTGTGCCCTCAACATGACGGGTGCGATCATACCAGCACTAATGCACCGGATCCCACCAGAACTCCGAAGTTAAGTGTGCTTGGGTTAGAGTAGTACTAGGATGGGTGATCCCCTGGGAAGTCCGCGTGTTGCACCCCATTTTCAATTTTTTTTGCCCTGGTTAGGGTTGCCAAGATACTTTATCCACCAAATTTCTATTACTGAATCCCACGGAACATTGGGCAAGACAACTTTGCTTCACGTAGAGGCTAGGCCCGCAAATCGAGGGCGTAGGTTTAGTGAGCAGGTCTCCGTCACTTCGGTGCCTATAACTTTTGATCCGTAAGGAGTTATGCGGCGCACAATATACCGATGCAAAGCTCTCTGAGAGCTCTACGACGGGAGCACCCAGCTTGCTCGCTGTGCCCATTTTTGTAGCCCAAAATTGAACATTTTCATCAGTTTCAGGCCACTTTTCTTCTTTTGCTCTGTTTTTCGTCCCGTATCGTACATCGTGAACTGTTAAAAGGACAACAACCTGACTCGCGGGATATTAGAGGGCCCTACAACGTGTTGATATCACGTCTTGCGAGGATGTTGCGTTGTTGAAGCGGATGGGTTGTCGTTAAGCCCATTGGGCATTTTGAATGGGCCATCTCTCTAGGCTGGGACTGTGAACCGTTAACACATATAGGAATTGTGCCCTCAACATGACAGGTGCGATCATACCAGCACTAATGCACCGGATCTCACCAGAACTCTGAAGTTAAGCGTGCTTGGGTGAGAGTAGTACTAGGATGGGTGATCCCCTGGGAAGTCCGCGTGTTGCACCCCATTTTCAATTTTTTTTTGCCCTGGTTAGGGTTCCCAAGATACTTAATCTACCAAATCTCTATTACTGAATCCCACGGAACATTGGGCAAGACAACTTCGTTTCACGTAGAGGCTGGGCCAGCAAACCGAGGGCGTAGGGTTTGTGAATAGGTCTCCGTCGCTCCGGTGCCCATAACTTTTGATCCGTAAGTAGTTACGCGGCGTATAGCATACCGTTGCAAAGCTCTCTGAGAGATCTACGACGGGGGCACCCAGCTTGCTCGCTATGCCCATTTTTGGAGCCCAAAATCGAACGTTGTCATATGTTTTAGTCCACTTTTCTTCTTTTGCTCTGTTTTTCAGTCCTGGATTGTACGTCGTGAACTGTTAAAAGGACGACAACCTGACTCGCGGGACATCAGAGGGCCCTACAATGTGTCGATATCACGTCTTGCAAGCATGCTGCGTTGTTGAAGCAGATAGGTTGTCGTTAAGCCCATTGGGCCTTTTGAATGGGCCATCTCTCTAGGTTGGGACTATGAACAGTTAACACATAAAGGAATTGTGCCCTCAACTTCACGGGTACGATCATATCAGTTCTAATGAACCGGATCCCATCAGAACTCCGATGTTAAGCGTGCTTGGGCGAGAGTAGTACTAGGATGGGTGACCCCTTGGGAAGTGCTCGTGTTGCACCCCTTTTTCAATTTTTTTTGCCTTGGTTAGGGTTGCCAAGATACTTTCTCCACCAAATCTCTATTACTGAATCCCACGGAACATTGGGCAAGACAACTTCACTTCACGTAGAGGCTGGGCTTGCAAACCGAGGGCGTAGGGTTTGTGACCAGGTCTCCGTCGCTCCTGTGCCCATAACTTTTGATCCGTAAGGAGTTACGGGGCGCACAGCATACCGTTGCAACGCTCTCTAAGAGCTCTACGATGGTGTTAGCTAGCTTGCTCGATGTACCCGTTTTTGGAGCCCTAAATCGAACGTTTCCATAAATTTCAGGCCACTTTTGTAAGGCCTGACCCCGAATTGCGTGCGACACCTCATTTTGCGTGCACTAACCTAGATTTGCGTGCCATGACCTAGGTTTGAGAATTGTAGTTAGTCTTGTGTGCCTTGCATTGAATTTTGTGCATTCATATAGGGTTACATGTGTTTACTTGAAAAATGTGCGTTCGTCTCGTAGTGCGTGTCCTACCTCGTAGTGCGTGCCTTAGACCTAGGAAAGCATGCCTTCATGCTAACCGAGAAAGCATCTTACACGAAGCACTAGACTATTAAACAATCCTACAAAATCCACTAACAATATAATAATCCAAATTCCATTCACTAGAAGACAAAAAATGCACCAAACACTAGACATTCCTTATTCTTTATTCTTTGTTCTTTTTGCATTTTCAACACAGAACAATTAACACCCAAAAGATGACAAGAAATCAGAATCTTGCACATGTCATAGCCGACCACACAATGTTTTGAGCAAGAAATTTGAACAACACAATTAAATATGCATGCTAGACAAACTATGACACCAAAAGGCATAAAAAAATGATCAAAAACCCTCACATTTGCACACCTTGCTCGACCAAAAGCTTGAAGCCCATGCTAAACATTTAAAATTCTATCTTGAAGACACAAAAATTCAGATTGTTGGCTGCCCAAGGCCGAGCTTGCATCATCAAGTTACAAGGCTTGTCTTCTTTTCATTTTCACTCATTTTTCCTCAATCTTTCCTCTCTCCCCTTCATTCTCTCTCTCCATTTTCGGTTCTTGGCTGAGTTTTCTACCTCCTTGGCTTGTCTTCTTCACATCTTGGTTGAGAAAAGTCGAGTAGCCATCAAGAAACCCAAGCAAACAAGCTAGAGTTCGAAATCACTCTTTTATGTGCATTTGAAGCTTCATTTCAGCCTAGGTGAGTTACTAAGCATCCATTTCTTTTCTTCAAGCTCTAATTACTTGCTTGCACTAAGAGATTGATCATTAAGCTAGGAAAAATAGAGAAAAGCTAGTAGGATTTCGGCTAGGCAAAGGAAAGGAGAAGATTTGAGCTTCAACAAGGTTGTTGTGCATCTTTTGATTGATTGCAAAGGTGAGGGTTAAAAGCTTTTGAAAACTCTTTGAAATTTCACATGCATGTTTATAAATGAGTATATTTGCTTCTGTACTTGAGTTATGTGGTCGTTCATGAGCTTAAACAACCATGCATGGCAAGATCTTGGCTTGAAAATGATGCTAGGTGAAGTCGCATTTATGTGACAGCTCTCTGACCAGTCTGTTCGAGGTAAGTTTAGCTAGGCAAATGATGTTGAAAATTCTTAAACATTGGTGGGTGACTAGTTTGGACAGTTTTGAACATTGTTCCCAGAAATAGGCCGAAGCTAATTTTGACTCTAAGGTCCTCAAAATGGCAAATCATTAAAATGTGACCAAATCTGGAAATCTGGAAAAAATGAATCAGGTTTTGGCAGATGCACTGACCTTGTGGAACGAACCATTTTTGACTTAGTAAATGTTGTCCAAAATGCATGAAATTTGTTTTTCTGCTATATTTTTCAGTTCTGGACAATTTTGTCAGAAATGGACCAAAGCTAAAACTGACTCTAAGGACCTCAAAAACGTCAATTTATGAAAAGTGTACAAATCTGGACAGTTTTGTGCTACCTCACTGTTTCGGCCATAACTAATGATTCTGAACTCCAAATGATGCAAGGTTTGTTTCTGAGTTTAGTTAACTTCTTAAGATTTAATTTGACATCTTATTCACTGAATTTGGAGATCGTTTGCTTACCCGATGGATTGTGAGAAAACAGCCTATTGCAGTGAGTGTTTCACTTAGCTATATGCATGGAAAACTATTGTAACCTCTCTTGTGGTACTAATTGCTTGGAATTGTGATGTTAGAATATTACGTGGACTGTTTTGAGTACTTTAGGATGTTTGAATTGAATGATGTATGACTCGGGAATGATGTTGAGTTGACTTAGGGTTTGAACACACGATTATGCATGAAATGGAAACCCTAATGGCTAAGTAATCTTACTAAGTGTTAATCGTTGGATATTGTGTGGAAACTGTACGTTGCGTGGGCTGCCCGTAAATGTGTTATAACTTCAATTATGGTTTTGACCATTGCATGTTGTCAAATAAGCTTGTTTTGCTACCAAACCCACGTACCCGAGGACGATGTGCCTAACGATGATTCCTTGGAGTGATTGCCTGTCTTGTGTGCTTTGCGTGATTTTGGCTATTTGTGAACTATGCTACTTGAAGACTATTTCTTTTATGTTGCTCGTTGTTTATTGATGTAAATGACCCCGTTGTAATTTGGGTCTAATTCTGGGATTGTACTATCCATAACCGGACGAAATTTTATTTGGTTGTTTGCTTTCATTTTCTTAATTAGTAGTTATCGTAGGCATTCAAACCACTAGATGAACAATCAACTAAGTTAATTCTATCTAATTTCACTTAGGTGCTCATTTGCAAACTAAAGGATAATAGGTACTTGCATGATAGGAAATTGACAAATAAACGGGACATAGTTATCATGTTAGACTTATTAACCAAACGAGACTTTCAAGATAAACTAGTTGGCCAATCGGTTGGTGACAAATAGGAGTCCTTAATGGAATTGGATTAATGATTGGAATAATTTAGGCGTTTAGAGAATTAGGTCAAACCAAAGAGCCCAATTATAGCCGTTATGCTACCGGTTTACCGAAAAATTTTGGAGTTTAGGCCAAGACGTTAAGTGTTAAATCTTCATGAACGGTTAAGTATGAGACGTGACTTGAACGTTTAGATCATACCCCAGTCTAACCTTTATAGACCGGGTTGGGGCGTGACAAGTTACGCGGCGCACAACATACCGTTGCAAAGCTCTCTGAGAGCTCTACGACGAGGGCAGCCAGTATGCTCTCTGTGCCCGTTTTTGGAGACCAAAATCCAATGTTTTCATCAGTTTCAGGCCACTTTTCTTCTTTTGCTCTGTTTTTTTGTCCCGGATCGTACGTCGTGAACTGTTAAAAGGACGACAACCTGACTCGCAAGACATCAGAGGGCCCTACAACGTGTCGATATCACGTCTTGCAAGCATGCTGCGTTGTTGAAGCGGATGGGTTGTCGTTAAGCCCATTGGGCCTTTTGAATGGGTCATCTCTCTAGGCTGGGACTGTGAACCATTAACACATATAGCAATTGTGCCCTCAACATGACGGGAGCGATCATACCAGCACTAATGCCCCAGATCCTATCAGAACTCCGAAGTTAAGTGTGCTTGGGCGAGAGTAGTACAAGAATGGGTGACCCCCTAGGAAGTCCTCGTGTTGCACCCCCTTTTCAATTTTTTTTGCCCTGGTTAGGGTTGCCAAGATACTTTATCCACCAAATCTCTTTTATTGAATCCCACGGAACATTGGGCAAGACAACGTCGCTTCACGTAGAGGCTGGGCCCGCAAACCGAGGGCGTAGGGTTTGTGACAAGGTCTCCGTCGCTCCGGTGCCTATAACTTTTGATCCGTAAGTAGTTACGCTGCGCACAGCATACCGTTGCAAAGCTCTCTGAGAGCTCTACGGCGGGGGCAGCCAGCTTGCTCTCTGCGCCCCTTTTTGGAGCCCAAAATCGAACGTTTTCATCAGTTTCAGGACACTTTTCTTCTTTTGCTCTGTTTTTTCGTCCTGAATAGTACGTCGTGAACTGTTAAAAGGACGACAACCGGACTCGCGGGACATCAGAGGGCCCTACAACGTGTTGATATCACGTCTTGCAAGCATGCTGCGTTGTTGAAGCGGATGGGATGTCGTTAAGAACATTGGGCCTTTTGAATAGGCCATCTCTCTAGGCTGCGACTGTGAACAGTTAACACATAAAAGAATTATGCCCTCAACTTGACGGGTGCAATCATACCAGCACAAATGCACCGAATCGCATCAGAACTCCGAAGTTAAGCGTGCTTGGGCGAGAGTAGTACTAGGATGGGTGACCCCTTGGGAAGTTCTCGTGTTGCACCCCCTTTTCAATTTTTTTTGCCCTGGTTAGGGTTGCCAAAATACTTTATCCACCAAATCTCTATTACGGAATCCCACGGAACATTAGGCAAGACAACTTCGCTTCACGTAGAGGCTGGGCCCGCAAATCGAGAGTCGTCGGGTTTGTGACCAGGTCTCCGTCGTTCCGGTGCCCATAACTTTTGATCCGTAAGTAGTTACGTGGCGCACAACATACCGTTGCAAAGCTCTCTGAGAGCTCTATGGCGGGGGCAGCCAGCTTGCTCACTGTGCCCCTTTTTGGAGCCCAAAATCGAACGTTTTCATCACTTTCAGGCCACTTTTCTTCTTTTGCTCTGTTTTTCCATCCTGAATCGTACATCGTGAACTGTTAAAAGGACGACAACCGGACTCGCGGGACATTAGAGGGCCCTACAACGTGTCGATATCAAGTCTTGCAAGCATGCTGCGTTGTTGAAGCGGTTGGGTTGTCGTTAAGCCCATTGGGCGTTTTGAATTGGCCATCTCTCTAGGCTGGGAGTGTGAACAGTTAACACATAAAGGAATTGTTCCTTCAACATGATGGGTGCGATCATACCAGCACTAATGCACCGGATCCCATCAGAACTCCGAAGTTAAGCATGCTTGGGCGAGAGTAGTACTAGGATGGGTGACCCCCTGGGAAGTCCTCGTGTTGCACCCCCTTTTCAATTTTTTTTGCCCTGGTTAGGGTTGCCAAGATACTTTATCCACCAAATCTCTATTACTGAATCCCACAAAACATTGGGCAGGACAACTTCGCTTCACGTAGAGGCTGGGCCCGCAAACCGAGTGTGTAGGGTTTGTGACCAGGTCTCCGTCGCTCTGGTGCCCATAACTTTTGATCCGTAAGGAGTTACGCGGTGCACAACATACCGTTGCAAAGCTCTCTGAGAGCTCTACGACGGGGCAGCCCTCTTGCGGGTTGTGCCCCTTTTTGGAGGCCAAAATCGAACGGTTCATCAGTTTCAGGCCACTTTTCTTCTTTTGCTCTATTTTTCTGTCCCGGATCGTACGTCGTGAATTGTTAAAAGGACGACAACCTGACTCGCGGGACATCAGAGGGCCCTACAACGTGTCGATATCACGTCTTGCAAGCATGCTGCGTTGTTGAAGCGGAAGGGTTATCGTTAAGCCCAGTGGGCCTTTTGAATGGGCCATCTCTCTAGGTTGGGACTGTGAACCTTTAACACATAAAGGAATTGTGCCCTCAACATGACGGGTGCGATCATACCAGCACTAATGCACCGAATCCCATTAGAACTCCAAAGTTGAGCATGCTTGGGCGAGAGTAGTACTAGGAAAGGTGACCCCCTGGGAAGTCCTCGTGTTGCACCCCGTTTTCAATTTTTTTTGCCCTGGTTAGGGTTGCCAAGATACTTTATCCACCAAATCTCTATTACTGAATCCCACGGAATATTGGGCAAGACAACTTCGCTTCATGTAGAAGCTGGGCCCGCAAACTGAGGGCGTAGGTTTTGTGACCAGGTCTCTGTCACTCCTGTGCCCATAACTTTTGATCCGTAAGGAGTTACGCGGCACATAGCATACCGTTGCAAAGCTATCTAAGAGCTCTAGGACGGGGGCAGCCAGCTTGCTCGTTGTGCCCATTTTTGTAGCCCAAAATCGAACGTTTTCATCAGTTTCAGGCCTCTTTTCTTCTTTTGCTCTGTTTTTCCGTTCTGGATCGTACGTTGTGAACTGTTAAAAGGACGACAACCTGACTCGCGAGACATCAGAGGGCCCTACAACGTGTCGATATCACGTCTTGCAAGATTGCTGCGTTGTTGAAGTGGATGGGTTATCGTTAAGCCCATTGGGCCTTTTGAATGGGCCATCTCTCTAGGCTGGGACTGTAAATAGTTAACACATAAAGGAATTGTGCCCTCAACATGACGGGTGACATCATACCCACACTAATGCACCGGATCCCATCAGAACTCCGAAGTTACGCATGCTTGGGCGAGAGTAATACTAGGAAAGGTGACCTCTTGGGAAGTCCTCGTGTTGCACCCCCTTTTCAATTTTTTTTGCCTTGGTTAGGGTTGCCAAGATACTTTATCCACCAAATCTCTATTACTGAATCCCACGGAACTTTGGACAAGACAACTGCGCTTCACGTAGAGGGAGGGCCCACAAATCGAGGGCGTAGGGTTTTTGACCAGGTCTCCGTCGCTCCGGTGCCCATAACTTTTGATCCGTAAGGAGTTACATGGCGCACCGCATACCGTTGCAAAGCTCTCTAAGAGCTCTACGACGGGGGAAGCCAGTATACTCACTGTGCCCATTTTTGGAGCACAAAATCGAACGTTTTCATCAGTTTTAGGCCACTTTTCTTCTTTTGCTCTGTTTTTCCGTCCCGGATAGTACGTCGTGAACTGTTAAAAGGACGACAACCTGACTCGTGGGACATCAGAGGGCCCTACAACGTGTCGATATCACGTCCTGCAAGCATGCTACGTTGTTGAAGCGGATGGGTTGTCGTTAAGCCCATTGGGCCTTTTGAATGGGCCATCTCTCTAGGCTGGGACTGTGAGCAGTTAACACATGAAGGAATTGTGCCCTTAACATGACGGGTGCGATCATACCATCACTAATGTACCGGATTCCTTTAGAACTCCGAAGTTAAGCGTGCCTGGGCGAGAGTAGTACTAGGATGGGTGACCCCCTCAGAGGGCCCTACAACGTGTCGATATCACGTCTTGCTAGGATGCTGCGTTGTTGAAGCGGATGGGTTGTTGTTAAGTGTCACGCCCCAACCTGGCCTATAAAGGTTAGACTTGGGTGTGATCTAAACATTCAAGTCACGTCTCGTACTTAACCGTTCATGAAGATTTAACACTTAACGTTTTGACCTAAACTCTAAAATTTTTCGGTAAACCGGCAGCATAACGGCTGTAATTGGGCTCTTTGGTTTGACCTAATTCTCTAAACGCCTCAATTATTCCAATCATTAATCCAATTCCATTAAGGACTCCTATTTGTCACCAACCGATTTGCCTACTAGTTTATATTGAAAGTCTCATTTGATTAATAAGCCTAACATGATAACTATGTCCCGTTTATTTGTCAATTTCCTATCATGCAAGTACCTATTATCTTTTAGATTGCAAATGAGCACCTAAGTGAAATTAGATAGAATTAACTTAGTTGATTGTTCATCTATAGGTTTGAATGCCTACGATAACTACCAATTAAGAAACGAAAGCAAACAACCAAATAAAAGTTCGTCCGGTTATAGATAGTACAATCCCAGAATTAGACCCAAATTACAACGGGGTCATTTACATCAATAAAATGAATAGTTTGCAATCAAACACAACATCCATATAGCAACCACTTTCAGGCAAAGCACAAAAGCACGTAGGGACAGGTAATCACTCCAAGGAACCATTGTTAGGCACATCGTTCTCGGGTACCTGTTCTTGATCTTCTTCACCTGAGATGATAAAAGAGGGTGAGTCCTTATGAACTCAGCGAGGGGGAACGAGAAATAGGTTTTGAAACTCATTTTCCGGTTCAACTTATGAAAATCCTTTTACAAGCATGAATATAACAATAATATAAGATACAGGAATAGGAATACCAGTCTTTCCTCCCCGAGGTTCTCTAGGAACCAAGCAAGAGTACTTATACATATAGTAAAAGGATACGGTGAGCTTTAGCTCTCAGGTCAGTTTTAGAATCAGATGTTGCGGCCGACTTCAAATAACCCCAAAACACGCCAGGTGGGTGTACTCCGGATGTACCCCGAAATCCTACGACCCAACTCTCCGAGGAAGTCTAGCCCCCAAGCGAGAGAGGGAATGGGACCATGGTAGTCACAGGTGCACCGGCAAGCCCGATGCCGCCCTGTGTGCATGATCGCTACCATGCCAACAGGAAAGGTTGCAACCTTGTATGCAATGCACATTCATGACAGGTAATATATCACAGTAGGAGGACAACAAAGTAGGTTGCCTCCGGACAGTCATAAGATTGCACATTGACAGGTAAACAAGCAAGGCACGATAAGACAGGAAATTTCACTTGAAAGGCATATAGAGTTATATGAAAATTGAACAGGCCGCCATGTAACACATGTAAAACAGGCCATATAACTCATTACGAAGCCCACATAATCAAGTGATAAGATTATTCAACATGCAATGATATCAACATGGGTTCGGATGCAAGAAAAGCTTATTTGTCAACATGCAATGGTCAAAATCACATTTGAAGTTGTAAGACATTTATGGGCAGCCCACTAAACGTATAGTTTCCACACAATATCCAAATGATTAACACTTAGCAAGACTACCTAGTCAATAGGGTTTCCATTTCATGCTTAATCGTGTGATTAAAACCCTAAGTCAACTCAAAATCATTCTCAAGTCATGCATCATTCAATTCAAACATCCTCAAGTACTCAAAACAGTCCACACAACATCCCAACATCACATTTCCACACAATTAGTACCACAAGAGAGGTTACAACAATTTTCCATGCATGTAGCTAAGTGAAACCTTTTCTGCAATAGGCTGTTTTCCCACAATCAATAGGATAATAAAACAATCTCAAAATTCAGTGAATAAGATGTCAAATTAAATCTTAAGAAGTTAAATAAAATCAGAAACAAACCTTGCATCAATTGGAGTTCGGGATCATTAGATATAGCCGAAACAGTGAGATAACACAAAACTGTCCAGATTTGCACACATTTCCATAATTGACGTTTTTGAGGTCATTAGGGTCAGATTTAGCCTTATTCCATTTCTGACAAAATTGTCCAGAACTGCAAAATCTAGCAGTACACAAAATTTCATGCATTTTGAAAATCATTTACTAAGTCAAATATGGTTCGTTCCACAAGGTCAGTGCATCTGCCAAAACCTGCTTCATTTTTCCAGATTTCCAGATTTGGTCACATTCTAAAGATTCGCCATTTTGAGGACCTTAGAGTCAAAATTAGCTTCGGACTATTTCTGGGAAAAATGTTCAAAACTGTCCAAACTAGTCACCTACCAATGTTCAAGCATTTTCAAAATCATTTGTCTAGCTAAACGTACCTCGAACAGACTGGTCAGAGAGCTGTCAACAATTTCGACTTCACCTAGCATCATTTTCAAGCCAAGATCTTGCCATGCATGGTTGTTTAAGCTTATGAACGACCATATAGCTCAAGTACAGAAGCAAATACACACATTTATGAGCATGCATGTGAATTTTTGAAGAGTTTTCAAAAGGTTTTAACCCTCACATTAGCAATCAACCACAAAGATGCACAAAAACTTGTTGAAGCTTCAAATCTCTTCTTCTTCTTGCTTAGCCGAGATTCCAACTTGGTTTCTCTATTTTTCCTAGCCTAGTGATCAATCTCTTAGCACATGCATGAGGTTAGAACGAGAAGAAAAGAAATAGAAGCCAAGAAAACTTACCTAGGCCGAAAATGGTGACTCAAAATGCTTGCATGTGTGTTTCTTGCATCCTAGCTTGCTTGGGTGAGTTTCTTTGTTTGTGGTTTGTCTTGATGCACCATAGGATGATGAAGATGAGCTAAGAGGTGGAGAGAACTCAGCCAAAACCGAAATGGAGAGAGAGAATGAGAAGGAAAGAGAGAAAATGTGAGAGGAAAGAAGAAATGACAAAAAAAAGAAGGCTTTTGCATTATTCAAGCACTTGGTTGGCCTTGGGACATTAAATTCTGATTTTTGTATCTTCAATGTGTGATTTTAAAATGTTTAGCATGGGCAAAGGTGGTTTGGTTGAGCAAGGTAGAGGATTTAGGTGGTTTTGAGCATTTTTTTATGCATTGTGCTAAGTGTTTGTCATAGTTTGTCGAGGAATAATTCTTTATGCATTTGTGTCATTAGAATTGTCATAGGAATGTTGGGGAATTAGGGAATCTAGGTAGAATAAAATATAGGAATGTTTGTTGATGAGTTGAATTATGAATAGAATAATAGTTAGTGGGAAATGTAGGAATAGTTTAGTAATATTTTATTGTTAGTGGAGTTTGTAGAGAATTTGAATTAGGAATATAATATTGGTTAGTGGATTGTGTAGGATTATTTTAGTGTCTAGTGCTTTGTGTAGGATTCTTTCTTGATCAACGTGGTGGCACGGATTCATAGGTCTAGTGCACGAATTACGAGGTAGACACGAACTACGAGGTAAGACACGAACTTCAAGACAAATGCACGTACTTCAAGATGAATGCACAGATTCTAATACAAATGCATGCAAATCAAGGCATGACTCTATATCTAGGTTAAGGTACGCAGTTCAAGGTTAGGGCACACGAAATGAGGTAACGCACGTACATCGACGTTAGGGCACGTATTTCTAGGTACCGCACGTGAGTCAGGGATTAGGGCACACTATTCTAGGTCAAGGCACGTATGACGAGGTATGCACGAAAACCAAGACAGGACACGTAATCCAAGGTCGGTCATATAATTTTAGGTCTAAGGCACGCAAATCAAGGTAGGACACGTTATTCGGAGTCTGGCCTCACATTAAGCCAATTGGGCCTTTTGAATGCGCCATCTCTCTAGGCTGGGACTGTGAACAGTTAACACCTAAAGGAATTGTGCCCTCAACATGACGGGTGCGATCATACCAGCACTAATGCACCGGATCCCATCAGAACTTCGAAGTTAAGCGTGCTTGGGCGAGAGTAGTACTAGGATAGGTGACCCCTTGGGAAGTCCCCTGGGAAGTCCTCGTGTTGCACCCCCTTTCCAATTTTTTTTGCCCTGGTTAGGGTTGCCAAGATACTTTATCCACCAAATCTCTATTACTGAATCCCACGGAACATTGGGCAAGACAACTTCGCTTCACGTAGAGGCTGGGCCCGCAAACCGAGGGTGTAGGGTTTGTGACGAGGTCACCGTCGCTTCGGTGCCCATAACTTTTGATCCGTAATTGTTACGCGGCGCACAGCATACCGTTGCAAAACTCTCTGAGAGCTCTAAGACGAGGGCAGCCAGCTTGCTCGCTGTGCCCATTTTTGGAGCCCAAAATCGAACGTTTTCATCAGTTTCAGGCCACTTTTCTTCTTTTGCTCTGTTTTTCCGCCCCGGATCATACGTCGTGAACTGTTAAAAGGATGACAACCTGACTCGCGGGTCATCAGAGGGCCCTACAACGTGTCGATATAATGTCTTGCGAGGATGCTTCGTTGTTGAAGCCGATGGGTTGTCGTTAAGCCCATTGGGCCTTTTGAATGGGCCATCTCTCTAGGTTGGGACTGTGAACCGTTAACATATATAGGAATTGTGCCCTCAACATGACGGGTGCGATCATACCAGCACTAATGCACCGGATCGCATCAGAACTCCGAAGTTAAGTGTGCATGGGCGAGAGTAGTACTAGGATAGGTGACCCCCTGGGAAGTCCTTGTGTTGTACCCCCGTTTCAATTTTTTTTGCCCTGGTTAGGGTTGCCAAGATACTTTATCCACCAAATCTCTATTACTGAATCCCAAGGAACATTGGGAAAGACAACTTTGCTTCACGTAGAGGCTGGGCCCGCAAACCGAGGGCGTAGGGTTTGTGACCAAGTCTCCGTCGCTCTGGTTCCCATAACTTTTGATCCGTAAGGAGTTATGCTGTGCACAGCATACCGTTGCAAAGCTCTCTGAGAGCTCTACGATGGGGCCAGACAGCATGCTTGCTGTGCCCCATTTTGGAGCCCAAAATCGAACGTTTTCATCAGTTTTAGGCCACTTTTCTTCTTTTGCTCTATTTTTCCGTCCCGGATCGTACGTCGTGAACTGTTAAAAGGACGACAACCAGACTCGCGGGATATCAGAGGGCCCTACAATGTGTCGATATCACGTCATGCGAGGATGCTGCGTTTTTGAAGTGGATGGGTTGTCGTTAAGCCCATTGGGCCTTTTGAATGGGCCATCTCTCTAGGATGGGACTGTGAGTAGTTAACACATAAAGGAATTGTGCCTTAACATGACGGGTGCGATCATACCAGCACTAATGCATCGGATCCCATCAGAACTCTGAAGTTACGTTTGCTTGGGTGAGAGTAGTACTAGGATGGGTGACCCCCTGGGAAGTCCTCGTGTTGCACCCTATTTTTAATTTTTTTTGCCCTGGTTAGGGTTGCCAAGATACTTTATCCACCACATCTCTATTATTGAATCCCACGGAACATTGGGCAAGACAACTTGCTTCACGTTGAGGCTGGGCCCGCAAACCGAGGGGGTAGGGTTTGTGACCAGGTCTCTGTCGCTCCGGTGCCCATAACTTTTGATTCGTAAGGAGTTATGCTGCACACAGCATACCGTTGCAAAGCTCTTTGAGAGCTCTACGATGGGGGCAGCCAGCATGCTCACTGTGCCCATTTTTGGAGCCCAAAATCAAACGTTTTCATCAGTTTTAGGCCATTTTTCTTCTTTTGCTCTATTTTTTCGTCCCGGATTGTACGTTGTGAACTGTTAAAAGGACGACAACCTAACTCGCGGGACATCAGAGGGCCCTACAACGTGTCGATATCACGTCTTGCGAGGATGCTGCGTTGTTGAAGCGGATAGGTTGTCGTTAAGCCCATTGGGCCTTTTGAATAGGCCATCTCTCTAGGCTGGGACTGTGAATAGTTAACAAATAAAGGAATTGTGCCCTTGACATGATGGGTGCGATCATACCAGCACTAATGCACCGGATCCCATTAGAACTCCGAAGTTACGTGTGCTTGGGCGAGAGTAGTACTAGGATGTGTGACCCCCTTGGAAGTCCTCGTGTTGCACCCCATTTTCAATTTTTTTGCCCTAGTTAGGGTTTTCATGATACTTTATCCACCAAATCTCTATTACTGAATCCCACGAAACATTGGGCAAGACAACTTCGCTTCACGTAGAGGATGGGCCCGCAAACTGAGGGCGTAGGGTTTGTGACCAGGTCTCCGTCGCTCCGGTGCCCTTAACTTTTGATCCGTAAGGAGTTACGCGGCGTACTGCATACCGTTGCAAAGCTCTCTGAGAGTTCTACGAAGGGGGCGGCCAGCATTCATGCAGTGCCCATTTTTGGAGCCCAAAATCGAACGTTTTCATCTGTTTCAGGCCACTTTTCTTCTTTTGCTCTGTTTTTCCGTCCCGGATCATACGTCGTGAACAATTAAAAGGATGACAACCTGACTCGCGGGACATCGGAGGGCCCTACAACGTGTCGATATAACGTCTTGCGAGGATGCTGCGTTGTTGAAGTGGATAGGTTGTCGTGAAGCCCATTGGGCCTTTTGAATGGGCCATCTCTCTAGGTTGGGACTATGAACCGTTAACACATATAGGAAATGTGCCCTCAACATGACGGGTGCGATCATACCAGCACTAATGCACTGGATCCCATCAGAACTCCTAAGTTAAGCGTGCTTGGGCGACAGTAGTACTAGGATGGGTGACCCCCGGGGAAGACCTCGTGTTGCACCCCCTTTTCAATTTGTTTTGCCCTGGTTAGGGTTGCCAAGATACTTTATCCACCAAATCTCTATTACTGAATCCCACGGAACATTGGGCAAGACAACTTTGCTTCACGTAGTGGCTGGGCCCACAAACTGAGGGGGTAGGGTTTGTGACCAAGTCTCCGTCGCTCCGATGTCGATAACTTTTGATCCGTAATTGTTACGCGGTGCACAGCATACCGTTGCAAAGCTCTCTGAGATCTTTACGACGGGGGCAGCCAGCTTGCTCGCTGTGCCCATTTTTGGATCCAAAAATCGAACGTTTTCATTAGTTTCAGGCCACTTTTCTTCTTTTGCTCTGTTTTTCCGTCCTGGATCGTACGTCGTGAACTGTTAAAAGGACAACAACCTAACTCACGGGACATCAGAGGACCCTACAACGTGTCGATATCACGTCTTGCTAGGATGCTGCGTTGTTGAAGCGGATGGGTTGTCGTTAAGCCCGTTGGGCCTTTTGAATGGGCCATCTCTCTAGGTTGGGACTATGAACCGTTAACACATATAGGAAATGTGCCCTCAACGTGACGGGTGCAATTATACCAGCACTAATGCACCGGATCCCATCAGAACTCCTAAGTTAAGCGTGCTTGGGCGATAGTAGTACTAGGATGGGTGACCCCCTGGGAAGTCCTTGTGTTGCACCCCCTTTTCAATTTTTTTTTCCTTGGTTAGGGTTGCCAAGATACTTTATCCACCAAAATCTCTATTACTGAATCTCACGAAACATTGGGCAAGACAACTTCACTTAATGTAGAGGTTGGGCCCGCAAACCGAGGGCATAGGGTTTGTGACCAGGTCTCCGTCACTCCGGTGCCCATAACTTTTGATCCGTAGGGAGTTATCCGGCGCAGAGCATACCGTTGCAAAGCTCTCTGAGAGCTCTATGACGGGGGCGGCCAGCTTGCTCGCTTTGCCCTTTTTGGAGCCCAAAATTGAATGTTTTCATCAGTTTGTAGCCACTTTTATTCTTTTGCTCTGTTTTTCCGTCCCGGATCGTACGTCGTGAACTGTTAAAAGGGTGACAACCTGACTCACAGGAAATCAGAGGGCCCTACAACGTGTCGATATGATGTCTTGCGAGGATGCTGCGTTATTGAAGCGGATGGGTTGTCGTTAAGCCCATTGGGCCATTTGAATGGGCCATCTCTCCATGCTGGGACAGTGAACAGTTAACACATAAAGGAATTGTGGCCTCAACATGACGGGTGCGATCATACCAGCACTAATGCACCGGATCCCATCAGAAATCCGAAGTTAAGCGTGCTTGGGCGAGAGTAGTAGTAGGATGGGTGACCCCCTTGGAAGTCCTCGTGTTGCACCCCCTTTTCAATTTTTTTTGCCCTGGTTAGGGTTGCCATGATACTTTATCCACCAAATCTCAATTTCTGAATCCCACGGAACATTGGGCAAGACAACTTCGCTTCACGTAGATGCTGGGCCTGTAAACCAAGGGCGTAGGGTTTGTGACCAGGTCTCCGTTGCTCCGGTGCCCATAACTTTTGATCCGTAAGGAGTTACGCGGCGCACAACATACCGTTGCAAAGCTCTCTAAGAGCTCTACGGCGGGGGCAGCCAGCTTACTCGCTGTGCCCATTGTTGGAGCCCAGAATCGAACGTTTTCATTAGTTTTAGGCCACTTTTCTTATTTTACTCTATTTTTCCGTCCCGGATCGTAAGTCGTGAACTGTTAAAAGGATGACAACCTGGCTCGTGGGACATCAGAGGGCCCTACAACGTGTCGATATCACATCTTGCAAGCAAGCTGCGTTGTTGAAGCGGATAGGTTGTCATTAAGCTCATTAGGCCTTTTGAATGGGCCATCTCTTTTGGCTGGGACTGTGAACAGTTAACACATAAAGGAATTGTGCCCTCAACAAGACGGGTGAGATCATACCAGCACTAATGCAACGGATCCCATCATAACTCCGAAGTTAAGTGTGCTTGGGCGAGAGTAATACTAGGATAGGTGACCCCTAGGAAGTCCTCGTGTTGCACCCCCTTTTCAATTTTTTTTGCCCTAGTTAGGGTTGCTTAGATACTTTATCCACCAAATCTCTGTTACTAAATCCCACGGAACATTGGGCAAGACAACTTCGCTTCACGTAGAGGCTGGACCCGCAAACTCAGGGCGTAGGGTTCGTGACCAGGCCTCCGTCGCTCCCGTACCCATAACTTTTGATCCGTAAGGAGTTATGTGGTGCACAGCATACCGTTGAAAAGCTCTCTGAGAGATCTACGACGGGGGCAGTAAGCATGCTCGCTGTGCCCTTTTTGGAATCCAAAATCGAACGTTTTCATCAGTTTCAGGCCACTTTTCTTCTTTTGCTCTGTTTTTCCGTCCCGGATAATACATCGTGAACTGTTAAAAGGACGACAACCTGACTCGCTGGATATCAGAGGGCCGTACAATGTGTCGATATAACGTCTTACGAGGATGCTGCGTTGTTGAAGCGGATGGGTTGTCGTTAAGCCCATTGGGCCTTTTGAATGAGCCATCTCTCTAGGCTGGGACTGTGTACAATTAACACATAAAGGAATTGTGCCCTTAACATGATGGGTGCGATCATACCAGCACTAATGCACCGGATCATATCAGAACTCCGAAGTTAAGTGTGTTTGGGCGAGAGTAGTACTAGGATGGGTGACCCCCTGGGAAATCCTCGTGTTGCACCCCCTTTTCCATTTTTTTTGCCCTGGTTAGGGTTGCCAAGATACTTTATCCACCAAATCTCTATTACTGAATCCCACGGAACATTGGGCAAGACAAGTTCGCTTCACGTAGAGGCTGGGCGCGCAAACCGAGGGCATAGGGTTTGTGACCAGGTCTCCGTCGCTCCAGTGCCCATAACTTTTGATCCGTAAGGAGACACGCGGCGCACATCGTACCATTGCAAAGCTCTCTAAGAGCTCTACGAATGGGGCAGCCAGTTTGCTCGCTATGCCCGTTTTTGGAACCCAAAATCGAACGTTTTCATCAGTTTCAGGCCACATTTCTTCTTTTGCTCTGTATTTTCGTCCCGGATCATACATCGTGAACTGTTAAAAGGACGACAACCTGACTCACGGGACATCAGAGGGCCCTACAACGAGTCGATATCACATCTTGCGAGGATGCTGCGTTGTTGAAGCGGATGGGTCGTCGCTAAACCCATTAGGCCTTTTGAATAGGCCATCTCTCTAGGCTGGGACTGTGAACCATTAACACATATAGGAATTGTGCCCTCAACATGACGTGTGCGATCATACCAGTACTAATGCACCGAATCCCATCAGAACTCAGAAGTTAAGCGTGCTTGGGCGAGAGTAGTACTAGGATGGGTGACCCCCTGGGAAGTCCTCGTGTTGCACCCCCTTTTCAATTTTTTTTGCCCTGGTTAGGGTTGCCAAGATACTTTATCCACCAAATCTCTATTACTGAATCTCCCGGAACATTGGGCAAGACAACTTCGCTTCACGCAGAGACTGGGCCCGCAAACCGAGGGCGTAGGGTTTGGGATAAGGTCACCGTCACTCCGATGCCCATAACTTTTGATCCGTAAGGAGTTATGCGGCGCACAGCATACCGTTGCAAAGCTCTCTGAGAGCTCTACGACTGGGGCAGCCAGCTTGCTTGCTGTGCCCTTTTTGGAGCCCAAAATCAAACGTTTTCATCAGTTTCAGGCCACTTTTCTTCTTTTGCTCTGTATTTTCGTCCCGGATCGTACGTCGTGAACTGTTAAATAGACGACAAACTGACTCGCGGGACATCAAAGAGTCCCCACAACGTGTCGATATCACGTCTTGCGAGGATGCTACATTGTTGAAGCGGATGGGTTGTCGTTAAGCCCATTGGGCCTTTTGAATGGGCCATCTCTCTAGGCTGTGACTATGAACAGTTAACACATAAAGTAATTGTGCCCTAAACTTGACGGATTCGATTATTCCAGCACTAATGCACCGGATCCCATCAGAACTCCGAAGTTAAGCGTTCTTGGACGAGAGTAGTACTAGGATGGGTGACCCCCTGGGAAGTCCTCATGTTGCACCCCCTTTTCAATTTTTTTTGCCCTGGTTAGGGTTGCCAAGATACTTTATCCGCCAAATCTCTATTACTGAATCCCATGGAACATTGGGCCAAACAACTTCGCTTCACGTAGATACTGGCCCTGCAAACCGAGGGCGTAGTGTTTTTGACCAGGTCTCCGTCGCTCCGGTGCGCATAAATTTTGATCCGTAAGGAATTACGCGGCGCGCAGCATACCGTTGTAAAGCTCTTTGAGAGCTCTACGGCGGGAGCAGCCAGCTTTCTCGATGTGCCCATTTTTGGAGACCAAAATCGAACGTTTTCATCAGTTTCAGGCCACTTTTCTTCTTTTGCCCTGTTTTTCCATCCTGGATCGTACGTCGTGAACTGTTAAAAGGATGACAACCTGACTCGTGGGACATCAGAGGGCCCTACAATGTGTGGATATCAAGTCTTGCAAGCATGCTGCGTTGTTGAAGCGGATGGGTTGTCGTTGAGCCTATTGGGCCTTTTGAATGGGCCATCTCTCTAGGCTGGGATTGTGAACAGTTAACACATAAAGGAATTGTGCCCTCAACATGATGGGTGCGATCATACCAGCACTAATGCAACGGATCCCATCATAACCCCGAAGTTAAGCGTGCTTGGGTGAGAGTAGTACTTGGATGGGTGACCCCCTGGGAAGTCCTCGTGTTGCACCCCCTTTTCAATT
Organism: Ehretia macrophylla; assembly: GCA_037974665.1. NCBI lineage: Eukaryota > Viridiplantae > Streptophyta > Magnoliopsida > Boraginales > Ehretiaceae > Ehretia > Ehretia macrophylla. The sequence continues at coordinate 70,773,559 of CM075767.1, forward strand.
TTTTTGCCCTGGTTAGGGTTGACAAGATACTTTATCCACCAAATCTCTATTACTGAATCCCACAGAACATTGGGCAAGACAACTTCGCTTCACGTAAAGGCTAGGCCTGCAAACCGAGGGCGTAGGGTTTCTGACCACGTCTACGTCACTCTGGTGCCCATAACCTTTGATCCGTAAGGAGTTACGTGGTGCACAACATACCGTTACAAAGCTCTCCGAGAGATCTACGACGGGGGCAGCCAACTTGCTCGCTTTGCCCATTTTTTGAGCCCAAAATCGAACGTTTTCATCAGTTTCAGGCCACTTTTCTTCTTTTGCTCTGTTTTTCCATCCCGGATCATACGTCATGAACTGTTAAAAGGATGACAACCTGACTCGCGGGACATCAGAGGGCCCTACAACGAGTCGATATCACATCTTGCAAGGATGCTGCGTTGTTGAAGCGGATGGGTTGTTGTAAAGCCCATTGGGCTTTTTGAATGGGCCATCTCTCTAGGCTGGGACTGTGAACCGTTAACACATATAGGAATTGTGCCCTCAACTTGACGGGTGCGTCATACCAGCACTAATGCACCGGATCCCATCAGAACTCCCAAGTTAAGCGTGCTTGGGCGAGAGTAGTACTAGGATGGGTGGCTTCCCGGGAAGTCCTCGTGTTGCACCCCCTTTTCAATATTTTTTGCACTGGTTATGGTTGCCAAGATACTTTCTCCACCAAATGTCTATTACTGAATCCCACAGAACATTGGGCAAGACAACTTCGCTTCACGTAGAGGCTGGGCCCGCAAACCGAGGGCGTAGGGTTTGTGACCAAGTCTCCGTCGCTCTGGTGCCTATAACTTTTCATCAGTAATTGTTACGCGGTGCACAGCCTACCGTTGCAAAGCTCTCTAAGAGCTCTAGGACAAGTGCAGCCAGCTTGCTCGCTGTGCCCGTTTTTGGAACCCAAAATCGAACGTTTTCATCAGTTTCAGGCCACTTTTCTTCTTTTGCTCTATTTTACCATCCCGGATCGTACGTCGTGAATTGTTAAAAGGACGACAACCTGACCCGCGGGACATCAGAAGGCCCTACAACGTGTCGATATCACATCTTGCGAGGATGCTGCGTTGTTGACGTGTATGGGTTATCGTTAAGCCCATTGGGCCATTTGAATGGGCCATCTCTCTAGGCTGGGACTGTGAACAGTTAACACATTAAGGAATTGTGCCCTGAACATGACGGGTGCGATCATACCAGCACTAATGCACTGGATCCCATCAGAAATTTGAAGTTAAGCGTGCTTGGGCGAGAGTAGTACTAGGATGGGTGACCCCCTGGGAAGTCCTCGTGTTGCACCCCCATTTCAATTTTTTTTGCCCTGGTTATGGTTGTCAAGATACTTTATCCACCAAATCTCTATTACTGAATCCCACTGAACATTGGGCAATACAACTTCGCTTCACGTAGAGGCTGGGCCCACAAACCGAGGGCGTAGTGTTTTTGACCAGGTCTCCGTCGCTCCGGTGCCCATAACTTTTGATCCGTAAGGAGTTACGCGGCGAACAACATACCGTTGCAAAGCTCTCTTAGAGCTCTATGACGGGAGTAGCCACTTGCTCGAAGTGCCCATATTTGGTGCCCAAAATCGAATGTTTTCACCAGTTGCAGGCCATTTTTCTACTTTTGCCCTATTTTTTCGTCCCGGATCATACGTCGTGAACGGTTAAAAGGACGACAACCTGACTCGCGGGACATCAGAGGGCCCTACAAAGTGTCGATATGACGTCTTGCGAGAATACTGCGTTGTTGAAGCGGATGGGTTGTCGTTAAGCCCATTGGGCCTTTTGAACGGGCCATCTCTCTAGGTTGGGACTGTGAACCGTTAACACATATAGGAATTGTGCCCTCAACATGACGGGTGCAATCATACCAGCACTAATGCACCGGATCCCATCAAAACTCCGAAGTTGAGCTTGCATGGGCGAGAGTAATACTAGGATGGGTGACCCCATGGGAAGTCCTCGTGTTGCACCCCATTTTCTATTTTTTTTGCCCTGGTTAGGGTTGCCAAGATACTTTATCCACCAAATCTCTATTACCGAATCCCACGGAACATTAGGCAAGACAACATCGCTTCACGTAGAGTCTGGGCCCGCAAACTGAGGCATAGGGTTTGTGACCAGGTCTCCGTTGTTCCGGTGCCCATAACTTTTGATCCGTAAGGAGTTACGCGGTGCACAACATACCGTTGCAAAGCACTCTGAGAGCTCTACAATGGGGGCAGCCAGCTTGCTCGCTGTGCCCCTTTTTGGAGCCTAAAATCAAACTTTTTCATTAGTTTCAGGCCACTTTTCATCGTTTTCTCTGTTTTTCCGACTCGGATCGTACGTCGTGAACTGTTAAAAGGACGAAAACCTGACTCGTGGGACATCAGGGGGCCCTACAACGTGTCGATATCAAGTCTTGCAAGCATGCTGCGTTGTTGAAGCGGATGGGTTGTCGTTAAGCCCATTGGGCCTTTTGAATGGGCCATCTCTCTAGGCTGGGATTGTGAACTGTTAACACATAAGGAATTGTGCCCTCAACATGACAGGTGCGATCATACCAGCACTAATGCACCGGATCCCATCAGAACTCCGAAGTTAAGCGTGCTTGGGTGAGAGTAGTACTAGGATGGGTGACACCTTGGGAAGTCCTCGTGTTGCACCCCCTTTTCAATTTTTTTTGCCCTGGTTAGGGTTGCCAAGACGCTTTATCCACCAAATCTATATTTCTGAATCCCACGCAACATTAGGCAAGACAACATCGCTTCACGTAGAGGCAGGGTCCGCAAACCGAGGTCGTAGGCTTTGTGACCTGGTCTCTGTCGCTCCGGTGCCCATAACTTTTGATATGTAAGGAGTTACGATGTGCATAGTATACCGTTGCAAAGCTCTCTGAGAGCTCTACGACGCGGGCAGCTAGCTTGCTCGCTGTGCCCTTTTTGGAGCCCAAAATCGAACGTTTTCATAAGTTTCAGGCCACTTTTCTTCTTTTGCTTTGTTTTTTCGTCCCGAATCGTACGTCGTGAACTGTTAAAAGGACGACAACCTGACTCGCGGGATATTAGAGGGCCCTACAACGTGTCGATATCACGTCTTGCGAGGATGCTGCATTGTTGAAGTGAATGGGTTGTCGTTAAGTGTAACACCCCGATCCCTCTCGAGACCGGGAGTTCTATCAATCGATCTAATCACAACCCAAATCCAAACTCGGGCAAAATTTTTAGGGAAAACGGACGGAGTCTCCCCTGTTTCTAGGCGAAATGTAAAACCTGCGATAGCATATAAGTGGACCAATACCCTGTCCAAACATTCAAAACCACCTCAAGGCCATCCGAGCCTCGGTTCTCAATAGTTAAACTCAGCAAGTATACATACATTTCCAATTAAAAAGCTAACCTAACTCTTTTCATTCTTGACAAATACATTCAAACTAGACAATTAAACCATACTAAGCTAATGCATAAAATAAACTATCATGCCATTCTAATTCTTTTTCTTGGGACATTACAAACATGCATTGAGGATAAGTTATAATAACTAGATACATAATCTAACTTATCCAACTACTTCAACAATCTAATGAAACTTAAATTACATACTTTTTGACATTAATTACATACAACATATGAAAGCATATATCTTTACAACTTCGACACTCAAGCCACATAGGCACGCAAGACAACTCTTCAGGCACGAACTTTCACGAAATCACGAACTTTCCAACTAACATGACATTTCCTGAAATGTGGGGGTGAGGAGTGAGTATACACAACACGTATACTCAGTGAGGGCGAGACAGATATCGAATTGGAGAGAAAGAAAGTCGTGCAATGCAAATAAGACAGTTAAGCAATATAACTGATAAATAAGTAATCAAGACAAACAATCAATACAATAAGCAATTACTGAAAGCATTAACACAACCATTCAAAGCTATACCACACTCTGAAGGCTATGGTTCACTCATACGAGCAATGTACCATTTCACGAGCGATACATCAATCTCGAGCTTGATGTTGACAACGATAACAATAAGCGCGCATCCACCTTATAACACCAGTTTGGAATACTCCGGGAGTAACCATCAATTCTACGACCCAACTCTCCTTGGGAGGCAACCCAATCGAGAAAAGGGAATAGCTACGGAGCTAGAGCAACCAACACTGGCAACCCGAGGCTACCCAGAGAGGCCCATCACTCACGTGCTGGACACTATGCAATGCAAGACTCGATACAAGGCAATAAACGAGCGATAGCACAACAATACAAATTAGTGACAACAAACGAGATAACAAGCAATCACAATCAATACTAGCATTCAACTAACTTTTCAAGCATAACAAGCAATAATAAGCAACAATAACACCAATTAAACAAGTATATCAAGCAACCCTAAGCATTCTATAGGCATAATATCAAGATAACAAGCAAAATCACAAATCGGCCCCAACTATCAAAACTCTACCATTTCCAAACGAGTCACGAGTTCTGGAAACCGACTTTGCCAATCCTCCTAGGTCACCATAAGGCACGTCTAGGGACCCCGAAATCCTACTTTACCCTAGAATTTGCGCAAAGCCCCAATTTCCCCCTTTGCTCGTTTGAACCACAACTATACCAACCAATCACCCAACCAATGCCATAATTGCACCAAAAGTGCTTCCATTGCCTCCCGAAACAATGCCAACACGCAAAACAAGAAAATGCCAAACTCGACCTAAACGACCCCGACTTTCACTAAGCTATTTTTCTCCGTTTTTCCATTACACAATCCAATTAAACCACACATTTAGGCATTCTAGCATATCTAGCACATTCCTACATCAACAGAACGCATAACGGAGCAACTTCATCGAAACGGGGGTTTACTATTCATAATTTACTATTTATTATACAATTTATATTTCAATTTTAATATTCAACCGCAGAAAATGTTAAAAAGCTATAAATACATGTTCTACGATTGCTAGGGAACATTCTTTAAGCCTCAAAACGATTTAAATAACAATATACGGATAAATCTCAAAAATCAAAGTTAACACAGAAAACTTTCAAATGCGCAAATAAACATGAAACCCTTACCTTAGACGCTCCTAGACGCTAGGAAAACCTCGTAGGATGCCTCGGAAACCACCCCGTGCAAGCTCCCGCGAAGAAATGAAGATTTGATGTTGAATTGTTTTTTTTTCCTCTCTTCTTGGTGCGGCCCTTTCATTCTGTTTTCCAGCTTTTTTTCTTTATTTTCCTTGTTAATTTAAGCTTATAAAAGATGATACAAGTCAACAAGTCAAGCCCTTGGTCAAAGCAGTTAAAATTTGGTCAAATAAGCTTGTTTTATGCATTTTAAAGCTAAAACAACTAATGAAATATTAATTCTAGCTAACAACAATTAAAATATAAAATTTAAGACACCAAACACTAGTTTTCACTATTTGTTGAGGACTAGGAACCGCTCTCTAACTATCGCTCTCGATATGCTATGCACTTTGCGTCAACAAAGAAGTGACAATTAAATCTCAAAAAATCTAAGAAATATATCATTTTTGGAAAGCATCATAGTTTAAAATTTACTCCGGCTCGGAGTTACTTTTCTCATTTATTTGAAAATCGAGTGATTTTAACGCAAAACAACCAAAACCGATTATTAAAATAATCAAAACAATTAGGGTAATCAATATTCATTTAAAATAATTAATTTAACTATTTCTAGAACATTTTAAAGAATTATGAAGTTAATATAAACACATAGTCAAATACAATTAAACACTAACATTTAAGATAACACTTAATCAATCACAAGAAAATAAATTCAATTACTATAATTATCAGGAATAGGTAATAATCTTTTAATTATTCAATTTACAACTACTAAATGCTTCCAAGAGGAATATTAAAATAGTGCAAATTGGTTGATTTAACTAATTAAACATTTAATCAAATGCAGTCAAGTGCTATTAAATGCATGCCGGGTTCGGGTTATCACATTAAGCCCATTAGGCCTTCTGAATGGGCCATCTCTCATGCTGGGACTGTGAACCGTTAACACATATAGGAATTGTGCCCTTAACATGACCCGTGTGATCGTACCAGCACTAATGCACCGGATGACATCAGAACTCCGAAGTTGAGCGTGCTTGGGCAAGAGTAGTACTAGGATGGGTGACCCCCTGGGAAGTCGTCGTGTTGTACCCCCTTTTCAATTTTTTTTGCCCTGGTTAGGGTTGCCAAGATACTTTATCCACCAAATCTCTATTACCAAATCCCACGGAACATTAGGCAAGACAACATCGCTTCACGTAGAGGCTGGGCCCGCAAACCAAGGGCGTAGGGTTTGTGACCATGTTTCCGTCGCACCGGTGCCCATAACTTTTGATCCGTAAGGAGTTACGCGGCGCACAGTATACCGTTGCAAAGCTCTCTAAGAGCTCTACGACGGGGGCAACCAGCTTGCTCGCTGTGCCCGTTTTTGGAACCTAAAATCGAAGTTTTTCATTAGTTTCAGGCCACTTTTCTTCTTTTGCTCAGTTTTTCCATCCCTGATCGTACGTCGTGAACTATTAAAAGGAGGACAACCTGACTCGCGGGACATCAGTGGGCCCTACAACATGTCGATATCACGTCTTGCGAGGATGCTGCATTGTTGAAGCGAATGGGTTGTCGTTAAGCCCATTGGGCCTTCTGAATGGGCCATCTCTCTAGCTGGGACTGTGAACCGTTAACACATATAGGAAATGTTCCCTCAACCTGACAGGTGCGATCATACCAGCACCAATTCACCGGATCCCATCAGAACTCTGAAGTTAAGCGTGCTTGGGCGAGAGTGGTACTAGGATGGGTGACCCCCTGGGAAGTCCTCGTGTTGCACCCTCTTTCCAATTTTTTTTGCCCTGGTTAGGGTTGCCAAGATACTTTATCAACCAAATCTCTATTACCGAATCCCACGGAACATTAGGCAAGACAACATCGCATCACGTAGAGGCTGGCCCCATAGACCGAGGGCGTAGGGTTTGTGACCAGGTCTCCATCGCTCCGGTGCCCATAACTTTTGATCCGTAAGGAGTTACGCGGCAAACAGGGTACCGTTGCAAAGCTCTCTGAGAGCTCCACGACGGGGTCAGCCAACTTGCTCGCTTTGCCCATTTTTGGAGCCCAAAATTGAACGTTTTCATAAGTTTCAGGCTACTTTTCCTCCTTTACTCTATTTTTTCGTCCCGGATCGTACATCATGAACTGCTAAAAGGACGACTACCTGACTCGCGGGACATCAGAGGGCTCTACAAAGTGTCGATATCACGTCTTGTGAGGATGCTGCATTGTCGAAGCGGATGGGTTGTTGTTAAGCCCATTGGGCTTTCTGAATGGGCCATATCTCTAGCTGGGACTGTGAACCGTTAACACATAAAGGAATTGTGCCCTCAACATGACAGGTGCGATTATACCAGCACTAATGCACCGGATCCCATCAGAACTCTGAAGTTAAGCTTGCTTAGGTGAGAGTAGTACTAGGATGGGTGACCCCCCGGGAAGTCCTCGTGTTGCACCCCCTTTTCAGTTTATTTTGCCTTTGTTAGGGTTGCCAAGATACTTTATCCACCAAATCTATATTATCGAATCCCACGGAACATTAGGCAGGACAACATCGCTTCACGTAGAGGGTGGGCCCGCAAACCGAGGGCGTTGGGTTTGTGACCAGGTCTCCGTCGCTCCGGTGCCCATAACTTTTGATTCGTAAGGAGTTACGCGGCGCACAACAAACCGTTGCAAAGCACTCTGAGAGCTCTACGATGGGGGCAGCCAGCTTGCTCGCCCTGCAAATTTTTGGAGCATAAAATTGAACGTTTTCATCAGTTTCAGGCCACTTTTCTTCTTTTGCTTTGTTTTTTCGTCCCGGATCGTACGTCGTGAACTGTTAAAAAGACGACAACCTGACTCGCGAGACATCAAAGGGCCCTACAATGTGTCGATATCATGTCTTGCGAGGATGCTACATTGTTGAAGCGAATGGGTTGTCGTTAAGCCCATTGGGCCTTCTGAATGGGCCATCTCTCATGTTGGGACTGTGAACCGTTAACAAATATAGGAATTGTGCTCTCAACATGACCGGTGCGATCGTACCAGCACTAATGCACCGGATCGCATCAGAACTCCCAAGTTGAGCGTGCTTGGGTGAAAGTAGTACTAGGATGGGTGACCCCCTGGGTAGTCGTCGTGTTGCACCCCCTTTTCAATTTTTTTTGCCCTGGTTAGGGTTGCCAAGATACTTTATCCACCAAATCTCTATTACAAAATCCCACAGAACATTAGGCAAGACAACATCGCTTCACGTAGAGGCTGGGCCCGCAAACCAAGGGCGTAGGTTTGTGACCATGTCTCCGTCGCACCGGTGCCCATAACTTTTGATCCGTAAGGAGTTACGCGGCGCACAGTATACCGTTGCAAAGCTCTCTGAGAGCTCTACGATGGGGGTAGCCAGGTTTCTCGTTGTTCCCGTTTTTGGAACCTAAAATTGAACCTTTTCATTAGTTTCAGTCCACTTTTCTTCTTTTGCTCTGTTTTTCCGTCCCTGATCGTACGTAGTGAACTGTTTAAAGGATGACAACCTAACTCGCGGGACATCAGAGGGCCCTACAACGTGTCGATATCACGTCTTGTGAGGATGCTGCATTGTTGAAGCGAATGGGTTGTCGTTAAGCCCATTGGGCCTTCCGAATGGGCCATCTCGCATGCTGGGACTCTGAACCGTTAACACATATAGAAATTGTGCCCTCAACATGACCGGTGCAATCGTACCAGCACTAATACATCGGATCACATCAGAACTCCGAAGTTGAGCGTACTTGGGCGAGAGTAGTACTAGGATGGGTAACCCCCTGGGAAGTCGTCGTGTTGCACCCCCTTTTCAATTTATTCTGCCCTGGTTAGGGTTGCCAAGATACTTTATCCACCAAATCTCTATTACAAAATCCCACGGAACATTAGGCAAGACAACATCGCTTCACGAAAAGGCTGGGCCCGCAAACCAAGGGCGTAGGGTTTGTGACCATGTCTTCGTCGCACCGGTGCCCATAACTTTTGATCTGTAAGGAGTTACGCGGCGCACAGTATACCGTTGCAAAGCTCTCTGAGAGCTCTACGACGGGGGTAGCCAGGTTTCTCGCTGTGCCCGTTTTTGGAACCTAAAATCGAACTTTTTCATTAGTTTCAGTCCACTTTTCTTCTTTTGCTCTATTTTTCCGTCCCTGATAGTACGTCGTGCACTGTTAAAAGGACGACAACCTGACTCGCGGGACATTAGAGGGCCCTATAACGTGTCGATATCACGTCTTGCGAGGATGCTGCTTTGTTGAAGCGGATGGGTTGTCGTTAAGCCCATTGGACCTTCTGAATGGGCCATCTCTCTAGCTGGGACTGTGAACCGTTAACAATATAGGAATTGTGACCTCAACATGACCGGTGCGATCATAACAGCACTAATGCACCAGATCACATCAGAACATCGAAGTAGAGCATGCTTGGGCAAGAGTAGTACTAGGATGGGTGACCCCCGGGAAATCCTCGTGTTGCACCCACTTTTCAATTTTTTTTGCCCTGGTTAGGGTTGCCAAGATACTTTATCCACCAAATCTCTATTACTGAATTCCACGGAACATTAGGCAACACAACATCGCTTCAAGTAGAGGCTGGGCCCGCAAACCGAGGGCGTAAGGTTTGTGACCAGGTCTCCGTAGCTCTGGTGCCCATAACTTTTGATCCGTAAGGAGTTACGCGGCGCACAGTATACCGTTGCAAAGCTCTCTGAGAGCTCTACGACAGGGGCAGCCAGCTTTCTCGTTGTGCCCGTTTTTGGAACCTAAAATCGAACTTTTTCATTAGTTTCAGGCCACTTTTCTTCTTTTGCTATGTTTTTCCGTCACGGATCGTACGTCGTGAACTGTTAAAAAGACGACAACCTGACTCGCTGGACATCAGAGCGCCCTACAACGGGTCGATATCACGTCTTGCGAGGATGCTGCATTGTTGTAGCAGATGGGTTGTCGTTAAGCCTATTGGGCCTTTTGAATGGGCCATCTCTCTAGGCTGGGTCTGTGAACAGTTAACACATAAAGGAATTGTACCCTCAACATGATAGGTGCGATCATACCAGCACTAATGCACCTGATCCCATCAGAACTCCGAAGTTAAGCTCGCTTGGGCGAGAGTAGTACTAGGATGGGTGACCCCTTGGGAAGTCCTCGTGTTGCACCCCCTTTTCAGTTTATTTTGCCCTTGTTAGGTTTGCCAAGATACTTTATCCACCAAATCTATATTACCGAATCAAAAGGAACATTAGGCAAGACAACATAGCTTCACGTAGAGGCTAGGCCCGCAAACCGAGGGCGTAGGGTTTGTGACCTGGTCTCCGTTGCTCCGGTGCCCATAACTTTGGATCCGTAAGGAGTTACGCGGCGCACAGCATACCGTTGCAAAGCTCTCTGAGAGCTCTACGATGGGGGTAACTAGCTTGCTCATTGTGCCCTTTTTTGGGTCCCAAAATCGAATGTTTTCATCAGTTTTAGGCCGCTTTTCTACCTTTACTCTGTTTTTCCGTCCTGGATCGTACGTCGTGAACTGTTAAAAGGACGACAACCTGACTCGCAGAACATCAGAGGGCCCTACAACGTGTCGATATCACGTCTTGCGAGGATGCTGCATTGTTGAAGCGGATGGGTTGTCGTTAAGCCCATTTTCCTTCTGAATGAGCCATCTCTCTAGCTAGGACTGTGAACCGTTAACACATATAGGAATTGTGCCCCCAACATGACAGGTGCGATCATACCAGCACTAATGCACCGGATCCCATCAGGACTCTGATGTTAATCGTGCTTGGGAGAGAGTAGTACTAGGATGGGTGACCCCCTGCGAAGTCCTCGTGTTGCACCCCCTTTTCAATTTTTTTTGCCCTGGTTAAGGTTGCCAAGATACTTTATCCACCAAATCTCTATTACCGAATCCCACGGAACATTAGGCAAGATAACAGCGCTTCACGTAGAGGCTGGGCCCGCAAACCGAGGGCGTAGGGTTTGTGACCAGGTCTTAGTCGCTCCGGTGGCCATAACTTTTGATCCGTAAGGAGTTACGCGGCAAACAGCGTACCGTTGCAAAGCTCTCTGAGAGCTCCACGACGGGGTCAGCCAACTTGCTCGCTTTGCCCATTTTTGGAGCCCAAAATTGAACGTTTTCATTAGTTTCAGGCTACTTTTCCTCCTTTACACTATTTTTCCGTCCCGGATCGTACATCATGAACTGCTAAAAGGACGACAACCTGACTCGCGGGACATCAGAGGGCCCTACAACGTGTCGATATCACGTCTTGTGAGGATGCTGCATTGTCGAAGTGGATGGGTTGTCGTGAAGCCCATTGGGCCTTCTGAATGGGCCATCTCTCTAGCTGGGACTGTGAACCGTTAACACATATAGGAATTGTGCCCTCAACATGACAGGTGCGATGAAACCAGCACTAATGCACCGGATCCCATCAGAACTCTGAAGTTAAGCGTGCTTGGACGAGAGTAGTACTAGGAAGGGTGACCCCCTGGGAAGTCCTCGTGTTGCACCCATTTTCAATTTTTTTTGCCCTGGTTAAGGTTGCCAAGATACTTTATCAACCAAATCAATATTACCGAATCCCACGGAACATCAGGCAAGACAACATCGCCTCACGTAGAGGCTGGGCCAGCAAATTGAGGGTGTAGGGTTTGTGACCAGGTCTTCGTCGCTCCAGTGCCCATAACTTTTGTTCCGTAAGGAATTACGCGGTGCACAGTATACCGTTGCAAGGATCTCTGAGAGCTCTACGACGGGGGCAGCCAGCTTGCTTGCTGTGCCCATTTTTGGAGCCCAAAATCAACGTTTTGATCAGTTTCAGGCCACTTTTCTTCTTTTGCTTTGTTTTTCTGTCCCGGATCGTACGTCGTGAACTGTTAAAAGGACGACAACCTGACTCGCGGGACATCAGAGGTCCCTACAACGTGTCGATATCACGTCTTGCAAGGATGCTGCATTGTTGAAGTGGATGGGTTGTCGTTAAGTCCATTGGGCCTTTTGAATGGGCCATCTCTCTAGTTGGGACTGTGAACCGTTAACACATATAGGAATTGTGCCCTCAACATGACCGGTGCGATTATGCCAGCACTAATGCATCGGATCACATTAGAACTCCGAAGTTGAGCGTGCTTGGGCGAGAGTAGTACTAGGATGGGTGACCCCCTGGGAAGTCCTCGTGTTACACCCCCTTTTCAATTTTTTTTGCTATGGTTAGGGTTGCCAAGATACTTTATCCACCAAATCTCTATTACTGAATCCCACGGAACATTAGGCAAGACAACATCGCATCACGTAGAGGCTGGGCCTGCAAACCGAGGGCGTAGCGTTCGTGAACAGGTCTCTGTCGCTCCGGTGCCCATAACTTTTGATCCCTAAGGAGTTACACGGCGCACAACATGTCATTGCAAAGCTCTCTGAGAGCTGTGCGATGGGGGCAGCAAGCTTACTCTCTGTGCCGGATTTTGGAGCCCAAAATTGAACATTTTCATCAGTTTCAAGCCACTTTTCTTCCTTTACTCTGTTTTTTCGTCCTAGATCGTACGTCGTGAACTGTTAAAAGGACTACAACCTGACTCGCGGGACATCAGAGGGCCCTACAACGTGTCGATATCACGTCTTGCGAGGATGCTGCATTGTTGAAGCGGATGGGTTGTCGTTAAGCCCATTGGGCCTTCTGAATGGGCCATCTCTCTAGCTGGGACTGTGAACCGTTAACACATGTAGGAATTCTGCCCTCAACATGACCGGTGCGATCATACCAGCACTAATGCACCGGATCACATCAGAACTCCGAAGTTGAGCATGCTTGGGCGTGTGTAGTACTAAGATGGGTGACCCCCTGGGAAGTCCTCGTGTTGCACCCCATTTTCAATTTTTTTGGCCTTGGTTAGGGTTGCCAAGATACTTTATCCACCAAATTTCTATTACCAAATCGCACGGAACATTAGGCAAGATAATATCGCTTCACGTAGAGGCTGGGCCTGCAAACTGAGGCCGTAGGGTTTGTGACTAGGTCTCCGTCGCTTAGGTGCCCATAACTTTAGATCCGTAAGGAGTTACGCGGCGCACAACATACCGTTGCCAAGCTCTCTGAGAGCTCTACGACGGGGGCAGCCAGCTTGCTCGCTTTGCCCATTTTTGGAGCCCAAAATCAACGTTTTGATTAGTTTCAGGCCACTTTTCTTCTTTTGCTATGTTTTTCCGTCCCGGATCGTACGTCGTGAACTGTTAAAAGGACGACAACCTGAATTGCGGGACATCAGAGGGCCCTACAACGTGTCGATTTCATGTCTTGTGAGGATGCTGTATTGATGAAGCAGATGGGTTGTCGTTAAGCCCATTGGGCCTTTTGAATGGCCATCTCTCTGGGCTGGGACTGTGAACCGTTAACACAAAAAGGAATTGTGCCCTCAACATGACATGTGCGATCATACCAGCACTAATGCACCGGATCCCATCAGAACTCCGAAGTTAAGCTTGCTTGGGCTAGAGTAGTACTAGGATGGGTGACCCCCTGGGAAGTCCTCGTGTTGCACCCCATTTTCAGTTTATTTTGCCCTTGTTAGGGTTGCCAAGATACTTTATCCACCAAATCTATATTACCGAATCCCACGGAACATTAGGCAACACAACATCGCTTCACGTAGAGGCTGGTCCCGCAAACCGAGGACGTAGGGTTTATGACCAGGTCTCCATCGCTCCAGTGCCCATAACTTTTGATTCGTAAGGAGTTACGCGGCGCACAGAATACCGTGGCAAAGCTCTCTGAAAGCTCTATGATGGGGCCAACTAGCTTGCTCGCTGTGCCCCTTTTTGGAGCTCAAAATTGAACGTTTTCATCAGTTTCAGGATGCTTTTCTTCCTTTACTCTGTTTTTTCGTCCCGGTTCGTACGTCGTAAACTGTTAAAAGGATGACAACCTGACTCGCGGGATATCAGAGGGCCCTACAATGTGTCGATATCACGTCTTGCGAGGATGCTGCATTGTTGAAGTGGATGGGTTGTTGTTAAGCCCATTGGGCCTTCTGAATGGGCCATCTCTCTAGCTGCGACTGTGAACCGTTAACACATGTAGGAATTCTGCCACATGACCGGTGCGATCATACCAGCACTAATGCACCGGATCACATTAGAACTCCGTAGTTTAGCGTGCTTGGACGAGAGTAGTACTAGGATGGGTGACCCCCTGGGAAGTCCTCGTGTTGCACCCCCTTTTCAATTTTTTTTGCCCTGGTTAGGGTTGCAAAGATACTTTATCCACCAAATCTCTATTACTGAATCCCATGGAACATTAGGCAAGACAACATCGCTTCACGCAGAGGCTGGGCCCGTAAACCGAGGGCGTAGGTTTTGTGACGAAGTCTCCATCGCTCCGGTGCCCATAACTTTTGATCTGTAAGGAGTTACGCGGCGCACAACATACCGTTGCAAAGCTCTCTGAGAGCTCTACGACGGGGGCAGCCAGCTTGCTCGCTGTGCCCATTTTTGGAGCCTAAAATCGAACTTTTTCATTAGTTTCAGGCCACTTTTCTTCTTTTGCTATGTTTTTCCGTCCCGGATCATACGTCGTGAACTGTTAAAAAGACGACAACCTGACTTGCGGGACATCAGAGGGCCCTACAACGTGTCTATATCACGTCTTGTGAGGATGCTGCATTTTTGAAGCAGATAGGTTGTCGTTAAGCCCATTGGGCCTTTTGAATGGGCCATCTCTCTAGGCTGGGACTGTGAACCGTTAACACATAAAGGAATTGTGCCCTCAACATGACAGGTGCGATCATACCAGCACTAATGCACCGGATCCCATTAGAACTCCGAAGTTAAGCTTGCTTGGGCTAGAGTAGTACTAGGATGGGTGACCCCCTGCGAAGTCCTCGTGTTGCACCCCCTTTTCAGTTTATTTTTCCCTTGTTAGGGTTGCCAAGATACTTTATCCACCATATCTATATTACCGAATCCCACGGAACATTAGGCAAGACAACATCGCTTCACGTAGAGGTTGGTCCCGCAAACCGAGGACGTAGGGTTTATGACCAGGTCTCCGTCGCTCTGGTGCCCATAACTTTTGATCCGTATGGAGTTACACGGTGCACAACATACCGTTTCAAAGCTCTTTGAGAGCTCTATGATGGGACCAGCTAGCTTGCTCGCTGTGCCCCTTTTTGGAGCTCAAAATTGAACGTTTTCATCAGTTTCAGGTCGCTTTACTTCCTATACTCTGTTTTTTCGTCCAAGATCGTACGTCGTGAACTGTTAAAAGGACGGCAAACTGACTCGCGGGACATCAGAGGGCCCTACAACGTGTCGATATCACGTCTTGCGAGGATGCTCCATTGTTGAAGTGGATGGGTTGTCGTTAAGCCCATTGGGCCTTCTGAATAGGCCATCTCTCTAGCTGGGACTGTGAACCGTTTACACATATAGGATTGTGCCCTCAACATGACCGGTGCCATCATACCGGCACTAATTCACCGGATCACGTTAGAACTCTGAAGTTGAGCGTGCTTGGGCGAGAGTAGTACTAGGATGGGCGACCCCCTGGGAAGTTCTCGTGTTGCACCCCCTTTTCAATTTTTTTTGCCCTGGTTAGGGTTGCCAAGATACTTTATCCACCAAATCTCTATTACCAAATCCCATGGAACATTAGGAAAGACAACATCGCTTCACGTAGAGGCTGGGCCCGCAAACCGAGTGCGTAGGGTTTGTGACCAGGCCTCCGTCGCTCCGGTGCCATAACTTTTGATCCGTAAGGAGTTTCGCGGCGCACAGCATACCGTTGCAAAGCTCTCTGAGAGCTCTACGACAGGGGAAACCAGCTTGATCGCTTTGCCCATTTTTGGAGAGTATAATTGAACTTTTTCATTAGTTTCAGGCCACTTTTCTTGTTTTGCTCTGTTTTTCCGTCCCGGATCGTACGTCATGAACTATTAAAAGGACGACAACCTGACTCGCTGGACATCAGAGGGCCCTACAACGTGTCGATATCACGTTTTGCGAGGATGCTGCATTGTTGAAGCGGATGGGTTGTCGTTAAGCCCATTGGGCCTTCTGAATGGGCCATCTCACTCGGTGGGACTGTGAACCGTTAACACATATAGGAATTGTGCCCTCAACATGACAAGTGCGATCATACTAGCACTAATGCACTAGATCCCATCAGAACTCTGAAGTTAAGCGTGCTTGGGCGAGAGTGGTACTAGGATGGGTGACCCCCTGGGAAGTCCTCGTGTTGCACCCCCTTTTCAATTTTGTTTGCCCTGGTTAAGGTTGCCAAGATACTTTTTCCACCAAATCTATATTACCGAATCCCACGGAACATTAGGCAAGACAACATCGCTTCTCGTAGAGGATGGGCCCGCAAACCGAGGGCGAAGGGTTTGTGACCAGGTCTGCGTCGCTCCGGTGCCCATAACTTTTGATCTGTAACGAGTTACGCGGCGCACAACATACCGCTGCAAAGCTCTCAAAGTGCTCTATGTCGGGGGGAGCCAGCTTGGTCGCTGTGCCCATTTTTGGCGCCCAAAATCGAATGTTTTCAGCAGTTTCAAGCCACTTTTCTTTTTTGCTTTGTTTTTCGGTCCCGGATCGTACGTCGTGAACTGTTAAAAGGACGACAACCTGACTCGCTGGACATTAGAGGGCCTTACAATGTGTCGATATCACGTCTTGCGAGGATGATGCATTGTTGAAGTGGATGGGTTGTCGTTAAGCCCATTGGGCCTTCTGATTGGGCCATCTCTCTAGCTGGGACTGTGAACCGTTAACACATAAAGGAAATTGTGCCCTCAACATGACAGGCGCGATCATACCAGCACTAATGTACCGGATCCCATCAGAACTCCGAAGTTAAGCTTGCTTGGGCTAGAGTAGTACTAGGATGGGTGACCCCCTGGGAAGTCCTCGTGTTGCACCCCCTTTTCAATTTTTTTTGCCCTGGTTAGGGTTGCCAAGATACTTTATCCACCAAATCTCTATTACTGAATCCCACGGAACATTAGGCAAGACAACATCGCTTCACGTAGAGGCTGGTCCCACAAACCGAGGACGTAGGGTTTGTGACCAGGTCTCCGTCACTCCAGTGCCCATAACTTTTGATCCATAAGGAGTTACGCGGCGCACAGCATACCGTTACAAAGCTCTCTGAGAGCTCTATGACGGGGCCAGTTAGCTTGCTCGCTGTGCCCCTTTTTGGAGCTCAAAATTAAATGTTTTAATCAATTTCAGGCCGCTTTTCTTCCTTCACTCTGTTTTTCCGTCCCGGATCGTACGTCGTGAACTGTTAAAAGGACGACAACCTGACTCGCGGGACATCAGAGGGCCCTACAATGTGTCGATATCACGTCTTGCGAGGATGCTCCATTGTTGAAGGGGATTGGTTGTCGTTAAGCCCATTGGGCCTTCTGAATGGGCCATCTCTCTAGCTGGGACTGTGAACCGTTAACACAAATAGGAATTGTGCCCTCAACATGACCGGTGCAATCATACCGACACTAATGCACCGGATCACATCAGAACTCCGAAGTTGAGCGTGCTTGGGCGAGAGTAGTACTAGGATGGGTGACTCCCTGGGAAGTCCTCGTGTTGCACCTCTTTTCAATTTTTTTTTCCCTGGTTAGGGTTGCCAAGATACTTTATCCACCAAATCTCTATTACCGAATCCCACGAAACATTAGGCAAGACAACATTGCTTCACGTAGAGGCTGGGCCCGCAAACCGAAGGCGTAGGGTTTGTGACCAGGTCTCCGTCGCTCCGGTGCCACAACTTTTGATCCGTAAGGAGTTTCGCGGTGCACAACATACCGTTGCAAAGCTCTCTGAGAGCTCTAGGACAGGGGAAGCCAGCTTGCTCGCTGTGCCCATTTTTGAAGCCTAAAATTGAACTTTTTAATTAGTTTCAGGCCAATTTTCTTCTTTTGCTCTGTTTTTCCGTCCCGGATCGTACGTCATGAACTGTTAAAAGGACGACAACCTGACTCGCAGGACATCAGAGGGCCGTACAACGTGTCGATATCACGTCTTGCGAGGATGCTGCATTGTTGAAGCGGATGGGTTGTCGTTAAGCCCACTGGGCCTTCTGAATGGGCCATCTCTCTAGCTGGGACTGTGAACCGTTAAAACATATAGGTATTGTGCCCTCAACATGATAGGTGCGATCATACTAGTACTAATGCACCGGATCCCATCAGAACTCTGAAGTTAAACGTGCTTGGGCGAGAGTAGTACTAGGATGGGTGACCCCCTGGGAAGTCCTCATGTTGCACCCACTTTTCAATTTTTTTTGCCCTGGTTAAGGTTGCCAAGATACTTGATCCACCAAATCTCTATTACTGAATACCACGGAACATTAGGCAAGACAACATCGCTTCACATAGAAGCTGGGCTCGCAAACCGAGGGCGTAGGGTTTGTGACCAGGCCGCCGTGGCTCCGGTGCCCATAACTTTTGATCTGTAAGGAGTTACGCGGCGCACAACATACCATTGCAAAGCTCTCTTAGAGCTCTACGACAGGAGCAGCCAGCTTGCTCGCTGTGCCCATTTTTGGAGCCTAAAATCGAACCTTTTCATTAGTTTCAGGCCACTTTTCTTCTTTTGCTCTGTTTTTCCGTCCCGGATCGTACGTCGTGAACTGTTAAAAAGACGACAACCTGACTCGCGGGACATCAGAGGGCCCTACCACGTGTCGATATCACGTCTTACGAGGATGCTGCATTGTTGAAGCGGATGGGTTGTCGTTAAGCCCATTGGGCCTTCTAAATGGGTAATCTCTCTAGTTGGGACTGTGAACCGTTAACACATATAGGAATTGTGCCCTCAACATGACAGGTGCTATCATACCAGCACTAATGCACCAGATCCCACCAGAACTCTAAAGTTAAGCGTGCTTGGGCGAGAGTAGTACTAGGATGGGTGACCCCCTGGGAAGTCCTCGTGTTGCACCCCTTTTTCAATTTTTTTTGCCCTGGTTAGGGTTTCCAAGATACTTTATCCACCAAATCTATATTACCGAATCCCACGGAACATTAGGCAAGACAACATTGCTTCACGTAGAGGCAGGGTCTGCAAACCGAGGTTGTAGGGTTTGTGACCTGGTCTCCGTCGCTCCGGTGCCCATAACTTTTGATCTGTAAGGAGTTACGATGTGCACAGCATACCGTTGCAAAGCTCTCTGAGAGCTCTACGACGCGGGCAGCTAGCTTGCTCGCTGTGCCCTTTTTGGAGCCCAAAATCGAACGTTTTCATAAGTTTCAGGCCACTTTTCTTCTTTTGCTCTGTTTTTCCGTCCCGAATCGTACGTCGTGAACTGTTAAAAGGACGACAACCTGACTCGCGGGATATCAGAGGGCCCTACAACGTGTCAATATCACGTCTTGCGAGGATGCTGCATTGTTGAAGTGAATGGTTTGTCGTTAAGTGTAACACCCCGATCCCTCTCGAGACCGGGAGTTCTATCAATCGATCTAATCACAACCCAAATCCAAACTCGAGCAAAATTTTCAGGGAAAACGGATGGAGTCTCCCCTGTTTCTAGGCGAAATGTAAAACCTGCGATAGCATATAAGTGGACCAATACCCTGTCCAAACATTCAAAACCACCTCAAGGCCATCCGAGCCTCGGTTCTCAATAGTTAAACTCAGCAAGTATACATACATTTCCAATTAAAAAGCTAACCTATCTCTTTTCATTCTTGACAAATACATTCAAACTAGACAATTAAACCATACTAAGCTACTGCATAAAATAAACTATCATGCCATTCTAATTCTTTTTCTTGGGACATTACAAACATGCATTGAGGATAAGTTATAATAACTAGATACATAATCTAACTTATCCAACTACTTCAACAATCTAATGAAACTTAAATTACATACTTTTTGACATTAATTACATACAACATATGAAAGCATATATCTTTACAACTTCGACACTCAAGCCACATAGGCACGCAAGACAACTCTACAGGCACGAACTTTCACGAAATCACGAACTTTCCAGCTAACATGACATTTCCTTAAATGTGGTGGTGAGGAGTGAGTATACACAACACGTATACTCAGTGAGGGTGAGACAGATATCGAATTGGAGAGAAAGAAAGTCGTGCAATGCAAATAAGACAGTTAAGCAATATAACTGATAAATAAGTAATCAAGACAAACAATCAATACAATAAGCAATTACTGAAAGCATTAACACAACCATTCAAAGCTATACCACACTCTGAAGGCTATGGTTCACTCATACGAGCAATGTACCATTTCACGAGCGATACATCAATCTCGAGCTTGATGTTGACAACGATGACAATAAGCGTGCATCCACCTTATAATACCAGTTTGGAATACCCCGGGAGTAACCATCAATTCTACGACCCAAATCTCCTTGGGAGGCAACCCAATCGAGAAAAGGGAATAGCTACGGAGCTAGAGCAACCAACACTAGCAACCCGAGGCTACCCAGAGAGGCCCATCACTCACGTGCTGGACACTATGCAATGCAAGACTCGATACAAGGCAATAAATGAGCTATAGCACAACAATACAAATTAGTGACAACAAATGAGATAACAAGCAATCACAATCAATACTTGCATTCAACTAACTTTTCAAGCATAACAAGCAATAATAAGCAACAATAACACCAATTAAACAAGTATATCAAGCAACCCTAAGCATTCTATAGGCATAATATCAAGATAACAAGCAAAATCACAAATCGGCCCCAACTATCAAAACACTACCATTTCCAAACGAGTCACGAGTTCTGGAAACCGACTTCCCCAATCCTCCTAGGTCACCATAAGGCACGTCTAAGGACCCCGAAATCCTACTTTACCCTAGAATTTGCGCAAAGCCCCGATTTCCCCCTTTGCTCGTTTGAACCACAACTATACCAACCAATCACCCAACCAATGCCATAATCGCACCAAAAGTGCTTCCATGGCCTCTCGAAACAATGCCAACACGCAAAACGAGAAAATGCCAAACTCGACCTAAACGACCCCGACTTTCACTAAGCCAATTTTCTCCGTTTTTCCATTACACAATCCAATTAAAACGCACATTTAGGCATTCTAGCATATCTAGCACATTCCTACATCAATAGAACGCGTAACGGAGCAACTTCATCGAAATGGGGGTTTACTATTCATAATTTACTATTCATTATACAATTTATATTTCAATTTTAATATTCAACCGCAGAAAATGTTAAAAAGTTATAAATACATGTTCTACGATTGCTAGGGAACATTCTTTAAGCCTCAAAATGATTTAAATAACAATATATGGATAAATCTCAAAAATCAAAGTTAACACACAAAACTTTCAAATGCGCAAATAAACATGAAACCCTTACCTTAGACGCTCCTAGACGCTAGGAAAACCTCGTAGGATTCCTCGGAAACCACCCCGTGCAAGCTCCCGCGAAGAAATGAAGATTTGATGTTGAATTGTTTTTTTTCCTCTCTTCTTGGTACGGCCCTTTCATTCTGTTTTCCAGCTTTTTTTCTTTATTTTCCTTGTTAATTTAAGCTTATAAAAGATGATACAAGTCAACAAGTCAAGCCCTTGGTCAAAGCACTTAAAATTTGGTCAAATAAGCTTGTTTTATGCATTTTAAAGCTAAAACAACTAATGAAATATTAATTCTAGCTAACAACAATTAAAATATAAAATTTAAGACACCAAACACTAGTTTTCACTATTTGTTGAGGACTAGGAACCGCTCTCTAACTATCGTTCTCGATATGCTATGCACTTTGCGTCAACAAAGAAGTGACAATTAAATCTCAAAGAATCTAAGAAATATATCATTTTTGGAAAGCGTCATAGTTTAAAATTTACTCCGGCTCGGAGTTACTTTTCTCATTTATTTGAAAACCGAGTGATTTTAACGCAAAACAACCAAAACCGATTATTAAAATAATCAGAACAATCAAGGTAATCAATATTCATTTAAAATAATTAATTTAACTATTTCTAGAACATTTTAAAGAATTATGAAGTTAATATAAACACATAGTCAAATACAATTAAACACTAACATTTAAGATAACACTTAATCAATCACAAGAAAAGAAATTCAATTACTATAATTATCAGGAATAGGTAATAATCTTTTAATTATTCAATTTACAACTACTAAATGCTTCCAAGAGGAATATTAAAATAGTGCAAATTGGTTGATTTAACTAATTAAACATTTAATCAAATGCAGTCAAGTGCTATTAAATGCATGCCGGGTTCGGGTTATCACATTAAGCCCATTAGGCCTTCTGAATGGGCCATCTCTCATGCTGGGACTGTGAACCATTAACACATATAGGAATTGTGCCCTCAACATGACCCGTGCGATCGTACCAGCACTAATGCACCGGATGACATCAGAACTCCGAAGTTGAGCGTGCTTGGGCAAGAGTAGTACTAGGATGGGTGACCCCCTGGGAAGTCGTCGTGTTGCACCCCCTTTTCAATTTTTTTTGCCCTGGTTAGGGTTGCCAAGATACTTTATCCACAAAATCTCTATTACCAAATCCCATGGAACATTAGGCAAGAAAACATCGCTTCACGTAGAGGTTGGGCCTACAAACCAAGGGCGTAGGGTTTGTGACCATGTCTCCGTCGCACCGGTGCCCATAACTTTTGATCCGTAAGGAGTTACGCGGCGCACAGTATACCGTTGCAAAGCTCTCTGAGAGCTCTACGATGGGGGCAGCCAGCTTGCTTGCTGTGCCCATTTTTGGAACCTAAAATCGAACTTTTTCATTAGTTTCAGGCCACTTTTCTTCTTTTGCTCTGTTTTTCTGTCCCTGATCGTACGTCGTGAACTGCTAAAAGGACGACAACCTGACTCGCGGGACTTCAGAGGGCCCTACAACATGTCGATATCACGTATTGCGAGGATGCTGCATTGTTGAAGCGAATGGGTTATCGTTAAGCCCATTGGGCCTTCTGAATAGGCCATCTCTCTAGCTTGGACTGTGAACCGTTAACACATATAGGAAATGTGCCCTCAACTTGACAGGTGCGATCATACCAGCACTAATTCACCGGATCCCATCAGAACTCTGAAGGTAAGCGTGCTTGGGCGAGAGTGGTACTAGGATGGGTGACCCCCTAGGAAGTCCTCGTGTTGCACCCCCTTTCCAATTTTTTTTGCCCTGGTTAGGGTTGCCAAGATACTTTATCCACCAAATCTCTATTACCGAATCCCATGGAACATTAGGCAAGACAACATCGCATCACGTAGAAGCTGGCCCCATAAACTGAGGGCGTAGGGTTTGTGACCAGGTCTTCGTCGCTCCGGTGCCCATAACTTTTGATCCGTAAGGAGTTACGCGGCGTACATCATAATGTTGCAAAGCTCTCTGAGAGCTCTACGACGGGAGCAGCCAGCTTGCTCGCTGTGCCCGTTTTTGGAGCCAAAAATTGAACTTTTTCATTAGTTTCAGGCCGCTTTTCTTCTTTTGCTCTATTTTTCCGTCCAGGATCGTACGTCGTGAACTATTAAAAGGATGACAACCTGACTCACGGGACATCAGAGGGCCCTACAACGTGTAGATATCACGTCTTGTGAGGATGCTGCATTGCTGAAGTGGATGGGTTGTCGTTAAGCCCATTGGGCCTTCTGAATGGGCCATCTCTCTAGCTGGGACTGTGAACCATTAACACATAAAGGAATTGTGCCCTCAACATGACAAGTGCGATTATACCAGCACTAATGCACCGGATCCCATCAGAACTCCGAAGTTAAGCTTGCTTAGGTGAGAGTAGTACTAGGATGGGTGACCCCCTGGGAAGTCCTCGTGTTGCACCCCCTTTTCAGTTTATTTTGCCCTTGTTAGGGTTGCCAGGATACTTTATCCACCAAATCTATATTATCGAATCCCACGGAACATTAGGCAGGACAACATCACTTCACGTAGAGGCTGGGCCCGCAAACCGAGGGCGTTGGGTTTGTGACCAGGTCTCCGTCGCTCGGTGCCCATAACTTTTGATCCGTAAGGAGTTACGCGGCGCACAGCAAACCGTTGCAAAGCTCTCTGAGAGCTCTACGACAAGGGCAGCCAGCTTGCTCGTTCTGCAAATTTTTGGAGCCCAAAATTGAACGTTTTCACCAGTTTCAGGCCACTTTTCTTCTTTTGCTCTATTTTTTCGTCCCGGATCGTACGTCGTGAACTGTTAAAAAGATGACAACCTGACTCGCGGGACATCAAAGGGCCCTACAACGTGTCGATATCATGTCTTGCGAGGATGCTGCATTGTTGAAGCGAATGGGTTGTCGTTAAGCCCATTGGGCCTTCTGAATGGGCCATATCTCATGCTGGGACTGTGAATCGTTAACAAATATCGGAATTGTGCTCTCAACATGACCGGTGCAATCGTACCAGCAGTAATGCACCGGATCACATCAGAACTCCGAAGTTGAGCGTGCTTGGGTGAGAGTAGTACTAGGATGGGTGACCCCCTGGGAAGTCGTCGTGTTGCACCCCCTTTTCAATTTTTTTTTGCCCTGGTTAGGGTTGCCAAGATACTTTATCCACCAAATCTCTATTACAAAATCCCACAGAACATTAGGCAAGACAACATCGCTTCACGTAGAGGCTGGGCCCGCAAACGAAGGGCGTAGGGTTTGTGACCATGTCTCCGTCGCACCCGTGCCCATAACTTTTGATCCGTAAGGTGTTACACGGCGCACAGTATACCGTTGCAAAGCTCTCTAAGAGCCCTACGATGGGGGCAGCCAGCTTTCTCGTTGTTCCCGTTTTTGGAACCTAAAATCAAACTTTTTCATTAGTTTCAGTCCACTTTTCTTCTTTTGCTCTGTTTTTCAGTCCCAGATCGTACGTCATGAACTGTTAAAAGGACGACAACCTAACTCGCGGGACGTCAGAGGGCCCTACAACGTGTCGATATCACGTCTTGCGAGGATGCTGCATTGTTGAAGCGAATGGGTTGTCGTTAAGCCCATTGGGCCTTCCGAATAGGCCATCTCGCATGCTGGGACTGTAAACCGTTAACACATATAGGAATTGTGCCCTCAACATGACCGGAGCGATCGTACCAGCACTAATGCACCGGATCGCATCAGAACTCCGAAGTTGAGCGTGCTTGGGCGAGAGTAGTACTAGGATGGGTGACCCCTTGGGAAATCGTCGTGTTGCACCCCCTTTTCAATTTTTTCTGCCCTGGTTAGGGTTGCCAAGATACTTTATCCACCAAATCTCTATTACCAAATCCCACGGAACATTAGGCAAGACAACATCGCTTCACGTAGAGGTTGGGCCTGCAAACCAAGGGCGTAGGGTTTGTGACCATGTCTCCGTCGCACCGGTGCCCATAACTTTTGATCTATAAGGAGTTATGCGGCGCACAGTATACCGTTGCAAAGCTCTCTGAGAGCTCTACGACGGGGGCAGCCAGCTTTCTCGCTTTGCCCTTTTTTGGAACCAAAAATCGAACTTTTTCATTAGTTTCAGGCCACTTTTCTTCTTTTTCTTAATTTTTCCGTCCCTGATCGTACGTCGTGAACTGTTAAAAGGATGACAACCTGACTCGCGGGACATTAGAGGGCCCTATAACGTGTCGATATCACGTCTTGCGAGGATGCTGCTTTGTTGAAGAGGATGGGTTGTCGTTAAGCCCATTGGGCCTTCTGAATAGGCCATCTCCCTAGCTGGGATTGTGAACCGTTAACACATATAGGAATTGTGCCCTCAACATGACCGGTGCGATCATACCAGTACTAATGCAACAGATCACATCAGAACTCCGAAGTAGAGCTTGCTTGGGCGAGAGTAGTACTAGGATGGGTGACCCCCGGGAAGTCCTCGTGTTGCACCCACTTTTCAATTTTTTTTGCCCTGGTTAGGGTTGCCAAGATACTTTATCCACCAAATCTATATTACCGAATCCCACGGAACATTAGGCAAGACAACATCGCTTCAAGTAGAGGCTGGGCCCGCAAACCGAGGGCGTAGGGTTTGTGACCAGGTCTCCGTCGCTCTGGTGCCCATAACTTTTGATCCGTAAGGAGTTATACGGCGCACAGCATAACGTTGCAAAGCTCTCTGAGAGCTCTACGACGGGGGCAGCCAGCTTGCTCGCTGTGCCCATTTTTGGAGCATAAAATAGAACTTTTTCATTAGTTTCAGGCCATTTTTCTTCTTTTGCTATGTTTTTTCGTCACGGATCGTACGTCGTGAACTGTTAAAAGGACAACAACCTGACTCGCGGAACATCAGAGGGCCCTACAACGTGTCAATATCAAGTCTTGCGAGGATGCTGCATTGTTGAAGCAGATGGGTTGTCGTTAAGCCCATTGGGCCTTCTGAATGGGCCATCTCTCAAGCTAGGACTGTGAACCGTTAACACATATAGGAATTGTGCCCCCAACATGACAGGTGTGATCATACCAGCACTAATGCACCGGATCCCTTCAGGACTCTGAAGTTAATCGTGCTTGGGCGAGAGTAGTACTAGGATGGGTGACCCCCTGCGAAGTCTTCGTGTTGCACCCCATTTTCAATTTTTTTTGCCCTGGTTAAGGTTGCCAAGATACTTTATCCACCAAATCTCTATTACTGAATCCCACGGAACATTAGGCAAGATAACAGCGCTTCACGTAGAGGCTGGGCCCGCAAACCGAGGGCGTAGGGTTTGTGACCAGGTCTTAGTCGCTCCGGTGGCCATAACTTTTGATCCGTAAGGAGTTACGCGGCAAACAGGGTACCGTTGCAAAGCTCTCTGAGAGCTCCACGACGGGGGCAGCCAGCTTGCTTGCTGTGCCCATTTTGGAGCCCAAAATCGAACGTTTTGATCAGTTTCAGGCCACTTTTCTTCTTTTGCTTTGTTTTTCCGTCACGGATCGTACGTTGTGAAATGTTAAAAGGATGACAACCTGTCTCGCGGGACATCAGAGGGCCCTACAACGTGTTGATATCACGTCTTGCAAGGATGCTGCATTGTTGAAGTGGATGGGTTGTCGTTAAGTCCATTGGGCCTTCTGAATGAGCCATCTCTCTAGTTGGGACTGTGAACCGTTAACACATATAGGAATTGTGGCCTCAACATGACCGGTGCGATCATACCAGCACTAATGCACCAGATCACATTAGAACTCCGAAGTTGAGCGTGCTTGGGCGAGAGTAGTACTGGGATGGGTGACCCCCTGGGAAGTCCTCGTGTTGCACCCCCTTTTCAAATTTTTTTGCTATGGTTAGGGTTGCCAAGATACTTTATCCACCAAATCTCTATTACTGAATCCCACGGAACATTAGGCAAGACAACATCGCATCACGTAGAGGCTGGGCCTGCAAACCGAGGGCGTAGGGTTTGTGACCAGGTCTCCGTCGCTCCGGTGCCCATAACTTTTGATCCGTAAGGAGTTATGCGGCGCACAGCATGTCATTGCAAAGCTCTCTGAGAGCTGTACGATGGGGGCAGCGAGCTTACTCGCTGTGCCGGATTTTGGAGCCAAAAATTGAACATTTTCATCAATTTCAAGCCACTTTTCTTCCTTTACTCTGTTTTTTCATCCCAGATCGTACGTCGTGAACTGTTAAAAGGACTACAACTAGACTCGCGGGACATCAGAGGGCCCTACAACGTGTCGATATCACGTCTTGCAAGGATGCTGCATTGTTGAAGCGGATGGGTTGTCGTTAAGCCCACTGGGCCTTCTGAATGGGCCATCTCTCTAGCTGGGACTGTGAACCGTTAACACATGTAGGAATTCTGCCCTCAACATGACCGGTGCGATCATACCAGCACTAATGCACCGGATCACATCAGAACGCCGAAGTTGAGCATGCTTGGGCGAGTATAGTACTAAGATGGGTGACCCCCTGGGATGTCCTCGTGTTGCATCCCTTTTCAATTTTTTTGGCCCTGGTTAGGGTTGCAAAGATACTATATCCACCAAATCTCTATTACCGAATCGCACGGAACATTAGGCAAGACAATATCGCTTCACGTAGAGGCTGGGCCCGCAAACTGAGGCCGTAGGGTTTGTAACTAGGTCTCCGTCGCTCAGGTGCCCATAACTTTAGATCCGTATGGAGTTACGCGGCGCGCAGCATACCGTTGCCAAGCTCTCTGAGAGCTCTACGACGGGGGCAGCCAGCTTGCTCGCTGTGCCCATTTTTGGAGCCTAAAATGGAACTTTTTCATTAGTTTCAGGCTACTTTTCTTCTTTTGCTATGTTTTTCCGTCCCGGATCGTACGTCGTGAATTGTTAAAAGGACGACAACCTGAATCACGGGACATCAGAGGGCCCTACAACGTGTCGATATCACGTCTTGTGAGGATGAAGTATTGTTGAAGTAGATGGGTTGTCATTAAGCCCATTGGGCCTTTTGAATGGGCAATCTCTCTAGGCTGGGACTGTGAACCGTTAACACATAAAGGAATTGTGCCCTCAACATGACAGGTGCGATCATATCAGCACTAATGCACCGGATCCCATCAGAACTCCGAAGTTAAGCTTGCTTGGGCTAGAGTAGTACTAGGATGGGTGACCCCCTGGGAAGTCCTCGTGTTGCACCCCATTTTCAGTTTATTTTGCCCTTGTTAGGGTTGCCAAGATACTTTATCCACCGAATCTATATTACCGAATCCCACGGAACATTAGGCAAGACAACATCGTTTCACGTAGAGGCTGGTCCCACAAACCGAGGACGTAGGGTTTGTGACCAGGTCTCCATCGCTCCAGTGCCCATAACTTTTGATCCGTAAGGAGTTACGCGGCGCACAGAATACCGTGGCAAAGCTCTCTGAAAGCTCTATGACGGGGCCAGCTGGCTTGCTCGTTGTGCCCCTTTTTGGATCTCAAAATTGAACATTTTCATCAGTTTCAGGATGCTTTTCTTCCTTTACTCTGTTTTTCCGTCCCGGATCGTACGTCATGAATTGTTAAAAGGACGACAACGTGACTCGCGGGACATCAGAGGGCCCTACAATGTGTCGATATCACGTCTTGCGAGGATGCTGCATTGTTGAAGTGGATGGGTTGTTGTTAAGCCCACTGGGCCTTTTGAATGGGCCATCTCTCTAGCTAGGACTATGAACCGTTAACACATGTAGGAATTCTGCCCTCAACATGACCGGTGCGATCATACCAGCACTAATGCACCGGATCACATTAGAACTCCATAGTTGAGCGTGCTTGGACGAGAGTAGTACTAGGATGGGTAACCCCGTGGGAAGTCCTCGTGTTGCACCCCTTTTTCAATTTTTTTTGCCCTGGTTAGGGTTGCCAAGATACTTTATCCACCAAATCTCTATTACTGAATCCCACGGAACATTAGGCAAGACAACATCGCTTCACGTAGAGGTTGGGCCCGCAAACCGAGGGCGTAGGTTTTGTGACCAGGTCTTCGTCGCTCCGGTGCCCATAACTTTTGATTTGTAAGGAGTTACGCGGAGCACAACATACCGTTGCAAAGCTCTCTGAGAGCTCTACGACGGAGGCAGCCAGCTTGCTCGATGTGCCCATTTTTGGAGCCTAAAATCGAACTTTTTCATTAGTTTCAGGCCACTTTTCTTCTTTTGCTCTGTTTTTCCATCCCGGATCATACGTCGTGAACTGTTAAAAAGACGACAACCTGACTTGCGGGACATCAGAGGGCCCTACAACGTGTCGATATCACGTCTTGCGAGGATGCTGCATTGTTGAAGCAGATGGGTTGTCGTTAAGCCCATTGGGCCTTTTGAATGGCCATCTCTCTAGGCTGGGACTGTGAACCATTAACACATAAAGGAATTGTGCCCTCAACATGACAGGTGCGATCATACCAGCACTAATGCACCGGATCCCATTAGAACTCCGAAGTTAAGCTTCCTTGGGCTAGAGTAGTACTAGGATGGGTGACCCCCAGGGAAGTCCTCGTGTTGCACCCCCTTTTCAGTTTATTTTTCCCTTGTTAGGGTTGCCAAGATACTTTATCCACCAAATCTATATTACCGAATCCCACGGAACATTAGGCAAGACAACATCGCTTCACGTAGAGGCTGGTCCCGCAAACCGAGGACGTAGGGTTTGTGACCAGGTCTCCGTAGCTCTGGTGCCCATAACTTTTGATCTGTATGGAGTTACGCGGCGCACAGCATACCGTTTCAAAGCTCTCTGAGAGCTCTATGACGGGGCCAACTAGCTTGCTCGCTGTGCCCCTTTTTGGAGATCAAAATTGAACGTTTTCATCAGATTCAGGCCGCTTTACTTCCTATACTCTATTTTTTTGTCCAAGATCGTACGTCGTGAACTGTTAAAAGGACGACAACCTGACTCGCGGGACATCAGAGGGCCCTACAATGTGTCGATATCACGTATTGCGATGATGCTGCATTGTTGAAGTGGATGGGTTGTCGTTAAGCCCATTGGGCCTTCTGAATGGGCCATCTCTCTAGCTGGGACTGTGAACCATTTACACATATAGGAATTGTGCCCTCAACATGACCGGTGCCATCATACCGGCACTAATTCACCGGATCACATCAGAACTCCGAAGTTGAGCGTGCTTGGGCAAGAGTAGTACTAGGATGGGCGACCCCTTGGGAAGTCCTCGTGTTGCACCCCCTTTTCAATTTTTTTTGCCCTGGTTAGGGTTGCCAAGATACTTTATCCACCAAATCTCTATTACCAAATCCCACGGAACATTAGGCAAGACAACATCGCTTCACGTAGAGGCTGGGCCCGCAAACCGAGGGCGTAGGGTTTGTGACCAGGTCTCCGTCGCTCCGGTGCCATAACTTTTGATCCGTAAGGAGTTTCGCAGCGCACAGCATACCGTTGCAAAGCTCTCTGAGAGCTCTACGACAGGGGAAGCCAGCTTGCTCGCTGTGCCCATTTTTGGTGCCTATAATTGAACTTTTTCATTAGTTTCAGGCCACTTTTCTTCTTTTGCTCTGTTTTTCCGTCCCGGATCGTACGTCATGAACTGTTAAAAGGACGACAACCTGACTCGCAGGACATCAGAGGGCCCTACAACGTGTCGATATCACGTCTTGCGAGGATGCTGCATTGTTGAAGCGGATGGGTTGTCGTTAAGCCCATAGGTCCTTCTGAATGGGCCATCTCTCTAGCAGGGACTGTGAACCGTTAAAACATATAGGAATTGTGCCCTCAAAATGACAAGTGCGATCATACTAGCACTAATGCACTGGATCCCATCAGAACTCTGAAGTTAAGCGTGCTTGGGCGAGAGTGGTACTGGGATGGGTGACCCCCTGGGAAGTCCTCGTCTTGCACCCCCTTTCCAATTTTGTTTGCCCTGGTTAAGGTTGCCAAGATACTTTTTCCACCAAATCTATATTACCGAATCCCACGGAACATTAGGCAAGACAACATCGCTTCACGTAGAGGCTGGGCCCGCAAACCGAGGGCGTAGGGTTTGTGACCAGGTCTCCGTCGCTCCGGTGCCCAGAACTTTTGATCCATAACGAGTTACGCGGCGCACAACATACCGTTGCAAAGCTCTCAAAGAGCTCTACGACGGGGGCAGCTAGATTGGTCGCTGTGCCCATATTTGGCGCCCAAAATTGAATGTTTTCATTAGTTTCATGCCACTTTTCTTCTTTTGCTCTGTTTTTCCGTCCCAGATCGTACGTCGTGAACTGTTAAAAGGACGACAACCTGACTCGCTGGACATTAGAGGGCCCTACAATGTGTCGATATCACGTCTTGCGAGGATGATGCATTGATGAAGTGGATGGGTTGTCGTTAAGCCCATTGGGCCTTCCGAATGGGCCATCTCTCTAGTTGGGACTGTGAACCGTTAACACATAAAGGAAATTGTGCCCTCAACATGACAGGCGCGATCATACCAGCACTAATGCACTGGATCCCATCAGAACTCCGAAGTTAAGCTTGCTTGGGCTAGAGTAGTATTAGGATGGGTGACCCCCTGGGAAGTCCTCGTGTTGCACCCCTTTTTCAATTTTTTTTGCCCTGGTTAGGGTTGCCAAGATACTTTATCCACCAAATCTCTATTACTGAATCCCACGGAACATTAGGCAAGACAACATCGCTTCACGTAGAGGCTGGTCCCACAAACCGAGGACGTAGGGTTTGTGACCAGGTCTCCGTCACTCCGGTGCCCATAACTTTTGATCCGTAAGGAGTTACGCGGCGCTCAGCATACCGTTGCAAAGCTCTCTGAGAGCTCTACGTAGGGGCCAGCAAGCTTGCTCGTTGTGCCCCTTTTTGGAGCTCAAAATTGAATGTTTTCATCAGTTTCAGGCCACTTTTCTTCTTTACTCTATTTTTCCGTCCCGTATCGTACGTCGTGAACTGTTAAAAGGACGACAACCTGACTCGCGGAACATCAGAGAGCCCTACAATGTGTCGATATCACGTCTTGCGAGGATGCTGCATTGTTGAAGGGGATTGGTTGTCGTTAAGACCATTGGGCCTTCTGAATGGGCCATCACTCTAGCTGGGACTGTGAACCGTTAACACATATAGGAATTGTGCCCTCAACATGACAGGTTCGATCATACTAGCACTAATGCACCGGATCCCATCAGAACTCTGAAGTTAAGCGTGCTTGGGCGAGAGTAGTACTAGGATGGGTGACCCCTTGGGAAGTCCTCGTGTTGCACCCCCTTTTCAATTTTTTTCCCTGGTTAGGGTTGCCAAGATACTTTATCCACCAAATCTCTATTACCGAATCCCACAAAACATTAGGCAAGACAACATTGCTTCACGTAGAGGCTGGGCCCGTAAACCGAGGGTGTAGGGTTTGTGACCAGGTCTCCGTCGCTCCGGTGCCATAACTTTTGATCCGTAAGGAGTTTCGCGGCGCACAACATACCGTTGCAAAGCTCTCTGAGAGCTCTACGACAGGGGAAGCCAGCTTGCTCACTGTGCCCATTTTTGGAGCCTAAAATTGAACTTTTTCACTAGTTTCAGGCCAATTTTCTTCTTTTGCTCTGTTTTTCCGTCCCGGATAGTATGTCATGAACTGTTAAAAGGACGACAACCTGACTCGCAGGACATCAGAGGGCCCTACAACGTGTCGATATCACGTCTTGCGAGGATGCTGCATTGTTGAAGCGGATGGGTTGTCGTTAAGCCCACTAGGCCTTCTGACTGGGCCATCTCTCTAGCTGGGACTGTGAACCGTTAACACATATAGGAATTGTACCCTCAACATGACAGGTGCGATCATACTAGCACTAATGCACCGGATCCCATCAGAACTCTGAAGTTAAGCGTTCTTGGGCGAGAGTAGTACTAGGATGGGTGGCCCCCTGGGAAGTCCTCGTGTTGCACCCCCTTTTCAATTTTTTTTGCCCTTGTTAGGGTTGCCAAGATACTTTATCCACCAAATCTCTATTACTGAATCCCACGGAACATTAGGCAAGAAAACATCGCTTCACGTAGAAGCTGGGCTCGCAAATCGAGGGTGTAGGGTTTGTGACCAGGCCTCCGTCGCTCAGGTGCCCATAACTTTTGATATGTAAGGATTTACGCGGCGCACAACATACCGTTGCAAAGCTCTCTGAGAGCTCTACGACAGGGGCAGCCAGCTTACTCGCTGTGCCCATTTTTGGAGCCTAAAATCGAACCTTTCCATTAGTTTCATGCCACTTTTCTTCTTTTGCTCTGTTTTTCCGTCCCGGATCGTACGTCGTGAACTGTTAAAAAGACGACAACCTGACTCGCGGGACATCAGAGGGCCCTACAACTTGTCGATATCACGTCTTGCAAGGATCCTGCATTGTTGAAGCAGATGGGTTGTCGTTAAGCCCATTGAGCCTTTTGAATGGCCATCTCTCTAGGCTAGGACTGTGAACCGTTAACACATAAAGGAATTGTGCCCTCAACATGACAGGTACGATCATACTAGCACTAATTCCCCGGATCGCATCAGAACTCCGAAGTTAAGCTTGCTTGGGCGAGAGTAGTACTAGGAAGAGCGACCCCCTGGGAATTCTTCATGTTGCAACCCCTTTTCAGTTTATTTTGTCCTTGTTAGGGTTGCCAAGATACTTTATCCACCAAATCTATATTACCGAATCCCACGGAACATTAGGCAAGACAACATCGCTTCACGTAGAGGCTGGGCCCGCAAACCGAGGGCGTAGGGTTTGTGACCAGGTCTCCGTCGCTCTGGTGCCCATAACTTTTGATCCGTAAGGAGTTACGCGGCGCACAGCATACCATTGCAAAGCTCTCTGAGAGCTCTACAATGGGGGCAGCGAACTTACCCTCTATGCCGGGTTTGGAGCCCAAAACCGAACGTTTTCATCAGTTTCAGGCCACTTTTCTTCCTTTACTCTATTTTTTCATCACAGATCGTACGTCGTGAATTGTTCAAAGGACTACAACCTGACTCGCGGGACATCAGAGGGCCCTACAACGTGTCGATATCACGTCTTGCGAGGATGCTGCATTGTTGAAGCGGATGGGTTGTCGTTAAGGCCATTGGGCCTTCTGAATGGGCCATCTCTCTTGCTGGGATTGTGAACCGTTAACACATGTAGGAATTCTGCCCTCAACATGACCGGAGCGATCATACCAGCACTAATGCACTGGATCACATCGGAACTCCGAAGTTGAGCATGCTTGGGCGAGTGTAGTACTAAGATGGTTGACCCCCTGGGAAGTCCTCGTGTTGCACCCCCTTTTCAATTTTTTCACCCTGGTTAGGATTGCCAAGATACTTTATCCACCAAATCTCTATTACCGAATCGCACGGAACATTAGGCAAGACAATATCGCTTCACGTAGAGGCTGGGACCGCAAACTGAGGGCATAGGGTTTGTGACCAGGTCTCCGTCGCTCAAGTGCCCATAACATTAGATCCGTAAGGAGTTACGCCGCGCACAGCATACCGTTGCCAAGCTCTCTGAGAGCTCTACGACGGGGGCAGCCAGCTTGCTCGCTTTGCCCATTTTTGGAGCCTAAAATGGAACTTTTTCATTAGTTTCAGGGCACTTTTCTTCTTTTGCTATGTTTTTCTGTCCCGGATCGTACGTCGTAAACTGTTAAAAAGACGACAGCCTAACTCGCGGGACATCAGAAGGCCCTACAACGTGACGTTATCACGTCTTGTGAGGATGCTGCAGTGTTGAAGCAGATGGGTTGTCGTTAAGCCCATTGGGCCTTTTGAATGGGCCATCTCTCTATGCTGGGACTGTGAACCGTTAACACATAAAGTAATTGTGCCCTCAACATGACAGGTGCGATCATACCAGCACTAATGCACCGGATCCCATCAGAACTCTGAAGTTTAGCTTGCTTGGGCTAGAGTAGTACTAGGATGGGTGACCCCCTGGGAAGTCCTCGTGTTGCACTCCCTTTTCAGTTTATTTTGCCCTTGTTAGGGTTGCCAAGAAACTATATCCACAAAATCTATATTACCGAATCCCACGGAACATTAGGCAAGACAACATCGCTTCACGTAGAGGCTGGTCCCGCAAACCGAGGACGTAGGGTTTGTGACCAGGTCACCGTCGCTCCGGTGCCCATAACTTTTGATCCGTAAGGAGTTACGCGGCGCACAACATACCATTGCAAAGCTCTCAAAGAGCTCTACGATGGGGGCAGCTAGCTTGCTCACTGTGCCCATTTTTGGAGCCCAAAATCGAACGTTTTCATCAGTTTCAGACCATTTTTCTTCTTTTGCTCTGTTTTTCCGTTCCGGATCTAACGTTGTGAACTGTTAAAAGGATGACAACCTAACCCGCGGGACATCAGAGGGCCCTACAACGTGTCGATATCACGTCTTGCGAGGATGCTACATTGTTGAAGCGGATGGGTTGTCGTTAAGCCCATTGGGCCTTCTGAATAGGCCATCTCTCTAGCTGGGACTATGAACCGTTAACACATATAGGAATTGTGCCCTCAACATCACAGGTGCGATCATACGAACACTAATGCACCGGATCCCAACAGAACTCTGAAGTTAAGCGTGCTTGGGCGAGAGTGGTACTAGGACGGGTGACCCCCTGGGAAGTCCTCGTGTTGCACCCCCTTTTCAATTTTTTTTGCCCTAGTTAGGGTTGCCAAGATACTTTATCCACCAAATCTCTATTACCGAATCCCACGGAACATTAGGCAAGACAACATCGCATCACGTAGAGGCTGGACCCGTAAACCGAGGGCGTAGGGTTTGTGACCAGGTCTCCGTCGCTCCGGTGCCCATAACTTTTGATCCGTAAGGAGTTACGCGGCGCACAACATAAAGTTGCAAAGCTCTCTGAGAGCTATACGACGGGAGCAGCCAGCTTGCTCACTGTGCCCGTTTTTGGAGCCAAAAATTGAACTTTTTTATTAGTTTCAGGTCACTTTTCTTCTTTTGCTCTGTTTTTCCGTCCCAAATCGTAAGTCGTGAGCAGTTAAAAGGACGACAACCTGACTCGTGGGACATCAGAGGGCCCTATAACGTGTAGATATCACATCCTGCGAGAATGCTGCATTGCTGAAGTGGATGGGTTGTTGTTAAGCCCATTGGGCCTTCTGAATGGGCCATCTCTCTAGCTGGGACTGTGAACCGTTAACACATAAAGGAATTGGGCCCTCAACATGACAGGTGCGATTATACCAGCACTAATGCACAGGATCCCATCAGAACTCCGAAGTAAAGCTTGCTTAGGCGAGAGTAGTACTAGGATGGGTGACCCCCTGGGAAGTCCTCGTGTTACACCCCCTTTTCAGTTTACTTTTCCCTTGTTAGGGTTGCCAAGATACTTTATCCACCAAATCTATATTATCGAATCCCACGGATCATTAGGCAAGACAATATCCCTTCACGTAGAGGCTGGGCCCGCAAACCGACGGCGTTGGGTTTCTGACCAGGTCTCCGTCGCTCCGGTGGCCATAACTTTTGATCCGTAAGGAGTTACGCGGCGCACAGCATACCATTGCAAAGCTCTCTGAGAGCTCTATGACGGGGGCAGCCAGCTTGCTCACTCTACAAATTTTTGGATCCCAAAATCGAACGTGTTCATCAGTTTCAGGCCGTTTTTCTTCCTTGAATCTGTTTTTCCGTCCCGGATCGTACATCGTGAACTGTTAAAAGGACGACAACCTGACTCACGGGACATCAAAGGGCCCTACAATGTGTCGATATCACGTCTTGTGAGGATGCGACATTGTTGAAGTGGATAGGTTGTTGTTAAGCCCATTGGGCCTTCTGAATGGGCCATCTCTCTGGCAGGTACTGTGAACCGTTAACACATATAGTAATTGTGCCCTCAACATGACAAGTGCGATCATCCCAACACTAATGAACTGGAGCCCATCAGAACTCTGAAGTTAAGCGTGCTTGGGTGAGAGTAGTACTAGGATTGGTGACCCCCTGGGAAGTCCTCATGTTGTACCCCCATTTCAATTTTTTTTGCCATGGTTAGGGTTGCCAAGATACTTTATACACCAAATCTATATTACCGAATCCCACGGAATATTAGGCAAGACAACATCGCTTCACGTAGATGCTGGGCCCACAAACCGAGGGCATAGGGTTTGTGACCAGGTCTCCGTCTCTCCGGT
The DNA here is from genome assembly GCA_037974665.1 of Ehretia macrophylla. Classification (NCBI taxonomy): domain Eukaryota; kingdom Viridiplantae; phylum Streptophyta; class Magnoliopsida; order Boraginales; family Ehretiaceae; genus Ehretia; species Ehretia macrophylla. The sequence goes on from CM075767.1 coordinate 70,811,164, forward strand.
GCCCATAACTTTTGATCTGTAAGGAGTTACGCGGCGCACAGCATACCGTTGCAAAGCTCTCTAAGAGCTCTACGACGGGGGTAGCCAGCTTGCTCGCTGTGCCCATTTATGGAGCCTAAAATGGAACTTTTTCATTAGTTTCAGGCCACTTTTCTTCTTTTGCTCTGTTTTTCCGTCCCGGATCGCACGTCGTGAACTGTTAAAAGGACGACAACCTGACGTGCGGGACATTAGAGGGCTCTATAACGTGTCAATATCACGTCTTGCGAGGATGCTGCTTTGTTAAAGTGGATGGGTTGTCGTTAAGCCCATTGGGCCTTCTGAATGGGCCATCTCTCTAGCTGGGACTGTGAACCGTTAACACATATAGGAATTGTGCCCTCAACATGACCGGTGCGATCATACCACCACTAATGCACCAGATCACATCAGAACTCCGAAGTTGAGCATGCTTGGGCGAGAGTAGTAATAGGATGGGTGACCCCAGGGAAGTCCTCGTGTTGCACCCACTTTTCAATATTTTTTGCCCTGGTTAGGGTTGCCAAGATACTTTATCCACCAAATCTCTATTACCGAATCCCACGGAACATTAGGCAAGACAACATCGCTTCACGTAGAGGTTGGGCTCGCAAACCGAGGGCGTAGGGTTTGTGACCAGGTCTCCGTCGCTCCGGTGCCCATAACTTTTGATCCGTAAGGAGTTATACGGCCCACAGCATAACGTTGCAAAGCTCTCTGAGAGCTCTACGACGGGGGCAGCCAGCTTTCTCGCTGTGCCCGTTTTTGGAGCCTAAAATAGAACTTTTTCATTAGTTTCAGTCCACTTTTCTTCTTTTGCTATGTTTTTTTGTCACGGATCGTACGTCGTGAACTGTTAAAAAGACGACAACCTGACTCGCGGGACATCAGAGCGCCCTACAACGTGTCGATATCACGTCTTGTGAGGATGCTGCATTGTTGAAGCAGATGGGTTGTCGTTAAGCCCATTGGGCCTTTTGAATGGGCCATCTCTCTAGGCTGGGACTATGAACAGTTAACACATAAAGGAATTGTGCCCTCAACATGACAGTTGCGATCATACTAGCACTAATGCACAGGATCCCATCAGAACTCCGAAGTTAAGCTTGCTTGGGCGAGAGTAGTACTAGGATGGGTGACCCCTTGGGAAGTCGTCGTGTTGCACCCCCTTTTCAGTTTATTTTGCCCTTGTTAGGGTTGCCAAGATACTTTATCCACCAAATCTATATTGCCGAATCCCACAGAACATTAGGCAAGACAACATCACTTCACGTAGAGGCTGGGCCCGCAAACCGAGGGCGTAGGGTTTGTGACCAGGTCTCCGTCGCTCCTGTGCCCATAACTTTTGATCCGTAAGGAGTTACGCTGCGCACAGCATACCGTTGCAAAGCTCTCTGAGAGCTCTACGATGGGGGTAGCTACCTTCCTCGCCGTGCCCTTTTTTGGATCACAAAATCGAACGTTTTCATCAGTTTCAGGCCACTTTTCTTCTTTTGCTCTGTTTTTCCATCTCGGATCATACGTCGTGAACTGTTAAAAGGACGACAACCTGACTCATGGGACATCAGAGGGTCCTACAACGTGTCGATATCACGTCTTGCAAGGATGCTGCATTGTTGAAGCGGATGGGTTGTCGTTAAGCCAATTGGGCCTTCTGAATGGGCCATCTCTCTAGTTGGGACTGTGAACAGTTAACACATATTGGAATTGTGCCCTCAATATGACCGGTGCGATCATACCAGCACTAATGCACCGAATCACTTTAGAACTCCGAAGTTGAGCGTGCTCGGGCGAGAGTAGTACTAGGATGGGTGACCCCCTGGGAAGTCCTCGTGTTGCACCCCCTTTTCAATTTTTTTTGCCCTGGTTAGGGTAGCCAAGATACTTTATCCACCAAATCTCTATTACTGAATCCCACGGAACATTAGGCAAGACAACATCGCTTCACGTAGAGGCTGGGCCCGCAAACCGAGGGCGTAAGGTTTGTGACCAGGTCTCCGTCGCTCCGGTGCCCATAACTTTTGATTTGTAAGGAGTTGCGTGGCGCACAACATACCGTTGCAAAGCTCTCTGAGAGCTCTACGACGGGGGCAGCCAGCTTGCTCGCTGTGCCCATTTTTGGAGCCTAAAATCGAACTTTTTCATTAGTTTCAGGCCACTTTTCTTCTTTTGCTCTGTTTTTCCATCCCGGATCGTACGTCGTGAACTGTTAAAAAGACGACAACCTGACTCGCGGGATATCAGAGGGCCCTACAACGTGTCGATGTCACGTCTTCCGAGTATGCTGCATTGTTGAAGCAGATGGGTTGTCGTTAAGCCCATTGGGCCTTTTGAATGGCCATCTCTCTAGGCTAGGACTGTGAACCGTTAACACATAAAGGAATTGTGCCCTCAAGATGACAGGTACGATCATACTAGCACTAATGCCCCAGATCACATCAGAACTCCGAAGTTAACCTCTCTTGGGCGAGAGTAGTACTAGGAAGAGTGACCCTCTGGGAATTCCTCGTGTTGCACCCCCTTTTCAGTTTATTTTGCCCTTGTTAGGGTTGCCAAGATACTTTATCCACCAAATCTATATTACCGAATCCCACGGAACATTAGGCAAGACAACATCGCTTCACGTAGAGGCTGGGCCCGCAAACCGAGGGCGTAGTGTTTGTGACAAGGTCTCCGTCACTCCGGTGCCCATAACTTTTGATCCGTAATGAGTTATACGGCGCACAGCATAACGTTGCTAAGCTCTCTGAGAGCTCTACGACGGGGGCAGCCAGCTTGCTCGCTGTGCCCATTTTTGCAGCCTAAAATGGAACTTTTTCATTAGTTTCAGGCCACTTTTCTTCTTTTGCTATGTTTTTCCATCACGGATCGTACGTCGTGAACTGTTAAAATGACGACAACCTGACTCGCGGGACATCAGAGTGCCCTACAACGTGTCGATATCACGTCTTGCGAGGATGCTGCATTGTTGAAGCAGATGGGTTGTCGTTAAGCCCATTGGGCCTTTTGAATTGGCCATCTCTCTAGGCTGGGACTGTGAACAGTTAACACATAAAGGAATTGTGCCCTCAACATGACAGGTGCGATCATACCAGCACTAACGCACCGGATCCCATCAGAACTCCGAAGTTAGGTTTGCTTGGGCGAGAATAGTACTAGGATGGGTGACCCCTTGGGAAGTCCTCGTGTTGTACCCCCTTTTCAGTTTATTTTGCCCTTGTTAGTGTTGCCAAGATACTTTATCCACCAAATCTATATTACCGAATCCCATAGAATATTAGGCAAGACAACATCGCTTCACGTAGAGGCTGGGCCCGCAAACCGAGGGCGTAGGGTTAGTGACCAGGTCTCTATCGCTCCGGTGCCCATAACTTTTGATCCGTAAGGAGTTACACGACGCACAACATATCATTGCAAAGCTCTCTGAGAGATCTACGATGGGGGCAGCGAGCTTACTCACTATGCCGGTTTTTGGAGCCCAAAATCGAACATTTTCATCAGTTTCAGGCCACTTTTCTTCCTTTACTCTATTTTTTCGTCCCAGCTCGTACGTCGTGAATTGTTAAAAGGACTACAACTTGACTTGCGTGACATCAGAGCGCCCTACAACGTGTCGATATCACGTCTTGCGAGGATGCTGCATTGTTGAAGCAGATGGGTTGTCGTTAAGCCCATTGGGCCTTCTGAATGGGCCTTCTCTCTAGCTGGGACTGTGAACCGTTAACACATGTAGGAATTCTGCCCTCAAAATGACCGGTGCGATCATACCAGCACTAATGCACCGAATCACATCAGAACTCCGAAGTTGAGCATGCTTGGGCGAGTGTAGTACTAAGATGGGTGATCCCCTGGGAAGTCCTCGTGTTGCACCCCCTTTTCAATTTTTTTCGCCCTGGTTAGGGTTGCCAAGATACTTTATCCACCAAATCTCTATTACCGAATCGCACGGAACATTAGGCAAGACAATATCGCTTCACGTAGAGGCTGGGCCCGCAAACTTAGGGCGTAGGGTTTGTGACGAGGTCTCCGTCGCTCAGGTGCCCATAAATTTAGATCCGTAAGGAGTTACGCGGCGCACAGCATACCGTTGCTAAGCTCTCTAAGAGCTCTACGACGGGGGCAGCCAGCTTGCTCGCTATGCCCATTTTTGGAGCCTAAAGTGGAAATTTTTCATTAGTTTTAGGCCACTTTTCTTCTTTTGCTTTGTTTTTCCGTCCCGGATCGTACGTTGTGAACTGTTAAAAGGACAACAACCTGAATCGCGGGACATCAGAGGGCCTTACAACGTGTCGATATCACGTCTTGTGAGGATGCTATATTGTTGAAGCAGATGGGTTGTCGTTAAGCCCATTGGGCCTTTTGAATGGGCCATCTCTCTAGGCTGGGACTGTGAACCCTTATCACATAAAGGAATTGTGCCCTCAACATGATAGGTGCGATCATACCAGCACTAATGCACCGGATCCCATCCGAACTCCGAAGTTAAGCTTGCTTGGGCTAGAGTAGTACTTGGATGGATGACCCCCTGGGACGTCCTCGTGTTGCACCCCCTTTTCAGTTTATTTTGCCCTTGTTAGGGTTGCCAAGATACTTTATCCACCAAATATATATTACCAAATCCCACGGAACATTAGGCAAGACAACATCACTTCACGTAGAGGCTGGTCCCGCAAACCGAGGGCGTAGGGTTTGTGACCAGGTCTCCGTCGCTCCGGTGCCCATAACTTTTGATCCGTAAGGAGTTACGCAGCCCAAAGCATACCGTTGCAAAGCTCTCTGAGAGCACTATGATGGGGCCAGCTAGCTTGCTCGCTGTTCCCCTTTTTGGAGCTCAAAATTGAACGTTTTCATCAGTTTTAGGCCGCTTTTCTTCCTTTACTCTATTTTTCCTTCCCGGATCGTACGTCGTGAACTGTTAAAAGGATGACAACCTGACTCACGGGACATCAGAGGGCCATACAATGTGTCGATATCACGTCTTGCAAGGATGCTGCATTGTTGAAGCGGATGGGTTGTCGTTAAGCCAATTGGGCCTTCTGAATGGGCCATCTCTCTAGTTGGGACTGTGAACAGTTAACACATATAGGAATTGTGCCTTCAATATGACCGGTGCAATCATACCAGCACTTATGCACCGAATCACTTTAGAACTCCAAAGTTGAGCGTGCTCGGGCGAGAGTAGTACTAGGATGGGTGACCCCCTGGGAAGTCCTCGTGTTGCACCCCCATTTCAATTTTTTTTGCCCTGGTTAGGGTTAACAAGATACTTTATCCACCAAATCTCTATTACTGAATCCCACGGAACATTAGGCAAGACAACATCGCTTCACGTAGAGGCTGGGCCCGCAAACCGAGGGCGTAAGGTTTGTGACCAGGTCTCCGTCGCTCCGGTGCCCATAACTTTTGATTTGTAAGGAGTTGCGTGGCGCACAACATACCGTTGCAAAGCTCTCTGAGAGCTCTACGACAGGGGAAGCCAGCTTGCTCGCTATGCCCATTTTTGGAGCCTAAAATTGAAATTTTTCATTAGTTTCAGGCCACTTTTCTTCTTTTGCTCTGTTTTTCCGTCCCAGATCGTACGTCATGAACTGTTAAAAGGACGACAACTTGACTCGCGGGACATCAGAGTGCCCTACAACGTGTCGATATCACGTCTTGCGAGGATGCTTCATTGTTGAAGAGGATGGGTTATCGTTAAGCCCATTGGGCCTTCTGAATGGGCCATCTCTCTAGTTGGGACTGTGAACCGTTAACACATATAGGAATTGTGCCTCAACATGACAGGTGCGATCATACTAGCACTAATGCACCGGATCCCATCAGAACTCTGAAGTTAAGCGTGGTTGGGCGACAGTAGTAATACGATAGGTGACCCCCTGGGAAGTCCTCGTGTTGCACCCCCTTTTCAATTTTGTTTGCCCTGGTTAAGGTTGCCAAGATACTTTTTCCACGAAATCTATAATACCGAATCCCACGGAACATTAGGCAAGACAACATCGCTTCACGTAGAGGCTGGGCCCGCAAACTGAGGGCGTAGGGTTTGTGACCAGGTCTCCGTCGCTCCGTTGCACATAACTTTTGATCCGTAACGAGTTACGCGGCGCAGCCAGGTTGCTTGCTGTGCCCATTTTTGGAGCCCAAAATCGAATGTTTTCATCAGTTTCAAGCCACTTTTCTTTTTTTGCTCTGTTTTTCCGCCCCGGATTGTACGTCGTGAATTGTTAAAAGGATGACAACCTGACTCGCTGGACATTAGAGGGCCCTACAATGTGTCGATATCATGTCTTGCGAGGATGATGCATTGTTGAAGTGGATGGGTTGTCGTTAAGCCCAATGGGCCTTCTGAATGGGCCATCTCTCTAGCTGGGACTGTGAACCGTTAACACATAAAGGAATTGTGCCCTCAACATGACATGCGCGATCATACCAGCACTAATGCACCGGATCCCATCAGAACTCTGAAGTTAAGCTTGCTTGGGCTAGAGTAGTACTAGGATGGGTGACCGCCTGGGAAGTCCTCGTATTGCACCCCCTTTTCAAAATTTTTTGCCCTGGTTAGGGTTGCCAAGATACTTTATCCACCAAATCTCTATTACTGAATCCCACGGAACATTAGGCAAGACAATATCGCTTCACATAGAGGCTGGTCCCGCAAACCGAGGACGTAGGGTTTGTGACCAGGTCTCCGTCGCTCCAGTGCCCATAACTTTTGATCGGTAAAGAGTTACGCGGTGCATAGCATACCGTTGCAAAGCTCTCTGGGAGCTCTATGACGGGGCCAGCTAGCTTGCTCACTGTGCCCCTTTTTGGAGTTCAAAATTGAACATTTTCTTCAGTTTCAGGCCGCTTTTCTTCCTTTACTCTATTTTTCCGTCCCTGATCGTACGTCGTGAACTGTTAAAAGGACGACAAACTGACTCGCGGGACATCAGAGGGCCCTACAATGTGTCGATATCACGTCTTGCGAGGATACTGCATTGTTGAAGGGGATTGGTTGTCGTTAAGGCCATTGGGCCTTCTGAATGGGCCATCTCTCTAGCTGGGACTGTGAACTGTTAACACATATAGGAATTGTGCCCTCAACATGACCGGTGCCATCATACCGGCACTAATGCATCGGATCACATCAGAACTCCGAAGTTGAGCGTGCTTAGGCGAGAGTAGTACAAGGATGGGCGACCCCCTGGGAAGTCCATGTGTTGCACCCCCTTTTCAATTTTTTTTGCCCTGGTTAGGGTTGCCAAGATACTTTATCCACCAAATCTCTATTACCGAATCCCACGGAACATTAGGCAAGACAACATCGCTTCACGTAGAGGCTGGGCCCGCAAACTGAGGGCGTAGGGTTTGTGACCAGGTCTCCGTCGCTCCGGTGCACATAACTTTTGATCCGTAACGAGTTACGCGGCGCACAGCATACCGTTGCAAACCTCTCAAAGAGCTCTACGACGGGGGCAGCCAGGTTGCTTGCTGTGCCCATTTTTGGAGCCCAAAATCGAATGTTTTCATCAGTTTCAAGCCACTTTTCTTCTTTTGCTCTGTTTTTCTGCCCCGGATTGTACGTCGTGAATTGTTAAAAGGATGACAACCTGACTCGCTGGACATTAGAGGGCCCTACAATGTGTCGATATCATGTCTTGCGAGGATGATGCATTGTTGAAGTGGATGGGTTGTCGTTAAGCCCAATGGGCCTTCTGAATGGGCCATCTCTCTAGCTGGGACTGTGAACCGTTAACACATAAAGGAATTGTGCCCTCAACATGACATGCGCGATCATACCAGCACTAATGCACCGGATCCCATCAGAACTCTGAAGTTAAGCTTGCTTGGGCTAGAGTAGTACTAGGATGGGTGACCGCCTGGGAAGTCCTCATATTGCACCCCCTTTTCAATTTTTTTTGCCCTGTTTAGGGTTGCCAAGATACTTTATCCACCAAATCTCTATTACTGAATCCCACGGAACATTAGGCAAGACAATATCGCTTCACATAGAGGTTGGTCCCCCAAACCGAGGACGTAGGGTTTGTGACCAGGTCTCCGTCGCTCCGGTGCCCATAACTTTTGATCGGTAAAGAGTTACGCGGTGCATAGCATACCGTTGCAAAGCTCTCTGGGAGCTCTATGACGGGGCCAGCTAGCTTGCTCACTGTGCCCCTTTTTGGAGCTCAAAATTGAACATTTTCTTCAGTTTCAGGCCGCTTTTCTTCCTTTACTCTGTTTTTCCGTCCCTGATCGTACGTCGTGAACTGTTAAAAGGACGTCAACCTGACTCGCGGGAAATCAGAGGGCCCTACAATGTGTCGATATCACGTCTTGCGAGGATACTGCATTGTTGAAAGGGATTGGTTGTCGTTAAGGCCATTGGGCCTTCTGAATGGGCCATCTCTCTAACTGGGACTGTGAACTGTTAACACATATAGGAATTGTGCCCTCAACATGACCGGTGCCATCATACCGGCACTAATGCAACGGATCACATCAGAACTCCGAAGTTGAGCGTGCTTAGGCGAGAGTAGTACTAGGATGGGCGACCCCCTGGGAAGTCCTCGTGTTGCACCCCCTTTTCAATTTTTTTTGCCCTGGTTGGGGTTGCCAAGATACTTTATCCACCAAATCTCTATTACCGAATCCCACGGAACATTAGGCAAGACAACATCGCTTCACGTAGAGGCTGGGCCCGCAAACTGAGGGCGTAGGGTTTGTGACCAGGTCTCCGTTACTCCGGTGCCATAACTTTTGATCTGTAAGGAGTTTTGCGGTGCACAACATACCGTTGCAAAGCTCTCTGAGAGCTCTACGATAGGGGAAGCCAGCTTGCTCGCTGTGCCCATTTTTCGAGCCTAAAATTGAACTTTTTCATTAGTTTCAGGCCACTTTTCTTCTTTTGCTCTGTTTTTCCGACCCGGATCGTACATCATAAACTGTTAAAAGGACGACAACCTGACTCGCGGGACATCAGAGGGCCCTACAACGTGTCGATATCACGTCTTGCGAGGATGCTGCATTGTTGAAGCAGATGGGTTGTCGTTAAGCCCATTGGGCCTTTTGAATGGCCATCTCTCTAGGCTAGGACTGTGAACCGTTAACACATAAAGGAATTCTGCCCTCAACATGACCGGTGCGATCATACCAGCACTAATGCACCGGATCACATTAGAACTCCGAAGTTGAGCATGCTTTGGCGAGTGTAGTACTATGATGGGTGACCCCCTGGGATGTCCTAGTGTTGCACCCCCTTTTCAATTTTTTTCGCCCTGGTTAGGGTTGCCAAGATACTTTATCCACCAAATCTCTATTTCCGAATCGCACGGAACATTAGGCAAGACAATATCGTTTCACGTAGAGGCTGGGCCCGCAAACTGAGGGCGTAGGGTTTGTGACCAGGTCTCCATCGCTCAGGTGCCCATAAGTTTAGATCCGTAAGGAGTTACGCGGCGCACATCATATCGTTGCCAAGCTCTCTGAGAGCTCTACGATGGGGGCAGCCAGCTTGCTCGATGTGTCCATATTTGGATCCTAAAATGGAACTTTTTCATTAGTTTCAAGCCACTTTTCTTCTTTTGCTATGTTTTTACGTCCCGGATCGTACGTCGTGAACTGTTAAATAGATGAAAACCTGACTCGCGGGACATCAGAGGGCCCTACAACGTGTCGATATCACGTCTTGTGAGGATGCTGCATTGTTGAAGCAGATGGGTTGTCGTTAAGCCCATTGGGCCTTTTGAATGGGCCATCTCTCTAGGCTGGGACTGTGAACCGTTAACACAAAAAGGAATTGTGCCCTCAACATGACAGGTATGATCATACCAGCACTAATGCACCGGATCCCATCAGAGCTCCGAAGTTAAACTTGCTTGGGCTAGAGTAGTACTAGGATGGGTGACCCCCTAGGAAGTCCTCGTGTTGCACCCCCTTTTCAGTTTATTTTGCCCTTGTTAGGGTTGCCAAGATACTTTATCCACCAAATCTATATTACCGAATCCCACGGAACATTAGGCAAGACAACATCGCATCACGTAGAGGCTAGTCCCGCAAACCGAGGATGTAGGGTTTGTGACCAGGTCTCCGTCGCTCCGGTGCCTATAACTTTCGATCTGTAAGGAGTTACGCGGTGCACAGCTTACCGTTGCAAAGCTCTCTGAGAGCACTATGACGGGGCCAGCTTGCTTGCTCGCTGTGCCCCATTTTGGAGCACAAAATTGAACGTTTTCATCATTTTCAGGCCTCTTTTCTTCCTTTACTCTATTTTTCCGTCCTGGATCGTACGTCGTGAACTGTTAAAAGGACGACAACCTGACTCGTGGGACATCAGAGGGCCCTACAATGTGTCGATATCACGTCTTGCGAGGATGCTGCATTGTTGAAGTGGATGGGTTGTCGTGAAGCCCATTGGGCCTTCTGAATGGGCCATCTCTGTAGCAGGGACTGTGAATCGTTAACACATATAGGAATTGTGCCCTCAATAAGACCGATGCGATTATACCGGCACTAATGCACAGGACCACATCTGAACTCCAAAGTTGAGCGTGCTTGGGAGAGAGTAGTACTAGGATGGGCGACCCCCAGGGAAGTCCTCGTGTTGCACCCCCTTTTCAATTTTTTTTGCCCTGGTTAGGGTTGCCAAGATACTTTATCCACCAAATCTCTATTACCGAATCCCACGGAACATTAGGCAAGACAACATTGCTTCACGTAGAGGCTGGGCCCGCAAACCGAGGGCGTAGGGTTTGTGACCAGGTCTCCGTCGCTCCGGTGCCATAACTTTTGATCCGTAAGGAGTTTCGCGGCGCACAACATACCATTGCAAAGCTCTCTGAGAGCTCTACGACAGGGGAAGCCAGCTTGCTCGCTGTGCCCATTTTTGGAGCCTAAAATTGAAATTTTTCATTAGTTTCAGGCCACTTTTCTTCTTTTGCTCTGTTTTTCCGTCACGGATCGTACGTCATGAACTGTTAAAAGGACGACAACCTGACTCGCGAGACATCAAAGGGCCTTACAACGTGTCGATATCACGTCTTGCGAGGATGCTGCATTGTTGAAGCAGATGGGTTGTCGTTAAGCCCATTGGGCCTTCTGAATGGGCCATCTCTCTAGCTGGGACTGTGAACCGTTAACACATATAAGAATTGTGCTCTCAACATGACAGGTGCGATCATACTAGAACTAATGCACCGGATCCAATCAGAACTCTGAAGTTAAGCGTGCTTGGGCGAGAGTAGTACTAGGATGGATGACCCCCTGGGAAGTCCTCGTGTTGCACCCCATTTTCAATTTTGTTTCCCTGGTTAAGGTTGCCAAGATACTTTTTCCACGAAATCTAAATTACCGAATCCCACGGAACATTAGGCAAGACAACATCGCTTCACGCAGAGGCTGGGCCCGCAATCCGAGGGCGTAGGGTTTATGACCAGGTCTCCGTCTCTCCGGTGCCCATAACTTTTGATCCGTAACGAGTTGTGCGGCGCACAACATACCGTTGCAAAGCTCTCAAAGAGCTCTACGACGGGGGCAGATAGCTTGCTCGCTGTGCCCATTTTTGGAGCCCAAAATCGAATGTTTTCACCAGTTTCAAGCCACTTTTCTTCTTTTGCTCTGTTTTTTCGTCCCGGATCGTACGCCGTGAACTGTTAAAAGGACGACAACCTGACTTGCGGGACATTAGAGGGCCCTACAATGTGTCCATATCACGTCTTGCGAGGATGATGCATTGTTGAAGTGGATGGGTTGTTGTTAAGCCCATTGGGCCTTCTGAATGGGCCATCTCTCTAGCTGGAACTGTGAACCGTTAACACATAAATGAATTGTGCCCTCAACATGACAGGCGCGATCATACCAGCACTAATGCTCCGGATCCCATCAGAACTCCGAAGTTAAGCTAGCTTGGGCGAGAGTAGTACTAGGATAGGTGACCCCCTGCGAAGTCCTCGTGTTGCACCCGCTTTTCAGTTTAGTTTGCCCTTGTTAGGGTTGCCAAGATACTTTATCCACCAAATCTATATTATCGAATCCCACGGAACATTAGGCAAGACAACATCGTTTCGTATAGAGGCTGGGCCCGTAAACCGAGGGCGTAGGGTTTGTGACCAGGTCTCCGTCGCTCCGGTGCCCATAACTTTTGATCCGTAAGGAGTTAAGCGACGCACAACATACCGTTGCAAAGCTCTCTGAGAGCTCTACGACAGGGGCAGCCAGCTTGCTCGCTATTCAAATTTTTGGATCCCAGAATTAAACGTTTTCATCAGTTTCAGGCCGCTTTTCTTCCTTTACTCTGTTTTTCCGTCCCGGATCGTACGCCGTGAACTGTTAAAAGGACAACAACCTGACTCGCGGGACATCAGAGGGCCCTACAACGTGTCGATACCATGTCTTGCGAGGATGCTGCATTGTTGAAGCGGATGGGTTGTTGTTAAGCCCAATGGGCCTTCTGAATGGGCCATCTCTCTAGCTGGGACTGTGAACCGTTAACACATATAGGAATTATGCCCTCAACATGACCGGTGCGATCATACCAGCACTAATGCACCAGATCCCATCAGAACTCTGAAGTTAAGCGTGCTTGGGCGAGAGTAGTACTAAGATGGGTGACCCCCTAGGAAGTCCTCGTGTTGCACCCCCTTTTCACTTTTTTTTGCCCTGGTTAGGGTTGCCAAGATACTTTATCCCCCAAATCTATATTATCGAATCCCACGGAACATTAGGCAAGACAACATCGCTCACGTAGAGACTGGGCTCGCAAACCGAGGGCGCAGGGTTTGTGACAAGGTCTCCGTCGCTCCGGTGCCCATAACTTTTGATCCGTAAGGAGTTATGCGGCGCACAACATACCGTTGCAAAGCTCTCAAAGAGCTCTATGGCGGGGGCAGTCAGCTTGCTCGCTGTGCCCATTTTTGGAGACCAAAATCGAATGTTTTCATCAGATTCAAGCCACTTTTCTTCTTTTGCTCTGTTTTTCTGTCCCGGATCGTACATCGTGAACTGTTAAAAGGACGACAACCTGACTCGCAGGACATTAGAGGGTCCTACAATGTGTCGATATCACGTCTTGTGAGGATGATGCATTGTTGAAGTGGATGGGTTGTCGTTAAGCCCATTGGGCCTTCTAAATTGACCATCTCTCTAGCTAGGACTGTGAACCGTTAACACATAAAGGAATTGTACCCTCAACATGACAGGTGCGATCATACCAGCACTAATGCACCGGATCCCATCAGAACTCCGAAGTTAAACTTGCTTGGGCGAGTGTAGTACTATGATGGGTGACCCCCTGGGAAGTCCTCGTGTTGCACCCCCTTTTCAGTTTATTTTGCCCTTGTTAGGGTTGCCAAGATACTTTATCCACCAAATCTATATTACCGAATCCCACGAAACATTAAGCAAGACAACATCGCTTCACGTAGAGGCTGAGCCTGCAAACCGAGGGCGTAGGGTTTGTGACCAAGTCTCCGTCGCTCCGGTGCCCATAACTTTTGAACCGTAATGAGTTACGCGACGCACAGCATACCGTTGCAAAGCTCTCTGAGAGCTCTACGATGGGGGCAGCCAGCTTGCTCGCTGTGCCCATTTTTGGAGCCCAAAATCGAACGTTTTCATCAATTTCAGGCCACTTTTCTTCCTCTACTCTATTTTTTCGTGCGGGAACGTACGTCATGAACTATTAAAAGGACGACAACCTGACTCGCGGGACATCAGAGGGCCCTACAACATGTCGATATCACGTCTTGCGAGGATGCTGCATTGTTGAAGCGGATGGGTTGTTTCTAAGCCCATTGGGCCTTCTGAGTGGGCCATCTCTGTAGCTGGGACAGTGAACCGTTAACACATATAGGAATTGTGCCCTCAACATGACAGGTGCGATCATACCAGCACTAATGCACCGGATCCCATCAGAACTCTGAAGTTAAGCGTGCTTGGGTGAGAGTAGTACTAGGATGGGTGACCCCTTGGGAAGTCCTCGTATTGCACCCCCTTCTCAATTTTTTTTGCCCTGGTTAGGGTTGCCAAGATACTTTATCCACCAAATCTATATTACCGAATCCCGCAGAACATTAGGCAAGACAACGTCGCTTCACGTAGAGGCTGGGCCCGCAAACCGAGGGCGTAGGGTTTGTGACCAGGTCTCCGTCTCTCTGGTGCCCATAACTTTTGATCCGTAAGGAGTTACGCGGCGCACAACATACAGTTGCAAAGCTCTCTGAGAGCTCTAAGACGGGGGTAGCCAGCTTGCTAGCTGTGCCCATTTTTGGAGCCCAAAATTGAACGTTTTCATAAGTTTCAGGCAACTTTTCTTCTTTTGCTCTGTTTTTCCATCCCGGATCGTATGTCGTGAACTATTAAAAGGACGATAACCTGACTCGCGGGACATTAGAGGGCCCTATAACGTGCCGATATCACGTCTTGCGAGGATGCTGCTTTGTTGAAGCGGATAGGTTGTCGTTAAGCCCATTGGGCCTTCTGAATGGGCCATCTCTCTAGCTGGGACTGTGAACCATTAACACATATAGGAATTGTGCCCTCAACATGACCGGTGTGATCATACCAGGACTAATGCACTGGATCCCATCAGAACTCTGAAGTTAAGCGTGCTTGGGCGAGAGTAGTACTAGGATGGGTGACCCATTGGGAAGTCCTCGTGTTGCACCCCCTTTTCAATTTTTTTTGCCCTGGTTAGGGTTGCCAAGATATTTTATCCACCAAATCTATATTACCGAATCCCACGGAACATTAGGCAAGACAACATCGCTTCACGTAGAGGCTGGGCCCGCAAATCGAGGGCGTAGGGTTTGTGACCCGGTCATCGTCCCTCCGGTGCCCATAACTTTTGATCCGTAAGGAGTTACACGCCGCACAACATACAGTTGCAAAGCTCTTTGAGAGCTCCACGACGGGGGCAGCCAGCTTGCTCGCTGTGCCCATTTTGAGCCCAAAATTGAACGTTTTTATAACTTTCAGGCCACTTTTCTTCTTTTGCTCTATTTTTTTTGTCCCGGATCGTACGTCTTGAACTGTTAAAAGGACGACAACCTGACTCGCGGGACAATAGAGGGCCCTATAACGTGTTGATATCACGTCTTGCGAGGATTGTGCTTTGTTGAAGCAGATGGGTTGTCGTTAAGCCCATTGGGCCTTCTGAATGGGCCATCTCTCTAGATGGGGCTGTGAACCCTTAACACATATAGGAATTGTGCCCTCAACATGACCGGTGAGATCGTACTAGCACTAATGCCTCGGATCACATCAGAACTCCGAAGTTGAGCGTGCTTGGGCGAGAGCAGTACTAGGATGTGTGACCCCCGGGAAGTCCTCGTGTTGCACCCCATTTTCAATTTTTTTTGCCCTGGTTAGGGTTGCCAAGATACTTTTTCCACCAAATCTATATTACCAAATCACACGGAACATTAGGCAAGACAACATCGCTTCACATAGAGGCTGTGCCCGCAAACCGAGGGCATAGGGTTTGTGACCAGGTCTCCGTCACTCCGGTGCCCATAACTTTTGATCCGTAAGGAGTTATGCTGCGCACGACATACCGTTGCAAAGCTCTCAAAGAGCTCTATGGCGGGGGCAGCCAGCTTGCTCGCTGTGCCCACTTTTGGAGACCAAAATCGAATATTTTCATCATTTTCAAGCCACTTTTCTTCTTTTGCTCTGTTTTTCTGTCCCGGATCGTATGTCGTGAACTGTTATAAGGACGACAACCTGACTCGCAAGACATTAGAGGGTCCTACAATGTGTCGATATCACGTCTTGTGAGGATGATGCATTGTTGAAGTGGATGGGTTGTCGTTAAGCCCATTGGGCCTTCTAAATGGACCATCTCTCTAGCTAGGACTGTGAACCGTTAACACATAAAGGAATTGTACCCTCAACATGACAGGTGCGATCATACCAGCACTAATGCACCGGATCCCATCAGAACTCCGAAGTTAAACTTGCTTGGGCGAGTGTAGTACTAGGATGGGTGACCCCCTGGGAAGTCCTTGTGTTGCACCCCCTTTTCAGTTTATTTTGCCCTTGTTAGGGTTGCCAAGATACTTTATCCACCAAATCTATATTACCGAATCCCACGAAACATTAAGCAAGACAACATCGCTTCACGTAGAGGCTGAGCCCGCAAACCGAGGGCGTAGGGTTTGTGACCAGGTCTCCGTCGCTCCGGTGCCCATAACTTTTGAACCGTAATGAGTTACGCGACGCACAGCATACCGTTGCAAAGCTCTCTGAGAGCTCTACGACGGGGGCAGCCAGCTTGCTCGCTGTGCCCATTTTTAGAGCCCAAAATCGAACGTTTTCATCAGTTTCAGGCCACTTTCTTCCTCTACTCTATTTTTTCGTGCCGGAACGTACGTCATGAACTATAAAAAGGACGACAACCTGACTCGCGGGACATCAGAGGGCCCTACAACGTGTCGATATCATGCCTTGCGAGGATGCTGCATTGTTGAAGCGGATGTGTTGTTGCTAAGCCCATTGGGCCTTCTGAGTGGGCCATATCTGTAGCTGGGACAGTGAACCGTTAACACATATAGGAATTGTGCCCTCAACATGACAGGTGCGATCATACCAGCACTAATGCACCGGATCCCATCAGAACTCTGAAGTTAAGCGTGCTTGGGCGAGAGTAGTACTAGGATGGGTGACCCCCTGGGAAGTCCTCGTGTTGCACCCCCTTCTCAATTTTTTTTGCCCTGGTTAGGGTTGCCAAGATACTTTATCCACCAAATCTATATTACCGAATCCCGCGGAACATTAGGCAAGACAACATCGCTTCACGTAGAGGCTGGGCTCGGAAACCGAGGGCGTAGGGTTTGTGACCAGGTCTCTGTCTCTCCGGTGCCCATAACTTTTGATACGTAAGGAGTTACGTGGCGCAAAGCATACAGTTGCAAAGCTCTCTGAGAGCTCTACGATGGGGGTAGCCAGCTTGCTAGCTGTGCCCATATTTGGAGCCCAAAATTGAACGTTTTCATATGTTTTAGGCCACTTTTCTTCTTTTGCTCTGTTTTTCCATCCCGGATCGTATGTCGTGAACTGTTAAAAGGACGACAACCTGACTCGCGGGACATTAGAGGGCCCTATAACGTGCCGATATCACGTCTTATGAGGATGCTGCTTTGTTGAAGCGGATGGGTTGTCGTTAAGCCCATTGGGCCTTCTGAATGGGCCATCTCTCTAGCTGGGACTGTAAACCGTTAACACATATAGGAATTGTGCCCTCAACATGACCGTTGTGATCATACCAGGACTAATGCACTGGATCCCATCAGAACTCTGAAGTTAAGCGTGCTTGGGCGAGAGTAGTACTAGGATGGGTGACCCCTTGGGAAGTCCTCGTGTTGCACCCCCTTTTCAATTTTTTTTGCCCTGGTTAGGGTTGCCAAGATATTTTATCCACCAAATCTATATTACCGAATCTCACGGAACATTAGGCAAGACAACATCGCTTCACGTAGAGGCTGGGCCCGCAAATCGAGGGCGTAGGGTTTGTGACCAGGTCATCGTCCCTCCGGTGCCCATAACTTTTGATCCGTAAGGAGTTACGCGCCGCACAGTATGCAATTACAAAGCTCTTTGAGAGCTCTACGACGGGGGCACCCAGCTTGCTCGCTATGCCCATTTTGAGCCCAAAATTGAACGTTTTCATAACTTTCAGGCCACTTTTCTTCTTTTGCTCTATTTTTTTATCCCGGTTCGTACGTCTTGAACTGTTAAAAGGACGACAACCTAACTCGCGGGACAATAGAGGGCCCTATAACGTGTTGATATCACGTCTTGCGAGGATTGTGCTTTGTTGAAGTAGATGGGTTGTCGTTAAGCCCATTGGGCCTTCTGAATGGGCCATCTCTCTAGCTGGGACTGTGAACCCTTAACACATATAGGAATTGTGCCCTCAACATGACCGGTGCGATCGTACTAGCACTAATGCCCCGGATCACATCAGAACTCCGAAGTTGAGCGTGCTTGGGTGAGAGCAGTACTAGGATGTGTGACCCCCGGGAAGTCCTCGTGTTGCACCCCCTTTTCAATTTTTTTTGCCCTGGTTAGGGTTGCCAAGATATTTTATCCACCAAATCTATATTACCGAATCCCGCGGAACATAAGGCAAGACAACATCGCTTCACGTAGAGGCTGGGCCCGCAAATCGAGGGCGTAGGGTTTGTGACCAGGTCATCGTCCCTCCGGTGCCCATAACCTTTGATCCGTAAGGAGTTACACGCCGCACAACCTGCAGTTGCAAAGCGCTTTGTGAGCTCTACGACAGGGGCAGCCAGCTTGCTCGCTGTGCCCATTTTGAGCCCAAAATTGAACGTTTTCATAACTTTCAGGCCACTTTTCTTCTTTTGCACTATTTTTTCGTCCCGGATCGTACGTCTTGAACTATTAAAAGGACGACAACCTGACTCGCGGGACAATTGAGGGCCCTATAATGTGTTGATTTCACGTCTTGCGAGGATTGTGCTTTGTTGAAGCGGATGGGTTGTCGTTAAGCCCATTGGGCCTTCTGAATGGGCCATCTCTCTAGCTGGGACTGTGAACCGTTAACACATATAGGAATTGTGCCCTCAACATGACCGGTGTGATCATACCAGCACTAATGCAGTGGATCCCATCAGAACTCTGAAGTTAAGCGTGCTTGGGCGAGAGTAGTACTAGGATGGGTGACCCCTTGGGAAGTCCTCGTGTTGCACCCCCTTTTCAATTTTTTTTGCCCTGGTTAGGGTTGCCAAGATATTTTATCCACCAAATCTATATTACCGAATCCCACGGAACATTAGGCAAGACAACATCGCTTCACGTAGAGGCTGGGCCCGCAAATCGAGGGCGTAGGGTTTGTGACCAGGTCATCGTCCCTCCGGTGCCCATAACTTTTGATCCGTAAGGAGTTACGCGCCGCACAACATGCAATTGCAAAGCACTTTGAGAGCTCTACGACGGGGGCAGCCAGCTTGCTCGCTGTGCCCATTTTGAGCCCAAAATTGAACGTTTTTATAACTTTCAGGCCACTTTTCTTCTTTTGCTCTATTTTTTTATCCCGGTTCGTACGTCTTGAACTGTTAAAAGGACGACAACCGAACTCGCGGGACAATAGAGGGCCCTATAACGTGTTGATATCACGTCTTGCGAGGATTGTGCTTTGTTGAAGTAGATGGGTTGTCGTTAAGCCCATTGGGCCTTCTGAATGGGCCATCTCTCTAGCTGGGACTGTGAACCCTTAACACATATAGGAATTGTGCCCTCAACATGACCGGTGCGATCGTACTAACACTAATGCCCCGGATCACATCAGAACTCCGAAGTTGAGCGTGCTTGGGTGAGAGCAGTACTAGGATGTGTGACCCCCGGGAAGTCCTCGTGTTGCACCCCCTTTTCAATTTTTTTTGCCCTGGTTAGGGTTGCCAAGATATTTTATCCACCAAATCTATATTACCGAATCCCGCGGAACATAAGGCAAGACAACATCGCTTCACGTAGAGGCTGGGCCCGCAAATCGAGGGCGTAGGGTTTGTGACCAGGTCATCGTCCCTCCGGTGCCCATAACTTTTGATCCGTAAGGAGTTACACGCCGCACAACCGGCAGTTGCAAAGCTCTTTGAGAGCTCTACGACAGGGGCAGCCAGCTTGCTCGCTGTGCCCATTTTGAGCCCAAAATTGAACGTTTTCATAACTTTCAGGCCACTTTTCTTCTTTTGCACTATTTTTTCGTCCCGGATCGTACGTCTTGAACTATTAAAAGGACGACAACCTGACTCGCGGGACAATTGAGGGCCCTATAATGTGTTGATTTCACGTCTTGCGAGGATTGTGCTTTGTTGAAGCGGATGGGTTGTCGTTAAGCCCATTGGGCCTTCTGAATGGGCCATCTCTCTAGCTGGGACTGTGAACCGTTAACACATATAGGAATTGTGCCCTCAACATGACCGGTGTGATCATACCAGCACTAATGCACTGGATCCCATCAGAACTCTGAAGTTAAGCGTGCTTGGGCGCGAGTAGTACTAGGATGGGTGACCCCTTGGGAAGTCCTCGTGTTGCACCCCCTTTTCAAATTTTTTTGCCCTGGTTAGGGTTTCCAAGATATTTTATCCACCAAATCTATATTACCGAATCCCACAGAACATTAGGCAAGACAACATCGCTTCACGTAGAGGCTGGGCCCGCAAATCAAGGGCGTAGGGTTTGTGACCAGGTCATCGTCCCTCCGGTGCCCATAACTTTTGATCCGTAAGGAGTTACGCGCCGCACAGCATGCAGTTGCAAAGCTCTTTGAGAGCTCTACGACGGGGGCAGCCAGCTTGGTCGCTGTGCCCATTTTGAGCCCAAAATTGAACGTTTTCTTAACTTTAAGGCCACTTTTCTTCTTTTGCTCTATTTTTTCATCCCGGATCGTACGTCTTGAACTGTTAAAAGGACGACAACCTGACTAGCGGGACAATAGAGGGCCCTATAACGTGTTGATATAACGTCATGCGAGGATTGTGCTTTGTTGAAGCGGATGGGTTGTCGTTAAGCCCATTGGGCCTTCTGAATGGGCCATCTATCTAGCTGGGACTGTGAACCGTTAACACATATAGGAATTGTGCCCTCAACATGACCGGTGCGATCGTACTAGCACAAATGCCCCGGATCACATCAGAACTCCGAAGTTGAGCGTGCTTGGGCGAGAGCAGTACTAGGATATGTGACCCCTGGGAAGTCTTTGTGTTGCACCCCATTTTCAATTTTTTTTGCCCTGGTTAGGATTGCCAAGATACTTTATCCACCAAATCTCTATTACCGAATCCCACGGAACATTAGGCAAGACAACATCGCTTCACGTAGAGGCTGGGCCCGCAAACCGAGGGCGTAGGGTATGTGACTAGGTCTCCGTCGTTCCGGTGCCCATAACTTTTGATCCGTAAGGAGTTACACAGTGCACATCATACCGATGCAAAGCTCTCTAAGAGATCTACGACGGGGGAAGCCAGCTTGCTCGCTATACCCAGTTTTGGAGCCTAAAATGGAACTTTTTCATTGGTTTCAGGCCACTTTTCTTCTTTTGCAATGTTTTTCCGTCCCGGATCGTACGTCGTGAACTGTTAAAAAGACGACAACCTGACTCGCAGGACATCAGAGGGCCCTACAACGTGTCGATATCACGTCTTGCGAGGATGCTGCATTGTTGAAGCAGATGGGTTGTCGTTATGCCCATTGGGCATTTTGAATGGGCCATCTCTCTAGGCTGGAACTGTGAACCATTAACACATAAAGGAATTGTGCCCTCAATATGACAGGTGTGATCATACCAGCACTAATGCATCGGATCCCATCAGAACTCCGAAGTAAAGCTTGCTTGGGCGAGGGTACTACTAAGATGGGTAACCCCTTGGGAGGTCCTCGTGTTGCACCCCCTTTTCAGTTTATTTTGCCCTTGTTAGGGTTGCCAAGATACTTTATCCACCAAATCTATATTACCGAATCCCATGAAACATTAGGCAAGACAACATCGCTTCACGTAGAGGCTGAGCCCGCAAACCGAGGGCGTAGGGTTTGTGACCAGGTCTCAGTCGCTCCGATGCCCATAACTTTTGATCCGTAAGGAGTTACGCGGCGAACAATATTCCGTTGCAAAGCTCTCCGAGAGCTCTACGATGGGGGCAGCTAGCTTGCTCGCTGTGCCCATTTTTGGTGCCCAAAATCGAATGTTTTCATCAGTTTTAGGCTGCTTTTCTTCCTTTACTCTGTTTTTCCGTCCTGGATCGTACGTCGTGAACTGTTAAAAGGACGACAACCTGACTTGCGGGACATCAGAGGGCCCTACAACGTGTCGATATCGCGTCCTACGACGATGCTACATTGTTGAAGCGGATGGGTTGTCGTTAAGCCCATTGGGCCTTTTGAATGGGCCGTCTCTCAAGTTGGGACTGTGAACCGTTAACACATATAGGAATTGTGCCCTTAACCTGACAGGTGCGATCATACCAGCACTAATGCACCGGATCCCATCAGAATTCTAAAGTTAAGCGTGTTTGGCCGAGAGTAGTACTAGGATGGGTGACCCCCTGTGAAGTCCTCGTGTTCCACCCCCTTTTTCAATTTTTTTTGCTCTGGTTAAGGTTGTCAAGATACTTTATCCACCAAATCTCTATTACCGAATCACCCGGAACATTAGGCAAGACAACAGCGCTTCACGTAGAGGCTGGGCCCACAAACCGAGAACGTAGGGTTGTGACCAGGTCCCCGTCGCTCCGGTGCCCATAACTTTTGATCCGTAAGGAGTTACGCGGCGCACAACGTACCGTTGCAAAGCTCTCTGAGAGCTCTACGACGGGGTCAGCCAGCTTGCTCGCTGTCCCCATTTTTGGAGCCCAAAATCGAACGTTTTCATCAGTTTTAGGATGCTTTTCTTCCCATACTCTATTTTTCCATCCCGGATTGTATGTCGTGAACTGTTAAAAGGACGACAACCTGACTCGCGGGACATCAGAGGGCCCTACAACCTGTCGATATCACGTCTTGCGAGGATGCTACATTGTTGAAGCAGATGGGTTGTCGTTAAACCCATTGGACCTTCTGAACGGCCCATCTCTCTAGCTGGGACTGTGAACCGTTAACACATAAAGGAATTGTGCCCTCAACATGACAGGTGCGTTCATACCAGCACTAATGCACCGGATCCCATCAGAACTCCGAAGTTAAGCTTGTTTGGGTAAGAGTAGTACTAGGATAGGTGACCCCTTGGGAAGTCCTGGTGTTTCACCCCCTTTTCTGTTTATTTTGCCCTTGTTAGGGTTGCCAAGATACTTTATCCACCAAATCTATATTACCGAATCCCACGGAACATTAGGCAAGACAACATTGCTTCACGAAGATGCTGGGCCCACAAACCGAGGGCGTAGGGTTTGTGACTAGGTCTCCGTCTCTCCGGTGCCCATAACTTTTGATCCGTAAGGAGTTACGCACCGCACAGCATACAGTTGCAAAGCTCTCTGAGAGGTCTACGACGGGGGCAGCCAGCTTTCTCGCTGTTCCCATTTTTGGAGCCCAAAATTGAACATTTTCATAAGTTTCAGGCCACTTCTCTTCTTTTGCACTATTTTTTAGTCTCGGACCGTACATCGTGAACTGTTAAAAGGACGACAACCTGACTCGCGGGACATTAGAGGGCCCTATAACGTGTCGATATCACGTCTTGCAATGATGCTGCTTTGTTGAAGCGGATGGGTTATCGTTAAGCCCATTGGACCTTCTGAATGGGCCATCTCTCTAGCTGGGACTGTGAACCGTTAACACATATAGGAATTGTGCCCTCAACATGACCGGTGCGATCATACCAGCACTAATGCCCTGGATCACATCAGAACTCCGAAGTTGAGCGTGCTTGGGCGAGAGTTGTACTAGGATGTGTGACCCCCGGGAAGTCCTCGTGTTGCACCCCCTTTTCAATTTTTTTTGCCCTAGTTAGGGTTGCGAAGATACTTTATTCACCAAATCTCTATAACCGAATCCCACGGAACATTAGGCAAGACAACATCGCTTCACGTAGAGGTTGGGCCCGCAAACTAAGGGCGTAGGGTTTGTGACCTGGTCTCCGTCGCTCCGGTCCCCATAACTTTTGATCCGTAAGGAGTTACGCGGTGCACAACATACCGTTGCAAAGCTCTCTAAGAGATCTACGACGGGGCTGCCAACTTGCTCGCTATGCCCATTTTTGGAGCCTAAAACGGAACTTTTTCATTAGTTTCAGGCCACTTTTCTTCTTTTGCTATGATTTTCCGTACCAGATCGCACGTCGTGAACTATTAAAAAGACGACAACCTAACTCGCGGGACATCAGAGGGCCCAACAATGTGTTGATATCACGTCTTGCGAGAATGCTGCATTGTTGAAGCAGATGAGATGTCGTTATGCCCATTGGGTATTTTGAATGGGCCATCTTTCTAGGCTGGGACTGTGAACCGTTAACACATAAAGGAATTATGCCCTCAACAAGACAGGTGTGATCATACCAGCACTAATGCACCAGATCCCATCAGAACTTCGAAGTTAAGCTTGCTTGTGCGAAAGTACTACTAGGATGGGTGACCCCTAGGGAAGTCCTCGTGTTGCACCCCCTTTTCAGTTTATTTTTCCCTTGTTAGGGTTGCCAAGATACTTTACCCACCAAATCTATATTACCGAATCCCACGGAACATTAGGCAAGAAAACATCGCTTCACGTAGAGGCTGGGCCCACAAACCGAGGGCGTAGGGTTTGTGACCAAGTCTCCGTCGCTCCGGTGCCCATAACTTTTGATACGTAAGGAGTTACGCGGCGAACAACATACCGTTGCAAAGCTCTCCGAGAGCTCTACGACGGGGGCAGCTAGCTTGCTCGCTGTGCCCATTTTTGGAGCCCAACATCGAACGTTTTTATCAGTTTTAGGCTACTTTTCTTCCTTTACTCTGTTTTTCTGTCCTGGATCGTACGTCGTGAACTGTTAAAAGGACGACAACCTGACTCGCGGTACATCACAGGGCCCTACAACGTGTCGATATCACGTCTTGCGAGGATTGTGCATTGTTGAAGCGGATGGGTTGTCGTTAAGCCCATTGGGCCTTCTGAACGGGCCATCTATCTAGCTGGGACTGTGAACAGTTAACACATAAAGGAATTGTGCCCTTAACATGACAGGTGCGATCATACCAGCACTAATGCACCGGATCCCATCAGAACTCTGAAGTTAAGCGTGCTTGGGCGAGAGTAGTCCTAGGATGGGTGACCCCTTGTGAAGTCCTCGTGTTCCACCCCCTTTTCTATTTTCTTTGCCCTGGTTAAGGGTGCCAAGATACTTTATCCACCAAATCTCTATTACCGAATCCCACGGAACGTTAGGCAAGACAACAGCGCTTCACGTAGTGGCTGGGCCCACAAACCTAGAGCTTAGGGTTTGTGACCAGGTCCCCGTCGCTCCGATGCCCATAACTTTTGATCTGTAAGGATTTACGCGGCGCACAACATACTGTTGCAAAGCTCTCTAAAAGCTCTAGGATGGAGTCAGCCAGCTTGCTCGCTGTCCCCTTTTTTGGAGCCAAAAATCGAACATTTTCATCAGTTTTAGGCTACTTTTCTTCCCTTACTCTGTTTTTCCATCCCGGATCGTATGTCGTGAACTGTTAAAAGGACGACAACCTGACTCGCGGCACATCAGAGGGCCCTACAACATGTCGATATCACGTCTTGCGAGGATGCTGCATTGTTGAAGCGGATGGGTTGTCGTTAAGCCCATTGGGCCTTCTGAATGGGCCATCTCTCTAGCTGGGACTGTGAACAGTTAACACATCAAGGAATTGTGCCCTATACATGACAGGTACGTTCATACCAGCACGAATGCACCGGATCCCATCAGAACTCCGAAGTTAAGCTTGCTTGGACGAGAGTAGTACTAGGATGGGTGACCCCTTGGGAAGTCCTCGTGTTTCACCCCCTTTTCAGTTTATTTTGCCCTTATTAGGGTTGGCAAGATACTTTATCCACCAAATCAATATTACCGAATCCCACGGAACATTAGGCAAGAAAACATCGCTTCATGTAGAGGCTAGGCCCGCAAACCGAGGGCGTAGGGTTTGTGACCAGGTATCCGTCTCTCCAGTGCCCATAACTTTTGATCCGTAAGGAGTTATGCGCCGCACAGCATACAGTTGCAAAGCTCTCTGAGAGCTCTACGACGGGGGCAGCCAGCTTGCTCGCTGTGCCCATTTTTGGAGCCCAAAATCGAACGTTTTCATAAGTTTCAGGCCACTTTTCTTCTTTTGCTCTGTTTTTTCGTCCCGGATCGTACGTCGTGAACTGTTAAAAGGACGACAACCTGACTCGCGGGACATTAGAGGGCCCTATAACGTGTCGATATCACGTCTTGTGAAGATGCTGCTTTGTTGAAGCGGAAGGGTCGTCGTTAAGCCCATTGGGCCTTCTGAATGGGCCATCTCTCTAGCTAGGGCTGTGAACCGTTAACACATATAGGAATTGTGCCCTCAACATGACCGGTGCGATCATACCAGCACTAATGCACCGGATCACATCAGAACTCCGAAGTTGA
Source organism: Ehretia macrophylla (assembly GCA_037974665.1). Lineage (NCBI taxonomy): Eukaryota > Viridiplantae > Streptophyta > Magnoliopsida > Boraginales > Ehretiaceae > Ehretia > Ehretia macrophylla. The sequence continues at coordinate 70,837,235 of CM075767.1, forward strand.
GCGTGCTTGGCGAGAGTAGTACTAGGATGGGTGACCCCCTGGGAAGTCCTCGTGTTGCACCCCCTTTTCAATTTTTTTAGCACTGGTTAGGGTTGCCAAGATACTTTATCCACCAAATCTCTATTACCGAATCCATCGGAACATTAGGTAAGACAACATCGCTTCACGTAAAGGCTGGGCCCGCAAACTGAGGTAGTAGGGTTTGTGATAAGGTCTCCGTCGCTTCGGTGTTATAACATTTGATCCGTAAGGAGTTACGCGGCGCACAGCATTCCGTTGCAAAGCTCTCTCAGAGCTCTACGACGGGGGAAGCCAGCTTGCTCGCTGTGCCCATTTTTGGACACTAAAATTGAACTTTTTCATTAGTTTCAGGCCACTTTTCTTCTTTTGCTCTGTTTTTCTATCCCGGATCATACGTAGTGAACTATTAAAAAGACGACAACCTGAATCGCGGGACATCAGAGGGCCCTACAACGTTTTATATCACGTCTTGCGAGGATGCAGCATTGTTGAAGCGGATAGGTTGTCGTTAAGCCCATTACGTCTTTTGAATGGGCCATTTCTCAAGGCTGGGACTGTGAACCGTTAACACATAAAGGAATTGTGCCCTCAACATGACAGGTGCGATCATACCAGCACTAATGCACCGGATCCCATCAGAACTCCGAAGTTAAGCTTGCTTAGGAGAGAGTAGTACTAGGATGGGTGACCCCCTGGGAAGTCCTCGTGTTGCACCCCCTTTTCAGTTTATTTTGCCCTTGTTAGGGTTGCCAAGATACTTTATCCACCAAATCTATATTACCGAATCCCACGGAACATTAGGCAAGACAACATCGCTTCACGTAGAGGCTGGTCCCGCAAACCGAGGGCGTAGGGTTTGTGACCAAGTCTCCGCCGCTCCGATGCCCATGACTTTTTATCCGCAAGGAGTTACGCGGCGCACAGCATATCGTTGCAAAGCTCTCTGACAGCTCTACGACGGGGGCTGCAAGCTTACTCGCTGTGCCCTTTTTGTAGCTCAAAATCGAATGTTTTCATTAGTTTCTGGACGTTTTTCTTCCATTACTCTATTTTTTCATCCCGGATCGTACGTCGTGAACTGTTAAAAGGACGACAAACTGACTCGCGGGACATCAAAGAGCCCTACTACGTGTCAATATCACGTCTTGCAAGGATGCTGTATTGTTGAAACGGATGGGTTGTCGTGAAGCCCATTGGGCCTTCTGAATGGGCCATCTCTCTAGTTGGGACTTTGAATCGTTAGCACATATAGGAATTGTGCCTCAACAAGACCGGTGCGATCATACCAGCACTAATGCACCGGATCAGATCAGAACTCCGAAGTTGAGCGTGCTAGGGCGAGAGTAGTACTAGGATGGGTGACCCCGTAGAAAGCTCTCGTGTTGCACCCCCGTTTCAATTTTTTTTGCCCTGGTTAGGGTGGCCAAGATGCTTTATCCACCAAATCTCTATTACCGAATCCCACGGAACATTAGGCAAGACAACATCGCTTCACGTAGAGGATGGGCCGGCAAATCGAGGGCGTAGGGTTTGTGACAAGGTCTCCGTCGCTCCGGTGCCCATAACTTTTGATCCGTAAGTAGTTACGCGGCGCACAGCATATCGTTGCAAAGCTCTCTGAGAGCTCTACGACGGAGGCAGCCAGCCTGCTTGCTGTGCCCATGTTTGTAGCCCAAAATCGAACGTTTTCATCAGTTTCAAGCCATTTTTTTTCTTTTGCTCTGTTTTTCTGTCCCGGATCGTACGTCGTGAACTGTTAAAAGGACGACAACCTGACTCGCCGGACATCAGAGTTCCTACAACGTGTCGATATCACATCTTGCGAGGATGCTTCATTGTTGAAGTGGATGGGTTGTCGTTAAGCCCATTGGGCCTTCTGAATGGGCCATCTCTCTAGCTGGGACTGTGAACCGTTAACACATATATTAATTGTGCCCTCAACATGACCGGTGCGATCATACCAGCACTAATGCACTGGATCACATCAGAACTACGAAGTTGAGAGTGTTTGGGCGAGAGTAGTACTAGGACGGGTGACCCCCTGGGAAGTCATTGTGCTGCACCCCCTTTTCAATTTTTTTTGCCCTGGTTAGGGTTGCGAACATACTTTATTCACCAAATCTCTATTACCGAATCCCACGAAACGGTAGGCAAGAGAATATCGCTTCACGTAGAGGCTGGGCCCGCAAACCGAGGGCGTAGGGTTTGTGACCAGGTCTCCGTCGCTCCAGTGCCCATAACTTTTGTTCCGTAAGGAGTTACCCGTTGCACAACATACCGTTACGAAGCTCTCTGAGAGTTCTACGACGGGGGCAGCCAGCTTGCTCGTTGTGCCACTTTTTGGAGCCTAAAATCGAACGTTTTCATCAGTTTCAGGACACTTTTCTTCCTTTACTCTGTTTTTTAGTCCCGGATCGTACGTCGTGAACTGTTAAAGTGACGACAACCTGACTCGCGAGACATCAGAGGGCCCTACAACGTGTCGATATCACGTCTTTCGAGGATGTTGCGTTGTTGTTAAGCCTATTGGAATTGGGCCTTCTTAATGGGCCATTTCTCTAGCTGGGACTGTGAACCGCTAACACATATAGGAATTGTGCCCTCAACATGACCGATGCGATCATAACAGCACTAATGCACCGGATCACATCAGAACTCCGAAGTTGAGCGTGTTTGGCGAGAATAGTACTAGGATGGGTGACCCCCTGGGAAGTCCTCGTGTTGCAACCCCTTTTCAATTTTTTTTACCCTGGTTAGGGTTGCCAAGATAGTTTATCCACCAAATCTCTATTACCGAATCCAACGGAACATTAGGCAAGACAACATCACTTCACGTAAAGGCTGGGCCCGCAAACCGAGGTCGTAGGGTTTATGACAAGGTCTCCGTCGCTCCGATGTCATAACTTTTGATCCGTAAGGAGTTACGCAGCACACAACATACCGTTGCAAAGCTGTCTGAGAGCTCTAGGACGGGGGAAGCCAGCTTGCTCGCTGTGCCCATTTTTGGAGCCTAAAATTGAACTTTTTCATTAGTTTCAGGCCACTTTTCTTTTTTTGCTCTGATTTTCCATCCCGGATCGTATGTCGTGAATTGTTAAAAAGATGACAACCTGACTCGCGGGACATCAGAGGCCCCTACAACGTGTCGATATCACGTCTTGCGAGGATGCTGCATTGATGAAGCGGATGGCTTGTCGTTAAGCCCATTGGGCCTTTTGAATGGGCCATTTCTCTAGGCTGAGACTGTGAACCGTTAACACATAAAGGAATTGTGCCCTCAACATGACAGGTGCGATCATACCAGCACTAATGCACCAGATCCCATCAGAACTCCGAAGTTAAGCTTGCTTGGGCGAGAGTAGTACTAGGATGGGTGACCCCCTGGGAAGTCCTCGTGTTGCACCCTCTTTTCAGTCTATTTTTCCCTTGTTAGGGCTGCCAAGATACTTTATCCACCAAATCTATATTACCGAATCCCACGGAACATTAGGCAAGACTACATCGCTTCACGTAGAGGCTGGGCCCGCAAACCGAGGGTGTAGAGTTTGTGACCAGGTCTCCGTCGCTCCAGTGCCAATAACTTTTGATCCGTAAGGAGTTACGCGGTGCACAGCGTACCGTTGCAAAGCCCTCTGAGAGCTCTACGACAAGGGCAACGAGCATGCTCGCTGTGCCCTTTTTTTGGAGCTCAAAATCGAACGTTTTCATCAGTTTCAGGCCGCTTTTCTTCCTTTACTCTGTTTTTTCATCCCGGATCGTACGTCGTGAATTGTTAAAAGGACGACAACCTATCTCGCAGGACATCAGAGGGCCCTACAACGTGTCAATATCACGTCTTGCGAGGATGCTACATTGTTGAAGCGGATGGGTTGTCGTTAAGCCCATTGGGCCTTCTGAATGGGCCATCTCTCTAGCTGGGACTGTGAACCGTTAACACATATAGGAATTGTGCCCTCAACATGACCGGTGCAATCATACTAGCACTAATGCACCGGATCACATCAGAACTCTGAAGTTGAGCGTGCTTGGGCGAGAGTAGTACTAGGATGGGTGACCCCTTGGGAAATCCTCGTGTTGCACCCCATTTTCAATTTTTTTTGCCCTGTTTAAGGTTGCCAAGATACTTTATCCACCAAATCTCTATTACCGAATACCACGGAACATTAGGCAAGACAACATCACTTCACGTAAAGGTTGGGCCCGCAAACCGAGGGCGTAGGTTTTGTCCCCAGTTCTCCGTCGCTCCGGTGCCCATAACTTTTGATCTGTAAGGAGTTACGCGGCGCACAGCATACTGTTGCAAAGCTCTCTTAGAGCCCTACGACGGGGGCAGCTAGCTTGCTCGCTTTACCCATTTTTGTAGCCTAAAATCAAACTTTTTCATTAGTTTCAGGCCACTTTTCTTCTTTTGCTATGTTTTTCCATCCCGGATCGTACGTCGTGAACTGTTAAAAGGACGACAACCTGACTCGCGGGACATCAGAGTGCCTACAACGTGTCAATATCACGTCTTGCGAGAATGCTTCATTGTTGAAGCGGATGGGTTGTCGTTAAGCCCATTCGGCCTTCTGAATGGGCCATCTCTCTAGTTGGGACTGTGAACCGTTAACACATATAGGAATTGTGCCCTCAACATGACCGGTGCAATCATACTAGCACTAATGCACCGGATCACATCAGAACTCTGAAGTTGAGCGTGCTTGGGCGAGAGGAGTACTAGGATGGGAGACCCCTTGGGAAATCCTCGTGTTGCACCCCATTTTCAATTTTTTTTGCCCTGTTTAAGGTTGCCAAGATACTTTATCCACCAAATCTCTATTACCGAATACCACGGAACATTAGGCAAGACAACATCACTTCACGTAAAGGTTGGGCCCGCAAACCGAGGGCGTAGGTTTTGTCCCCAGTTCTCCGTCGCTCCGGTGCCCATAACTTTTGATCTGTAAGGAGTTACGCGGCGCACAGCATACTGTTGCAAAGCTCTCTTAGAGCCCTACGACGGGGGCAGCTAGCTTGCTCGCTTTACCCATTTTTGTAGCCTAAAATCAAACTTTTTCATTAGTTTCAGGCCACTTTTCTTCTTTTGCTATGTTTTTCCATCCCGGATCGTACGTCGTGAACTGTTAAAAGGACGACAACCTGACTCGCGGGACATCAGAGTGCCTACAACGTGTCAATATCACGTCTTGCGAGAATGCTTCATTGTTGAAGCGGATGGGTTGTCGTTAAGCCCATTCGGCCTTTTGAATGGGCCATCTCTCTAGTTGGGACTGTGAACCGTTAACACATATATGAATTGTGCCCTCAACATGACCGGTGCGATCATACCAGCACTAATGCACTGGATCACATCAGAACTCTGAAGTTGAGAGTGCTTGGGCGAGAGTAGTACTCGGATGGGTGACCCCCTGGGAAGTCCTCGTGTTGCACCCCATTTTCAATATTTTTTGCCCTGGTTAGGGTTGCCAACATACTTTATTCACCAAATCTCTATTACCGAATCCCACAGAACATTAGGCAAGACAATATCGCTTCACGTAGAGGCTGGGCCCGCAAACCGAGGGCGTAGGGTTTGTGACCAGGTCCCCGTCGCTCCGGTGCCCATAACTTTTGATCCGTAGGGAGTTACGCGTTGAACAGCATACCGTTGCAAAGCTCTCTGAGAGTTCTACGATGGGGGCAGCCAGCTTGCTCGTTGTACCCCTTTTTGGAGCCCAAAATCTAACGTTTTCATCAGTTTCAGGACACTTTTCTTCCTTTACTCTTTTTTTTAGTCCTGGATCGTACGTCGTGAACTGTTAAAGTGACGACAACCTGACTCGCGGGACATCAGAGGGCCCTACAACGTGTCGATATCACCTCTTGCGAGGATGCGGCATTGTTGAAGTGGATGGGATGTCGTTAAGCCCATTGGGCCTCCTGAATGGGCCATCTCTCTAGCTGGGACTGTGAACCGTTAACACATATAGGAATTGTGCCGTCAACATGACCGATGCGATCATAACAGCACTAATGCACCGGATCACATCAGAACTCCGAAGTTGAGCGTGCTTGGCGAGAGTAGTACTAGGATGGGTGAACCCCTAGGAAGTCCTCGTGTTGTACCCCCTTTTCAATGTTTTTTGCCCCGGTTAGGGTTGCGAAGATACTTTATCCACCAAATCTCTATTACCGAATCCAATCGAACATTAGGCAAGACAACATCGCTTCACGTAAAGGCTGGCCCCGCAAACCGAGGTCGTAGGGTTTGTGACAAGGTCTCCGTCGCTCCGGTGTCATAACTTTGATCTGTAAGGAGTTACGCGTTGCACAGCATACCGTTGCAAAGCTGTTTGAGAGCTCTAGGACGGGGGAAGCCAGCTTGCTCGCTGTGCCCATTTTTGGAGCCTAAAATTGAACTTTTTCATTAGTTTCAGGCCACTTTTCTTCTTTTAGTCTGTTTTTCCATCTCGGATCGTACGTCGTGAACTGTTAAAAAGACGACAACCTGACTCGCCGGACATCAGAAGGCCCTACAACGTGTCGATATCACGTCTTGCGGGGATGCTGCATTGTTGAAGCGGATGGGTTGTCGTTAAGCCCATTGGGCCTTTTGAATGGGCCATTTCTCTAGGCTGGGACTGTGAACCGTTAACACATATAGGAATTGTGCCCTCAACATGACAGGTGCGATCAGACCAGCACTAATGCACCGGATCACATCAGAACTCCGAAGTTAAGCTTGCATGGGCAAAAGTAGTACTAGGATGGGTGACCCTCTGGAAAGTCCTCGTGTTGCACCCCCTTTTCAATTTTTTTTGCCCTCGTTAAGGTTGCTAAAATACTTTATCCACCAAATCTCTATTACCGAATCCCACGGAACACTAGGCAAGACAACAGCGCTTCACGTAGAGGCTGGGCTCGTAAACCGAGGGCGTATTGTTTGTAACCAGGTCTCCATCACTCCAGTGCCCATAACTTTTGATCCGTAAGGAGTTACGCGGCGCACAGCATACCGTTGCAAAGCTCTCTGAGAGCTCTACGACAGGGGCAGCTAGATTGCTCGCTGTGCCCCTTTTTGGATCCTAAAATCGAACTTTTTTAATAGTTTCAAGCCACTTTTCTTCTTTTGCTCTATTTTTTCATCCCGGATCGTACGTCTTGAACTGTTAAAAGGACGACAACCTGATTCGCTGGACATCAGAGGGCCCTACAACGTGTCGATATCACGTATTGCGAGGATGCTACATTGTTAAAGCGGATGGGTTGTCGTTAAGCCCATTGGGCCTTCTGAATGGGCCATCTCTCTAGCTGGGACTGTGAACCGTTAACACATAAAGGAATTTTGCCCTCAACATGACAGCTGCGATCATACCAGCACTAATGCATCGGATCCAATCAGAACTCTGCAGTTAAGCTTGCTTGGGCAAGAGTAGTACTAGGATGGGTGACCCCCTGGGCAGTCCTCGTGTTGTACCCCATTTTCTGTTTATTTTGCCCTTGTTAGGGTTTCCAAGATACTTTATCTACCAAATCTATATTACCAAATCCCATGGAACATTAGGCAAGACAACATCGGTTCACGTAGAGGCTGGGCCCGCAAACCGAGGGCGTAGGGTTTGTGACCAGGTCTCCGTCGCTCCGGTGCCAATAACTTTTGATCAGCAAGGAGTTACGCGGTGCACAGCTTACCGTTGCAAAGCTTTCTGAGAGCTCTACGACAGGGGCAGCGAGCATGCACGCTGTGCCCCTTTTTGGAGCTCAAAATCGAACGTTTTCATCAGTTTCAGGCCGCTTTTCTTCCTTTACTTTGTTTTTTCATCCCGGATCGTACATCGTGAATTGTTAAAAGGAAGACAACCTAACTCGCGGGATATCAGAGGCCCCTACAACGTGTCGATATCACGTCTTGCGAGGATGCTGCATTGATGAAGCGGATGGCTTGTCGTTAAGCCCATTGGGCCTTTTGAATGGGCCATTTCTCTAGGCTGGGACTGTGAACCGTTAACACATAAAGGAATTGTGCCCTCAACATGACAGGTGCGATCATACCAGCACTAATGCACCAGATCCCATCAGAACTCCGAAGTTAAGCTTGCTTGGGCGAGAGTAGTACTAGGATGGGTGACCCCCTGGGAAGTCCTCGTGTTGTACCCTCTTTTCAGTCTATTTTTCCCTTGTTAGGGCTGCCAAGATACTTTATCCACCAAATCTATATTACCGAATCCCACGGAACATTAGGCAAGACTACATTACTTCACGTAGAGGCTCGGCCCGCAAACCGAGGGTGTAGAGTTTGTGACCAGGTCTCCGTCGCTCCAGTGCCAATAACTTTTTATCCGTAAGGAGTTACGCGGTGCACAGCGTACCGTTGCAAAGCCCTCTGAGAGCTCTACGACAAGGGCAACGAGCATGCTCGCTGTGCCCTTTTTTTGGAGCTCAAAATCGAACGTTTTCATCAGTTTCAGGCCGCTTTTCTTCCTTTACTCTGTTTTTTCATCCCGGATCGTACGTCGTGAATTGTTAAAAGGACGACAACCTATCTCGCAGGACATCAGAGGGCCCTACAACGTGTCAATATCACGTCTTGCGAGGATGCTACATTGTTGAAGCGGATGGGTTGTCGTTAAGCCCATTGGGCCTTCTGAATGGGCCATCTCTCTAGCTGGGACTGTGAACCGTTAACACATATAGGAATTGTGCCCTCAACATGACCGGTGCAATCATACTAGCACTAATGCACCGGATCACATCAGAACTCTGAAGTTGAGCGTGCTTGGGCGAGAGTAGTACTAGGATGGGTGACCCCTTGGGAAATCCTCGTGTTGCACCCCTTTTTCAATTTTTTTTGCCCTGTTTAAGGTTGCCAAGATACTTTATCCACCAAATCTCTAGTACCGAATACCACGGAACATTAGGCAAGACAACATCACTTCACGTAAAGGTTGGGCCCGCAAACCGAGGGCGTAGGTTTTGTCCCCAGTTCTCCGTCGCTCCGGTGCCCATAACTTTTGATCTGTAAGGAGTTACGCGGCGCACAGCATACTGTTGCAAAGCTCTCTTAGAGCCCTACGACGGGGGCAGCTAGCTTGCTCGCTTTACCCATTTTTGTAGCCTAAAATCAAACTTTTTCATTAGTTTCAGGCCACTTTTCTTCTTTTGCTATGTTTTTCCATCCCGGATCGTACGTCGTGAACTGTTAAAAGGACGACAACCTGACTCGCGGGACATCAGAGTGCCTACAACGTGTCAATATCACGTCTTGCGAGAATGCTTCATTGTTGAAGCGGATGGGTTGTCGTTAAGCCCATTCGGCCTTCTGAATGGGCCATCTCTCTAGTTGGGACTGTGAACCGTTAACACATATATGAATTGTGCCCTCAACATGACCGGTGCGATCATACCAGCACTAATGCACTGGATCACATCAGAACTCTGAAGTTGAGAGTGCTTGGGCGAGAGTAGTACTCGGATGGGTGACCCCCTGGGAAGTCCTCGTGTTGCACCCCATTTTCAATATTTTTTGCCCTGGTTAGGGTTGCCAACATACTTTATTCACAAAATCTCTATTACCGAATCCCACAGAACATTAGGCAAGACAATATCGCTTCACGTAGAGGCTGGGCCCGCAAACCGAGGGCGTAGGGTTTGTGACCAGGTCCCCGTCGCTCCGGTGCCCATAACTTTTGATCCGTAGGGAGTTACGCGTTGAACAGCATACCGTTGCAAAGCTCTCTGAGAGTTCTACGATGGGGGCAGCCTGCTTGCTCGTTGTACCCCTTTTTGGAGCCCAAAATCTAACGTTTTCATCAGTTTCAGGACACTTTTCTTCCTTTACTCTTTTTTTTAGTCCCGGATCGTACGTCGTGAACTGTTAAAGTGACGACAACCTGACTCGCGGGACATCAGAGGGCCCTACAACGTGTCGATATCACCTCTTGCGAGGATGCGGCATTGTTGAAGTGGATGGGATGTCGTTAAGCCCATTGGGCCTCCTGAATGGGCCATCTCTCTAGCTGGGACTGTGAACCGTTAACACATATAGGAATTGTGCCGTCAACATGACCGATGCGATCATAACAGCACTAATGCACCGGATCACATCAGAACTCCGAAGTTGAGCGTGCTTGGCGAGAGTAGTACTAGGATGGGTGAACCCCTAGGAAGTCCTCGTGTTGTACCCCCTTTTCAATGTTTTTTGCCCCGGTTAGGGTTGCGAAGATACTTTATCCACCAAATCTCTATTACCGAATCCAATGGAACATTAGGCAAGACAACATCGCTTCACGTAAAGGCTGGCCCCGCAAACCGAGGTCGTAGGGTTTGTGACAAGGTCTCCGTCGCTCCGGTGTCATAACTTTGATCTGTAAGGAGTTACGCGTTGCACAGCATACCGTTGCAAAGCTGTTTGAGAGCTCTAGGACGGGGGAAGCCAGCTTGCTCGCTGTGCCCATTTTTGGAGCCTAAAATTGAACTTTTTCATTAGTTTCAGGCCACTTTTCTTCTTTTAGTCTGTTTTTCCATCTCGGATCGTACGTCGTGAACTGTTAAAAAGACGACAACCTGACTCGCCGGACATCAGAAGGCCCTACAACGTGTCGATATCACGTCTTGCGGGGATGCTGCATTGTTGAAGCGGATGGGTTGTCGTTAAGCCCATTGGGCCTTTTGAATGGGCCATTTCTCTAGGCTGGGACTGTGAACCGTTAACACATATAGGAATTGTGCCCTCAACATGACAGGTGCGATCAGACCAGCACTAATGCACCGGATCACATCAGAACTCCGAAGTTAAGCTTGCATGGGCAAAAGTAGTACTAGGATGGGTGACCCTCTGGAAAGTCCTCGTGTTGCACCCCCTTTTCAATTTTTTTTGCCCTCGTTAAGGTTGCTAAAATACTTTATCCACCAAATCTCTATTACCGAATCCCACGGAACACTAGGCAAGACAACAGCGCTTCACGTAGAGGCTGGGCTCGTAAACCGAGGGCGTATTGTTTGTAACCAGGTCTCCATCGCTCCAGTGCCCATAACTTTTGATCCGTAAGGAGTTACGCGGCGCACAGCATACCGTTGCAAAGCTCTCTGAGAGCTCTACGACAGGGGCAGCTAGATTGCTCGCTGTGCCCCTTTTTGGATCCTAAAATCGAACTTTTTCAATAGTTTCAGGCCACTTTTCTTCTTTTGCTCTATTTTTTCATCCCGGATCGTACGTCTTGAACTGTTAAAAGGACGACAACCTGATTCGCTGGATATCAGAGGGCCCTACAACGTGTTGATATCACGTATTGCGAGGATGCTACATTGTTAAAGCGGATGGGTTGTCGTTAAGCCCATTGGGCCTTCTGAATGGGCCATCTCTCTAGCTGGGACTGTGAACCGTTAACACATAAAGGAATTGTGCCCTCAACATGACAGCTGCGATCATACCAGCACTAATGCATCGGATCCCATCAGAACTCTGCAGTTAAGCTTGCTTGGGCAAGAGTAGTACTAGGATGGGTGACCCCCTGGGCAGTCCTCGTGTTGTACCCCATTTTCTGTTTATTTTGCCCTTGTTAGGGTTTCCAAGATACTTTATCTACCAAATATATATTACCAAATCCCATGGAACATTAGGCAAGACAACATCGGTTCACGTAGAGGCTGGGCCCGCAAACCGAGGGCGTAGGGTTTGTGACCAGGTCTCCGTCGCTCCGGTGCCAATAACTTTTGATCAGCAAGGAGTTACGCGGCGCACAGCTTACCGTTGCAAAGCTCTCTGAGAGCTCTACGACAGGGGCAGCGAGCATGCACGCTGTGCCCCTTTTTGGAGCTCAAAATCGAACGTTTTCATCAGTTTCAGGCCGCTTTTCTTCCTTTACTTTGTTTTTTCATCCCGGATCGTACATCGTGAATTGTTAAAAGGAAGACAACCTAACTCGCGGGATATCAGAGGCCCCTACAACGTGTCGATATCACGTCTTGCGATGATGCTGTATTGTTGAATTGGATGGGTTATCGTTAAGCCCATTGGGCCTTCTGAATGGGCCATCTCTCTAGCTGGGACTGTGAACCGTTAACACATATAGGAATTGTGCCCTCAACATGACCGGTGCGATCATACCACCACTAATGCACCGGATCACATCAGAACTCCGAAGTTGAGCGTGCTTGGGCGAGGGTAGTACTAAGATGGGTGACCCCCTGGGAAATCCTCGTGTTGCACCCCCCTTTCAATTTTTTTTGCCCTGGTTAAGGTTGCCAAGATACTTCATCCACCAAATCTCTATTACCGAATACCACGGAAAATTAGGCAAGACAACATCGCTTCACGTAGAGGCTGGGCCCGCAAACCAAGGGCGTAGGGTTTGTCACCAGTTCTCCGTCGCTGAGGTGCCCAAATCTTTTGATCCGTAAGGAGTTACGCGGCGCACAGCATACTGTTGCAAAGCTCTCTTAGAGCTCTAAGACGGGGGTAGCTAGCTTTCTCGCTGTGCCCCTTTTTGTGGCCTAAAATCGAACTTTTTAATTAGTTTTAGGCCACTTTTCTTCTTTTGCTCTATTTTTCCGTCCCGGATAATACGTCGTGAACTGTTAAAAGGACGACAACATGACTCGCGGGACATCAGAGGGCCCTACAACGTGTCGATATCATTTCTTGCAAGGATGCGGCATTGTTGAAGCAGATGGGTTATCGCTAAGCCCATTGGGCCTTCTGAATGGGCCATCTCTCTAGCTGGGACTGTGAACCGTTAACACATATAGGAATTGTGCCCTCAACATGGCAGGTGCGATCATACCAGCACTAATGCACCGGATCCCATCAGAACTATCGAGTTAAGCGTGGTCGGGCGAGAGTAGTGCAAGGATGGGTGACCTCCTGGGAAGTCCTCGTGTTGCACCCCTTTTTCAATTTTTTTTGCCCTTGTTAGGGTTGCCAAGATACTTTATCCACCAAATCTCTATTACCGAATACCACGGAACATTAGGCAAGACAACATCGGTTCACGTAGAGGCTGGGCCCGCAAACTGAGGGCGTAGGGTTTGTGACTAGGTCTCCGTTGCTCCGGTGCCCATAACTTTTGATCCGTAAGGAGTTACGCGGCGCACAGTAAACCGTTGCAAAGCTCTCTGAGATCTCTACGACAGGGGCAGCCAGCTTGGTCGCTGTGCCCATTTTTGGAGCCTAAAATCAAAATTTTTCAATAGTTTCTGGCCACTTTTCTTCTTTTGCTCTGTTTTTCTGTCCTGGATCGTACGTCGTGAACTGTTAAAAGGACGACAACCTGACTCGTGGGACATCAGAGGGCCCTACAACGTGTCGATATCACGTCTTGCGTGGATACTGCATTGTTGAAGCGGATGGGTTGTCGTTAAGCCCATTGGGCCTTCTGAATGGGCCATCTCTCTAGTTGGGACTGTGAATCGTTAACACATATAGGAATTGTGCCCTCAACATGACAGTTGCGATCATACCAGCACTAATGCACCGGATCCCATTAGAACTCCGACGTTAAGCTTGCTTGGGCGAGAGTAGTACGAGGATGGGTGACCCCCTGGGAAGTCCTCGTGTTGCACCCCCTTTTCAGTTTATTTTGCCCTTGTTAGGGTTGCCAAGATACTTTATCCACCAAATCTATATTACCGAATCCCACGGAACATTAGGCAAGACAACATCGCTTCACGTAGAGGCTGGTCCCGCAAACCGAGGGCGTAGGGTTTGTGACCAGGTCTCCGTCGCTCCGATGCCCATAACTCTTGATACGCAAGGAGTTACGCGGTGCACAGCATACCGTTGCAAAGCTCTCTGAGAGCTCTACGACGGGGGCTGCGAGCTTACTCACTGTGCCCCTTTTTAGAGCTCAAAATCGAACGTTTTCATCAGTTTCAGGTCGCTTTTCTTCCATTACTCTATTTTTCCGTCCCGGATCGTATGTCGTGAACTGTTAAAAGGACGACAACCTGACTCGCGGGAGATCAAAGGGCCCTACAACGTGTCGATGTCACGTCTTGCGAGGATGCTGTATTGTTGAAAGGGATGGGTAGTCGTTAAGCCCATTGGGCCTTCTGAATGGGCCATCTCTCTAGCTGGGACTGTGAACCGTTAACACATATAGGAATTGTGCCCTCAACATGACAGGCGCGATCAAACCAGCACTAATGCACCGGATCCCATTAGAACTCCGACCTTAAGCTTGCTTGGGCGAGAGTAGTACTAGGATGGGTGACCCCCTGGGAAGTCCTCGTGTTGCACCCCTTTTTCAATTTTTTTTGCCCTGGTTAGGGTTGCGAAGATACTTTATCCACCAAATCTATATTACCGAATACGACGGAACATTAGGCAAGACAACATCGCTTCACGTAGAGGCTGGGCCCGCAAACCGAGGGCGTAGGGTTTGTGACTAGGTCTCCGTCGCTCCGGTGCCCATAACTTTTGATCCGTAAGGCGTTACGCGGCGCACAACATACCGTTGCAAAGCTCTCTGAGATCTCTACGACGGGGGCAGCCAGCTTGGTCGCTGTGCCTATTTTTGGAGCCTAAAATCGAACTTTTTCATTAGTTTCAGGCCACTTTTCTTCTTTTGCTCTATTTTTCTGTCCTGGATCGTACGTCGTGAACTGTTAAAAGGACGACAACCTGACTCGCGGGACATCAGAGGGCCCTACAACATGTCGATATCATGTCTTGCGAGGATACTGCATTGTTGAAGCGGATGGGTTGTCGTTAAGCCCGTTGGGCCTTTTGAATGGGCCATCTCTCTAGGTGGGACTGTGAACCGTTAACAAATATAGGAATTGTGCCCTCAACATGACAGGCACGATCATACCAGCACTAATGCACCGGATCCCATTAGAACTCCGACGTTAAGCTTGCTTGGGCGAGAGTAGTACTAGGATGGGTGACCCCCTGGGAAGTCCTCGTGTTGCACCCCCTTTTCAGTTTATTTTTCCCTTGTTAGGGTTGCCAAGATACTTTATCCACCAAATCTATATTACCGAATCCCACGAAACATTAGGCAAGACAACATCGATCACGTAGAGGCTGGTCCCGCAAACCGAGGGCGTAGGGTTTGTGACCAGGTCTCCGTCGCTCCGATGCCCATAACTTTTGATACGCAAGGAGTTACGCGGTGCACAGTATACCGTTGAAAAGCTCTCTGAGAGCTGTACGACGGGGGCTACGAGCTTACTCGCTGTGCCCCTTTTTGGAGCTCAAAATCGAACGTTTTCATCGGTTTCAGGCCGCTTTTCGTCCATTACTCTGTTTTTCCGTCCCGGATCGTACGTCGTGAACTGTTAAAACGACGACAACCAGACTCGCGGGACATCAAAGGGCCCTACAACGTGTCGATATCACGTCTTGCGAGGGTACTGTATTGTTGAAACGGATGGGTTGTCGTTAAGCCCATTGGGCCTTCTGAATAGGCCATCTCTCTAGCTGGGACTGTGAACCGTTAACACATATAGGAATTGTGCCCTCAACATGACCGGTGCGATCATACCAGCCTTAATGCTCCGGATCAGATCAGAACTCCGAAGTTGAGCGTGCTTGGGCGAGAGTAGTACTAGGATGGGTGACCCCCTGGAAAGTCCTCGTGTTGCACCCCTTTTTCAATTTTTTTTGCCCTGGTTAAGGTTGCCAAGATACTTTATCCACCAAATCTCTATTACCGAATCGCACGGAACATTAGGCAAGACAACATCGCTTCACGTAGAGGCTGGGCCCGCAAACCAAGGGCGTAGGGTTTGTGACCAGGTCTCCGTCGCTCCGGTGCCGATAACTTTTGATCCGTATGGAGTTACGCGGTGCACAGCATACCGTTGCAAAGCTCTCTAAGAGCTCTACGACGGGGGCAACCAGCTTGCTCGTTGTGCCCTTGTTGGAGCCCAAAATTGAACGTTTTCATCAATTTTAGGCCGCTTTTCTTCCATTACTCTGTTTTTCCGTCCCGGATCGTACGTCGTGAACTATTAAAAGGACGAGAACCTGACTCGCGGGACATCAAATGGCCATACAACGTGTCGATATCACGTCTTGCGAGGATGCTGTATTGTTGAAAAGGATGGGTTGTCGTTAAGCACATTGGGTCTTTTGAATGTGCCATTTCTCTAGGCTGGGACTGTGAACCGTTAACACATAATAAAATAGTGCCCTCATCATGACAGGTGCGATCATACCAGCACTAATGCACCGGATCCCATCAGAACTCTGAAGTTAAGCTTGCTTGGGCAAGAGTGGTACTAGGATGGGTGACCCCTTGGGAAGTCCTCGTGTTGCACCCCCTTTTCAGTTTATTTTGCCCTTGTTAGGGTTGCCAAGATACTTTATCCACCAAATCTATATTACCGAATCCCACGGAACATTAGGCAAGACAACATCGCTTCACGTAGAGGCTGGTCCCGCAAACCGAGGGCGTAGGGTTTGTGACCAGGTCTCCTTCGCTCCGGTGCCAATAACTTTTGATCTGCAAGGAGTTACGCGGCGCACAGCATACCGTTGCAAAGCTCTCTGAGAGCTCTATGACGGGGGCTGCGAGCTTACTCGCTGTGCCCATTTTTGGAGCTCAAAATCTAACGTTTTCATCAGTTTCAGGCCGCTTTTCTTCCATTACTCTATTTTTTCGTCCCGGATCGTACGTCGTGAACTGTTAAAAGGACGAAAACCTGACTCGCGGGACATCAGAGGGCCCTACATTGTGTCGATATCACGTCTTGCAAGGATGCTGCATTGTTGAAGTGGATGGGTTGTCGTTAAGCCCATTGGGCCTTTTGAATGGGCCATCTCTGTAGCTGGGACTGTGAACCGTTAACACATGTTGGAATTCTGCCCTGAACATGACCGGTGCGATCATACCAGCACTAATGCACCGGATCACTTTAGAACTCCGAAGTTGAGCGTGCTTGGGCGAGAGTGGTACTAGGATGGGTGACCCCCTGGAAAGTCCTCGTGTTGCACCCCCTTTTCATTTTTTTTTGCCCTGGTTAGGGTTGCCAAGATACTATATCCACCAAATGTCTATTACTGAATCCCACTGAACATTAGGCAAGACAACATCGCTTCACGTAGAGGCTGGGCCCGCAAACCGAGGGCGTAGGGTTTGTGACCAGGTCTCCGTCGCTCTGGTGCCCATAACTTTTGATCCGTAAGGAGTTACGCGGCGCACAACATACCGTTGCAAAGCTCCCTGAGAGCTCTACGACGAGGGCAGCCATCTTGCTCGCTGTGCCCATTTTTGGAGCCCCAAATCTGACGTTTTCATCCGTTTCCGGTGACTTTTCTTCCTTTACTCTGTTTTTCCGTCCCGGATCGTACGTCATGAACTGTTAAAAGGACGACAACCTGACTCGCTAGACATCATAGGGCCCTACAACGTGTCGATATCACGTCTTGTGATGATGCTGCATTGTTGAAGCAGATGGGTTGTCGTGAAGCCCATTGGGCCTTTTGAATGGGCCATCTTTCTAGGCTGGGACTGTGAACCGTTAACACATAAAGGAATTGTGCCCTCAACATGACAGGTGCGATCATACCAGCACTAATGTACCGGATCCCATCAGAACTCCGAAGTTAAGCTTGCTTGGGCTAGAGTAGTACTAGGATGGGTGACCCCCTGGGAAGTCCTCGTGTTGCACCCCATTTTCAGTTTATTTTGCCCTTGTTAGGGTTGCCAAGATACTTTATCCACCAAATCTATATTACTGAATCCCACGGAACATTAGGCAAGACAACATCGCTTCACGTAGAGGCTGGTCCGGCAAACCGAGGGCGTAGGGTTTGTGACCAGGTCTCCGTCGCTCCAGTGCCAATAACTTTTGATCCGCAAGGAGTTACGCGGCGCACAGCATAACGTTGAAAAGCTCTCTGAGAGCTCTACGATGGGGGCTGAGAGCTTACTCGCTGTGCCCATTTTTGGAGCTCAAAATCTAACATTTTCGGAGCTCAAAATCTAACGTTTTCATCAGTTTCAGGCCGCTTTTCTTCCATTACTCTGTTTTTCCATCCCAGATCGTACGTCGTAAATTGTAAAAAGGACGACAACCTGACTCACGGGACATCAAAGGGCCCTACAACGTGTCGATATCACGTCTTGCGAGGATGCTGTATTATTGAAATGGATGGGTTGTCGTTAAGCCCAATGGGCCTTCTGAATGGGCCATCTCTCTAGTTGGGACTGTGAACCGTTAACACACGTAGGAATTCTTCCCACAACATGACCGGAGCAATCATGCCAGTACTAATGCACCGGATCACATTAGAACTCCGAAGTTGATCGTGCTTGGGCGAGAGTGGTACTAGGATGGGTGACCCCATGGGAAGTCCTCGTGTTGCACCCCCTTTTCAATTTTTTTTGCCCTGGTTAGGGTTGCCAAGATACTTTATCCACCAAATCTCTATTACCGAATCCCACGGAACATTAGGCAAGACAACATCGCTTCACGTAGAGGCTGGTCCCGCAAACCGAGGACGTAGGGTTTGTGACCAGGTCTCCGTTGCTCCGATGCCCATAAATTTTGATCCATCAGGAGTTACGCGGCGCACAGCATAACGTTGAAAAGCTCTCTGAGAGCTCCATGACGGGGCCTACGAGCTTGCTCGCTATGCCCCTTTTTGGAGCTCAAAATTGAACGTTTTCATCAGTTTCAGGCCGTTTTTCTTCCTTTACTCTGTTTTTCCGTCCCGGATCGTACGTCGTGAACTGTTAAAAGGACGACAACCGGACTCGCGGGACATCAAAGGGCCCTACAACGTGTCGATATCACGTCTTGCGAGGATACTGTATTGTTGAAACGGATGGGTTGTCGTTAAGCCCATTGGGCCTTCTGAATAGGCCATCTCTCTAGCTGGGACTGTGAACCGTTAACACATATATGAATTGTGCCCTCAACATGACCGGTACGATCATACCAGCATTAATGCTCCGGATCAGATCAGAACTCCGAAGTTGAGCGTGCTTGGGCGAGAGTGGTACTAGGATGGGTGACCCCCTGGGAAGGCCTCGTGTTGCACCCCTTTTCAATTTTTTTTGCCCTGGTTAGGGTTGCCAAGATACTTTATGCACCAAATCTCTATTACTAAATCCCACGGAACATTAGGCAAGACAACATCGCTTCACGTAGTGGCTGGGCCCGCAAACCGAGGGCGTAGGGTTTGTGACCAGGTCTCGTCGCTCCGGTGCCCATAACTTTCGATCTGTAAGGAGTTACGCGGTGCACAACATACCGTTGCAAAGCTCTCTAAGAGCTCTACGACGGGGGTAGCGAGCTTGCTCGTTGTGCCCATTTTTGGAGCCCCAAATCTGACGTTTTCATCAGTTTCCGGCGGCTTTTCTTCTTTTACTCTGTTTTTCCGTCCCGGATTGTACGTCATGAACTATTAAAAGGACGACAACCAGACTCGCTGGACATTAGAGGGCCCTACAACGTGTCGATATCACGTCTTGTGAGGATGCTACATTGTTGAAGTAGATGGGTTGTCGTTAAGCCCATTGGGCCTTTTGAATGGCCATCTCTCTAGGCTGGGACTGTGAACCGTTAACACATAAAGGAATTGTGCCCTCAACATGACAGGTGCGATCATACCAGCACTAATGCAACGGATCCCATCAGAACTCCGAAGTTAAGCTTGCTTGGGCTAGAGTAGTACTAGGATGGGTGACCCCCTGGGAAGTCCTCGTGTTTCACCCCCTTTTCAGTTTATTTTGCCTTTGTTAGGGTTGCCAAGATACTTTATCCACCAAATCTATATTACCAAATCCCACGGAACATTAGGCAAGACAACATCGCTTCACGTAGAGGCTGGTCGCGCAAACCGAGGATGTAGGGTTTGTGACCAGGTCTCCGTCTCTCCGGTGCCCATAACTTTTGATCTGTAAGGAGTTACGTGGCGCACAGCATACCGTTGCAAAGCTCTCTGAGAGCACGATGACGGCGCCAGCTAGCTTGCTTGCTGTGCCCTTTTTTGGAGCGCCAAAATTGAACGTTTTCGTCAGTTTCAGGCCGTTTTTCTTCCTTTACTCTGTTTTTCCATCCTGGATCGTACGTCGTGAACTGTTAAAAGGACGACAACCTGACTCGCGGGACATCAGAGGGCCCTACAATGTGTCGATATTACGTCTTGCGAGTATGCTACATTGTTGAAGTGGATGGGTTGTCGTTAAGCCCGTTGGGCCTTCTGAATTGGCCATCTCTCTAGTTGGGACTGTGAACCGTTAACACATATAGGAATTGTGCCCTCAACATGACCGGTGCGATCATACCGGCACTAATGCACCAGATCACATCAGAACTCCGAAGTTGAGCGTGCTTGGGCGAGAGTAGTACTAGGATGGGCGACCCCCTGAGAAGTCCTCGTGTTGCACCGCCTTTTCAATTTTTTTTGCACTGGTAAGGGTTGCCAAGATACTTTATCCACCAAATCTCTATTACCGAATCCCACGGAACATTAGGCAAGGCAACATCGCTTCACGTAGAGGTTGGGCCCGCAAACCGAGGGCATAGGGTTTGTGACCAAGTCTCCGTTGCTCCGGTGCCATAACTTTTGATCCGTAAGGAGTTTCGCAGTGCACAGTATACCTTTGCAAAGCTCTCTGGGAGCTCTACGACAGGGGAAGCCAGCTTGCTCGCTCTGCCCATTTTTGGGGCCCAAAATTGAACTTTTTCATTAGTTTCAGGCCACTTTTCTTCTTTTGCTCTGTTTTTTCGTCCCGGATCGTATGTCATAAACTGTTAAAAGGACGACAACCTGACTCGCGGGACATCAGAGGGCCCTACAACGTGTCGATATCACGTCTTGCGAGGATGCTGCATTGTTGAAGCGGATGGGTTGTCGTTAAGCCCATTCGGCCTTCTGAATTGCTCATCTCTCTAGCTGGGACTGTGAACCGTTAACACATATAGGAATTGTGCTCTCAACATGACAGGTGCGATCATACTAGCACTAATGCATCGGATCCCATCAGAACTCTGAAGTTAAGCGTGCTTGGGCGAGAGTAGTACTAGGGTGGGTGACCCCCTAGGAAGTCCTCGTTTTGCACCCCCTTTTCAATTTTGTTTGCCCTGGTTATGGTTGCCAAGATACTTTTTCCACCAAATCTATATTACCGAATCCCTCGGAACATTAGGCAAGACAACATCGCTTCACGCAGAGGCTGGGCCCGCAAACCGAGGGCGTAGGGTTTGTGACCAGGTCTTCGTCGCTTCGGTGCCCATAACTTTTGATCCATAACGAGTTACGCGGCGCACATCATACCGTTGCAAAGCTCTCAAAGAGCTCTACGTCGGGGGCAGCAAGCTTGCTTGCTGTGCCCATTTTCGGAGCCCAAAATCGAATGTTTTCATCAGTTTCAAGCCACTTTTCTTCTTTTGCTCTATTTTTTTGTCCCGGATCGTACGTCGTGAACTGTTAAAAGGATGACAACCTGACTCACGGGACATTAGAGGGCCCTACAATGTGTCGATATCACGTCTTGCGAGGATGCTGCATTGTTGAAGCGGATAGGTTGTTGTTTAGCCCAATGGGCCTATTGAATGGGCCATCTCTCTAGCTCGGACTGTGAACAGTTAACACATATAGGAATTGTGCCCTCAACATGACAGGTGCGATCATACCAGCACTAATGCACCGGATCCCATCAGAACTCTGAAGTTAAGCGTGCTTGGCTGAGAGTAGTACTAGGATGGGTGACCCCCTAGGAAGTCCTCGTGTTGCACCCCTTTTCAATTTTTTTTGCCCTGGTTAGGGTTGCCAAGATACTTTATCCACCAAATCTATATTACCGAATCCCTCGGAACATTAGGCAAGACAACATCGCTTCACGTAGAGGCTGGTCCCGCAAACTGAGGGCGTAGGGTTTGTGACCAAGTCTCCGTCTCTCCGGTGCCCATAACTTTTGATCCGTAAGGAGTTACGCGGCGCACAACATACAGTTGCAAAGCTCTCTGAGAGCTCTATGACGGGGGCAGCCAGCTTGCTCGTTGTATCCATTGTTGGAGCCCAAAATCAAACGTTTTCATAAGTTTCAGGCCACTTTTCTTCTTTTGCTCTATTTTTCCGTCCCGGATCGTACGTCGTGAACTGTTAAAAGGACGACAACCTGACTCGCGGGACATTAGAGGGCCCTATAACATGTCGATATCACGTCTTGCAAGGATGCAGCTTTGTTAAAAATGGATGGGTTATCGTTACGCCCATTGGGCCATCTGAATGGGCCATCTCTCTAGCTGGGACTGTGAACCGTTAACATATATAGGAACTGTGCCCTCAACATGACCAGTGCGATCATACCAGCACTAATGCACCGGATCACATCAGAACTCCGAAGTTGAGCGTGCTTGGGCAAGAGTAGTACTAGGATGGGTGACCCCCGGGAAGTCCTCGGGTTGCACCCCCTTTTCAATTTTTTTTGCACTGGTTAGGGTTGCCAAGATACTTTATATACCAAATCTCTATTACCGAATCCCACGGAACATTAGGCAAGGCAACATCGCTTCACGTAGAGGTTGGGCCCGCAAACCGAGGGCGTAGGGTTTGTGACCAAGTCTCCGTTGCTCCGGTGCCATAACTTTTGATCCGTAAAGAGTTTCGTAGCGCACAGTATACCTTTGCAAAGCTCTCTGAGAGCTCTACGACAGGGGAAGCCAGCTTGCTCGCTCTGCCCATTTTTGGGGCCCAAAATTGAACTTTTTCATTAGTTTCAGGCCACTTTTCTTCTTTTGCTCTGTTTTTTCGTCCCGGATCATACGTCATGAACTGTTAAAAGTACGACAACCTGACTCGCGGGACATCAGAGGGCCCTACAACGTGTCGATATCACGTCTTGCGAGGATGCTGCATTGTTGAAGCGGATGGGTTGTCGTTAAGCCCATTGGGCCTTCTGAATGGGCCATCTCTCTAGCTGGGACTGTGAACCGTTAACACATATAGGAATTGTGCTCTCAACATGACAGGTGCGATCATACTAGCACTAATGCATCGGATCCCATCAAAACTCTGAAGTTAAGCGTGCTTGGGCGAGAGTAGTACTAGGGTGGGTGACCCCCTGGGAAGTCCTCGTTTTGCACGCCCTTTTCAATTTTGTTTGCCCTGGTTATGGTTGCCAAGATACTTTTTCCACCAAATCTATATTACCGAATCCCTCGGAACATTAGGCAAGACAACATCGCTTCACGCAGAGGCTGGGCCCGCAAACCGAGGGCGTAGGGTTTGTGACCAGGTCTCCGTCGCTCCGGTGCCCATAACTTTTGATCCATAACGAGTTACGCGGCGCACAGCATACCGTTGCAAAGCTCTCAAAGAGCTCTACAACGGGGGAAGCAAGCTTGCTTGCTGTGCCCAATTTTGGAGCCCAAAATCGAATGTTTTCATCAGTTTCAAGCCACTTTTCTTCTTTTGCTCTATTGTTTTGTCCCGGATCGTACATCGTGAACTGTTAAAAGGATGACAACCTGACTCACGGGACATTAGAGGGCCCTACAATGTGTCGATATCACGTCTTGCGAGGATGCTGCATTGTTGAAGCGGATGGGTTGTTGTTAAGCCCAATGGGCCTTTTGAATGGGCCATCTCTCTAGCTCGGACTGTGAACCGTTAACACATATAGGAATTGTGCCCTCAACATGACAGGTGCGATCATACCAGCACTAATGCACCGGATCCCATCAGAACTCTGAAGTTAAGCGTGCTTGGGCGATAGTAGTACTAGGATGGGTGACCCCCTAGGAAGTCCTCGTGTTGTACCCCTTTTCAATTTTTTTTGCCCTGGTTAGGGTTGCCAAGATACTTTATCCGCCAAATCTATATTACCGAATCGCACGGAACATTAGGCAAGACAACATCGCTTCACGTAGAGGCTGGTCCCGCAAACTGAGGGCGTAGGGTTTGTGACCAAGTCTCCGTCTCTCCGGTGCCCATAACTTTTGATCCGTAAGGAGTTATGCGGCGCACAACATACAGTTGCAAAGCTCTCTGAGAGCTCTATGACGGGGGCAGCCAGCTTGCTCGCTATGCCCATTGTTGGAGCCCAAAATTGAACGTTTTCATAAGTTTCAGGCCACTTTTCTTCTTTTGCTCTATTTTTCCGTCCCGGATCGTACATCGTGAACTGTTAAAAGGACGACAACCTGACTCGCGGGACATTAGAGGGCCCTATAACGTGTCGATATCACGTCTTGCAAGGATGCAGCTTTGTTAAAAATGGATGGGTTGTCGTTACGCCCATTGGGCCATCTGAATGGGCCATCTCTCTAGCTGGGACTGTGAACCGTTAACATATATGGGAACTGTGCCCTCAACATGACCGGTGCGATCATACCAGCACTAATGCACCAGATCACATCAGAACTCCGAAGTTGAGCGTGCTTGGGCAAGAGTAGTACTAGGATGGGTGACCCCCGGGAAGTCCTCGTGTTGCACCCCCTTTTCAATTTTTTTTGTACTGGTTAGGGTTGCCAAGATACTTTATCCACCAAATCTCTATTACCGAATCCCACGGAACATTACGCAAGACAACATCGCTTCACGTAGAGGCTGGGCCTGCAAACCGAGGGCGTAGGTTTTGTGACCAGGTCTCCGTCGATCCGGTGCCCATAAATTTTGATCCGTAAGGAGTTACGCGGCGTACAACATACCGTTGTAAAGATCTCTGACAGATCTACGACGGGGGCAGCCAGCTTGCTCGCTTTGCCCATTTTTGTAGCCTAAAATGGAACTTTTTTATTAGTTTTAGGCCACTTTTCTTCTTTTGCTATGTTTTTTCATCCCGGATCGTACATCGTGAAATGTTAAAAAGACCACAACCTGACTCGCGGGACATCAGAGGGCCCTACAACGTGTCGATATCACGTCTTTTGAATGTGCCATCTCTCTAGGTTGGGACTGTGAACCGTTAACACATAAATGAATTGTGCCCTCAACATGACAGGTGTGATCATACTAGCACAAATGCACTGGATCCCATCAGAACTCCAAAGTTAAGCTTGTTTGGGCGAGAGTACTACTAGGATGGGTGACCCCTTGGGAAGTCCTCGTGTTGCACCCCCTTTTCGGTTTATTTTGCCCTTGTTAGGGTAGCCAAAATACTTTATCCACCAAATCTATATTACCGAATCTCACGGAACATTAGGCAAGACAACATCGCTTCACGTAGAGGCTGGGCCCGCAAACCGAGGGCATATGGTTTGTGATCAGGTCTCCGTCGCTCCAGTGCCCATAACTTTTGATCTGTAAGGAGTTAAGCGGCGCACAGTATACCATTGTAAACTCTCTGAGAGTTCTACGACGGGGGCAGCCAGCTTGCTCGCTATGCCCATTTTTGGAGCCCCAAATTTGACGTTTTCATCAGTTTCTGGCGGCTTTTCTTCATTTACTCTATTTTTCTGTCCCGGATCGTACGTCATGAACTGTAAAAGGACGACAACCTGACTCGCTGGACATCAGAGGGCCCTACAACGTGTCGATATCACGTCTTGCGAGGATGCTGCATTTTGAAGCGGATGGGTTGTCGTTAAGCCCATTGGGCCTTCTGAATGGACCATCTCTCTAGCTGGGACTGTGAACCGTAAGGAGTTACGTGGTGCACAGCATACCGTTGTAAAGCTCCATAAGAGCTCTACGACGAGGGCAGCCAGCTTGCTTGTTGTGCCCATTTTTGGAGCCCAAAATCGAACGTTTTCATCTGTTTCAGGCCGCTTTTCTTCCTTTACTATGTTTTTCCGTCTCGGATCGTACGTCGTGAACTGTTAAAACGACGACAACCTGACTCGCGGGACATCAGAGGCCCTACAACGTGTCGATATCACGTCTTGCGAGGATGCTGCATTTTTGAAGCGGATGGGTTGTTGCTAAGCCCATTGGGCCTTCTGAATGGGCCATCTCTGTAGCTGGGACTATAAACCGTTAACACATATAGGAATTGTGCCCTCAACATGTTAGGTGCGATCATACCAGCACTAATGCACCGGATCCCATCAGAACTCTGAAGTTAAGCGTGCTTGGGCGAGAGTAGTACTAGGATGGGTGACCCCCTAGGAAGTCCTCGTGTTGCACCCCTTTTCAATTTTTTTTGCCCTGGTTAGGGTTGCCAAGATACTTTATCCACCAAATCTATATTACCAAATCCCATGGAACATTAGGCAAGACAACATCGCTTCACGTAGAGGCTGGTCCCGCAAACTGAGGGCGTAGGGTTTGTGACCAGGTCTTCGTCGATCCGGTGCCCATAACTTTTTATCCGTCAGAAGTTACGCGGCGCACAACATACAGTTGCCAAGCCCTCTGAGAGCTCTATGACGGGGGCAGCCAGCTTGCTCGTTGTGCCCATTTTTGGAGCCCAAAATTGAACGTTATCATAAGTTTCAGGCCACTTTTCTTCTTTTGCTATGTTTTTCCATCCCGGATCGTACGTCGTGAACTGTTAAAAGGACGAAAACCTGACTCGTGGGACATTAGAGGGCCCTATAACATGTCGATATCACGTCTTGCGAGGATGCTGATTTGTTGAAGCGGATGGGTTGTCATTAAGCCCATTGGGCCTTCTGAATGGGACATCTCTCTAGCTGGGACTGTGAACCGTTAACACATATAGGAATTGTGCCCTCAACATGACAAGTGCGATCATACCATCACTAATGCACCGGATCCCATCAGAACTCTGAAGTTAAGCGTGCTTGGGCGAGAGTAGTACTAGTATGGGTGACCCCCTGGGAAGTCCTCGTGTTGCACCCCATTTTCAATTTTCTTTGCCCTGGTTAGTGTTGCCAAGATACTTTATCCACCAAATCTATATTACTGAATCCCACGGAACATTAAGCAAGACAACATCGCTTCACGTAGAGGCTGGGCCCGCAAACCGAGGGCGTAGGGTTTTTGACCAGGTCTCCGTCTCTCCGGTGCCCATAACTTTTGATCCGTAAGAGGTTACGCGCTGCACAGCATACAGGTGCAAAGCTCTCTGAGAGCTCTACGACGGGGGCAGCCAGCTTGCTCGCTGTTCCCATTTTTGGAGCCTAAAATCGAACGTTATCATAAGTTTCAGGCCACTTTTCTTCTTTTGCTCTGTTTTTCCATCCCGGATCGTACGTCGTGAACTGTTAAAAGGACAAAAACCTGACTCGTGGGACATTAGAGGGCCCTATAACATGTCGATATCACGTCTTGCGAGGATGCTTCCTTGTTGAAGCGGATGGGTTGTCGTTAAGCCCATTGGGCCTTCTGAATTGGCCATCTCTCTAGTTGGGACTGTCAACCGTTAACACATATAGGAATTGTGACCTCAACATGACCGGTGCGATCATACCAGCACTAATGCCCCGGATCACATCAGAACTCCGAAGTTGAGCGTGCTTGGGCGAGAGTAGTACTAGGATGTGTGACCCCCGGGAAGTCCTCGTGTTTCACCCCCTTTTCAATTTTTTTTGCCCTGGTTAGGGTTGCCAAGATACTTTAACCACCAAATCTCTATTACCGAATCCCACGGAACATTAGGCAAGACAACATCGCTTCACGTAGAGGCTGGGCCCGCAAACCGAGGGCGTAGGTTTTGTGACCAGGTCTCCGTCGCTCCGGTGCCCATAACTTTTGATCCGTATGGAGTTACGCGGCGCACAGCATACTGTTGCAAACCTCTCTGAGAGATCTACGACGGGGGCAGCCAGCTTGCTCGCTATGCCCATATTTGGAGCCTAAAATGGATCTTTTTCATTAGTTTCAGTCCATTTTTCTTCTTTTGCTATTTTTTTCCGTCCCGGATCGTACGTCGTGAACTGTTAAAAAGACGACGACCTGACTCGCGGGACATCAGAGGGCCCTACAACGTGTCGATATCACGTCTTGCGAGGATGCTGCATTGTTGAAGCAGATGGGTTGTCGTTATGCCCATTGGGCATTTTGAATGGGCCATCTCTCTAGGCTGGGACTGTGAACCGTTAACACATAAAGGAATTGTGCCCTCATCATGACATGTGTGATAATACCACCACTAATGCTCCGGATCCCATCAGAACTTCAAAGTTAAGCTTGCTTGGGCGAGAGTACTACTAGGATGGGTGACCCTTTGGGAAGTCCTCGTGTTGCACCCCCTTTTTAGTGTATTTTGCCCTTGTTAGGGTTGCCAAGATACTTTATCCACCAAATCTATATTACCGAACCCCACGGAACATTATGCAAGACAACATCGCTTCACGTAGAGGCTGGGCCAGCAAACCGAGGGCGTAGGGTTTGTGACCAGGTCTCCGTCGCTCCGGTGCCCATAACTTTTATCCGTAAGGAGTTACGCGGCGAACAACATACCGTTGCAATGCTCTCCTAGAGCTCTACGACGGGGGAAGCTAGCTTGCTCGCTGTGCCCCTTTTTGGAGCCCAAAATCGAAAGTTTTCATTAGTTTCAGGCTGCTTTTCTTCCTTTACTCTGTTTTTCCGTCCTGGATCGTACGTCGTGAACTGTTAAAAGAACGACAACTTGACTCGCGGGACATCAGAGGGCCCTACAACGTGTCGATATCACGTCTTGTGAGGATGCTGCATTGTTGAAGAGGATGGGTTGTCGTTAAGCCCATTAGGCCTTTTGAATGGGCCATCTCTCTAGCTGGGACTGTGAACCGTTAACACATATAGGAATTGTGCCCTTAACATGACAGGTGCAATCATACCAGCACTAATGCACCGAATCCCATCAGAATTCTAAAGTTAAGCGTGTTTGGGCGAGAGTAGTACTAGGATGGGTGACCCCCTGTGAAGTCCTCGTGTTCCACCCCCTTTTCAATTTTTTTGCCCTGGTTAAGGTTGCCAAGATACTTTATCCACCAAATCTCTATTACCGAATCCCTCGGAACATTAGGCAAGACAATAGCGCTTCACGTAGAGGCTGGGCCCACAAACCGAGGGCGTAGGGTTTGTGACCAGGTCCCCGTCGCTCCGGTCCCCATAACTTTTGATCCGTAAGGAGTTACGCGGTGCACAACGTACCGTTGCAAAGCTCATTGAGAGCTCTACGACAGGGTCAGCCAGCTTGCTCGCTGTCCCCAATTTTAGAGCCCAAAATCGAACATTTTCATCAGTTTTAGGTTGCTTTTCTTCCCTTACTCTGTTTTTCCGTCCCGGATCGTACGTCGTGAACTGTTAAAAGGACGACAACGTGACTCGCGGGACATCAGAGGGCCCTACAACGTGTCGATATCACGTCTTGCGAGGATGCTGCATTGTTGAAGTGGATGGGTTGTCGTTAAGCCCATTGGGCCTTCTGAACGGGCCATCTCTCTAGTTGGGACTGTGAACCGTTAACACATAAAAGAATTGTGCCCTCAACATGATAGGTGCGTTCATATCAGCACTAATGCACCGGATCCCATCAGAACTCCGAAGTTAAGCTTGCTTGGGCGAGAGTAGTACTAGGATGGGTGACCCCTTGGGAAGTCCTCGTGTTTCAACCCCATTTGAGTTTATTTTGCCCTTGTTAGGGTTGCCAAGATACTTTATCCACCAAATCTATATAACTGAATCCCACGGAACATTAGGTAAGACAACATCGCTTCACGTAGAGACTGGGCCCGCAAACCGAGGGCGTAGGGTTTGTGACCATGTCTCCGTCGCTCCGGTGCCCATAACTTTTGATCCGTAAGGAGTTACGCGGCGCACAGCATAACGTTGCAAAGCTCTTTGAGAGCTCTATGACGGGGTCAGCCAACTTGCTCGCTTTCCCCATTTTGGAGCCTAAAATTGAACTTTTTCATTAGTTTCAGGCCACTTTTCTTCTTTTGCTCGGTTTTTCCATCCTGGATTGTACGCCGTGAACTGTTAAAAGGACGACAACCTGACTCACAGGACATCAGAGGGCCCTACAACGTGTCAATATCACGTCTTGCGAGGATGCTGAATTGTTGAAGCGGATGGATTATCCTTAAGCCTATTGGGCCTTCTGAATGGGCCATCTCTCTAGCTGGGACTGTGAAACGTTAACACATATAGGAATTTTGCCCTCAACATGACAGGTGAGATCATACAAGCACTAATGCACTGGATCCCATCAGAACTCCGAAGTTAAGCTTGCTTGGGCTAGAGTAGTACTAGGATGGGAAGTCCTTTTGTTGCACCCCCTTTTCAGTTTATTTTGCCCTTGTTAGGGTTGCCAAGATACTTTATCCACCAAATCTATATTACTGAATCCCACGAAACATTAGGCAAGACAACATCGCTTCACGTAGAGGCTTGGCCTGCAAACCGAGGGCATAGGGTTTGTGACCAGGTCTCCGTCGATCCGGTGTCCATAACTTTTGATCCGTAAGGAGTTACGCAGTGCACAGTATACCGTTGCAAAGCTCTCTGAGAGCTCTACGACGGGGGCAGCCAGCTTGCTTGCTTTGCCCATTTTTGGAGCCCAAAATCGAACGTTTCAATCAGTTTCAGTCCACTTTTCTTCTTTTGCTCTGTTTTTCCGTCCCGTATCGTATGTCGTGAACTGTTAAAAGGATGACAACCAGACTCGCGGGACATCAGAGGGCCCTACAACTTGTCGATATCACGTCTTGCAAGGATACTTCATTGTTGAAGCGGATGGGTTGTCGTTAAGCCCATTGGGCCTTCTGAATGGGCCATCTCTCTAGTTGGGACTGTGAACTGTGAACACATATAGGAATTGTGCCCTCAACATGACCGGTGCGATCATACCAGCACTAATGCACCGAATCACATCAGAACTCCGAAGTTGAGTGTGCTTGGGCGAGAGTAGTACTAGGATGGGTGACCCCCTTGGAAGTCCTCGTGTTGCACCCCCTTTTCAATATTTTTTACCCTGGTTAGGGTTGCCTAGATACTTTATCCACCAAATCTCTATTACTGAATCCCACGGAACATTAGGCAAGACAACATCGCTTCACGTAGAGGCTGGGCTTGCAAACCGAGGGCGTAGGGTTTGTGACCAGGTCTCTATCGCTCCGATGCCCATAACTTTTGATCCGTAAGGAGTTACACGGCGCACAGCATACCGTTGTAAAGCTCTCTGAGAGATTTAAGGCGAGGGCAGCCAGCTTGCTCGCTTTGCCCATTTTTGGAGCCCAAAATCGGACGATTTCATTAGTTTCATGTCATTTTTCTTCCTTTACTCTCTTTTTCCGTCCCGGATCGTACGTCGTGAACTGTTTAAAGGAAGACAACCTGACTCGCGAGACATCAGAGGCCCTACAACTTGTCGATATCCCGTCTTGCGAGGATGCAGTATTGTGAAGCAGATGGGTTATCGTTAAGCCCATTGGGCCTTTTGAATGGGCCATCTCTCTAGGCTAGGACTGTGAACCGTTAACACATAAAGAAATTGCACCCTCAACATGACAGGTGCGATCATACCAGCACTAATGCGCCGAATCCCATCAGAACTCTGAAGCTAAGTGTGCTTGGCCGAGAGTAGTACTAGGATGGGCGACCCCTAGGGAAGTCCTCGTGTCGCAACCCCTTTTCAATTTTTTTGGCCCTGGTTCGGGTTGCCAAGATACTTTATCCACCAAATCTATATTACCGAATCCCACGGACCATTAGGCAAGGCAACATCGCTTCACGTAGAGGCTGGGCCCGCAAACCGAGGGCGTAGTGTTTGTGACCAGGTCTCCGTCGCTCCGGTGCCCATAACTTTTGATCCGTAAGGAGTTACGCGGCGCACATCATACTATTGCAAAGCTCTCTGAGAGCTC
The DNA here is from genome assembly GCA_037974665.1 of Ehretia macrophylla. Classification (NCBI taxonomy): domain Eukaryota; kingdom Viridiplantae; phylum Streptophyta; class Magnoliopsida; order Boraginales; family Ehretiaceae; genus Ehretia; species Ehretia macrophylla. The sequence goes on from CM075767.1 coordinate 70,868,891, forward strand.
TACGACGGGGGTAGTGAACTTGCTCCCTGTGCCGGTTTTCGGAGCCCAAAATCGAACATTTTCATCATTTTCAGGCCACTTTTCTTTTTTTGCTCTGTTTTTCCATCCCGGATCGTACGTCGTGAACTGTTAAAAGGACGACAACCTAACTCGCGGGACATCAGAAGGCCCAACAGCGTGTCGATATCACGTCTTGTGAGGATGCTGCATTGTTGAAGCGGATGGGTTGTCGTTAAGCCCATTGGGCCTTCTGAATGGGCCATCTCTCTAGCTGGGACTGTGAACCATTAACACATGTAGGAATTGTGCCCTCAACATGACCGGTGCGATCATACCAGCACTAATGCACCAGATCACATCAGAACTCCGAAGTTGAGCTTGCTTGGGCGAGAGTAGTACTAGGATGGGTGAACCCCTTGGAAGTCCTCGTGTTGTACCCCCTTTTCATTTTTTTTTGCCCTGGTTAGGGTTGCCAAGATACTTTATCCACCAAATTTCTATTACCGAATCCCACAGAACATTAGGCAAGACAACATCGCTTCACGTAAAGGCTGGGCCCGCAAACCGAGGGCGTAGGGTTTGTGATCAGGTCTCCATCGCTTTGGTGCCCATAACTTTTGATCCGTAAGGAGTTACGCGGCGCACAGCATACCGTTGCAAAGCTCCCTGAGAGCTCTACGACAGGGGTAGCCAGCTTGTTCGCTGTGCCCATTTTTGGTGCCTAAAATTGAACTTTTTCATTAGTTTTAGGCCACTTTTCTTCTTTTGCTCTATTTTTTTGTCCCGGATCGTACGTCGTGAACTGTAAAAAAGATGACAACCTAACTCGTGGGACATCAGAGAGCCCTACAACGTGTCGATATCACGTCTTGCGGGGATGCTGCATTGTTGAAGCAGATGGATTGTCGTTAAGCCCATTGGGCCTTTTGAATGGGCCATCTCTCTAGGCTAGGACTGTGAACCGTTAACACATAAAGAAATTGTGCCCTCAACATGACAGGTGCGATCATACCAGCACTAATGCACCGGATCCCATCAAAACTCCGAAATTAAGTTTGCTTGGGCGAGAGTAGTACTAGGATGGGTGACCCCTTGGGAAGTCCTCGTGTTTCACCCCCATTTCGGTTCATTTTGCCCTTGTTAGGGTTGCCAAGATACTTTATCCACGAAATCTATATTACCGAATCCCATGGAACATTAGGCAAGACAACATCGCTTCACGTAGAGACTAGGCCCGCAAACCGAGGGCGTAGGGTTTGTGACCATGTCTCCGTCGCTCCGATGCCCATAACTTTTGATCCGTACGGAGTTTCAAGGCGCACAGTGTGACGCCCGAGATTTAGCCATGCATTTAATTACTGTTGCATCCTTGTTTGCGCATTTCTTTCTATGTCTTATTAACTGCCTTCTTAAGTTACTATTCATTCCATTTTTAAACTGCATTCTATTGGTTAATTAACATTTTTATTAAATCATATTAATTGTAAAAGTAGTGTGAAAAATGTGCAATTGAGCTAGAGGCGATAGGAGAGCTCGTTTAGAAAATGATTTTTAGAAGTTGAATGAATAGTGTACGTAACCAACTTAGAGTTTAATTAGCTAACATTAATTTATGCTTAGGACTTGTTTCTAACTAGCTTGACTCACATTTTGACCATACACTTAAATTAAAACAACTCACCTAAGCTTATATAACCCACACACAACTCACCTTATATCATAACTAGCAAAATCAAAACAAAAAAATGCTAAAATTTACTGTAGCATAGCCGACAGCCCTTCTCTTGCTCCTTGAGGATTTTTGCTTCTTCAAATCATCAAATCAAGCCACTCCAAGCCTTGAGCATCTAGTGTAGGGTGTGTGCAAGGTTCCTAGGTGCTCCTACGCGTATTGGTGAGGGATTTCACATCTCATTTTTGCATTTCTAAATAGTTGTCAATTTCCTGATTTGTTGAAAATGTGTTCAAATGCTATTGTATTAATTATCTATGCTATTATACCATGTATATGAATGCTAGAGAACATATTTGAGCCGTCGTTTCGCAATTTAAACGGTTAGAATCGTTAGTTTGATTTTTAGGGTGAATAGTGACGTTTTTCTAGGGTTTTGCGTAATTGCTCGAATTAGCTTGATTCCATGCTTCTAATAGATGCTTTAGGTGCTAGTGAAGGTATTCTAATAGCTCCGTGCACTTACATTGTCCTTAAATCGCTAAAAATGTAAAAATAGTCGACTTTAATTTGGGGCTTTCGGGGTTAATGCGAATCCGGGTGAATTCAGAATTCAATTCTAGTATCCTCAAGCTACCTAGGTGCTATAGAAGCTTTGATATCCCTTGTTTGAAGCCCAGACATTGTATGTGTAGTTTAAAGCCATAAGAGGGAATTTGGGGCTTTCGAGGTAATCGCGGGCATTTGAATGAGTTAGAGGGTTGAGAGGGTACCTTGAGGGTTAGTTAGAAGGTTGGGAGAGTTTTCTTTGAAAATGGAATCATTAAACTTGGTTTGGAAGAGAAATAGTTTGAAAAACAAAGGGGTTTATGTGCTATTTCGGTTGACTCACACTTCTAAACCCATGGCATAACTTCTTGAGTGTTTATATATGGTTTCAAGTTGTTTTGAAGCTTTTGGTATGATTCTATACTTAATTTGCATATGTCTCATTGTAAAATTGCATATTTGCTTATATAATTGTTCTATTCTAAATGCATCGAGGTCAACCTACTTTGTTGATCCTCCTATGTGTTAATGCTTATATTATTGCCATTAACTTGCCATTGTTAAGTGCATTGCATAGTGGTTGCGCAACCGTAGTGTCAAGGGTGGATGCGTTGAATATCGGCTGGGCGGCAGAGGGCTTACCGGTGGATATTCAATCTCCGTGCCCTAGTCCCTCATTCGCCTGGTCCGGAGATTGCCAGGGAATGTTGGGTCGTAGGATTATCGGGGTACATCCGGAGTACACCCACTGGAGTGTTTGGGGATTATGCCGTCTTATCGTGATCGTGCTCGTGGTTCGTGGATCGTGAATGAAGACCAGTGAAGATTGGTGTATAGGGGATTGTGTGAAACGTATCCTTTTAAATGTGTGGTTACCTAAGTTATCATTGTTTCTTAAATTGTCTAAGTGATACTGTTGCATAATTGTATTATTTGTTGCATTGCACGCCTCGGGACTATATCCCTCGCTGGGCAACAGTGGTTGCTCATACCTCGATATCTGTTTCAGGAGACGCTGAGGGTGATCCCCAGCTTGTTGAATTAGTTGAGGAAGAAGAAGTTCAGATTGAGCCTTTACCTTAGTTGATATGCCTGATAGCTTGAGGTGGCTAATGAATTTGCTGCTATGTGGAAGATTCATCTGATTATCTTATGTACTATTTTGTAGCCCAAGGGCTATGTATATGCTTGTTGTATAAGTTGAAGACTAGTTGGTTGTGGTGTAGCTTTGAAAGCCTATGTACTGTAATAACTTATGATCTACTTCTATTCGCTTTGCTTGCTTGGGAGTGAACGGCTTAAAGTAGAAATGTTTGATCTTTCAATTATGTTTAATAGATTTCCTAGAATGTCATGATTATAAAACTATGTTGATAATAAGTTCTCGCATGCTTGTGTGTTTTGGAACTATTGTGTACTATAAGGCTCGGATGGCCTTAGAACTTTGATGTTTAATTAAGAAAAGCTTGTAATGTATTGTTGGGACTTTGTTTGAGTGTTTACGGGTTTTTAGAATGTCCACGGTACAGGGGAGACTCTGTCCGTGTGTCGGGTCCGGACTTAACCTTTAGCTTGGGGGTTGGGTCGGGGCGTGACACACAGCATAACATTGCAAAGCTCTCTGAGAGCTCTATGATGGGGGCAGCCAACTTGCTCGCTGTGCCCATTTTGGAGCCTAAAATTGAACTTTTTCATTAGTTTCAGGCCACTTTTCTTCTTTTGCCCTGTTTTTCCGTCCTGGATCGTACGTCGTGAACTGTTAAAAGGACGACAACCTGACTCGCGGGACATCAGAGGGCCCTACAACGTGTCGATATCACGTCTTGCGAGGATGCTGCATTGTTCAAGCGGATGGGTTGTCGTTAAGCCTATTGAGCCTTCTGAATGGGCCATCTCTCTAGCTGGGACTATGAACCGTTAACAAATATAAAAATTGTGCCCTCAACATGACAGGTGCGATCATACCAGCACTAATGCACCGGATCCCATCAGAACTCCGAAGTTAAGCTTGCTTGGGCTAGAGTAGTACTAGGATGGGTGACCCCCTAGGAAGTCCTCATGTTGCACCCCCTTTTCAGTTTATTTTGCCCTTGTTAGGGTTGCCAAGATACTTTATCCACCAAATCTATATTACCGAATCCCACGGAACATTATGCATGACAACATCGCTTCACGTAGAGGCTGGGCCCGCAAACCGAGGGCATAGGGTTTGTGACCAGGTCTCCGTCGATCCGGTGCCCGTAACTTTTGATCCGTAAGGAGTTATGCAGTGCACAGTATACCGTTGCAAAGCTCTCTGAGAGCTCTACGACGGGGGCAGCCAGCTTGCTTGATGTGCCCATTTTTGGAGCCCAAAATCGAACGTTTTAATCAGTTTCAGTCCATTTTTCTTCTTTTGCTCTATTTTTCCGTCTCGTATCATACTTCGTGAACTGTTAAAAGGATGACAACCTGACTTGTGGGACATCAGAGGGCCATACAACGTGTCGATATCACGTCTTGCGAGGATGCTGCATTGTTGAAGCAGAAGGGTTGTCGTTAAGCCTATTGGGCCTTCTGAATGGGCCATCTCTCTAGCTGGGACTATGAATCGTTAACACATATAGGAATTGTGCCCTCAACATGACCAGTGCGATCATACCAGCACTAATGCCCCGGATCACATCAGAACTCCAAAGTTGAGCGTGCTTGGGCGAGAGTAGTACTAGGATGTGTGACCCCGGGAAGTGCTCGTGTTGCACCCCCTTTTCAACTTTTTTTGCCCTGGTTAGGGTTGCCAAGATGCTTTATCCACCAAATCTCTATTACCAAATCCCACGGAACATTAGGCAAGACAACATCGCTTCACGTAGAGGCTGGGCACGCAAACCGAGGGCGTAGGGTTTGTGACCAGGTCTCCGTCGCTCCGGTGCCCATAACTTTTGATCCGTAAGGAGTTACGCGGCGCACAGCATACCGTTACAAAGCTCTCTGAGAGATCTACGACGGGGGCAGCCAGCTTGCTCGCTATGCCCATTTTTGGAGCCTAAAATGGAACTTTTTCACTAGTTTCAGTCCACTTTTCTTCTTTTGCTATGTTTTTTCATCCCGGATCGTACGTCGTGAACTGTTAAAAAGACGAAAACTTGACTCGCGGGACATCAGAGGGCCCTACAACGTGTCGATATCACGTCTTGCGAGGATGCTGCATTGTTGAAGCAGATGGGTTGTCGTTATGCCCATTGGGCATTTTGAATGGGCCATCTCTCTAGGCTGGGACTGTGAACCGTTACCACATAAAGGAATTGTGCCCTCAACATGACAGGTGTGATCATACCAGCACTAATGCACCGGATCCCATCAGAACTTCAAAGTTAAGCTTGCTTGGGCGAGAGTACTACTAGGATGGGTGACCCCTTGGGAAGTCCTCGTGTTGCAACCCCTTTTCAGTTTATTTTGCCCTTATTTGTGTTGCCAAGATACTTTATCCACCAAATCTATATTACCGAACCCCACGGAACATTAGGCAAGACAACATCGCTTCCCGTAGAGGCTGGGCCAGCAAACCGAGCGCGTAGGGTTTGTGACCAGGTCTCTGTCGTTCCGGTGCCCATAACTTTTGATCCGTAAGGAGTTACGCGGCGAACAACATACCGTTGCAAAGCTCTCCGTGAGCTCTACGACGGGGGCAGCCACCTTGCTCGCTGGCCCGTTTTTGGAGCCCAAAATTGAACGTTTTCATTAGTTTCAGGTTGTTTTTCTTCCTTTACTCTATTTTTCCGTCCTGGATCGTACGTCGTGAACTATTAAAAGGACGGCAACCTAGCTCGTGGGACATCAGAGGGCCCTACAACGTGTCGATATCACGTCTTGCGAGGATGCTACACTGTTGAAGCGGATGGGTTGTCGTTAGGCCCATTGGGCCTTTTGAATGGGCCATCTCTCTAGCTGGGACTGTGAACCGTTAACACATATAGGAATTGTGCCCTTAACATGACAGGTGCGATCATACCAGCACTAATGAACCGGATCCCATCAGAACTCTAAAGTTAAGCGTGCTTGGGCGAGAGTAGTACTAGGATGGGTGACCCCCTGTGATGTCCTCGTGTTCCACCCCCTTTTCAATTTTTTTCCCCTGGTTAAGGTTGCCAAGATACTTTATTAACCAAATCTCTATTACCGAATCCCACGGAACATTAGGCAAGACAACAGCGCTTCACGCAGAGGTTGGGCCCATAAACCGAGGGCGTAGGGTTTGTGACCAGGTCCCTGTCAATCCGGTGCCCATAACTTTTGATCCGTAAGGAGTTACGGGGTGCAGAACGTACCGTTGCAAAGCTCACTGAGAGCTCTACGACGGGGTCAGGCAGCTTGCTCGTTGTCCCCTTTTTTTGAGCCCAAAATCGAACATTTTCATCAGTTTTAGGTTGCTTTTCTTCCCTTACTCTGTTTTTTCATCCCGGATCGTACGTCGTGAACTGTTAAAAGGACGACAACCTGACTCGCGGGACATCAGAGGGCCCTACAACGTGTCAATATCACGTCTTGCGAGGATGCTGCATTGTTGAAGCGGATGGGTTGTCGTTAAGCCCATTGGGCTTCTGAACGGGCCATATCTCTAGCTGGGACTGTGAACCGTTAACACATAAAGGAATTGTGCCCTCAACATGACAGGTGCGTTCATATCAGCACTAATGCACCGGATCCCATCAGAATTCCGAAGTTAAGCTTGCTTGGGCGAGAGTAGTACTAGGATGGGTGACCCCTTGGGAATTCCTCGTGTTTCACCCCCATTTCAGTTTATTTTGCCCTTGTTAGGGTTGCCAAGATACTTTATCCACCAAATCTATATTACCGAATCCCACGGAACATTAGGCAAGACAACATCGCTTCACGTAGAGCCTGGGCCCGCAAACCGAGGGCATAGGGTTTGTGACCAGGTCCCCGTCGATCTGGTGCCCATAACTTTTGATCCGTAAGGAGTTACGCAGTGCATAGTATACCGTTGCAAAGCTCTCTGAGAGCTCTACGACGGGGGCAGCCAGCTTGCTTGATGTGCCCATTTTTGGAGCCCAAAATCGAACATTTTAATCAGTTTCAGTCCACTTTTCTTCTTTTGCTCTGTTTTTCCATCCCGTATCGTACTTCGTTAACTTTTAAAAGGATGACAACCTGACTCGTGGGACATCAGAGGGCCCTACAACGTGTCGATATCACGTCTTGCGAGGATGCTGCATTGTTGAAGCGGAAGGGTTGTCGTTAAGCCTATTGGGCCTTCTGAATGGGCCATCTCTCTAGCTGGGACTATGAACCGTTAATACATATAGGAATTGTGCCCTCAACATGACCGGTGCGATCATACCAGCACTAATGCCCCGGATTACATCAGAACTCCGAAGTTGAGCGTGCTTGGGCGAGAGTAGTACTAGGATGTTTGACCCCCGGGAAGTCCTCGTGTTGCACCCCCTTTTCAACTTTTTTTTCCATGGTTAGGGTTGCCAAGATGCTTTATCCACCAAATCTATATTACCAAATCCCACGGAACATTAGGCAAGACAACATCCCTTCACGTAGAGGCTGGGCCCGCAAATCGAGGGCGTAGGGTTTGTGACCAGGTCTCCGTCGCTCCGGTGCCCATAACTTTTGATCCGTAAGGAGTTACGTGGCGTACAGCATACCGTTGCAAAGCTCTCTGAGAGATCTACGACGGGGGCAGCCAGCTTGCTCGCTATGCCCATTTTTGGAGCCTAAAATGGAACTTTTTCATTAGTTTCAGTCCACTTTTCTTCTTTTGTTTTGTTTTTCTATCCCGGATCGTACGTCGTGAACTGTTAAAAAGACGACAACCTGACTCGTGGGACATTAGGGGGCACTACAACGTGTCGATATCACGTCTTGCGAGGATGCTGCATTGTTGAAGCAGATGGGTTGTCGTTATGCCCATTGGGCATTTTGAATGGGCCATCTCTCTAGGCTGGGACTGTGAACCGTTACCACATAAAGGAATTGTGCCCTCAACATGACAGGTGTGATCATACCAGCACTAATGCACCGGATCCCATCAGAACTTCGAAGTTAAGCTTGCTTGGGTGAGAGTACTACTAGGATGGGTGACCCCTTGGGAAGTCCTCGTGTTGCAACCCCTTTTCAGTTTATTTTGCCCTTATTTGGGTTGCCAAGATACTTTATCCACCAAATCTATATTACCGAACCCCACGGAACATTAGGCAAGACAAAATCGCTTCACGTAGAGGCTGGGCCAGCAAACCGAGGGCGTAGGGTTTGTGACCAGGTCTCCGTCGCTCCGGTGCCCATAACTTTTGATCCGTAAGGAGTTACGCGGTGAACAACATACCGTTGCAAAGTTCTCCGTGAGCTCTACGACGGGGGCAGCCAGCTTGCTCGCTGTACCCTTTTTGGAGCCCAAAATTGAACGTTTTCATTAGTTTCAGGCTATTTTTCTTCCTTTACTATGTTTTTCCGTCTTGGATCGTACGTCGTGAACTATTAAAAGGAAGACAACCTGACTCGCGGGACATCAGGGGGCCCAACAATGTGTCGATATCACGTCTTGCGAGGATGCTACATTGTTGAAGCAGATGGGTTGTCGTTAAGCCCATTGGGCCTTTTGAATGGGCCATCTCTCTAGCTGGGACTGTGAACCGTTAACACATAAAGGAATTGTGCCCTTAACAATACAGGTGCGATCATACCGGCACTAATGCACTGGATCCCATCAGAACTCTAAAGTTAAGCGTGCTTGGGCGAGAGTAGTACTAGGATAGGTGACCCCCTGTGATGTCCTCTTGTTCCACCCCCTTTTCAATTTTTTTTCCCCTGGTTAAGGTTGCCAAGATACTTTATCCACCAAATCTCTATTACCGAATCCCACGGAACATTAGGCAAGACAACAGCGCTTCATGTAGAGGTTGGGCCCACAAACCGAGGGCGTAGGGTTTGTGACCAGTTCCCCGTCAATCCGGTGCCCATAACTTTTGATCCGTATGGAGTTACGCGGTGCACAACATACCATTGCAAAGCTCACTGAGAGCTCTACGACGGGGTCAGCCAGCTTGCTCGCTTTCCCCATTTTTGGAGCCCAAAATCGAACGTTTTCATCAGTTTTAGGTTGCTTTTCTTCCCTTACTCTATTTTTTCGTCCCGGACCGTACGTCGTGAACTGTTAAAAGGATGACAACCTGACTCGCGGGACATCAGAGGGCCCTACAATGTGTCAATATCACGTCTTGCGAAGATGCTGCATTGTTGAAGCGGATGGGTTGTCGTTAAGCCCATTTGGCTTCTGAACGGGCCATCTCTCTAGCTGAGACTGTGAACCGTTAACACATAAAGGAATTGTGCCCTCAACATGACAGGTGCGTTCATATCAGCACTAATGCACCGGATCCCATCAGAACTCCGAAGTTAAGCTTGCTTGGGCGAGAGTAGTACTAGGATGGGTGACCCCTTGGGAAGTCCCCGTGTTTCACCCCCATTTCAATTTATTTTGCCCTTGTTAGGGTTGCCAAGATACTTTATCCACCAAATCTATATTACCGAATCCCACGGAACATTAGGCAAGACAACATCGCTTCATGTAGAGACTGGGCCCGCAAATCGAGGGCGTAGGGTTTGTGACCATGTCTCCGTCGCTCCGGTGCCCATAACTTTTGATCCGTAAGGAGTTACGCGGCGCACAGCATAACGTTGCAAAGCTCTTTGAGAGCTCTATGACGGGCGCAGCCAACTTGCTCGCTTTGCTCATTTTGGAGCCTAAAATTGAACTTTTTCATTAGTTTCAGGCCACTTTTCTTCTTTTGCTATGTTTTTTCGTCCTGGATCGTACGTCGTGAACTGTTAAAAGGACGACAACCTGACTCGCGGGACATCAGAGGGCCCTACAATGTGTCGATATCACGTCTTGCGAGGATGCTGCATTGTTGAAGCGGATGGGTTGTCGTTAAGCCTATTAGGCCTTCTGAATGGGCCATCTCTCTAGCTGGGACTGTGAACCGTTAACACATATAGGAATTGTGCCCTCAACATGACAGGTGCGATCATACCAGCACTAATGCACTGGATCCCATCAGAACTCCAAAGTTAAGGTTGCTTGGGCTATAGTAGTACTAGGATGGGTGACCCCCTGCGAAGTCCTCGTGTTGCACCCCGTTTTCAGTTTATTTTGCCCTTGTTAGGTTTGCCAAGATACTTTATCCACCAAATCTATATTACCGAATCCCACTGAACATTAGGCAAGACAACATCACTTCACGTAGAGGCTGGGCCCGCAAACCGAGGTCATAGGGTTTGTGACCAGGTCTCCGTCGATCCAGTGCCCATAACTTTTGATCCGTAAGGACTTAGGCAAGGGAACAGTATACCGTTGCAAAGCTCTCTGAGAGCTCTACGACGGGGGCAGCCAGCTTGCTTTCTGTACCCATTTTTGGAGCCCAAAATCGAACGTTTTCATCAGTTTCCGTCCACTTTTCTTCTTTTGCTCTGTTTTGCCGTCCCGTATCGTACGTCCTGAACTGTTAAAAGGATGACAACCTGACTCGCGGGACATCAGAGGGCCCTACAACCTGTCGATATCACGTCTTGCAAGGATGCTGCATTGTTGAAGCGGATGGGTTGTCGTTAAGCCCATTGGGCCTTCTGAATGGGCCATCTCTCTAGCTGGGACTGTCAACCGTTAACACATATAGGAATTGTGCCCTCAACATGACCGGTGCGTTCATACCAGCACTAATGCACCGGATCACATCAGAACTCCGAAGTTGAGTGTGCTTGGGCGAGAGTAGTACTAGGATGGATGACCCCTTGGGAAGTCCTCGTGTTGCACCCCTTTTTCAATTTTTTTTGCCCTGGTTAGGGTTGCCTAGATACTTTATCCACCAAATCTCTATTACTGAATCCCACGGAACATTAGGCAAGACAACATCAATTCACGTAGAGGCTGGGCCCGCAAATCGAGGGCGTAGGGTTTGTGACCAGGTCTCCGTCGCTCCGGTGCCCATAACTTTTGATCCGTAAGGAGTTACGCGGCGCACAGCATACCGTTGCAAAGCTCTATGAGAGCTCTACGACGAGGGCAGCCAGCTTGCTCGCTTTGCCCATTTTTGGAGCCCAAAATCGGACGTTTTCATTAGTTTCAGGCTGTTTTTCTTCCTTTACTCTCTGTTTTCGTCCCGGAACGTACGTCGTGAACTGTTAAAAGGACGACAACCTGACTCGCGAGACATCAGAGGGCCCTATAACGTGTCGATATCACGTCTTGCAAGGATGCAGCATTGTTGAATCAGATGAGTTGTCGTTAAGCCCATTGGGCCTTTTGAATGGGCCATCTCACTAGGCTAGGACTGTGAACCGTTAACACATAAAGAAATTGCGCCCTCAACATGACAGGTGCGATCATACCAGCACTAATGCACCGGATCCCATCAGAACTCTGAAGTTAAGCGTGCTTGGGCGAGAGTAGTACTAGGATGGGCGACCCCCTGGGAAGTCCTCGTGTCGCAACCCCTTTTCAATTTTTTTTGCCCTGGTTCGGGTTGCCAAGATACTTTATCCACCAAATCTATATTACCGAATCCCACGGACCATTAGGCAAGGCAACATCGCTTCACGTAGAGGCTGGGCCCGCAAATCGAGGGCGTAGGGTTTGTGACCAGGTCTCCGTCGCTCCGGTGCCCATAACTTTTGATCCGTAAGGAGTTACGCGACGCACAGCATACCATTGCAAAGCTCTCTGAGAGCTCTACGATGGAGGCAGTGAGCTTGCTCCCTGTGCCGGTTTTTGGAGCCCAAAATCTAACATTTTCATTAGTTTCAGGCCGCTTTTCTTCCTTTACTATGTTTTTCCGTCCCAGATCGTACGTCGTGAACTGTTAAAAAGACTACAACCTGACTTGCGGGACATCAGAGGGCCCAACAACGTGTCGATATCACGTCTTGCGAGGATGCTGCATTGTTGAATCGGATGGGTTGTCGTTAAGCCCATTGGGCCTTCTGAATGGGCCATCTCTCTAGCTGGGACTGTGAACCATTAACACATGTAGGAATTGTTCCCTCAACATGACTGGTGCGATCATACCAGCACTAATGCACCGGATCACAACAGAACTCCGAAGCTGAGCGTGCTTCGGCGAGAGTAGTACTAGGATGGGCGAACCCCTTGGAAGTCCTCGTGTTGTACCCCCTTTTCAATTTTTTTTGCCCTGGTTAGGGTTGCCAAGATACTTTATCCCCCAAATTTCTATTACCGAATCCCACAGAACATTAGGCAAGACAACATCGCTTCACGTAGAGGCTGGGCCCGCAAACCGAGGGCGTAGGGTTTGTGACCAGGTCTCCGTCGCTCTGGTGCCCATAACTTTTGATCCGTAAGGAGTTACGCGGCGCACAACATACCGTTGCAAAGCCCCCTGAGAGCTCTACGACGGGGGCAGCCAGCTTGCTCGCTATGCCCATTTTTGGAGCCTAAAATCAAACTTTTTCATTAGTTTCAGGCCACTTTTCTTCTTTTGCTCTATTTTTTCATCCTGGATCGTACGTAGTGAACTGTAAAAAAGATGACAACCTGACTCGCGGGACATCAGAGGGCCCTACAACGTGTCGATATCACGTCTTGCGAGGATGCTGCATTGTTGAAGCAGATGGAATGTCGTTAAGCCCATTGGGCCTTTTGAATGGGCCATATCTCTAGGCTGGGACTGTGAACCGTTAACACATAAAGAAATTGTGCCCTCAACATGACAGGTGCGATCATACCAGCACTAATGCACCGGATCCCATCAGAACTCCGAAGTTAAGCTTGCTTGGGCTAGAGTAGTACTGGGATGGGTGACACCCAGGGAAGTCCTCGTGTTGCACCCCCTTTTCAATTTATTTTGCCCTTGTTAGGGTTGCCAAGATACTTTATCCACCAAATCTATATTACTGAATCCCACGGAACATTAGGCAAGATAACGTCGCTTCACGTAGAGGCTGGTCCCGCAAACCGAGGGCATAGGGTATGTAACCAGGTCTCCGTCGCTCCGGTGCCCATAACTTTTGATCCGTAAGGAGTTACGCGACGCACAGCATACCATTGCAAAGCTCTCTGAGAGCTCTATGACGGGGGCAGCGAGCTTGCTCGCTTTGCCCGTTTTTGGAGCTCAAAATTGAACGTTTTCATCAGTTTCAGGCTACTTTTCTTCCTTTACTCTATTTTTCAATCCCGGATCGTACGTCGTGAATTGTTAAAAGGACGACAACCTGACTCGCTGGACATCAGTGGGCCCTACAACGTGTCGATATCACATCTTGCGAGGATGCTGCATTGTTGAAGCAGAAGGGTTGTCGTTAAGCCCATTGGGCTTCTGAATGAGCCATCTCTCTAGTTGGGACTGTGAACAGTTAACACATATAGGAATTGTGCCCTCAACATGACCGGTGCGATCATACAAGCACTAATGCACCGAATCACATCAGAACTCCGAAGTTGAGCGTGCTTGGGCGAGAGTAGTACTAGGATGGGTGACCTCCTCGGAAGTTCTCGTGTTGCACCCCCTTTTCAATTTTTTTTGCCCTGGTTGGGATTGCCAAGATACTTTATCCACCAAATCTCTATTATCGAATCCCACGGAACATTAAGCAAGACAACATCGCTTCACGTAGAGGCTGGGCCCGCAAACCGGGGGCGTAGGGTTTGCGACCAGGTCTCCGTCGCTCCGGAGCCATAACTTTTGATCCGTAAGGAGTTACGCGGCGTACATCATACCGTTGCAAATCTCTCTGACAGCTCTACGATGGGGGAAGCCAGCTTGCTCGCTTTGTCCATTTTTGGAGCCTAAAATCAAACTTTTCCATTAGTTTCAGGCCACTTTTCTTCTTTTGCTCTGTTTTTCCGTCCCGAATCGTACGTCGTGAACTGTTAAAAAGACGACAACCTGACTCACGGGACATCAGAGGGCCCTACAACGTGTCGATATCACATCTTGCGAGGATGCTACATTGTTGAAGCAGAGGGGTTGTCGTTAAGCCCATTGGGTCTTTTGAATGGGTCATCTCTCTAGGCTGGGACTGTGAACCGTTAACACATAAAGGAATTGTGCCCTCAACATGACAGGTGCGATCATACCAGCACTAATGCACCGGATCCCGTCAGAACTCCGAAGTTAAGCTTGCTTGGGCGAGAGTAATACTAGGATGGGTGACCCCCTAGGAAGTCCTCGTGTTGCACCCCATTTTCACATATTTTTGCCCTGGTTAGGGTTGCCAAGATACTTTATCCACCAAATCTGAATTACCGAAACCCATGGAACATTAGGCAAGACAACATCGCTTCACGTAGAAGATGGGCCTCCAAACCGAGGGCGTAGGGTTTGTGACCAGGTCTCCGTCTCTCCGGTGCCGATAACTTTTGATCCGTAGGGAGTTACGCGGCGCATAGCATACCGTTGCAAAGCTCTCTAAGAGCTCTACGATGGGGGCAGCTAGCTTGCTTGCTGTGACCCTTTTTGGAGCCTAAAATTGAACTTTTTCATTAGTTTCAGGCCACTTTTCTTATTTTGCTATGTTTTTCCATCTCGGATAGTACGTCGTGAACTGTTAAAAGGACGACAACCTGACTCGCGGGACATCAGAGGGCCCTACAACGTGTCGATATCATTTCTTGCGAGGATGCTGCATTGTTGAAGCGGATGGGTTGTCGTTAAGCCCATTGGGCCTTCTGAATGGGCCATCTCTCTAGCTGGGACTGTGAACCATTAACACATATAGGAATTGTCCCCTCAACATGAACGGTGCGATCATACCAGTACTAATGCATCGGATCACATCAGAACTCGGAAGTTGAGCGTGCTTGGGCGAGAGTAGTACTAGGATGGGTGACCCCTTGGGAAGTCCTCGTGTTGCACCCCCTTTTCAATTTTTTTTGCCCTGGTTAGGGTTGCCAAGATACTTTATCCACCAAATCTCTATTACCGAATCCCACGGAACATTAGGCAAGACAACATCGCTTCACGAAGAGGCTGGGCTAGCAAACCGAGTGCGTAGGGTTTGTGACCAGGTCTCCGTCGCTCCGGTGCCTACAACTTTTGATCCGTAAGGAGTTACGGTGCGCACAGCATACCGTTGCGAAGCTCTTTGAGAACTCTAAGACAGGGGCAACCAGCTTGCTCGTTGTGCCCCTTTTTGGAGCCTAAAATCGAACGTTTTCATCAGTTTCAGGCCGCTTTTTTTAATTTACTCTGTTTTTCCATCCCGGATCGTACGTCATGACCTGTTAAAAGGACAACAACCTGACTCGCGGGAAATCAGAGGGCCCTACAACGTGTCGATATCACGTCTTGCGAGGATGCTGCATTGTTGAAGCGGATGGGTTGTCGTTAAGCCCATTGGGCCTTCTGAAAAGGCCATCTCTCTAGCTGGGACTGTGAACCGTTAACACATATAGAAATTTTGCCCTCAACATGACTGGTGCGATCAAACCGGCACTAATGCACTGCATCACATCAGAACTCTGAAGTTAAGCGTGTTTGGGCGAGAGTAGTACTAGGATGGGTGACCCCCTGGAAAGTCCTCGTGTTGCACCCCCTTTTCAATTTTTTTTGCCCTGGTTAGAGTTGCCAAGATACTTCATCCACCAAATCAATATTACCGAACACCACGGAACATTAGGCAAGACAACATCGCTTCATGTAGAGGCTGGGCCTGCAAACCGTGGGCGTAGGGTTTGTGACCAGGTCTCCGTCGCTCCGGTGCCCATAACTTTTGATCCGTAAGGAGTTACGCGGCGCACAACATACCGTTGCAAAGCACTCTGAGAGCTCTACGATGGGGGCAGCTAGCTTGCTCGCTGTGCCCATTTTTGGAGCCTAAAATCAAAATTTTTCATTAGTTTTAGGCCACTTTTCTTCTTTTGCTATGTTTTTCCCTCCTGGATCATACATCGTGAACTGTTAAAAGGACGACAACCTGACTCGTGGGACATTAGAGGGCCCTACGATGTGTCAATATCACGTCTTGCGAGGATGCTTCATTGTTGAAGCGGATCGGCTGTCGTTAAGCCCATTGGGCCTTCTGAATGGGCCATCTCTCTAGCTGGGATTGTCAACCGTTAACACATATAGGAATTGTGCCCTCAACATGACAGGTTCGATCATACCAACACTAATGCACCAGATCCCATCAGAACTCCGAAGTTAAGCGTGCTTGGGCGAGAGTAGTACTAGGATGGGTGACCCCCGGGGAAGTCCTCGTGTTGCACCCCCTTTTCAATTTTTTTGGCCCTGGTTAGAGTTGCCAAGATACTTCATCCACCAAATCTATATTACCGAATCCCACGGAACATTAGGCAAGACAACATCGCTTCACGTAAAGGCTGGGCCAGCAAACCGAGGGCGTAGGGTTTGTGACCAAGTCTCCGTCGCTCCAGTGCCCATAACTTTTGATCCGTAAGGAGTTACGCGGCGCACAGCATACCGTTGCAAAGCTCTCTGAGAGCTCTACGATAGGGGCTGCCAACTTGCTCGCTCTGCCCATTTTTGGAGCCTAAAATCAAACGTTTTCATCAGTTTCAGGCTACTTTTCTACTTTTTCTCTATTTTTTTGTCCCGGATCGTACGTCGTGAGCTGTTAAAAGGACGACAACCTGACTTGCGGGACATCAGAGGTCCATACAATGTGTCGATATCACGTCTTGCGAGGATGCTGCATTGTTGAAGCGGATAGGTTATCGTTAAGCCCATTGGGCCTTCTGAATGGGCCATCTCTCTAGCTGGGACTGTGAACCGTTAACACATATAGGAATTGTGCCCTCAACATGACCGGTGCAATCATACCAGCACTAATGCATCGGATCACATCAGAACTCTGAAGTTGAGCGTGCTTGGGCAAGAGTGGTACTAGTATGGGTGACCCCCTGGGAAGTCCTCGTGTTGCACCCTCTATTCAATTTTTTTTGCCCTGGTTAGCGTTGCAAAGATACTTTATCCACCAAATCCCTATTTCCGAATCCCACGGAACATTAGGCAAGACAACATCACTTGACGTAGAGGCTGGGCCCGCAAACTGAGGGCGTTGGGTTTGTGACAAGGTCTCCGTCGCTCCGGTGCCCATAACTTTTGATCCGTAAGGAGTTTCGCAGCGCACAGCATACCGTTGCAAAGCTCTCTGAGAGCTCTACGACGGGGGCAGCCAGCTTGCTCGCTGTGCCCTTTTTGGAGCCTAAAATCGAACTTTTTAATTAGTTTCAGGCCACTTTTCTTCTTTTGCTCTGTTTTTCGATCCCGTATCGTACGTCGTGAACTGTTAAAAGGACGACAACCTGACTCGCGGGACATCAGAGGGCCCTACAACATGTCGATAGCATATCTTGCGAGGATGCTACATTGTTGAAGCGGATGGGTTGTCGTTAAGCCCATTGGGCCTTCTGAATGGGCCATCTCTCTAGCTGGGACTGTGAACCGTTAACACATATAGGAATTGTGCCCTCAACATGACCGGTGCGGTCATACGAGCACTAATGCATCGGATCATATCAGAACTCTGAAGTTGAGTGTGCTTGGGCAAGAATAGTACTAGTATGGGTGACCCCCTGGGAAGTCCACGTGTTGCACCCCCTTTTCAATTTTTTTTGCCCTGGTTAGGGTTGCAAGATACTTTATCCACCAAATCTATATTACCGAATCCCACGGAACATTAGGCAAGACAACATCGCTTCACGAAGAGGCTGGGCTAGCAAACCGAGTGCGTAGGGTTTGTGACCAGGTCTCCGTCGCTCCGGTGCCTACAACTTTTGATCCGTAAGGAGTTACGGTGCGCACAGCATACCGTTGCGAAGCTCTTTGAGAACTCTAAGACAGGGGCAACCAGCTTGCTCGTTGTGCCCCTTTTTGGAGCCTAAAATCGAACGTTTTCATCAGTTTCATGCCGCTTTTTTTAATTTACTCTATTTTTCCATCCCGGATCGTACGTCATGACCTGTTAAAAGGACAACAACCTGACTCGCGGGAAATCAGAGGGCCCTACAACGTGTCGATATCACGTCTTGCGAGGATGCTGCATTGTTGAAGCGGATGGGTTGTCGTTAAGCCCATTGGGCCTTCTGAAAAGGCCATCTCTCTAGCTGGGACTGTGAACCGTTAACACATATAGGAATTGTGCCCTCAACATGACCGGTGCAATCATACCAGCACTAATGCATCGGATCACATCAGAACTCTGAAGTTGAGCGTGCTTGGGCAAGAGTGGTACTAGTATGGGTGACCCCCTGGGAAGTCCTCGTGTTGCACCCTCTATTCAATTTTTTTTGCCCTGGTTAGCGTTGCAAAGATACTTTATCCACCAAATCCCTATTTCCGAATCCCACGGAACATTAGGCAAGACAACATCACTTGACGTAGAGGCTGGGCCCGCAAACTGAGGGCGTTGGGTTTGTGACAAGGTCTCCGTCGCTCCGGTGCCCATAACTTTTGATCCGTAAGGAGTTTCGCAGCGCACAGCATACCGTTGCAAAGCTCTCTGAGAGCTCTACGACGGGGGCAGCCAGCTTGCTCGCTGTCCCCTTTTTGGACCCTAAAATCAAACTTTTTAATTAGTTTTAGGCCACTTTTCTTCTTTTGCTCTGTTTTTCGATCCCGTATCGTACGTCGTGAACTGTTAAAAGGACGACAACCTGACTCGCGGGACATCAGAGGGCCCTACAACGTGTCGATAGCATATCTTGCGAGGATGCTACATTGTTGAAGCGGATAGGTTGTCGTTAAGCCCATTGGGCCTTCTGAATGGGCCATCTCTCTAGCTGGGACTGTGAACCGTTAACACATATAGGAATTGTGCCCTCAACATGACCGGTGCGGTCATACGAGCACTAATGCATCGGATCATATCAGAACTCTGAAGTTGAGTGTGCTTGGGCAAGAATAGTACTAGTATGGGTGACCCCCTGGGAAGTCCACGTGTTGCACCCCCTTTTCAATTTTTTTTGCCCTGGTTAGGGTTGCAAGATACTTTATCCACCAAATCTATATTACCGAATCCCACGGAACATTAGGCAAGACAACATCGCTTCACGAAGAGGCTGGGCTAGCAAACCGAGTGCGTAGGGTTTGTGACCAGGTCTCCGTCGCTCCGGTGCCTACAACTTTTGATCCGTAAGGAGTTACGGTGCGCACAACATACCGTTGCGAAGCTCTTTGAGAACTCTAAGACAGGGGCAACCAGCTTGCTCGTTGTGCCCCTTTTTGGAGCCTAAAATCGAACGTTTTCATCAGTTTCATGCCGCTTTTTTTAATTTACTCTGTTTTTCCATCCCGGATCGTACGTCATGACCTGTTAAAAGGACAACAACCTGACTCGCGGG
The DNA here is from genome assembly GCA_037974665.1 of Ehretia macrophylla. Taxonomy (NCBI): domain Eukaryota; kingdom Viridiplantae; phylum Streptophyta; class Magnoliopsida; order Boraginales; family Ehretiaceae; genus Ehretia; species Ehretia macrophylla. Next base: position 70,888,438 of record CM075767.1, read on the forward strand.
AAATCAGAGGGCCCTACAACGTGTCGATATCACGTCTTGCGAGGATGCTGCATTGTTGAAGCGGATGGGTTGTCGTTAAGCCCATTGGGCCTTCTGAAAAGGCCATCTCTCTAGCTGGGACTGTGAACCGTTAACACATATAGGAATTGTGCCCTCAACATGACCGGTGCAATCATACCAGCACTAATGCATCGGATTACATCAGAACTCTGAAGTTGAGCGTGCTTGGGCAAGAGTGGTACTAGTATGGGTGACCCCCTGGGAAGTCCTCGTGTTGCACCCTCTATTCAATTTTTTTTGCCCTGGTTAGCGTTGCAAAGATACTTTATCCACCAAATCCCTATTTCCGAATCCCACGGAACATTAGGCAAGACAACATCACTTGACGTAGAGGCTGGGCCCGCAAACTGAGGGCGTTGGGTTTGTGACAAGGTCTCCGTCGCTCCGGTGCCCATAACTTTTGATCCGTAAGGAGTTTCGCAGCGCACAGCATACCGTTGCAAAGCTCTCTGAGAGCTCTACGACGGGGGCAGCCAGCTTGCTCGCTGTGCCCTTTTTGGAGCCTAAAATCGAACTTTTTAATTAGTTTCAGGCCACTTTTCTTCTTTTGCTCTGTTTTTCGATCCCGTATCGTACGTCGTGAACTGTTAAAAGGACGACAACCTGACTCGCGGGACATCAGAGGGCCCTACAACGTGTCGATAGCATATCTTGCGAGGATGCTACATTGTTGAAGCGGATGGGTTGTCGTTAAGCCCATTGGGCCTTCTGAATGGGCCATCTCTCTAGCTGGGACTGTGAACCGTTAACACATATAGGAATTGTGCCCTCAACATGACCGGTGCGGTCATACGAGCACTAATGCATCGGATCATATCAGAACTCTGAAGTTGAGTGTGCTTGGGCAAGAATAGTACTAGTATGGGTGACCCCCTGGGAAGTCCACGTGTTGCACCCCCTTTTCAATTTTTTTTGCCCTGGTTAGGGTTGCAAGATACTTTATCCACCAAATCTATATTACCGAATCCCACGGAACATTAGGCAAGACAACATCGCTTCACGAAGAGGCTGGGCTAGCAAACCGAGTGCGTAGGGTTTGTGACCAGGTCTCCGTCGCTCCGGTGCCTACAACTTTTGATCCGTAAGGAGTTACGGTGCGCACAACATACCGTTGCGAAGCTCTTTGAGAACTCTAAGACAGGGGCAACCAGCTTGCTCGCTGTGCCCTTTTTGGAGCCTAAAATCGAACTTTTTAATTAGTTTCAGGCCACTTTTCTTCTTTTGCTCTGTTTTTCGATCCCGTATCGTACGTCGTGAACTGTTAAAAGGACGACAACCTGACTCGCGGGACATCAGAGGGCCCTACAACATGTCGATAGCATATCTTGCGAGGATGCTACATTGTTGAAGCGGATGGGTTGTCGTTAAGCCCATTGGGCCTTCTGAATGGGCCATCTCTCTAGCTGGGACTGTGAACCGTTAACACATATAGGAATTGTGCCCTCAACATGACCGGTGCGGTCATACGAGCACTAATGCATCGGATCATATCAGAACTCTGAAGTTGAGTGTGCTTGGGCAAGAATAGTACTAGTATGGGTGACCCCCTGGGAAGTCCACGTGTTGCACCCCCTTTTCAATTTTTTTTGCCCTGGTTAGGGTTGCAAGATACTTTATCCACCAAATCTATATTACCGAATCCCACGAAACAGTAGGCAAGACAACATCGCTTCACGTAGAGGCTGGGCCTGCAAACTGAGGGCGTAGGGTTTGTGACCAGGTCTCCGTCGCTCCGGTGCCCATAACTTTTGATCCGTAAGGAGTTACGCGGCGCACAGCATACCGTTGCAAAGCTCTCTGAGAGCACTACGACGGGGGCAGCCAGCTTACACGTTGTGCCCCTTTTTAGAGCCTAAAATCGAACTTTTTCATTAGTTTCAGGCCACTTTTCTTCTTTTGCTCTGTTTTTCCGTCCCGGATTGTACGTCGTCAACTGTTAAAAGGACGACATCCTGACTCGCAGGACATCAGAGGGCCCTAGAACATGTCAATATCACGTCTTGCAAGGTTGCTGTAATGTTGAAGCAGAAGGGTTGTCGTTAAGCCCATTGGGCCTTTTTGAATGGGCCATCTCTGTAGGCTGGGACTGTGAACCAATAACACATAAAGGAATTGTGCCCTCAACAAGACCGGTGCGGTCATACTAGCACTAATGCACCGGATCACATAAGAACTCTGAAGTTGAGCGTGCTTGGGCGAGAGTAGTACTAGTATAGGTGACCCCCTGGGAAGTCCACGTGTTGCACCCCATTTTCAATTTTTTTTGCCCTGGTTAGGGTTGCCAAGATACTTTATCCACCAAATCTCTATTACCGAATCCCACGAAACATTAGGCAAGACAACATCGCTTCACGTTGAGGCTGGGCCCGCAAACCGAGGTCGTAGGGTTTGTGACCAGGTCTCTGTCACTCCGGTGCCCATAACTTTTGATCCGTAAGGAGTTACTCGGCGCACAGCATACCGTTGCAAAGCTCTCTGAGAGCTCTACGACGGGGGCAGCCAGCTTGTTTTTGGTTCCTAAAATCGAACTTTTTCATTAGCTTCAGGCCATTTTTCTTCTTTGGCTCTATTTTTCCGTCCCGGATCGTACGTCGCGAACTGTTAAAAGGACGACAACCTGGCTCGTGGGACATCAGAGGCCCCTACAACGTGTCGATATCACGACTTGCAAGGATGCTGCAATGTTGAAGCAGATGGGTTGTCATTAAGCCTATTGGGCCTTTCGAATGGGCCATCTCTCTAGGCTGGGACTGTGAACCGTTAACACATAAAGAAATTGTGCCCTCAACATGACAGGTGCGATCATACCAGCACTAATGCACCGGATCCCATCAGAACTCTGAAGTTAAGCGTGCTTGGGCGAGAGTAGTACTAGGATGGGTGACCTCCTAGGAAGTCCTCGTGTTGCACCACTTTTTCAGTTTATTTAGCCCTAGTTAGGGTTGCCAAGATACTTTATCCACCAAATCTATATTATCCAATCCCACAGAACATTAGGCAAGACAACATCGCTTCACTTAGAGGCTGGGCCTGCAAACCGAGGGCGTAGTGTTTGTGACTAGGTCTCCGTCGCTCTAGTGCCCATAACTTTTGATCCTTAAGGAGTTACGTGGCGCACAGCATACCACTGGAAAGCTCTCTGAGAGCTCTACGACAAGGGCAGCAAGCTTGCTTGTTGCGCCATTTTTGGAGCCCAAAATCGAATGATTTCATCAGTTTCAGGACACTTTTCTTCCTTTACTCTATTTTTCCGTCCCGAATCGTACGTCGTGAACTGTTAAAAGGACGACAACCTGACTCGCGGGACATTAGAGGGCCCTACAACGTGTCGATATCACGTCTTGCGAGGATGCTGCATTGTTGAAGCGGATGGGTGTCGTTATGCCCATTGGGCCTTCTGAATGGGTCATCTCTCTAGTTGGGACTGTGAGCCGTTAGCACATATAGGAATTGTGCCCTCAACAAGACCGGTGCGATCATACCAGCACAAATGCACCGGATCACATCAGAACTCCGAAGTTTAGCGTGCTTGGGCGAGAGTAGTACTAGGATGGGTGACCCCCTAGGAAGTCCTTGTGTTGCACCCCCTTTTCAATTTTTTTTGCCCGGGTTAGGGTAGCCAAGATACTTTATCCACCAAATCTCGATTACCAAATCCCATGGAACATTAGGCAAGACAACATCACTTCACGTAGAGGCTAAGCCCGCAAACCTAGGTCGTAGGGTTTGTGACCAGGTCTCCGTCACTCCGGTGCCCATAACTTTTGATCCGTAAGGAGTTACGTGGCGCACAGCTTACCGTTGCAAAGCTCTTTGAGAGTTCTACGACGGGGGCAGCCAGCTTGCTCGCTGTGCTCGTTTTTGGGGCCTAAAATCGAACTTTTTCATTAGTTTCAGGCCACTTTTCTTCTTTGGCTCTATTTTTCCGTCCCGGATCGTACGTCGTGAACTGTTAAAAGGACAACAACATGACTCGCGGGACATCAGAAGGCCCTACAACGTGTCGATATCACGTCTTCCGAGGATGCTGCATTGTCGAAGCGGATGGGTTGTCGTTATGCCCATTGGTCCTTCTGAATGGGCCATCTCTCTAACTGGGACTGTGAACCGTTAACACATATAGGAATTATGCCCTCAACATGACAGGTGCGATCATACCAGCACTAATGCACCGGATCCCATCAGAACTCTGAAGTTAAGCGTGCTTGGGCGAGAGTAGTACTGGGATGGGTGACCCCCTGGGAAGTCCTCGTGTTGCACCCCCTTTTCAATTTTTTTTTCCATGGTTGGGGTGGACAAGATACTTTATCCACCAAATCTCTATTACCGAATCCCACAGAACATTAGGCAAGACAACATCGCTTCACGTAGAGGCTGGGCCCGCAAACCAAGGGCATAGGGTTTGTGACAAGGTCTCCGTCGCTCCGGTGCCCATAATTTTTGATCCATAAGGAGTTACGCGGCGCACATCATACCGTTGCAAAGCACTTTGAGGGCTCTACGACGGGGGCAGCCAGCTTGCTCGCTGTGCCCTTTTTGGAGCCTAAAATCGAACTTTTTCATTAGTTTCAGGCCACTTTTCTTCTTTTGCTCTGTTTTTCGGTCCCGAATCATACGTCGTGAACTGTTAAAAGGACGACAACCTGACTTGCGGGACATCAGAGGGCCCTACAACGTACCGATATTACGTCTTGCGAGGATGCTGCATTGTTGAAGTGGATAGGTTGTCGTTAAGCCCATTGGGCCTTCTGAATGGGCTATCTGTCTAGTTAGGACTGTGAACCGTTAACACATATAGGAATTGTGCCCTCAACATGACCGGTGCGGTCATACCAGCACTAATGCACCGGATCACATCAGAACTCTGAAGTTGAGCGTGCTTGGGCGAGAGTAGTACTAGTATGGGTGACCCCCTGGGAAGTCCACGTGTTGCACCCCCTTTTCAATTTTTTTTGCCTCGGTTAGGGTTGCCAAGATGCTTTATCCACCAAATCTCTATTACCGAATCCCACGAAAGATTAGGCAAGACAACATCGCTTCACGTGGAGGCTGGGCCCGCAAACCGAGGGCGTAGGGTTTGTGACCAAGTCTCCGTCGCTCTGGTGCCCATAACTTTTGATCCGTATGGAGTTACGCGGCGCACAACATACCATTGCAAAGCTCTCTGAGAGCTCTACGACGGGGGCAGCCAGCTTACTCACTGTGCCCGTTTTTGGAGCCTAAAATTGAACTTTTTCATTAGTTTCAGGCCACTTTTCTTCTTTTGCTATGTTTATCCGTCCCGGATCGTACGTCGTGAACTGTTAAAAGACCGACAACCTAACACGCGGGACATCAGAGGGCCCTACAAAGTGTCGATATCACGTCTTGCGTGGATGCTGCAATGTTGAAGCAGATGGGTTGTCGTTAAGCCCATTGGGCCTTTTTGAATTGGCCATCTCTCTAGCTGGGACTGTGAACCGTAACACATATAGGAATTGTGCCCTCAACATGACTGGTGCGATCATACCAGTACTAATGCACCGGATCACATCAAAATTCTGAAGTTGAGCGTGCTTGGGCGAGAGTAATACTAGTATGGGTGACCCCCTTGGAAGTCCTCGTGTTGCACCCCCTTTTTAGTTTATTTTGCCCAGGTTAGGGTTGCCAATATACTTTATCCACCAAATCTATATTATCGAATCCCACGGAACATTAGGCAAGACAACATCGCTTCACGTAGAGGCTGGGCCCGCACACCGAGGGCGTAGGGTTTGTTACCAGGTCAACGTCGCTCCGGTGCAGATAACTTTTGATCCGTAAGGAGTTACTCGGCGCACAGCATACCGTTGCAAAGCTCTCTGAGAGCTCTACGACGGGGGCAGCCAGCTTGCTCGCTGTGCCCGCTTTTGGTGCCAAAAATTGAACTTTTTCATTAGTTTCAGTCCACTTTTCTTCTTTGGCTCTATTTTTTCGTCCCGGATCGTACATCGTGAACTATTAAAAGGACGACAACTTGACTCGCGGGACATCAGAGGGCCCTACATCGTGTCGATATCACGTCTTGCAAGGATGCTGCAATGTTGAAGCAGATGGGTTGTCATTAAGCCCATTGGGCCTTTTGAATGGGCCATCTCTCTAGGCTGGGACTGTGAACCGTTAACACATAAAGAAATTGTGCCCTCAACATGACAGGTGCGATCATACCAGCACTAATGCACCGGATCCCATTAGAACTATGAAGTTAAGCGTGCTTGGTCGAGAGTAGTACTAGGATGGGTGACCCCCTAGGAAGTCCTCGTGTTGCACCCCTTTTTCAGTTTATTTAGCCCTAGTTAGGGTTGCCAAGATACTTTATCCACCAAATCTATATTATCGAATCCCACAGAACATTAGGCAAGACAACATCGCTTCACGTAGAGGCTGGGCCTGCAAACCGAGGGCGTAGTGTTTGTGACTAAGTCTCCGTCGCTCCGGTGACCATAGCTTTTGATCCGTAAGGAGTTACGCAGCGCACAGAATACCGCTGGAAAGCACTCTGAGAGCTCTACGACAAGGGCAGCAAGATTGCTTGCTATGCCATTTTTGGAGCCCAAAATCGAATGTTTTCATCAGTTTCAAGACACTTTTCTTCCTTTACTCTGTTTTTCCGTCCCGGATCGTAAGTCATGAACTGTTAAAAGGATGACAACCTGACTCGCGGGACATCAGAGGGCCCTAAAACGTGTCGATATCACGTCTTGCGAGGATGCTGCATTGTTGAAGCGGATGGGTTGTCGTTAAGCCCATTGGGCCTTCTGAATGGGCCATCTCTCTAGCTGGGACTGTGAGCCGTTAACACATATAGGAATTGTGCCCTCAACATGAACGGTGCGATCATACCAGCACAAATGCACCGGATCACATCAGAACTCCGAAGTTGAGCATGCTTGGGCGAGAGTAGTACTAGGATGGGTGACCCCCTAGGAAGTCCTCGTGTTGCACCCCCTTTTCAATTTTTTTTGCCCAGGTTAGGGTTGCCAAGATAATTTATCCACCAAATCTCTATTACCGAATCTCATGGAAAATTAGGCAAGACAACATCGCTTCTCGTAGAGGCTGAGCCAGCAAACCGAGGGCGTAGGGTTTGTGTCCAAGTCTCCGTCGCTCCGGTGCCCATAACTTTTGATCCGTAAGGAGTTACGCGGCGCACAGCTTACCGTTGCAAAGCTCTCTGAGAGTTCTACGACCGGGGCAGCCAGCTTGCTCGCTGTGCTCATTTTTGGAGCCTAAAATCGAACTTTTTCATTAGTTTCAGGCCTATTTTCTTCTTTTGCTCAGTTTTTCTGTCCCGGATCGTACGTCGTGAACTGTTAAAAGGACGACAACATGACTCGCGGGACATCAGAGGGCCCTACAACGTGTCGATATCACGTCTTCCAAGGATGCTGCTTTGTCGAAGTGGATGGGTTGTCGTTATGCTCATTGGTCCTTCTGAATGGGCCATCTCTCTAGCTGGGATTGTGAACCGTTAACGCATATAAGAATTAAGCCCTCAACATGACAGGTGTGATCATACCAACACTAATGCACCGGATCCCATCAGAACTCTGAAGTTAAGCGTGCTTGGGCGAGAGTAGTACTGGGATGGGTGACCCCCTGTGAAGTCCTCGTGTTGCACCCCCTTTTCAATTTTTTTTGCCCTGGTTAGGGTGGCCAAGATACTTTATCCACCAAATCTCTATTACCGAATCCCACGGAACATTAGGCAAGACAACATCGCTTCACGTAGAGGCCGGGCCTGCAAACCGAGGGAGTAGGGTTTGTGACCAGGTCTCCGTCGATCCGGTGCCCGTAACTTTTGATCTGTATGGAGTTACGTGGTGCACAGCATACCGTTGCAAAGCTCTCTGAGAGCTCTACGACGGAGGCAGCTTGCTTGCTTGCAGTGCTCATTATTGGAGCCCAAAATCGAACATTTTCTTCTTTTGCTCTGTTTTTCCGTCTCTGATCGTACGTCGTGAACTGTTAAAAAGACGAAAACCTGACTCGCGGGACATCAGAGTGCCCTACAACGTGTCGATATCACGTCTTGTGAGGATGCTTCATTGTTGAAGCGGATGGGTTGTCGTTAAGCCCATTGGGCCTTCTGAATGGGCCATCTCTCCAGCTGGGACTGTGAACCGTTAACACATATATGAATTGTGCCCTCAACATGACCGGTGCGATCATACCAGCACAAACGCACTAGATCACATCAGAACTCCGAAGTTGAGAGTGCTTGGGCGAGAGTAGTATTAGGAGGGGTGACCCCCTGGGAAATCCTCGTGTTACACCCCCTTTTCAATTTTTTTTGCCCTGGTTAGGGTTGCCAACATACTTTATTCACCAAATCTCTATTACCGAATCCCACGAAACGTTAGGCAAGACACTATCGCTTCACGTAGAGCCTGGGCCCACAACCCGAGGGCGTAGGGTTTGTGACCAGGTCTCCGTTGTTCCGGTGACCATAACTTTTGATCCGTAAGGAGTTATGCGGCGCACAGCATACCGTTGCAAAGCTCTCTGAGAGCTCTACGACGGGGGAAGCCAGCTTGCTCGCTGTGCCCATTTTTGGAGCCTAAAATCAAAATTTTTCATCAGTTTCAGGCCACTTTTTCTTCCTTTACTCTATTTTTTAGTCCCGGATCGTACGTCGTGAACTGTTAAAGTGACGAAAACCTGACTCGCGGGACATCAGAGGACCCTACAACGTGTCGATATCACGTCTTACTAGGATGCTGCATTGTTGAAGTGGATGGGTTGTCGTTAAGACCATTGGGCCTTCTGAATGGGCCATCTCTCTAGCTGGGACTGTGAACCGTTAACTATTATAGGAATTGTGCCCTCAACATGACGGGTGCGATCATACCAGCACTAATGCACCGGATCATATCAGAACTCCGAAGTTGAGCGTGCTTGGCGAGAGTAGTACTAGGATGGGTGACCCCCTAGGAATTCCTCGTGTTGCACCCCCTTTTCAATTTTTTTTGCCCTGGTTAGGGTTGCCAAGATACTTTATCCACCAAATCTCTATTACCGAATCCGACGGAACATTAGGCAGGACAACATCGCTTCACGTAAAGGCTGGGCCCGCAAACCGAGGTCGTAGGGTTTCTGACAAGGTCTCTGTCACTCCCATGTCATAACTTTTGATCCATAAGGAGTTACGCGGCGCACAACATACCGTTGCAAAGCTCTGTGAGAGCTCTACAACGAGGGAAGCCAGCTTGCTCGCTTTGCCCATTTTTGGAGCCTAAAATTGAACTTTTTCATTAGTTTCAGGCAACTTTTCTTCTTTTGCTCTGTTTTTCCATCCCAGATCGTACGTCGTGAACTGTTAAAAAGACGAAAACCTGACTCGCGGTACATCAGAGGGCCCCACAACGTGTCGATATCACGTCTTGCGAGGATGCTGCATTGTTGAAGCGGATGTGTTGTCGTTAAGCCCATTGGGCCTATTGAATGGGCCATTTCTCCAGGCTGGGATTATGAACCGTTAACACATAAAGGAATTGTGCCCTCAACTTGACAGGTGCGATCATACCAGCACTAATGCACCGGATCCCATCAGAACTCCGAAGTTAAGCTTGCTTGGGCGAGAGTAGTACTAGGATGGGTGACCCCCCGAGAAGTCCTCGTGTTGCACCCCCTTTTCAGTTTATTTTGCCCTTGTTAGGGTTGCCAAGATACTTTATCCACGAAATCTATATTACCAAATCCCACGAAACATTAGACAAGACAACATCGCTTCACGTAGAGGCTGGTCCTGCAAACTGAGGGCGTAGGGTTTGTGACCAGGTCTCCGTCACTCCGATGCCCATAACTTTTGATCCGCAAGGAGTTACGCGGCGCACAACATACCGTTGCAAAGCTCTCTGAGAGCTCTACGACGGGGGCTGCGAGCTTACTCGCTGTGCCCATTTTTGGAGCTCAAAATCGAACGTTTTCACTAGTTTCAGGACGCTTTTCTTCCATTACTCTGTTTTTCCATCCCGGATCGTACGTCGTGAACTGTTAAAAGGACGACAACCTGACTCGTGGGACATCAAAGGGCCCTACAACGTGTCGATATCACGTCTTGCGAGGATGCTGTATTGGTGAAACAGATGGGTTGTCATTAAGCCCATTGGGCCTTCTGAATGGGCCATCTCTCTAGCTGGGACTGTGAGCCGTTAACACATATAGGAATGGTGGCTCAACATGACCTGTGCGATCATACCAGCACTAATGCACCGGATCAGATCAGAACTCCGAAGTTGAGCGTGCTTGGGCGAGAGTAGTACTAGGATGGGTGACCCCCGGGAAAGTCCTCGTGTTGCACCCCCTTTTCAATTTTTTTTCCCTGGTTAGGGTGGCCAAGATACTTTATCCACTAAATCTCTTTTACCGAATCCCACGGAACATTAGGCAAGACAACATCGCTTCACATAGAGGCTCGGCCTGCAAACCGAGGGCGTAGGGTTTGTGACCAGGTCTCCGTCGCTCTGCTGCCCATAACTTTTGATCCGTAAGCAGTTACGCGGCGCACAGCATACCGTTGCAAAGCTCTCTGAGAGCTCTACGACGGAGGCAGCCAGCTTGCTTGCTATGCCCATTTTGTAGCCCAAAATCGAACGTTTTCATCAGTTTCAGGCCACTTTTCTTCTTTTGCTCTATTTTTCAGTCCCGGATCGTACGTCGTGAACTGTTAAAAGGATGACAACCTGACTCGTGGGTCATCAGAGTGCCCTACAACGTGTCGATATCACGTCTTGCGAGGATGCTTCATTGTTGAAGTGGATGGGTTGTCGCTAAGCCCATTGGGCCTTCTGAATGGGCCATCTCTCTAGTTGGCACTGTGAACCGTTAACACGTATATGAATTGTACCCTCAAGATGACCGGTGCGATCATACCAGCACTAATGCACTGGATCACATCAGAACTCCGAAGTTGAGAGTGCTTGGGCGAGAGTAGTACTAGGATGGGTGACCCCCTGGGAAGTCCTCGTGTTGCACCCCCTTTTCAATTTTTTTTACCCTGGTTAGGGTTGCCAACATACTTCATTCACCAAATCTCTATTACCGAATCCCGCAGAACGTTAGGCAAGACAATATCGCTTCACATAAAGGCTGGGCCCGCAAATCAAGGGCGTAGGGTTTGTGACCAGGTCTCCGTCGCTCCGGTGCCCATAACTTTTGATCCGTAAGGAGTTACGCGGTGCACAGCATACCGTTGCAAAGCTCTCTGAGAGCTCTACGACGGGGGAAGCCAGCTTGCTCGCTTTGCCCATTTTTGGATCCTAAAATCGAACTTTTTCATTTGTTTCAGGCCACTTTTCTTCTTTTGCTCAGTTTTTCCATCCCGGATCGTCGTCGTGAACTGTTAAAAAGACGACAAGCTGACTCGCGGGACATTAGAGGGCCCTACAACGTGTCGATATCACATCTTGCGAGGATGCAGCATTGTTAAAGCGGATGGGTTGTCATTAAGCCCATTGGACCTTTTGAATGCGCCATCTCTCTAGGCTGGGACTGTGAACCGATAACACATAAAGGAATTGTGCCCTCAACATGATAATTGCGATCATACCAGCACTAATGCACTGCATCACATCAGAACTCCGAAGTTGAGCGTGATTGGGCGAGAGTAGTACTAGGATGGGTGACCCCCTGAGAAGTCCTCGTGTTGCACCCACTTTTCAATTTTTTTTACCCTGGTTAGGGTTGCCAACATACTTTATTCACCAAATCTCTATTACCGAATCCCACGGAACGTTAGGCAAGACAATATCGCTTCACGTAGAGGCTGGGCCCGCAAACCGAGGGCGTATGGTTTGTGACCAGGTCTCCGTCCCTCCGGTGACCATAACTTTTGCTACGTAAGGAGTTACGCGTTGCACAGCATATCGTTGCAAAGCTCTCTGAGAGTTCTACGATGGGGGCAGCCAGCTTGCTCGTTGTGCCCCTTTTTGCAGCCCAAAATCGAACGTTTTCATCAGTTTTAGGCCACTTTTCTTCTTTTGCTCTATTTTTCCGTCCCGGATCATAGGTCGTGAACTGTTAAAAGGACGACAACCTGACTCGAGGGACATCAGGGTGCCCTAGAACGTGTCGATATCACGTCTTGCGAGGATGCTTCATAGTTGAAGCGGATGGGTTGTCGTTAAGCCCATTGGGCCTTCTGAATGGGCCATCTCTCTAGTTGGGACGGTGAACCGTTAACACATATATGAATTGTGCCCTCAACATGACCGGTGCGATCATACCAGAACTAATGTACTGGATCACATAAGAACTTCGAAGTTGAGAGTGCTTGGGCGAGAGTCATACTAGGATGGGTGACCCCCATGGAAGTACTCGTGTTGCACCCCCTTTTCAATTTTTTTTGCCCTGGTTAGGGTTGCCAACATACTTTATTCACCAAATCACTATTACCGAATCCCACGGAACGTTAGGCAAGACAATATCGCTTCACGTAAAGGCTGGCCCGCAAATCAAGGGCGTAGGGTTTGTGACCAGGTCTCCGTCGCTCCGATGCCCATAACTTTTGATCCGTAAGGAGTTACGCAGCGCACAGCATACCGTTGCAAAGCTCTCTGAGAGCTCTACGACGGGGGCACCCTGCTTGCTTGCTGTGCCCTTTTTGGAGCCTAAAATCGAACTTTTTCATTAGTTACATGCCACTTTTCTTCTTTTACTCTATTTTTTTGTCCCGGATCGTACGTCGTGAACTGTTGAAAGGATGACAACCTGACTCGCGGGACATCAGAGGGCCCTACAACGTGTCGATATCACGTCTTGCGAGGATGCTGCATTGTTAAAGCGGACGGGTTGTTGTTAAGCCCATTGGGCCTTTTGAATGAGCCATCTCTCTAGCTGGGACTGTGAACCGTTGACACATATAGGAATTGCACCCTCAACCTGACCGGTATGATCATACCAAAACAAATGCACCGGATCACATCAGAACTCCGAAGTTGAGCGTGCTTGGGCGAGAGTAGTACTAGGATGGGTGACCCCCTAGGAAGTCCTCGTGTTGCACCCCCTTTTCAATTTTTTTTGCCCTGGTTAGGGTTGCCAAGATACTTTATCCACCAAATCTCTATTACCGAATACCACAGAACATCAGGCAAGACAACATCGCTTCACGTAGAGGCTGGGCCCGCAAACCGGGGGTGTAGGGTTTGTGCCTAGGTCTCCGTCGCTCCGGTGCCCATAACTTTTGATCCGTAAGGAGTTACGCGGCGCACAACATACCGTTGCAAAGCTCTCTGAGAGCTCTACGACGGGGAAAGCTAGCTTGCTCGCTGTGCCCGTTTTTGGAGCATAAAATTGAACTTTTTCATTAGTTTCAGGCCACTTTTATTCTTTTGCTCTGTTTTTCCATCCCGGATCGTACGTCCTTAGCTATTAAAAGGACGACAACCTGACTCGCGGGACATCAGAGGGCCCTACAATGTGTCAATATCACGTCTTGCGAGGATGCTGCATTGTTGAAGCGGATGGGTTGTCGTTAAGCCTATTGGGCCTTCTGAAAGGGCCATCTCTCTAGCTGGGACTGTGAACCGTTAACACATATAGGAATTGTGCCCTCAACATGACAGGTGCGATCATACCAGCACTAATGCACCAGATCCCATTAGAACTCCGAAGTTAAGCTTGCTTGGGCGAGAGTAGTACTAGGATGGGTGACCCCCTGGGAAGTCCTCGTGTTGCACCCCCTTTTCAGTTTATTTTGCCCTTGTTAGGGTTGCCAAGATAATTTATCCACCAAATCTATATTACCGAATCCCACGGAACATTAGGCAAGACAACATCGCTTCATGTAGAGGCTGGTTCCGCAAACCGAGGTCGTAGGGTTTGTGACTAGGTCTCCGTCGCTCCGATGCCCATAACTTTTGATCCGCAAGGACTTACGCGGCGCACAGCATACCGTTGCAAAGCTCTTTGAGAGCTCTACGACGGGGGCTGCGAGCTTACTCGCTGTGCCCCTTTTTGGAGCTCAAAATCGAATGTTTTCATCAGTTTTAGGCTGCTTTTCTTCCATTACTCATTTTTTCCGTCCCGGATCGTACGTCGTGAACCGTTAAAAAGACGACAACCTGACTCGCGAGACATCAAAGGGCCCTACAACGTGTCGATATCACGTCTTGCGAGGATGCTGCATTGTTGAAACGGATGGGTTGTCGTTAAGCCCATTGGGCCTTCTGAATGGGCCATCTCTCTAGCTGGGACTGTGAACCGTTAACAAATATAGGAATTGTGCCCTCAACATGACCGGTGCGATCATACTAGCACTAATGCACCGGATCAGATCAGAACTCCGAAGTTGAGCGTGCTTGGGCGAGAGTAGTACTAGGATGGGTGACCCCCTGGAAAGTCCTCGTGTTGCACCCTCTTTTCAATTCTTTTTGCCCTGGTTAAGGTTGCCAAGATACTTTATCCACCAAATCTCTATTACCGAATCCCATGGAACATTAGGCAAGACAACATCGCTTAACGTAGAGGCTGGGCCTGCAAACCAAGGGCGTACGGTTTGTGACCAGGTCTCCGTCGCTCCGGTGCACATAACTTTTGATCCGTAAGGAGTTACGCGGTGCACAGAATACCGTTGCAAAGCTCTCTGAGAGCTCCACGACGGGGGCAGCCAGCTTGATCGGTGTGCCCATTTTTGGATCCCAAAATCGAACGTTTTCATCAGTTTCAGGCCACTTTTCTTCTTTTACTCTGTTTTTTAGTCCCGGATCGTACGTCGTGAACTGTTAAAGGGACGACAACCTGACTCGCGGGACATCAGAGGGCCCTACAACGTGTCGATATCACGTCCTGCGCGGATGCTGCATTGTTGAAGTGGATTGGTTGTCGTTAAGCCCATTGGGCCTTCTGAATGGGCCATCTCTCTAGTTGGGACTGTGAACCGTTAACACATATAGGAATTGTGCCCTCAACTTGACCGGTGCGATTATACCAGCACTAATGCACCGGATCACATCAGAACTCCGAAGTTGAATGTGCTTGGCGAGAGTAGTACTAGGATGGGTAACCCCTAGGGAAGTCCTCGTGTTGCACCCCTTTTCAATTTTTTTTGCCCTGGTTAGGGTTGCCAACATACTTTATCCACCAAATCTCTATTACCGAATCCAAAGGAACATTAGGCAAGACAACAGCGCTTCACGTAAAGGCTGGGCCCACAAACCGAGGTCGTAGGGTTTGTGACAAGGTCTCCGTCTCTCCGGTGTCATAACTTTTGATCCGTAAGGACTTACGTGGCGCACAGCATACCGTTACAAAGCTCTCTGAGAGCTCTACGACAGGGGAAGCCAGCTTACTCGCTTTGCCCATTTTTGGATCGTAAAATTGCACTTTTTCATTAGTTTCAGGCCAGTTTTCTTCTTTTGCTCTGTTTTTCCATCCCGGATCCTACGTCGTAAACTGTTAAAAAGACGACACCTGACTCGCGGCACATCAGAGGGCCCTACAACATGTCGATATCACGTCTTGCGAGGATGCTGCATTGTTGAAGCGGATGGGTTGTCGTTAAGCCCATTGGGCCTTTTGAATGGGCCATTTCTCTAGGCTGGGACTGTGAACCATTAACACATAAATGAATTGTGCCCTCAACATGACAGGTGCGATCATACAAGCACTAATGCACCGGATCCCATCAGAACTCCGAAGTTAAGCTTGCTTGGGCGAGAGTAGTACTAGGATGGGTGACCCCCTGGGAAGTCCTCGTGTTGCACCCCCTTTTCAGTTTATTTTGCCCTTGTTAGGGTTGCCAAGATAATTTATCCACCAAATCTATATTACCGAATCCCACGGAACATTAGGCAAGACAACATCGCTTCATGTAGAGGCTGGTTCCGCAAACCGAGGTCGTAGGGTTTGTGACCAGGTCTCCGTCGCTCCGATACCCATAACTTTTGATCCGCAAGTACTTACGCGGCGCACAACATACCGTTACAAAGCTCTCTGAGAGCTCTACGACCGGGGCTGCGAGCTTACTCGCTGTGCCCCTTTTTGGAGCTCAAAATCGAACGTTTTCATCAGTTTCAGGCGGCTTTTCTTCCATTACTTTGTTTTTCTATCCCTGATCGTACGTCGTGAACCGTTAAAAAGATGACAACCTGACTCGCGAGACATCAAAGGACCCTACAACGTGTCCATATCACGTCTTTCTAGGATGCTATATTGTTGAAACGGATGGGTTGTCGTTAAGCCCATTGGGCCTTCTGAATGGGCCATCTCTCTAGCTGGGACTGTGAACTGTTAACACATATAGGAATTGTGCCCTCAACATGACCGGTGCGATCATACTAGCACTAATGCACCGGATCAGATCAGAACTCCGAAGTTGAGCGTGCTTGGGAGAGAGTAGTACTAGGATGGGTGACCCCCTGGAAAGTCCTCGTGTTGCACCCTCTTTTCAATTTTTTTTGCCCTGGTTAAGGTTGCCAAGATACTTTATCCACCAAATCTCTATTACCGAATCCCATGGAACATTAGGCAAGACAACATCGCTTAACGTAGAGGCTGGGCCTGCAAACCAAGGGCGTAGGGTTTGTGACCAGGTCTCCGTCGCTCCGGTGCCTATAACTTTTGATCCGTAAGGAGTTACGCGGTGCACAGCATACCGTTGCAAAGCTCTCTGAGAGCTCTACGACGGGGGCAGCCAGCTTGACCGTTGTGCCCATTTTTGGATCCCAAAATCGAATGTTTTCATCAGTTTCAGGCCACTTTTCTTCCTTTTCTCTATTTTTTAGTCTCGGATCGTACGTCGTGAATTGTTAAAGGGACGACAACCTGACTCACGGGACATCAGAGGGCCCTACAACGTGTCGATATCACGTCTTGCGCGGATGCTGCATAGTTGTAGTGGATTGGTTGTCGTTAAGCCCATTGGGCCTTCTGAATGGGCCTTCTCTCTAGTTGGGACTGTGAACCGTTAACACATATAGGAATTGTGCCCTCAACTTGACCGGTGCGATCATACCAGCACTAATGCACCGGATCACATCAGAACTCCGAAGTTCAGCGTGCTTGGCGAGAGTAGTACTAGGATGGGTAACCCCTAGGGAAGTCCTCGTGTTGCACCCCCTTTTCAATTTTTTTTGCCCTGGTTAGGGTTGCCAACATATTTTATCCACCAAATCTCTATTACCGAATCCAAAGGAACATTAGGCAAGACAACATCGCTTCACGTAAAGGCTGGGCCCACAAACCGAGGTCGTAGGGTTTGTGATAAGGTCTCCGTCGCTACGGTGTCATAACTTTTGATCCGTAAGGAGTTACGCGGCGCACAACATACCGTTGCATAGCTGTCTGAGAGCTCTACGACAGGGGAAGCTAGCTTGCTCGCTGTGCCCATTTTTGGATAGTAAAATTGCACTTTTTCATTAGTTTCAGGCCACTTTTCTTCTTTTGCTCTGTTTTTCCATCCCGGATCCTACGTCGTAAACTGTTAAAAAGATGACACTTGACTCGTGGGACATCAGAGGGCCCTACAACGTGTCGATATCATGTCTTGCGAGGATGCTGCATTGTTGAAGCGGATGGGTTGTCGTTAAGCCAATTGGGCCTTTTGAATGGGCCATTTCTCTAGGCTGGGACTGTGAACCATTAACACATAAAGGAATTGCGCCCTCAACATGACAGGTGCGATCATACCATCACTAATGCACCGGATCCCATCAGAACTCCGAAGTTAAGCTTGCTTGGGTGAGAGTAGTACTAGGATGGGTGACCCCCTGGGAAGTCCTCGTGTTACACCCCCTTTTCAGTTTATTTTGCCCTTGTTAGGGTTGCCAAGATACTTTATCCACCAAATTTATATTACCGAACCCCACGGAACATTAGGCAAGACAACATCGCTTCACGTAGAGGCTTGTCCCGCAAACCGAGGGCGTTGGGTTTGTGACCAGGTCTCCGTCGCTCCGATTCCCATAACTTTTGATCCGCAAGGAGTTATGCGGCGCACAGCATACCGTTGCAAAGCTCTCTGAGAGCTCTACGACGGGGGCTGCGAGCTTACTCGCTGTGCCCATCTTTGGAGCTCAAAATCTAACGTTTTCATCAGTTTCAGGCCGCTTTTCTTCCATTACTCTATTTTTCCGTCCCGGATCGTACGTCGTGAACTATTAAAAGGACGACAACCTGACTCGCGGGACATCAAAGAGCCCTACAATGTGTCGATATCATGTCTTGCGAGGATGCTGTATTGTTGAAACGGATGGGTTGTCGTTAAGCCCATTAGGCCTTCTGAATGGGCCATCTCTCTAGCTGGGACTGTGAACCGTTAACACATATAGGAATTGTGCCCTCAACATGACCGGTGCGATCATACCAGCACTAATGCACCGGATCAGATCAAAACTCCGAAGTTGAGCGTGCTTGAGCGAGAGTAGTACTAGGATGGGTGACCCCCTGGAAAGTCCTCGTGTTGCACCCCCTTTTCAATTTTTTTTGCCCTGGTTAAGGTTGCCAAGATACTTTATCCACCAAATCTCTATTACCGAATCCCACGGAATATTAGGCAAAACAACATCGCTTCATGTAGAGGCTTGGCCCGCAAACCGAGGGCGTATGGTTTGTGACCAGGTCTCCTTCATTCCGGTGCCCATAACTTTTGATCCGTAAGGAGTTACGCAGTGCACAGCATACCGTTGGAAAGCTCTCTGAGAGCTCTACGATGGCGGCAGCTAGCTTGCTCGTTGTGCCCCTTTTTGGAGCCTAAAATCAAACTTTTTCATTAGTTTCAGGCCACTTTTCTTCTTTTGCTCTGTTTTTTCGTCCCGGATCGTACGTCTTGAACTGTTAAAAGGATGACAACCTGACTCACAGGACATCAGAGGGCCCTACAACGTGTCGATATCACGTCTTGCGAGGATGCTGCATTGTTGAAGCGGATGGGTTGTCGTTAAGCTTATTGGGCCTTCTGAATGGGCCATCTCTCTAGGCTGGGACTATGAACCGTTAACACATAAAGGAATTGTGCCTTGAACATGATAGGTGTGATCATACCAGCACTAATGCACCAGATCCCATCAGAACTCCGAAGTTAAGCTTGCTTGGGCGAGAGTAGTAGTAGGATGGGTGACCCCCTGGGAAGTCCTCGTGTTGCACCCCCTTTTCAGTTTATTTTGCCCTGGTTAGGGTTGCCAAGATACTTTATCCACCAAATCTATATTACCGAATCCCACGGAACATTAGGCAAGACAACATCGCTTCACGTAGAGGTTGGGCCCGCAAACCGAGGGCGTAGGGTTTGTCACCAGTTCTCCGTCGCTCCGGTGTCCATAACTTTTGATCTGTAAGGAACGGCGCACAGCTTACCGTTGCAAAGCTCTCTGAGAGCTCTACGACAGGGGCAGCGAGCGAGCGAGCTGTGCCTATTTTTGGAGCTCAAAATCGAATGTTTTCATCAGTTTCAGGTCACTTTTCTTCCTTTACTCTGTTTTTCCATCCCGGATCGTACGTCGTGAACTATTAAAAGGATGACAACCTAACTCGCGGGACATCAGAGGGCCCTACAACGTGTCGATATCACGTCTTGCGAGGATGCTGTATTGTTGAAGTGGATGGGTTGTCGTTAAGCCCATTGGGCCTTCTACATGGGCCATCTCTCTAGCTGGGACTGTGAACCGTTAACACATATAGGAATTGTGCCCTCAACATGACCGGTGCGATCATACCAGCACTAATGCACCGGATCACATCAGAACTCCGAAGTTGAGCATGCTTGGGCGAGAGTAGTACTAGGATGGATGACCCCCTGGGAAATCCTCGTGGTGCACCAAATCTTTATTACCGAATACCACGGAACATTAGGCAAGTCAATATCGCTTCACGTAGAGGCTGGGCAAGCAAACCGAGGGCGTAGGGTTTGTGACCAGTTCTCCGTCGCTCCGGTGCCCATAACTTTTGATCCGTAAGGAGTTAAGCGGCGCACATCGTACTGTTGCAAAGCCCTCTTAGAGCTCTACTACAGGGGCAGCTAGCTTGCTCGTTGTGCCCCTTTTTGGAGCCTAAAATTGAACTTTTTCATTAGTTTCAGGCCACTTTTCTTCTTTTGCTCTGTTTTTTCGTCTCGGATCATACGTCGTGAACTATTAAAAGGACGACAAAATGACTTGCGGGACATCAGAGGGCCCTACAACGTGTCGATATCATGTCTTGCGAGGATGCTGCATTGTTGAAGCGGATGGGTTGTCGTTAAGCCAATTGGGCCTTCTGAATGGGCCATCTCTCTAGCTGGGACTATGAACCGTTAACACAAATAGGAATTGTGCCCTCAACAAGACAGGTGCGATCATACCTGCACTAATGCACCGGATCCCATCAGAACTCTGAAGTTAAGCGTGCTTGGGCGAAAGTAGTACAAGAATGGGTGACCCCTTGGGAAGTCCTCGTGTTGCACCCCGTTTTCAATTTTTTTGGCCCTGGTTAAGGTTGCCAAGATACTTTATCCACCAAATCACTATTTCCGAATCTCACGGAACATTAGGCAAGACAACATCGCTTCACGTAGAGGCTGGGCCTGCAAACCGAGGGCGTAGGGTTGGTGACCAAGCATACTGTTGCAAAGCTCTCTGAGAGCTCTACGACGGGGGCACACTGCTTGCTTGCTGTGCCCTTTTTGGAGCCTAAAATTGAACTTTTTCATTAGTTTCAGGCCACTTTTCTTCTTTTACTCTATTTTTTCGTACCGGATCGTACGTCTTGAACTGTTAAAAGGACGACAACCTGACTCGCGGGACATTAGAGGGCCTTACAATGTGTCAATATCACGTCTTGCGAGGATGCTGCATTGTTGAAGCTGATGGGTTGTCGTTAAGCCCATTGGGCCTTCTGAATGGGCCATCTCTCTAGCTGGGACTGTGAACCGTTAATACATATAGGAATTGCGCCCTCAACATGACCGGTGCGATCATACCAGTACTAATGCACCAGATCACATCAGAACTCCGAAGTTGAGCGTGCTTGGGCGAGAGTAGTACTAGGATGGGTGACCCCCAGCGATGTCCTCGTGTTGCACCCCCTTTTCAATTTTTTTTTCCCTGGTTAGGGTTGCCAAGATACTTTATCCACCAAATATCTATTACCGTATACCACGGAACATTTGGCTAGACAACATCGCTTCACGTAGAGGCTGGGCCCGCAAACCGAGGGTGTTGTGTTTGTGACCAGGTCTCCGTCGCTCCGGTGCCTATAACTTTTGATCCGTAAGGAGTTACGGGGCGCACAGCATACCATTGCAAAGCTCTTTGAGAGCTCTAAGACGGGGGCAGCCAGCTTGCTCGCTATGCCCTTTTTGGAGACTCAAATCATACTTTTTCATTAGTTTCTGGCCACTTTTCTTATTTTGTTCTATTTTTTCATCCCGGATCGTACGTCGTGAACTGTTAAAAGGACGACAATCTGACTCACGGGACATCAGAGGGCCCTACAATGAGTCGATATCACGTCTTGCGAGGATGCTACATTGTTGAAGCGGATGGGTTGTCGTTAAGCCCATTGGGCCTTCTGAATGGGCCATCTCTCTAGTTGGGACTGTGAACCGTTAACAAATATAGGAATTGTGCCCTCAACATGACCGGTGAGATCATACCGGCACTAATGCACCGGATCACATCAGAATTCTGAAGTTGAGCGTGCTTGGGCGAGAATAGTACTAGTATGGGTGATCCCCTAGGATGTCCTCGTGTTGTACCCCCTTTTCAATTATTTTTGCCCTGGTTAGGGTTACCAAGATACTTTATCCACCTAATCTCTATTACCGAATCCCACGGAACTTTAGGCAAGACAACATCGCTTCACGTTGAGGCTGGGCCAGCAAACCGATGGCGTAGGGTTTGTGACAAGGTCTCCGTTGCTCCGGTGCCCATAACTTTTGATCCGTAAGGAGTTACGCGGCGCACAGCATACCGTTGCAAAGCTCTCTGAGAGCTCTACAACGGGGCCAGCCAGCTTGCTCGCTGTGCCCATTTTTGGAGCCTAAAATTGAACTTTTTCATTAGTTTCAGGCCACTTTTCTTCTTTTGCTCTATTTTTCCGTCCCGGATCGTACGTCGTGAACATTTAAAAGGATGCCAATGTGACTTGCGGGACATCAGAGGGACCTACAATGTGTCGATATCACGTCTTGCAAGGATGTTGCATTGTTAAAGCGGATGGGTTGTCGTTAAGCCTATTTGGGCCTTCTCAATGGGCCATCTCTCTAGCTGGGACTGTGAACCGTTAACACATATAGGAATTGTGCCCTCAACATGATGGGTGCGATCATACCAGCACTAATGCACCGGATCCCATCAGAACTCTAAAGTTAAGCGTGCTTGGGCGAGTGTAGTACTAGGATGGGTGATCCCCTGGGAAGTCCTCGTGTTGCACGCCCTTTTCAATATTTTTTGCCCTGGTTAGGGTTGCCAAGACACTTTATCCACCAAATCTATATTACCTAATCCCACGGAACATTAGGCAAGACAACATCGCTTCACGTAGAGGCTGGGCCCGCAAACCGAGGGCGTAGGGTTTGTGACCAGGTCTCCGTCGCTACTGTGCCCATAACTTTTGGTCCGTAAGGAGTTACACAGCGCACATCATACCGTTGCAAAGCTCTCTGAGAGCTCTAAGACGGGGGCAGCCAGCTTGCTCGTTGTGCCCATATTTGGAGCTCAAAATCGAACGTTTTCATCAATTTCAGGCCACTTTTCTTCTTTTGCTCTGTTTTTTCGTCCCGGATCGTACGTCGTGAACTGTTAAAAGGACGAAAACCTGACTCACGGGACATTAGAGGGCCCTACAAAGTGTCGATATCACGTCTTGCGAGGATGCTGCATTGTTGAAGCGGATGGGTTGTCGTTAAGCCCATTGAGCCTTTTGAATGGGCCATCTCTCTAGCTGGGACTGTGAACCGTTAACACATATAGGAATTGTGCCCTCAACATGACCGGTGTGATCATACCAGCACTAATGCACTGGATCACATCAGAACTCTAAAGTTGAGCATGCTTGGGCAAGAGTAGTACTAGTATGGGTGACCCCTTGGGAAGTCTTCGTGTTGCACACCCTTTTCAATTTTTTTTGCCCTGGTTAGGGTTGCCAAGATACTTTATCCACCAAATCTCTATTAACGAATCCGACGGAACATTAGGCAAGACAACATCGCTTCACGTAGAGGCTGGGCCAGCAAACCGAGGGCGTAGGGTTTGTGACCAGGTCTCCGTCGCTCCGGTGCCCATAACTTTTGATATGTAAGGAGTTATGCGGCGCACAGCATACCGTTGCAAAGCTCTCAGAGAGCTCTACGACAGGGGTAGCCAGCTTACTCGCTGTGCCCTTTTTTTGTGCCTAAAATCAAACTTTTTCATTAGTTTCAGGCCACTTTTCTTCTTTTGCTCTGCTTTTCTGTCCCGGATCGTACGTCGTGAACTGTTAAAAGGATGACAACATGACTCGCTGGACATCAGAGGGCCCTACAACGTGTCGATATCACGTCTTGCAAAGATGCTGCAATGTTGAAGCAGATGGGTTGTCGTTAAGCCCATTGGGACTTTTTGAATGGACCATCTCTTTAGGCTGGGACTGTGAACCGATAACACATAAAGGAATTGTGCCCTCAACATGACAGGTGCGATCATTCCAGCACTAATGCACCGGATCCCATCAGAACTCCGAAGTTAAGCATGCTTGGACGAGAGTAGTAGTAGGATGGGTGACCCCCTGGGAAGTCCTCGTCTTGCACCCCCTTTTCAGTATATTTTGCCCTGGTTAGGGTTGACAAGATACTTTATCCACCAAATCTATATTACCAAATCCCACGAAACATTAGGCAAGACAACATCGCTTCATGTAGAGGCTGGGCCTGCAAACCGAGGGCGTAGGGATTGTGACCAGGTCTCCGTCACTCCGGTGCCCATAACTTTTGATTCGTAAGGAGTTACGCGGCGCACAGCATACCGTTGCAAAGCTCTTTGAGAGCTCTATGACAGGGGCAGCCAGCTTGCTCACTGTGCCCAATTTTGGAGCCCAAAATCGAATGTTTAGATCAGTTTTAGTCCACTTTTCTTCTTTTGCTCTATTTTTTCATCCCGGATCGTACGTCGTGAACTGTTAAAAGAACGACAACCTGACTCGCGGGACATCAGAGGGGCATACAATGTGTCGATAGCACGTCTTTCGAGGATGCTGCATTGTTGAAGCGGATGGGTTGTCGTTAAGCCCAATGGGCCTTCTGAATGGGCGATCTCTCTAGCTGGGACTATGAACTGTTAACACATATAGGAATTGTGCCCTCAACATGACCGGTGCGATCGTACCAGCACTATTGCACCGGATCATATTAGAACTCTGAAGTTGAGCGTGCTTGGGCCAGAGTAGTACTAGGATGGCTGACCCCCTAAGAAGTCCTCGTGTTGCACCCCTTTTCAATTTTTTTTGCCCTGGTTAGGGTTGCCAATATACTTTATCCACTAAATTTCTATTACCGAATCCCACGGAACATTAGGCAACACAACATCGCTTCACGTAGAGGCTGGGCCCGCAAACCGAGGGCGTAGTGTTTGTGACCAGGTCTCCGTCGCTCTCTCGCCCATAACTTTTGATCCGTAAGGAGTAACGCGGCGCACTGCATACCGTTGCAAAGCTCTCTGAGAGCTCTACGACGGCGGCAGCCAGCTTGCTCGCTGTGCCCATTTTTGGAGCCTAAAATCGAACTATTTCATTAGTTTCAAGCCACTTTTCTTCTTTTGCTCTATTTTTCCGTCCCGGATCATACGTCGTGAACTGTTAAAAGGACGACAACCTGACTCGCGGGACATCAGAGGGGCCTACAACGTGTCGATATCACGTCTTGTGAGGATACTGCATTGTTGAGGTGGGTGGGTTGTCGTTAAGCCCATTGGGCCTTCTGAATGGGCGATCTCTCTAGCTGGGACTGTGAACTGTTAACACATATAGGAATTGTGCCCTCAACATTACCGGTGCGATCGTACCAGCACTATTGCACCGGATCACATCAGAACTCTGAAGTTGAGCGTGCTTGGGCCAGAGTAGTACTAGGATGGATGACCCCCTGAGAAGTCCTCGTGTTGCACCCCTTTTCAATTTTTTTTGCCCTGGTTAGGGTTGCCAATATACTTTATCCACTAAATTTCTATTACCGAATCCCACGGAACATTAGGCATGACAACATCGCTTCACGTAGAGGCTGGGCCCGCAAACCGAGGGTGTAGTGTTTGTGACCAGGTCTCCGTTGCTCTCTCGCCCATAACTTTTGATCCGTAAGGAGTAACGCGGTGCACTACATACCGTTGCAAAGCTCTCTGAGAGCTCTACGACGGCGGCAGCCAGCTTGCTCGCTGTGCCCATTTTTGGAGCCAAAAATCGAACTATTTCATTAGTTTCAAGCCATTTTTCTTCTTTTGCTCTATTTTTCCGTCCCGGATCATACGTCGTGAACTATTAAAAGGACGACAACCTGACTCGCGGGACATCAGAGGGCCCTACAACGTGTCGATATCACGTCTTGCGAGGATGCTGCAATGTTGAAGCAGATGGGTTGTCGTTAAGCCCATTGGGCCATTTGAATGGGCCATCTCTCTAGGCTGGGACTGTGAACCGTTAACACATAAAGGAATTGTGCCCTCAACATGACAGGTTTGATCATACCAGCACTAATGCACTGGATCCCATCAGAAGTCCGAAGTTAAGCATGCTTGGGCGAGAGTAGTAGTAGGATGGGTGACCCCCTGGGAAGTCCTCGTCCTGCACCCCCTTTTCAGTATATTTTGCCCTGGTTAGGGTTGACAAGATACTTTATCCACCAAATCTATATTACCAAATCCCATGGAACATTAGGCAAGACAACATCGCTTCATGTAGAGGCTGGGCCAGCAAACCGAGGGCGTAGGGTTTGTGACCAGGTCTCCGTTGCTCTCTTGCCCATAACTTTTGATCCGTAAGGAGTAACGCGGTGCACTGCATACCGTTGCAAAGCTCTCTGAGAGCTCTACGACGGGGGTAGCCAGCTTACTCGCTGTGCCCCTTTTTGGTGCCTAAAATTGAACTTTTTCATTAGTTTCAGGCCACTTTTCTTCTTTTGCTCTGTTTTTCCATCCCAGATCGTACGTCGTGAACTGTTAAAAGGACGACAACATGAATCGCGGGACATCATAGGGCCCTACAACGTGTCGATATCACGTCTTGCGAGGATGCTGCAATGTTGAAGCAGATGGGTTGTCGTTAAGCCCATTGTGACTTTTTGAATTGACCATCTCTTTAGGCTGGGACTGTGAACCGATAACACATAAAGGAATTGTGCCCTCAACATGACAGGTGCGATCATACCAGCACTAATGCACCGGATCCCATCAGAACTCCGAAGTTAAGCATGCTTGGACGAGAATAGTAGTAGGATGGGTGACCCCCTGGGAAGTCCTCGTCTTGCACCCCCTTTTTAGTATATTTTGCCCTGGTTAGGGTTGACAAGTTACTTTATCCACCAAATCTATATTACCGAATCACACGGAACATTAGGCAAGACAACATCGCTTCACGTAGAGGCTGGGCCCGCAAACCGAGGGCGTAGGGTTTGTGACCAGGTCTCCGTCGCTCTCTTGCCCATAACTTTTGATCCGTAAAGAGCAACGTGGTGCACTGCATGCCGTTAAAAAGCTCTCTGAGAGCTCTAAGACGGGGGCAGCCAGCTTGCTTGCTGTGCCCATTTTTGGAGCCTAAAATCGAACTATTTCATTAGTTTCAAGCCACTTTTCTTCTTTTGCTCTATTTTTCCGTCCTGGATCGTACATCGTGAACTGTTAAAAGGACGACAACCTGACTCGCAGGACATCGGAGGGCCCTACAATGTGTCGATATCACGTCTTTCGAGGATGCTGCAATGTTGAAGCAGATGGGTTGTCGTTAAGCCCAATGGGCCCTTTGAATGGGACATCTCTCTAGGCTGGGACTGTGAACCGTTAACACATAAAGGAATTGTGCCCTCAACATGACAGGTGCGATCATACCAGCACTAATGCCCCGGATCGCATCATAACTCCGAAGTTAAGCGTGTTTGGGCGAGAGTAGTACTAGGATTGGTGACCCCCTGGGAAGTCCTCTTGTTGCACCCCCTTTTCAGTTTATTTTGCCCTGGTTAGGGTTGCCAAGATACTTTATCCACCAAATCTATATTACTGAATCCCACGGAACATTAGAAAAGACAACATCGCTTCACATAGAGGCTGGGCCTGCAAACCGAGGGCGTAGGGTTTGTGACAAGGTCTCCGTCGCTCCGGTGCCCATAACTTTTGATCCGTAAGGAGTTACGCGGCGCACAGTATACCGTTGCAAAGCTCTCTGAGAGCTTTACGACAGGGGCAACAAGCAAGCTTGCTTTGCCCATTTTTGGAGCCCAAAATCGAACGTTTTCATTAGTTTCAGGCCACTTTTCTTCCTTTTCTTTGTTTTTCCGTCCCGGATCGTAAGTCGTGAACTGTTAAAAGGACAAAAACCTGACTCGAGGGACATCATAGGGCCATACAACGTGTCGATATCACGTCTTGTGAGGATGCTGCAATGTTGAAGCGGATGGGTTGTCGTTGAGCCCATTGGGCCTTCTGTATGGGCCATCTCTCTAGCTGGGACTGTGAACCATTAACACATATAGGAATTGTGCCCTCAACATGACCGGTGCGATCATACCAGCACTAATGCACCGGATCACATCAGAACTCCGATGTTGAGCGTGCTTCGGCGAGAGTAGTACTGGGATGGGTGACCCCCTAGGAAGTCCTCGTGTTGCACCGCCTTTTTAATTTTTTTTCCCCGGGTTAGGGTTGCCAAGATACTTTATCCACCAAATCTCTATTACCGAATCCCACGGAACATTAGGCAAGACAACATCGCTTCACGTAGAGGCTGGGCCCGCAAACCGAGGCCGTAGGGTTTGTGACCAGGTCTCCGTCGCTCCGGTGCCCATAACTTTTGATCCGTAAGGAGTTACACGGCGCACAGCATACCGTTGCAAAGCACTCTGAGAGCTCTACGACGGGTGCAGCCAGCTTGCTTGCTGTGCCCATTTTTGGAGCCTAAAATGGATCTTTTTCATTAGTTTCAGGCCACTTTTCTTCTTTCGCTCTATTTTTTCATCCCGGATCGTACGTCGTGAACTGCTAAAAGGACGACAACCTGACTCGCAGGACATCAGAGGGCCCTACAACGTGTCGATATCACGTCTTGCGAGGATGCTGCAATGTTGAAGCAGATGGGTTGTCGTTAGGCCCATTGGGCCATTTGAATTGGCCATCTCTCTAGGCTGGGTCTGTGAACCGTTAACACAAAAAGGAATTGTGCCCTCAACATGACAGGTGCGATCATACCAGCACTATTGCCCCGGATCCCATCAGAACTCCGAAGTTAAGCGTGCTTGGGCGAGAGTAGTACTAGGATGGATGACCCCCTGGGAAGTCCTCGTGTTGCACCCCCTTTTCAGTTTATTTTGCCCTGGTTAGGGTTGCCAAGATACTTTATCTACCAAACCTATATTACCGAATCCCACGGAACATTAGGCAAGACAACATCGCTTCTCGTAGAGGCTGGGCCTACAAACCGAGGGCGTGGGGTTTGTGACCAGGTCTCCGTCGTTCCGGTGCCCATAACTTTTGATCCGTAAGGAGTTACGCGGCGCACAACATACTGTTGCAAAGCTTTCTGAGAGCTCTACGCCGGGGGCAGCAAGCTTGCTTGCTATGCCCCTTTTTGGAGACAAAAATCGAACATTTTCATCAGTTTCAGGCCACTTTCTTCCTTTACTCTGTTTTTCCGTCCCGATCGTACGTCGTGAACTGTTAAAAGGATGACAACCTGACTCGCAGGACATCAGAGGGGCCTACAACATGTCGATATCACGTCTTGCGAGGATGCTGCATTGTTCAAGTGGATGGGTTGTCGTTAAGCCCATTGGGCCTTCTGAATGGGCCATCTCTCTAGCTGGGACTGTGAACCGTTAACACATATAGGAATTGTGCCCTCAACATGACCGGTGCGTTCATACCAGCACTAATGCACCGGATCACATTAGAACTCCGAAGTTGAGCGTGCTTGGGCGAGAGTAGTACTAGGATGGGTGATCCCCTAGGAAGTCCTCGTGTTGCACCCACTTTTTAAATTTTTTTGCCCGGGTTAGGGTTGCCATGATACTTTATCCACCAAATCTCTATTACTGAATCCCACGGAACATTAGGCAAGACAACATCGCTTCCCTTTAGAGGCTGGGCCCGCAAACCGAGGGCATACGGTTTGTGACCATGTCTCCGTCGCTCTGGTGCGCATAACTTTTGATCCGTAAGGAGTTATACGGCGCACAGCATACCGTTGCAAAGCTCTCTGAGAGCTCTACAACGAGAGCAGCCAGCATGCTCACTGTGCCCATTTTTGGAGCTTAAAATCAAACTTTTTTTATTAGTTTTAGGCCACTTTTCTTCTTCTGCTTTGTTTTTTCATCACGGATCGTACATCGTGGCCTGTTAAAAGGACGACAACCTGACTCGCGGGACGTCAGAGGGCCCTACAACGTGTCGATATCACGTCTTGCGAGGATGCTGCATTGTCGAAGCGGATGGGCTGTCATTAAGCCCATTGGTCCTTCTGAATGGGCCATCTCTCTAGCTGGGACTGTGAACCGTTAACACATATAGGAATTGTGCCCTCAACGTGACAGGTGCGATCATACCAGCACTAATGCACCGGATCCCATCAGAACTCTGAAGTTAAGCGTGCTTGGGCGAGTGTAGTACTAGCATGGGTGACCCCCTGGGAAGTCCTTGTGTTGCACCCCCTTTTTCAATTTTTTTTGCCCTGGTTAAAGTTGCCATGATACTTTATCCACCAAATCTATATTAACAAATCCCACGGAACCTTAGGCAAGACAACATCGCTTCACGTAGAGGCTGGGCCTGCAAACCGAGGGCGTAGGGTTTGTGACCAGGTCTCTGTCGCTCCGGTGCTCATAACTTTTGATCCGTAAGGAGTTACGCGGCGCACAGCATACCGTTGCAAAGCTCTCTTAGAGCTCTAAACTGACAGCATCCAGCTTGCTTGCTATGCCCATTTTTGGAGCCCAAAATCAAACGTTTTCATCAGCTTCAGGCCACTTTTCTTCTTTTGCTCTGTTTTTTTGTCCCGGATCGTACGTCGTGAACTGTTAAAAGGACGACAACCTGACTCGCAGGACATCAGAGTGCCCTACAACGTGTCGATATCACGTCTTGCGAGGTTGCTTCATTGTTGAAGCGGATGGGTTGTCGTTACGCCCATTGGGCCTTCTGAATGGGCCATCTCTCTAGCTGGGACTGTGAACCATTAACACATATAGGAATTGTGCCCTTAACATGACAGGTGCGATCATACCAGCACTAATGCACCAGATCCCATCAGAACTCTGACATTACGCGTGCTTGGGCGAGTGTAGTACTAGGATGGGTGACCCCCTGGGAAGCCCTCATGTTGTACCCCCTTTTTCAATTTTTTTTCCCCGGTTAAGGTTGCCATGATACTTTATCCACCAAATCTATATTACCGAATCCCACGGAACATTAGGCAAGACAACATCGCTTCACGTAGAAGCTGGGCCTGCAAACCGAGGGCGTAGGGTTTGTGACCATGTCTCCGTCGCTCCGGTGGCCATAACTTTTGATCCGTAAGGAGTTACGCGGCGCACAGCAAACCGTTGCAAAGCTCTCTTAGAGCTCTAAACTGCAGGAAGCCAGCTTGCTTGCTGTACCAATTTTTGGAGCCCAAAATTGAACGTTTTCATCAGTTTCAGGCCACTTTTCTTCTTTTGCTCTTTTTTTCCATCCCGGATCGTACGTCGTGAACTGTTAAAAGGACGACAACCTGACTCGCGAGACATCAGAGTGCCCTACAACATGTCGATATCACGTCTTGCGAGGTTGCTTCATTGTTGAGGCGGATGGGTTGTCGTTAAGCCCATTGGGCCTTCTAAATGGGCCATCTCTCTAGCTGGGACTGTGAACCGTTAACACATATAGGAATTGTGCCCTCAACATGATCGGTGCGATCATACCAGCACTAATGCACTGAATCACATCAGAACTCCGAAGTTGAGCGTGCATGGGCGAGAGTAGTACTAGGATGGGTGACCCCGTTGGAAGTCCTCGTGTTGCACCCCCTTTTCAATTTTTTTTGCCCTGGTTAGGGTTGCCAACATATTTTATTCACCAAATCTCTATTATCGAATCCCACCGAACGTTAGG
Source organism: Ehretia macrophylla (assembly GCA_037974665.1). Lineage (NCBI taxonomy): Eukaryota > Viridiplantae > Streptophyta > Magnoliopsida > Boraginales > Ehretiaceae > Ehretia > Ehretia macrophylla. The sequence continues at coordinate 70,919,745 of CM075767.1, forward strand.
CAAGACAACATCGCTTCACGTAGAGGCTGGGCCCGCAAACCGAGGGCGTAGGGCGGATGACCAGGTCTCCGTCACACCGGTGCCTATAACTTTTGATCCGTAAGGAGTTACGCGGCGCATTGCATACCGTTGCAAAGCTCTCTGAGAGCTCTACGATGGGGGCAGCCAGCTTGCTCGCTGTGCACCTTTTTGGAGCCCAAAATCGAACGTTTTCATCAGTTTCAGGCCACTTTTCTTCCTTTACTCTGTTTTTCCGTTCGGATCGTACGTCGTGAACTGTTAAAAGGACAACAACCTGACTCGTGGGACATCAGAGGGCCATACAAAGTGTCGATATCACATCTTGCGAGGATGTTGCATTGTTGAAGCGAATGGGTTGTCGTTAAGCCTATTAGGCCTTCTGAATGGGACTGTGAACCGTTAACACATATAGGAATTCTGCCCTCAACTTGACCGGTGCGCTCATACCAGCACTAATGCACCGGATCACATCAGAACTCCGAAGTTGAGCGTGCTTGGGCGAGAGTAGTACTAGGATGGGTGACCCCCTGGGAAGTCCTCATGTTGCACCCCCATTTCAATTTTTTTTACCCTAGTTAGGGTTGCCAAGATACTTTATCCACCAAATCTCTATTACCAAATCCCACAGAACATTAGGCAAGATAACATCAGTTCACGTAGAGGCTGGGCCCGTAAATCGAGGGCGTAGGGTTTTGACCAGGTCTCCGTCGCTCCGGTGCCCATAACTTTTGATCCGTAAGGAGTTACGCGGCACACAGCATATCGTTGCAAAGCTCTTTGAGAGCTCTACGATGGGGGTAGCCAGCTTGCCCGCTTTGCCCATTTTTGGAGACCAAAATCGAACGTTTTCCTCAATTTCAGGTCACATTTCTTCTTTTGCTCTGTTTTTGGGTCCCGGATCGTATGTTGTGAACTGTTAAAAGGATGGCAACCTGAGTCGCGGGACAGCAGAGGGCCCTACAATGTGTCGATATCACGTCTTGCGAGGATGCTGCATTGTTGAAGTGGATGGGTTGTCGTTAAGCCCATTAGGCCTTCTAAATGGGCTATCTCTCTAGCTGGGACTGTGAACCGTTAACACATATAAGAATTGTGCCCTCAACATGACCGGTGCGATCATACCAGCACTAATGCACCGAATCACATCAGAAATCCGAAGTTGAACGTGCTTGGGCGAGAGTAGTACTAGTATGGGTGACCCCCTAGGAAGTCCTCGTGTTGTACCCCCTTTTCAATTTTTTTTGCCCTGGTTAGGGTTGCCAACATACTTTATTCACCAAATCTCTATTACCGAATCCCACAGAAGGTTAGTCAAGACAACATCGCTTCACGTAGGGGCTGTGGCCGTAAACCGAGGGCGTAGGGTTTATGACCAGGTCTCCGTCGCTCCGGTGCCCATAACTTTTGATCCGTAAGGAGTTACGCGGTGCACAACATACCCGTTCCAAAGCTTTCTGAGAGCTCTACGATGGGGGCAGCCATCTTGCTCGCTGTGCCCAATTTTGGATCCAACAATTGAACATTTTCATCAGTTTCAGGCCACTTTTCTTCCTTTACTCTGTTTTTTCATCCCGGATCGTACGTCGTGAACTGTTAAAAGGACGACAACTTGACTCGCAGGACATCAGAGGGCCCTACAACGTTTCGACATCACGTCTTGCGAGGATGCTGCATTGTTGAAGCGGATGGGTTGTCGTTAAGCCCATTGGGCCTTCTGAATGGGCCATCTCTCTAGTTGGGACTGTGAACCGTTAACACATATAGGAATTGTGCCCTCAACACGACCGGTGCGATCATAGCAGCACTAATTCACCGGATCACATCAGAACTCCGAAGTTAAGCGTGCTTGGGCGAGAGTAGTACTAGGATGGGTGACCCCTTGGGAAGTCCTCGTGTTGCACCCCCTTTTCAATTTTTTTTGCCCTGGTTAGGGTTGCCAACATACTTTATTCACCAAATCTCTATTACCGAATCCCATAGAACGTTAGTCAAGACAACATCGCTTCACGTAAAGGCTGGGGCCGCAAACCGAGGGCGTAGGGTTTGTGACCAGGTCTCCGTCGCTCCGATGCCCATAACTTCTGATCCGTAAGGAGTTACACGGCGCACAACATACCCTCTATTACCGAATTCCACAGAACATTAGGCAAGACAACATCGCTTCACGTAGAGGTTGGGCCCACAAACCGAGGGCGTAGGGTTTGTGACCAGGACTCCGTCGCTCCGGTGCCCATAACTTTTGATCTGTAAAGAGTTACGCGGCGCACAGCATACCGTTGCAAAGCTCTCTGAGAGCTCTACGACGAGGGCAGCCAGTTTGCACGCTGTGTCCATTTTTGAAGCCGAAAATCAAACATTTTCATCAGTTTCAGACCACTTTTCTTCCTTTACTCTGTTTTTTCGTCCCGGATCGTACGTCGTGAACTGTTAAAAGGACGACAACCTGACTCGCGGGACATCAGAGGGCCGTACAACGTGTCGATATCACGTCTTGCGAGGATGCTGCATTGATGAAGCAGATGGGATGTCGTTAAGCCCATTGGGCCTTCTGAATGGGCCATCTCACTAGCTAAGACTGTGAACCGTTATCACATATAGGAATTGTGCCCTCAACATGACCGGTGCGATCATACCAGCACTAATGCACCGGATCACATCAGAACTCCGAAGTTGAGCGTGCTTGGGCGAGAGTAGTACTAGGATGGGTGACCCCCTGGGATGTCCTCGTGTTGCACCCCCTTTTCAATTTTTTTTTCCCTGGTTAGGGTTGCCAAGATACTTTATCCACCAAATCTCTATTACCGAATCCCACGGAACATTAGGCAAGACAACATCGCTTCACGTAGAGGCTGGGCCCGCAAACCGAGCATGTAGGGTTTGTGACCAGGTCTCCGTCTCTCCGTTGCCCATAACTTTTGATCTGTAAGGAGTTACGCGGCGCACAACATACCGTTGCGAAACTCTCAGAGAGCTCTAAGACGGGGGCAGCCAGCTTGCTCGCTGTGCCCATTTTTGGAGCCTAAAATTGTACTTTTTCATTAGTTTCATGCCACTTTTCTTCTTTTGCTCTATTTTTTCATCCCGGATCGTACGTCGTGAACGGTTAAAAGGACGACAACCTGACTCACGGGACATCATAGGGCCCTACAACGTGTTGATATCACGTCTTACGAGGATACTACATTGTTGAAGCGGATGGGTTGTCGTTAAGCCCATTGGGCTTTCTGAATGGGCCATCTCTCTAGCTGGGACTGTGAACCGTTGACACATATAGGAATTGTGCCCTCAACATGAAAGGGGCGATCATACCGGCACTAATGCACCGGATCCCATCAGAACTCTGAAGTTAAGCGTGCTTGGGCGAGAGTTGTACTAGGATGGTTGACCCCCTGGGAAGTCCTCGTGTTGCACCCCCTTTTCAATTTTTTTTGCCCTGGTTAGGGTTGCCACGATACTTTATCCACCAAATCTATATAATCGAATCCTACGGAACATTAGGCAAGCCAACATCGCATCACGTAGAGGCTGGGCCCGCAAACCGAGGGCATAAGGTTTGTGACAAGGTCTCCGTCGCTCCGGTGCCCATAACTTTTGATCCGTAAGGAGTTATACGGTGCACAGCATATCGTTGCAATGCCCTTTGAGAGCTCTACGATGGGGGTAGCCAGCTTGCTAGTTGTGCCCATTTTTGGAGTCCAAAATCGAACATTTTCATCAATTTCAGGCCACTTTTCTTCTTTTGCTCTATTTTTCCGTCCCTGATCGTACGTCGTGAACTATTAAAAGGACGACAACCTGAGTCGCGGGACATCAGAGGGCCCGACGACGTGTCGATATCACATATAGGAATTGTGCCCTCAACATGACCGGTGCGATCATACCAGCACTAATGCACCGGATCACATCAGAACTCCGAAGTTGAGCGTGCTTGGGCGAGAGTAGTACTAGGATGGGTGACCCCCTGGGATGTCCTCGTGTTGCACCCCCTTTTCAATTTTTTTTGCTCTGGTTAGGGTTGCCAAGATACTTTATCCACCAAATCTCTATTACCAAATCCCACGGAACATTAAACAAGACAACATCTCTTCACGTAGAGGCTGGGCCCGCAAACCGAGGGCGTAGGGTTTGTGACCAGGACTCCGTCGCTCCGGTACCCATAACTTTTGATCTGTAAGGAGTTACGCGGCGCACAACATATCGTTGCAAAGCTCTTTGAGAGCTCTACGACGGGGGCAGCCAGCTTGCTCGCTTTGCCCATTTTTGGAGCCCAAAATCCAACGTTTTCATCATATTCAGGACACTTTTCTTCTTTTCCTCTATTTTTTCGTCCCGGATCGTACGTCGTGAACTGTTAAAAGGACGACAACCTGACTCGCGGGAAATCAGAGGGCCCGACAACGTGTCGATATCACGTCTTGCGAGAATGCTGCATTGTTGGAGCGGATGGGTTGTCGTTAAGCCCATTGGGCCTTCTGAATGGGGCATCTCTCTAGCTGGCACTGTGAACCGTTAACACATATAGGAATTGCGCCATCAACATGACCGGTGCGATCATACCAGCACTAATGCACCAGATCACATCAGAACTCCGAAGTCAAGCGTGCCTGGGCGAGAGTAGTACTAGGATGGGTGACCCCCTGGGAAGTCCTCGTGTTGCACCACCTTTTCATTTTATTCTGCCCTGGTTAGGGTTGCCAAGATACTTTATCCGCCAAATCTATATAATCGAATCCTACGGAACATTAGGCAAGACAACATCGCTTCACGTAGAGGCTGGGCCCGCTAACCGAGGGCGTTACGGGTGCACAACATATCGTTGCAAAGCTCTTTGAGAGCTGTGCGACGGGGGCAGCCAGCTTGCTCATTGTGCCCATTTTTGGAGCCCAAAAATTGAACATTTTCATCAATTTCAGGCCACTTTTCTTCTTTTGCTCTGTTTTTCCGTCCCTGATCGTACGTCGTGAATTGTTAAAAGGACGACAACCTGAGTCGCCGGACATCAGAGGGCCTGACAACATGTCGATATCACATCTTGCGAGGATGTTGCATTGTTGAAGCGGATGGGTTGTCGTTAAGCCCATTGGGCCTTCTGAATGGGGCATCTCTCTAGCTAGGACTGTGAACCGTTAACACATATAGGAATTGTGCCCCCAACATGACCGGTGCGATCATACCAGCACTAATGCACCAGATCACATTAGAACTCCGAAGTTGAGCGTGCTTGGGCGAGTGTAGTACTAGGATGGATGACCCCCTGGGAAGTCCTCGTGTTGCACCCCCTTTTCAATTTTTTTGCCCTGGTTAGGGTTGCCAAGATACTTTATCCACCAAATCTCTATTACCGAATCCCACGGAACATTAGGCAAGACAACATCGCTTCACGTAGAGGTTGGAACCGCAAACCGTGGGTGTAGGGTTTGTGACCAAGTCTCCGTCGCTCCGGTGCCCATAACTTTTGATCCGTAAGGAGTTACGCGGCGCACAACATACCGTTGCAAAGCTCTCTGAGAGCTCTACGACAGGGGCATCAAGCTTGCTTGTTGTGCCCATTTTTGGAGCCCAAAATTGAACGTTTTCATCAGTTTCATTCCACTTTTCTTCCTTTACTCTGTTTTTCCATCCCGGATCGTATGTCGTGAACTGTTAAAAGGATGACAAACTGACTCACGGGACATCAGAGGGCCCTACAATGTGTTGATATCATGTCTTACGAGGATGCTGCATTGTTAAAGCGGATGGGTTGTCGTTAAGCCCATTGGGCCTTCTGAATGGGCCATCTCTCTATCTGGGACTGTGAACCGTTAACACATATAGGAATTGTACCCTCAACATGACCGGTGCGATCATACCAGCACTAATGCACTGGATCACATCAGAACTCCGAAGTTGAACGTGCTTGGGCGAGAGTAGTACTAGGATGGGTGACCCCTTGGGAAGTCCTCGTGTTGCACTCCATTTTCAATTTTTTTTGCCCTGGTTAGGGTTGCCAAGATACTTTATCCACCAAATCTCTTTTACCGATTACCACAGAACATTAGGCAAGACAACATCGCTTCACGAAGAGGCTGGGCCCGCAAACCGAGGGCGTAGGGTTTTTGACCAGGTCTCCGTCGCTCCGGTGCCCATAACTTTTGATTCGTAAGGAGTTATGCGGCGCACAACGTACCGTTGCAAAGCTCTCTGAGAGCTCTACGACAGGGGCAGCAAGCTTGCTTGCTGTGCCCTTTTTAGAGCCCAAAATCGAACATTTTCCTTAGTTTCAGGCCAATTTTCTTCCTTTACTTTGTTTTTCCGTCCCGGATCGTACGTCATGAACTGTTAAAAGGACGACAACCTGACTCGCTGGACATCAGAGGGCCCTACAATGTGTCGATATCACATCTTGCGAGGATGCTGTATTGTTGAAGCGGATGGGTTGTCTTTAAGCCCATTGGGACTTTTGAATGGGCCATCTCTCTACTTGGGACTGTGAACCGTTAACACATATAGGAATTGTGCCCTCAACATGACCGGTGCGATCATACTAGCACTAATGCACCGGATCACATCAGAACTCTGAAGTTAAGCGTGCATGGGCGAGAGTAGTACTATGATGGGTGACCCCCTGGGAAGTCCTCGTGTTGCACCCCCTTTTCAATTTTTTTTGCCCTAGTTAGGGTTTCCAAGAAACTTTATCCACCAAATCTATATTACCGAATTCCACGAAAAATTAGGCAAGACAACATCGCTTCACGTAGAGGCTGGGCCTGCAAACCGAGGGCGTAGGGTTTGTGACAAGGTCACCGTCACTCCGGTGCCCATAACTTTTGATCCGTGAGGAGTTACGCGGCGCACAACATACCGTTGCAAAGCTCTCTGAGAGCTCTACGACGTGGGCAGCCAGATTCCTCGCTGTGCCCATTTTTGGAGCCCAAAATCGAACGTTTTCATTAGTTTCAGGCCACTTTTCTTCTTTTGCTATGTTTTTCCGTCTCGGATCGTAAGTCGTGAACTGTTAAAAGGACGACAACCTGACTCGCCAGACATCAGAGGGCCCTACATCGTGTCGATATCACGTCTTCCGAGGATGCTGCATTGTTGAAGCGGATGGGTTGTCGTTAAGCCCTTTGGGCCTTTTGAATGGGCTATCTCTCTAGTTGGGACTGTGAACCGTTAACACATATAGGAATTGTACCCTCAACATGACCACTGTGATCATACCACCACTAATGTACCGGATCACATCAGAACTCTGAAGTTGAGCGTGCTTGGGCGAGAGTAGTACTAGGATGGTTGACCCCCTGGGAATTTTCAATTTTTTTTGCCCTGGTTAGGGTGGCCAAGATACTTTATCAACCAAATCTCTATTACTGAATCCCACAGAACATTAGGCATGACAGCATTGCTTCACTTAGAGGCTGGGCCAGCAAACCGAGGGCGTAGGGTTTGTGACCAGTTCTCCGTCGCTCCGGTGCCCATAACTTTTGATTCGTAAGGAGTTACGCGGCGTACAGCATACCGTTGCAAAGCTCTCTGAGAGCTCTACGACGGAGGTAGCAAGCTTGCTCCCTTTGTCACTTTTTAGAGCACAAAATCGAACGTTTTCATCAGTTTCAGGCCACTTTTCTTCCTTTACTCTGTTCTTCCGAAGCGGATCGTACGTCGTGAACTGTTAAAAGGATGACAACTTGACTCGCGGGACATCAGAGGGCCCTACAACGTGTATATTTAACTTCTTGCGAGGATGCTGCGTTGTTGAAGCGGATGGGTTGTCGTTAAGCCCAATGGGCCTTTTGAATGGGCCATCTCTCTAGCTAGGATTGTGAACCGTTAACACATACAGGAATTGTGCCCTCAACATGACCGGTGCGATCATAATAGCACTAACGCACCGAATCGCATCGGAACTCTGAAGTTGAGCGTGCTTGGGCGAGAGTAGTACTAGGATGGGTGACCCCTGGGAAGTCCTCGTGTTGCACCCCCTTTTCGAATTTTTTTGCCCTGGTTAGGGTTGCCAAGATACTTTATCCACCAAATCTCTATTACCGAATCCCACGGAACATTAGGCAAGACAACATCGCTTCACGTAGAGGCTGGGCCCGCAAACCGAGGGCGTAGGGTTTGTGACCAGGTCTCCGTCGCTACGGTGCCCATAACTTTTGATTCGTAAAGAGTTACGCGTCACACAGCATACCGTTGCAAAGCTCTCTGAGAGCTCTACGACGGGGGCAGCAAGCTTGCCTGTTGTGCCCGTTTTTAGAGCCCAAAATGGAACGTTTTCATCAGTTTCAGGCCACTTTCTTCTTTTACTCTGTTTTTTTGTCCCGGATCGTACGTCGTGAACAGTTAAAAAGACGACAACCTAACTCGCGGAACATCAGAGGGCCCTACAACATGTCGATATCACGTCTTGCGAGGATGCTGTATTGTTGAAGCGGATGGGTTGTCGTTAAGCCCATTGGGCCTTCTGAATGGGCCATCTCTCTCGCTGGGAATGGGCCATCTCTCTAGCTGGGACTGTGAAACGTTAACACATATAGGAATTGTGCCATCAACATGACCGGTGCAATCATACTAGCACTAATGCACCGGATCACATCAGCAGTCCGAAGTTGAGCGTGCTTGGTGAGAGTCGTACTAGGATGGGTGATCCCCTGGGAAGTCCTCGTGTTGCACCCCCTTTTCAATTTTTTTTGCCCTAGTTAGGGTTGCCAAGAGACTTTATCCACAAAATCTATATTACAGAATCCCACGGAACATTACGCAAGACAACATTGCTTCACGTAGAGGCTGGGCCCGCAAACCGAGGGCGTAGGGTTTGTGACCAGGTCTCCGTTGCTCCGGTGGCCATAACTTTTGATCCGTAAGGAGTTACGCGACGCACAGCATACCGTTGCAAAGCTCTCTGAGAGCTCTACGATGGGGGCAGCCAGCTTGCTCGTTGTGCCTATTTTTGGAGCCCAAAATCGAACATTTTCATGAGTTTCAGGCCACTTTCCTTCTTTTGCTCTATTTTTTCGTCCCGGATCGTATGTCGTGAACTGTTAAAAGGACGAAAACCTGACTTGCGGGACATCAGAGGGCCCTAAAACGAGTTGATATTAGGTCTTGCGAGGATGCTGCATTTTTGAAGCGGATGGGTTATCGTTAAGCCCACTGGGCCTTCTGAATAGGCTATCTCTCTAGCTGGGACTGTGAAACGTTAACACATATAGGAATTGTGCCCTCAACATGACCGCTGCGATCATACCAGCACTAATGCACCGGATCACATCAGAACTCTGAAGTTGAACGTGCTTGGGTGAGAGTAGTACTAGGATGGTTGACCCCCTGGGAAGTCCTCGTGTTGCACCCCCTTTTCAATTTTCTTTGTCCTATTTAGGGTTGCCAAGATACATTATCCACCAAATCTATATTACCGAATCCCACGGAATATTAGGCAATACAGCATCACTTCACGTAGAGGCTGGGCTCGCAAACCTAGGGCGTAGGGTTTGTGGCCAGGTCTTCGTCGCTCCGGTGCCCATAACTTTTGATCTGTAAGGAGTTACGCGGCGCACAGCATACCGTTGCAAAGCTCTCTGAGAGCTCTACGATGGGGGCAACCAGCTTGCTCGATGTGCCCTTTTTTGTAGCCTAAAATCAAACTTTTTCATTTGTTTCAGGCCACTTTTCTTCTTTTGCTCTGTTTTTCCATCCCTGATCGTACGTCGTGAACTGTTAAAAAGACGACAACCTGACTCGCTGGAGATCAGAGGGCCCTACAACGTGTCGATATCCCATCTTGCGAGGATGCTGCATTGTTGAAGCAGATGGGTTGTCGTTAAGCCCATTAGGCCTTTTGAATGTGCCATCTCTCTAGGCTGGGACAGTGAACTGTTAACACATAAAGGAATTGTGCCCTCAACATGACAGGTGCGATCATATCAGCACTAATGCACCGGATCCCATCACAACTCCGAAATTGAGCGTGCTTGGGCGAGGGTAGTACTAGGATGGGTGACCCCCTTGGAAGTCCTCGTGTTGCACCCGATTTTCAGTTTATTTAGCCCTGGTTAGGGTTGCCAAGATACTTTATCCCCCAAATCAATATTATCGAATCCCACGGAACATTAGGCAATACAACATCGCTTCACGTAGAGGCTGGGCCCGCAAACCGAGGGCGTAGGGTTTGTGACTAGGTCTCCGTCGCTCCGGTGCCCATAACTTTTGATCTGTAAGAAGTTACGTGACGCACAGCATACCGTTGCAAAACTCTCTGAGAGCTCTACGACGGGGGCAACCAGCTTGCTCGCTGTGCCCATTTTTGGAGCCTAAAATTGAACTTTTTCATTAGTTTTAGGCCACTTTTCTTCTTTTGCTCTATTTTTCCATCCCGGATCGTACGTCGTGAACTGTTAAAAGGACGACAACCTGACTCGCGGGACATCAGAGGGCCCTACAACGTGTCGATATCCCGTCTTGCGAGGATGCTGCATCGTTGAAGCAGATGGGTTGTCGTTAAGCCCATTGGGCCTTTTGAATGTGCCATCTCTCTAGGCTGGGACTGTGAACCGTTAACACATAAAGAAATTGTGCCCTCAACATGACAGATGCGATCATACCAGCACTAATGCAACGAATCCGATCAGAACTCCGAAGTTGAGCATGCTTGGGCGAGAGTAGTACTAGGATGGGTGACCCCCTGGGAAGTCCTCGTGTTGCACCCCATTTTCAGTTTGTTTTGCACTGGTTAGGGTTGCCAAGATACTTTATCCCCCAAATCTATATTACCGAATCCCACAGAACATTAGCCAAGACAACATCGCTTCACGTAGAGGCTGGGCCTGCAAACTGAGGGCGTAGGGTTTGTGACCTAGTCTCCGTCGCTCCGGTACCCATAACTTTTGATTCGCAAGGAGTTAGGCGGCGCAAAGCATACCGTTGCAAAGCTCTCTGAGAGCTCTACGACGGGGGCAGCCAGCTTGCTCGCTGTGCCACTTTTTGGAGCCCAAAATCGAATGTTTTCATCAGTTTCAGGCAACTTTTCTACCTTTACTCGGTTTTTCCGTCCTAGATCGTACGTCGTGAATTGTTAAAAGGACGACTACCTGACTCGCGGGACATCAGAGGGCCCTACAATGTGTCGATATCACGTCTTGCGAGGATGCTGCATTGTTGAAGTGGATGGGTTGTCGTTAAGCCCATTGGGCCTTCTGAATGGGCCATCTCTCAAGCTGGGACTGTGAACCGTTAACACATATAGGAATTGTGCCCTTAACATGACCGGTGCGATCAAACCAGCACTAATGTACCGGATCACAATAGAACTCCGAAGTTGAGCGTGCTTGGGCGAGAGTAGTACTAGGATCGGTGACCCCCTAGGAAGTCCTCGTGTTGCACCCCCTTTTCAATTTTTTTTGCCCTGGTTAGGGTCGCCAAGATACTTTATCCACCAAATCTCTATTACTGAATCCCACTGAACATCAGGCAAGACAATATCGCTTCAGGTAGAGGCTGGGCCCGCAAACTGAGCGCGTAGGGTTTGTGACCAGGTCTCCGCGCTCCGATGCCAATAACTTTTGATCCGTAAGAAATTACGCGGCGCACAACATACCGTTGCAAAGCTCTCTGAGAGCTCAACGACGAGGATAGCCAGCTTGCTCGTTGTGCCCATTTTTGGAGCGTAAAATCAAACTTTTTCATTAGTTTCAGGCTACTTTTCTTCTTTTGCTCTGTTTTTTCCGTCCCGGATTCTACGTCGTGAACTGTTAAAAGGACGACAACCTAACACGCGGGACATCGGAGGGCCCTACAACGTGTCGATATCACGTCTTGTGAGGATGCTGTATTGTTGAAGCGGATGGGTTGTCTTTAAGCCCATTGCGCCTTCTGAATGGGCCATCTCTCTAGCAGGGACTGTGAACCGTTAACACAAATAGGAATTGTGCCCTCAACATGACCGGTGCTATCATACAAGCACTAATGCACTGGATCACATCAGAACTCCGAAGTAGAGCGTGTTTGGGCGAGAGTAGTACTAGGATGGGTGACCCCCTGGGAAGTCCTCGTGTTGCACCCCCTTTTCAATTTTTTTGTCCTGGTTAGGGTTGCCAAGATACTTTATCCACCAAATCTCTATTACCGAATCCCATGGAACAATAGGCAAGACAACATCGCTTCACGTAGAGGCTGGGCCCACAAACCGAGGGCGTAGGGTTTGTGACCAGGTCTCCATCGCTCCGGTGCCCATAACTTTTGATCCGTAAGGAGTTACGCGGCACACAGCATACCGTTGCAAAGCTCTCTGAGCGCTCTACCACACGGGCAACCAGCTTGCTCACTGTGCCCATTTTTGGAGCCTAAAATTGAACTTTTTCATTAGTTTCAGGTCTCTTTTCTTCATTTGCTATGTTTTTTTATCCCGAATCGTTCGTCATGAACTGTTAAAAGGACGACAACCTGACTCGCGGGACATCAGAGGGCCGTAAAATGTGTCGATATCACGTCTTGCAAGGATGCTGCATTGTTGAAGCAGATGGGTTGTCGTTAAGCCCATTGGGCCTTTTGAATGGGTCATCTCTCTAGCTGGGACTGTGAACCGTTAACACATATAGGAATTGTGCCCTCAACATTACCGGTGCGATCATACTAGCACTAATGCACTGGATCACATCAGAACTCTGAAGTTGAGCGTCGTTGGGCTAGAGTAGTACTAGAATGGGTGACCCCCTAGGAAGTCCTCGTGTTGCACCCCCTTTTCAATTTTTTTTTGCCCTGGTTAGGGTTGCCAAGATACTTTATCCACCAAATCTCTATTACCGAATCCCATGGAACATTAGGCAAGACAACATCGCCTCACGTAGAGGCTGGGCCCGCAAACCGAGGGCGTAGGGTTTGTGACTAGGTCTCCGTCGCTCCGGTGCCCATAACTTTTGATTCGTAAGGAGTTACGCGGCGCACAGCATACCATTGCAAAGCTCTCTGAGAGCTCTACGACGGGGGCAGCCAGCTTGCTCACTGTGCCCCTTTTTGGAGCCTAAAATCAAACTTTTTCATTAGTTTCAGGCAACTTTTCTTCATTTTCTACGTTTTTTCATCCCGGATCGTACGTCGTGAACTGTTAAAAGGACGACAACCTGATTCGCGGGACATCAGAGGGCCCTACAACGTGTCGATATCACGTCTTGCGAGGATGCTGCATTGTTGAAGCAGATGGGTTGTCATTAAGCCCATTGGGCCTTTTGAATGGGCCATCTCTCATGGCTGGGACAGTGAACAGTTAACACATAAAGGAATTGTGCCCTCAACATGACAGGTGCAATCATACCAGTACTAATGCACCGGATCCTATCAGAACTCCGAAGTTAAGCGTGCTTGGACGAGAGTAGTACTAGGATGGGTGACCCCCTGGGAAGTCCTCGTGTTGTACCCCCTTTTCAGTTTATTTTGCCCTGGTTAGGGTTGCCAAGATACTTTATCCCCCAAATCTATATTACCGAATCCCACGGAATATTAGGCAAGACAACATCGCTTCACGTAGAGGCTGGGCCAGCAAACCGAGGGCGTAGGGTTTGTGACCAGGTCTCCGTCGCTCCGGTGCCCATAACTTTTGATCCGTAAGGAGTTACGCGGCGCACAACATACAGTTGCAAAGCTCTCTGAGAGCTCTACTAAGGGGGGGAGCTAGCTTGCTTGCTGTGCCCATTTTTGGAGCCCAAAATCTAACGTTTTCATTAGTTTCAGGCCACTTTTCTTCCTTTACTGTGTTTTTCCATCGCGGACCGTACGTCGTGAACTGTTAAAAGGACGACAACCTGACTCGCGGGACATCAGAGGGCCCTACAACGTGTCGATATCACGTCTTGCGAGGATGCTGCATTGTTGAAGCGGATGGGTTGTCGTTAAGCCCATTGGGCCTTCTGAATGGGCCATCTCTCTAGTTGGGATTGTGAACCGTTAACACATATAGGACTTATGCCCCCAACATGACCGGTGCGATCATACCAGCACTAATGCACCGGATCACATCAGAACTCCGAAGTTGAGCATGCTTGGGCGAGAGTAGTACTAGGATGTGTGACCCCCTGGGAAGTCCTCATGTTGTACCCCCTTTTCAATTTTTTTTGCCCTGTTTAGGGTTGCCAAGATACTTTATCCACCAAATCTCTATTACCGAATCCCACGGAACATTAGGCAAGACAACATCGCTTCACGTAGAGGCTGGGCCCGCAAACCGAGGGCGTAGGGTTTGTGACCAGGTCTCCGTCGCTCCGGTGCCCATAACTTTTGATCTGTAAGTCGTTACACGGCGCACATCATACTGTTGCAAAGCTCTTTGACAGCTCTACGACGGGGGCAGCCAGCTTGCTTGCTGTGCCCATTTTTGGAGCCCAAAATTGAACGTTTTCATCAGTTTTAGGCCACTTTTCTTCCTTTACTCTGTTTTTTCATCCCGGATCGTACGTCGTGAACTGTTAAAAGGACGACAACCTGACTCGCGGGACATCAGAGGGCCCTACAACGTGTCGATATCACGTCTTGCGAGGTTGCTGTATTGTTGAAGCGGATGGGTTGTCGTTAAGCCCATTGGGCCTTTTGAATGGGCCATCTCTCTAGCTGGGACTGTGAATCGTTAACACATATAGGAATTGTGCCCTCAACATGACCGGTATGATCATACCAGCACTAATGCACCGGATCACATCAGAACTCCGAAGTTGAGCGTGCTTGGGCGAGAGTAGTACTAGGATGGGTGACCCACTGGGAAGTCCTCGTGTTGCACCCCCTTTTTAATTTTTTTTGCCCTGGTTAGGGTTGCCAAGATACTTTATCCACGAAATCTCTATTACCGAATCCCACGGAACATTAGGCAAGACGATATCGCTTCACGTATAGGCTGGGCCCGCAAACCGAGGGCGTAAGGTTTGTGGCCAGCTCTCCGTCGCTCTGGTGCCCATAACTTTTGATTCATAAGGAGTTACGTGGCGCACAACATATCGTTGCAAAGCTCTCTGAGAGCTCTACGATGGGGGCAGCCAGCTTGCTCGCTATGCCAATTTATGGAGCCTAAAATCGAACTTTTTCATTCGTTTCAGCCCACTTTTCTTCTTTTGCTCTGTTTTTTCATCCCGGATCATAAGTCGTGAACTGTTAAAAGGACGACAACCTGACTCGCGGGACATCAGACGGCCCTACAATGTGTCGATATCACGTCTTGCGAGGATGCTACATTGTTGAAGCAGATGGGTTGTCGTTAAGCCCATTGGGCCTTCTAAATGGGCCATCTCTCTAGCTGGGACTGTGAACCGTTAACACATATAGGAATTATGCCCTCAACAAGATAGGTGTGATCATACCAGCACTAATGCACTGGATCCCATCAGAACTCTGAAGTTAAGCGTGCTTGGGCGACAGTAGTACTATGATGGATGCCCCCCTGGGAAGTCCTCGTGTTGCACCCCCTTTTCAATTTTTTTTGCCCTGGTTAGGGTTGCCAAGATACTTTATCCACCAAATCTGTCACGCCCCAACCCGGCCTATAAAGGTTAGACTGGGGTATGATCTAAACATTCAAGTCACATCTCGTACTTAACCGTTCATGAAGATTTAACACTTAACGTCTTGGCCTAAACTCCAAAATTTTTCGGTAAACCGGAAGCATAACGGCTGTAATTGGGCTATTTGGTTTGACCTAATTCTCTAAACGCCTCAATTATTCCAATCATTAATCCAATTCCATTAAGGACTCCTATTTGTGACCAACCGATTTGCCTACTAGTTTATCTTGAAAGTCTCGTTGGTTAATAAGCCTAACATGATAACTATGTCCCGTTTATTTGTCAATTTCCTATCATGCAAGTACCTATTATCCTTTAGTTTGCAAATGAGCACCTAAGTAAAATTAGATAGAATTAACTTAGTTGATTGTTCATCTAGTGGTTTGAATGCCTACGATAACTACTAATTAAGAAAACGAAAGCAAACAACCAAATAAAAGTTCGTCCGGTTATAGATAGTACAATCCCAGAATTAGACCCAAATTACAACGGGGTCATTTACATCAATAAACATTGAGCAACATAAAAGAAATAGTCTTCAAGTAGCATAGTTCACAAATAGCCAAAATCACGCAAAGCACACAAGACAGGCAATCACTCCAAGGAATCATCGTTAGGCACATCGTCCTCGGGTACCTGTTCTTGATCTTCTTCACCTGAGATGATAAAAGAGGATGAGTCCTTATGAACTCAGCGAGGGGGAACGAGAAATAAGTTTTGAAACTCATTTTCCGGTTCAACTTATGAAAATCCTTTTGCAAGCATGAATATAACAATAATACAAGTACAGGAACAGAAATACTAGTCTCTATGTAGGTTAAGGTTGCATTGTTCAAGGTTAGGGCACACGAAAAGAGATAACGCACGTACATCGAGGTCAGAGCACGTATATCTAGGTATCGCACGTCAGTCGGGGATTAGGGCACACTATTCTAGGTCAAGGCACGTGTGACAAGGTATGCACGAAAACCAAGACAGGACACGTAATCCAAGGTCGGTCATATAATTAGGGGTCTATGGCACGCAAATTGAGGTATGACACGTTATTCGGGGTCGGGCCTTACATCATCCCCTCCTTAAAAGAATTTCATCCCGAAATTCATTATTGGCTATTGAGGTCATTTAGACGGATTCTGACCCTTGTTATTTCCCACTCTAGGTCGTCCCGTGTTTAGTGATCTCTCTTGCAACAACCAATTCACTTCCTAGCTTTCTCCAATCATTTAGTTTGGCGTGACCTCTACATTTATAGTTCTTTCCTTTGAACGACTCTATTCTCCATTTGATCTTAAGGTCAAGTTCATTAACTAAGGTTAGAGTCTTCAAACATAGTCTGTAACGCCCCGATCCCTCACGAGACCGGAGGCTCTAATAACCAAGCTATTCTCAACCCAATCCCAACCCAGACTCAAAATTTTAGGGAAAAAAAACGGACAGAGTTTCCCTTGTACTATGGACTTTCTGAAAACCTGTAAACTCTCAAATAAGGTAACTACAAGGTAAACAAACTTTTCATGGCTAAATATTTAAAGATTCAAGGCCATCCGAGCCTTGAAGCAAACAACAGTTCCAAAACCACACAAGCATGCAAGTAACTTGTTTACAATATAGTCTAATAACCATGCCATTCTAGGATAACATTAAAACATACTTAGAGATAAAACATTCTACACTAAGCCATTCACCCCCAAGCATGCAAAGCAACTAGAAATAGAAATATAAGTTATTACAAGCCATAGAATTACCACTGCTACTACATTATCAGACTTCCAGCTTACATATTACTCAAATATATACATGAGCTTTAAGGCCCCAAAATAGATTATACATAGAACAACAAATTCTTCACATAGCAACCAGAAAGCACATCCACCTCAGACAAATATCACACAGCAGCTAAGGCAACTCCACCAACTGTGCCACCTGAAACATGTTAGCGAGGTATGAGCAACCACTATTGCCCAGTGAGGAATAAAGTCCCGGGGCGTGCAATGCAACAGGTAATACAGTTAAACGACAATAACAATTAGACAATTAAAGAACCAATGATAGCTTAAATAACCACACATTTGAAAGGATACATTTCACATAACCCCTATACACCAATCTTCACTAGTCTTCATTCACGATCCACGAACCACGAGCACAATCACGATAAGTCGGCATAACCCCAAACACTCCAGTGGGTGTACTCCGGATGTACTCCGATAATCCTACGACCCAACATCCCCTGGCAATCTCCGGACCAGGCGAATGAGGGACTAGGGCACGGAGTTTGAATATCCACCGGCAAGCCCTCTGCCGCCCAACCGATATTCAACACGTCCGCCCCTGACACTATGGTTGCGCAACCACGATGCAATGCTGTAACGCCCCGATCCCTCACGAGACCGGGACTCCTATTTATCATGCTATTCTCACCCAATTCCAAACCCCGGGCACAAAATTTTAGGGAAAACGGACAGAGTTTCCCCTGTATTGTGGACATTCTGAACAACCTGTAAACACTCAATAAAGCCACAACAAGGTAAGATAAACTTTTCATAACTAAAGATCAAAGGATTAAGGCCATCCGAGCCTTGAAGCATACTATAGTTCCAAAAACACACAAGCATGCTAGTGGCTAGAGTTAGAACATTCACTACCAAGCATGCAAGGTAATTGAGAGCAGAAACATAAGTTATTACAAGATATAGGTTCCCAAATCTACACTACAACCAACTATCCTTCAACTTCTTACAGCAACCAATATAAACAAAGCCCTTAGGCCACAAAATAGATACACAAATACCAAATAGAAACAAGAAGGCACAGCCACTTCAGAATAACACACAGCAACTAGGGCAACTCCTCCAACTGCGCCACCTGAAACATGTTAGCGAGGTATGAGCAACCACTGTTGCCCAGTGAGGGATATAGTCCCGGGGCGTGCAATGCAACAGATAATACAATTATACAACAATAACACTTAGAAAATTAAAGAAACAATGAAACTTAAATAACCACACATTTAAAGGATACATTTCACATAACCCCTATACACCAATCTTCACTGGTCTTCATTCACGATCCACGAACCACGAGCACGATCACGATAAGCCGGCATAACCCCAAACACTCCAGTGGGTGTACTCCGGATGTACCCCGATAATCCTACGACCCAACATCCCCTGGCAATCTCCGGACCAGGCGAATGAGGGATTAGGGTACGGAGTTTGAATATCCACCGGCAAGCCCTCTGCCGCCCAGCCGATATTCAACACATCCGCCCCTGACACTATGGTTGCGCAACCACTATGCAATGCACTTAACGATGGCAAGTTAATAGCAATAATATAAGAATTAACACATATGAGGATCAACAAAGTAGGTTGACCTCGATGCAATCAGAATAGAACAATTATATAAGCAAATATGCAGTTTTGCAAAGAGACATTACAAAATAACCATAGGATTATACCAAAAGCTCCAAATCAACTTAATATCACATATAAAATCTCAAGAAGTCATGCCGTGCGTTTAGAAGTGTGAGACAACCGAAATTGCACTTAAACCCCTTTATTTTACAAACTATTTCTCTTCCAAACCAAAGTTAATGATTTCATTTTCAAAGGAAACTCTCCCAACCTTCTAACCAATCCTCAAGGTACCCTCTCAACCCTCTAACTCATTCAAATGCCCGCGTTTACCCCGAAAGCCCCAAATTCCCTCTTATGGCTTTAAACTACACATACATTGTCCGGGCTTCAAACAAGGGATATCAAGGCATCTATAGCACCTAGGTAGCCTAAGGATACTAAAATTGAAGCCCGAATCCACCCGGATTCGCATTAACCCCAAAAGCCCCAAGTTAAAGTCGGCTATTTTCCATTTTTAGGCGATTTAAGGGCAATGCAAGTGCACGGGGCTATTAGGTTATCTTCACTAGCACCTAAGGCATCTATTAGAAGTATTGAATCAAGTTAAAACGCGCGATTACACCAAACCCTAGAAATCCCGTCACTATTCACCCCTACGAATCAACTATCGATTTCTACCGTTTAATACATGAAACAATAGCATAAATGTGGTCTCTACTACATGTATATAACATATATAAGCTTATTTGAGCATTGCAATAGCATTAGACAACATTTCCAATAAATCAAGAAAATAGCAACATTTGTAGAATGCACAAATAAGCATGAAAACCCTCACCTAAAGCGCGTAGGAGCACCTAGAAGGCTTGCACACACCCTAAACTACTTGTCCAAGGCTTGGAGAGGCTTGGATTGGAGATTTGATGAGCAAAATCCTCTCATTCTCCTCCTATACTATTCTCGGATTTGCTACAGTAATTCCTGCATCTTCTCTTTTTTTTTTTTTTGTGTTTTGTTAAGTTATGAGCTAGGTGGTGTTTTATGAGCATATATATTAAATGGGATCAAGTTAGGTGCTTAGTGGTCTACTAAAATGAACGTTGATAACCTTAAAACGAGCCTAAGGTGAAAAATATATGCTAGCTAATTAAATTACTAAGTTATGTTACGTAACACTATTCATTGAACCATTAAAACATTTTCTAAACGAGTGCTCCTATCGCTCCTAGCTCAATTGCACATTTTTCCCATTCCTTTAACAATTAATATGATTTAATAAAAATGCTAATTCACTAATATAATGCAGTTTAAAAATGGAATGAATAGTGACCAAGAAAGACAACAGGTAAAGCACATAATTTAATGCGCAATTAATAGATGCCACATTTAAAAATGTGTACGGTAGAATCTCGGGCGTCACATCCTCTCCCCCTTAAACAAATTGCGTCCACGCAATTCTTCTTCACAAGGGAACTTCACAACAACTGAAAACCAACTCCGATTACTCGTCATCAGTTGCTAAGCAAGAATACCATATACATTAAGAAATCCCAGTAGTATTGCCTGCAAACCTCACGTAATAAGGCCAAATAAAGGCTTCAATAGAGATGCTACTTCGAAATCCAAATAAGAATCCCGCTGGCACGAATACCATAGAAGAATAGAATCCCAACTAACAGTGGCGAGAAAATACCAATAAGAATTTAGAGTACAAATACCGAAGATAATTCCATATAATAAGGCTGATTAGAATCCCAAACTAAGTCTTCCGAGTAATACCAGCAAGAAAATACTAGAAGAATACTCAATAAGAAAACCGAGAGAACGGTCATATAGAAATCCCAAAGGAAGCCATTCATTTCTGACTACTGAGCGTAGAAGAATGCCTTGGAAGAAATCCCAATAACTGAGCTCCGCTTACAACATTCTCATTCCCGCTAATCCACACAACTTGGAGGGCTTGTTGCTAATCACTTCTCTTCAGGGGGAGGAAGAAGTCTTTCTTACCATTTCAACGGGACATGTATGAATGCCAAGATATCACATTTACACATATATGTTTTAAACTATTATGCAAACATGTTTATATAAGAGTTTATGAAACAGTGTAATCATCAAAGTCATTCAAGCACGATAATCAAGTCAAGCATAACACAACTCAATCAAAGACATTCAAATACAGACATTACAAGCAACAGTTCAAGCAATTAATAATTCACGAAGTCAATTTGATGCATAACTAGCCATTTTACTTCACTTAGCACACATTTAGCATGTAACACATAATTATATCACATAGGTGCACACATTCAATACAAGACACACAATCAAACATGCAGGCATACACTTTTAAGACACACACTTAATCAAGCACACACGCAAGGGTTACTACCCGACAGGCCGAGGACCCTGTCCCGGCTTAGAGCTAACTATGCTCTCACACCACCTGTAACGCCCGCGATCCCTCACGAGACTGGGACTCCTATTTATCATGCTATTCTCACCCAATTCCAAACCCCGGGCACAAAATTTTAGGGAAAACGGACAGAGTTTCCCCTGTATTGTGGACATTCTGAACAACCTGTAAACACTCAATAAAGCCACAACAAGGTAAGATAAACTTTTCATAACTAAAGATCAAAGGATTAAGGCCATCCGAGCCTTGAAGCATACTATAGTTCCAAAAACACACAAGCATGCTAGTGGCTAGAGTTAGAACATTCACTACCAAGCATGCAAGGTAATTGAGAGCAGAAACATAAGTTATTACAAGATATAGGTTCCCAAATCTACACTACAACCAACTATCCTTCAACTTCTTACAGCAACCAATATAAACAAAGCCCTTAGGCCACAAAATAGATACACAAATACCAAATAGAAACAAGAAGGCACAGCCACTTCAGAATAACACACAGCAACTAGGGCAACTCCTCCAACTGCGCCACCTGAAACATGTTAGCGAGGTATGAGCAACCACTGTTGCCCAGTGAGGGATATAGTCCCGGGGCGTGCAATGCAACAGATAATACAATTATACAACAATAACACTTAGACAATTAAAGAAACAATGAAACTTAAATAACCACACATTTAAAGGATACATTTCACATAACCCCTATACACCAATCTTCACTGGTCTTCATTCACGATCCACGAACCACGAGCACGATCACGATAAGCCGGCATAACCCCAAACACTCCAGTGGGTGTACTCCGGATGTACCCCGATAATCCTACGACCCAACATCCCCTGGCAATCTCCGGACTAGGCGAATGAGGGATTAGGGTACGGAGTTTGAATATCCACCGGCAAGCCCTCTGCCGCCCAGCCGATATTCAACACATCCGCCCCTGACACTATGGTTGCGCAACCACTATGCAATGCACTTAACGATGGCAAGTTAATAGCAATAATATAAGCATTAACACATATGAGGATCAACAAAGTAGGTTGACCTCGATGCAATCAGAATAGAACAATTATATAAGCAAATATGCAGTTTTGCAAAGAGACATTACAAAATAACCATAGGATTATACCAAAAGCTCCAAATCAACTTAATATCACATATAAACTCTCAAGAAGTCATGCCGTGCGTTTAGAAGTGTGAGACAACCGAAATTGCACTTAAACCCCTTTATTTTACAAACTATTTCTCTTCCAAACCAAAGTTAATGATTTCATTTTCAAAGGAAACTCTCCCAACCTTCTAACCAATCCTCAAGGTACCCTCTCAACCCTCTAACTCATTCAAATGCCCGCGTTTACCCTGAAAGCCCCAAATTCCCTCTTATGGCTTTAAACTACACATACATTGTTCGGGCTTCAAACAAGGGATATCAAGGCATCTATAGCACCTAGGTAGCCTAAGGATACTAAAATTGAAGCCCGAATCCACCCGGATTCGCATTAACCCCAAAAGCCCCAAGTTAAAGTCGGCTATTTTCCATTTTTAGGCGATTTAAGGGCAATGCAAGTGCACGGGGCTATTAGGTTATCTTCACTAGCACCTAAGGCATCTATTAGAAGTATTGAATCAAGTTAAAACGCGCGATTACACCAAACCCTAGAAATCCCGTCACTATTCACCCCTACGAATCAACTATCGATTTCTACCGTTTAATACATGAAACAATAGCATAAATGTGGTCTCTACTACATGTATACAACATATATAAGCTTGTTTGAGCATTGCAATAGCATTAGACAACATTTCCAATAAATCAAGAAAATAGCAACATTTGTAGAATGTACAAATAAGCATGAAAACCCTCACCTAAAGCGCGTAGGAGCACCTAGAAGGCTTGCACACACCCTAAACTACTTGTCCAAGGCTTGGAGAGGCTTGGATTGGAGATTTGTTGAGCAAAAATCTTCATTTCTCCTCCTATGCTATTCTCGGATTTGCTACAGTAATTCCTGCATCTTCTATTCTTTTTTTTTTGTGTTTTGTTAAGTTATGAGCTAGGTGGTGTTGTATGAGCATATATATTAAATGGGGTCAAGTTAGGTGCTTAGTGGTCTACTAAAATGAACGTTGATAACCTTAAAACGAGCCTAAGGTGAAGAATATATGCTAGCTAATTAAATTACTAAGTTATGTTACGTAACACTATTCATTGAACCATTAAAACATTTTCTAAACGAGTGCTCCTATCGCTCCTAGCTCAATTGCACATTTTTCCCATTCCTTTAACAATTAATATGATTTAATAAAAATGCTAATTCACTAATATAATGCAGTTTAAAAATGGAATGAATAGTGACCAAGAAAGACAACAGGTAAAGCACATAATTTAATGCGCAATTAATAGATGCCACATTTAAAAATGTGTACGGTAGAATCTCGGGCGTCACAAATGCACTTAACAATGGCAAATTAATAGCAATAATATAAACATTAACACATAGGAGGATCAACAAAGTAGGTTGACCTCGATGCAATTAGAATAGAAGCAATTATTGAAGCTAATATGCAGTTTACAAAGGAACATATACAAAATATGCATAGAATCATACCAAAAGCTCCAAATCAACTTGAAACCACATATAAACAATTAAGGAGTCATGCCATGGGTTTAGAAGTGTGAGTCAACCGAAATTGCACCTAAATCCCTTTGTTTTTCAAACTATTTCTCTTCCAAACCAAGGTTAGTGATTTAATTTTCAAATGAAACTCTCCCAACCTTCTAACTAACCCTCAAGGTACCCTCTCAACCCTCTAACTCATTCAATTTCCCGCGATTACCCCGAAAGCCCCAAATTCCCTCTTATGGCTTTAAACTACACATACATTGTCCGGGCTTCAAACAAGGGATATCAAGGCTTCTATAGCACCTAGGTAGCCTAAGGTTACTAGAATTGAAGCCCGAATCCACCCGGATTCGCATTAACCCCGAAAGCCCTTTGTTAAAGTCGACTATTTTACGTTTTATGCGATTTTAGGACAATGCAAGTGCACGGGGCTATTAGACTACCTTCACTAGCACCTAAGGCATCTATTAGAAGCATTGAATCAAGCTAATTCGAGCAATTACGCAAAACCCTAGAAAAACATCACTATTTACCCTAAAAATCAAATTAACGATTCTAATCGTTTAAATTGCGAAACGATGGCTCAAATATGTTCTCTAGCATTCATATACATGGTATAATAGCATAGATAACTAATACAATGGCATTTGATCACATTTTCAACAAATCAAGAAAAGAGCAACTATTTAGAAATGCAAAAATAAGCCGTGAAATCCCTCACCAATGCGCGTAGGAGCACCTAGGAAGCTTGCAAACACCCTACACTAGTTGCTCAAGGCTTGGAGAGGCTTGGATTGGAGGCTTGGTGAGCAAAATCTCCTTCTTTTCTTCCCTTGGAGCTGGCGGCTTTTCTGCTTCTGTTTTCAGCTTTTTATTTTTTTTTTCTTTTGCATTTTATGAGCTTATAAGACTATATAATGACTAAGCTTAGGTAGGGTCTTGTTTGGGTACTTAAGTGGTCCAATAAAATGCGCTTAGTTAGCTTAAAACGAGCCTAGGTAGTAGAGTGTATGCTAATTAATTAAAACACTAAGTTATGTTACGTAACACTATTCATTCAACTACAAAAATTATTTTCTAAACGAGCTCTCCTATCGCTTCTAGCTCAATTGCACATTTTTCCCACTACTCTAACAATTAATATGATTTAATAAAAATGCTAATTCACTAATAGAATGTAGTTTAAAAATGAAGTGAATAGTAGTCACATAAGTCAGTTAGTAAAGCATACAAGTAAAGGCACAAACAAGGGATGCAACAGTAATTAAATGCATGGCAAAATCTCGGGCGTCACATAGTCATCCAAGTTGCATCGGTATTCTAACAATAGAACTATAACTCCAAAATCATGACTCATGTTGTATCAATCTCGCATTCATACCTCAAAAGGAATATCACAATAATACCGTGATCTTATGGTTACATACACTAATTTCAAGATGATAGGTCTATATCAGATTTACATATTCTATCAACTAGCTTCAAAATTGTTAACACCTAGGACATACACATGTTATGGGTCATTTCCACAATACGACTCTATTTTCAGGAAGAACTCACCAAACAACTAACCCACCTCAAATCGTCATCCATCGATGGTATCATAGCCCTTCTTATCTCGTAGGTACATTAGATTAGCAAATCTTTTAATGACTAGTCTCCCGATTACAGGCTCTTATTCACTAATCTCCTTTCCCGGCTTTGTTAACCTTCACGCTCGTAATCAATGAGAAAGACCGTTGAGATTCATTAAACTCAAATTCTAAGGTTTATTAAGTATCACTAACAAATTGCCATCGAAATTGCATGGGTAAACTAATCATGTTGCACTAGTTCAACTCTTACAAGTAAATTTCATCAGCTTATGATCCACAATCTATCTTCTTATTCAAATCTCTATTTTCACGTCATGAGGCTTCAGAATTTTCTTTTAATCTTATCCAAAACTCCTAAAGTGAATAGTTTCAACCCCAAATAAATTCCACTCACCTCAATCCAAGGTTACGTCATACTTAAGAAGACAATGGTCCTACTCACTTAGCAACCTAGTCATTCCTTCGAACACTTAATGCCCGCCAATATATCTTCAACATTAATGTTACTAAGCTGGGTTCATAGCCATGTAAGTGATATCAATTCTCTACTAGGTTACCAGCCGTACAACAATAATCCTAGGACTATTAATGGGTACCGAAATGACCGACTTCATAAAATACTTACACGAGATAACTTCAAGGTTGTATCAATATAAGAATTATGACCACGAGGCATCCTTCAACATAACCTAATAGAACTTCCAAAGTAACCAACCACTTATTTAACTATTACTACAAGATTCACCCCTCTTATTCAACGACCACAATTCGTAGTCTACCGATCGCTAGTTTCTAAATATGAAACGGTGCACATAGATACGGTGGTCTAACAATAGTCTCTTGGGTCATTATGACTCTAATTCATCTCTATCTTAACTCTATAAAATCTTACTCTTCTCATTTACATGTTCAACAAACTAAGAGCATCAAGACTCATCGACCTTAGGTCCTAGGGTTCACCATGAATCATCCTGCATACTCACAATTAGCTATTTAGGATTTCAAATCACACCCTAACGACTCCACTTTGCAATCAGATGCTTTAATCTCATTTCCATGGTTTATATATTAGGTCTATTGGTATTACTTAGGGATATATGCTTTCCAACATCCTCTAGGGTATCTAAACGACGAGTGCATAGAATGACTTACTTGTATAATAACAACTAAATCCGAGGGGCAATAATTTAATACCATGATTCTTAAAATCACCAATATCCAACTTATGACCTTAGCAACGTTAGTCATCTAATGCATAATTCAATACCTTGCACTTCTATTTCGACCTAACATTTAGGTGTAGTCTTCCGAACACGAGTTCTAGTTATGTGAATTCCTCGATTCTAGCATCCTAATATCTTGTTATATTATAAAACCATCAACCTCGTTAAATTCGGTCTCCAGAGTTGCCTACATGTTTTGAGGTTATCCATTGTTAAGTCACTCAAATACACTATCCATGTCTCAACAATCTAACCCCTAAAAGTAATTATCGTCAACTTCCACGAGTTCATCTCTTAATTTCTAGGTCACAATCTTACCATTGAGTGAACTTGAAACTCGTTAATATACACCTTATTAGGTTCAACGATGCTTAATTCCATTCAAGTAAGGATTCAATCATATAAATAGTCTATTATACCATTTCAAGATATAAGAATTTAATTCAAAAGCAACTCCTAAGTCAAACTTCCATTATAAGCATATGAACATATATATACTACTCCACATGTCCAATTGTATATTCTTATATCTAAGGAAAGTTGTATGTCCTTAACATTTATTCTTGAACCACAATTAGAAGAACGGTTTAACAGAATCAAGAACTTTATAACTATAAAATTGATAGCTTAATCATAGGCATGTGTATTCCAAAGATAAGTAGATAACTTTACCTCAACAATTATACATGTGCTACGCATTTTATATATACGTATCCAATAATACATACGATCTGTTGAGTACCTGTAAAGATGCCAGAAATCTCTAATCGAGCCTTTCCGTTCTTTCTGCATAAATTCACTTCCCTGAAAGTTCTAGTCCTAACTATCTATGTGTATAAACAGTTATTAATGGTTATGTAACATGCATATGTATCAAGGAAGGAGTATAAACGCACGCATGCATTATTGAGGGTACTAACGTGTCGGTGTGCATGACACATAATACATAAGGTCCACAAAAGCACATAATATTCAATGCTCAAGCAATTAAAGCACATTAGCACACATTAACACATATAAACAAGACATCATAGTTACCTTAGGGCTTTTACCCATGGTCCGAGAGTTGAACCCGACTAACGCCTAGTTACTAAACTAAGCTCTGATACCATTCTACTTATAGGGTGTCACGCCCCAACCCGGCCTATAAAGGTTAGACTGGGGTATGATCTAAACATTCAAGTCATGTCTCGTACTTAACCGTTCATGAAGATTTAACACTTAACGTCTTGGCCTAAACTCCAAAATTTTTCGGTAAACCGGCAGCATAACGGCTGTAATTGGGCTATTCGGTTTGACCTAATTCTCTAAACACCTCAATTATTCCAATCATTAATCCAATTCCATTAAGGACTCCTATTTGTGACCAACCGATTTGCCTACTAGTTTATCTTGAAAGTCTCGTTTGGTTAATAAGCCTAACATGATAACTATGTCCCGTTTATTTGTCAATTTCCTATCATGCAAGTACCTATTATCATTTAGTTTACAAATGAGCACCTAAGTGAAATTAGATAGAATTAACTTAGTTGATTGTTCATCTAGTGGTTTGAATGCCTACGATAACTACTAATTAAGAAAACGAAAGCAAACAACCAAATAAAAGTTTGTTCGGTTATAGATAGTACAATCCCAGAATTAGACCCAAATTACAACGGGGTCATTTACATCAATAAACAACGAGCAACATAAAAGAAATAGTCTTCAAGTAGCATAGTTCACAAATAGCCAAAATCACGCAAAGTACACAAGACAGGCAATCACTCCAAGGAATCATCGTTAGGCACATCGTCCTCGGGTACCTGTTCTTGATCTTCTTCACCTGAGATGATAAAAGAGGGTTAGTCCTTATGAACTCAGCGAAGGGGAACGAGAAATAAGTTTTGAAACTCATTTTCCAGTTCAACTTATGAAAATCCTTTTGCAAGCATGAATATAACAATAATACAAGTACAGGAACAGAAATACTAGTCTTTCCTCCCCGAGGTTCTCTAGGAACCAAGCAAGAGTACTTATACAGATAGTAAAAAGGATACAGTGAGCTTTTGCTCTCAGATTAGTTTCAGAATCAGAAGTTGCGGCCGACTTCAAATCATCCCCCAAAACACGCCAGGTGGGTGTACTTCGGATGTACCCCGAAAGCCTACAACCCAAATCTCCGAGGGAGTCTAGCCCCCAAGCGAGAGAGGGAATGGGACCATGGTAGTCACGGGTGCACCAGCAAGCCCGATGCTGCCCGGTGTGCGTGATCGCTACCATGCCGACAGGAAAGGTTGCAACCATGTATGCAATGCACATTCATGACAGGTAATATATCACAGTAGGAGGACAACAAAGTAGGTTGCTTCCGGACAGTCATAAGATTGCACATTGACAGGTAACAAGCAGGGCACGATAAGACAGGTAATTTCACTTGAAAGGCATATAGAGTTATATGAAAATTAAACGGGCAGCCATGTAACACATGTAAAACAGGCCATATAACTCATTACGAAGCCCACGTGATCAAGTGATAAGATTATTCAACATGCAATGACATCAATCATGGGTTCGGGTGCAAGAAAAGCTTATTTGTCAACATGCAATGGTCAAAATCACATTTGAAGTCATAAGACATTTACGGGCAGCCCACTAAGCATATAATTTCCACACAATATCCAAATGATCAACACTTAACAAGACTACCTAGTCATTAGGGTTTCCGTTTCATGCTTAACCGTGTGATTAAACCCTAAGTCAACTCAAAATCATTCTCAAGTCATGCATCATTCAATTCAAACATCCTCAAGTACTAAAAACAGTTCACACAACACCCCAACACCACAATTCCAAGCAATTAGCACCACAAGAGAGGTTATAACAATTTTCCAAGTACATAACTAAGTGAAACCTTTATTGCAATAGGCCGTTTTCTCACAATCAATAGGATAATCAAAAAATCTCCAAATCCAGTGAATAAGATGTCAAATTAAATATTAAGAAGTCAACTAAAATCAGAAACAAGCCTTGCATCAATTGGAGTTCGAGACCATTAGATATAGCCGAAACAGTGGAATAGCACAAAACCGTCCAGATTTGCACACTTTCCAGAATTTGACGTTTTTGAGGTCTTTGGGTCAGTTTTAGCCTTGGTCCATTTCTGAAAAAATTGTCCAGAACTGAAAAATCTAGCGGCACTCCAAATTTCATGCATTTGGGACATCATTTACTAAGTCAAATATGGTTCGTTCCACAAGGTCAGTGCATCTGCCAAAACCTGCTTCATTTTTCCAGATTTCCAGATTTGGTCACATTTTAGATATTTGTCATTTTAAGGACCTTAGAGTCAAAATTAGCTTCGTCCTCTTTCTGGGAAAAATGTTCAAAACTGTCCAAAATAGTCACCTACCAATTTTCAAGCATTTTCAACATCATATTCCTAGCTAACCTTACCTCGAACAGACTGGTCAGAGAGCTGTCAACAATTTCGACTTCACCTAGCATCATGCATGGTTGTTTACCTCGAACAGACTGGTCAGATTGATCTTGCCATGCATGGTTGTTTAAGCTTATGAACAACCATATAGCTCAAGTACAGAAGCAAATACACACATTTATGAGCATGCATGTGAATTTTTTAAGAGTTTTCAAAAGGTTTTAACCCTCACCTTAGCAATCAACCACAAAGATGCACAAAAAACTTGTTGAAGCTTCAAATCTCTTCTTCTTCTTGCTTAGCCGAGATTCCAACTTGGTTTCTCTATTTTTCCTAGCCAAGTGATCAATCTCTTAGCACATGCATGAGGTTAGAACAAGAAGAAAAGAAATGGAAGCCAAGAAAACTTACCTAGGCCGAAAATGGTGACTCAAAATGCTTGCATGTGTGTTTCTTGCATCCTAGCTTGCTTGGGTGAGTTTCTTTGCTTATGGTTTGTCTTGATGCACCTTAGGATGATGAAGATGAGCTAAGAGGTGGATAGAACTCAGCCAAAACCGATATGGAGAGAGAGAATGAGAGGGAGAGAGAGAAAATGTGAGAGGAAAGAAGAAATGACAAAAATATGAAGGCTTTTGCATTGTTCAAGCACTTGGTCGGCCTTGGGCCATTAAATTCTGATTTTTGTGTCTTCAATGTGTGATTTTAAAATGTTTATCATGGGCAAAGGTGGTTTGGTTGAGCAAGGTAGAGGATTTAGGTGGTTTTGTGCATTTTTTTTTATGCATTGTGCTAAGTGTTTGTCATAGTTTGTCTAGGAATAATTCTTTATGCATTTGTGTCATTAGAATTGTCATAGGAATGTTGGAAAATTAGGGAATCTAGGTAGAATAAAATATAGAAATGTTTGTTGATGAGTTGAATTATGAATAGAATAATATATAGTGGAAAATGTAGGAATAGTTTAGAATTATTTTATTATTAGTGGAGTTTGTAGAGAATTTGAATTAGGAATATAATATTGGTTAGTGGATTGTGTAGGATTCTTTCTTGATTAACGTGGTGGCATGTATTCCTAGGTCTAGGGCACGAATTACGAGGTAGACACAAACTACGAGGTAAGAGACGAACTATGAGGTACAACACGTATTTCAAGACTAAGGCATATACTTCAAGATAAATGCACGGATTCTAATGCAAATGCACGCAAATCAAGGCATGACTCTATATCTAGGTTAAGGTACGCAGTTCAAGGTTAGGGCACACGAAATGAGATAACGCACGTACATCGAGGTCAGAGCACATAATATCTAGGTATCGCACGTCAGTCGGGGATTAGGGCACACTATTCTAGGTCAAGGCACGTGTGACAAGGTATGCATGAAAACCAAGACAAGACACGTAATCCAACGTCGGTCATATAATTAGGGGTCTATGGCATGCAAATTGAGGTATGACACGTTATTCGGGGTCGAGCCTTACAAAATCTATATTACCGAATCCCACGGAACATTAGGCAAGACAACATCGCTTCATGTAGAGGCTGGGCCCGCAAACCGAGGGCGTAGGGTTTGTGACCAGGTCTCCGTCGCTCCAGTGCCCATAACTTTTGATCCGTAAGGAGTTACGTGGCGCACAGCATAACGTTGCAAAGCTCTCTGAGAGCTCTACGACGGGGGCAGCAGCTTGCTTGCTGTGCCCCTTTTTGGAGCCCAAAATCGAACGTTTTTATCAGTTTTAGGCAACTTTTCTTCTTTTGCTCTCTTTTTTCGTCCCGCATCGTAGGTCGTGAACTGTTAAAAGGACAACAACCTGACTCGCGGGACATCAGGGGGCCCTACAACGTGTCGATATCACGTCTTGCGAGGATGCTGCATTGTTGAAGCGGATGGGTTGTCGTTAAGCCCATTGGGCCTTCTGAATGGGCCATCTCTCTATCTGGGACTGTGAACCGTTAACACATATAGCAATTGTGCTCTCAACATGACCGGTGCGATCATACCAGCACTAATGCACCGGATCACATCAGAACTCCGAAGTTGAGTGTGCTTGGGCGAGAGTAGTACTAGGATGGGTGACCCCCTGGGAAGTCCTCGTGTTGCACCCCCTTTTCAATTTTTTTTGCCTTGGTTAGGGTTGCCTAGATACTTTATCCACCAAATCTCTATTACCGAAGCCCACAGAACATTACGCAAGACAACATCGCTTCACGTAGAGGCTGGGCCCGCAAACCGAGGGCGTAGGGTTTGTGACCAGGTCTCCGTCACTCCAGTGCCCATAACTTTTGATCCGTAAGGAGTTACGCGGTGCACAGCATACCGTTGCAAAGCTCTCTGAGAGCTCTACGACGGGGGTAGCCAGCTTGCTCGCTGTGCCCTTTTTGGAGCCTAAAATCAAACTTTTTCATTAGTTTCAAGCCACTTTTCTTCTTTTGCTCTATTTTTTCGTCCCGGATCGTACGTCGTGAACTGTTAAAAGGACGACAACCTGACTCGCGGGACAACAGAGGGCCCTACAATGTGTCGATATCACGTCTTGCGAGGATGCTGCATTGTTGAAACGGATGGGTTGTCGTTAAGCCCATTGAGCCTTCTGAATGGGCCATCTCTCTAGCTGGAACTGTGAACCGTTACCACATATAGGAATTGTGCCCTCAACATGACAGGTGCGATCATACCAGCACTAATGCACCGGATCCCATCAGAACTCTGAAGTTAAGCATGCTTGGGCGAGAGTAGTACTAGGATGGGTGATCCCCTGAGAAGTCCTCGTGTTGCACCCCCTTTTCAATTTTTGTTGCCCTGGTTAGGGTTGCCAATATACTTTATCCACCAAATCTATATTACCGAATCCCACGGAACATTGGGCAAGACAACATTGCTTCATGTAGAGGCTGAGCCCGCAAACCGAGGGTAGAGGGTTTGTGACCAGGTCTCCGTCGCTCTGGTGCCCATAACTTTTGATCCGTAAGGAGTTACGCGGCGCACAACATACCGTTGCAAAGCTCTCTGAGAGCTCTACGATGGGGGCAGCCAGCTTGCTCGTTGTACCCCTTTTTGGTGCCCAAAATCGAACATTTTTATCAGTTTCTGGACACTTTTCTTCTTTTGCTCTATTTTTTCGTCCCGGATCGTACGTTGTGAACTGTTAAAAGGACGACAACCTGACTCGCGGGACATCAGAGGGCCCTATAACTTGTCGATATCACGTCTTGCGAGGATGCTGCATTGTTGAAGCGGATGGGTTGTCGTTAAGCCCATTGGTCCTTCTGAATGGGCCATCTCTCTATCTGGGACTGTGAACCGTTAACACATATAGGAATTGTGCTCTCAACATGACCGGTGCGATCATACCAGATCTAATGCACCGGATCACATCAGAACTCTAAAGTTGAGCGTGCTTGGGCGAGAGTAGTACTAGGATGGGTGACCCCCTGGGAAGTCCTCGTGTTGCACCCACTTTTCAATTTTTTTTGCCCAGGTTAGGGTTGCCTAGATACTTTATCCACCAAATATCTATTACCGAATCCCACGGAACATTAGGCAAGACAACATCGTTTCACGTAGAGGCTGGGCCCGCAAACCGAGGGCGTAGGATTTGTGACCAGGTCTCCGTCACTCCGATGCCCATAACTTTTGATCCGTAAGGAGTTACACGGCGCACAGTAAACCGTTGCAAAGCTCTCTGGGAGCTCTACTACAGGGGCAGCGATCTTGCTCGCTTTGCCCATTTTTGGAGTCCAAAATTGAACGTTTTCATCAGTTTCAGGCCACTTTTCTTCCTTTACTCTATTTTTCCATCTCGGATCGTACGTCGTGAACTGTTAAAAGGACGACAACCTGACTCGCGGGACATCAGAGGGCCCTACAACGTGTCGATATCACGTCTTGCAAGGATGTTGTATTGTTGTAGTGGATTGGTTGTTGTTAAGCCCATTGGGCCTTCTGAATGGGCCATCTCTCTAGCTAGGACTGTGAACCGTTAACACATATAGCAATAGTGCCCTCAACATGACCGGTGCGATCATACCAACACTATTGCACCGGATCACATCAGAACTCTGAAGTTGAGCGTGCTTGCGCTAGAGTAGTATTAGGATGGGTGACCCCTAGGGAAGTCCTCGTGTTGCACCCCCTTTTCAATTTTTTTTGCCGTGGTTAGGGTTGCCAAGATACTTTATCCACCAAATCTCTATTATCGAATCCCACGGAATATTAGGCAAGACAACATCGCTTCATGTAGAGGCTAGGCCCGCAAACCGAGGGCGTAGGGTTTGTGACCAGGTCTCCGTCGCTCCGGTGCCTATAACTATTGATCCGTAAGGAGTTACGCGGCGCACAGCATTCCGTTGCAAAGCTCTCTGAGAGCTCTACGTCGGGGGCAGCCAGCTTGCAGGCTGTGCTCATATTTGGAGCCCAAAATCGAATGTTTTTATCAGTTTCAGGCCACCTTTCTTCTTTTGCTCTATTTTTCCGTCCCGGATCGTACGTCGTGAAATGTTAAAAGGACGACAACCTGACTCGCTGGACATCAGAGGGCCCTACAACATGTTAATATCACGTCTTGCGAGGATGTTGCATTGTTGAAGCGGATGGATTGTCGTTAAGCCCATTGGGACTTCTGAATGGGCCATCTCTCTATCTGGGACTGTGAACTATTAAGACATATAGGAATTGTGCCCTCAACATGACCGGTGCGATCATACCAGCACTAATGCACCAGATCACATCAGAACTCCGACGTTGAGCGTGCTTGGCCGAGAGTAGTACTAGGATGGGTGACCCCTTGGGAAGTCCTCGTGTTGCACCCCCTTTTCAAATTTTTTTGCCATGCTTAGGGTTGCCTAGATACTTTATCCACCAAATCTCTATTACCGAATCCCATGGAACATTAGGCAAGACAACATCGCTTCACGTAGAGGCTGGGCCCGCAAACCGAGGGCGTAGGGTTTGTGACCAGGTCTCCGTCGCTCCGGTGCCCATAACTTTTGATCCGTAGGGAGTTACGCGGCGCACAGCATACCTTTACAAAGCACTTTGAGAGCTCTACGATGGGGGTAGCCAGCTTGCTTGCTGTGCCCGTTTTTGGAGTCTAAAATTGAACTTTTTCATTAGTTGTATGCCACTTTTCTTCTTTTGCTCTGTTTTTTCGTCCCGGATCATACGTCGTGAACTGTTAAAAGGACGACAACCTGACTCGCAGGACATCAGAAGGCCCTACAATGTGTCGATATCAAGTCTTCCGAAGATGCTGCATTGTTGAAGATGATGGGTTGTCGTTAAGTCCATTGGGCCTTCTGAATGGGCCATCTCTCTAGCTGGGACTATGAACCATTAACACATATAGGAATTGTGACCTCAACATGACAGGTATGATAATACCAACACTAATACAACGGATCCCATCAGAACTCTGAAGTTAAGCGTGCTTGGGCGAGAGTAGTACTAGGATGGGTGACCTCCTAGGAAGTCCTTGTGTTGCACCCCCTTTTCATTTTTTTTGCCGTGGTTAGGGTTGCGAAGATACTTTATCCACCAAATCTATATTACCGAATCCCACGGAACATTAGCCAAGACAACATCGCTTCATGAAGAGGCTGGGCCCGCAAACCGAGGGCGTAGGGTTTGTGACCAGGTCTCCGTCGCTCCGGTGCCCATAAATTTTGATCCGTAAAGAGTTACACGGTGCACAGCATACTGTTGCAAAGCTCTTTGAGAGCTCTACGATGGGGGCAGCCAGCTTGCTCACTGTGCCCATTTTTGGAGCCCAAAATTGAACTTTTTTATCAGTTTCAGGCCACTTTTCTTATTTCACTCTCTTTTTCCGTCCCAGATCATACGTCGTGAACTGTTAAAAGGACGACAACCTGACTCACGGGAAATCAGAGGGCCCTACAACGTGCCGATATCACGTCTTGCGCGTATGCTGCGTTGTTGAAGCGGATGGGCTGTCGTTAAGCCCATTTGGCCTTCTGAATGGGCCATCTCTCTATCTGGGACTGTGAACCGTTAACACATATAGCAATTGTGCCCTCAACATGACCGGTGCGATCATACCAGCACTAATGCACCGGATCACATCAGAACTCCGAAGTTGAGCGTGCTTGGGCGAGAATAGAACTAGGATGGGTGACCCCCTGGGAAGTCCTCGTGTTGCACCCCATTTTCATTTTTTTTGCCCGGGTTAGGGTTGCCTAGATACTTTATCCACCAAATCTGAATTACCGAATCCCACGGAACTTTAGGCAAGACAACATCGCTTCACGTAGAGGCTGGGCCCGTAAATCGAAGGCGTAGGGTTTATGACCAGGTCTCCGTCGCTCCGGTGCCCATAACTTTTGATCCGTAAGGAGTTACGCGGCGCACAGTATTCCGTTGCAAAGCCCTCTAAGAGCTCTACGACGGGGGTATCCAGCTTGCTAGCTGTGCACGTTTTTGGAGCCTAAAATCAAATTTTTCAATAGTTTCAAGCCACTTTTCTTCTTTTGCTCTATTTTTCCACCCCGGATCGTACATCGTGAACTATTAAAAGGACGACAACCTGACTCGCGGGACATCTGAGGGCCCTACAACGTGTCGATATCACGTCTCGCGAGGATTCTGTATTGTTAAAGCGGGTGGGTAGTCGTTAAGCCCATTGGGCCTTCTGAATGGGCCATCTCTCTAGTTGGGACTGTGAACCGTTAACACATATAGGAATTGTGCCCTCAACATGACCGGTGCGATCATACCAGCACTAATGCACCGGATCACATCAGAACTCCGAAGTTGAGCGTGCTTGGGCGAGAGTAGTACTAGGATGGGTGACCCCCTGGGAAGTCCTCGTGTTGCACCCCATTTTCAATTTTTTTTGCCCTGGTTAGGGTTGCCTAGATACTTTATCCACCAAATCTCTATTGCCGAATCCCACGGAACATTAGGCAAGACAACATCTCTTCACGTAGAGGCAGGGCCCGCAAATCGAGGACGTAGGCTTTATGACCAGGTCTCCGTCTCTCCGGTGCCCATAACTTTTGATCCGTAAGGAGTTACGGGGCGCACAGCATACCATTGCAAAGCTCTCTGAGAGCTCTACGACGGGGGTAGCCAGCTTGCTCGCTGTGCCCGTTTTTGGAGCCTAAATTCGAATTTTTTCATTAGTTTAAGGCCACTTTTCTTCTTTTGCTCTTTTTTTCTGTACCGGATTGTACGTCGTGAACTGTTAAAAGGACGACAACCTGACTCACTGGACATCAAAGGGCCCTACAAAGTGTCGATATCACGTCTTGCGAGGATGCTGCTTTGTTGAAGCGGATGGGTTGTCGTTAGGCCCATTGGGCCTTCTGAATGGGCCATCTCTCTAGCTGGGACTGTGAACCGTTAACACATATAGGAATTATGCCCTCAACATGACATGTGCGATCATACCAGCACTAATGCACTGGATCCCACCAGAAATATGAAATTAAGCGTGCTTGGGCGAGAATAGTACTAAGATGGGTGACCCCTTGGGAAGTCCTCGTGTTGCACCCCTTTTCAATTTTTTTTGCCCTGGTTAGGGTTACCAAGATACTTTATCCACCATATCTATATTACCGACCCCACGGAACATTAGGCAAGGCAACATCGCTTCATGTAGAGGCTGGGCCTACAAACCGCGGGCTTAGGGTTTGTGACCAGGTCTTCGTCGCTACGGTGCCCATAACTTTTGATCCGCAAGGAGTTACGCGGCGGACAGCATACCGTTGCAAAGCTCTATGAGAGCTCTACAACGGGGGCAGCCAACTTGCTCGCTGTGCCCACTTTTGGACCCCAAAATCGAATGTTTTTATCAGTTTCAGGCCACTTTTCTGTCTTTGCTATATTTTTCCGTCCCGGATCGTACGTCGTGAACTGTAAAAAGGAAGACAACCTGACTCGCAGGACATCAGAGGGCCCTACAATGTGTCGATATCACGTCTTACGAGGATGCTGCATTGTTGAAGCAGATGGGTTGTCGATATGCCCATTGGGCCTTCTGAATGGGCCATCTCTCTATTTGGGACTGTGAACCGTTAACACATTTAGGAATTGTGCCCTCAACATGATCGGTGCAATCATACCACCACTAATGCACCGGATCACATCAGAACTCCGAAGTTGAGCGTGCTTGGGCGAGAGTAGTACTAGGATGGGTAACCCCTTGGGAAGTCCTCGTGTTGCACCCCATTTTCAATTTTTTTTGCCCTGGTTAGGGTTGCCTAGGTACTTTATCCACCAAATCTCTATTACCGAATCCCACGGAACATTAGGCAAGACAACATCGCTTCACGTAGAGGTTGGGCCCGCAAACCGAGGGCGTAGGGTTTGTGACTAGGTCTCCGTCGCTCTGGTGCCCATAACTTTTGATCCGTAAGGAGTTACACGGCGCACAACATACCGTTGCAAAGCTCTTTGAGAGCTCTACGACGGGGGTAGCCAGCTTGCTCGCTGTGCCCGTTTTTGGAGCCTAAATTCGAATTTTTTCATTAGTTTCAGGCCACTTTTCTTCTTTTGCTCTGTTTTTCCGTCTCGGATCGTACGTCGTGAACTGTTAAAAGGACAACAACCTGACTCGCGGGACATCAGAGGGCCCTACAACGTGTCGATATCACGTCTTGCGAGGATGCTACATTGTTGAAGCGGATGGGTTGTCGTTAAGCCCATTGGGCCTTCTGGATAGGCCATCTCTCTAGCTGGCACTGTGAACCGTTAACGCATGTAGGAATTGTGCCCTCAACATGATAGGCGCGATCATACCAACACTAATGCACCGGATCCCACTAGAACTCTGAAGTTAAGCGTGCTTGGGCGAGAGTAGTACTAGGATAGGTGACCCCGTGGGAAGTCCTCGTGTTGCACCCCCTTTTCAATTTTTTTTGCCCTGGTTAGGGTTGCCAAGATACTTTATCCACCAAATCTATATTACCAAATCCCACGGAACATTAGGCAAGACAACATCGCTTCATGTAGAGGCTAGGCCCGCAAACCGAGGGTGTAGGGTTTGTGACCAGGTCTCCGTCGCTCCGGTGCCCATAACTTTTGATCCATAAGGAGTTACGCAGCGCACAGTATACCGTTGCAAAGGTCTCTGAGAGCTCTACGACGGGGGCAGCTAGCTTGCTCGCTGTGCCCATTTTTGGAGTCCAAAATCGAACGTTTTCATTAGTTTCAGTCTACTTTTCTTCTTTTGCTCTATTTTTCGGTCCCGGATTATACGTCGTGAACTTTTAAAAGGACGACAACCTGACTCGTGGGACATCAGAGGGCCCTACAACTTGTCGATATCAAGTCTTGCAAGGATGCTGCATTGTTGAACTGGATGGGTTGTCGTTAAGCCCATTGGGCCTTTTGAATGGGCCATCTCTCTAGTTGGAACTATGAACCGTTAACACATATAGGAATTGTGCCCTCAACATGACAGGTGTGATCATACCAGCACTAATGCACCTGATCCCATCAGAACTCTGATGTTAAGCGTGCTTGGGCGAGAGTAGTACTACGATTGGTGACCCCCTGGGAAGTCCTCGTGTTGCACCCCCTTTTCAATTTTTTTTGCCGTGGTTAGGGTTGCCAAGATAATTTATCCATCAAATCTCTATTACCGAATCCCACGGAACATTAGACAAGACAACATCGCTTCAAGTAGAGGCTGGGCCCTCAAACCGAGGGCGTAGGGTTTGTGACCAGGTCTCCGTCGCTCCGGTGCCCATAACTTTTGATCCGTAAGGAGTTACGCGGTGCACAGCATACCGTTGCAAAGCTCTCTAAGAGCTCTACGACGGGGGCAGCCAGCTTGCTCGCTGTGCACATTTTTGGAGCCTAAAATGGTACATTTTCATTAGTTTCAGTCCACTTTTCTTATTTTGCTTTGTTTTTCTGTCCCGGATCGTACGTCGTGAACTGTTAAAAGGACAACAACCTGACTCGCGGGACATTAGAGGGCCCTACAACGTGTCGATATCTCATCTTGCTAGGATGCAGCATTGTTGAAGCAGATGGGTTGTCGTTAAGCCCATTGGGCCTTATGAATGGGACATCTCTCTAGTTGGGACTATGAACCGTTAATACATATTGGAATTGTGCCCTCAACTTGACAGGTGCGATCATACCAGCACTAATGCGCCGGATCCCATCAGAACTCCGAAGTTAATCGTGCTTGGGCTAGAGTAGTCCTAGGATGGGTAACCCCTTGAGAAGTCCTCGTGTTGCACACCTTTTTCTATTTTTTTTCCTTGGTTAGGGTTGCCAAGATACTTTATCCACCAAATCTCTATTACCGAATCCCACGGAACATTAGGCAAGACAACATCGCTTCATGTAGAGGCTAGGCCCGCAAACCGAGGGTGTAGGGTTTGTTACCAGGTCTCCGTCGCTCCGGTGCCCATAACTTTTGATCCGTAAGGAGTTACGCGGCGCACAGCGTACCATTACAAAGCTCTCTGAGAGCTCTACGACGGGGGAAGCTAGCTTGCTCGTTGTGCCCCTTTTTGGAGCCCAAAATCGACCGTTTTATCAATTTCAGGCCACTTTTCTACTTTTGCCTATTTTTTCAACCCAGATCGTACGTCGTGAACTGTTAAAAGGAAGACAACCTGACTCGCGTGACATCAGAGGGCCCTACAATGTGTCGATATCGCGTCTTGCGAGGATGCTGCAGTGTTGAAGTGGATGGGTTTTCGTTAAGCCCATTGGGCCTTCTGAATGGGCCATCTCTCTACCTGGGACTGTGAACCGTTAACAACTATTGGAATTGTGCCCACAACATGACCGGTGCGATCATACCAACACTAATGCACCGGATCCCATCAGAACTCTGAAGTTAAGCGTGCTTGGGCAAGAGTAGTACTAGGATGGGTGACCCCCTCGGAAGTCCTCGTGTTGCACCCCCTTTTCAATTTTTTTCCCCTGGTTAGGGTTGCCAAGATACTTTATCCACCAAATCTCTATTACTGAATCCCTCAGAACATTGGGCAAGACAACTTCGTTTTACGTAGAGGCTGGGCCCGAAAACCGAGGGCGTAGGGTTTGTGACCAGGTCTCCGCTGCTCCGGTGCCCACAACTTTTGATCCGTTAGGAGTTATGAGACGCGTAGCATACCGTTGCAAAGCTCTCTTAGTGGTCTACGATGGGGACAAGAAGCTTGCTTGCTGTGCCCCTTTTTGGAGTCCAAAATCGAATGTTTTCATCAGTTTCAGGCCACTTTTCTTCTTTTGCTCTGTTTTTCTGTCCCGGATCGTACGTCGTGAACTGTTAAAAGGACGACAACCTGACTAGCTGGACATCAGAGGGCCCTACAACGTGTCGATATCACATCTTGCGAGGATGCTGCATTGTTGAAGCGGATGGGTTGTCGTTAAGCCCATTGGGCCTTCTGAATGGGCCATCTCTATAGCTGGGACTGTGAACCGTTAACACACATAGGAATTGTGCCCTCAACATGACCGATGCGATCATACCAGCACTAATACACCGGATCACATCAGAACTCCGAAGTTGAACGTGCTTGGGCGAGAGTAGTACTAGGATGGGTGACCCCCTGGGAAGTCCTCGTGTTGCACCGCCTTTTCAAATTTTTTTGCCCTGGTTAGGGTTGCCAAGATACTTTATCCACCAAATCTCTATTACTGAATCCCACGGAACATTGGGCAAGACAACTTCGTTTTATGTAGAGGCTGGGCCCGCAAACCAAGGGCGTAGGGTTTGTGACCAGGTCTCCGTCGCTCTAGTGCCCATAACTTTTGATCCGTAAGGAGTTACGCGGTGCGCAGCATACCGTTACAAAGCTCTCTAATAGCTCTTCAACGGGTGCAGCCAGCTTGCTCGCTTTCCCCCTTTTTGGAGCCTGAAATCGAACTTTTTCGTTAGTTTTAGGCTACTTTTCTTCTTTTGCTCTATTTTTTCGTCCCAGATCGTACGTCGTGAACTGTTAAAAGGACGACAACCTGACTTGCGGGATATCATAGGGCCCTACAATGTGTCGATATCACGTCTTGGGATGATGCTGCATTGTTGAAGCGGATGGTTTGTCGTTAAGCCCGTTGGGCCTTCTGAATGGGCCATCTTTCTAGGTTGGGACTGTGAACCATTAACACATATAGGAATTGTGCCCTCAACATGACGGGTGCGATCATACCAGCACCAATGCACTGGATCCCATCAGAACTCCGAAGTTAAGTGTGATTCGGCGAGAGTAGTACTAGGATGGGTGACCCCCTGGGAAGTCCTTGTGTTGCACCCCCTTTTCAATTTTTTTTGCCCTGGTTAGGGTTGCCAAGATACTTTATCCACCAAATCTCTATTACTGAATCCCACGAAAAATTGGGCAAGACAACTTCACTTCACGTAGAGGCTGCGCCATCAAACCGTGGGCGTAGGGTTTGTGACCAGGTCTCCGTCGCTCCGGTGCCCATAACTTTTGATCCGTAGAGAGTTACGCGATGCACAGCATACCGTTATAATTCTCTCTTAGTGCTCTACTACGGGGGGAGCCAGCTTGCTCGCTGTGTCTATTTTTGGAGCACTAAATTGAATATTTTCATCAGTTTTAGGCCACTTTTCTTCTTTTCCTCTATTTTTTCGTGCCGGATCGTACGTTGTGAGCTATTAAAAGGACGAGAACCTGACTCGCTGGACATCAGAGGGCCCTACAATGTGAAGATATCACGTCTTGCAAGGACTCTATGTTGTTGAAGCGGATAGGTTGTCGTTAAGCCCATTGGGCCTTTTGAATGGGCCATCTCTCTAGGCAGGGACGGTGAACCGTTGACACATATAGGAATTGTGCCCTCAACATGACGGATGCGATCATACCAGCACTAATGCACCGGATCCCATCAGAA
The DNA here is from genome assembly GCA_037974665.1 of Ehretia macrophylla. Taxonomy (NCBI): domain Eukaryota; kingdom Viridiplantae; phylum Streptophyta; class Magnoliopsida; order Boraginales; family Ehretiaceae; genus Ehretia; species Ehretia macrophylla. The sequence continues at coordinate 70,962,753 of CM075767.1, forward strand.
CTCCGAAGTTAAGCGTGCTTGGGCGAGAGTAGTACTAGGATGGGTGACCCCCTGGGAAGTCCTCGTGTTGCACCCCCTTTTTAATTTTTTTTCCCCTGGTTAGGGGTGCCAATATACTTTATCCACCAAATCTTTATTACTGAATCCCACGGAAAATTGGGCAAGTCAACTTCGTTTAACGTGGAGGCTGAGCCCGCAAACTGAGGGCCTAGTGTTTGTTACCAGGTCTCCGTCGCTCCGGTGCCCATAACTTTTGATCCGTAAGGAGTTAGGCGGCGCACAACATACCGTTTCAAAGCTCTCTGAGAGCTCTACGACGGGGGCAGCGAGTTTGCTCGCTGTGCCCCTTTTTGGATCCCAAAAATTGAACGTTATCATCAGTTTCAGGCCACTTTTCTTCTTTTGCTCTGTTTTTAAGTCCCGGATCGTATGTCGGGAGCTGTTAAAAGGGCGACAACCTGACTCGCGGGATATTAGAGGGCCCTACACCGTGTCGATATCATGTCTTGCAAGGATGCTGTGTTGTTGAAGCGGATGAGTTGTCGTTAAGCCCATTGGGCCTTTTGAATGAGCCATCTCTCTATTCTGGGACTGTGAACAGTTAACACATAAAGGAATTGTGCCCTCAACATGACGGATGTGATCATACCAGCACTAATGCACTGGATCCCATCAGAACTCCGAACTTAAGCATTCTTGGACGAGAGCAGTACTAGGATGGGTTGTCGTTAAGCCCATTGGGCCTTTTGAATGGGGCATCTCTCTAGCTGGGACTGTGAACCGTTAACACATATAGGAATTGTGCCCTAACCATGACCGGTGCGATCATACTAGCACTAATGCACCGGATCACATCAGAACTCCGAAGTTGAGCGTGCTTGGGCGAGAGTAGTACTAGGATAAGTGACCCCCTTGGAAGTCCTCGTGTTGCACCCCCTCTTCAATTTTTTTTGTCGTGGTTAGGGTTGCCAAGATACTTTATCCACCAAATCTCTATTACCGAATCCCACAGAACATTAGGCAAGACAACATCGCTTCACGTAGAGGTTGGGCCCGCAAACCGAGGGCGTAGGGTTTGTGACCAGGTCTCCGTCGCTCTGGTACCCATAACTTTTGATCCGTAAGGAGTTACGCGGCGCACAACATACCATTGCAAAGCTCTCTGAGAGCTCTACAATGGGGGCAGCCAGCTTGCTCGTTGTGCCCCTTTTTGGTGCCCAAAATCGAACGTTTTTATCAGTTTCTGGCCACTTTTCTTCTTTTGCTCTATTTTTTCATCCCGGATCGTACGTTGTGAACTGTTAAAAGGACGACAACCTAACTCGCTGGACATCAGAGGGCCCTACAACGTGTCGATATCACGTCTTGCGAGGATGCTGCATTGTTGAAGCAGATGGGTTGTCGTTAAGCCCATTGGGCCTTCTGAATGGGTTATCTCTCTAGCTGGGACTGTGAACCGTTAACAAACATAGGAATTGTGCCCTCAACATGACCGGTGCGATCATACCCGTACTAATACACCGGATCACATCAGAACTCCGAAGTTGAACGTGCTTGGGCGAGAGTAGTACTAGGATGGGTGACCCCCTGGGAAGTCCTCGTGTTGCACCGCCTTTTCAAATTTTTTTGCCCTGGTTAGGGTTGCCAAGATACTTTATCCACCAAATCTCTATTACTGAATCCCACGGAACATTGGGCAAGACAACTTCGTTTTATGTAGAGGCTGGGCCCGCAAACCAAGGGCGTAGGGTTTGTGACCAAGTCTCCATCGCTCTGGTGCCCATAACTTTTGATCCGTAAGGAGTTACGCGGTGCACAGCATACCGTTACAAAGCTCTCTAATAGCTCTTCAACGGGTGCAGCCAACTTGCTCGCTTTGCCCCTTTTTGGAGCCTGAAATCGAACTTTTTCATTAGTTTTAGGCTACTTTTCTTCTTTTGCTCTATTTTTTCGTCCCAGATCGTACGTCGTGAACTGTTAAAAGGACGACAACCTGACTTGCGGGACATCATAGGGCCCTACAATGTGTCGATATCACGTCTTGGGATGATGCTGCATTGTTGAAGCGGATGGTTTGTTGTTAAGCCCGTTGGGCCTTCTGAATGGGCCATCTTTCTAGCTGGGACTGGGAACCGTTAACACATTTAGGAATTGTGCCCTCAACATGACAGGTGCGATTATACCAGCACTAATGCACCGGATCCTATCAGAACTCTGAAGTTCACCGTGCTTGGGCGAGAGTAGTACTAGGATGGGTAACCCCTTGGGAAGTCCTTGTTTTGCACCCACTTTTCAATTTTTTTTGCCCTGGTTAGGGTTGCCAAGATACTTTATCCACCAAATCTATATTACCGAATCCCACGGGACATTAGGGAAGACAACATCACTTCACGTAGAGGCTGGGCCCGTAAACAGAGGGCGTAGGGTTTGTGACCAGGTCTCTGTCGGTCCGGTGCCCATAACTTTTGATCCGTAAGGAGTTACGCGGTGCACATCATACCGTTCCAAAGCTCTCTGAGAGCTCTACGACGGGGGCAGCAAGCTTGCTCACTGTGCCCATTTTTGGAGACCAAAATCGAACATTTTCATCAGTTTCAGGCCACTTTTCTTCTTTTCCTCTATTTTTCCGTCCCGGATCGTACGTCGTGAACGGTCAAAAGGACGACAACCTAACTCGCTGGACATTAGAGGGCCCTACAACGTGTCGATATCACGTCTTGCAAGGATGCTGCGTTATTGAAGCAGATGGGTTGTCGTTAAGCCCATTCGGCCTTTTGAATGGGCCATCTCTCTAGGTTGGGACTGTGAACCATTAACACATATAGGAATTGTGCCCTCAACATGACGTGTGCGATCATACCAGCACCAATGCACTGGATCCCATCAGAACTCCGAAGTTAAGCGTGATTCGGCGAGAGTAGTACTAGGATGGTTGACCCCCTGGGAAGTCCTTGTGTTGCACCCCCTTTTCAATTTTTTTTGCCCTGGTTAGGGTTGCCAAGATACTTTATCCACCAAATCTCTATTACTGAATCCCACGAAAAATTGGGCAAGACAACTTCACTTCACGTAGAGGCTGCGCCATCAAACCGTGGCCGTAGGGTTTGTGACCAGGTCTCCGTCGCTCCGGTGCCCATAACTTTTGATCCGTAGAGAGTTACGCGATGCACAGCATACCGTTATAATTCTCTCTTAGTGCTCTACTACGGGGGAGCCAGCTTGCTCGCTGTGTCTATTTTTGGAGCCCTAAATTGAATATTTTCATCAGTTTCAGGCCACTTTTCTTCTTTTCCTCTATTTTTTCGTGCCGGATCGTACGTTGGGAGCTGTTAAAAGGACGACAACCTCACTCGCGGGACATCAGAGGGCCCTACAATGTGAAGATATCACATCTTGCAAGGACTCTATGTTGTTGAAGCGGATAGGTTGTCGTTAAGCCCATTGGGCCTTTTGAATGGGCCATCTCTCTAGGCAGGGACGGTGAACCGTTGACACATATAGGAATTGTGCCCTCAACATGACGGATGCGATCATACCAGCACTAATGCACCGGATCCCATCAGAACTCCGAAGTTAAGCGTGCTTGGGCGAGAGTAGTACTAGGATGGGTGACCCCCTGGGAAGTCCTCGTGTTGCACCCCCTTTTTAATTTTTTTCCCCTGGTTAGGGTTGCCAATATACTTTATCCACCAAATCTTTATTACTGAATCCCACAAAAAATTGGGCAAGACAACTTCGTTTAACGTGGAGGCTGAGCCCGCAAACTGAGGGCGTAGTGTTTGTTACCAGGTCTCCGTCGCTCCGGTGCCCATAACTTTTGATCCGTAAGGAGTTAGGCGGCGCACAGCATACCATTTCAAAGCTCTCTGAGAGCTCTACGACGGGGGCAGCAAGTTTGCTCGCTGTGCCCCTTTTTGGATCCCAAAAATTGAACGTTATCATCAGTTTCAGGCCACTTATCTTCTTTTGCTCTATTTTTAAGTCCCGGATCGTATGTCGTGACCTGTTAAAAGGGCGACAACCTGACTCGCGGGATATCAGAGGGCCCTACACCGTGTCGATATCACATCTTGCAAGGATGCTGTGTTGTTGAAGCGGATGAGTTGTCGTTAAGCCCATTGGGCCTTTTGAATGAGCCATCTCTCTATTCTGGGACTGTGAACAGTTAACACATAAAGGAATTGTGCCCTCAAAATGACGGATGCGATCATACCAGCACTAATGCACTGGATCCCATTAGAACTCCGAACTTAAGCATTCTTGGACGAGAGCAGTACTAGGATGGGTTGTCGTTAAGCCCATTGGGCCTTTTGAATGGGGCATCTCTCTAGCTGGGACTGTGAACCATTAACACATATAGGAATTGTGCCCTAACCATGACCGGTGCGATCATACTAGCACTAATGCACCGGATCACATCAGAACTCCGAAGTTGAGCGTCCTTGGGCGAGAGTAGTACTAGGATAAGTGACCCCCTGGGAAGTCCTCGTGTTGCACCCCCTCTTCAATTTTTTTTGTCGTGGTTAGGGTTGCCAAGATACATTATCCACCAAATCTCTATTACCGAATCCCACGGAACATTAGGCAAGACAACATCGCTTGACGTAGAGGTTGGGCCGGCAAACCGAGGGCGTACGGTTTGTGATCAGGTCTCCGTCGCTCCGGTGCCCATAACTTTTGATCCGTAAGGAGTTACGCGGCGCACAGCATATCGTTGCAAAGCTCTTCGAGAGCTCTACGACGCGGGCAGCCAGCTTGCTCACTTTGCCCATTTTCGGAGCCCAAAATCGAACGTTTTCATCATATTCAGGCCACTTTTCTTCTTTTGCTCTGTTTTTCCGTCCCGGATCGTACGTCGTGAACTGTTAAAAGGACGACAACCTGAGTCGCGGGACATCAGAGGGCCCGACAACTTGTTGATATCACGTCTTGCGAGGATGTTGCATTATTGAAGCGGATGGGTTGTCGTTAAGCCCATTGGGCCTTCTGAATGGGGCATCTCTCTAGCTGGGACTGTGAACCGTTAACACATATAGGAATTGTGCCATGAACATGACCGGTGCGATCATACCAGCACTAATGCACCAGATCACATCAGAACCTCGAAGTCAAGCGTGCCTGGGCGAGAGTAGTACTAGGATGGGTGACCCCCTGGGAAGTCCTCGTGTTGCTCCACCTTTTCAATTTTTTTGCCCTGGTTAGGGTTGCCAAGATACTTTATCCACCAAATCTCTATCACCGAATCCCACGGAACATTAGGCAAGACAACATCGCTTCACGTAGAGGCTGGAACCGCAAACCAAGGGCGTAGGGTTTGTGACCAAGTCTCCGTCGCTCTGGTGCCCATAACTTTTGATCCGTAAGGAGTTATGCGACGCACAGCATACCGTTGCAAAGCTCTCTGAGAGCTCTATGACGGGGGCAGCTAGCTTGCTCGCTGTGCCCATTTTTGGAGCCTAAAATTGTACTTTTTCATTAGTTTCAGGCCACTTTTCTTCTTTTGCTCTGTTTTTTTGTCCCGGATCGTACGTCGTGAACTGTTAAAAAGATGACAACCTGACTCGCGGGACATCATAGGCCCCTACAACGTGTTGATATCACGTCTTGCAAGGATGCTACATTTTTTAAGTGGATTGGTTGTCGATAAGCCCATTGGGCTTTTTGAATGGGCCATCTCTCTAGCTGGGACTGTGAACCGTTAACACATATAGGAATTGTGCCCTCAACATGATAGGTGCGATCATACCGGCACTAATGCACCGTATCCCATCAGAACTATGAAGTTAAGCGTGCTTGGGCGAGAGTTTTGCTAGGATGGGTGACCCCTTGGGAAGTCCTCGTGTTGCACCCCATTTTCAGTTTATTCTGCCCTGGTTAGGGTTGCCAAGATACTTTATCCACCAAATCTATATAATCGAATACCACGGAACATTAGGCAAGACAACATCGCTTCACGTAGAGGCTGGGCCCACAAACCGAGGACGTAGGGTTTGTGACCAGGTCTCCGTCGCTCCGGTGCCCATAACTTTTGATCCGTAAGGAGTTACGCGGCGCACAGCATATCGTTGCAAAGCTCTTTGAGAGCTCTACGACGGGGGTAGCCAGCTTGCTCGCTGTGTCCATTTTTGGAGCCCAAAATCGAACGTTTTCATCATATTCAGGCAACTTTTCTTTTTTTGCTCTGTTTTTCCATCCCGAATCGTACGTCGTGAACTGTTAAAAGGACGATAACCTGACTCGCGGGACATTAGAGTGCCCGACAATGTGTCGATATCACGTCTTACGAGGATGCTGCATTGTTGATGCGGATGGGTTGTCGTTAAGCCCATTGGGCATTCTGAATGGGGCATCTCTCTAGTTGGGACTGTGAACCGTTAACACATATAGGAATTGTGCCCTCAACATGACCGGTGCGATCATACCAGCACTAATGCACCGGATCACATCAGAACTCTGAAGTCGAGCGTGCTTGGGCGAGTGTAGTACTAGGATGGGTGACCCCCTGCGAAGTCCTCGTGTTGCACCCCCTTTTCAATTTTTTTGCCCTGGTTAGGGTTGCCAAGATACTTTATCCACCAAATCTCTATTACCGAATCCCACGGAACATTAGGCAAGACAACATCGCTTCACGTAGAGGCTGGGCCCGTAAACCGAGGGCGTAGGGTTTTTGACCAGGTCTCCGTCGCTCCGGTGCCCATAACTTTTGATTCGTAAGGAGTTACGCGGCGCACAACGTACCGTTGCAAAGCTCTCTGAGATCTCTACGACAGGGGCAGCAAGCTTGCTCCCTGTGCCCCTTTTTAGAGCCCAAAGTCGAACGTTTTCATCAGTTTCAGGCCAATTTTCTTCCTTTACTTTGTTTTTCCGTCCCGGATCGTACGTCGTGAACTGTTAAAAGGACGACAACCTGACTCGCTGGACATCAGAGGGCCCTACAACGTGTATATTTAACTTCTTGCGAGGATGCTGCGTTGGTGAAGCGGATGGGTTGTCGTTAAGCCCAATGGGCCTTTTGAATGGGCCATCTCTCTAGCAAGGACTGTGAACCGTTAACACATATAGGAATTGTGCCCTCAACATGACCGGTACGATCATAATAGCACTAATGCACCGAATCACATCACAACTCTGAAGTTGAGCGTGCTTGGGAGAGAGTAGTACTATGATGGGTGACCCCCTGGGAAGTCCTCGTGTTGCACCCCCTTTCCAAATTTTTTTGCCCTGGTTAAGGTTAGCAAGATACTGTATCCACCAAATCTCTATTACCGAATCCCACGGAACTTTAGACAAGACAACATCGCTTCACGTAGAGGCTGGGCCCGCAAACCGAGGGCGTAGGGTTTGTGACCAGGTCTCCGTCGCTCCGGTGCCCATAACTTTTGATTCGTAAAGAGTTACGCATCGCACAGCATACCGTTGCAAAGCTCTTTGAGAGCTCTACGACGGGGGCAGCAAGCTTGCCAGTTGTGCCCGTTTTTAGAGCCCAAAATGGAACATTTTCATCAGTTTCAGGCCACTTTTCTTCTTTTACTCTATTTTTTTGTCCCGAATCGTACGTCGTGAAATGTTAAAAAGACGACAACCTTACTCGCGGAACATGACGATATCACGTCTTGCGAGGATGCTGTATTGTTGAAGCGGATGGGTTGTCGTTAAGCCCATTGGGCCTTCTGAATGGGCCATCTCTCTAGCTGGGACTGTGAAACGTTAACACATATAGGAATTGTGCCCTCAACATGACCGGTGCGATCATACTAGCACTAATGCACCGGATCACATCAGCAGTCCGAAGTTGAGCGTGCTTGGCGAGAGTAGTACTAGTATGGGTGATCCTCTGGGAAGTCCTCGTGTTGCACACCCTTTTCAATTTTTTTTGCCTTGGTTAGGGTTGCCAAGATACTTTATCCACCAAATCTATATTACCGAATCCCATGAAACATTAGGCAAGACAACATTGCTTCACGTAGAGGCTGGGCCCGTAAACCGAGGGCGTAGGGTTTGTGACCAGGTCTCCGTTGCTCCGGTGGCCATAACTTTTGATTCGTAAGGAGTTACGCGGCGCACAGCATACCGTTGCAAAGCTCTCTGAGAGCTCTACGATGGGGGCAGCCAGCTTGCTCGCTGTGCCTATTTTTGGAGCCCAAAATCGAACGTTTTCATCAGTTTCAGGCCACTTTTCTTCTTTTGCTCTTTTTTTTCATCCCGGATCGTACGTCGGGAACTGTTAAAAGGATGAAAACCTGACTTGCGGGACATCAGAGGGCCCTAAAACGAGTTGATATTAGGTCTTGCGAGGATGCTGCATTGTTGAAGCGGATGGGTTATCGTTAAGCCCATTGGGCCTTCTGAATGGGCCATCTCTCTAGCTGGGACTGTGAAACGTTAACACATATAGGAATTGTGCCCTCAACATGACCGCTGCGATCATACTAGCACTAATGCACCGGATCACATCATAACTCTGAAGTTGGGCGTGCTTGGGCGAGAGTAGTACTAGGATGGTTGACCCCCTGGGAAGTCCTCATGTTGCACCCCCTTTTCAATTTTCTTTGTCCTAGTTAGGGTTGCCAAGATACATTATCCACCAAATCTATATTACCGAATCCCACGGAATATTAGGCAAGACAGCATCACTTCACGTAGAGGCTGGGCCCGCAAACCGAGGGCGTAGGGTTTGTGGCCAGGTCTTCGTCGCTCCGGTGCCCATAACTTTTGATCTGTAAAGAGTTCAGCGGCGCACAGCATACCGTTGCAAAGCTCTCTGAGAGCTCTACGACGGGGGCAACCAGCTTGCTCGATGTGCCCTTTTTTGTAGCCTAAAATCAAACTTTTTCATTTGTTTCAGGCCACTTTTCTTCTTTTGCTCGGTTTTTCTGTCCCTGATCGTACGTCGTGAACTGTTAAAAAGACGACAACGTGACTCGCGGGACATCAGAGGGCCCTACAACGTGTCGATATCCCATCTTGCGAGGATGCTGCATTGTTGACGCAGATGGGTTGTCGTTAAGCCCAATGGGCCTTTTGAATGTGCCATCTCTCTAGGCTGGGACTGTGAACCGTTAACACATAAAGAAATTGTGCCCTCAACATGACAGGTGCGATCATACCAGCACTAATGCACCGGATCCCATCAGAACTCCGAAGTTGAGCGTGCTTGGGCGAGAGTAGTACTAGGATGGGTGACCCCCTGGGAATTCCTTGTGTTGCACCCCATTTTCAGTTTGTTTTGCACTGGTTAGGGTTGCCAAGATACTTTATCCCCCAAATCAATATTATCGAATCCCACGGAACATTAAGCAAGACAACATCGCTTCACGTAGAGGCTGGGCCCACAAACCGTGGGCGTAGGGTTTGTGACTAGGTCTCCGTCGCTCCGGTGCCCATAACTTTTGATCGGTAAGGAGTTACGTGACGCACAGCATACCGTTGCAAAGCTCTCTGAGAGCTCTACGACGGGGCAACCAGCTTGCTCGCTATGCCCGTTTTTGGAGCCTAAAATTGAACTTTTTCATTAGTTTCAGGCCACTTTTCTTCTTTTGCTCTGTTTTTCCATCCCGGATCGTACGTTGTGAACTGTTAAAAGGACGACAACCTGACTCGCGGGACATCAGAGGGCCCTACAACATGTCGATATCCCGTCTTGCGAGGATGCTGCATTGTTGAAGCAGATGGGTTGTCGTTTAGCCCATTGGGCCTTTTGAATGTGCCATCTCTCTAGGCTGGGACTGTGAACCGTTAACACATAAAGAAATTGTGCCCTCAACATGACAGGTGCGATCATACCAGCACTAATGCACCGGATCCCTTCAGAACTCCGAAGTTGAGCGTGCTTGGGCGAGAGTAGTACTAGGATGGGTGACCCCGTGGGAAGTCCTCGTGTTGTACCCCATTTTCAGTTTGTTTTGCACTGGTTAGGGTTGCCAAGATACTTTATCCCCCAAATCTATATTACCGAATCCCACGGAACATTAGGCAAGACAACATCGCTTCACGTAGAGGCTGGGCCTGCAAACCGAGGGCGTAGGGTTTGTGACCTAGTCTCCATCGCTCCGGTACCCATAACTTTTGATCCGTAAGGAGTTAGGCGGCGCAAAGCATACCGTTGCAAAGCTCTCTGAGAGCTCTACAACGGGGGCAGACAGCTTGCTCGCTGTGCCTCTTTTTGGAGCCCAAAATCGAATGTTTTCATCAGTTTCAGGCAACTTTTCTTCCTTTACTCTGTTTTTCCGTCGCATATCGTACGTCGTGAATTGTTAAAAGGATGACAACCTGACTCGCCGGACATCAGAGGGCCCTACAACGTGTCGATATCACGTCTTGCGAGGATGCTGCATTGTTGAAGTGGATGGGTTGTCGTTAAGCCCATTGGGCCTTTTGAATGGGCCATCTCTCTAGCTGGGACTGTGATCCATTAACACATATAGGAATTGTTCCCTCAACATGACCGGTGCGATCAAACCAGCACTAATGTACCGGATCACATTAGAACTACGAAATTGAGCGTGCTTGGACGAGAGTACTACTAGGATCGGTGACCCCCTAGGAAGTCCTCGTGTTGCACCACCTTTTCAATTTTTTTTGCCCTGGTTAGGGTTGCCAAGATACTTTATCCACCAAATCTCTATTACTGAATCCCACTGAACATCAGGCAAGACAACATCGCTTCACGTAGAGGCTGGGCCCGCAAACCGAGCGCGTAGGATTTATGACCAGGTCTCCGCGCTCCGATGCCAATAACTTTTGATCCGTAAGGAATTACGCGGCGCACAGCATACCGTTGCAAAGCTCTCTGAGAGCTCAACGACGGGGACAGCCAGCTTGTTCGCTGTGCCCATTTTTGGAGCGTAAAATCGAACTTTTTCATTAGTTTCAGGCTACTTTTCTTCTTTTGCTCTGTTTTTTCCGTCGCGGATTCTACGTCGTGAACTGTTAAAAGGACGACAACCTAACACGTGGGACATCGGAGGTCCCTACAACGTGTCGATATCACATCTTGCGAGGATGCTATATTGTTGAAGCGGATGGGTTGTCGTTAAGCCCATTGGGCCTTCTGAATGGGCCATCTCTCTAGCAGGGACTGTGAACCGTTAACACAAATAGGAATTGTGCCCTCAACATGACCGGTGCTATCATACAAGCACTAATGCACTGGATCACATCAGAACTCCGAAGTTGAGCGTGTTAGGGCAAGAGTAGTACTAGGATGGGTGACCCCCTGGGAAGTCCTCGTGTTGCACCCCCTTTTCAATTTTTTTAGTCCTGGTTAGTGTTGCCAAGATACTTTATCCACCAAATCTCTATTACCGAATCCCATGGAACAATAGGCAAGACAACATCGCTTCACGTAGAGGCTGGGCCCACAAACCGAGGGCGTAGTGTTTGTGACCAGGTCTCTGTCGCTCTGGTGCCCATAACTTTTGATCCGTAAGGAGTTACGCGGCGCACAGCATACCGTTGCAAAGCTCTCTGAGTGCTCTACGACACGGGCAACCAGCTTGCTCACTGTGGCTATTTTTGGAACCTAAAATCGAACTTTTTCATTAGTTTCAGGTCACTTTTCTTCATTTGCTATGTTTTTTCATCCTGAATCGTTCGTCATGAATTGTTAAATGGATGACAACCTGACTCGCGGGACATCAGAGGGCCGTAAAATGTGTCGATATCACGTCTTGCGAGGATGCTGCATTGTTGAAGCAGATGGGTTGTCATTAAGCCCATTGGGCCTTTTGAATGGGTCATCTCTCTAGCTGGGACTGTGAACCGTTAACACATATAGGAATTGTGCCCTCAACATTACCGGTGCGATCATACTAGCACTAATGCACCGGATCACATCAGAACTCTGAAGTTGAGCGTGGTTGGGCTAGAGTAGTACTAGAATAGGTGACCCCCTAGGAAGTCCTCGTGTTGAACACCCTTTTCAATTTTTTTTGCCCTGGTTAGGGTTGCCAAGATTCTTTATCCACCAAATCTCTATTACCGAATCCCATGGAACATTAGGCAAGACAACATCGCTTCACGTAGAGGCTGGGCCCGCAAACCGAGGGCGTAGGGTTTGGACTAGGTCTCCGTCGCTCCGGTGGCCATAACTTTTGATTCGTAAGGAGTTACGCGGCGCACAGTATACCGTTGCAAAGCTCTCTGAGTGCTCTACGACGGGGGTAGCCAGCTTGCTCACTGTGCCCCTTTTTGGAGCCTAAAATCAAACTTTTTCATTAGTTTCAGGCCACTTTTCTTCATTTGCTATGTTTTTTCATCCCGGATCGTACGTCGTGAACCGTTAAAAGGACGACAACCTGACTCACGGGAGATCAAAGGGCCCTACAACGTGTCGATATCACGTCTTGCGAGGATGCTGCATTGTTGAAGCAGATTGGTTGTCATTAAGCCCATTGGGCCTTTTGAATGGGCCATCTCTCTAGGCTGGGACAGTGAACAGTTAACACATAAAGGAATTGTGCCCTCAACGTGACATGTGCGATCATACCAGTACTAATGTACCGGATCCTATCAGAACTCCGAAGTTAAGCGTGCTTGCACGAGAGTAGTACTAGGATGGGTGACCCCCTGGGAAGTCCTCGTGTTGTACCCCCTTTTCAGTTTATTTTGCCCTGGTTAGGGTTGCCAAGATACTTTATCCCCCAAATCTATATTACCGAATCCCACGGAATATTAGGCAAGACAACATCGCTTCACGTAGAGGCTGGGCCAGCAAACCGAGGGCGTAGGGTTTGTGACCAGGTCTCCGTCGCTCCGGTGCCCATAACTTTTGATCCGTAAGGAGTTACGCGGCGCACAACGTACAGTTGCAAAGCTCTCTGAGAGCTCTACTAAGGTAGGAGCTAGCTTGCTTGCTGTGCCCATTTTTGGAGCCCAAAATCTAACGTTTTCATCAGTTTCAGGCCACTTTTCTTCCTTTACTGTGTTTTTCCATTACGGATCGTACGTCGTGAACTGTTAAAAGGATGACAACCTGACTCGCGGGACATCAGAGGGCCCTACAACGTGTCGATATCACGTCTTGCGATGATCCTGCATTGTTGAAGCGGATGGGTTGTCGTTAAGCCCATTGGGCCTTCTGAATGGGCCATCTCTCTAGTTGGGACTGTGAACCGTTAACACATATAGGACTTGTGCCCCCAACATGACCGGTGCGATCATACCAGCACTAATGCACCGGATCACGTCAGAACTCCGAAGTTGAGCGTGCTTGGGCGAGAGTAGTACTAGGATGTGTGACCCCCTGGGAAGTCCTCATGTTGCACCACCTTTTCAATTTTGTTTGCCCTGTTTTGGGTTGCCAAGATACTTTATCCACCAAATCTCTATTACCGAATCCCACAGAACATTAGGCAAGACAACATCGCTTCACGTAGAGGCTGGGCCCGCAAACCGAGGGCGTAGGGTTTGTGACCAGGTCTCCGTCGCTCCGGTGCCCATAACTTTTGATCCGTAAAGAGTTACGCGGCGCACATGATACTGTTGCAAAGCTCTTTGACAGCTCTACGGCGGGGACAGCCAGCTTGCTTGCTGTGCCCATTTTTGGAGCCCAAAATTGAACGTTTTCATCAGTTTTAGGCCACTTTTCTTCCATTACTCTGTTTTTCCATTCCGTATCGTACGTCGTGAACTGTTAAAAGGACGACAACCTGACTCGCGGGACATCAGTGGGCCCTACAACGTGTCGATATCACGTCTTGCGAGGTTGCTGCATTGTTGAAGCGGATGGGTTGTCGTTAAGCCCATTGGGCCTTTTGAATGGGCCATCTCTCTAGCTGGGACTGTGAACCGTTAACACATATAGGAATTGTGCCCTCAACATGACCGGTATGATCATACCAGCACTAATGCACCGGATCACATCAGAACTCCGAAGTTGAGCCTGCTTGGGCGAGAGTAGTACTTGGATGGGTGACCCCCTGGGAAGTCCTCGTGTTGTACCCCCTTTTCAATTTTTTTTGCCCTGGTTAGGGTTGCCAATATACTTTATCCACGAAATCTCTATTATCGAATCCCACGGAACATTAGGCAAGAAGATATCGCTTCACGTAGAGGCTGGACCAGCAAACCGAGGGCGTAGGGTTTGTGACCAGCTCTCCGTCGCTCCGGTGCCCACAACTTTTGATTCGTAAGGAGTTACGTGGCGCACAACATACCGTTGCAAAACTCTCTGAGAGCTCTACGATGGGGGCAGCCAGCTTGCTCGCTGTGCCCATTTATGGAGCCTAAAATCGAACTTTTTCATTAGTTTCAGGCCACTTTTCTTCTTTTGCTCTGTTTTTTAATCCCGGATCGTAAGTCGTCAACTGTTAAAAGGATGACAACCTGACTCGCGGGACATCAGACGGCCCTACAACGTGTCGATATCACGTCTTGCGAGGATGCTACATTGTTGAAGCATATGGGTTGTCGTTAAGCCCATTGGGCCTTCTAAATGGGCCATCTCTCTAGCTGGGACTGTGAACCGTTAACACATATAGGAATTATGCCCTCAACATGACAGGTGTGATCATACCAGCACTAATGCGCTGGATCCCATCAGAACTCTGAAGTTAAGCGTGCTTGGGCGAGAGTAGTACTAGGATGGATGCCCCCCTGGGAAGTCCTCGTGTTGCACCCCCTTTTCAATTTTTTTTGCCCTGGTTAGGGTTGCCAAGATACTTTATCCACCAAATCTGTCACTCCCCAACCCAGCCTATAAAGGTTAGACTGGGGTATAATCTAAACATTCAAGTCACGTCTCGTACTTAACCGTTCATGAAGATTTAACACTTAACGTCTTGGCCTAAACTCCAAAATTTTTCGGTAAACCGGCAGCATAATGGCTGTAATTGGGCTATTCGGTTTGGCCTAATTCTCTAAACACCTCAATTATTCCAATCATTAATCCAATTCCATTAAGGACTCCTATTTGTGACCAACCGATTTGCCTACTAGTTTATCTTGAAAGTCTCGTTTGGTTAATAAGCCTAACATGATAACTATGTCCCGTTTATTTGTCAATTTCCTATCATGCAAGTACCTATTATCCTTTAGTTTACAAATGAGCACCTAAGTGAAATTAGATAGAATTAACTTAGTTGATTGTTCATCTAGTGGTTTGAATGCCTACAATAACTACTAATTAAGAAAACGAAAGCAAACCAAATAAAAGTTCGTTCGGTTATAGATAGTACAATCCCAGAATTAGACCCAAATTACAACGGGGTCATTTACATCAATAAACAACGAGCAACATAAAAGAAATAGTCTTCAAGTAGCATAGTTCACAAATAGCCAAAATCACGCAAAGCACACAAGACAGGCAATCACTCCAAGGAATCATCGTTAGGCACATCGTCCTCGGGTACCTGTTCTTGATCATCTTCACCTGAGATGATAAAAGAGGGTGAGTCCTTATAAACTCAGCGAGGGGGAACGAGAAATAATTTTTGAAACTCATTTTCCGGTTCAACTTATGAAAATCCTTTTGCAAGCATGAATATAACAATAATACAAGTACAGGAACAGAAATACTAGTCTCTGTGTAGGTTAAGGTTGCATTGTTCAAGGTTAGGGCGCACGAAAAGAGATAACGCACGTACATCGAGGTCAGAGCATGTATATCTAGGTATCGCACGTCAATCGGGGATTAGGGCACACTATTCTAGGTCAAGGCACGTGTGACAAGGTATGTACCAAAACCAAGACAGGACACGTAATCCAAGGTCGGTCATATAATTAGGGGTCTATGGCATGCAAATTGAGGTATGACACGTTATTCGGGGTCAGGCCTTACATCATCCCCTCCTTAAAAGAATTTCGTCCCGAAATTCATTCTTGCCTATTGAGGTCATTTAGACGGATTCTGACCCTTGTTATTTCCCACTCTAGGTCGTCCCGTGTTTAGTGATCTCTCTTGCAACAACCAATTCACTTCCTAGATTTCTCCAATCATTTAGTTTGGCGTGACCTCTACATTTATAGTTCTTTCCTTTGAACGACTCTATTCTCCATTTGATCTTAAGGTCAAGTTCATTAACTAAGGTTAGAGTCTTCAAACATAGTCATCAAAGTTGCATCGGTATTCTAACAATAGAACTATAACTCCAAAATCATGACTCATGTTGTATCAATCTCGCATTCATACCTCAAAAGGAATATCACAATAATACCGCGATCTTATGGTTACATACACTAATTTCAAGATGATAGGTCTATATCAGATTTACATATTCTATCAACTAGCTTCAAAATTGTTAACACCTAGGACATACACATGTTATGGGTCATTTCCACAATACGACTCTATTTTCAGGAAGAACTCACCAAACAACTAACCCACCTCAAATCGTCATCCATCGATGGTATCATAGCCCTTCTTATCTCGTAGGTACATTAGATTAGCAAATCTTCTAATGACTAGTCTCCCGATTACAGGCTCTTATTCACTAATCTCCTTTCCCGGCTTTGTTAACCTTCACGCTCGTAATCAACGAGAAAGACCGTTGAGATTCATTAAACTCAAATTCTAAGGTTTATTAAGTATCACTAACAAATTGCCATCGAAATTGCATGGGTAAACTAATCATGTTGCACTAGTTCAACTCTTACAAGTAAATTTCATCAGCTTATGATCCACAATCTATCTTCTTATTCAAATCTCTATTTTCACATCATGAGGCTTCAGAATTTTCTTTTAATCTTATCCAAAACTCCTAAAGTGAATAGTTTCAACCCCAAATAAATTCCACTCACCTCAATCCAAGGTTACGTCATACTTAAGAAGACAATGGTCCTACTCACTTAGCAACCTAGTCATTCCTTCGAACACTTAATGCCCGCCAATATATCGTCAACATTAATGTTACTAAGCTGGGTTCATAGCCATGTAAGTGATATCAATTCTCTACTAGGTTACCAGCCGTACAACAATAATCCTAGGACTATTAATGGGTACCGAAATGACCGACTTCATAAAATACTTACACGAGATAACTTCAAGGTTGTATCAATATAAGAATTATGACCACGAGGCATCCTTCAACATAACCTAATAGAACTTCAAAAGTAACCAACCACTTATTTAACTATTACTACAAGATTCACCCCTCTTATTCAACGACCACAATTCGAAGTCTACCGATCGCTAGTTTCTAAATATGAAACGGTGCACATAGATACGGTGGTCTAACAATAGTCTCTTGGGTCATTATGACTCTAATTCATCTCTATCTTAACTCTATAAAATCTTACTCTTCTCATTTACATGTTCAACAAGCTAAGAGCATCAAGACTCATCGACCTTAGGTCCTAGGGTTCACCATGAATCATCCTGCATACTCACAATTAGCTATTTAGGATTTCAAATCACACCCTAACGACTCCACTTTGCAATCAGATGCTTTAATCTCATTTCCATGGTTTATATATTAGGTCTATTGGTATTACTTAGGGATATATGCTTTCCAACATCCTCTAGGGTATCTAAACGACGAGTGCATAGAATGACTTACTTGTATAATAACAACTAAATCCGAGGGGCAATAATTTAATACCATGATTCTTAAAATCACCAATATCCAACTTAGGACCTTAGCAACGTTAGTCATCTAATGCATAGTTCAATACCTTGCACTTCTATTTCGACCTAACATTTAGGTGTAGTCTTCCGAACACGAGTTCTAGTTACGTGAATTCCTCGATTCTAGCATCCTAATATCTTGTTATATTATAAAACCATCAACCTCGTTAAATTCGGTCTCCAGAGTTGCCTACATGTTTTGAGGTTATCCATTGTTAAGTCACTCAAATACACTATCCATGTCTCAACAATCTAACCCCTAAAAGTAATTATCGTCAACTTCCACGAGTTCATCTCTTAATTTCTAGGTCACAATCTTACCATTGAGTGAACTTGAAACTCGTTAATATACACCTTATTAGGTTCAACGATGCTTAATTCCAATCAAGTAAGGATTCAATCATATAAATAGTCTATTATACCATTTCAAGATATAAGAATTTAATTCAAAAGCAACTCCTAAGTCAAACTTCCATTATAAGCATATGAACATATATATACTACTCCACATGTCCAATGGTATATTCTTATATCTAAGGAAAGTTGTATGTCCTTAACATTTATTCTTGAACCACAATTAGAAGAACAGTTTAACAGAATCAAGAACTTTATAACTATAAAATTGATAGCTTAATCACAGGCATGTGTATTCCAAAGATAAGGAGATAACTTTACCTCAACAATTATACATGTGCTACGCATTTTATATATACGTGTCCAATAATACATACGATCTGTTGAGTACCTGTAAAGATGCCAGAAATCTCTAATCGAGCCTTTCCGTTCTTTATGCATAAATTCACTTCCCTAAAAGTTCTAGTCCTAACTATCTATGTGTATAAACAGTCATTAATGGTTATGTAACATGCATATGTATCAAGGAAGGAGTATAAACGCACGCATGCATTATTGAGGGTACTAACGTGTCGGTGTGCATGACACATAATACATAAGGTCCACAAAAGCACGTAATATTCAATGCTCAAGCAATTAAAGCACATTAGCACACATTAACACATATAAACAAGACATCATAGTTACCTTAGGGCTTTTACCCATGGTCCGAGAGTTGAACCCGACTAACGCCTAGTTACTAAACTAAGCTCTAATACCATTCTACTTATAGGGTGTCACGCCCCAACCCGGCCTATAAAGGTTAGACTGGGGTATGATCTAAACATTCAAGTCACGTCTCGTACTTAACCGTTCATGAAGATTTAACACTTAACGTCTTGGCCTAAACTCCAAAATTTTTCGGTAAACCGGCAGCATAACGGCTGTAATTGGGCTATTCGGTTTGACCTAATTCTCTAAACACCTCAATTATTCCAATCATTAATCCAATTCCATTAAGGACTCCTATTTGTGACCAACCGATTTGCCTACTAGTTTATCTTGAAAGTCTCGTTTGGTTAATAAGCCTAACATGATAACTATGTCCCGTTTATTTGTCAATTTCCTATCATGCAAGTACCTATTGTCCTTTAGTTTACAAATGAGCACCTAAGTGAAATTAGATAGAATTAACTTAGTTGATTGTTCATCTAGTGGTTTGAATGCCTACGATAACTACTAATTAAGAAAACGAAAGCAAACAACCAAATAAAAGTTCGTTCGGTTATAGATAGTACAATCCCAGAATTAGACCCAAATTACAACGGGGTCATTTACATCAATAAACAACGAGCAACATAAAAGAAATAGTCTTCAAGTAGCATAGTTCACAAATAGCCAAAATCACGCAAAGTACACAAGACAAGCAATCACTCCAAGGAATCATCGTTAGGCACATCGTCCTCGGGTACCTGTTCTTGATCTTCTTCACCTGAGATGATAAAAGAGGGTTAGTCCTTATGAACTCAGCGAAGGGGAACGAGAAATAAGTTTTGAAACTCATTTTCCAGTTCAACTTATGAAAATCCTTTTGCAAGCATGAATATAACAATAATACAAGTACAGGAACAGAAATACTAGTCTTTCCTCCCCAAGGTTCTCTAGGAACCAAGCAAGAGTACTTATACAGATAGTAAAAAGGATATAGTGAGCTTTTGCTCTCAGATTAGTTTCAGAATCAGAAGTTGCGGCCGACTTCAAATCATCCCCCAAAACACGCCAGGTGGGTGTACTTCGGATGTACCCCGAAAGCCTACAACCCAACTCTCCGAGGGAGTCTAGCCCCCAAGCGAGAGAGGGAATGGGACCATGGTAGTCACGGGTGCACCGGCAAGCCCGATGCCGCCCGGTGTGCGTGATCGCTACCATGCCGACAGGAAAGGTTGCAACCTTGTATGCAATGCACATTCATGACAGGTAATATATCACAGTAGGAGGACAACAAAGTAGGTTGCCTCCGGACAGTCATAAGATTGCACATTGACAGGTAACAAGCAGGGCACGATAAGACAGGTAATTTCACATGAAAGGCATATAGAGTTATATGAAAATTAAACGGGCAGCCATGTAACACATGTAAAACAGGCCATATAACTCATTACGAAGCCCACGTGATCAAGTGATAAGATTATTCAACATGCAATGACATCAATCATGGGTTCGGGTGCAAGAAAAGCTTATTTGTCAACATGCAATGGTCAAAATCACATTTGAAGTCATAAGACATTTACGGGCAGCCCACTAAGCATATAATTTCCACACAATATCCAAATGATCAACACTTAGCAAGACTACCTAGTCATTAGGGTTTCCGTTTCATGCTTAACCGTGTGATTAAACCCTAAGTCAACTCAAAATCATTCTCAAGTCATGCATCATTCAATTCAAACATCCTCAAGTACTAAAAACAGTCCACACAACACCCCAACACCACAATTCCAAGCAATTAGCACCACAAGAGAGGTTATAACAATTTTCCAAGTACATAACTAAGTGAAACCTTTACTGCAATAGGCCGTTTTTTCACAATCAATAGGATAATCAAAAAATCTCCAAATCCAGTGAATAAGATGTCAAATTAAAGATTAAGAATTCAACTAAAATCAGAAACAAACCTTGCTTCAATTGGAGTTCGAGACCATTAGATATAGCCGAAATAGTGGAATAGCACAAAACCGTCCAGATTTGCACACTTTCCAGAATTTGACGTTTTTGAGGTCTTTGGGTCAGTTTTAGCCTTGGTCCATTTCTGAAAAAATTGTCCAGAACTGAAAAATCTAGCGGCACTCCAAATTGCATGCATTTGGGACATCATTTACTAAGCCAAATATGGTTCGTTCCACAAGGTCAGTGCATCTGCCAAAACCTGCTTCATTTTTCCAGATTTCCAGATTTGGTCACATTTTAGATATTTGCCATTTCAAGGACTTTAGAGTCAAAATTAGCTTCATCCTATTTCTGGGAAAAATATTCAAAACTGTCCAAAATAGTCACCTACCAATTTTCAAGCATTTTCAACATCATATTCCTAGCTAAACTTACCTCGAACAGACTGGTCAGAGAGCTGTCAACAATTTCGACTTCACCTAGCATCATTTTCAAGCCAAGATCTTGCCATGCATGGTTGTTTAAGCTTATGAACAACCATATAGCTCAAGTACAGAAGCAAATACACACATTTATGAGCATGCATGTGAATTTTTTAAGATTTTTCAAAAGGTTTTAACCCTCACCTTAGCAATCAACCACAAAGATGCACAAAAAACTTGGTGAAGCTTCAAATCTCTTCTTCTTCTTGCTTAGCCGAGATTCCAACTTGGTTTCTCTATTTTTCCTAGCCAAGTGATCAATCTCTTAGCACATGCATGAGGTTAGAACAAGAAGAAAAGAAATGGAAGCCAAGAAAACTTACCTAGGCCGAAAATGGTGACTCAAAATGCTTGCATGTGTGTTTCTTGCATCCTAGCTTGCTTGGGTGAGTTTCTTTGCTTATGGTTTGTCTTGATGCACCTTAGGATGATGAAGATGAGCTAAGAGGTGGATAGAACTCAGCCAAAACCGATATGGAGAGAGAGAATGAGAGGGAGAGAGAGAAAATGTGAGAGGAAAGAAGAAATGACAAAAAAATGAAGGCTTTTGCATTGTTCAAGCACTTGGTCGGCCTTGGGCCATTAAATTCTGATTTTTGTGTCTTCAATGTGTGATTTTAAAATGTTTATCATGGGCAAAGGTGGTTTGGTTGAGCAAGGTAGAGGATTTAGGTGGTTTTGTGCATTTTTTTTATGCATTGTGCTAAGTGTTTGTCATAGTTTGTCTAGGAATAATTCTTTATGCATTTGTGTCATTAGAATTGTCATAGGAATGTTGGAAAATTAGGGAATCTAGGTAGAATAAAATATATAAATGTTTGTTGATGAGTTGAATTATGAATAGAATAATATATAGTGGAAAATGTAGGAATAGTTTAGAATTATTTTATTATTAGTGGAGTTTGTAGAGAATTTGAATTAGGAATATAATATTGGTTAGTGATTGTGTAGGATTATTTTATTGTCTAGTGCTTTGTGTAGGATTCTTTCTTGATTAACGTGGTGGCATGGATTCCTAGGTCTAGGGCACGAATTACAAGGTAGACACGAACTACGAGGTAAGAGACGAACTACGAGGTACAACACGTATTTCAAGACTAAGGCACATACTTCAAGATAAATGCACGGATTCTAATGCAAATGCACGCAAACCAAGGCATGACTTTATATCTAGGTTAAGGTACGCAGTTCAAGGTTAGGGCACACGAAATGAGATAACGCACGTACATCGAGGTCAGAGCACATAATATCTAGGTATCGCATGTCAGTCGGGGATTAGGGCACACTATTCTAGGTCAAGGCACGTGTGACAAGGTATGCACGAAAACCAAGACAGGACAAGTAATCCAAGGTCGGTCATATAATTAGGGGTCTATGGCATGCAAATTGAGGTATGACATGTTATTCGAGGTCAAGCCTTACAAAATCTATATTACCGAATCCCACGGAACATTAGGCAAGACAACATCGCTTCATGTAGAGGCTGGGCCCGCAAACCGAGGGCATAGGGTTTGTGACCAGGTCTCCGTCGCTCCGGTGCCCATAACTTTTGATCCATAAGGAGTTACGCGGCGCACACCATAACGTTGCAAAGCTCTCTGAGAGCTCTACGACGGGGGCAGCAGCTTGCTTGCTGTGCCCCTTTTTGGAGCCCAAAATCGAACGTTTTTATCAGTTTCAGGCAACTTTTCTTCTTTTGCTCTCTTTTTTCGTCCCGCATCGTAGGTCGTGAACTGTTAAAAGGACAACAACCTGACTCGCGGGACATCAGAGGGCCCTACAACGTGTCGATATCACGTCTTGCGAGGATGCTGCATTGTTGAAGCGGATGGGTTGTCGTTAAGCCCATTGGGCCTTCTGAATGGGCCATCTCTCTATCTGGGACTGTGAACCGTTAACACATATAGCAATTGTGCCCTCAACATGACCGGTGTGATCATACCAGCACTAATGCACCGGATCACATCAGAACTCCGAAGTTGAGTGTGCTTGGGCGAGAGTAGTACTAGGATGGGTGACCCCCTGGGAAGTCCTCGTGTTGCACCCCCTTTTCAATTTTTTTTGCCTTGGTTAGGGTTGCCTAGATACTTTATCCACCAAATCTCTATTACCGAATCCCATAGAACATTACGGAAGACAACATCGCTTCACGTAGAGGCTGGGCCCTCAAACCGAGGGCGTAGGGTTTGTGACCAGGTCTCCGTCGCTCCGGTGCGCATAACTTTTGATCCGTAAGGAGTTACGCGGTGCACAGCATACCGTTGCAAAGCTCTCTGAGAGCTCTACGACGGGGGTAGCCAGCTTGCTCGCTGTGCCCTTTTTGGAGCCTAAAATCGAACTTTTTCATTAGTTTCAAGCCACTTTTCTTCTTTTGCTCTATTTTTTCATCCCAGATCGTACGTCGTGAACTGTTAAAAGGACGACAACCTGACTCGCGGGACATCAGAGGGCCCTACAATGTGTCGATATCACGTCTTGCGAGGATGCTGCATTGTTGAAACGGATGGGTTGTCGTTAAGCCCATTGGGCCTTCTGAATTGGCCATCTCTCTAGCTGGAACTGTGAACCGTTAACACATATAGGAATTGTGCCCTCAACATGACAGGTGCGATCATACCAGCACTAATGCACCGGATCCCATCAGAACTCTGAAGTTAAACATGATTGGGCGAGAGTAGTACTAGGATGGGTGACCCCTTGAGAAGTCCTCGTGTTGCACCCCCTTTTCAATTTTTTTTGCCCTGGTTAGGGTTGCCAATATACTTTATCCACCAAATCTATATTACCGAATCCCACGGAACATTAGGCAAGACAACATTGCTTCATGTAGAGGCTGAGCCCGCAAACCGAGGGTAGAGGGTTTGTGACCAGGTCTCCGTCGCTCTGGTGCCCATAACTTTTGATCCGTAAGGAGTTACGCGGCGCACAACATACCGTTGCAAAGCTCTCTGAGAGCTCTACGATGGGGGCATCCAGCTTGCTTGTTGTCTCCCTTTTTGGTGCCCAAAATCAAACGTTTTTATCAGTTTTTGGCCACTTTTCTTCTTTTGCTCTATTTTTTCGTCCCGGATCGTACGTTGTGAAATGTTAAAAGGACGACAACCTGACTCGCGGGACATCTGAGGGCCCTATAACTTGTCGATATCACGTCTTGCGAGGATGCTGCATTGTTGAAGCGGATGGGTTGTCGTTAAGCCCATTGGTCCTTCTGAATGGGCCATCTCTCTATCTGGGACTGTGAACCGTTAACACATATAGGAATTGTGCTCTCAACATGACCGGTGCGATCATACCAGATCTAATGCACCGGATCACATCAGAACTCTGAAGTTGAGCGTGCTTGGGCGAGAGTAGTACTAGGATGGGTGACCCCCTGGGAAGTCCTCGTGTTGCACCCACTTTTCAATTTTTTTTGCCTAGGTTAGGGTTGCCTAGATACTTTATCCACCAAATATCAATTACCGAATCCCACGGAACATTAGGCAAGACAACATCGCTTCATGTAGAGGCTGGGCCGGCAAACCAAGGGGGTAGGGTTTGTGACCAGGTCTCCGTCGCTCCGGTGCCCATAACTTTTGATCCGAAAGGAGTTACGCGGCGCACAGCAAACCGTTGCAAACCTCTCTGAGAGCTCTACTACAAGGGCAGCGATCTTGCTCGCTTTGCCCATTTTTGGAGTCCAAAATTGAACGTTTTCATCAGTTTCAGGCCACTTTTCTTCCTTTACTATATTTTTCCATCTCAGATCGTACGTCGTGAACTGTTAAAAGGACGACAACCTGACTCGCGGGACATCAGAGGGCCCTACAGCGTGTCGATATCACGTCTTACAAGGATGTTGTATTGTTGTAGTGGATTGGTTGTCGTTAAGCCCATTGGGCCTTCTGAAAGGGCCATCTCTCTAGCTAGGACTGTGAACCGTTAACACATATAGCAATAGTGCCCTCAACATGACCAGTGCGATCATACCAGCACTATTGCACTGGATCACATCAGAACTCCAAAGTTGAGCGTGCTTGCGCGAGAGTAGTACTAGGATGGGTGACCCCCTGGGAAGTCCTCGTGTGGCACCCCCTTTTCAATTTTTTTTGCCGTGGTTAGGGTTGCCAAGATACTTTATCCACCAAATCTCTATTACCGAATCCCACGGAACATTAGGCAAGACAACATCGCTTCATGTAGAGGCTAGGCCCGCAAACCGAGGGCGTAGGGTTTATGACCAGGTCTCCGTCGCTCCGGTGCCCATAACTATTGATCCGTAAGGAGTTACGCAGCGCACAGCATACCGTTGCAAAGCTCTCTGAGAGCTCTACGTGGGGGGCAGCCAGCTTGCGGGCTGTGCTCATTTTTGGAGCCCAAAATCGAATGTTTTTTATCAGTTTCAAGCCACCTTTCTTCTTTTGCTCTATTTTTCCGTCCCGGATCGTACGTCGTGAACTGTTAAAAGGACGACAACCTGACTCGCTGGACATTAGAGGGCCCTACAACATGTTAATATCACGTCTTGCGAGGATGTTGCATTGTTGAAGCGGATGGGTTGTCGTTAAGCCCATTGGGCCTTCTGAATGGGCCATCTCTCTATCTGGGACTGTGAACCGTTAACACATATAGGAATTGTGCCCTCAACATGACCGGTGCGATCATACCAGCACTAATGCACCAGATCACATCAGAACTCCGACGTTGAGCATGCTTGGCCGAGACTAGTACTAGGATGGGTGACCCCTTGGGAAGTCCTCGTGTTGCACCCCCTTTTCAATTTTTTTTGCCCTGCTTAGGGTTGCCTAGATACTTTATCCACCAAATCTCTATTACCGAATCCCACGGAACTTTAGGCAAGACAACATCGCTTCACGTAGTGGCTGGGCCCACAAACCGAGGGTGTAGGGTTTGTGACCAGGTCTCCGTCGCTCCGGTGCCCATAACTTTTGATCCGTAAGGAGTTACGCGGCACACAGCATACCGTTGCAAAGGACGTTGAGAGCTCTACGATGGGGGTAGCCAGCTTGCTTGCTGTGCCCGTTTTTGGAGTCTAAATTCAAACTTTTTCATTAGTTGCATGCCACTTTTCTTCTTTTGCTCTGTTTTTTCTTCCCGGATCATACGTCGTGAACTGTTAAAAGGACGACAACCTGACTCGCAGGACATCAGAGGGCCCTACAACGTGTCGATATCACGTCTTGCGAAGATGCTGCATTGTTGAAGAGGATGGGTTGTCGTTAAGTCCATTGGGCCTTCTGAATGGGCCATCTCTCTAGCTGGGACTATGAACCATTAACACATATAGGAATTGTGCCCTCAACATGACAGGTACGATAATACCAACACTAATGCAACGGATCCCATCAGAACTCTGAAGTTAAGCGTGCTTGGGCGAGAGTAGTACTAGGATGGGTGACCTCCTAGGAAGTCCTCGTG
The DNA here is from genome assembly GCA_037974665.1 of Ehretia macrophylla. Taxonomy (NCBI): domain Eukaryota; kingdom Viridiplantae; phylum Streptophyta; class Magnoliopsida; order Boraginales; family Ehretiaceae; genus Ehretia; species Ehretia macrophylla. Next base: position 70,989,216 of record CM075767.1, read on the forward strand.
TTGCACTCCCTTTTCAATTTTTTTTGCCCTTGTTAAGGTTGCGAAGATACTTTATCCACCAAATCTATATTACCGAATCCCACGGAACATTAGGCAAGACAACATCGCTTCATGAAGAGGCTGGGCTCGCAAACCGAGGGCGTAGGGTTTTTGACCAGGTCTCCGTCGCTCCGGTGCCCATAAATTTTGATCCGTAAAGAGTTACACAGTGCACAGCATACTGTTGCAAAGCTCTCTGAGAGCTCTACGATGGGGGCAGCCAGCTTGCTCACTGTGCCCGTTTTTGGAGCCCAAAATTGAATTTTTTATCAGTTTCAGGCCACTTTTCTTCTTTCGCTCTCTTTTTCTGTCCCAGATCATACGTCGTGAACTGTTAAAAGGACGACAACCTGACTCACGGGTAATCAGAGGGCCCTACAACGTGTCGATATCACGTCTTGCGCGTATGCTGCGTTGTTGAAGCGGATGGGCTGTCGTTAAGCCCGTTTGGCCTTCTGAATGGGCCATCTCTCTATCTGGGACTGTGAACCGTTAACACATATAGCAATTGTGCCCTCAACATGACCGGTGCGATCATACCAGCACTAATGTACCGGATCACATCAGAACTCCGAAGTTGAGCGTGCTTGGGCGAGAGTAGTACTAGGATGGGTGACCCCGTGGGAAGTCCTCGTGTTGCACCCCATTTTCAATTTTTTTTGCCCGGGTTAGGGTCGCCTAGATACTTTATCCACCAAATCTCAATTACCGAATCCCACAGAACATTAGGCAAGACAACATCGCTTCACGTAGAGGCTGGGCCCGTAAATCGAAGGCGTAGGGTTTATGACCAGGTCTTCGTCGCTCCGGTGCCCATAACTTTTGATCCGTAAGGAGTTACGCGGCGCACAGTATTCCGTTGCAAAGCCCTCTGAGAGCTCTACGACGGGGGTATCCTGCTTGCTAGCTGTGCACGTTTTTGGAGCCTAAAATCGAACTTTTTCATTAGTTTCACGCCACTTTTCTTCTTTTGCTCTATTTTTCCACCCCGGATCGTACATCGTGAACTATTAAAAGGACGACAACCTGACTTGCGGGACATCAGAGGGCCCTACAACGTGTCGATATCACGTCTCGCGAGGATGCTGCATTGTTGAAGCGGATGGGTAGTCGTTAAGCCCATTGGGCCATCTGAATGGGCCATCTCTCTAGCTGGGACTGTGAACCGTTAACACATATAGGAATTGTGCCCTCAACATGACCGGTGTGATCATACCAGCCCTAATGCACCGGATCACATCAGAACTCCGAAGTTGAGCGTGCTTGGGCGAGAGTAGTACTAGGATGGGTAACCCCCTGGGAAGTCCTCGTGTTGTACCCCATTTTCAATTTTTTTTGCCCTGGTTAGGGTTGCCTAGATACTTTATCCACCAAATCTCTATTGCCGAATCCCACGGAACTTTAGGCAAGACAACATCGCTTCACGTAGAGGCTGGGCCCGCAAATCGAGGGCGTAGGCTTTATGACCAGGTCTCCGTCTCTCCGGAGCCCATAACTTTTGATCCGTAAGGAGTTACGGGGCGCACAGCATACCATTGCAAAGCTCTCTGAGAGCTCTACGATGGGGGCAGCCAGCTTGCTCACTGTGCCCGTTTTTGGAGCCTAAAATCGAATTTTTTCATTAGTTTAAGGCCACTTTTCTTCTTTTGCTCTGTTTTTCTGTACCGGATCGTACGTTGTGAACTGTTAAAAGGACGACAACCTGACTCGCCGGACATCAGAGGGCCCTACAAAGTGTCGATATCACGTCTTGCGAGGATGCTGCATTGTTGAAGCGGGTGGGTTATCGTTAAGCCCATTGGGCCTTCTGAATGGGCCTTCTCTCTAGCTGGGACTGTGAACCGTTAACACATATAGGAATTATGCCCTCAACATGACAGGTGCGATCATAGCAGCACTAATGCACTGGATCCCATCAGAAATCTGAAATTAAGCGTGCTTGGGCGAGAATAGTACTAAGATGGGTGACCCCTTGGGAAGTCCTCGTGTTGCACCCCTTTTCAATTTTTTTTGCCCTGGTTAGGGTTGCCAAGATACTTTATCCACCAAATCTATATTACCGAATCCCACGGAACAATTGGCAAGACAACATCGCTTCATGTAGAGGCTGGGCCCGCAAACTGCGGGCGTAGGGTTTGTGACCAGGTCTTCGTCGCTACGGTGCCCATAACTTTTGATCCGCAAGGAGTTACACGGCGCACATCATACCGTTGCAAAGCTCTATGAGAGATCTACGACGGGGGCAGCCAACTTGCTCGCTGTGCCCGTTTTTGGAGCCCAAAATCGAATGTTTTTATCAGTTTCAGGCCATTTTTCTGTCTTTGCTATATTTTTCCGACCCGGATCGTACGTCGTGAACTGTAAAAAGGAAGACAACCTGACTCGCAGGACATCAGAGGGCCCTACAATGTGTCGATATCACGTCTTGCGAGGATGCTGCATTGTTGAAGCAGATGGGTTGTTGATATGCCCATTGGGCCTTCTGAATGGGCCATCTCTCTATCTGGGACTGTGAACCGTTAACACATATAGGAATTGTGCCCTCAACATGACCGGTGCAATCATACCACCACTAATGCACCGGATCACATCAGAACTCCGAAGTTGAGCGTGCTTGGGCGAGAGTAGTACAAGGATGGGTGACCCCTTGGGAAGTCCTCGTGTTGCACCCCATTTTCAATTGTTTTTGCCCTTGTTAGGGTTGCCTAGGTACTTTATCCACCAAATCTCTATTACCGAATCCCACAGAACATTAGGCAAGACAACATCGCTTCACGTAGAGGCTGGGCCCGTAAACCGAGGGTGTAGGGTTTGTGACTAGGTCTCCGTCGCTCTGTTGCCCATAACTTTTGATCCGTAAGGAGTTACGCGGCGCACAACATACCGTTGCAAAGCTCTCTGAGAGCACTACGACGGGGGTAGCCAGCTAGCTCGCTGTGCCCGTTTTTGGAGCCTAAAATCGAATTTTTTCATTAGTTTCTGCCCACTTTTCTTCTTTTGCTCTGTTTTTCAGTCCCGGATCGTACGTCGTGAACTGTTAAAAGGATGACAACCTGACTCGCGGGACATCAGAGGGCCCTACAACGTGTCGATATCACGTCTTGCGAGGATGCTACATTGTTGAAGCAGATGGGTTGTCGTTAAGCCCATTGGGCCTTCTTAATAGGCCATCTCTCTAGCTGGCACTGTGAACCGTTAACACATGTAGGAATTGTGCCCTCAACATGACAGGCGCGATCATACCAACACTAATGCACCGGATCCCATCAGAACTCTGAAGTTAAGCGTGCTTGGGCGAGAGTAGTACCAGGATAGGTGACCCCGTGGGAAGTCCTCGTGTTGTACCCCATTTTCAATTTTTTTTGCCCTGGTTAGGGTTGCTAAGATACTTTATCCACCAAATCTATATTACCAAATCCCACGAAACATTAGGCAAAACAACATCGCTTCAAGTAGAGGCTGGGCCCTCAAACCGAGGGCGTAGGGTTTGTGACCAGGTCTCCGTCGCTTCGGTGCCCATAACTTTTGTTCCGTAAGGAGTTACGCGGCGCACAGCATACCGTTGCAAAGCTCTCTGAGAGCTCTACGACGGGGGCAGCCAGCTTGCTCACTGTGCCCGTTTTTCGAGCCTAAAATGGTACATTTTCATTAGTTTCAGGCCACTTTTCTTCTTTTCCTCTGTTTTTCTGTCCCGGATCGTACGTCGTGAACTGTTAAAAGGACAACAACCTGACTCGCGGGACATCAGAGGGCCCTACAACTTGTCGATATCACGTCTTGCAAGGATGCTGCATTGTTGAAGTGGATGGGTTGTCGTTAAGCCCATTGGGCCATCTCTCTAGCTGGAACTATGAACCGTTAACACATATAGGAATTGTACCCTCAACATGACAGGTGTGATCATACCAGCACTAATGCACCGGATCCCATCAGAACTCTGATGTTAAGCGTGCTTGGGCGAGAGTAGTACTACGATTGGTGACCCCCTGGGAAGTCCTAGTGTTGCACCCCCTTTTCAATTTTTTTTGCCGTGGTTAGGGTTGCCAAGATACTTTATCCATCAAATCTCTATTACCGAATCCCACGGAACATTAGACAAGACAACATCGCTTCAAGTAGAGGCTGGGCCCTCAAACCGAGGGCGTAGGGTTTGTGACCAGGTCTCCGTCGCTTCGGTGCCCATAACTTTTGTTCCGTAAGGAGTTACGCGGCGCACAGCATACCGTTGCAAAGCTCTCTGAGAGCTCTACGACGGGGGCAGCCAGCTTGCTCACTGTGCCCGTTTTTCGAGCCTAAAATGGTACATTTTCATTAGTTTCAGGCCACTTTTCTTCTTTTCCTCTGTTTTTCTGTCCCGGATCGTACGTCATGAACTGTTAAAAGGACGACAACCTGACTCGCGGGACATCAGAGGGCCCTACAACGTGTCGATATCTCATCTTGCTAGGATGCAGCATTGTTGAAGCGGATGGGTTGTCGTTAAGCCCATTGGGCCTTCTGAATGGGCCATCTCTCTAGTTGGGACTGTGAACCGTTAATACATATAGGAATTGTGCCCTCAACTTGACAGGTGCGATCATACCAACACTAATGCACCGGATCCCATCAGAACACTGAAGTTAAGCGTGCTTGGGCGAGAGTAGTCCTAGGATGGGTGACCCCCTGGGAAGTCCTCGTGTTGCACCCCCTTTTCAATTTTTTTCCCCTGGTTAGGGTTGCCAAGATACTTTATCCACCAAATCTCTATTACTGAATCCCACGGAACATTGGGCAAGACAACTTCGTTTTACGTAGAGGCTGGGCCCGGAAACCGAGGGCGTAGGGTTTGTGACCAGGTCTCCGCCGCTCTGGTGCCCACAACTTTTGATCCGTCAGGAGTTACGAGACGCACAGCATACCGTTGCAAAGCTCTCTTAGTGGTCTACGATGGGGGCAGCAAGCTTGCTTGCTTTGCCCCTTTTTGGAGTCCAAAATCGAATGTTTTCATCAGTTTCAGGCCACTTTTCTTCATTTGCTCTGTTTTTCTGTCCCGAATCGTACGTCGTGAACTGTTAAAAGGACGACAACCTGACTCGCTGGACATCAGAGGGCCCTACAACGTGTCGATATCACGTCTTGCGAGGATGCTGCATTGTTGAAGCGGATGGGTTGTCGTTAAGCCCATTGGGCCTTCTGAATGGCCCATCTCTCTAGTTGGGACTGTGAACCGTTAACACACATAGGAATTGTGCCCTCAACATGACCGGTGCGATCATACCAGCACTAATACACCGGATCACATCAGAACTCCGAAGTTGAGCGTGCATGGGCGAGAGTAGTACTAGGATGGGTGACCTCCTGAGAAGTCCTCGTGTTGCACCCCCTTTTCAAATTTTTTTGCCCTGGTTAGGGTTGCCAAGATACTTTATCCACCAAATCTCTATTTCTGAATCCCACGGAACATTGGGCAAGACAACTTCGTTTTATGTAGAGGCTGGGCCCGCAAACCAAGGGCGTAGGGTTTGTGACCAGGTCTCCGTCGCTCTGGTGCCCATAACTTTTGATCCGTAAGGAGTTACACGGCGCACAGCATACCGTTACAAAGCACTCTAATAGCTCTACAACAGGGGCAGCCAGCTTGCTCGCTTTGCCCCTTTTAGGAGCCTGAAATCGAACTTTTTCATTAGTTTCAGGCCACTTTTCTTCTTTTGCTCTGTTTTTTCGTCCCGTATCGTACGTCGTGAAATGTTAAAAGGACGACAACCTTACTCGCGGGACATCAGAGGGCCCTACAACGTGTCGATATGACATCTTTCGAGGATGCTGTGTTGTTGAAGCAGATAGGTTGTCGTTAAGCCCATTGGGCCATTTGAATGGGCCATCTCTCTAGGCTGTGACTGTGAACCGTTAACACATAAAGGAATTGTGCCCTAAACATGACAGGTGCGATCATACCAGCACTAATGCACCGGATGCCATCAGAACTCCGAAGTTAAGTGTGCTTGGGTGAGAGTAGTGCTAGGATGGTTGACCCCCTGGGAAGTCCTTGTGTTGCACCCCCTTTTCAATTTTTTTTGCCCTAGTTAGGGTTGCCAAGATACTTTATCCACCAAATCTATATTACTGAATCCCACGGAACATTAGGCAAGATAACATCGCTTCACGTAGAGGCTGGGCCCGCAAACCGAGGGCGTAGGGTTTGTGACCAGGTCTCCGTCGCTCCGGTGCCCATAACTTTTGATCCCTAAGGAGTTACGCGGTGCACAGCATACCGTTACAAAGCAATCTGAGAGCTCTACGACGAGGGTAGCCAGCTTGCTCGCTGTGCCCATTTTTAGAGCCCAAAATCGAACGTTTTCATTAGTTTCTTTCCACTTTTCTTCTTTTGCCCTGTTTTTTTGCCCCGGATCGTACGTCATGAACTGTTAAAAGGACGACAACCTAACTCGTGGGACATCAGAGGGCCCTACAACGTGTCGATATCACGTCTTGCGAGGATGCTGCATTGTTGAAGCAGATGGGTTGTTGTTAAGCCCATTGGCCTTCTGAATGGGCCATATCTCTAGCTGGGACTGTGAACCGTTAACACATATAGGAATTGTGCCCTCAACATGACCGGTGCGATCATACCAGCACTAATGCACCGGATCATATCAGAACTCCAAAGTTGAGCATGCTTGGGCGAGAGTAGTACTAGGATGGGTGACCCCCTGGGAAGTCCTCGTGTTGCACCCCCTTTTCAATTTTTTTTGCCCTGGTTAGGGTTGCCAAGATACTTTATCCACCAAATCTCTATTACCGAATCCCACTGAACATTAGGCAAGACAACATCGCTTCACGTAGAGGTTGGGCCCGCAAACCGAGGGCGTAGGGTTTGTGACCAGGTCTCCGTCGCTCCGGTGCCCATAACTTCTGATCCGTAAGGAGTTACGCGGCGCACAGCATATCATTGCAAAGCTCTTTGAGAGCTCTACGACGGGGGCAGCCAGCTTGCTCGCTTTGCCCATTTTTGGAGACTAAAATCGAACTTTTTCATTAGTTTCAGGCCACTTTTCTTCTTTTCCTCTGTTTTTCCGTCAGGGATCATACGTCGTGAACTATTAAAAGGACGACAACCTGACTCGCGGGACATCAGAGGGCGCTATAACGTGTCGATATCACGTCTTGCGAGGATGCTACGTTGTTGAGGATGATGGGTTGTCATTAAGCCCATTGGGCCTTTTGAATGGGCCATCTCTCTAGGCTGGGACTGTGAACCGTTAACACATAAAAGAATTGTGCCCAAAACATAATAGGTGTGATCATACCAGCATTAATGCACCGGATCCCATCAGAACTCCGAAGTTGAGCGTGCTTGGCCGAGAGTAGTACTAGGACGGGTGACCCCCTGGGAAGTCATCGTGTTGCACCCCTTTTTCAATTTTTTTTGCCCTGGTTAGGGTTGCCAAGATACTTTATCCACCAAATCTATATTACTGAATCCCACAAAACATTAGGCAAGACAACATCGCTTCACGTAGAGGCTGGGCCAGCAAACCGAGGGCGTAGGGTTTATGACCAGGTCTCCGTCGCTCCGGTGCCCATAACTTCTGATCCGTAAGGAGTTACGCGGCGCATAGCATATAGTTGCAAAGCTCTCTGAGAACTCTACAACGCGGGCAGCGAGCTTGCTCGTTGTGCCCTTTTTTGGAGTCCATAATCGAACGTTTTCACCAGTTTCAGGACACTTTTCTTCTTTTGCTCTATTTTTTCGACCCGGATCGTACGTCTTCAACTGTTAAAAGAACAACAACCTGACTCGCGGGACATCAGAGGGCCCTAGAACATGTCGATATCACGTCTTGCCAGGATGCTGCATTGTTGAAGCGGATGGGTTGTCGTTAAGCCCATTGGGCCTTCTTAAAGGGCCATCTCTCTAGCTGGGACTGTGAACCGTTAACACATATAGGAATTGTGCCCTCAACATGACCGGTGCGATCATACCAGCACTAATGCACCGGATCACATCAGAACTCCAAAGTTGAGCATGCTTGGGCGAGAGTAGTACTAGGATGGGTGACCCCCTGGGAAGTCCTCGTGTTGCACCCCCTTTTCAATTTTTTTTGCCCTGGTTAGGGTTGCCAAGATACTTTATCCACCAAATCTCTATTACCGAATCCCACGGAACATTAGGCAAGACAACATCGCTTCACGTAGAGGTTGGGCCCGCAAACCGAGGGCGTAGGGTTTGTGACCAGGTCTCCGTCGCTCCGGTGCCCATAACTTTTGATCCGTAAGGAGTTACGCGGCGCACAGCATATCGTTGCAAAGCTCTCTGAGAGCTCTACGACGGGGGCAGCCAGCTTGCTCGCTTTGCCCATTTTTGGAGCCTAAAATCGAACTTTTTCATTAGTTTCAGGCCACTTTTCTTCTTTTCCTCTGTTTTTCCGTCAGGGATCATACGTCGTGAACTATTAAAAGGACGACAACCTGACTCGCGGGACATCAGAGGGCGCTATAACGTGTCGATATCACGTCTTGCGAGGATGCTACGTTGTTGAGGATAATTGGTTGTCATTAAGCCCATTGGGCCTTTTGAATGGGCCATCTCTCTAGGCTGGGACTGTGAACCGTTAACACATAAAAGAATTGTGCCCTAAACATAATAGGTGTGATCATACCAGCATTAATGCACCGGATCCCATCAGAACTCCGAAGTTGAGCTTGCTTGGCCGAGAGTAGTACTAGGACGGGTGACCCCCTGGGAAGTCATCGTGTTGCACCCCTTTTTCAATTTTTTTTTCCCTGGTTAGGGTTGCCAAGATACTTTATCCACCAAATCTATATTACTGAATCCCACAGAACATTAGGCAAGACAACATCGCTTCACGTAGAGGCTGAGCCAGCAAACCGAGGGCGTAGGGTTTATGACCAGGTCTCCGTCGCTCCGGTGCCCATAACTTCTGATCCGTAAGGAGTTACGCGGCGCACAGCATATAGTTGCAAAGCTCTTTGAGAACTCTACGACGGGGGCAGCGAGCTTGCTCGTTGTGCCCTTTTTTGGAGTCCAAAATCGAACGTTTTCACCAGTTTCAGGACACTTTTCTTCTTTTGCTCTATTTTTTCGTCCCGGATTGTACGTCTTCAACTGTTAAAAGAACAACAACCTGACTCGCGGGACATCAGAGGGCCCTAGAACATGTCGATATCACGTCTTGCCAGGATGCTGCATTGTTGAAGCGGATGGGTTGTCGTTAAGCCCATTGGGCCTTCTTAAAGGGCCATCTCACTAGCTGGGACTGTGAACCGTTAACACATATAGGAATTGTGCCCTCAACATGACCGGTGCGATCATACCAGCACTAATGCACCGGATCACATCAGAACTCCGAAGTTGAGAGTGCTTGGCTGAGAGTAGTACTAGGATGGGTGACCCCTGCGAAGTCCTCGTGTTGCACCCCCTTTTCAATATTTTTTTCCCTAGTTAGGGTTGCCAAGATACTTTATCCACCAAATCTCTATTACCGAATCCCACGGAACATTTGGCAAGACAACATCGCTTCACGTAGAGGCCGGGCCAGCAAACCGAGGGCGTAGGGTTTGTGACCAGGTATCCGTCGCTCCAGTGCCCATAACTTTTGATCGGTAAGGAGTTACGTGGTGCACATCATACCGTTGCAAAGCTCCCTGAGAGCTCTACAACGGTAGCAGCCAGCTTGCTCGTTGTGCCCCATTTTGGAGCCTAAAATCGAACGTTTTCATCAGTTTCAGGCCAATTTTCTTCTTTTGCTCTGTTTTTCCATCCCGGATCGTACGTCGTGAACTGTTAAAAGGACGACAACCTGACTCGCTGGACATCAGAGGGCCCTACAACGTGTCAATATCATGTCTTGCAAGGATGTTGTATCATTGATGCGGATGGGTTGTAGTTAAACCCATTGGGCCTTCTGAATGGGCCAACTCTCTAGCTGGGACTGTGAACCGTTAACACATATAGAAATTGTGCCCTCAACATGACAGGTGCGATCATACCAGCACTAATGCACCGGATCCCATCAGAACTTTGAAGTTAAGCGTGCTTGGGCGAGAATAGTACTAGGATGGGTTACCCCCTGGGAAGTCCTCGTGTTGCACCCCCTTTTCAATTTTTTTTGCCTGGTTAGGGTTGCCAAGATACTTTATCCTCCAAATCTATACTACCGAATCCCACGGAACATTAGGCAAGACAACATCGCTTCACGTAGAGGCTGGGCCCGCAAACCGAGGGCGTAGGGTTTGTGACCAGGTCTCCGTCGCTCCGGTGCCCATAACTTTTGATCCGTAAGGAGTTACTCGGCGCATAGTATACCGTTGCAAAGCTCTCTGAGAGCTCTACGACGGGGGCAGCCAGCTTGCTCGCTGTGCCCACTTTTGGAGCCCAAAATTGATCATTTTCATCAATTTCAAGCCACTTTTCTTCTTTTGCTCTGTTTTTCATCCCGGATCGTACGTCGTGAACTGTTAAAAGGATGACAACCTGACTCGCGGGACATCAGAGGGCCCTACAACGTGTCGATATCACTTCTTACGACGATGCTGCATTGTTAAAGCGGATGGGTTGTCGTTATGCCCATTTGGCCTTCTGAATGGGCCTTCTCTCCAATTGGGACTGTGAACCGTCAACACATATAGGAATTGTGCCCTCAACATGACCGGTGCGATCATACCAGCACTAATGCACCGGATCACATCAGAACTCCGAAGTTGAGCGTGCTTGCGCGAGAGTAGTACTAGGATGGGTGACCCCCTAGGAAGTCCTCGTATTGCTCCCTTTTTTCAATTTTTTTTGCCCTGGTTAGGGTTGCCAAGATAATTTATCCACCAAATCTCTATTACCGAATCCCACAGAACATTAGGCAAGACAACATCGCTTCATGTAAAGGCTGGGCCCGCAAACCGAGGGCATAGGGTTTGTGACCTGGTCTCCGTCACTCCGGTGCACATAACTTTTGACCCGTAAGGAGTTACGCGGTGCACAGCATACCGTTGCAAAGCTCTCTGAGAGCTCTACGATAGGGGAAACTAGCTGGCTTGCTGTGCCCCTTTTTGGAGCCCAAAATCGAATATTTTCATCAGTTTCAGGCCACTTTTCTTCTTTTGCTCTATTTTTTCGTCCCGGATCGTACGTCGTGAACTGTTAAAAGGACGACAACCTGACTCGCGGGACATCAGAGGGCCCTAAAACGTGTCGATATCACGTCTTGCGAGCATGCTGCGTTGTTGACGCGGATGGGTTGTCGTTAAGCCCATTGGGCCTTTTGAATGGGCCATCTCTCTAGGCTGGGACTGTGAACAGTTAACAGATAAAGGAATTGTGCCCTCAACATGACGGGTGTGATCATACCAGCACTAATGCACCGGATCCCATAAGAACTCCGAAGTTAAGCGTGCTTGGGCGAGAGTAGTACTAGGATGGGTGACCACAGGGGAAATCCTCGTGTTGCACCCCCTTTTCAATTTTTTTTGCCCTGGTTAGGGTTTTCAAGATACTAAATCCACCAACTCTCTATTACTGAATCCCACAGAACATTGGGCAAAACAACTTCGCTTCACGTAGAGGTTGGGCCCGCAAACCGAGGGCGTAGGGTGTGTGACCAGGTTTCCGTCGGTCCGGTGCCCATAACTTTTGATTCGTAAGGAGTTACGCGGTGCACAACATACCGTTGCAAAGCTCTCTGAGAGCTCTACGACGAGGGCACCCAGCTTGCTCGCTGTGCCTGTTTTCGGAGCCCAAAATCTAATGTTTTCATCAGTTTCAGGCCACTTTTCATCTTTTGCTCAGTTTTTCCGTCTCGGATCATATGTTGTGAACTGTTAAAAGGACGACTACCTGACTTGCGGGACATCAGAGGGCCCTACAACATGTAGATATAACGTCTTGTGAGGATGCTGCCTTGTTGAAGCGGATGGGTTGTCGTTAAGCCCATTGGGCCTTTTGAATGGGCCATCTCTCTAGGCTGGGACTGTGAACCGTTAGCACATATGGGAATTGTGCCCTCAACATGACGGGTGCTATCATACCAACACTAATGCACCGGATCCCATCAGAACTCCGAACTTAAGCGTGCTTGGGCGAGAGTAGTGCAAAGATGGGTGACCCCCTGGGAAGACCTAGTGTTGCACCCCCTTTTCAATTTTTTTTGCCCTGGTTAGGGTTGGCAAGATACTTTATCCACCAAATCTCTTTTACTGAATACCACAGAACATTAGGCAAGACAACTTCGCTTCACGTAGAGGCTGGGCCTGCAAACCAAGGGCGTAGGGTTTGTGACTAGGTCTCCGTCGCTCAGGTGCCCATAACTTTTGATCCGTAAGGAGTTACGCGGCGCACAGCATACCGTTACAAAGCACTTTGAGAGCTCTACGACGTGGGCTACCAGCTTGCTCGCTTTACCTCTTTTTGGAGCCCAAAATCGAACGTTTTCATCAGTTTCAGGCCACTTTTCTTCTTATGCTCTGTTTTTCCGTCCCGGATCATACGTTGTGAACTGTTAAAAGGATGACATCCTGACTCGCGGGACGTAAGAGGGCCCTACAATGTGTCGATATAACGTCTTGCGAGGTTGCTGCATTGTTGAAGCGGATAGGTTGTCGTTAAGCCCATTGGGCCTTTTGAATGGGCCATCTCTCTAGGCTGGGAGTGTGAACCGTTAACACATATAGGAATTGTGCCCTCAACATGACGGGTGCGATAATACCAGCACTAATGCAACGAATCCCTTCAGAACTCCGAAGTTAAGCGTGCTTGGGCAAGAGTAGTACTAGGATGGGTGGCCACCTGGAAAAATCCTCGTGTTGCACCCCCTTTTCAATTTTTTTTGCCCTGGTTAAGGTTGCCAAGATACTTAATCCACGAACTCTCTATTACTGAATCCCACGGAACATTGGGCAAGAGAACTTCGCTTCACGTAGAGGCTGGGCCCGCAAACCTAGGGCGTAGGGTGTGTGACCAGGTTTCCGTCGGTCCGGTGCCCATAACTTTTGATTCGTAAAGAGTTACGCAGCGCCCAACATACCATTGCAAAGCTCTCTGAGAGCTCTATGACGGGGGTAGCCAGCTTGCCCGCTATGCCCATTTTTGGAGCCCAAAATCGAATGTTTTCATCAGTTTCAGGCCACTTTTCTTTTTTTTCTCTGTTTTTCCGTCCCGGATCGTACGTCGTGAACTGTTAAAAGGACGACAACCTGACTCGCGGGACATCAGAGGGTCCTACAACGTGTCGATATCACGACTTGCGAGGATGCTGCATTGTTGAAGCGGATGGGTTGTCGTTAAGCCCATTGGGCCTTCTGAATGGGCCATCTCTCTAGGCTGGGACTATGAATAGTTAACACATAAAGGAATTGTGCCCTCAACATGACGGGTGCGATCATACCAGCACTAATGCATCGGATCCCATCAGAACTCCGAAGTTAAGCGTGCTTGGGCGAGAGTAGTACTAGGATGGGTGACCACCTGGGAAGTCCTCGTGTTGCACCCCCTTTTCAATTTTTTTTGCCCTGGTTAGGGTTGCCAAGATACTTTATCCACCAACTCTCTATTACTGAATCCCACGGAACATTGGGCAAGACAACTTCGCCTCACGTAGAGGTTGGGCCCGCAAACCGAGGGCGTAGGGTGTGTGACCAGGTTTCCGTCGCTCCGGTGCCCATAACTTTTGATTCGTAAAGAGTTACGCGGCTCACAGCATACCGTTGCAAATCACTCTGAGAGCTCTACGACGGGGGCTGCCAGCTTGCTCGTTGTGCCCCTTTTTGGAGCCCAAAATCGAATGTTTTCATCAGTTTCAGGCCACTTTTTGACTTTTGCTCTATTTTTGGCTCTCGGATCATACGTTGTGAATTGTTAAATGGACGAAAACCTAACTCGTGGGACATCAGAGGGTCCAACAACGTGTCGATATCACATCTTGCGAGGATGCTGCATTGTTGAAGCGGATGGGTTGTCGTTAATCCCATTGGGCCTTCTGAATGGGCCAACACTGTAGCTGGGACTGTGAACCGTTAACACATATAGGAATTGTGCCCTCAACATGACCGGTGCAATCATACCAGCACTAATGCACCGGATCACATCAGAACTCCGAAGTTGAGCGTGCTTGGATGAGAGTAGTACTTGGATGGATGACCCCCTGGGAAGTCCACGTGTTGCACCCCATTTTCAATTTTTTTTGGCCTGGTTAGGGTTGCCAAGATACTTTATCCACCAAATCTCTATTACCGAATCCCACGGAACATTAGGCAAGACAACACCGCTTCACGTAGAGGCTGGGCCCGCAAACCGAGGGCGTAGGTTTTGTGACCAGGTCTCTGCCGCTCCGTTGCCCATAAATTTTGATTCGTACTGAGTTACGCGGCGCACAGCATACCGTTGCAAAGCTCTTTGAGAACTCTACGACGGGGGCAGCCAGCATGCTCGCTGTGCCCCTTTTTGGAGCCCAAAATCGAACATTTTCATCAGTTTCATGCCACTTTTCTTCTTTTGCTCTGTTTTTCCGTCCTGGATCGTACGTCGTGAACTGTTAAAAGGACGACAACCTAACTCGCTGGACATCAGAGGCCCCTACAACGTGTCTATATCACGTCTTCCAAGCATGCTGCATTATTGAAGCGGATGGGTTGTCGTTAAGCCCATTGGGCCTTTTGAATGGGCCATCTCTCTTGGCTGGGACTGTGAACAGTTAACACATAAAGGAATTGTGCCCTCAACATGACGGGTGCGATCATACCAACACTAATGCACCGGATCCCATTAGAACTCCGAAGTTAAGCGTGCTTGGGCGAGAGTAGTACTAGGATAGGTGACCCCCTGGGAAGTCCTCGTGTTGCACCCCCTTTTCAATTTTTTTTGCCCTGGTTAGGGTTGCCAAGATACTTTATCCACCAAATCTCTTTTACTGAATCCCACGGAATATTAGGCAAGACAACTTCGCTTCACGTAGAGGCTGGACCAGCAAACCGAGGGCATAGGGTTTGTGACCAGGTTTCCGTCGCTCCGGTGCCCATAACTTTTGATCCGTAAGCAGTTACGCGGCGCACAACATACCGTTACAAAGCTCTCTGAGAGCTCTACGATGGGGGTAGCCAGCTTGCTCGTTGTGCCTGTTTTTTGAGCCCAAAATCGAATGTTTTCATCAGTTTCAGGCCACTTTTTGTCTACTGCTTTGTTTTTCCGTCTCGTATCATACGTTGTGAACTGTTAAAAAGACGACAACCTGACTCGTGGGACATTAGAGGGCCCTACAACTTGTCGATATCAAGTCTTGCGAGGATGCTGCGTTGTTGAAGTGGATGGGTTGTCGTTAAGCCCATTGGGCCTTTTGAATGGGCCATCTCTCTAGGCTGGGACTGTGAACCGTTAACACATATGGGAATTGTGCCCTTAACATGATGGGTGCGATCATACCAGCACTAATGCACCGGATCCCATCAGAACTCCTAAGTTAAGCGTGCTTGGGCGAGAGTAGTGCAAGGATGGGTGACCCCCTGGGAAGTCCTCGTGTTGCACCCCATTTTCAATTTTTTTTGCCCTGGTTAGGGTTGCCAAGATACTTTATCCACCAAATCTCGATTACTGAATCCCGCGGAACATTGGGCAAGACAACTGCGCTTCACGTAGAGGCTGGGCCAGCAAACTGAAGGCGTAGGGTTTGTGACCAGGTCTCCGTCGCTCCGATGCCCATAACTTTTGATCCGTAAGGAGTTACGCGGCGCACAGCATACCGTTGCAAAGCTCTTTGAGAGCTCTACGACAGGGGTAGCCAACTTGCTCGCTGTGCCCTTTTTGGAGCCCAAAATCGAACGTTTTCATTAGTTTCAGACCACTTTTCTTCCTTTGCTCTATTTTTTTGTCCCGGATCATACGTTGTGAACTGTTAAAAGGATGACAACCTGACTCGCGGGACGTCAGAGGGCCCTACAATGTGTCGATATAACGTCTTTCGAGGTTGCTGCGTTGTTGAAGCGAATGGGTTGTCGTTAAGCCCATTGGGCCTTTTGAATCGGCCATCTCTCTAGGCTGGGACTGTGAACCGTTAACACATATAGGAATTGTGCCCCCAACATGACGGGTGCGATCATACCAGCACTAATGCACCGGATCCCATCAGAACTCCGAAGTTAAGCGTGCTTGGGCGAGAGTAGTACTAGGATGGGTGACCCCTTGGGAAGTCCTCGTGTTGCACCCCCTTTTCAAATTTTTTTTGCCCTGGTTAGGATTGCCAAGATACTTTATCAACCAAATCTCTTTTACAGAATCCCACGGAACATTGGGCAAGACAACTTCGCTTCACGTAGAGGCTAGGCCCGCAAACCGAAGGTATAGGGTTTGTGACCAGGTTTCCGTCGCTCCGGTGCCCATAACTTTTAATCCGTAAGGAGTTACGTGGCGCACATCATACCGTTGCAAAGCTCTCTGAGAGTTCTACGACGAGGGCAGCCAGCTTGCTCGTTGTGCCCCTTTTTGGTGCCCAAAATCGAACGTTTTCATCAGTTTTAGGCCGCTTTTCTTCTTTTGCTATGTTTTTCCGTCCGGGATCGTACGTCGTGAACTAGTAAAAGGACGACAACCTAACTCGCGGGATATCATAGGGCCCTACAATGTGTTGATATAACGTCTTGCGAGGATGCTGCGTTGTTGAAGCAGATGGGTTGTCGTTAAGTCCATTGGGCCTTTTGAATGGGCCATCTCTCTAGGCTGGGACTGTGAACCGTTAACACATATGGGAATTGTGCCCTCAACATGACGGGTGCGATCATACCAGCACTAATGCAACGGATGTAATACCCGAGCCCGAAATGTGAAATTTTCTTGTTTATTATTTTGAAAATTATATTTGCTTAAGTACTTAGAATTCAAATTGTTACTTCTTTGCTGTCGCAACGTGCATTGCATTTAGGGAACGATAGCTAGAGATCGGTTTCTAGTCCTCAGCAAATAGCGAAACTAGTATTTAGATTACTTAAATTTTATATTTTAATTATTGCTAGCTTTAATTAATTTTTCTCTAGTTAGAATGGCTTTAAAATGCACAAAATAAGGCCATTTGACCAAGTTTTAAGTTGTTTGACCAAGGCCTTTGACCATTTGACCAAGTCATCACCTAATAAGCTTAAAAATAACAAAATAAAAAAATAGAAGCTAAAAATACAGTGTGCAGGCCGTGAGCTTCCAAGGGAAAAAAAAACCTTCATATCGATCAATCTTCGCGTGAGCTCGTGCGGGGTGGTTTCCGAGGCAACTAGCGTTGTTTTCCTAGCGACTAGGAGTACCTAAGGTGAGGGAAGCATGTTATTTGCGCATTTAAATGATATGTATGTCAACTTTGCAATTTTTAGATTTTATTCGTAGATTGTTGTTTAAAGCATTTTGAAGCTTCTAGAATGTTCCTTGGCAATTGTATAACGTGTATTTATAGCTTTTTAACATTTTCTGCAGTTAAATGTTGAGATTGCAATTTAATTTGGATGTTGAATAGTGTTTTATGAATAGTAAACCCTTGGAACGATGAAGTTGTTCTGTTATGCTGTCCGTTAATGTAGAATTGTGCTAGGTGTGCTAGAATGCCTAAATGCATGGTTTGTTTGGGTTGCGTAGTGAAAAAAATGGGAATTAAGCCTTGGTGAAAGTCGGGGTCGTTTAGGTCGAGTTTGGCGTTTTCTCGTTTTGCGTGTTGGCATTGTATCGGGAGGCCATGGAAGCACTTTTGGGGCGATTATGGCATTGGTTGGGTGTGTGGTTGATATAGTTGTAGTTCAAACGAGAAAGGGGGAAATCGGGCTTTGCGCGAGTTCTAGGGTAAAGTAAGGTTTCAGGGTCTTTAGACGTGCCTTATGGTGACCTAGGAGGTTTGGCGAAGTCGGTTTCCAGAACTCGTGGCTCGTTTGGAAATGGTAGTGTTTTGATAGTTGGGGCCGATTTGTGTCTTTGTGTGTTTTCTTGAAAATATGCCTATGGAATGCTTATGGTTGGTTGACATACTTGTTTGTATTGATTCTGTTTGAAATGCTTATCAACTGTTGCTATTGCGTGCGAGAGTAACCTACTTTGTTATTCTCCCACGTGTGGCCTTATTGCTCGTTTATCGCCATGTATCGAGTCTTGCATTGCATAGTATCTCGCGCGTGAGTGATGGGCCTCTCTGGGTAGCCTCGGGTTGCCAGTGTTGGTTGCTCTAGCTCCGCTGCTATTCCCTTTCTCGCTTGGGTTGCCTCCCAGGGAGATTTGGGTCGTAGGTTGATGGATACTTCCGGGGTATTCCAAACTAGTGTTATAAGGTGGTTTGGGCTGGCACGTCGTCATCGAATTCGTGTTTGAAAGTTGCTCGTGAAAAGAGTATCGTATCCTTTGAATGAGTGTTTACAGCTTTAAATACTTGCCTTGCTTTATTGATGGCTTTATTGGTTTCTCTATATGATACTTGTATGTATTGCTTGACTAATTGCATTGCATACTCCTCTCATCTCCGTCCATGAGACCAATTGCCCTCGCTGAGCAATAGTTTTTGCTCATTCCTCTCTATACTATATTTTTACAGGAGTAGTTGAAGCAGACCCTCTTGAGGTAATTGAGGAGGAGGAACAGGTGGAGGTGTTCCCGTGATAGCACTTCTTTGCTTTGCTGGTGGTTGGTTGCCAGATTTTTGTGCGAGCCTTGCGTGATATGTATATTGCTTGGATGTCGCTTAATTTTGAGGCTTGAAACCTTGTATGTATTTTCTAGTTTGAGGCCTCTACGGTCTTATGTTGTATAAGTTGAAAGAATGTAAAGTTGTGAACTTATACTCTTGTGACTAGTAAGGAAATGCATGCTAATGGAATTGATTAGTGGCATAAATACTTGTGTAGTATGCATATCATTTTTGGGTTGCAAAGTTGGTTAATAAGAAATGTAAGTTATTAAAGAAAGATGGCTTGTAACGCCCCGATCCCTCACGAGACCGGAGGCTCTAATAACCATGCTATTCTCAACCCAATACCAAACCCGGTCACAAAATTTTAGGGGAAAAACGGACAGAGTTTCCCCTGTACTATGGACATTCTGAAAACCTGTAAATTCTCAAATAAGGTAACTACAAGGTAAACAAACTTTTCATGGCTAAATATTTAAAGATTCACGGCCATCCGAGCCTTGAAACAAACAACAGTTCCAAAACCACACAAGCATGCAAGTAACTTGTTTATAATATAGTCTAATAACCATGCCATTCTAGGGTAACATTAAAACATACTTAGAGATAAAACATTCTACACTAAGCCATTCACTCCCAAGCATGCAAAGCAACTAGAAATAGAAATATAAGTTATTACAAGCCATAAAATTACCACTGCTACTACATTATCAGACTTCCAGCTTACATATTACTCAAATACATACATGAGCTTTAAGGCCCCAAAATAGATTATACATAGGACAACAAATTCTTCACATAGCAACCAGAAAACACATCCGCCTCAGACAAATATCACACAGCAGCTAAGGCAACTCCACCAACTGTGCCACCTGAAACATGTTAGCGAGGTATGAGCAACCACTGTTGCCCAGTGAGGGATATAGTCTCGGGGCGTGCAATGCAACAAATAATACAGTTATACAACAATATCACTTAGACAATTTAAGAAGCAATGATAACATAAGTAACCACACATTTAAAAGGATACATTTCACACAATCCCCTATACACCAATCTTCACTGGTCTTCATTCACGATCCACGAACCACGAGCACGATCACGATAAGCCGGCATAACCCCAATCACTCCAGTGGGTGTACTCCGGATGTACCCCGAATCCTATGACCCAACATCCCCTAGCAATCTCCGGACTAGGCGAATGAGGGACTAGGGCACGGAGTTTGAATATCCACCGGCAAGCCCTCTGCCGCCCAGCCGATATTCAACACATCCGCCCCTGACACTATGGTTGCGCAACCACTATGCAATGCACTTAACGATGGCAAGTTAATAGCAATAATATAAGCATTAACACATATGAGGATCAACAAAGTAGGTTGACCTCGAGGCAATTAGCATAGAAGCAATTATATAAGCTAATAAGCAGTTTTACAAAGGGACATTTACAAAATAACCATAGAATTATACCAAAAGCTCCAAATCAACTTAATATCACATATAAACACTCAAGAGGTCATGCCGTGGGTTTAGAAATGTGAGACAACCGAAATTGCACTTAAACCCCTTTATTTTACAAACTATTTCTCTTCCAAACCAAAGTTAATGATTTCATTTTCAAAGGGAACTCTCCCAACCTTCTAACTAACCCTCAAGGTACCCTCTCAACCCTTTAACTCATTCAAATGCCCGCGATTACCCCGAAAGTCCCAAATTCCCTCTTATGGCTTTAAACTACACGTACATTGTCTGGGCTTCAAACAAGGGATATCAAGGCTTCTATAGCACCTAGGTAACTTAAGGATACTAGAATTGAAGCCCAAATCCACCCGGATTCGCATTAACCCCAAAAGCCCCAAGTTAAAGTCGGCTATTTTCCATTTTAAGCGATTTAAAGACAATTCAAGTACACGGGGCTATTAGGTTACCTTCACTAGCACCTAAGGCGTCTATTAGAAGCATTGAATCAAGCTAATTCGAGCAATTACGCAAAACCCTAGAAAAACATCACTATTCACCCAAAATTTCAAATTAACGATTCTAACCGTTTAAAAAATGAAACAACGGCTCAAATGTGTTCTCTAGCATTCATATAGATGGTATATTAGCATAGATAACTCATACAATAGCATTTGATCACATTTTCAACAAATCAAGAAATTGGCAACTATTTAGAAATGCAAAAACAAGCCATGAAATCCCTCACCAAAGCGCGTAGGAGCACCTAGGAACCTTGCTCACACCCTACACTAGTTGCTCAAGGCTTGGAGAGGCTTGGATTGGAGGCTTGGTGAGCAAAATCTCTTCCTTTCCTCCTAATGCTGCTGTCGGGTTTCTGCTTCTGTTTTTCAGCTTTTTATTTTTTTTCTTTTGCATTTTATGAGCTTAAGTGATATATAAAAGGGGCTAAGTTGAGGTGGGGTCATTTGGGTGCTTAAGTGATCTAATATAATGCGCTTATTGAGCTTAAAACGAGCTTAGATAGTAAAATATATGCTAGCTAATTAATTACCTAAGTTAGTTACGTAACACTATTCACTCAACTACAAAAATCATTT
This sequence comes from Ehretia macrophylla, assembly GCA_037974665.1. Classification (NCBI taxonomy): domain Eukaryota; kingdom Viridiplantae; phylum Streptophyta; class Magnoliopsida; order Boraginales; family Ehretiaceae; genus Ehretia; species Ehretia macrophylla. Next base: position 71,010,439 of record CM075767.1, read on the forward strand.
TCTAAACGAGCTCTCCTATCGCTTTTAACTCAAGGGCACATTTTTCCCACTACTTTAACAATTAATATGATTTATTAAAAATACTAATTCGTTAATAGCATGTAGTTTAAAAATGGAGTGAATAGTAATTTAAGAAGACAGTTAATAATGCACAGAAGAAAATGCGCAAACAAGGGATGCAACAATAATTGAATGCATGGCTAAAATCTCGGGCGTCACATCCTCTCCCCCTTAAACAAATTGCATCCACGCAATTCTTCCTCACAAGAGAACATCTGCATCAACTGAAAACCAACTCCGATTATTCGTCATCAGTTGCTAAGCAAGAATACCATATACAAATTCTCGTGGAAGCTCATTAAGAAATCGCAGTAGTATTGTCTGCGAACCTCACTTAATAAGGCCAAATAAAGGCTCCAATAGAGATGCTACTTTGAAATCCAAATAAGAATCCCGCTTGCACGAATACCATAGAAGAATAGAATCCCAACTAAGAGCGTAGAGAAAATACCAATAAAAGTTCTGAGCAGGAGTATTGTAAATAATACCAGATAATAAGGCTAAAAAGAATCCCATATACCAATTATTCCTAGAGTTGCCGACAAAAGAATACCAAAAGAATAGCTGATAAGAAAATACCAAGAATATACTCCAGAGAACTGTCATATAGAAACCCCAAAAGAAGCTACTCATTTATGACCGCTAAGCACTGAAGAAGGCCTTAGAAGAATCCCAATAACTGAGCTCCAACTATATCCACCAATTCCCAAATAAAGGCTGATTAATTGCCTCTCATTTATGCTAATCAACATAATTTGGAAGGCCTGCCACAAATCGCCTCTCTTCAGGGGAGGAAGGACCATTTGACGGCCTATGTATGCATGCCAAACAATTGCATATGTATAATCATTCTTTAAACTATTATGCAAACACGTTAATAAAAGAGTTTGTGAAACAGTGTAATCATCAAAGTCATTCAAATACAGACATTACAAGCAACAGTTCAAGCAATTAATAATTCACGAAGTCAATTTGATGCATAACTAGCCACTTTGCTTCACTTAGCACACATTTAGCACGTAACACATAATTATATCACATAGGTGCACACATTCAATACAAAACACACAATCAAACATGCAGACATACACTTTTAAGACACACACTTAATCAAGCACACACGCAAGGGTTACTACCCGACAGGCCGAAGACCCTGTCCCGGCTTAGAGCTAACTAAGCTCTGATACCACTTTGTGATACACCCAGGCTAGGCGAATACCCTGGCCTTAACGGTCCAGCGGCAGAGGCACACCCGCGATGCACACTACAGAGATATTGTCCGCTCTGGGTTACCACAACGGGCCCCTCACGGTTTTGTTCCTTCGAGAATCTCTTCTCAAAAGACGTCTCTGCGAGTACAAGGCCACGGAGACACTTATATTCAGTAGTACCACTTACTGATCTTCCGATGTGGGATAGTTTACACATATCCACCCCCCCTTAGGAGGACCCCGCGCCCTCGCGGGTCAACGGGTCAACGGAAGACAGGCTCTGATACCACCTGTAACGCCCCCGATCCCTCACGAGACCAGAGGCTCTAATAACCATGCTATTCTCAACCCAATACCAAACCCGGTCACAAAATTTTAGGGGAAAAACGGACAGAGTTTCCCCTGTACTATGGACATTCTGAAAACCTGTAAATTCTCAAATAAGATAACTACAAGGTAAACAAACTTTTCATGGCTAAATATTTAAAGATTCACGGCCATCCGAGCCTTGAAGCAAACAACAGTTCCAAAGCCACACAAGCATGCAAGTAACTTGTTTATAATATAGTCTAATAACCATGCCATTCTAGGATAACATTAAAACATACTTAGAGATAAAACATTCTACACTAAGCCATTCACTCCCAAGCATGCAAAGCAACTAGAAATAGAAATATAAGTTATTACAAGCCATAAAATTACCACTGCTACTACATTATCAGACTTCCAGCTTACATATTACTCAAATACATACATGAGCTTTAAGGCCCCAAAATAGATTATACATAGGACAACAAATTCTTCACATAGCAACCAGAAAGCACATCCGCCTCAAACAAATATCACACAGCAGCTAAGGCAACTCCACCAACTGTGCCACCTGAAACATGTTAGCGAGGTATGAGCAACCACTGTTGCCCAGTGAGGGATATAGTCTCGGGGCGTACAATGCAACAGATAATACAGTTATACAACAATATCACTTAGAAAATTTAAGAAGCAATGATAACATAAGTAACCACACATTTAAAAGGATACATTTCACACAATCCCCTATAGACCAATCTTCACTGGTCTTCATTCACGATCCACGAACCACGAGCACGATCACGATAAGCCGGCAAAACCCCAATCACTCCAGTGGGTGTACTCCGGATGTACCCCGAATCCTACGACCCAACATCCCCTGGCAATCTCCGGACCAGGCGAATGAGGGACTAGGGCACGGAGTTTGAATATCCACCGGCAAGCCCTCTGCCGCCCAGCCGATATTCAACACCTCCGCCCCTGACACTATGGTTGCGCAACCACTATGCAATGCACTTAACGATGGCAAGTTAATAGCAATAATATAAGCATTAACACATATGAGGATCAACAAAGTAGGTTGACCTCGAGGCAATTAGCATAGAATCAATTATATAAGCTAATAAGCAGTTTTACAAAGGGACATTTACAAAATAACCATAGAATTATACCAAAAGCTCCAAATCAACTTAATATCACATATAAACACTCAAGAAGTCATGCCGTGGGTTTAGAAATGTGAGACAACCGAAATTGCACTTAAACCCCTTTATTTTACAAACTATTTCTCTTCCAAACCAAAGTTAATTATTTCATTTTCAAAGGGAACTCTCCCAACCTTCTAACTAACCCTCAAGGTACCCTCTCAACCCTTTAACTCATTCAAATGCCCGCGATTACCCCGAAAGCCCCAAATTCCCTCTTATGGCTTTAAACTACACGTACATTGTCCGGGCTTCAAACAAGGGATATCAAGGCTTCTATAGCACCTAGGTAACTTAAGGATACTAGAATTGAAGCCCGAATCCACCCGGATTCGCATTAACCCCAAAAGCCTCAAGTTAAAGTCGGCTATTTTCCATTTTAAGCGATTTAAAGACAATGCAAGTACACGGGGCTATTAGGTTACCTTCACTAGCACCTAAGGCGTCTATTAGAAGCATTGAATCAAGCTAATTCGAGCAATTACGCAAAACCCTAGAAAAACGTCACTATTCACCCAAAATTTCAAATTAACGATTCTAACCGTTTAAAAAGTGAAACAACGGCTCAAATGTGTTCTCTAGCATTCATATAGATGGTATATTAGCATAGATAACTCATACAATAGCATTTGATCACATTTTCAACAAATCAAGAAATTGGCAACTATTTAGAAATGCAAAAACAAGTCATGAAATCCCTCACCAAAGCGCGTAGGAGCACCTAGGAACCTTGCACACACCCTACACTAGTTGCTCAAGGCTTGGAGAGGCTTGGATTGGAGGCTTGGTGAGCAAAATCTCTTCCTTTCCTCCTAATGCTGCTGTCGGGTTTCTGCTTCTGTTTTTCAGCTTTTTATTTTTTTTTCTTTTGCATTTTATGAGCTTAAGTGATATATAAAAGGGGCTAAGTTGAGGTGGGGTCATTTTGGTGCTTAAGTGATCTAATATAATGCGCTTATTGAGCTTAAAACAAGCTTAGATAGTAAAATATATGCTAGCTAATTAATTACCTAAGTTAGTTACGTAACACTATTCACTCAACTACAAAAATCATTTTCTAAACGAGCTCTCCTATCGCTTTTAACTCAAGGGCACATTTTTCCCACTACTTTAACAATTAATATGATTTATTAAAAATACTAATTCGTTAATAGCATGTAGTTTAAAAATGGAGTGAATAGTAATTTAAGAAGACAGTTAATAATGCACAGAAGAAAATGCGCAAACAAGGGATGCAACAATAATTGAATGCATGGCTAAAATCTCGGGCGTCACATGGCTTGTTATGATTGTTTATATGGCTTTCGCAAGTATTATGTTGATTTTAGGGTTTTCGGATCGTCCGCGGTATAGAGGAGACTCCGTCCGTGTGTCGGGTCCGCGCTTGGCCATTTGCAGGGTCGGGTCGGGGCGTGACATCTTTAGGTGGTATCAGAGCATGATAGTCTTGCATGAGCCGGGATATGATTCTCAGTCTGTGGGGTAAAGGTCTAAAATGCTAAAGTGTTTATGTATTATTGCTAAGTGAAAAGAAAATGATATAGCATGACTTTGTGAACTTGGATTGTTTATGTGTTTAAGTGAAATAGTTTGGCAAGTTAAACTTGTCTTATGTGAATTGTGTGATAGAATATTTGATTGTTATTGACTTGAGTGTTATCTAATCTTATGTGCTATATTTCTGTCTATAAATTGTTTTTAAATGTTGCCAGCTATTGTGAATTGCTACTATGCCACCACGTCGTGGTACTCAAGGTATAGGATCAGATGAAGAGGTAGCAGAACAGGGTCAGCAACCGTTGCCTGAGCAGTTTATGGCTACCATGACTACTGCAGTATACCGGATTACACAGGTACTGCATGAGCAGAGGTAGGACAGGAATAATCCCCAGGGAAATCAAGCTAATCCTGGTGGACAGGGGTATAGAGTTGAGAATAATTAGTTAGAGAAATTCCTGAGGCATGAGCCGGGAAAGTTCTTCGGAGACCCGGATGATGAGGCAGCCGAGAGATGGATTAATCGTGTTGAGAAAATTTTCACCACTTTGAGATACACTGATGAGGCAAGAATAGATTATGCGTCATTCTTATTTGAGGGTGATGCAGAGCAGTGGTGGAATACTGTCAGGATGAGGTGGGATTGTGAGGATGTTCCACATTTATGGGATGATTTTATAAGTGAGTTTCGGGACAAATATATTCCCGAGATGGCTATGGAAAGGAGGGAAGACGAGTTTGTGGCCCTGAAGCAGGGAAATATGACTGTTGCACAGTACGAGGCTAGGTTTGTTAGCCTGTCGAGGTATATGCCCGAGTTGGTACGGCCGTATAGGAGGATGATTCATAGGTTTGTCCGTGGGCTGAGAATGGACATTCAGTTGCATTTGACTGGGCAGACCTACACTACTTTTCCCGAGGCATTTCAGGCAGCCTCGAAGTTTGAGAAACGGAAGGCTGAGATGTTAGCTAAGAGCAGTCAGCCGAGTAAGAAGCAGTATTTGGGCCAGAGCAGCCAGAGTCAGCCGAGGCAGTATCAGACTTTTGCACAAACTCCTCAGCAACGTCCGTATCAGCCACAGCAGCAGATTCAGGCTAGGCCAGCTGTGACTAGACCCCAGCAGGGAGCTACAGTTCCTACTACCGCCAGAGCCCCAGCACCTACAGGAAACACTGTTGTAAGGAAAAATCAGCAGTGTAACTATTGTAATCGATCGGGGCATATTGAGGCTAATTGCTGGAGGAAGAGTGGTAAATGCACAGGCTATGGGAGTGATGACCATAGGGTGAGAGATTGCCCTAAGTATAACAATGTTCAGGGCCATGGTAGAGGCCAAGGTGTTCAGAATAGGGCTGTAGGTGCATGTCCAGCACAGAGGGTTCAGGCTAAGGTCTTTGCACTAGATGCAGAGGAGCTACCCGATACTACAGCTATTGTGGAAGGTACCTTTCTTCTCAATACTCAGCCAGTTAAAGTTTTGATTGATCCCGGAGCTACACATTCGTTTATAACTCCTGCATGTGCACGATCTGTGAATGTTTGCATTGATAAATTGCCGCATGAAGTTGAAGTTAGTACGCCTTTGGGTGCAAAATTTGTTACTGAGTCTATTTACAAATCTTGTGATATATGCATTGAGAACCGTAAATTTCCTGCTGATTTAATTATATTGCCATTCCGTGACTTTGAAATCATTTTGGGAATGGACTGGTTGGGGAAGTACTATGCTCAGTTGGATTGTAGAACAAAGGTCGTTTATCTTCAGGTTCCTGACCTACCGGTACTGGAGATTGTTGGGAATTGTAGGGCTACCTGAATTCCTCTTTTATCAGCGATCAAGACTTCTAAGTTGTTGAATAGGGGTTGTGAAGCTTACTTAGCTTATTTGATCAATCAGCCTACTGATAAGTTGAGTTTGAATGAGGTTCCGATTGTTAGAGACTTCCCTGGTGTATTTCCCGAGGAATTACCGGGTGTACCACCGGATAGGGAGATTGAGTTCGTGATTGATCTTGTGCCAGGCACTGCGCCAATTTCTAGGAGTCCTTATAGAATGGCATCGGCTGAACTTCAGGAGTTAAAAATTCAGCTTCAGAACTTGCTTGAGAAAGGGTTTATACAACCTAGTTCTTCACCGTGGGGTGCGCCTGTGTTGTTTGTGAGAAAGAAAGACGGCATGCTACGGTTATGCATTGATTACAGGGGACTTAATCAAGTCACGATTAAGAACAAATACCCCTTGCCGTTGATTGAAGAATTGTTTGACCAGTTGCAGGGTGCGAGTGTTTACTCCAAATTTGATTTGAGGTAGGGTTACTATCAACTTAGGATTCGGAGTGATGATATACCAAAGACAGCATTCAGGACTAGATATGGCCACTATGATTTGTTGTTTTGCCGTTTGGTTTGACGAATGCACCAACCGCATTCATGGACTTGATGCAGAGAGTTTTTCGACCTTACCTTGATCAGTTTGTCATGATCTTTATTGATGACATTTTAGTGTACTCGAAGAACGAGGCTGAACATGAGCAACACTTGAGGATTGTGCTACAGACTTTGCAGGAAAACAAGCTTTTTGCTAAATTCAGCAAGTGCGAGTTCTGGTTGAATCAGATATCTTTTCTAGGCCATATCATTTCAGATCGAGGAATTTCAGTGGACCCAGCTAAGATTGAGGTTGTTTCATCTTGGAAGAGACCTGAGTCGGTGTCAGAGATTCGGAGTTTTCTTGGGTTGGCAGGTTACTACCGGAGATTTGTTAAAGACTTTTCCAAAATTTTTGGGCCTTTAAGCCAGTTGACTGGGAAGAAAGTTGCTTACAACTGGGATGCCAAATGTGAATCCAGTTTCCAAGAATTGAAGAAGAGACTAACTACAGCTCCTATACTAGCTTTACCTGAGGGAACAGAGAACTTCGTTGTCTACAGTGATGCATCTAAGGAAGGATTGGGCTGTGTTTTAATGCAGAATGGTAAGGTGATTGCTTATGCTTCCAGGAAGTTGAAACCTTATGAAGTCAATTACCCTACACATGATCTGGAGTTAGCTGCAGTTGTGTTTGCTTTGAAGAAGTGGCGTCATTACTTGTGGGGTTGCATATTTGAAATTTTTACTGACCACAAGAGTCTCAAGTATTTGTTTTCACAGAAGGATCTAAATATGAGGCAGCGGAGATGGCTAGAGCTATTGGGTGGTTACAACTGTTCTATTAACTACGTGCCAGGTAAGGCAAATGTTGTTGCTGATGCTTTGAGTTGAAAGGCTATTGTTGCAAGCTTGATTATCAAGGATTGGGAGACTTTGGAAGAAATTTGTTCATGGAAACCAGAAGCTACTGAGGTAGGGATTCGATTTACTAGTTTGCAGATTCAGTCAGGGTTGCTAGCACAGATCAGAGAGGCTCAGAAGACTGATCCTCACATCTTGAAGATCCAAGAAAAATCAAAAGGGGGAGAGTTGGAGTTTAAATTACATGCAGATGGCATCTTCAAATTCAGGGATAGAGTATGTGTTCCTGATGATCCGACTTTGAATAATGAGATCTGGTCCGAGGCACATAATTCGAGGTATACGATTCACCCGGGCAGTACAAAAATGTATAGAGACTTGAAACAGCACTTCTGGTGGAACAATATGAAGAGGGAGATTGTTGGGTATGTATCCAGATGTTTGACTTGTCAGAGGGTTAAAGTCGAGCATCAGAGGCCAACCGGGCTTCTACAGCCGTTGTCAATTCCGCAATGGAAGTGGGTGCATATAACTATGGACCTTGTGACCGATCTTCCTAGATCTCCGAGAGGATGTGATTCTGTTTGGGTTGTTATGGACCGCTTGACTAAAGTTACACATTTTATTCCCGTGAACAAACAGGATAGCCTTGATAAGCTAGCTGAGCTTTATGTTGCTAATATTGTGAGATTACATGGTGTGCCACAGAGTATAGTGTCCGATAGGGATCCTAGATTCAGATCTCATTTTTGGCAGAAGTTGCAAGAGGCCATGGGAACTAAGTTGAGCTTCAGCACTGCATACTATCCACAAATTGATGGCCAGTTTGAGAGAACCATCAGGATCTTGGAAGACATGCTACGGGCATGTGTGCTAGACTTTGGGAAGAATTCGAAGAAGTTTTTACCTTTAGCGGAGTTCGCCTACAACAATAGTTATCAATCTACTATAGGTATGGCTCCCTACGAGGCGTTGTATGGTCGTAAATACAGATCCCCGTTATATTGGGAAGAGGTTGGAGAGATGAGAACAGTTGATCCGACTGTGTTACTTGAGATGATTAAGATGGTAGATAATGTTCACCTTATTCGCCAGCGTATGCTTACAGCTCAGAGTCGTCAGAAGAGTTATGCGGATAAGCACCGTCGGGATCTTGAGTTTGCCTTGGGAGATTGGGTGTTTCTTAAGATTTCTCCTCGGAAGGGATTGATTCGGCACTGTAAGAGCGGGAAACTTAGTCCCAGGTATGTGGGTCCGTATGAGATCACCGAAAAGGTAGGTCCTTTGGCTTATCGGTTTGCTTTGCCTCCGAGCTTGTCGAGACTGCATGATGTGTTCCACGTGTCTATGTTAAAGAAGTATCATCCAGATCCTTCACAAGTACTTGAACCAGAGCCTTTGCAGATTGAAGAAAAGTTGTCTTATGAAGAGAAACCGATTCGAATTGTGGATCGGAAGGTTCAGGAGCTTCGTAGAAAGAGTATTCCGTTAGTAAAGGTTTTGTGGAATCATCATGGGTTTGAGGAAGCAACTTGGGAAAGAGAGGACCAGGTTCGGGATCAGTATCGGAGTTGTTTGTTGACCAGGTAGGAATTGCGTGGGCGCAATTATTTTAAGGGGGAAAGGGTGTAATACCCGAGCCCGGAATGTGAAATTTCCTTGTTTATTATTTTGAAAATTATATTTTCTTAAGTACTTAGAATTCAAATTGTTACTTCTTTGCTGTCGCAATGTGCATTGCATTTAGGGAACGATAGCTAGAGATCGGTTTCTAGTCCTCAGCAAATAGCGAAACTAGTATTTAGATGACTTAATTTTTATATTTTAATTGTTGCTAGCTTTAATTAATTTTTCTCTAGTTAGAATGGCTTTAAAATGCACAAAATAAGGCCATTTGACCAAGTTTTAAGTTGTTTGACCAAGGCCTTTGACCATTTGACCAAGTCATCACCTAATAAGCTTAAAACATAACAAAATTAAAAAAAATAGAAGCTGAAAATACAGTGTGCAGGCCGTGAGCTTCCAAGGGAAAAAAAACCTTTCAACCTTCCAATCGATCAATCTTCGCGTGAGCTCGTGCGGGGTGGTTTCCGAGGCAACTAGCATTGTTTTCCTAGCGACTAGGAGTACCTAAGGTGAGGGAAGCATGTTATTTGCGCATTTAAATGATATGTATGTCAACTTTGAAATTTTTAGATTTTATCCGTAGATTGTTGGTTAAAGCATTTTAAAGCTTCTAGAATGTTCATTGGCAATTGTAGAACGTGTATTTATAGCTTTTTAACATTTTCTGCGGTTAAATGTTGAGATTGCAATTTAATTTGGATGTTGAATAGTGTTTTGTGAATAGTAAACCCTTGGAACGATGAAGTTGTTCCGTTATGCTGTCCGTTGATGTAGAATTGTGCTAGGTGTGCTAGAATGCCTAAATGCATGGTTTGTTTGGGTTGCGTAGTGGAAAAAACGGGAATTAAGCCTTGGTGAAAGTCGGGGTCGTTTAGGTTGAGTTTGGCGTTTTCTCGTTTTGCGTGTTGGCATTGTATCGGGAGGCCATGGAAGCACTTTTGGTGCGTTTATGGCATTGGTTGGGTGTTTGGTTGATATAGTTGTAGTTCAAACGAGAAAGGGAGAAATCAGGCTTTGCGCGAGTTCTAGGGTAAAGTAAGGTTTCGGGGTCTTTAGACGTGCCTTATGGTGACCTAGGAGGTTTGGCGAAGTCGGTTTCCAGAACTCGTGGCTCGTTTGGAAATGGTAGTGTTTTGATAGTTGGGGCCGATTTGTGTCTTTGTGTGTTTTCTTGAAAATATGCCTATGGAATGCTTATGGTTGGTTGACATACTTGTTTGTATTGATTCTGTTTGAAATGCTTATCAACTGTTGCTATTGCATGCGAGAGTAACCTACTTTGTTATTCTCCCACGTGTGGCCTTATTGCTCGTTTATCGCCTTGTATCGAGTCTTGCATTGCATAGTGTCTCGCGCGTGAGTGATGGGCCTCTCTGGGTAGCCTCGGGTTGCCAGTGTTGGTTGCTCTAGCTCCGCTGCTTTTCCCTTTCTCGCTTGGGTTTCCTCCTAGGGAGATTTGGGTCGTAGGTTGATGGATACTTCCGGGGTATTCCAAACTGGTGTTATAAGGTGGTTTGGGCCGGCACGACGTCATCGAATTCGTGTTTGAAAGTTGCTCGTGAAAAGAGTATCATATCCTTTGAATGAGTGTTTACAGCTTTAAATACTTGCCTTGCTTTATTGATGGCTTTATTGGTTTCTCTATATGATACTTGTATGTATTGCTTGACTAATTGCATTGCATACTCCTCTCATCTCCGTCCTTGAGACCAATTGCCCTCGCTGAGCAATAGTTTTTGCTCATTCCTCTCTATACTATATTTTTACAGGAATAGTTGAAGCAGACCCTCTTGAGGTAATTGAGGAGGAGGAACAGGTGGAGGTGTTCCCATGATAGCACTTCTTTGCTTTGCTGGTGGTTGGTTGCCAGATTTTTGTGCGAGCCTTGCTTGATATGTATATTGCTTGGATGTCGCTTAATTTTGAGGCTTGTAACCTTGTATGTATTTTCTAGTTTGAGGCCTCTACGGTCTTATGTTGTATAAGTTGAAAGAATGTAAAGTTGTAAACTTATACTCTTGTGACTAGTAAGGAAATGCATGCTAATGGAATTGATTAGTGGCATAAATACTTGTGTAGTATGCATATCGTTTTTGGGTTGCAAAGTTGGTTAATAAGAAATGTAAGTTATTAAAGAAAGATGGCTTGTTATGATTGTTTATAAGGCTTTCGCAAGTATTATGTTGATTTTAGGGTTTTCGGATCGTCTGCGGTAAAGAGGAGACTCCGTCCGTGTGTCGGGTCCGGGCTTGGCCTTTTGCGGGGTCGGGTCGGGGCGTGACACCGGATCCCATCAGAACTCCAAAGTTAAGTGTGCTTGGGCGAGAGTAGTGCAAGGATGGGTGACCCCTTGGGAAGTCCTCGTGTTGCACCCCCTTTTCAATTTTTTTTGCCCTGGTTAGGTTTACCAAGATACTTTATCCACCAAATCAATATTACTGAATCCCGCGGAACATTGGGCAAGACAACTTCGCTTCACGTAGAGGATGGGCCTGCAAACTGAGGGCGTAGGGTTTGTGACCAGGTCTCCGTCGTTCCAGTGCCCATAACTTTTGATCCGTAAGGAGTTACGCGGTGCACAGCATACCGTTTAAAAGCTCTCTGAGACCTCTACGATGGGGGCAGCCAGCTTGCTCGCTGTGAACATTTTTGGAGCCCAAAATCGAACGTTTTCATCAGTTTTAGGCCACTTTTCTTCTTTTGCTCTGTTTTTCCGTCCTGGATCATACGTTGTGAACTGTTAAAAGGACGACAACCTGACTCACGGGACGTCAGAGGGCCCTACAATGTGTCGTAAAACGGCTTGCGAGGTGGCTGCGTTCTTAAAGCGGATGGGTTGTCGTTAAGCCCATTGGGCCTTTTGAATGGGCCATCTCTCTAGGCTGGGACTATGAACCGCTAACACATATAAGAATTATGCCCTCAACATGACGGGTGCGATCATACCAGCACTAATGCACCGGATCCCATCAGAACCCCGAAGTTAAGCGTGCTTGGGCGAGAATAGTACTAGGATGTGTGACCCCCTGGGAAGTCCTCGTGTTGCACCCCCTTTTCAATTTTTTTTGCCCTGGTTAGGGTTGCCAAGATACTTTATCCACCAAATCTATATTACCGAATCCCACGGAACATTAGGCAAGACAACATCGCTTCCCGTAGAGGTTGGGCCCACAAACCGAGGGCGTAGGGTTTGTGACCAGGTCTCTGTCACTCCGGTGCCCATCACTTTTGATCCGTAAGGAGTTACATGGTGCACGGCATACCGTTGCAAAGCTCTCTGAGAGCTCTACGACGGGGGCAGCTAGCTTGCTCGCTGTGCCCATTTTTGGAGCCCAAAATTGAATGTTTTCATCAGTTTCAGGCCACTTTTCTTCTTTTGCTCTGTTTTTCCGTCCCGGATCGTACGTCGTGAACTGTTAATAGGACGACAACCTGACTCGCGGGACATCAGAGAGCCCTACAATGTGTCGATATCACGTCTTGCGAAGATGCTGCTTTGTTGAAGCGGATGGGTTGTCGTTAAGCCCATTGGGCCTTCTGAATGGGCCATCTATCTAGCTGGGACTATGAACCGTTAACACATATAGGAATTGTGCCCTCAACATGACCGGTGCGATCATACCAGCACTAATGCACCGGATCCTATCAGAACTCTGAAGTTAAGTGTGCTTGGGCGAGAGTAGTACTAGGATGTGTGACCCCTTGGGAAGTCCTCGTGTTGCACCCCCTTTTCAATTTTTTTTGCCCTGGTTAGGGTTGCCAAGATACTTTATCCACCAAATCTATATTACTGAATCCCACGGAACATTGGGCCAGACAACATCGCTTCACATAGAGGCTGGGCCCGCAAACTGAGGGCGTAGGGTTCGTGACCAGGTCTCCGTCACTCCGGTGCCCATAACTTTTGATCCGTAAGGAGTTATGCTGCGCACAACTTACCGTTGAAAAGATCTCTGAGACCTATACGACGTGGGCAGCCAGCTTGCTCGCTGTGCCCATTTTTTGAGCACAAAATCGAAAGATTTCATCAATTTCAAGCCACTTTTCTTCTTTGGCTCTGTTTTTCTGTCCCGGATCGTACGTCGTGAACTGTTAAAAGGACGACAACCTAACTCGCGGGACATCAGAGGGGCCTACAACGTGTCGATATCACGTCTTGCGAGGATGCTGCATTATTGAAGCGGATGGGTTGTCGTTAAGCCCATTGGGCCTTCTGAATGGGCCATATCTCCAGCTGGGACTGTGAACCGTTAACACATATAGGAATTGTGCCCTCAACATAACCGGTGCGATCATACCAGCACTAATGCAACGGATCACATCAGAACTCCGAAGTTGAGCGTGCTTGGGCGAGAGTAGTACTAGGATGGGTGACCCCTTGGGAAGTCCTCGTGTTGCACCACTTTTTCAATTTTTTTTGCCCTGGTTAGGGTTGCCAAGATACTTTATCCACCAAATCTCTATTACCGAATCCCATAGAACATTAGGAAAGACAACATCGCTTCACGTAGAGGCTAGGCCCACAAACCGAGGGCGTAGAGTTTGTGACCAGGTCTCCGTCGCTCTAGTGCCCATAACTTTTGACCCGTAAGGAGTTACACGGCGCACAGCATACCGTTGCAAAGCTCTCTGAGAGATCTACGACGGGGGAAGCTAGCTTGCTCGCTGTGCCTCTTTTTGGAGCCCAAAATCAAACGTTTTCATCAGTTTCAGGCCACTTTTCTTCTTTTGCTCTATTTTTCCGTCCCGGATCGTACGTCGTGAACTGTTAAAAGGACGACAACCTAACTCGCGGGACATCAGGGGGCCCTACAATGTGTCGATATCACATCTTGCGAGGATGCTGCATTGTTGAAGCGGATGGGTTGTCGTTAAGCCCATTGGGCCTTCTGAATGGGTCATCTCTGTAGCTGGGACGGTGAACTGTTAACACATATAGGAATTGTGCCCTCAACATGACAGGTGCGATCATACCATCACTAATGCACCGGATCCCATCAGAACTTTGAAGTTAAGCATGCTTGGGCGAGAGTAGTACTAAGATCGGTGACCCCCTGGTAAGTCCTCGTGTTGCACCCCCTTTTCAATTTTTTTTCCCTGGTTAGGGTTGCCAAGATACTTTATCCACCAAATCTATATTACCGAATCCCACGGAACATTAGGCAAGACAACATCGCTTCACGTAGAGGCTGGGCCTGCAAACCGAGGGCGTAGGGTTTGTGACCAGGTCTCCGTCACTTCGGTGCCCATAACTTTTGATACGTAAAGAGTTACGCGGCGCACAGCATACCGTTGCAAAGCTCTCTCAGAGCTCTACGACGGGGGCTGCTAGATTGCTCGCTATGCCCAATTTTGGAGCCCAAAATCGAACATTTTCATCAGTTTCAGGCCACTTTTCTTCTTTTGCTCTGTTTTTCCGTCCCGGATCGTACGTCATGAACTGTTAAAAGGACGACAACCTGACTCACAGGACCTCAGAGGGCCGTACAATGTGTCGATGTCACGTCTTGCGAGGATGCAGCATTGTTGAAGCGGATGGGTTGTCGTTAAGCCCATTGGGCCTTCTGAATGGGCCATCTCTCTAGCTGGGAATGTTAACCGTTAGCACATATAGGAATTGTGCCCTCAACATGACCGGTGCTATCATACCAGCACTAATGCACCGGATCACATCAGAACTCCGAAGATGAGCGTGCTTGGACGAGAGTAGTACTTGGATGGGTGACCCCCTGGGAAGTCCTCGTATTGCACCCCTTTTTCAATTTTTTTTGCCCTGGCTAGGGTTGCCAAGATACTTTATCCACCAAATCTCTATTACCGAATCCCACGGAACATTAGGCAAGACAACATCGCTTCACGTAGAGGCTGGGACTGCAAACCGAGGGTGTAGGGTTTGTGACCAGGTCTCCGTCGCTCCGGTGCCCATAACTTTTGATCCGTCAGGAGTTACGCAGCGCACAGCATACCGTTGCAAAGCTCTCTGAGAGCCCTACGACGGGGGCAGCCAATTTGCTCGCTGTGCCCTTTTTGGAGCCTAAAATTGAACTTTTTCTTTAGTTTCCGGCCACTTTTCTTCTTTTGCTCTTTTTTTCCGTCCCGTACGGTACGTCGTGAACTGTTAAAAGGATGACAACCTGACTCACGGGACATCAGAGGGGCCTACAATGTGTCGATACCTCGTCTTGCGAGGATACTGCGTTGTTGAAGCAGATGGGTTGTCGTTAAGCCCATTGGGCCTTTTGAATGGGCCATCTCTCTTGGCAGGGACTGTGAACCATTAACACATAAAGGAATTGTGCCCTCAGCATAACAGGTACGATCATACCAGCACTAATGCACCGGATCCCATCAGAACTCCGAAGTTAAGCGTGCTTGGGCGAGAGTAGAACTAGGATGGCTGACCCGTTGGGAAGTCCTCGTGTTGCACCCCCTTTTCAATTTTTTTTGCCCTGATAGGGTTGCCATGATAATTTATCCACCAAATCTATATTACCGAATCCCACGGAAGATTAGGCAAGACAACATCGCTTCACGTAGAGGCTGGGCCCGCAAACCGAGGCCGTAGGGTTTGTGACTAGGTCTCCGTCGCTCCGGTGCCCATAACTTTTGATCTGTAAGGAGTTACGCGGCGCACAGCATACCGTTGCAAAGCTCTCTGAGAGATCTACGACGGGGGAAGCTAGATTACTCGCTGTGCCTCTTTTTGGAGCCCAAAATCAAACATTTTCATCAGTTTCAGGCCACTTTTCTTCTTTTGCTCTATTTTTCCGTCCCGGATCGTACGTCGTGAACTGTTAAAAGGACGACAACCTGACTCGTGGGACATCAGGGGGCCCTACAATGTGTCGATATCACGCCTTGCGAGGATGCTGCATTGTTGAAGTAGATTGGTTGTCGTTAAGCCCATTGGGCCTTCTGAATGGGCCATCTCTATAGCTGGGACGGTGAACTGTTAACACATATAGGAATTGTGCCCTCAACATGACAGGTGCGATCATACCATCACTAATGCACCGGATCCCATCAGAACTTTGAAGGTAAGCATGCTTGGGCGAGAGTACTACTAAGATCGGTGACCCGCTGGGAAGTCCTCGTGTTGCACCCCCTTTTCAATTTTTTTTTTCCCTGGTTAGGGTTGCCAAGATACTTTATCCACCAAATCTATATTACCGAATCCCACGGAACATTAGGCAAGACAACATCGCTTCACGTAGAGGCTGGGCCTGCAAACCGAGGGCGTAGGGTTTGTGACCAGGTCTCCGTCGCTTCGGTGTCCATAACTTTTGATCCGTAAGGAGTTACGCGGCGCACAGCATACCGTTCCAAAGCTCTCTCAGAGCTCTACGATGGGGGATACTAGATTGCTCGCTATGCCCAATTTTGGAGCCCAAAATCGAATGTTTTCATCAGTTTCAGGCCACTTTTCTTCTTTTGCTCTATTTTTCCGTCCCGGATCGTACGTCATGAACTGTTAAAAGGACGACAACCTGACTCAGGGGACCTCAGAGGGCCGTACAATGTGTCGATATCACGTCTTGCGAGGATGCAGCATTGTTGAAGCGGATGGGTTGTCGTTAAGCCCATTGGGCCTTCTGAATGGGCCATCTCTCTAGCTGGGAATGTGAACCGTTAACACATATAGGAATTGTGCCCTCAACATGACCGGTGCGATCATACCAGCACTAATGCACCGGATCACATCAGAACTCCGAAGTTGAGCATGCTTGGACGAGAGTAGTACTCGGATGGGTGACCCCCTGGGAAGTCCTCGTGTTGCACCCCTTTTTCAATTTTTTTTGCCCTGGTTAGGGTTGCCAAGATACTTTATCCACCAAATCTCTATTACCGAATCCCACGGAACATTAGGCAAGACAACATCGCTTCACGTAGAAGCTGGGACTGCAAACCGAGGGCGTAGGGTTTGTGACCAGGTCTCCGTCGCTCCGGTGCCCATAACTTTTGATCCGTCAGGAGTTACGCAGCGCACAACATACCGTTACAAAGCTCTCTAAGAGCTCTACGATGGGGGAAGCTAGCTTGCTCGCTCTGCCCATTTTTGAAGCCAAAAATTGAACGTTTTCATCAGTGTTAGGCCACTTTTCTTCTTTTGCTCTATTTTTCCGTCCCGAATCGTACGTCGTGAACTATTAAGAGGACGACAACCTGACTCGCGGGACATCAGAAGGCACTACAACGTGTCGATATCACGTCTTGCGAGGATGCTGCATTGTTGAAGCGAATGGGTTGTCGTTAAGCCCATTGGGCCTTCTGAATGAGCCATCCCTCTAGCTAGGATTGTGAATCGTTAACACATATAGAAATTGTGCCCTCAACATGACAGGTGCGATCATACCATAACTAATGCACCGGATCCCATCAGAACTATGAAGTTAAGCGTGCTGGGGCGAGAGTAGTACTAGGATGGGTGACCCCCTGGGAAGTCCTTGTGTTGCACCCATTTTTCAATTTTTTTTGCCCTGGTTAGGGATGCCAAGATACTTTATCCACCAAATCTATATTACCGAATCCCACGGAACATTGGGAAAGACAACTTCGCTTCACGTAGAGGCTGGGCCCGCAAACCAAAGGCGTAGTATTTGTGACTAGGTCTCCGTCGCTCCGGTGCCCATAACTTTTGATCCGTAAGGAGTTACGCGTCGCTCAGCATACCGTTGCAAAGCTCTCTGAGAGCTCTACGACGGGGATAGCCAGCTTGCTCGTTGTGCCCCTTTTTGGAGCCCAAAATCAAACGTTTTCATCAGTTTCAGGCCACTTTTCTTCTTTTGCTCTATTTTTCCGTCCCGGATCGTACGTCATCAACTGTTAAAACTACGACAACCTGACTCGCGGGACATCAGAGAGCCCTACAACGTGTCGATATCACGTCTTGCAAGGATGCTGCATTGTTGAAGCAAATGGGTTGTCGTTAAGCCCATTGGGCCTTCTGAATGGGCCATCTCTCTAGCTGGGACTGTGAACCGTTAACACATATAGGATTTGTGCCCTCAACATGACAGGTGCGATCATACCAGCACTAATGCACTGGATCCAATCAGAACTCTGAAGTTAAGCGTGCTTGGGCGAGAGTAGAACTAGGATTGGTGACCCCTTGGGAAGTCCTCGTGTTGCACCCCCTTTTCAATTTTTTTTGCCCTGGTTAGGGTTGCCAAGATACTTTATCCACCAAATCTAAATTACCGAATCCCACGGAACATTAGGCAAGACAACATCGCTTCACGTAGAGGCTGGGCCCGCAAACCGAGGGCATAGGGTTTGTGACCAGGTCTCCATCGCTCCGGTGCCCATAACTTTTGATCCGTAAGGAGTTACGGGGCGTACAACATACCGTTGCAAAGCTCTCTGAGAGCTCTACGATGGGGGCAGCTATATTGCTCGCAGTTCCCATTTTTGGAGCCCAAAATTGAACGTTTTCATCAGTTTCAGGACACTTTTCTACTTTTGCTCTGTTTTGCCATCCCGGATCGTACGTCGTGAATTGTTAAAAGGATGACAACTTGACTCGCGGGACCTCAGAGGGCCCTACAACATGTCGATATCACGTCCTGCGAGGATGCTGCATTTTTCAAGCGGATGGGTTGTCGTTAAGCCCATTGGGCCTTCTAAATTGGCCATCTCTCTAGCTGGGACTGTGAACCATTAACATATATTGGAATTGTGCCCTCAACATGACCGGTGCGATCATACCAGCACTAATGCACCGGATCACATCAGAACTCTGAAGTTGAGCGTGCTTGGACGAGAGTAGTACTAGGATGGGTGACCCCATGGGAAGTCCTCGTGTTGTACACCTTTTTTCCATTTTTTTTGCCCTGGTTAGGGTTGCCAAGATACTTTATCCACCAAATCTCTATTACCGAATCCCACGGAACATTAGGCAAGACAACATCGCTTCACGTAGAGGCTGGGCCTGCAAACCGAGGGCGTAGGGTTTGTGACCAGGTCTCCGTCGCTCCGGTGCCCATAACTTTTGATCCGTGAGGAGTTACGCGGCGCACAGCATACCGTTGCAAAGCTCTCTGAGAGCTCTACCATGGGGGAAGCTAGCTTGCTCGCTTTGCCCTTTTTGGAGCCCAAAATCGAACGTTTTCATCAGTTTTAGGCCACTTTTCTTCTTTTTCTCTATTTTTCCGTCCTGGATCGTACGTCGTGAACCGTTAAAAGGACGACAACCTGACTCGCGGGACATCAGTGGGCCCTACAACGTGTCGATATCACGTTTTGCGGGGATGCTGCATTGTTGAAGCGGATGGGTTGTCGTTTAGCCAATTGGGCCTTTTGAATGGGCCATCTCTCCAGCTGGGACTATGAACCGTTAACACATATTGGAATTTTGCCCTCAACAAGACCGGTGCGATCATACCAGCACTAATGCACCGGATCACATCAGAACTCCAAAGTTGATCGTGCTTGGGCGACAGTAGTACTAGGATGGGTGACCCCCTAGGAAATCCTCGTGTTGCACCCTCTTTTCAATTTTTTTTGGCCTGGTTAGGGTTGCCAAGATACTTTATCCACCAAATATCTATTACCAAATCCCATGGAACATTAGGCAAGAAAACATCGCATCACGTAGAGGCTGGGCCCGCAAACCGAGGGCGTAGGGTTTGTGGCCAGGTCTCCGTCGCTCTAGTGCCCATAACTTTTGATCCGTAAGGAGTTACGTGGCGCAAAACAAACCGTTGCAAAGCTCTCTGAGAGCTCTACGACGGGGGAAGCTATCTTGCTCGCTTTGCCAGTCTTTGGAGCCAAAAATCGAACGTTTTCATCAGTTTTAGGCCACTCTTCTTCTTTTGCTCTATTTTTCCATCCCGAATCGTACATCGCGAACTGTTAAAAGGACAACAACCTAGCTCGTGGGACATCAGAGGGCACTACAACGTGTCGATATCACGTCTTGCGAGGATGCTGCATTGTTGAAGCGGATGGGTTGTCGTTTAGCCCATTAGGCCTTCTGAATCGGCCATCTCTCTAGCTGGCACTGTGAACCGTTAACACATATTGTAATTTTGCCCTCAACATGACCGATGCGATCATACCAGCACTAATCCACCGGATCACATCAGAGCTCTGAAGTTGAGCGTGCTTGGGCAAGAGCAGTACTAGGATAGGTGACCCCCTCGGAAGTCCTCGTGTTGCACCAACTTTTCAAATTTTTTTGCCCTGGTTAAGGTTGCCAAGATACTTTATCCACCAAATCTCTATTACCGAATCCCATGGAACATTAAGCAAGACAACATCGCTTCACGTAGAGGCTAGGCCCACAAACCGAGGGCGTAGGGTTTGTGACCAGGTCTCCGTCGCTCCGGTGCCCATAACTTTTGATCCGTAAGGAGTTACGCGGCGCACAGCATACCGTTGCAAAGTTCTCTTAGAGCTCTACGACGGGGGAAGCTAGTTGCTCGCTGTGCCCCTTTTAGGAGCGCAGAATAGAACGTTTTCATCAGTTTCAGGCCACTTTTCTTCTTTTGCTCTATTTTTTCGTCCCGGATCGTACGTCGTGAACTGTTAAAAGGACGACAACCTGACTCGCGGGATATCAGAGGTCCCTACAATGTGTCGATATCACGTCTTGCGAGGATGCTGCATTGTTGAAGCGGATGGGATGTCGTAAAGCCCATTGGGCCTTCTAAATGGGCTATCTCTCTAGCTGGGACTGTGAACCATTAACACATATAGGAATTGTGCCCACAACATGATAGGTGCGATCATACCAGCACTAATGCACTGGATCCCATCAGAACTCTGAAGTTAAAAGTGCTTGGGCGAGAGTTGTACTAGGATGGGTGACCCCGTGGGAAATCCTCGTGTTGCACCCCCTTTTCAATTTTTTTTGCCCTGGTTAGGGTTGCCAAGATACTTTATCCACCAAATCTCTATTACCGAATCCCACGGAACATTAGGCAAGACAACATCGCTTCACGTAGTGGTTGGTCCCGCAAACCAAGGGCGTAGGGTTTGTGACCAGGTCTCCGTCGCTCCGGTGCCCATTACTTTTGTTCTGTAAGGAGTTACACGGCGCACAGCATACCGTTGCAAAGCTCTCTGAGAGCTCTACCACGGGGGAAGCTAGCTTGCTCGCTATGCCCCTTTTTGGAGCCCATTACTTTCAGGCCACTTTTCTTCTTTTGCTCTGTTTTTCCATCCCAGATCGTACGTCGTGAATCGTTAAAAGGACAACAACCTGACTCGCTGGACATCAGAGGGCCCTACAACGTGTCGATATCACGTCTTGAGAGGATGCTAGATTGTTGAAGTGGATGGGTTGTCGTTAAGCCCATTGGGCCTTCTGAATGGGCCATCTCTCTAGCTGGGATTGTGAACCGTTAACACATATAGGAATTGTGCCCTCAACATGACCGGTGCGATCATACCAGCACTAATGCACCGGATCACATCCGAACTCCGAAGTTGAGCGTGCTTGGGCGAGAGTAGTACTAGGATGGGTGACCCCCTAGGAAGTCCTCGTGTTGCACCCCCTTTTCAATTTTTTTTGCCCTGGTTAGGGTTTCCAAAATACTTTATCCACCAAATCTCTATTACCGAATCCCACGGAACATTAAGCAAGACAACATCGCTTCACGTAGAGGCTGGGCCTACAAACCGGGGACATAGGGTTTGTGACCAGGTCTCCGTCGCTCCGGTGCCCTTAACTTTTGATCCGTAAGGAGTTACGCGGAGCACAACATACAGTTGCAAAGCTCTCTGAGAGCTCTACGATGGGGGCAACCATAAATCTTGCTTTGCCCATTTTTGGAGCCTAAAATCGAACGTTTTCATCAGTTTCAGGCCACTTTTCTTCTTTTGCTCTGTTTTTCCATCCCAGATCGTACGTCGTGAACTGTTAAAAGCACGACAATCTGACTCGCGGGACATCAGAGGGCCCTACAACGTGTCAATATCACGTCTTGCGAGGATGCTGCATTGTTGAAGCGGATGGGTTGTCGTTAAGCCCATTGGGCCTTCTGAATGGGCCATCTCTCTAGCTGGGACTGTGAACCGTTAACACATATAGGAATTGTGCCCTCAACATAACCGGTGCGATCATACCAGCACTAATGCACCGGATCATATCAGAACTCTGAAGTTGAGCGTGCTTGGGCGAGAGTAGTACTAGGATGGGTGACCCCCTGGGAAGTCCTCGTGTTGCACCCCCTTTTCAATTTTTTTTGCCCTGGTTAGGGTTGCCAAGATACTTTATCCACCAAATCTCTATTACCGAATCCCACGGAACATTAGGCAAGACAACATCGCTTCACGTAGAGGCTGGGCCCGCAAACCGAGGACGCAGGGTTTGTGACCATGTCTCCGTCGCTCCGGTGCCAATGACTTTTGATCTGTAAGGAGTTACGCGGCACACATCATACAGTTGCAAAGCTCTCTGAGAGCTCTACGACGGGGGCAGCCAGTTTGCTTGCTGTGCCCATTTTTGGAGCCTAAAATCGAACGTTTTCATCTGTTTCAGGCCACTTTTCTTCTTTTCCTCTGTTTTTCTATCCCGAATCGTACGTCGTGAACTGTTAAAAGGATGATAACCTGACTCGCGAGACATCAAAGGGCCCTACAACGTGTCGATATCACGTCCTGCGAGGATGCTGCATTGTTGAAGCGGATGGGTTGTCGTTAAGCCCATTGGGCCTTCTAAATGGGCCATCTCTCTAGCTGGGATTCTGAACCGTTAACACAAATAGGAATTGTGCCCTCAACATGACCGGTGCGATCATACCAGTACTAATGCACCGGATCACATCAGAACTCTGAAGTTGAGCGTGCTAGGGCGAGAGTAGTACTAGGATGGGTGACCCCTTGGGAAGTCCTCGTGTTGCACCCCCTTTTCAATTGTTTTTGCCCTGGTTATGGTTGCCAAGATACTTTATCCACCAAATCTCTATTACCGAATCCCACAGAACATTAGGCAAGACAACATCGCTTCACGTAGAGGCTGGGCCCACAAACCGAGGGCGTAGGGTTTGCGACCAGGTCTCTGTCGCTCCGGAGCCCATTACTTTTGATCCGTAAGGAGTTGCAAATCTCTCTGAGAGCTCTACGACATAGGAAGCTAGCTTGCTCGCTGTGCCCGTTTTTGGAGCCCAAAATCGAACGTTTTCATTAGTTTTAGGCCACTTTTCTTCTTTTGCTCTGTTTTTCCGTCCGGATCGTACGTCGTGAACTGTTAAAAGGATGACAACCTGACTCGCTGGACATCAGATGGCCCTACAACGTGTCGATATCACGTCTTACGAAGATGCTGCATTGTTGAAGCGGATGGGTTGTCGTTAAGCCCATTGGGCCTTCTGAATGGGCCATCTCTCTAGCTGGGACCGTGAACCGTTAGCACATATAGGAATTGTGCACTCAACATCACCGGTGCGATCATTCCAGCACTAATGCTCCAGATCATATCATAACTCCGAAGTTGAGCGTGCTTGGGCGAGAGTAGTACTAGGATGGGTGACCCCCTGGGAAGTCCTCGTGTTGCACCCCCTTTTCAATTTTTTTGCCCTGGTTAGGGTTGCCAAGATACTTTATCTACCAAATCTCTATTATCGAATCCCACGAAACATTAGGCAAGACAACATCGCTTCACGTAATGGCTGGGCCAGCAAACCGAGGGCGTAGGGTTTGTGACCAGGTCTCCGTCGCTCTTATGCCCATAACTTTTGATCCGTGGGGAGTTACGCGACGCACTGCATGCCGTTAAAATTCTCTCTTAGAGCTCTACTACGGGGGCAGCCAGCACGCTCGCTATGCCCATTTTTGGAACCCAAAATCGAACGTTTTCATTAGTTTCAGGCCACATTTCTTCTTTTGTTCTATTTTTTCATCCCGAATCGTAAATTGTGAACTGTTAAAAGGATGACAACCTGACTCGCGGGACCTCAGAGGCCCCTACAATGTGTCGATATCACGTCTTGCGAGGATGCTGCATTGTTGAAGCGGATGGGTTGTCGTTAAGCCCATTGGGCCTTCTGAATGGGCCATCTCTCTAGTTGGGACTGTGAATCGTTAACACTTATAGGAATTGTGCCCTCAACGTGACCGGTGCGACCATACCAGCACTAATGCACCGGAACACATCAGAACTCCGAAGTTGAGCGTGCTTGGGCGAGAATAGTACTAGGATGGGTGACCCCTTGGGAAGTCCTCGTGTTGCACCCCATTTTCAATTTTTTTTGCCCTGGTTAGGTTTGCCAAGATACTTTATCCACCAAATCTCTATTACTGAACCCCACAGAACATTAGGCAAGACAACATTGCTTCACGTAGAGGCTAGGCCGGCAAACCGAGGGCGTTGGGTTTGTGACCAGGTCTCCATCGCTACGGTGCCCATAACTTTTGATCCGTAAGGAGTTACGTGGCGCACAGCATACCGTTGCAAATCTCTCTAAGAGCTCTACGACGGAGGAAGCTATCTTCCTTGTTGTGCCCATTTTTGGAGCCCAAAATAGAACGTTTTCATCAGTTTCAGGCCACTTTTCTTCGTTTGCTCTATTTTTTTGTCCTGGATCGTACGTCGTGAACTGTTAAAAGAACGACAACCTGACTCGCTGGACATCAGAGGGCCCTACAACATGTCGATATCACGTCTTGCGAGGATGCTGCATTGTTGAAGCGGGTGGGTTGTCGTTAAGCCCATTGGGCCTTCTGATTGGGCCATCTCTCTAGCTGGGACTGTGAACCGTTAACACATATTGGAATTATGCCCTCAACTTGACCGGTGCAATCATACCAGCACTAATGCACCGGATCACATCAGAACTCCGAAGTTGAGCGTGCTTGGGCGAGAGTAGTACTAGAATGGGTGACCCCTTGGGAAGTCCTCGTGTTGCACCCCCTTTTCAATTTTTTTTGCCCAGGTTAGGGTTGACAAGATACTTTATCCACCAAATCTCTATTACAGAATCCCACGGAACATTAGGCAAGACAACATCGCTTCACGTAGAGGCTGGGCCCGAAAACTGAGGGCGTAGGGTTTGTGACCAGGTCTCCGTCACTCCGGTGCCTATAACTTTTGATCCGTAAGGAGTTACGTGGTGTACAGCATACCGTTGCAAAGCTCTTTGAGAGCTCTACGACGAGGGCAGCTAGCTTGCTCGCTAGGCCCATTTTTGGAGCCTAAAATCGAACGTTTTCATCAGTTTCAGGCCACTTTTCTTCTTTTGCTCTGCTTTTCCGTCCCGGATCGTACGTCGTGAACTGTTTAAAGGACGACAACCTGACTCGCCGGACATCGGAGGGCCCTACAACGTGTAGATATCACGTCTTGCGAGGATGCTGCGTTGTTGAAGAAGATGCGTTGTCGTTAAGCCAATTGGGCCTTTTGAATAGGCCATCTCTCTTGGCTGGGACTGTGAACCGTTAACACATATTGGAATTGTGCCCTCAACATGACGGGTGCGATCATACCAGCACTAATGCACCGGATCCCATTAGAACTCCGAAGTTAAGCGTGATTGGGCGAGAGTAGTACTAGGATGGGTGAACCCTGGGAAGTCCTCGTGTTGCACCCCCTTTTCAATGTTTTTTGCCCTGGTTAGGGTTGCCAAGATACTTTATCCACCAAATCTCTATTACTGAATCCCACGGAACATTGGGCAAGACAACTACGTTTTACGTAGAGGCTGGGCCCGCAAACCGAGGGCGTTGGGTTTGTGACCATGTCTCCGTCGCTCCGGTGCCCATAACTTTTGATCCGTATGGAATTATGTGGCGCACAACATACCGTTGCAAAGCTATCTGAGAGCTCTACGATGGGGGCAGCCATCTTGCTCGCTATACACATTTTTGGAGCCCAAAATTGAACTTTTTCATCAGTTTCAAGCCACTTTTCTTCCTTTCCTCTGTTTTTCCGTCCCGGGTCGTACGTCGTGAACAGTCAAAAGGACGACAACCTGACTCGCGAGACATCAGAGGGCCCTACAACATGTAGGATTATTTTAGTGTCTAGTGCTTTGTGTAGGATTCTTTCTTGATCAACGTGGTGGCACGGATTCCAAGGTCTATGGCACGAATTACGAGGTAGACACGAACTACGAGGTAAGACACGAACTTCAAGACTAATGCACGTACTTCAAGATGAATGAACGGATTCTAATACAAATGCACGCAAATCAAGGCATGACTCTATATCTAGGTTAAGGTATGCAATTCAAGGTTAGGGCACACGAAATGAGGTAACACACGTATATCGAGGTCAGGACACGTATTTCTAGGTATCGCACGTGAGTCGGGGATTAGGGCATACTATTCTAGGTCAAGGTACGTATGACGAGGTACGCACAGAAACCAAGACAGGACACGTAATCCAAGGTCGGTCATATAATTTTAGGTCTAAGGCGTGCAAATTGAGGTAGGACACGTTATTCGGGGTCAGGCCTCACACTGTACCCATTTTTGGTGCCCAAAATCGAACATTTTCATCAGTTTCAGGCCACTGTTCTTCTTTTGCTCTATTTTTCTGTCCCGGATCATCCGTCGTGAACTGTTAAAAGGACGACAACCTGACTCGCGGGACATCAGAGGGCCCTACAATGTGTCGATATCACGTCTTGCGAGGGTGCTACGTTGTTGAAGCGGATGGGTTGTCGTTAAGCCCAATGGGCCTTTTGAATGAGCCATCTCTTTAGGCTGGGACTGTGAACCGTTAACACATATAGGAATTGTGCCCTCAACATGAAGGGCGCGATCATACCAGCACTAATTCACCGGATCCCATCAGAACACCGAAGTTAAGCGTGCTTGGGCGAGAGTAGTACTAGGATGGGTGACCTCCTGGGAAGTCCTCGTGTTGCACCCCCTTTTCAATTTTTTTTGCCCTGGTTAGGTTTGCCAAGATACTTTATCTACCAAATCTCTATTACTGAATCCCACGGAACATTGGGCAAGACAACTTCGATTCACGTAGAGGCTGGGCTTGCAAATCGAGGGCGTAGTGTTTGTGACCAGGTCTCCGTCGCTCCGGTGCCCATAACTTTTGATCCGTAAGGAGTTACGCACGCACATCATACGTTGCAAAGCTCTCTGAAAGCTCTACGACGGGGGCAGCCAGCTTGCTCGTTGTGCCCATTTTTGGAGCCCAAAATCAAACGTTTTCATCAGTTTCAGAAAACTTTTCTTCTTTTGCTCTATTTTTTCATCCCGGATCGTACATCGTGAACTGTAAAAAGGACGATAACTTGACTCGCGGGACATCAGAGGGCCTTACAACGTGTCGATATCACGTCTTGCGAGGATGCTGCGTTGTTGAAGCAGATGGTTGTCATTAAGCCCATTGGGCCTTCTGAATGCGCCATCTCTCTAGGATTGAACTGTGAACCGTTAACACATATAGGAATTGTGACCTCAACATGACGGGTGCGATCATACCAGTACTAATGCACCGGATGCCATCAGAACTCCGAAGTTAAGCGTGCTTGGGAGAGAGTAGTACTAAGATGGGTGACCCCCTGGGAAGTCCTCGTGTTGCACCCCGTTTTCAATTTTTTTTGCCCTGGTTAGGGTTGCCAAGATACTTTATCCACCAAATTTCTATTACTGAATCCCACGGAATATTGGGCAAGACAACTTCGCTTCACGTAGAGGCTGGGCCCGTAAACCGAGGCCGTAGGGTTTGTGACCAGGTCTCCGTCGCTTTGGTGCCCATAACTTTTGATCCGTAAGGAGTTACGCGGCGCTTAGCATACCGTTGCAAAGCTTCCTGAGAGCTCTACGACGGGGGCAGCCAACTTGCTCGCCGTGCCCTTTTTGGAGCGCAAAATCGAACGTTTTCATCAGTTTCAGGCCACTTTTATACTTTTGCTCTGTTTTTCCGTCCGGGATGGTGCGTCGTGAATTGTTAAAAGGAAGACAACCTGACTTGCGGGACATCAGAGGGCCCTACAACGTGTCGATATCACATCTTGCCAGGATGATGCGTTGTTGAAGTGGATGGGTTATTGTTAAGCCCATTGGGCCTTTTGAATGCCATCTCTCTAGGCTGGGATTGTGAATAGTTAATACATAAAGGAATTGTGACCTCAACATGACGGGTGCGATCATACCAGCACTAATGCACCGGATCCCATCAGAACTCCGAAGTTAAGCGTGCTTGGGCGAGACTAGTACTAGGATTGGTGACCCCCTGGGAAGTCCTCGTGTTGCACCCCCTTTTCAATTTTTTTTGCCCGGGTTAGGGTTGACAAGATACTTTATCCACCAAATCTCTATTACTGAATCCCACGGAACATTGGGCAAGACAACTTCACTTCACGTAGAGGCTGGGCCCGTAAACCGAGGGAGTAGGGTTTGTGACTAGGTTTCCGTCGCTCTGGTGCCCATAACTTTTGATCCATAAGGAGTTACGCGGCGCACAGCATACCGTTGCAAAGCTCTCTGAGAGCACTACGACGGGGATAGCCAGCTTGCTCGCTGTGCGTATTTTTGGAGCCCAAAATCGAATGTTTTCATCAGTTTTAGGCCACTTTTCTACTTTTGCTATGTTTTTTCGTCTCGGATCATACATCGTGAACTGTTAAAAGGACGACATCCTGACTCGTGGGACATCAGAGGGCCCTACAACTTGTCGAGATCTCGTCTTGCCAGGATGCTGCGTTGTTGAAGCGGATGGGTTGTCGTTAAGCCCATTGGGCCTTTTGAATGGGCCATCTCTCTAAGTTGGGACTGTGAACAGTTAACACATAAAGGAATTGTGCCCTCAACATGATGGGTGCGATCATACCAGAACTAATGCACCGGATCCCATCAGAACTCCGAAGTTAAGCGTGCTTGGGCGAGAGTAGTACTAGGATGGGTGACCCCCTGGGAAGTCCTCTTGTTGCGCCCCCTTTTCAATTTTTTTTGCCCTGGTTAAGGTTGCCAAGATACTTTATCCACCAAATCTCTATTACTGAATCCCACGGAACATTGGGCAAGACAACTTCGCTTCACGTAGAGGCTGGACCCACAAACCGAAGGCGTAAGGTTTATGACCACGTCTCCATCACTCCGGTGCCCATAACTTTTGATCCGTAAGGAGTTACACGGCGCACAACATACCGTTGCAAAGCTCTCTGAGAGCTCTACGATAGGGGCAGCCAGCTTGCTCTCTGTGCCCATTTTTGGACCCCAAAATCGAACATTTTTATCAGTTTCAGGCCACTTTTCTTCTTTTGCTCTGTTTTTCCGTCGCGGATCGTACGTCGTGAACTATTAAAAGGACAACAACCTGACTCGCGGGACATCAGAGGGCCCTACAACGTGTCGATATCACGTCTTGCAAGGATGCTTCGTTGTTGAAGCGGATGGGTTATCGTTAAGCCCATTGGGCCTTTTGAATGGGCCATCTCTCTAGGCTGGGACTGTGAAAAGTTAACACATAAAGGAATTGAGCCCTCAACATGACGGGTGCGATCATACCAGAACTAATGCACCGGATCCCATCAGAACTCCGAAGTTAAGCGTGCTTAGGCGAGAGTAGTACTCGGATGGGTGACCCCTTGGGAAGTCCTCGTGTTGCACCCCATTTTCAATTTTTTTTGCCCTGGTTAGGGTTGCCAAGATATTTTATCAACCAAATCTCTATTACGGAATCCCACAGAACATTGGGCAAGACAACTTCGCTTCACATAGAGGCTGGGCCCGGAAACCGAGGGCGTAGGGTTTGTGACCAGGTCTCCGTTGCTCCGATGCCTATAACTTTTGATCCGTAATGAGTTACACAGCGCACAGCATACCGTTGCAAAGCTCTCTGAGAGCTCTAAGACGGGGGCAGCTAGCTTGCACGCTGTGCCCATTTTTGGACCCCAAAATCAAACGTTTTCATCAGTTTCAAGCAACTTTTCTACTTTTGCTCTGTTTTTTCGCCCCGGATCGTACGTCGTGAACTGTTAAAAGGGCGACAACCTGACTCGCGGGACAAAAGGGGGCCCTATAACGTTTCGATATTATGTCTTGCGAACATGCTGCGTTGTTGAAGCGGTTGGGTTGTCGTTAAGCCCATTGGGCCTTTTGAATGGGCCATCTCTCTAGGCTGGGACTGTGAACCGTTAACACATATAGGAATTGTGCCCTCAACATGACGGGTGCGATCATACCAGCACTAATGCACCGGATCTCATCAGAACTCCGAAGTTAAGCGTGCTTGTGCGAGAGTAGTACTAGGATGGGTGACCCCCTAGGAAGTCCTCGTGTTGCACCCCCTTTTCAATTTTTTTTGCCCTGGTTAGGGTTGCCAAGATACTTTATCCACCAAATCTCTATTACTGAATCCCATGGAACATTGGGCAAGACAAATTCGCTTCACGTAGAGGCTGGGCCCGCAAACCGAGGGCGTAGGGTTTGTGACAAGGTCTCCGTCGCTCCGGTGCCCATAACTTTTGATCCGTAAGGAGTTACGCGATACACAGCATACCGTTGCAAAGCTCTCTGAGAGCTCTACTACGGGGGCAGCCAGCTTGCTCACTGTGCCCATTTTTGGAGCCCAAAATCGAATGTTTTCATCAGTTTCAAGCCATTTTTCTTCTTTTGCTCTGTTTTTCTGGCTCGGATCGTACGTCGTGAACTGTTAAAAGGATGACAACTTAACTCGCGGGACATCAGAGGGCCCTACAATGTGTCGATATCACGTCTTGCAAGCATGTTGCGTTGTTGAAGCGGATGGGTTGTCGTTAATGTAAGAACCTGCACTTAATTCCAAGCATTATTATATTATTTGAGTATTATTAATATGCTCGTTGATAAGAACTAAATTTAACTAGGGCGTGTATTAGCTAGTATATTAAAATTAGGCATTTAGCTCAAATAAAAGAAAACCTTGCTAGTAGAAATAAGGTATTGTATTTTAATTACTCTTTGGATTTAAGAATTTGTATAGCATTAGCTAGGATTTACTCAAATTATAGAATAAAAGTAGTAGTATAATTAGTTGATAGGGTTTGATAATTTTTAAGTAGTCATTCTAGCATTTCTAAACGAAGAAAATTAATTATTGTTATATTAGTGTCAACATTTTAGCTAAATAACGAATTAGCCATCATTAACGTGAGTGAAAAGTTTTTCTTTTCTAATCAGCGGTTTGCACGTAGGAAGATAAGCATGAGCTATTAGTGTCCAATTAGCTTGGTCATTTCG
Source organism: Ehretia macrophylla (assembly GCA_037974665.1). NCBI lineage: Eukaryota > Viridiplantae > Streptophyta > Magnoliopsida > Boraginales > Ehretiaceae > Ehretia > Ehretia macrophylla. The sequence goes on from CM075767.1 coordinate 71,041,701, forward strand.
GTTTACCCTTTTGATATTTTAATACAATTGTTATAAGTGTTGATTTGTTGGAAATTAGATTAACCTTTGCAATTTTGGAAGCCAATCACGCTGCTACCACTAGCCTGCTTAAGCTACTATCATAAGACTACTTGTAGTCTTGCATGGAGCCATGCACCAGTATAAGACACGCAGCAGCTTGGGTTTACTCGAGTATCACAGGAATTAAACATGTGTATTCTCGCATGTTAGCATTTTTGTTAGGTAGACGACGTGGCAGCTAAAATGTTTTAACTGTCCATTCCCGAGTGGCTACATGATTTTAATTAAACAGGCAGCAGCTTGGAATTAGTTACCATAATAGAACATTAGTGCTGTCAATAGGATAGAGGAACTAAGCTTTGAATCAGCATGCTGGAAGTAGGAGGTGTCAACTTGCATGAAGTAATTTCTTGACAATAAAACGCGCAGCTGCTTTCTTCACTCAAGTAGAATAGGAACCAATCAGATTGAGTCCTAGGCACTATATAAAGGATTGTTAAGCTTCGGTTAGAACACACACAACCAAATCTCTTATTAGCCTTTTTATATTTCTTTTCTTTGACGAGTTTGACAAGCAATTCACAAGTGCGGGTTTCTTTTAAAATGAATGGCTGATTTTATTTAATTAAGCTTAGCTGACACTATTTTATATTTAGCTTATAACATGAACATAGTTGTGCGGGTCTTTTGACTAGAAAACATTACTGAATTCTTTTGTTGATTACAAGTATTTGATTATATGAAGAGCTAATATTATTTTATGTCTTATGCCATGACTTCCTTCTATATATGTAAGGTGTGGGTTCTAACTTTTAAAATACATTGTTAAATCCTATTATATATGTAGAGTTAATCGTGTGGGTCTATTAGAGCATTATAGCTAAATTATATGTTAATTAACTGTGAAAGCATGACACATAGACTTACTAGTATAGTCTAGTTAACAATCTCCTCTCAATACATAACTATATTTATGATTGGTTGAGAGAGACTTTTAAATAAATTATATACATGGGTTTGTGATTTTAAATGAGCAGATTGTTATTTGTTAAGAATAAAATATGTCCTCTCGTAAAGCCAAGCTAGAAGGTTATACCTTATAATATATATTAAATGTGTATACTACCTGTTATATGGGAGCCTATATTTAAGTTTTGATAAGAAATATACGGTATTATAAATCAAGTAGTAGTGGATGAGAAGTTAAGTAGGTTATGGCCATTATGTAGTCAAGTAAGAATTGATAATGTCTACTACTAAAATTTCACGAGCTAAGTCAACCATCTGTTAACTATATTTACTCTTAGAAGAAGACTATAGCAAGGAGGGTTGATAATAAAATCTATAATAACATAAATTCTTAACCAGGACAAACAACTTGGTCTAATATAAGACCTTATGAACTAGAATTATAAATCAGGTATACATATCATGTTGCTTAACTAGGGTTATAGTAAAGAGTTGTCTATCTTACTATTTTAATTATGTAGTCAACTACTTGCTTGTTATTCACTAAGATCACTACCTACTTGTAACATGTATAAATTATTATCCACCTTAATGATTTATTTTTAATATCTACATGGATATATGTACGAGAGACGGCCTGCTATGTCGTACTCTCATTATGTGATTACCTGAGCATACTTGTGAGCTACTTGGGGGTTGCAATCTCAGGCACGATAGCGTTTCACGAACGTCGGGCGGCATAGGGCTTGCCGGTGATCTCGTGACTATCATGGTCCTAGTCCCTCTCTCGCTTGGCTTTCCACCCTCAGAGAGTTGGGTCGTAGATTTTGGGATACAATCCGGAGTATCCTCTTGGGAGAGATAAGAAGTTGAAATTCTGATCAAAGGCTGGCCACCTCATGAAATACTTGACTTGTTCATACTCTCGGTTGGTACCATCCTCGGAGAGTAGTGTCCTACTCTCGCTTGGCATTCCAACCTCGGAGAGTAGGCTGATATCTGATGTGGATACTTGCCACTAAATGTTACTAGACAACATATGATATTATTTCTTATCATTTGTAAATAAGTTGTGAATATTATTATATGCTGGCATTGCATCATTGTTTTCAAAATTCGAAAATGTTTTCAAAACCACCCCCGGTTGACTTACCATCGCTGAGTTCTTAAATCTCATGACCCTTACCACCCCCACTTCAGGTGAAGCCACAGTAGAAGAGGAAGAACCGGGAAACGAGAATGTGCCTTTTCTGTGTGCTGAGGGATTTGGATAAGTTGATTCCACGGAGTGTTGATGTTATCATCCATCGGCATTACCTTTTCAACGAAGACTTGGTAAACCAAGAAATACCACATCACCTACTATATGATGTAATAATAAATGACACAGTGTTAGATATAGGGTTTGGACCATGTATGACTGCATCTGTGGTCTACTACGGTATTATGTATGAAGAATAGGTGTACTAGTCTAGTTCCGGACTCATTTTTGTCAACGCAGAGTCTGGTTGGATGGTTGTAATACGAAAAGTTATATCTATATCAACTTAGTATGTTCCGCTTTCAGTTCTTATTTTGCATTTGAATGAGTATAGCTATTTATCTTGACCTCCCACTGTATCCTGAGAAGGATCAGGATTTTGGGTCATTACAGTTAAGCCCATTGGGTCTTTTGAATGGGCCATTTCTCTAGGCTGGGACTGTGAACAGTTAGCACATAAAGGAATTGTGCCCTCAACATGACGGGTGCGATCATACCAGCACTAATGCATCGGACCCCATCAGAACTCCGAAGTTAAGCGTGCTTGGGTGAGAGTAGTACTAGGATGGGTGACCCCCTGGGAAGTCCTCGTGTTGCACCCCCTTTTCAAATTTTTTTTCCCTGGTTAGGGTTGCCAAGATACTTTATCCACCAAATCTCTAATACTGAATCCCATGAAACATTGGGCAAGACAACTTCGCTTCACGTAGAGGCTGGGCCTGCAAACCGAGGGCGTAAGGTTTGTGACCAGGGCTCCGTCGCTCTGGTGCCCATAACTTTTGATCCGTAAGGAGTTACGCGGCGCACAGCTTACCGTTGCAAAGCTCTCTGAGAGCTCTACGACGGGGGCAGCCAGCTTGCTCGCTGTGCCCATTTTTGGAGCCCAAAATTCAACGTTTTCATCAGTTTTAGGCCACTTTTCTTCTTTTGCTCTGTTTTTTCGTCCCGGATCATACGTTGTGAACTGTTAAAAGGACGACAACCTGACTCGTAGGACATCAGAGGGCCCTACAACGTGTCGATATAATGTCTTGCAAGGATGCTGCGTTGTTGAAGCGGATGGGTTATCGTTAAGCCCATTGGGCCTTTTTAATGGGCCATCTCTCAAGGCTGGGACTGTGAACCGTTAACACATATAAGAATTGTGCCCTCAACATGACGGGTGCGATCATACCAGCACTAATGCACCGGATCCCATCAGAACTCCGAAGTTAAGCGTGCTTGGGCGAGAGTAGTACTAGGATGGGTGACCCCTTGAGAAGTCCTCATGTTGCACCCCCTTTTCAATTTTTTTGCCCTGGTTAGGGTTGCCAAGATACTTTATCCACCAAATCTCTATTACTGAATCCCACAGAACATTGGGCAAGACAAATTCACCTCACGTAGAGGCTGGGCCCGCAAACCGAGGGCGTAGGGTTTGTGACCAGGTCTCCATCGCTCCAATGCCCATAACTATTGATCCGTAAGGAGTTACGCACCGCACAACATACCGTTGCAAAGCTCTCTGAGAGCTCTACGACGGGGGCAGCCAGCTTGCTCGATGTGCCCATTTTTGGAGCCCAAAATCGAACATTTTCATCAGTTTCAGACCACTTTTCTTCTTTTGCTTTGTTTTTCCGTCCCAGATCATATGTTGTGAACCGTTAAAAGGACGACAACTTGACTCACGGGACATCAGAGGGCCCTACAATGTGTCGATATAACGTCTTGCGAGGATGCTGCGTTGTTGAGCGGATGGGTTGTCGTTAAGCCCATTGGGCCTTTTGAATGGGCCATCTCTCTAGGCCGGGATTGTGAACCGTTAACACATATAGGAATTGTGCCCTCAACATGACGGTTGCGATCATATCAGCACTAATGCATAGGATCCTATCAGAACTCCGAAGTTAAGCGTGCTTGGGCGAGAGTAGTACTAGGATAGGTGACCCCCTGGGAAGTCCTCGTGTTGCCCCCCCTTTTCAATTTTTTTTGCCCTGGTTAGGGTTGCCAAGATACTTTATCCACCAAATCTCTATTACTAAATCCCACGGAACATTGGGCAAGACAACTTCTTTCACGTAGAGGCTGGGCTCGCAAACCGAGGGCGTAGGGTTTATGACCAGGTCTCTGTCGCTCCGGTGCCCATAACTTTTGATCCGTAAGGAATTACGCGGCGCACAGCATACCGTTGCAAAGCTCTCTGAGAGCTCTACGACGGGGGCAACCAGCATGCTCCCTGTGCCCATTTTTGGAGCCCAAAATCGAACGTTTTCATCAATTTCAGGCCACTTTTCTTCTTTTGCTCTATTTTTCCGTCCCGGATCGTACGTTGTGAACTATTAAAAGGATGACAACCTGAGTCGCGGGACATCAGAGGCCCCTACAACGTGTCGATATCACGTCTTGCAAGCATGCTACGTTGGTGAAGCGGATGCGTTGTCGTTAAGCCCATTAGGCCTTTTGAATGGGCCATCTCTCTAGGCTGGGACTGTGAACAGTTAACACATAAAGGAATTGTGCCCTCAACATGACGGGTGCGATCATAGCAGCACTAATGCACCGGATCCCATCAGAACTACGAAGTTAAACGTGCTAGGGCGAGAGTAGTACTAGGATGGGTGACCCCCTGGGAAGTCCTCGTGTTGCACCCCATTTTCAATTTTTTTGCCCTGTTTAGGGTTGCCAAGATACTTTATCCACCAAATCTCTATTACTGAATCCCACGGAACATTGGGCAAGACAACTTTGTTTCACATAGGGGCTGGGCCCGCAAACCGAGGGCGTAGGTTTTGTGACCAAGTCTTCGTCGCTCCGGTGCCCATAACTTTTGATCTGCAAGGAGTTACGCGGCGCACAGCATACCATTGCAAAGCTCTCTGAGAGCTCTACGACGAAGGCAGCTAGTGTGAAACCCTATTTTCCTGCTTATCTCGTTTTACGTGTTATACCTCGTTTTGCGTGCATATGATCTGTTTATGTGCTATAGGACCTAGAAAGTTATAATTTTGATGTCAATACTCCTAATACGTGCCAAATGTGCATTCATGAAATTTTCATCAAAAACGGGATCAAAAATTTTATCGTCGTCTTTTAATGAATAGTGTTTTGGACGCACGTCCGTTAAAATTTTGAAACTGGTCTTTTTAACCCTTCTAGACCTAGTCCACAGACTTTAATAGATATGTGTTTGATGAAAACGGTTTTAAAATCGGCTTAAGAATTTATTAGGATTTTTACACCGACTTTTGCGAAAATCGAGTTTTAAGCCGACTCGGGTGAAATTGTTGGATTGTAAAACTTCTTGTCACCTAAAAATAATTTACTTGAGCTAGCTCGGGTGTTGAATAAATGTTTTGAACTTTGGTGATCAAGAAAATGTAATTAAAGTCAAGAAAACACAAAAATACTAATTTAAACTAACTTTGACTTTATTTAATTGTTGACCAAATAAGCTTATATCACCTACACACACTAAAAATAACACAAAACACCATCACACACACACACATTGCCGTGAGAAGAAGGAGAGAAAAGGAAAAGAGATTTCAAAGCTTTTCAATCCAATTTTTCAAAGAAAAACTTGGTTTTTGTCCGTAAAACTTCGCACCGACTTAGATTCTGCTTGTTGGGCACGCACTTCACGCATTCCTAGGCTTATATCGCATCAAAGGTGAGAGAAAAATTCTAGATCTCAAAATGTCATTTTTATACTTTTGCTCATAAATGAAAATTTAACCGTTAGAATTGAAATCTGATGATAGATTATTGCTCCTTGCATGCTAGGGATCATTTTGATGCAATACTACGAATTTCTGTCGGATGTAGCATAATTTTTATTTTTCGGGTATTTAATTTTGATTAAAATGTTCAAAGTTGAATTAAATGAGTTGTGTTGATCGAAATCGATTGCCGTCAATTTCTAAATACTTGATAATTACGTGTTAGCGCTGTTGTAATGCCGAATTTTCGATTACATTGTTCGTGTGAAAATCCAGAAAATCCAGCCAAGACATCCTAGGGTTTTAGGGTTATCGGGCATGATTTGGAGGTGTTATGGTGGATTTCCGAGAGGGCTAATGTAGTAGGTTGAATGGGTAAGTGATAGAAACTGATTTGGCAATGTTTGGATTAGTAGATTGTAAGCTATGAATTTTAGAAGTTTAGGTTGTCATTCTTTAATTTCTTGAACGATGCCTTTAGATGGTTGGGTGGTGTTTGAGTGTTGAATGGTGAGTTGTTGATGAGTAATTTAGAGTTTAATTGTGTATATAATGCATGTCCGGTTAGATGGCCTACTTTGTCATCTAACTAAGTTATTGTTGTTTAAATGATTATTGATGCTATCAATGATGTATAATTGATGATTGATTTATGATTGATTGATGATTGATTGATGATTATGGAGTCTTGGTATGTGTGTGCCACCTCTCGGGCAGCGTTGGGCTGTCGGGTTGATAACGGCATGACTGCCATAGGCTACCCCCAGCTCGCATGACGGAGGTGTCATGGAGGGAGGGGCTAGTGAGGTACCTCGGGTGCGTGAGTAATGGGGAGTTATAAGAAGAACGGTTGAGATCGTGATGGCGTTTGGAGCTACACCAAATAGAGTATCCTTTATTGATTGGTTATATAGCTATGTGATGATAGTATTATTTATGTTATTGTGTGTTTACTGACTCAAAGGATTATTCCAAGGAGTTTAGTAGACCTTGCTCGAGATCTATCGGATCCTCACTGGGCTTATGTATATAAGCTCACTCTCTATTATTGCATGCTTACAGGTGTTGTAGAGCCGGATTACGGGTACGTGCCTCCTGAGGAGGAAAATGTGCCTTACGTGGATGAGTCATATGTTCCTGAGTCTTATCCATGATTCTATGTTGTTTAATGTCATGTACATTAGCTTAGTAGACTTTTATATGCTTTATGGTTCTTATTGTAATAGATGTTGAAAAGATGATGATCCAAATGATGTTAACTTAGTGGCTTTCTTTTGTCTATGGTTAAGTTGTTAGATGGGTCTCAACTTATTTTTGAAATGTATGATAAGGTTGAGGTATTGTATGTTATGTTGGAACAGAGGCGGATAACGAAGACTGATTATTGTATATTACGGTTATGTTGTGTGTTGTTATGCTGTTGAGGAGTTGTTGTTTGTATGGTTATAGAATTGGATGTTAATGTTATTAATGAGGTTGGTTTAGAACCTCGGTAATCTATTTACTGTCGTTATACTGCCGAAATTCCGTTGCATCCTGACTGATTGTAGGTGGGGTCGAGTTGGGGCGTGACAGCTAGCATGCTCGCTGTGCCCGTTTTTGGAGCCCAAAATCGAACGTTTTCTTCTTTTGCTCTGTTTTTCCGTCCCGGATCGTATGTCATGAACAGTTAAAAGGACGACAACCTGACTCGCGGGACATCATAGGGCCCTAAAACGTGTCGATATCACGTCTTGCAAGCATGCTGCGTTGTTGAAGCGGATGGGCTGTCGTTAAGCCCATTGGGCCTTTTGATTGGGCCATCTCTCTAGGCTGGGACTGTGAACAGTTAACAAATAAAGGAATTGTGCCCTCAACATGACAGGTGCGATCATACTAGCACTAATGCACCGGATCCCATTAGAACTCCGAAGTTAAGCGTGCTTGGGTGAGAGTAGTACTAGGATGGGTGACCCCCTAGGAAGTCCTCGTGTTGCACCCCCTTTTTAATTTTTTTTGCCCTGGTTAGGGTTGCCAAGATACTTTATCCACCAAATCTCTATTATTGAATCCCACGGAACATTGGGCAAGACAACTTCTTTCACGTAGAGGCCTGGCTCGCAAACCGAGGGCGTAGGGTTTGTGACCAGGTCTCCGTCGCTCCGGTGCCCATAACTTTTGATCCGTAAGGAGTTACACGGCGCACAACATACCGTTGCAAAGCTCTTTGAGAGCTCTACGACGGGGGCAACTAGCATGTTCGCTGTGCCCATTTTTGGAGCCCAAAATCGAACGTTTTCATCAATTTCAGGCAACTTTTCTTCTTTTGCTCTGTTTTTCAGTCCCGGATCGTACGTCGTGAACTGTTAAAAGGACGACAACCTGACTCGCAGGACATCAGAGGCCCCTGCAATGTGTCGATATCACGTCTTAAGAGGATGCTGCATTGTTGAAGCGGATGGGTTGTGGTTAAGCCCATTGAGCCTTCTGAATGGGCTATCTCTCTAGCTGGGACTGTGAACCATTAACACATATAGGAATTGTGCCCTCAACATGACATGTGCGATCATACCAGCACTAATGCACCGGATCACATCAGAACTCCGAAGTTGAGCGTGCTTGGGGGAGATTAGTACTAGGATGGCTGACCCCCAGGGAAGTCCTCGTGTTGCACCCGCTTTTCAATTTTTTTTGCCCTGGTTAGGGTTGCCAAGATACTTTATCCACCAAATCTCCATTACCGAATCCCACAGAACATTAGGCAAGACAACATCGCTTCACGTAGAGGCTGGGCCTGAAAACCGAGGGCGTAGGGTTTGTGACCAGGTCTCCGTCGCTCCAGTGCCCATAACTTTTGATCCGTAAGGAGTTACGCGGCTCACAGCATGCCGTTGCAAATCTCTCTGAGAGCTCTTCGACGAAGGAATCTAGCTTGCTCGCTTTGCCAATTTTTGGAGCCCAAAATTGAACGTTTTCATCAGTTTCAGGCCACTTTTCTTCTTTTGCTCTGTTTTTCCGTCCGGATAGTACGTCGTGAACTGTAAAAAGGAGGACAACTTGACTCGCTGGACATCAGAGGGCCCTTCAACGTGTCGATATCACCTCTTGCGAGGATGCTGTATTGTTGAAGCGGATGGGTTGTCGTTAAGCCCATTGGGCCTTCTGAATGGGCCATCTCTCTAGCTGGGACTGTGAACCGTTAACACATATAGGAATTGTGCCCTCAACATAACCGGTGCGATCATACCAGCACTAATGCACCGGATCACATCAGAACTCCGAAGTTGAGCGTGCTTGGGCGAGAGTAGTACTAGGATGGGTGACCCCCTGGGAAGTCCTCGTGTTGCACCCCCTTTTCAATTTTTTTTGCCCTGGTTAGGGTTGCCAAGATACTTTATCCACCAAATCTCTATTACCCAATCCCACGGAACATTAGGCAAGACAACATCGCTTCACGTAGAGGCTGGGCCCGCAAACCGAGGGCGTAGGGTTTGTGACCATGTCTCTGTCTCTCCGGTGCCAATGACTTTTGATCCGTAAGGAGTTATGCGGTGCACAGCATACAGTTGCAAAGCTCTCTGAGAGCTCTACGACGGGGGCAGCCAACTTGCTCGTTGTGCCCATTTTTGGAGCCTAAAATCGAACGTTTTCATCAGTTTCAGGCCACTTTTCTTCTTTTGCTATGTTTTTCTGTCCCGAATCGTACGTCATGAACTGTTAAAAGGATGACAACCTGACTCGCGAGACAACAGAGGGCCCTTCAACGAGTCGATATCACGTCCTGCGAGGATGCTGCATTGTTGAAGTGGATGGGTTGTCATTAAGCCCATTAGGCCTTCTAAATGGGCCATCTCTCTAGCTGGGATTCTGAACCGTTAACACAAATAGGAATTGTGCCCTCAACATGACCGGTGCGATCATACCAGTACTAATGCACCGGATCACATCAGAACTCTGAAGTTGAGCGTGCTTGGGCGAGAGTAGTACTAGGATGGGTGACCCCCTGGGAAGTCCTCGTGTTGCACCCGCTTTTCAATTTTTTTTGCCCTGGTTATGGTTGCCAAGATACTTTATCCACCAAATCTCTATTACCGAATCCCACAGAACATTAGGCAAGACAACATCGCTTCATGTAGAGGCTGGGCCCACAAACCGAGGGCATAGGGTCTGCGACCAGGTCTCCGTCGCTCCGGAGCCCATTACTTTTGATCCATAAGGAGTTACGCGGCGCACAGCATACCGTTGCAAAGCTCTCTGAGAGCTCTACAACGTGGGCAGCCAGCATGCTCGCTTTGCCCCTTTTTGGAGCCCAAAATCGAACGTTTTCATCAGTTTCAGGCCACTTTTCTTCTTTTGCTCTGTTTTTCCGTCCCGGATCGTACGTCGTGAACTCTTAAAAGGATAACAACCTTACTCGCGGGACATCAGAGGGCCCTACAACGTGTCGATATCACGTCTTGCGAGGATGCTACGTTGTTGAAGCGGATGGGTTGTCGTTAAGCCAATTGGGCCTTTTGAATAAGCCATCTCTCTTGGTTGGGACTGTGAACCGTTAACACATATAGGAATTGTGCCCTCAACATGACGGGTGCGATCATACCAGCACTAATGCACCGGATCCCATCAGAACTCCAAAGTTAAGCATGCTTGGGCAAAAGTAGTACTAGGATGGGCGACCCCTTGGGAAGTCCTCATGTTGCACCTAGAAAATGGTGACTCAAAATGCTTGCATGTGTGTTTCTAATTTTAGTTAACTTCTTAAGCTTTAATTTGACATATTATTCACTGGATTTGGAGATTTTTTGATTATCCTATTAATTGTGATAAAAAATCCTATTGCAGTAAATGTTTCACTTAGTTATATGCTTGGAAAATTGTTGTAACCTCTCTTGTGGTACTAGTTGCTTCAAATTGTGGTGTTGGGATGTTGTGTGGAATGTTTTGAGTACTTGAGGATGTTCGAATTGAATGATGCATGACTTGAGAATGATCTTGAGTTGACTTAGGGTTTAAACACACGGTTAAGCATGAAACGGAAACCCTAATGACTAGGTAGTCTTGCTAAGTGTTGATCATTTGGATATTGTGTGGAAATTATATGCTTAGTGGGCTGCCCGTAAATGTCTTATAACTTCAAATGTGATTTTGACCATTGCATGTTGACAAATAAGCTTTTCTTGCACCCGAACCCATGTTGATGTCATTGCATGTTGAATAATCTTAACACTTGATCACGTGGGCTTCGTAATGAGTTATATGGCCTGTTTTACATGTGTTACATGGCTGCCCGTTTAATTTTCATATAACTCTATATGCCTTTCAAGTGAAATTTCCTGTCTTATCCTGCCCTGCTTGTTTACCTGTCAATGTGCAATCTTATGACTGTTCGGAGGCAACCTACTTTGTTGTCCTCCTACTGTGATATATTACCTGTCATGAATGTGCATTGCATACAAGGTTGCAACCTTTCCTGTCGGCATGGTAGCGATCACGCACACCGGGCGGCATCGGGCTTGCCGGTGCACTCGTGACTACCATGGTCCCATTCCCTCTCTCGCTTGGGGGCTAGACTTCTTCGGAGAGTTTGGTCGTAGGATTTCGGGGTACATCCGGAGTACACCCACCTGGCGTGTTTGGGGAATGATTAAAGTCGGCCACAACAACTGATTCTGGAACTAATCTGAGAGCTAAAGCTCACTGTATCCTTTTACTGTGTGTATAAGTACTATCGCTTGGTTCCTAGAGAACCTCGGGGAGGAAAGACTGATATTTCTATTCCATTACTTGATTTTACTGTTATATTCATGTTTGAAAAATGTATTTTTCATAAATTGAACCGGAAAATGAGTTTCAAAACGTATTTCTTGTTCCCCCTCGCTGAGTTCATAAGGACTCACCGTCTTTTTTATCACAGGTGAAGAAGAACAGGTATAGGTACCCGAGGACAACGTGCCTATCGATGATTCCTTGGAGTGATTGTCTGTCCCTACGTGCTTTTGTGCTTTGCCTGAAAGTGGTTGCTATAGGGATGTTGTGTTTGATTGCAAACTATACATTTTATTGATGTAAATGACCCCGTTGTAATTTGGGTCTAATTCTGGGATTGTACTACCTATAGCCGGACGAACTTTTATTTGGTGGTTTGCTTTCGTTTTCTTAATTGGTAGTTATCGTAGGCATTCAAACCACTAGATGAACAATCAACTAAGTTAATTCTATCTAATTTCACTTAGGTGCTCACTTGCAAACTAAAGAATAATAGGTACTTGCATGATAGGAAATTGACAAATAAACGGGACATAGTTATCATGTTAGACTCATTAACCAAACAAGACCTTCAAGATAAACTAGTAGGCAAATCGGTTGGTGACAAATAGGAGTCATTAATGGAATTGGGTTAATGATTGGAATAATTGAGGCGTTTAGAGAATTAGTTCAAACCAAAGAGCCCAATTACAGCCATTATGCTGCCGGTTTTCCAAAAAATTTTGGAGTTTAGGCCAAAACATTAAGTGTTAAATCTTTATAAACAGTTAAGTATGTGATATTACCTGAATGTTTAGTTCACACCCTAGTCTAAACTTATAGGCCTGGTTGGGGCGTGACAGCTGTGCCCGTTTTTGGAGCCCAAAATCGAACGTTTTCATCAGTTTCAGGCCACTTTTCTTCTTTTGCTCTGTTTTTCTGTACCGGATCATAAGTTGTGAACTGTTAAAAGGAAGACAACCTGACTCGCGGGACATCAGAGGGCCCTACAATGTGTCGATATAAGGTCTTGCGAGGATGCTGGGTTGTTGAAGCGGATGGGTTGTCGTTAAGCCCATTGGGCCTTTTGAATGGGCCATCTCTCTAGGCTGGGACTGTGAACCGTTAACAAATATAAGAATTGTGCCCTCAACATAACGGGTGCGATCATACCAGCACTAATGCACCGGATCCCATCAGAACTCCGAAGTTAAGCGTGGTTGGTCGAGAGTAGTACTAGGATGGGTGACCCCCTGGGAAGTCCTCGTGTTGCACCCCCTTTTCAATTTTTTTTGTCCTGGTTAAGGTTGCCAAGATACTTTATCCACCAAATCTCTATTACTGAATCCCACGGAACATTGGGCAAGACAACTTCACTTCACGTAGAGGTTGGCCCGCAAACCGAGGGCGTAGGGTTTGTGACCAAGTCTCCGTCGCTCCGGTACCCATAACTTTTGATACGTAAGGAGTTACATGGCGCACAACATACCGTTGCAAAGCTCTCTGAGAGCTCTATGACGGGGACAACCAGCTTGCTCGCTGTGCCCTTTTTGGAGCCCAAAATCGAACATTTTCATCAGTTTCAGGCCACATTTCTTCTTTTGCTCTGTTTTTCTGTCCCGGATCATACGTTGTGAACTGTTAAAAGGACGACAACCTGACTAGCGGGACATCAGAGGGCCCTACAACGTGTCAATATAACGTCTTGTGAGGATGCTACGTTGTTGAAGTAGATGGGTTGTAGTTAAGCCCATTGGGCCTTTTGAATAGGCCATTTCTCTAGGCTGGAACTGTGAACCGTTAACAAATATAGGAATTGTACCCTCAACATGACGGGTGCGATCATACCAGCACTAATGCACCGGATACCATCAGAACTCCGAAGTTAAGCGTGCTTGGACGAGAGTAGTACTAAGATGGGTGACCCCCAGGAAAGTCCTCGTGTTGCACCCCTTTTTCAATATTTTTTGGCCTAGTTAGGGTTGCCAAGATACTTTATCCACCAAATCTCTATTACTGAATCCCACGGAACATTGGGCAAGACAACTTCGTTTCACGTAGAGGCTGGGCCCGCAAACCGAGGGCGTAGGGTTTGTGACTAGGTCTCCGTCACTCCGGTGCCCATAACTTTTGATCCGTAAGGAGTTACGCGGTGCAAAACATACCGTTGCAAAGCTCTCTGAGAGCTCTACGATGGGGCCAATCAGCATGCTCGCTGTGCCCATTTTTAGAGCCCAAAATCAAACATTTTCATCAATTTTAGGCCACTTTTTTTTCTTTTGCTCTATTTTTCTATCCCAGATCGTACGTCGTGAACTGTTAAAAGGACGACAATCTGACGCGCAGGACATCAGAGGGCCCTACAACGTGTCGATATCACGTCTTGCAAGCATGCTGCATTGTTGAAGTGGATGGGTTGTCGTTAAGTCCAATGGGCCTTTTGAATAGGCCATCTCTCTAGGCTGGGACTGTGAACAGTTAACACATAAAGGAATTGTACCCTCAACATGATGGGTGCGATCATACCAGCACTAATGCACCGGATCCCATCAGAACTCCGAAGTTAAGCGTGCTTTGGCGAGAGTAGTACTAGGATGGGTGACCCCTTGGGAAGTCCTCGTGTTGCACCCACTTTTCAATTTTTTTTGCACTGGTTTGGGTTGCCAAGATACTTTATCCACCAAATCTCTGTTACTGAATCCCATGGAACATTGGGCAAGTCAACTTTGTTTCACGTAGAGGCTGGGCCCGTAAACCGAGGGCGTAGGGTTTGTGACCAGGTCTCCGTCGCTCCGGTGCCCATAACTTTTTATCTGTAAGGAGTTATGCGGCGCACAGCATACCGTTGCAAAGCTCTCAGAGAGCTCTGCGACGGGGGCAGCCAGCTTGCTCGCTGTGACCTTTTTTGGAGGCCAAAATCGAACGTTTTCATCAGTTTCAGGCCACTTTTCTTCTTTTGCTCTGTTTTTCCATCCCGGATCATACGTTGTGACTGTTAAAAGGACGACAACCTGACTCGCGGGATATCAGAGGGCCCTACAACGTGTCGATATAACGTCTTGCGAGGATGCTGCGTTGTTGAAGAGGATGGGTTGTCGTTAAGCCCATTGGGCCTTTTGAATGGGCCATCTCTCTAGGCTGGGACTGTGAACCGTTAACACATATAGGAATTGTGCCCTCAACATGACGGATGCGATCATACCAGCACTAATGCACTGCATCCCATCAGAACTCCGAAGTTAAGCGTGGTTGGGCGAGAGTAGTACTAGGATGGGTGACCCCCGGGGAAGTCCTCGTGTTGCACCCCTTTTCAATTTTTTTTGCCCTGGTTACGGTTGCCAAGATACTTTATCCACCAAATCTCTATTACTGAATCCCACGGAACATTGGGCCAGACAACTTCACTTCACGTAGAGGCTGGCCCGCAAACCGAGGGCGTAGGGTTTGTGACCAGGTCTCCGTCGCTCCGATGCCCATAACTTTTGATCCGTAAGGAGTTACGCGGCGCACATCATACCGTTGCAAAGCTCTCTGAGAGCTCTACGATAAGGCGGTGCCCAAAATTGAACATTTTCATCAGTTTCAGGCCACTTTTCTCCTTTTGCTCTATTTTTTCGTCCCTGATCATACGTTGTGAACTGTTAAAAGGATGACAACCTGTCTCGTGGGACATCAGAGGGCCCTACAACGTGTAGATATAACGTCTTGCGAGGATGCTGCGTTGTTAAAGCGGATGGGTTGTCGTTAGGCCTATTGGGCCTTTTGAATGGGCCATCTCTCTAGGCTGGGACTGTGAACTGTTAACACATATAGGAATTGTGCCCTCAACATGAAGGGTGCGATCATACCAGCACTAATGCACCGGATCCCATCAGAACTCCGAAGTTAAGCGTGGTTGGGCGAGTGTAGTACTAGGATGGGTGACCGGCAGGGAAGTCCTCGTGTTGCACCCCCTTTTCAATTTTTTTTGCACTGGTTAGGGTTGCCAAGATACTTTATCCACCAAATCTCTGTTACTGAATCCCACGGAACATTGGGCCAGACAACTTCACTTCACGTAGAGGCTAGCCTGCAAACCGAGGGCGTAGGGTTTGTGACCCGGTCTCCGTCGCTCCGGTGCCCATAACTTTTGATCTGTAAGGAGTTACGAGGTGCACAACATACAGTTGCAAAGCTCTTAGAGAGCTCTACGACCGGGGCAGCCAGCTTGCTCGCTGTGCCCATTTTTGGAGCCCAAAATTGAACATTTTCATCAGTTTCCGGCCACTTTTCTTCTTTTGCTATGTTTTTCCGTCCCGGATCATATGTTGTGAACTGTTAAAAGGATGACAAACTGACTCGCGGGACATCAGAGGGCCTTACAACGTGTCGATATAACGTCTTGCGAGGATGCTACATTGTTGAAGCGGATGGGTTGTCGTTAAGCCCATTGGGCCTTTTGAATCGGCCATCTCTCTAGGCTGGGACTGTGAACCGTTAACACATAAAGGAATTGTGCCCTCAACTTGACGGGTGCGATCATACTAGCACTAATGCACCGGATCCCATAAGAACTCCAAAGTTAAGCGTGGTTGGGCGAGAGTAGTACTAGGATGGGTGACCGCCCGGGAAGTCCTCGTTTTGCACCCCCTTTTCAATTTTTTTTTTGTCCTGGTTAGGGTTGCCAAGATACTTTATCCACCAAATCTCTATTACTGAATCCCACGGAACATTGGGCCAAACAACTTCACTTCACGTAGAGGCTAGCCCGCAAACCGAGGGCGTAGGGTTTGTGACCAGGTCTCCGTCGCTCCGGTGCCCATAACTTTTGATCCGTAAGGAGTTACGCGGCGCACAGCATACCGTTGCAAAGCTCTCTGAGAGCTCTATGACGGGGGCAGCCAGCTTGCTCGTAAATCAAAAGTTTTCATCAGTTTCAGGCCACTTTTCTTCTTTTGCTCTATTTTTCGGTCCCGGATCATACGTTGTGAACTGTTAAAAGGACGACAACCTGACTCGCGGGACATCAGAGGGCCCTACAACGTGTCGATATAACGTCTTGCGAGGATGCTGCGTTGTTGAAGGGATGGGTGGTCGTTAAGCCCATTGGGCCTTTTGCATGGGCCATCTCTCTAGGCTGGGACTGTGAACCGTTAACATATATAGGAATTGTGCCCTCAACATGACGGGTGCATTCATACCAGCACTAATGCACTGAATCCCATCAGAACTCCGAAGTTAAGCGTGGTTGGGCGAGAGTTGTACTAGGATGGGTGACCCCCTGGGAAGTCCTTGTGTTGCACCCCCTTTTTAATTTTTTTTGCCCTGGTTAGGGTTGCCAAGATACTTTATCCACCAAATCTCTATTACTGAATCCCACGGAACATTGGGCAAGACAACTTCGTTTCACGTAGAGGCTGGGCCCGCAAACCGAGGGCGTAGGGTTTGTGACCAGGTCTCCGTCGCTCCAGTGCCCATAACTTTTGATCCGTAAGGAGTTAGGCGGCGCACAGCATACCGTTACAAAACTCACTGAGAGCTCTACGATGGGGGCAGCTAGCATGCTCGCTGTGCCCCTTTTTGTAGCCCAAAATCGAACGTTTTCATCAGTTTCGGGCCACTTTTCTTCTTTTGCTATATTTTTTCGTCCCGGATAGTACGTCGTGAATTGTTAAAAGGACGACAACCTGACTCGCGAGACATCAGAGGGCCCTACAATGTGTCGATATCACGTCTTGCAAGCATGCTGCGTTGTTGAAGCGGATGGGTTGTCGTTAAGCCCATTGGGCCTTTTGAATGGGCTATCTCTCTAAGCTGGGACTCTGAACAGTTAACACATAAAGGAATTTTGCCCTCAACATGACGGGTGCGATCATACCATTGCAAAGCTCTCTGAGAGCTCTACGACGGGGGCAGCCAGCTTGCTCGCTGTGTGTCACGCCCCAACCCGATCCATAAGGTTAGACTAGGGTGTGAACTAATATTCAAGTAATATCACGTACTTAGCTGTTTAAGAAGATTAACATCTAATGATTTTTTTTAAACTCCAAAATTTTTTCGGAAAACCAGCAGCGTAACGGCTGTAATTGGCCCTTTGGTTTAACCTAATTCTCTAAACGCCTCAAAATTTACCAGCACAAATTCATTTCCAACTAAGATTACTATTTTACCATCAATTGAATTGCCTATTAGTTATTTCTACGTCCCGTTTGATTTATAACCTAGCATGATACTATGTCTCGTTTGTTTGTTTGACCTCGTTTCAAAATATATCTGTTTAAGATTGGATAAATTCATTTACTTAGTCCTTACTAAAGCATCATAACCTATGATAATACTAGCGGTAATAAAAGCATAACGATCATAGTAATGTCTAGTATCAGTCTACTTAATATAAGTACAAACCAAAATTAGGCCCTAAATTACAACGGGGGTCTTTTACATCATGACATCGAGTAACACAAAAGGAAATAGTCTTCAAGTAACATAAAGTTCACAAGTAGTCACATTCAAGCAAAACAACAATGACAGGCAATCACTCAAGGGGTTCATCATTAGGCACATTATCCTCGGGTTCCTGTACCTGTTCTTCTTCACCTGAGATGATAAAAGAGGGTGAGTCCTTATGAACTCATCGAGGGGGAACGAGAAATAAGTTTTGAAACTCATTTTTCCGGTTAGACTTATGAAAATCCCTTTTTCAAACATGAATATAACAGTAAAACCAAGTAAAGGAACAGAAATACCAGTCTTTCGTCCCTGAGGTTCTCTAGGAACCAAGCGAGAGTACTTATACACACAGAAAAAGGATACGGTGAGATTTAGCTCTCAGATCAGTTCCAGAATCAGTTGTTGCGGCCGACTTTAATCATTCCCCAAACACGCCAGGTAGGTGTACTCCGGATGTACCCCGAAATCCTACGACCCAACTCTTCGAGGAAGTCTAGCCCCCAAGCGAGAGAGGGAATGGGACCATGGTAGTCACGGGTGCACCGGCAAGCCCGAAGCCGCCCGGTGTGCGTGATCACTACCATGCCAACAGGAAATGTTGCAACCTTGTATGCAATGCACATTCATGACAGGTAATATATCACAGTAGGAGGACAACAAAGTAGGTTGCCTCCGGACAGTCATAAGATCGTACATTGACAGATAAACAAGCATGGCACGATAAGACAGGAAATTTCGCTTGAAAGGCATATAGAGTTATATTAAAATTAAACGGGCAGCCATGTAGCACATGTAAAACAGGCCATATAACTCATTAAGAAGTCCATGTAATGAAGTGATACGATTATTCAACATGCAACAACATCTACGTGGGTTCGGTAGCAAGAAAAGCTTATTTGACAACATGCCATGGTCAAATTCACATTTGAAGTTATAAAACATTTACGGGCAGCCCACTAAGCATATAATTTCCACACAATAACCAAAAGATGAACACTTAGAAAAACTACCTAGTCATTAGGGTTCCCATTTCGTATATATTCATGCAATTTGAGCCTCAACCCAACTCAAAGTCAACCTCAAACCATGCATCATTTAATTCAACATCTTCAACATTCAAAACAGTCCACACAACATCCCAAAACTACAATCCCAAGCATTTAATTCAACAAGAGAAGCCACAACAATTTTTCTAAGCATAATACTAAGTGAAACCCTTACTGCAATAGGCTGTTTTCTCACAATTAGTAGGATAATAAAAAAATCTTCAAATCTAGTGAATAAGATTTCAAATTAAATCTTAAGAAGTTAACTAAAATCAGAAATAAACCTTGCATCAATTGGAGTTCAAAATCATTAGCTATAGCCGAAACAGTGAGGTAGCACAAAACTGTCCAGATTTGCACACTTTTCAGAAATTGACGTTTTTGAGGTCCTTAGGGTCAGTTTTAGCTTTGGTCCATTTCTGATGAAATTGTTCAGAACCGAAAAATATAGCATCACACCAAATTTCATACAATTTGGACAACTTTTACGAAGTCAAATATGGTCCGTTCCACAAGGTCAGTGCATCTGCCAAAACCTGCTTCATTCCTCCAGATTTCCAGATTTGGTCACATTTTAAAGATTTGCCATTTTGAGGACCTTGGAATCAAAATTAGCTTCGGCCTATTTCTGGGAAAAATGTTCCAAACTGTCCAAACTAGTCACCTACCAATTTTCAAGAATTTTCAACATCATTTACCTAGCTAAACTTATCTCGAACAGACTGGTCAGAGAGCTGTCAACAATTTTGACTTCACCTAGCATCATTTTCAAGCCAAGATCTTGCTATGCATGGTTGTTTAAGCTTATGAACGACCATATAGCTCAAGTACAGAAGAAAATACACACATTTATGAGCATGCATGTGAATTTTTGAAGAGTTTTCAAAAGGTTTTAACCCTCACCTTAGCAATCAACCAAAAGATGCTCAAAAACCTTGTTGAAGCTCAACTTTCTTCCTCTCCTTGCTTAGCCGAAATCCCAACTAGCTTTTCTCTATTTTTCCTAGCTTAGTGATCAATCTCTTAGCACATGCATGAGGTCACAACATGAAGAAAAGAAATGGATGCCAAGAAGCTTACCTAGGCCGAATGGAGTCTTCAATGCACATGCAAGTGTAATTTTCACCTCCTAGCTTGCTCCGTTGAGGTTCTTTGCTTGTAGCTTGCTTTTATTAGCTATGGTGTCAAGAAGAGAAGCTATGGAGATGAAGAACTCAGCCAAGGCCGAGAATGAGAGAGGAAAATGAGATGAAGAGAGAAAAGAATAAAAGAGAAATGAAGAAAATGACAAACAATGAAGCCTTTTGCAAATTTGAGGAGCATGTCGGCCTTGGGCTTCCAAATCTGAATTTTTTGTGTCTTCAAGGTGGAAATTTGAAATGCTAGCATGGGCTATGAGTTTTTGGTCGAGCAAGAGAGAGATTTGAGGTGGTTTTGGTCATTTTTTTATGCATTTGTGTCATAGTTTGTCTAAATGTGTCTAGGAATTAAATTATATTGAATAAGCATGCACAAATGCCACCTAGTGGTCGGCCAAGCATGTGGAAAATTCTGAAATTTTGTCTTGGTTGAGCTTATTTTATTGCATGTGTTTGGAAGTGCAAAAGAAAAGGAATAAAGAATGAAGAATGTTTAGTGTTTGGTGCCTTTTTTGTCTTCTAGTGAGTTGAATTAGGATTATTATATTGATAGTGGATTTTGTAGGATTGTTTAATAGTCTAGTGCTCCGTGAAAGATGCTTTCTTGATTAGCGTGAAGGCACGCTTTCCTAGGTCTTGGACACGCACTACGAGGTAGGACACGAACTACGAGACGAACGCACATTTTTCAAGTAAATGCATGCAACCCTAATTGAATGCACGTAATTCAATGAATGGCACATAAAATGAACACAATTCTTAAACCTAGGTCATAGCACGCAAATCTTGGTTAGGGCACACGAAGCGAGGTTTCGCACGCAAATCGGGGTCGGGCCTCACATCCTCCCCTCCTTAAAAGAATTTCGTCCTGAAATTCAATATTACCTTGAAATAGAGCTGGATATTGCTGCTCCATCTGGTCTCGCCTTTCCCACGTTGCTTCTTCGACTCCATGATGATCCCACAGCACCTTCACCATAGGTATAGTTCTGTTGCGCAACTCCCGATCCTGCTGGTCTAGGTCCAAATGGGCTTCTCCTCGTAAGACAAGTTCTCCCGCAGCTGCAACGGCTCTGGTTCCAAGATATGCGACGGATCAGGATGATACTTCCGCAGCATCGAAACATGAAAGACGTCGTGAACATTGGAGAGGTTCTGGGGTAGTGCTAGGCGATACGCCAACTTGCCAACCTTCTCAACTATCTCAAATGGTCCTATAAATCTCGGGCTCAACTTTCCACCCTTGCCAAGCTTAATCAGTCCCCTCCGGGGTGATATCTTCAAGAACACCTTGTCGCCAACCTCAAACTCGAGACTCCGTCTCCGTCGGTCTGCATAACTCTTCTGCCTGCTCTGGGCAGTAATCATCCGTTTCCGGATGAGGTGGATATTATCAGCAGTCTTCATCAGTTCAGGTAAAAGGGTCGGGTCAAAAGTCTTCATCTCACCTACTTCACCCCAGTAAATTGGGGATCGACACTTACGTCCATACAGCGCCTCAAATGGGGCCATCCCGATAGTGGCCTGATAACTATTGTTGTAGGCGAACTCCGCTAGAGATAGATATTTCTCCCAACCTTTCCCGAAATCTAACACACATGCCCTCAGCATATCCTCTAGAATCTGAATAGTTCTCTCCGATTGACCATCCGTCTGAGGGTGATAAGCCGTGCTAAAACTCAATTTCGTTTCCAAAGCTTCTTGCAATCTCTTCCAAAACCGGGAAGTAAAACGAGGATCCCTATCCGATACAATACTCACAGGCATCCCGTGCAATCTCACAATCTCCGCTACATATATATCTCCTAATTCCTCAGGACTATCCTCCTTGTTCATCGGTAAGAAGTGCGCCGACTTAGTCAATCTATCCACTATAACCCAAACGGCGTCATGACCCTTTTGTGATCTGGGCAGGTCCATAACGAAATCCATAGTTATATGTTCCCATTTCCATTGAGGAATCTCCAACGCCTGAAGTAAACCTGCGGGTCATTGATGTTCTGCTTTGACCCTCTAGCAAGTCAAACACCATGCTACAAACTCCGCAATTTCTCTTTTCATGTTATTCTACCAATAGTGTTGCTTCAAATCCCAATACATCTTTGTTCTACCGGGGTGAACAGTATATCTTGAATTATGGGCTTCCTCAAGAATCTTCTTTTTCAGCTTCGGCTCGTTCGGAACACAAATTCGGTTCCTAAACCTCCAAACACCATCATCATGAAACTTGAAATCTGCGTTGCTTTCCTTAATCTTCTGAAATTGTTGGTCCTTCTGTTGAGCCTCTCGTAATTCAGACAACAAAGTTGATTGAATTTGGGTAGTGGCAAAAAGTAACCCTTTCTGAGTCAATTGGGGTTTCCACAGAAATGCTTCCTCCAACAACTCCTGCACCTTGACCTCCAGTTTTGCCACGCTTGCCTTTTTGCTTAAGGCATCTGCAACTACATTCGCTTTACCGGGCACATAATTGATTGAGCAGTTATAATCATCCAAAAGCTCCATCCACCGCCTTTGCCTCATATTCAACTCCTTTTGAGAGAACAAGTATTTCAAGCTCTTATGATCAGTAAATACCTCAAACTTGTTACCCCACAGATAATGCCTCCATTTCTTGAGTGCAAACACAATGGCCGCTAACTCCAAATCATGCGTCGGGTAATTCATCTCATACAGCTTTGGTTTCCTAGAAGCATATGCAATAACTCTTCCATTTTGCATCAATACACATCCCAATCCCTATTTCGAAGCATCGCTATAGATTACAAAACCTTGACTCCCTTCAGGCAATGCAAGAACTGGTGCGGTAGTCAATCTTTTCTTCAACTCTTGGAAGTTGTTCTCACACTTATCATCCCACACGAACTTGGTTTTCTTTTGAGTGAGCTTTGTAAGCGGTCCTGCAATCTTAGAGAAATCCTTCACGAACCTCCGATAGTAGCCGGCTAGACCAAGAAAACTCCGAACCTCCGTAATATTTTCTGGCTTCTTCCAAGACATCACTGCATCAATCTTTGCTGGATCCACCGCTATTCCCTCGTGGGATATGATATGCCCCAAAAATGCAATCTGCTGCAGCCAAAATTCACACTTGCTAAACTTTGCATACAATTGGTGCTCTCGAAGTTTCTGTAGTACCAACCGCATATGTTGCTCATGCTCCGCCTCCGATTTCGAGTATACCAAAATATCATCAATGAAGATCACCACAAATTGGTCCAAGTAGGGTTGAAACACCCTATGCATCAAATCCATAAAAGCCGCAGGGGCATTAGTTAGTCCAAAAGGCATCACCACATATTCATAATGCCCATATCTCGTCCTAAAAGCCGTTTTAGGCACATCTTCCTTCTTGATCCGTAACTAATAATACCCTTGCCTCAAGTCGAGTTTCGAATACACTTTGGCTC
This sequence comes from Ehretia macrophylla, assembly GCA_037974665.1. Lineage (NCBI taxonomy): Eukaryota > Viridiplantae > Streptophyta > Magnoliopsida > Boraginales > Ehretiaceae > Ehretia > Ehretia macrophylla. The sequence continues at coordinate 71,065,398 of CM075767.1, forward strand.
CTTGCAGTTGATCAAATAACTCGTCAATCAGGGGAAGTGGGTATTTATTCTTGACAGTCACTTGGTTCAAACCTCGGTAGTCAATGCATAGCCTCAACGTTCCGTCCTTCTTCTTTACAAATAGAACTGGCGCACCCCACGGTGAAGAACTCAGTTGAACAAACCCCTTCTTCAACAATCCTTGCAATTGGTCCTTCAATTCTTGTAGCTCGGCCGGTGCCATATGATAAGGAGCTTTAGATATCGGCTGGGCGACAGGCAGCAACTCTATAACAAACTCGATTTCCCGATTTGGGGGTAAACCGAGTAATTCTTCAGGGAACACATCTGCATAGTCTTTGATCACAGGCATCTCCTCCAACTTAGCTTTATCCGACGGCTTGTTGATAAGGTAAGCCAAGTATCCGCTGCACCCTTTCCTCAAGGACTTTACTGCTTTTGTAGATGAAATAATGGAACTCCCGGTGAAATCTCTTCGACCCACAATCTCTAGTATTGGTTGATCAGGTACCCGAAACGTTATAATCTTCGCCCGGCAATCCAGTTGGACATGATGTTTTGCCAGCCAGTCCATCCCTAAAATGACCTCATAATCTGGAAAAGGTAATATAATAAGATTGGCTGAGAATTCCCTATCCTTAATTTGGATTTTACATGCTTTACAGGCTGAACTAGTTACAAGTTTAGAATCCATTGGAGTACCAACTTCTACTTCGTATGGCAAACATACAACTTTCAATTTCACACGTTCCACACATAAAGGAGTAATAAATGAATGAGTAGCACCCGGATCAATTAACACCTTAACAGGTTGATTCAGTATGAAGAATGTACCTTCAACAACAGCACTCTCATCCAGAATCTCCTCGCACTCAATAGCATAGGCTTGAGCCTGGACCCTAGGAACTGGAGTCTTGCCTCTATCGGCTGGTTTACCCTGATTCTGCCCTGCCTGACGTTTAGGGCAATCCTTGATCTGATGCTGATCACTGCCACACCTCATACAACGTCCCGACTTCCTCCAACACTAGGCCTCGGTATGCCCCTTCCTGTCACAATATGAACAACTGATGGACTGAGTAACAGGCGAACTACCTGTGGATCCGCGGGCTGAAGAGGCTGATGGCGCTTTTGTCGGGCCACGGTTATTCCCTGGTATGTTATGGCTTTGGCCCTGATTACGACCCTGACTCTGGAATTTCCTCTGCTGACCTGGAGGCTGAAATGGCTTCTTGTTTGGCTGACTCGAACCGGCTCCATATAGTTTCCTCTTCTCAACTCGAGAGGCAGCAGCAAAGAGAGCAAAGTAAGTATCGAAGTCATGAGAAGCTAACTGGTCCTGAATCTTTGGCCTCAATCCAACAGTAAATTTCCACATTTTCGCCTCCGGAGTACAAACCATATATTGAGCATAACGGGATAGTCGATCAAAACGTGCCTCGTACTGGGCTACCGTCATATTACCCTGGGTCAAGTGCATGAACTCCTCGATCCGCCTCTGCCTGGAAACTGCAGGTACATATTTCTCATTAAATACCTTAACAAAATTACCCCACAAGCGAGGTGTCTGATCAGTCTCCCACAGTGCCTCTACAGTGTGCCACCAATGCTCGGCATCCCCGTGCAACAGAAATACAGCAAACTCCACCTTCTCTTCATCTGTATAATCAAGTGGCCTGAAAATCTTCTCAATCTCGGACAGCCAAGCCTCTGCTTTCTCATCATCAGCTTCCCCGTAGAATTTAGACGGGCGGAAGTCAAGGAATTCCCTCATTCTGCTATGTCTCCCATGATTATCCTCATTCTTGTTGTTGATGTTGTTGTTGTTGGCTTCACGAGCATCCTGACGCTCCATCACACGTGATACACGATCCATGGCATTTGCCATCATATTAAACATAGCTATACCGGGATTAGTTTGATAGGCATCTCCGATCTCTTGAGGTTCACCGCTCCTATTAGTAGTACGGGTACTAGGGCCAGCCATCTATAGGCACAAATTACGATGCACAATTTATTGAAATATGACAATTAAGAATCTAATGCATATGATATGCAACATAATATAGGTACAATTCTAAAAACATTTAAGGCATGTAAGTCACTTAAGCACGTAGAACATAGAAGGCACATTTATCACACAATAACACATAAACAAGTCATCCTAATTATCTTAGGGCTCTACCCACGGTCCGAGAGTTAAACCCGGCTTAAGCAATCTATACTCTGATACCATTTCTTCTAAGGTGTCAAGCCCCAACCCGGCCCATAAGGTTAGACTAGGGTGTGAACTAACATTCAAGTAATATCACGTACTTAGCTGTTTATGAAGATTAACATCTAATGATTTAGTCTAAACTCCAAAATTTTTTCGAAAAACCGATAACATAACGGCTGTAATTGGTCCATTGGTTTAACCTAATTCTCTAAACGCCTCAAAATTTACCATCTCAAATTCATTTCCAACTAAGATTACTATTTTACCATCAATTGAATTGCCTATTGGTTATTTCTACGTCCCGTTTGATTTATAACCTAGCATGATACTATGTCTCGTTTGTTTGTTTGACCTCGTTTCAAAATATACCTGTTTAGGATTGGATAAATTCATTTACTTAGTCCTTACTAAAGCATCATAACCTATGATAATATTAGCGGTAATAAAAGCATAACGATCATAGTAATGTCTAGTATCAGTCTACTTAATATAAGTACAAACCAAAATTAGACCCCAAATTACAACGGGGGTCTTTTACATCATGACATCGAGTAACACAAAAGGAAATAGTCTTCAAGTAACATAAAGTTCACAAGTAGTCACATTCAAGCAAAACAACAATGACTGGCAATCACTCCAGGGGTTCATCATTAGGCACATTGTCCTCGAGTTCTTGTACCTGTTCTTCTTCACCTGAGATGATAAAAGAGGGTGAGTCCTTATGAACTCAGCGAGGGGGAACGACAAATAAGTTTTGAAACCCATTTTTCCTGTTAGACTTATGAAAATCCCTTTTTCAAGCATGAATATAACAGTAAAACCAAGTAAAGGAACAAAAATACTAGTCTTTCCTCCCCGAGGTTCTCTAGAAACCAAGCGAGAGTACTTATACACACAGTAAAAGGATACGGTAAGCTTTAGCTCTCAGATTAGTTCTAGAATCAATTGTTGCGGCCGATTTTAATCATTCCCCAAACACGCCAGGTGGGTGTACTCCGGATGTACCCCGAAATCCTACGACCCAACTCTCCGAGGAAGTCTAGCCCCCAAGCAAGAGAGGGAATGGGACCATGGTAGTCACGGGTGCACCGGCAAGCCCGATGCCGTCCGGTGTGCGTGATCACTACCAGGCCAACAGGAAAGGTTGCAACCTTGTATGCAATGCACATTCATGACAGGTAATAAATCACAGTAGGAAGCCAACAAAGTAGGTTGCCTCCGGACAGTCATAAGATTGCACATTGACAGATAAACAAGTAGGACAGGAAATTTCGCTTGAAAGGCATATAGAGTTATATTAAAATTAAACGGGCAGCCATGTAGCACATGTAAAACAGGCCATAAAACTCATTAAGAAGTCCATGTAATGAAGTGATACGATTATTCAACATGCAACAACATCTACGTGGGTACGGTAGCAAGGAAAGCTTATTTGACAACATGCCATGGTCAAATTCACATTTGAAGTTATAAAACATTTACGGGCAGCCCACTAAGCATATAATTTCCACACAATAACCAAAAGATCAACACTTAGCAAAACTACCTAGTCATTAGGGTTCCCATTTCGTATATATTCATGCAATTTGAGCCTCAACCCAACTCAAAGTCAACCTCAAACCATGCATCATTTAATTCAACATCTTCAACATTCAAAACAGTCCACACAACATCCCGAAACTACAATCCCAAGCATTTAATTCAACAAGAGAAGCCACAACAATTTTTCTAAGCATAATACTAAGTGAAACCCTTACTGCAATAGGCTGTATTCTCACAATTAGTAGGATAATCAAAAAATCTCCAAATCTAGTGAATAAGATATCAAATTAAAGATTAAGAAGTTAAATAAAATCAGAAACAAACCTTGCATCAATTGGAGTTCAGAATCATTAGTTATAGCCGAAACAGTGAGGTAGCACAAAACTGTCCAGATTTGCATACCTTTCGGAAATTGACGTTTTTGAGGTCCTTAGGGTCAGTTTTAGCTTTGGTCCATTTCTGACAAAATTGTCCAGAACCGAAAAATCTAGCAGGTCGAAAAATTTCATACAATTTGGACAACGTTTACTAAGTAAAATATGGTTCGTTCCACAAGGTCAGTGCATCTGCCAAAACCTGCTTCATTCCTCCAGATTTCCAGATTTGGTCACATTTTAAAGATTTGCCATTTTGAGGACCTTCGCGTCAATATTAGCTTCGGCCTATTTCTGGGAAAAATGTTCAAAACTGTCCAAATTAGTCACCTACTAATTTTCAAGCATTTTCAACATCATTTTCCTAGCTAAACTTACCTCGAACAGACTGGTCAGAGAGCTGTCAACAATTTTGACTTCACCTAGCATCATTTTCAAGCCAAGATCTTGCTATGCATGGTTGTTTAAGCTTATGAACGACCATATAGCTCAAGTACAGAAGCAAATACACACATTTATGAGCATGCATGTGAATTTTTGAAGAGTTTTCAAAAGGTTTTAACCCTCACCTTAGCAATCAACCAAAAGATGCTCAAAAACCTTGTTGAAGCTCAACTTTCTTCCTCGCCTTGCTTAGCCGAAATCCCAACTAGCTTTTCTCTATTTTTCCTAGCTTAGTGATCAATCTCTTAGCACATGCATGAGGTCACAACATGAAGAAAATAAATGGATGCCAAGAAGCTTACCAAGGCCGAATGGAGTCTTCAATGCACATGCAAGTGTAATTTTCACCTCCTAGCTAGCTCGGTTGAGGTTCTTTGCTTGTAGCTTGCTTTGCTTAGCTATGGTGTGAAGAAGAGAAGCTATGGAGATGAAGAACTCAGCCAAGGCCGAGAATGAGAGAGGAAAATGAGATGAAGAGAGAAAAGAATGAAAGAGAAATGAAGAAAATGACAAACAATGAAGCCTTTTGCAAATTTGAGGAGCATGTCGGCCTTGGGCTTCCAAATCTGAATTTTTTGTGTCTCCAAGGTGGAAATTTGAAATGCTAGCATGGGCTATGAGTTTTTGGTCGAGCAAGAGAGAGATTTGAGGTGGTTTTGGTCATTTTTTTATGCATTTGTGTCATAGTTTGTCTAAATGTGTCTAGGAATTAAATTATATTGAATAAGCACGCACAAATGCCACCTAGTGGTCGGCCAAGCATGTGGAAAATTCTGAAATTTTGTCTTGGTTGAGCTTATTTTATTGCATGTGTTTGGAAGTGCAAAAGAAAAGGAATAAAGAATGAAGAATGTTTAGTGTTTGGTGCATTTTTTGTCTTCTAGTGAGTTGAATTATGATTATTACATTGATAGTGGATTTTGTAGGATTGTTTAATAGTCTAGTGCTCCGTGAAAGATGCTTTCTTGATTAGCGTGAAAGGCACGCTTTCCTAGGTCTAGGGCACAAACTATGAGGTAGGACATGAACTACGAGACGAACGAACATTTTTCAAGTAAATGCACGCAACCCTAATTGAATGCACGTAATTCAATGTATGGCACATAAAATAAACACAATTCTTAAACCTAGGTCATGGCACACAAATCTAGGTTAGGCCACATGAAGCGAGGTTTCGCACGCAAATCGGGGCCGGGCCTCACACTGTGCCCATTTTTAGAGCCCAAAATCGAACGTTTTCATCAGTTTCAGGCCACTTTTCTTCTTTTGCTCTGTTTTTCCATCCCGGATCGTACGTCGTGAACTGTTAAATGGACGACAACCTGACTCGCGGGGCATCAGAGGGCCCTACAACGTGTCGATATCACGTCTTGTGAGGATGTTGCGTTGTTGAAGCGGATGGGTTGTCGTTAAACCCAATGGGCTTTTTGAATGGACCATCTCTCTAGGCTGGGACTGTGAACAGTTACACATAAAGGAATTGTGCCCTCAACATGACGGGTGCGATCATACCAGCACCAATGCACCGGATCCCATCAGAACTCCGAAGTTAAGCGTGCTTGGGCGAGAGTAGTACTAGGATGGGTGACCCCCTCGGAAGTCCTCGTGTTGCACCCCCTTTTCAATTTTTTTTGCCCTGGTTAAGGTTGCCAAGATACTTTATCCACAAAATCTCTATTACTGAATCCCACGGAACATTGGGCAACACAACTTCGTTTCACGTAGAGGCTGGGCCTGCAAACCGAGGGCGTAGGGTTTGTGACCAGGTCTCCGTCGCTCCGGTGCCCATAACTTTTGATCCCTAAGGAGTTACGCGACGCACAGCATACCGTTGCAAAGCTCCCTGAGAGCTCTACGACGGGGGCAGCCAGCTTGCTCGCTGTGCCCATTTTTGGAGTCCAAAATTGAACGTTTTCATCAGTTTCAGGCCACTTTTCTTCTTTTTCTCTGTTTTTCTGTCCCGGATCATACGTTGTGAACTGTTAAAAGGACGACAACCTGACTCGCGGGACATCAGAGGGCCCTACAACGTGTCGATATAACATCTTGCAAGGATGCTGCGCTGTTGAAGTGGATGGGTTGTCGTTAAGCCCATTGGGCCTTTTGAATGGGCCATCTCTCTAGGCTGGGACTGTGAACCGTTAACACATATAGGAATTGTGCACTCAACATGACGGGTGCGATCATACCAGCACTAATGCACCGGATCCCATCAGAACTCCGAAGTTAAGTGTGGTTGGGCGAGAGTAGTACTAGGATGGGTGACCCCCTAGGAAGTCATCGTGTTGCACCCCCTTTTCAATTTTTTTTGCCTTGGTTAGGGTTGCCAAGATACTTTATCCAACAAATCTCTATTACTGAATCCCACAGAACATTGGGCCAGACAACTTCACTTCACGTAGCGGCTAGCCCGCAAACTGAGGGCGTAGGTTTTATGACCAGTTCTCCGTCGCTCCGGTGCCCAAAACTTTTGATCTGTAGGGAGTTACGCGGTGCACAGCATACCGTTGCAAAGTTCTCTGAGAGCTCTACGACGGGCGCAGCCAGCTTGCTCGCTGTGCCCATTTTTGGAGCCCAAAATCGAACGTTTTCATCAGTTTCAGGCCACTTTTCTTCTTTTGCTTTGTTTTTCCGTCCCGGATCATACATTGTGAACTGTTAAAAGGACGACAACCTGACTCACGAGACATCAGAGGGCCCTACAACGTGTCGATATAACGTCTTGCGAGGATGCTACATTGTTGAAGTGGATGGGTTGTCGTTAAGCCCATTGGGCCTTTTGAATGGGCCATCTCTTTAGGCTGGGACTGTGAACCGTTAACACATATAGGAATTGTGCCCTCAACATGACGGGTGCGATCGTACCAGCACTAATGCACCGGATCCTAACAGAATTCCAAAGTATAGCGTGCTTGGGCGAGAATAGTACTAGGATGGGTGACCCCTTGGGAAGTCCTCATGTTGCACCCCCTTTTCAATTTTTTTTGCCCTAGTTAGGGTTGCCAAGATACTTTATCCACCAAATCTCTATTACTGAGTCCCACGGAACATTGGGCAAGACAACGTCGTTTCAAGTAGACGTTGGGCCCGCAAACCGAGGGCGTAGGGTTTGTGACCAGGTCTCCGTCGCTTCGGTGCCCAAAACTTTTGATCCGTAAGGAGTTACGCGGCGCACAGCATACCGTTTCAAAGCTCTCTGAGAGCTCTACAATGTGGGCAGCCAGCATGCTCGCTTTGCCCCTTTTTGGAGCCCAAAATCGAACGTTTTCATCAGTTTCAGGCCACTTTTCTTCTTTTGTTCTGTTTTTCCGTCCCGGATCGTACGTCGTGAACTCTTAAAAGGATGACAACCTTACTCGCGGGACATCAGAGGGCCCCACAACGTGTCGATATCACGTCTTGCGAGGATGCTACGTTGTTGAAGCGGATGGGTTGTCGTTAAGGCAATTGGGCCTTTTGAATAAGCCATCTCTCTTGGTTGGGACTGTGAACCGTTAACACATATAGGAATTGTGCCCTCAACATGACGGGTGCGATCATACCAGCACTAATGCACCGGATCCCATCAGAACTCCAAAGTTAAGCATGCTTGGGCAAAAGTAGTACTAGGATGGGCGACCCCTTGGGAAGTCCTCATGTTGCACCCACTTATCAATTTTTTCTGCCTTGGTTAGGGTTGCCAAGATACTTTATCCACCAAATCTCTGTTACTGAATCCCACGGAACATTGGGCAAGACAACTTTGTTTCACGTAGAGGCTGGGCCCGCAAACCGAGGGCGTAGGGTTTGTGACCAGGTCTCCGTCGCTCCGGTGCCCATAACTTTTGATCTTTAAGGAGTTACGCGGCGGACAGCAACCTTTGCGAAGCTCTCTTAGAGTTCTACGACGGGGGCAGCCAGCTTGCTCGATGTGCTAGTTTTTGGAGCACAAAATTGAACGTTTTCATCAGTTTCATGCCACTTTTCTTCGTTTGCAATATTTTCTGGTCCCGGATCATACGTCGTGAACTGTTCAAAGGACGACAACCTGACTCGCTGGACATCAGAGGGCCCTACAACGTGTCGATATAACGTCATGCGAGGATGCAACGTTGTTGAAGTGGATGGGTTGTCGTTAAGCCCATTGGGCCTTTTGAATGAGCCATCTCTTTAGGCTGGGACTGTGAACCGTTAACACATAGGAATTGTGCCCTCAACATGACGGGTGCGATCGTACCAGCACTAATGCACCAGATCCTATCAGAACTCCAAAGTTAAGCGTGCTTGGGCGAGAATAGTACTAGGATGGGTAGCCCCTTGGGAAGTCCTCGTGTTGCACCCCCTTTTAAATTTTTTTTGCCCTAGTTAGGGTTGCCAAGATACTTTATCCACCAAATCTCTATTACTGAGTCCCACGGAACATTGGGCAAGACAACGTCGTTTCACGTAGAGGATGTGCCCGCAAACAGAGGGCGTAGGGTTTGTGACCAGGTCTCCGTCGCTCCGATGCCCATAACTTTTGATCCGTAAGCAGTTACGCGGCGCACAGCATACCGTTGCAAAGCTCTCTGAGAGCTCTACAACGTGGGTGGCCAGCATGCTCCCTTTGCCCATTATTGGAGCCCAAAATCGAACGTTTTCATCGATTTCAGGCCACTTTTCTTCTTTTGCTCTGTTTTTCCATCCCGGATCGTACGTCGTGAACTGTTAAAAGGATGACAACCTTACTCGCGGGACATCAGATGGCCCTACAACGTGTCGATATCACGTCTTGCGAGGATGCTACGTTGTTGAAGCGGATGGGTTGTCGTTAAGCCCATTGGGCCTTTTGAATGAGCCATCTCTCTTGGTTGGGACTGTGAGCCGTTAACACATATAGGAATTGTGCCCTCAACATGACGGGTGCGATCATACCAGCACTAATGCACCGGATCCCATCAGAACTCCGAAGTTAAGCATGCTTGGGCAAGAGTAGTACTAGGATGGGCGACCCCCTAGGAAGTCCTCGTGTTGCACCCCCTTTTCAATTTTTTTTGCCTTGGTTAGGGTTGCCAAGATACTTTATCCCCCAAATCTCTGTTACTGAATCCCACGGAACATTGGGCAAGACAACTTCATTTCACGTAGAGGCTGGACCCGCAAACCGAGGGCATAGGGTTTGTGACCAGGTCTCCGTCGCTTCGATGCTCATAACTTTTGATCCATAAGCAGTTACGCGGCGCACAGCACACCGTTGCAAAGCTCTCTGAGAGCTCTACGACGGGGGCAGCCAGCTTGCTCGCTTTGCTAGTTTTTGGAGCACAAAATTGAACGTTTTCATCAGTTTCATGCCACTTTTCTTCTTTTGCCCTGTTTTTCGGTCCCGGATCGTACGTCGTGAACTGTTAAAAGGATGACAACCTTACTCGCGGGACATCAGATGGCCCTACAACGTGTCGATATCACATCTGGAAACCATGCTGCGTTGTTGAAGCGAATGGGTTGTCGTTAAGCCAATTGGGCCTTCTGAATGGGCCATCTCTCTAGGCTGGTACTGTGAACAGTTAACACATAAAGGAATTGTGCCCTCAACTTGATGGGTGGGATCATACCAGCACTAATGCACCAGATCCCATCAGAACTCCGAAGTTAAGCGTGCTTGGGCGAGAGTAGTACTAGGATGGGCGACACCCTGGGAAGTCCTCGTGTTGCACCCCCTTTTCAATTTTTTTTGCCCAGGTTAGGGTTGTCAAGATACTTTATCCACCAAATCTCTATTACTGAATCCCACGGAACATTGGGCAAGACTACTTCGCTTCACGTAGAGGCTGGTCCCGCAAACCGAGGGCGTAGAGTTTGTGACCAGATCTCCGTCGCTCCGGGGCCCATAACTTTTGATCAGTAAGGAATTACGCGGCGCACAGCATACCGTTGGAAATCTCTCTGAGAGCTCTACGACAGTGGCAGCCAGCTTGCTCGCTGTGCCCATTTTTGGAGCCCAAAATCGAACGTTTTCATCGGTTTCAGGCCACTTTTCTTCTTTTCCTTTGTTTTTCCTTCCCGGATCGTACGTCGTGAACTGTTAAAAGGACGACAACTTGACTCGCGGGACATCAGAGGGCCCTACAACGTGTCGATATCACGTCTTGTGAGGATGCTGCGTTGTTGAAGCGGATGGGTTGTCGTTAAGCCCATTGGGCCTTTTGAATGAGCCATCTCTCTAGGCTGGGACTGTGAACCGTTAACACATATAGGAATTGTGCCCTCAACAGGATGGGTGCGATCATAACAGCACTAATGCACCGAATCCCATCAGAACTCTGAAGTTAAGCGTGCTTGGGCGAAAGTAGAACTAGTATGGGTGACCCCCAGGGAGGTCCTCGTGTAGCACCCCCATTTCAATTTTTTTTGCCTTGGTTAGGGTTGCCAAGATACTTTATCCACCAAATCTCTATTACTGAATCCCACGGAACATTGGGCAAGACAACTTCGTTTAACGCAGAGGCTGGGCCAGCAAACCGAGTGCGTAGGGTTTGTGACCAGGTCTCCGTCGCTCCGGTGCCCATAACTTTTGATCCGTAAGGAGTTACGCGGTGCAGAACATACCGTTGCAAAGCTCTCTGAGAGCTCTACGACAGGGGCAGCCAGCTTGCTCGCTGTGCCCCTTTTTGGAGTCCAAAATCAAACGTTTTCATTAGTTTCAGGCCGCTTTTCTTCTTTTGCTCTGTTTTTTATTCCCGGATCATACGTTATGAACTGTTAAAAGGACGACAACCTGACTCGCGGGACATCAGAGGGCCCTACAACGTGTCGATATAACGTCTTGCGAGGATGCTGCGTTGTTGAAGCGGATGGGTTGTCGTTAAGCCCATTGGGACTTTTGAATGGGCCATCTCTTTAGGTTGGGACTGTGAACCGTTAACACATATAGGAATTGTTCACTCAACATGACGGGTGCGATCATACCAGCATAACGCACCGGATCCCATCAGAACTCCGAAGTTAAGCGTGGTTGGGCGAGAGTAGTACTAGGATGGGTGACCCCTTGGGAAGTCCTCGTGTTGTACCCTCTTTTAAATTTTTTTATCCCTGGTTAGGGTTGCCAAGTTACTTTATCCACCAATTCTCTATTACTGAATCCCACGGAACATTGGGCAAAACAACTTCACTTCACGTAGAGGCTGGGCCCGTAAACCGAAGGCGTAGGGTTTGTGACCAGGTCTCCGTCACTCCGATGCCAATAACTTTTGATCCGTAATTGTTACTCAGCACACAGCATACCATTGCAAAGCTCTCTGAGAGCTCTACGACAGGGGCAGCCAGCTTGCTCGCTGTGCCCGTTTTTTGAGCCCAAAATCAAACGTTTTCATCAGTTTTAGGCCACTTTTCTACTTTTGCTCTGTTTTTTCGTGCCGAATCGTACGTCGTGAACTGTTAAAAGGACGACAACCTGACTCGAGGGGCATCAGAGGGGCCTACTACGTGTCGATATCACGTCTTGCAAGCATGCTGCGTTGTTGAAGCGGATGGGTTGTCGTTAAGCCCATTGGGCCTTTTGAATGGGCCATCTATCTAGGCTGGGACTGTGAATAGTTAACACATAAAGGAATTGTGCCCTAAACATTACGGGTGCTATCATACCAGCACTAATGCAATAGATCCCATCAGAACGCCGAAGTTAAGCGTGCTTGGGCGAGAGTAGTACTAGGATGGGTGACCCCCTGGGAAGTCCTCGTGTTCCACCCCATTTTCAATTTTTCTTGCCCTTGTTAAGGTTGCCAAGATACTTTATCCACCAAATCTCTATTACTGAATCCCACGGAACATTGGGCAAGACAACTTCACTTCACGTAGAGGCTGGGCCCGCAAACCGAGGGCGTAGGGTTTGTGACCAGGTCTCCGTCGCTCCGGTGCCCAAAACTTTTGATCCGTAAGGAGTTACGCGGTGCACAGCATACCGTTGCAAAGCTCCCTAAGAGCTCTACAATGGTGGCTGCTAGCATGCTCGCTGTGCCCCTTTTTGGAGCCCAAAATCGAACGTTTTCATCAGTTTCAGGCAACTTTTCTTCTTTTGCTCTGTTTTTCCGTCCCGGATCGTTCGTCGTGAACTGTTAAAAGGTCGACAACCTGTCTCGCGGGACATCAGAGGGCCCTACAACGTGTCGATATCACGTCTTGCAAGCATGCTGCGTTGTTGAAGCGGATGGGTTGTCATTAAGCCCATTGGGCCTTTTGAATGGGCCATCTTTCTAGGCTGGGATTGTGAACAGTTAACACATAAAGGAATTGTGCCCTCAACATGACAGGTGCGATCATACCAGCACTAATGCACCGGATCCCATCAGAACTCCGAAGTTAAGCGTGCTTGGGCGAGAGTAGTACTAGGATGGGTGACCCCTTGGGAAGTCCTCGTGTTGCACCCCCTTTTCAATTTTTTTTTCCCTGGTTAGGGTTGACAAGATACTTTATCCACCAAATCTCTATTACTGAATCCCACGGAACATTGGGCAAGACAACTATGCTTCACGTAGAGGCTGGGCCAGCAAACCGAGGGCATAGGGTTTGTGACCAGGTCTCCGTCACTCCGGTGCCCATAACTTTTGATCCGTAAGGAGTTACGCGGTGCATAGCATACCGTTGCAAAGCTCTCTGATAGCTCTACGACGGGGGCAGCCAGCTTTCTTGTTGTGCCCATTTTTGGAGCCTAAAATCGAACGTTTTCATCAGTTTCAGACCACTTTTCTTCTTTTGCTCTGTTCTTCCGTCCAGGATCATACGTTGTGAAATGTTAAAAGAACGACAACCTGACTTGCTGCACATCAGAGGGCCCTACAAAGTGTCGATAAAACATCTTGCGAGGATGCTGCGTTGTTGAAGCGGATTGGTTATCGTTAAGCCCATTGGGCCTTTTGAATTAGCCATCTCTCTAGGCTGGGACTGTGAACCGTTAACACATATAGGAATTGTGCCCTCAACATGACGGATGTGATCATACCAGCACTAATGCAACGAATCCCATCAGAACTCTGAAGTTAAGCGTGCTTGGGCGAGAGTAGTACTAGGATGGGTGACCCCCTGGGAAGTCCTCGTGTTCCACCCCCTTTTCAATTTTTCTTGCCCTTGTTAAGGTTGCCAAGATACTTTATCCACCAAATCTCTATTCCTGAATCCCACGGAACATTGGGCAAGACAACTTCACTTCACGTAGAGGCTGGGCCCGCAAACCGAGGGCGTTGGGTTTGTGACCAGGTCTCCGTCGCTCCGGTGCCCAAAACTTTTGATCCGTAAGGAGTTACGCGGTGCACAGCATACCGTTGCAAAGCTCTCTAAGAGCTCTACAATGGTGGCTGCTAGCATGCTCGCTGTGCCCCTTTTTGGAGCCCAAAATCGAACGTTTTCATCAGTTTCAGTCAACTTTTCTTCTTTTGCTCTGTTTTTCCGTCCCGGATCGTACGTCGTGAACTGTTAAAAGGTCGACAACCTGTCTCGCGGGACATCAGAGGGCCCTACAACGTGTCGATATCACGTCTTGCAAGCATGCTGCGTTGTTGACGCGGATGGGTTGTCATTAAGCCCATTGGGCCTTTTGAATGGGCCATCTTTCTAGGCTGGGATTGTGAACAGTTAACACATAAAGGAATTGTGTCCTCAACATGACAGGTGCGATCATACCAGCACTAATGCACCGGATCCCATCAGAACTCCGAAGTTAAGCGTGCTTGGGCGAGAGTAGTACTAGGATGGGTGACCCCTTGGGAAGTCCTCGTGTTGCACCCCCTTTTCAATTTTTTTTTCCCTGGTTAGGGTTGACAAGATACTTTATCCACCAAATCTCTATTACTGAATCCCACGGAACATTGGGCAAGACAACTATGCTTCACGTAGAGGCTGGGCCAGCAAACCGAGGGCATAGGGTTTGTGACCAGGTCTCCGTCACTCCGGTGCCCATAACTTTTGATCCGTAAGGAGTTACGCGGTGCATAGCATACCGTTGCAAAGCTCTCTGATAGCTCTACGACGGGGGCAGCCAGCTTGTTTGCTGTGCCCATTTTTGGAGCCTAAAATCGAACATTTTCATCAGTTTCAGGCCACTTTTCTTCTTTTGCTCTGTTCTTCCGTCCCGGATCATACGTTGTGAACTGTTAAAAGAACGACAACCTGACTTGCTGCACATCAGAGGGCCTTACAAAGTGTCGATAAAACATCTTGCGAGGATGCTGCGTTGTTGAAGCGGATTGGTTATCGTTAAGCCCATTGGGCCTTTTGAATGGGCCATCTCTCTAGGCTGGGACTGTGAACCGTTAACACATATAGGAATTGTGCCCTCAACATGACGGATGTGATCATACCAGCACTAATGCAACGAATCCCATCAGAACTCTGAAGTTAAGCGTGCTTGGGCGAGAGTAGTACTAGGATGGGTGACCCCTTGGGAAGTCTTCGTGTTGCACCCCCTTTTCAATTTTTTTTGCCCTGGTTAGGGTTGCCAATATACTTTATCCACCAAATCTCTATTACTGAATCCCACGGAACATTGGGCAAGACAATTTCACTTCACGTGGAGGTTGGGCCCGCAAACCGAGGGCGTAAGGTTTGTGACCAGGTCTCCGTCGCTCCGATGCCCATAACTTTTGATCCGTATGGAGTTACGCGACTCACAGCATACCGTTGCAAAGCTCTTTGAGAGCTCTACGATTGGGGTAGCTAGCTTGCTCGCTGTGCCCTTTTTGGAGCCCAAAATTGAAAGTTTTCATCAGTTTCAGGCCACATTTTTCTTCTTTCACTCTATTTTTCCGTCCCGGATCATACGTTGTGAACTGTTAAAAGGACGACAACTGTCACGCTCCAACGTGGCCTATAAAGGTTAGACTCGTGTGTGATCTAAACATTCAAGTCACGTCTCGTACTTAACCGTTCATGAAGATTTAACACTTAACATTTTGGCCTAAACTCCAAAATTTTTCGGTAAATCGGCAGCATAACGACTGTAATTGGGCTCTTTGGTTTGACCTAATTCTCTAAATGCCTTAATTATTCCAATCATTAATCCAATTCCATTATGGACTCCTATTTGTCACCAACCGATTTGCCTACTAGTTTATTTTGAAAATCTCGTTTGGTTAATAAGCCTAACATGATAACTATGTCCCGTTTATTTGTTAATTTCCTATCATGCAAGTACCTATTATCCTTTAGTTTGTAAATGAGCACCTAAGTGAAATTAGATAGAATTAACTTAGTTGATTGTTCATCTAGTGGTTTGAATGCCTACGATAACTACAAATTAAGAAAACGAAAGCAAACAACCAAATAAAAGTTCGTCCGGTTATAGGTAGTACAATCCCAGAATTAGACCCAAATTACAACGAGGTCATTTACATCAATAAAATGAATAGTTTGCAATCAAACACAACATCCATATAGCAACCATTTTCAGGCAAAGCACAAAAGCACGTAGGGACAGGCAATCACTCCAAGGAATCATCGTTAGGCACATCATCCTCGGGTACCTGTTCTTGATCTTCTTCACCTGAGATGATAAAAGAGGGTAAGTCCTTATGAACTCAGCGATGGGGAACAAGAAATACGTTTTGAAACTCATTTTTCGATTCAATTTATGAAAACTTTTTTTGAAAACATGTTACGTATTACAAATAATAAGGTACGCAAATATATGAAGTAAATCGAGTAACAGATACATTTACCAATCATTTCAAGGATACGGTGAGCAGTTGCTCTTAATTTCAATTTTGATACAATTGTTGCGGCCGACATCAATAATCCACTTATCGCTCCCAATTGGGTGTACTCTGGATGTACCACGAAACCTATGACCCAACTCTCTGATGGTGAAATGCCAAGCGAGAGAGGGAATTGGACCATGGTAGTCACGGTAACACCGGCAAGCTCGATGCTGCTCGGCGTGCGTGAAACACAACCATGCCACACTGAAAGGTTGCAACCTCGTATGCAATGCACATTTATAACATTTAACATATCACATTAGGAGGACAACAAAGTAGGTCGCCTCCGAGCAGTTATAAGATCGCACGTTGTCAAGTAATCAAACGAGGCACGATAAGATAAGTAATTTCACTTGAAAGGCATATAGAGCCATATGAACATTAAACGGGCAGCCATGTAACACATGCAAGTCAAGCCATATAACTCATTTCGAAGTCCACGTAATCAAGTGATACGATTATTCAACATGCAACAACATCTATGTGGGTTCGGATGAAAGAAAAGCCTATTTGTCAACATGCAATGATCAAAATTACATTTAAGCTTATAAGGGCAACTACGGGTAGCCTACTAAACATATAATTCCACACAATATCCGAACGATCAACACTTAGCAAAACTACCTAGTTGTTAGGGTTTCCATTTTGTGCATATTCGTGCAATTTGAGCCTCAAACCAACTCAAAGTCAATCTCAAGCCATGAATAATATAATTCAACATCCTCAAGTACTCAAAACAGTCCACACAACATCTCAACACCACAATTCCAAGCAATTAACACCACAAGAGAGGTTACAATAATTTTTCCAAGCATATAGCTAAGTGAAACCTTTACTGCAATAGGCTGTTTTCTCACAATCAATAGGATAAACAACCAATCTCCAAATCCAGTGAATAAGATTTCAAATTAAAGCTTAAGAAGTTAACTAAAATTAGAAACAAATCTTGCATCAATTGGAGTTCGGGATCATTAGATATAGCCGAAACAGTGGAATAGCACAAAACTGTCCAGATTTGCACACTTTTCAGTAATTGACGTTTTTGAGGTCCTTAGGGTCCGTTTTAGCCTTAGTCCATTTCTGACAAAATTGTCCAGAACTGAAAAATATAGTAGTAAACCAAATTTAATGCATTTTGGACATCATTTACTAAGTCAAATATGGTTCCTTCCACAAGGTCAGTGCATCTGCCAAAACCTGCTTCATTTTTCCAGATTTCCAGATTTTGACACATTTTAAACATTTGCCATTTTGAGGACTTTAGATTAAATATTAGCTTCAGCCTATTTCTGGAAAAAATGTTCAAAACTGTCCAAACTAGTCACCTACCAATTTTCAAGCATTTTAAACATCATTTGCCAAGCTAAACTTACTTAGAAAAAAACTGGTCAGAGAGCTGTCAACAATCCGACTTCACCTATCATCACTTTCAAGCCAAAATCTTGCCATGCATGGTTGTTTAAGCTTATGAAGGAACATATAACTCAAGTACAGAAGAAAATACACACATTTATGAGCATGCATGTGGATTTTTGAAGATTTTTCAAAAGGTTTTAGCCCTCACCTTAGCAATCAACCCAAAAGATGCACAAAAACTTGTTGAAGCTCAAAACTTCTTCTTCTTCTTCTTAGCTGAGATTCCAACTTGGTTTTCTCTATTTTCCTAGCTTAGTGACCAAGCTCTTAGTACATGCATGAGGTTAGAACAAGAAGAAAATAAATGGAAGCTTAAAAACTCACCAAGGCCGAAAATGGTGACTCAAAATGCTTGCATGTGTGTTTCTTGCATCCTAGCTTGCTTGGGTGAGTTTCTTTGCTTGTTGTTTGTCTTGATGCACCATAGGATGATGAAGATGAGCTAAGGGATGAAGAAACTCAGCCCAAAACCGAGATGGAGAGAGAGAATGAGAGGGAGAGAGAGAAGGTTGAGGAAGAAAGAAGAAATGACAAAAAAAATGAAAGCCTTTGAAATCTTCAAGCATGTGGTCGGCCTTGGGCCATTAAAATCTAATTTTTGTGTCTTCAATGTGTGATTTTAAAATGTTTAGCATGGGCAAAGGTGGTTTGGTTGAGCAAGGTAGAGGATTTAGGTGGTTTTGAACATTTTTTTATGCATTGTGCTAAGTGTTTATCATAGTTTGTCTAGGACTAATTTTTTTATGCATTTGTGTCATTAGAATTGTCATAGGAATGTTGGGAAATTAGGGAATCTAGGTAGAATAAAATATAGGAATGTTTGTTGATGAGTTGAATTATGAATAGAATAATAGATAGTGGAAAATGTAGGAATAGTTTAGTATTATTTTATTGTTAGTGGAGTTTGTAGAGAATTTGAATTAGGAATATAATATTGGTTAGTGGATTGTGTATGATTATTTTAGTGTCTAGTGCTTTGTGTAGGATTCTTTCTTGATTAACGTGTTGGCACGGATTCCTAGATCTAGGGCACGAATTACGAGGTAGACACGAACTATGAGGTAAGACACGAACTTCAAGACTAATGCGCGTAATCCTAGGAGAATGCACGTAAACCAATGCAAGGCATATAATTCAATGCAATGCACGCAAATCAAGGCACGACTCTATATCTAGGTTAAGGTACACAGTTCAAGATTAGGGCACGTATATCTAGGTATCGCACTTAAATCAAAGTCAAGGCACGTAAGACGAGGCGTGCGTGAAAACCAAGACAAGGCATATAATCCAAGGTCGATCATACAGTTCTGGGTCTAAGGCACGCAATCGAGGTAAGGCACATTATTTGGGGTCGGGCCTCACATCCTCCCCTCCTTAAAAGAATTTCGTCCCGAAATTCATTCTTGCCTATTGAGGTCATTTAGACGGATTCTAACCCTTGTTATTCTTCCTACTCCGGTTCGTCCCGTGTTTGGTGATCTTTTACTGCAACCAATTCACTTCTTATTTCTCCCATCATTTAGTTCGGTGGGACCTTTACATTTACAGTTCGTTTCTTTGAACGACTCTATTCTCCGTTTGATCTTAAGGTTAAGTTCATTAATTAAGGTTAGAATCTCCAAACATAGTAATCAAAGCTGCATTGGTATTCTAACGATATAACTATGAGTCCAAAATCATGACTTATGTTGTATCAATCTCGCATTCATACCTCAAAAGGATTGTCACAATAATACCGCGATCTTATGGTTACATACACTAATTTCAAGATGATTGGTCTATATTAGATTTATATATCCTACCAACTAGTTTCAAAATTGTTAACACGTAGGACCTACACATGTTATGGATCATTTCTACGATACGACCCTATCTTCAAGAAGAACTCACCAAACAACTAATCCATCTCAAATCGTCATCTATCGACAATATCATAATCCTTATCTCGTAGGTACGTTAAATTAACAAATCTTATAATGACTAGTCTCTTGGTTACATGCTCCTATTCACTAACCTCCTTTCCCGGCTTTGTTAACCTTCACGCTCGCAATCAACGAGAAAGACTGTTGAGATTCGTTAAACTCAAACTCTAAGGTTTATTAGGTACCACCAACAAATCGTCATTGAAATTGCATGGGTAAACTAATCATGTAGCACTAGTTCAACTTTTCAAGTAAGCTTCATCAGCTTGTGATCCACAATTCATTTCCTTATTCAAATCTCTAATTTCAAGTCACAAGACTTCAGAATTTTCTTTTAATCTTACCCAAAACTCCTAAGGCGAATAGTTTCAACCTCAAATAAATTCCACTCACCTCAATCCAAGGTTACATCATACTTAAGAAGACAATGGTCCTACTCACTTAGCAACCTAGTCATCCCTTCGAACACTTAATGCCAACCAATATATCTCCAACATTAATGTTACTAGGCTGGGTTCATAGCTATGTAAGTGATATCAATTCTCTACTAGGTTACCGGTCATACAACAACAATCCTAGGACTATCAATGGGTACCGAAATGATCTAGCTCATAAGATACTTACCATACTAATCCAAGTAGCTTATTACATGAAATAACTTCAAGGATATGTCATCATAAGAATTATAACCACAAGTCATCTTACAATATAATCTAATAGAATTTCAAAAGTAATCAACCACTCATTTAATTATCACTATAAGATTCACCCTCTATTCAACAACCACGATTCGAAGTCTACCAACCGCTAGTTTCTAGAAGTGAAACGGTGCACATAGATACGGTGGTTTAACAATAGTCTTTTGGGTCATCATGACTCTGATTCATCTCTATCTTACTCTCTTCATTTACATGTTCAACTAGCTAAGAGCATCAAGACTCATCGACCTTAGGTCATAGGGTTCACCATGAATCATCCTGCATACTCACTATTAGCTATTTAGGATTTCAAATCATACCCTAACGACTCCACCTTGCAACCAGATGCTTAATATCATTTCGATGGTTTATATAATAGGTCCATCGGTATTATTTAGGGATATATGCTTCCTAATATCCTCTAGGGTATCCAAATAACGAGAGCATAGAATGACTTACTTCGCATAATCATAACTAAATCCGAGGGGCAATAATTTAATACCATGATTCTTAAAATCACCAATATCCAACTTATGACCTTAGCAACATTAGTCATCTAATGCATAATTCAATACCTTACACTTCTATTTTGACCTAACATTTAGGTGTAGTCTTCCGAACACGAGTTCTAGTTATGTGAATTCCTCGATTCTAGCATCCTTATATCTTGTTATATTATAAAATCATCAACCTTGTTAAATTCGGTCTCTAGAGTTGCCTACATGTTTTGAGGTTATCCATTGTTAAGTCACTCAAATACATTATCCATGTCTCAACAATCTAATCCCTAAAAGTAACTATCGTCAACTTTAACGAATTTATCTTTTAATTTCTAGGTCATGATCTCAACACTTAGTGAACTTGAAACTCGCTAGTATACACCATATCAGATTCATCAATGCTTAATTCCAATCAAGTAAGAATTCAATCGTACGAGTATATTGCTAACTTCTTAGATAGTCTATCAAGCCAATTTCAAGATGTGAGAAATGGATTCAAAGAAACCTCCAAGTCAACTTCCACTATCAGCACATGAGAATATATACTACTCTACATATTTCATATTATGTTATTATATCTTAAGCGAAGTTGTATGTCATTAAACTTTATACTTGAACCATAATTAGAAAAACGGTTTAACGGAATCAATAACTTCATAGCTATAAAATTGACATCTTAATCACAGGTATAGGTATTCCAAAAATAAGGAGATAACTTTACCTCAACAATTATACCCGTGCTACGCATTTTATACATATGCATATCCAATAATACATACTATCCATTCTCTAACTGAGACTTTTCGTTCTTCCTGCATGAATTCACTTCCCTGAAAGTTCTAATCCTAACTATCTATGTGTATAAATAGTCATTCATGGTTATATAACATGCACATGTATGAAGGAATGAGTATAAAAGCATGCATGCATTATTGAGGACGTGTCGGTGTACATGATACATAATACATATAGTCCACAAAGGCACATAATATTCAATGCTCAAGCAATTAAAGCACATTAGCACACATTAACACATATAAACAAAACATCCTAATTACCTTAGGGCTTCTACCCATGGTCCGAGAGTTGAACCCGACTAACGCCTAGTTACTAAACTAGGCTCTGGTACCATTCTAACATAAGGTGTCACGCCCCAACCCGGCCTATAAAGGTTAGACTAGGGTGTGATCTAAACATTCAAGTCACGTCTCACACTTAACCGTTCATGAAGATTTAACACTTAACGTTTTGGCCTAAACTCCAAAATTTTTCGGTAAACCGGCAGCATAACGACTGTAATTGGGTTATTTGGTTTGACCTAATTCTCTAAATGCCTCAATTATTCCAATCATTAATCCAATTCCATTAAGAACTCCTATTTGTCACCAACCAATTTGCCTACTAGTTTATCTTGAAAATCTCGTTTGGTTAATAAGCCTAACATGATAACTATGTCCCGTTTATTTGTCAATTTCCTATCATTCAAGTACCTATTATCCTTTAGTTTGCAAATGAGCACCTAAGTGAAATTATATAGAATTAACTTAGTTGATTGTTCATCTAGTGGTTTGAATGCCTACGATAACTACTAATTAAGAAAACGAAAGCAAACAACCAAATAAAAGTTTGTCTGGTTATAGGTAGTACAATCCCAGAATTAGACCCAAATTACAACGGGGTCATTTACATCAATAAAATGAATAGTTTGCAATCAAACACAACATCCATATAGCAACCACTTTCAGGCAAAGCACAAAAGCACGTAGGGACAGGCAATCACTCCAAGGAATCATCGTTAGGCACATCGTCCTCGAGTACCTGTACTTGATCTTCTTCACCTGAGATGATAAAAGAGGGTGAGTCCTTATGAACTCAGCGAGGGGGAACGAGAAATACGTTTGAAACTCATTTTTCGGTTCAATTTCTGAAAACTCTTTTTGAAAACATGTCACGTATTACAAATAATAAGGTATGCAAATATATGAAGCAAATCGAGTAACAGATACATTTACCAATCATTTCAAGGATACGGTGAGTAGTTGCTCTCAATTTCAATTTCGATACAATTGTTGTGGCCGACTTCAATAATCCACTTATCGCTCCCAATTGGGTGTACTCTGGATGTACCCCGAAACCTACGACCCAACTCTCTGAGGGTGAAATGCCAAGCAAGAGAGGGAATTGGACCATGGTAGTCACGGTAACACCGGCAAGCCCGATGCCGCCCGGCGTGCGTGAAATACTACCATGCCACACTGAAAGGTTGCAACCTCGTATGCAATACACATTTATAACATTTAACATATCACATTAGGAGGACAACAAAGTAGGTCGCCTCTGAGCAGTTATAAGATAGCACGTTGTGAAGTAATCAAACGAGGCACGATAAGACAAGTAATTTCACTTGAAAGGCATATAGAGCCATATGAACATTAAACGGGCAGCCATGTAACACATGCAAGTCAAGCCATATAACTCATTTCGAAGTCCACGTAATCAAGTGATACGATTATTCAACATGCAACAACATCTATGTGGGTTCGGATGCAAGAAAAGCCTATTTGTCAACATGCAATGATCAAAATTACATTTAAGCTTATAAGGGCAACTACGGGCAGCCTACTAAACATATAATTCCACACAATATCCGAATGATCAACACTTAGCAAAACTACCTAGTTGTTAGGGTTTCCATTTTGTGCATATTCGTGCATTTTGAGCCTCAAACCAACTCAAAGTCAATCTCAAGCCATGCATCATATAATTCAACATCCTCAAGTACTCAAAACAGTCCACACAACATCTCAACACCACAAGAGAGGTTACAATAATTTTTCCAAGCATATAACTAAGTGAAACCCTTACTGCAATAGGCTGTTTTCTCACAATCAATAGGATAAACAAACAATATCCAAATCCAGTGAATAAGATGTCAAATTAAATCTTAAGAAGTTAACTAAAATCAGAAACAAACCTTGCATCAATTGGAGTTCGGGATCATTAGATATAGCCGAAACAGTGGAATAGCACAAAACTGTCCAGATTTGCACACTTTTCAGTAATTGACGTTTTTGAGGTCCTTAGCGTCCGTTTTAGCCTTAGTCCATTTCTGAGAAAATTGTCCAGAACTGAAAAATATAGCAGCACACCAAATTTCATGCATTTTGGACATCATTTACTAAGTCAAATATGGTTCGTTCCACAAGGTCAGTGCATCTGCCAAAACCTGCTTCATTTTTCCAGATTTCCAGATTTGGACACATTTTAAAGCTTTGCCATTTTGAGGACCTTAGAATCAAAATTCGCTTCGGCCTATTTCTGGAAAAAATGTTCAAAACTGTCCAAACTAGTCACCTACAAATTTTCAAGCATGTTAAATATCATTTTCCTAGCTAAACTTACCTCGAAAAAAACTGGTCAGAGAGCTGTCAACAATCCGACTTCACCTATCATCACTTTCAAGCCAAAATCTTGCCATGCATGGTTGTTTAAGCTTATGAACGAACATATAACTCAAGTACAGAAGCAAATACACACATTTATGAGCATGCATGTGGATTTTTGAAGAGTTTTCAAAAGGTTTTAGCCCTCACCTTAGCAATCAACCCAAAAGATGCACAAAAACTTGTTGAAGCTCAAAACTTCTTCTTCTTCTTCTTAGCCGAGATTCCAACTTGGTTTTCTCTATTTTCCTAGCTTAGTGACCAAGCTCTTAGTACATGCATGAGGTTAGAACAAGAAGAAAAGAAATGAAAGCTTAAAAACTCACCAAGGCCGAAAATGGTGACTCAAAAAGCTTGCATGTGTGTTTCTTGCATCCTAGCTTGCTTGGGTGAGTTTCTTTGCTTGTTGTTTGTCTTGATGCACCATAGGATGATGAAGATGAGCTAAGGGATGAAGAAACTCAGCCCAAAACCGAGATGGAGAGAGAGAATGAAAGGGAGAGAGAGAAGGTTGAGGAAGAAAGAAGAAATGAAAAAAAAAAAATAAAGCCTTTGCAATCTTCAAGCATGTGGTCGGCCTTGGGCCATTAAAATCTGATTTTTGTGTCTTCAATGTGTGATTTTAAAATGTTTAGCATGGGCAAAGGTGGTTTGGTTGAGCAAGGTAGAGGATTTAGGTGGTTTTGAGCATTTTTTTATGTCTTGTGCTAAGTGTTTGTCATAGTTTGTCTAGGACTAATTTTTTTTTTATGCATTTGTGTCATTAGAATTGTCATAGGAATGTTGGGAAATTAGGAAATCTAGGTAGAATAAAATATAGGAATGTTTGTTGATGAGTTGAATTATGAATAGAATAATAGATAGTGGAAAATGTAGGAATAGTTTAATATTATTTTATTGTTAGTGGAGTTTGTAGAGAATTTGAATTAGGAATATAATATTGGTTAGTGGATTGTGTAGGATTATTTTAGTGTCTAGTGCTTTGTGTAGGATTCTTTCTTGATTAACGTGGTGGCACGGATTCCTAGATCTAGGGCACGAATTACGAGGTAGACACGAACTACGAGGTAAGACACGAACTTCAAGACTAATGCACGTAATCCTAGGAGAATGCACGTAAACCAATGCAAGGCATGTAATTCAATGCAATGCATGCAAATCAAGGCACGACTCTATATCTAGGTTAAGGTACACAGTTCAAGGTTAGGGCACATATATCTAGGTATCGCACTTAAATCGAAGTCAAGGCACGTAAGACGAGGCGTGCACAAAAACCAAGATAGGGCATATAATCCAAGGTCGGTCATACAATTCTGGGTCTAAGGCATGCAAATCGTGGTAAGGCACGTTATTCGGGGTCGGGCCTCACAACAACATGACTTGCGGGACATCAGAGGGCCTTACAACGTGTCGATATAACGTCTTGCGAGGATGCTGCATTGTTGAAGCGGATGGGTTGCCGTTAAGCACATTGGGCCTTTTGAATAGGCCATCTCTCTAGACTGGAATTGTGAACCGTTAACACATATAGGAATTGTACCCTCAACATGACGGGAGCGATCATACCAGCACTGATGCACCGGATCCCATCAGAACTCCGAAGTTAAGCGTGCTTGGGCGAGAGTAGTACTAGGATGGGTGATCCCCTGGGAAGTCCTCGAGTTGCACCCCCTTTTCAATTTTTTTTGCCCTGGTTAGGGTTGCCAAGATACTTTATCCACCAAATCTCTATCACTGAATCCCATGGAACATTGGGCAAGACAACTTCGCTTCACGTAGAGGCTGGGCTCGCAAACCGAGGGTGGAGGGTTTGTGACCAGGTCTCCGTCGCTCCGGTGCCCATAACTTTGGATCCGTAAGGAGTTACGCGGCGCACAGCATACCGTTGCAAAGCTCACTGAGAGCTCTACGACGGGGGCAGCCAGGTTGCTCGTTGTGCCCGTATTTGGAGCCCAAAATCGAACCTTTTCATCAGTTTCAGGCCACATTTTTCTTCTTTTGCTATGTTTTTCCGTCTTGGATCGTATGTCGTGAACTGTTAAAAAGACGACAACCTGACTCGCGGTACATCAGAGGGCCCTACAACTTGTCGATATCACGTCTTGCATGCATGCTGCGTTGTTGAAGCGGATGGGTTGTCGTTAAGCCCATTGGGCCTTTTGAATGCGCCATCTCTCTAGGTTGGGACTGTGAACAGTTAACACATAAAGGAATTGTACCCTCAACATGACGGGTGCGATCATACCAGCACTAATGCATCGGATCCTATAAGAACTCCGAAGTTAAGCGTGCTTGGGCGAGAGTAGTACTAGGATGGGTGACCCCCTGGGACGTCCTCGTGTTGCACACCCTTTTCAATTTTTTTTGCCCTGGTTAGGGTTGCTAAGATACTTTATCCACCAAATCTCTATTACTGAATCCCACGGAACATTAGGCAAGACAACTTCGCTTCACGTAAAGGCTAGGCCCGCAAACTGAGGGCGTAGGGTTTGTGACCAGGTCTCCGTCGCTCTGGTGCCCATAACTTTTGATCCGTTAGGAGTTACACGGCGCACAGCATACCGTTGTAAAGCCCTTTGAGAGCTCTACGAAGGGGGAAGCCAGCTTGCTCGCTGTGCCCGTATTTGGAGCCCAAAATTGAACATTTTCATCAGTTTCAGGCCATATTTTTCTTGTTTTGCTATGTTTTTCAGTCCTAGATCGTACGTCGTGAACTGTTAAAAGGATGACAACCTGACTCGCGGGACATCAGAGGGCCCTACAATGTGTCGATATCATGTCTTGTGAGCATGCTACGTTGTTGAAGCGGATGGGTTGCCGTTAAGCCCATTGGGCCTTTTGAATGCGCCATCTCTCTACGCTGGGACTGTGAACAGTTAACACATAAAGGAATTGTACCCTCAACACGACGGGTGCGATCATACCAGCACTAATGCACCGGATCCCATCAGAACTCCGAAGTTAAAAGTGCTTGGGCAAGAGTAGTAATAGGATGGGTGACTCCCTGGGAAGTCCTCGTGTTGCACCCCCTTTTCAATTTTTTTTGCCCTGGTTAGGGTTGCTAAGATACTTTATCCACCAAATCTCTATTACTGAATCCCACGGAACATTGGAAAAGACAACTTCGCTTCACGTAGAGGCTGGGCTCGCAAACCGAGGGCGTAGGGTTTGTGACCAGGTCTCCGTCGCTCCGGTGCCCATAACTTTTGATCCGTAAGGAGTTACGCGACGCACAGCATACCGTTGCAAAGCTCTCTGAGAGTTCTACGACGGGGGCAGCCAGCTTGCTCGCGGTGCCTTTTTTGGAGCCCAAATTCGAACGTTTTCATCAGCTTCTGGCCACTTTTTTTCTTTTGCTATGTTTTTTCGTCCCGGATCGTACGTCGTGAACAGTTAAAAGGACGGCAACCTGACTCGCGGGACATCAGACGACCCTACAACGTGTCGATATCACGTCTTGCGAGGATGCTGCGTTGTTCAAGCGGATGGATTGTCGTTAAGCCCATTGGGCCTTTTGAATGGGCCATCTCTCTAGGCTGGGACTGTGAACCGTTAACACATATAGGAATTGTGCCGTCAACATGACGGGTGCGATCATACCAGCACTAATGTACCGAATCCCATCAGAACTCCGAAGTTAAGCATGCTTGGGCGAGAGTAGTCCTAGGATGGCTGACCCATTGGGAAGTCATCTTGTTGTACACCCTTTTCAATTTTTTTTGCCCTGGTTAGGGTTGCCAAGATACTTTATCCACCAAATCTCTATTACTGAATCCCACGGAACATTGGGAAAGACAACTTCGCTTCACGTAGAGGCTGGGCCCGCAAACCGAGGGCGTAGGGTTTGTGACCAGGTCTCTGTCGCTCCGGTGCCCATAACTTTTGATCCGTAAGGAGTCACGCTGCACTCAGCATACCGCTGCAAAGCTCTCTGAGAGCTCTACGATGGGGGCAGCCAGCTCGCTGTGGCAATTTTTGGAGCCCAAAATCGAACATTTTCATCAGTTTCATGCCACTTTTCTACTTTTGATCTGTTTTTCTGTCCCGGATAGTACGTCGTGAACTGTTAAGAGGACGACAACCTGACTCGCGGGACATCAGAAGGCCCTACAACGTGTCGATATCACGTCTTGCAAGCATGCTGCATTGTTGACGTGGATGGGTTATCGTTAAGCCCATTGGGCCTTTTAATGGGCCATCTCTCTAGGCTGGGACTGTGAACAGTAAACACATAAAGGAATTGAGCCCTCAACATGACTGGTGCGATCATACCAGCACTAATGCACCGGATCCCATCAGAACTCCGAAGTTAAGCGTGCTTGGGCGAGAGTAGTACTAAGATGGGTGACCCCGTGGGAAGTCCTCGTGTTACACCCCCTTTTCAATTTTTTTTCCCCTGGTTAGGGTTGCCAAGATAGTTTATCCACCAAATCTCTATTACTGAATCCCACGGAACATTGGGCAAGACAACTTCGCTTCACGTAGAGGCTGGCCCCGCAAACTGAGGGCGTAGGGTTTGTGACTAGGTCTCCGTCGCTCCGGTGTCAATAACTTTTGATCCGTAAGGAGTTACGCTGCGCACAGCATACCGTTGCAAAGCTCTCTGAGAGCTCTACAACAGGGGTAGCTAGCATGCTCGCTGTGCCTGTTTTTGGAGCCCAAAATTGAACGGTTTTATCAGTTTCAGGCCACTTTTCTTCTTTTGCTCTGTTTTTCCATCCCGGATCGTACGTCATGAACTGTTAAAAGGACGACCACCTGACTCGTGGGACATCAGAGGGCCCTACAACGGCTCGATATCACGTCTTGCAAGAATGCTACGTTGTTGAAGCGGATGGTTGTCGTTAAGCCCATTGGGCCTTTTGAATGGGCCATCTCTCTAGGCTGGGACTGTAAACCGTTAACACATACAGGAATTTTTGCCGTTAACATGACCGGTGCGATCAGACGAGCACTAATTCACCGGATCCCATCAGAACTCCGAAGTTAAGCGTGCTTGGGCGAGAGTAGTACTAAGATGGCTGACCCATTGGGAAGTCATCTTGTTGTACACCCTTTTCAATTTTTTTTGCCCTGGTCAGGGTTGCCAAGATACTTTATCCACCAAATCTCTATTACTGAATCCCACGGAACATTGGGAAAGACAACTTCGCTTCACGTAGAGGCTGGGCCCGCAAACCGAGGGCGTAGGGTTTGTGACCAGGTCTCTGTCGCTCCGGTGCCCATAACTTTTGATCCGTAAGGAGTCACGCTGCACTCAGCATACCGCTGCAAAGCTCTCTGAGAGCTCTACGATGGGGGCAGCCAGCTCGCTGTGGCAATTTTTGGAGCCCAAAATCGAACATTTTCATCAGTTTCATGCCACTTTTCTACTTTTGATCTGTTTTTCTGTCCCGGATAGTACGTCGTGAACTGTTAAGAGGACGACAACCTGACTCGCGGGACATCAGAAGGCCCTACAACGTGTCGATATCACGTCTTGCAAGCATGCTGCATTGTTGACGTGGATGGGTTATCGTTAAGCCCATTGGGCCTTTTAATGGGCCATCTCTCTAGGCTGGGACTGTGAACAGTAAACACATAAAGGAATTGAGCCCTCAACATGACTGGTGCGATCATACCATCACTAATGCACCGAATCCCATCAGAACTCCGAAGTTAAGCATGCTTGGGCGAGAGTAGTCCTAGGATGGCTGACCCATTGGGAAGTCATCTTGTTGTACACCCTTTTCAATTTTTTTTGCCCTGGTTAGGGTTGCCAAGATACTTTATCCACCAAATCTCTATTACTGAATCCCACGGAACATTGGAAAAGACAACTTCGCTTCACGTAGAGGCTGGGCTCGCAAACCGAGGGCGTAGGGTTTGTGACCAGGTCTCCGTCGCTCCGGTGCCCATAACTTTTGATCCGTAAGGAGTTACGCGACGCACAGCATACCGTTGCAAAGCTCTCTGAGAGTTCTACGACGGGGGCAGCCAGCTTGCTCGCGGTGCCTTTTTTGGAGCCCAAATTCGAACGTTTTCATCAGCTTCTGGCCACTTTTTTTCTTTTGCTATGTTTTTTCGTCCCGGATCGTACGTCGTGAACAGTTAAAAGGACGGCAACCTGACTCGCGGGACATCAGACGACCCTACAACGTGTCGATATCACGTCTTGCGAGGATGCTGTGTTGTTCAAGCGGATGGATTGTCGTTAAGCCCATTGGGCCTTTTGAATGGGCCATCTCTCTAGGCTGGGACTGTGAACCGTTAACACATATAGGAATTGTGCCGTCAACATGACGGGTGCGATCATACCAGCACTAATGTACCGAATCCCATCAGAACTCCGAAGTTAAGCATGCTTGGGCGAGAGTAGTCCTAGGATGGCTGACCCATTGGGAAGTCATCTTGTTGTACACCCTTTTCAATTTTTTTTGCCCTGGTCAGGGTTGCCAAGATACTTTATCCACCAAATCTCTATTACTGAATCCCACGGAACATTGGGAAAGACAACTTCGCTTCACGTAGAGGCTGGGCCCGCAAACCGAGGGCGTAGGGTTTGTGACCAGGTCTCTGTCGCTCCGGTGCCCATAACTTTTGATCCGTAAGGAGTCACGCTGCGCTCAGCATACCGCTGCAAAGCTCTCTGAGAGCTCTACGATGGGGGCAGCCAGCTCGCTGTGGCAATTTTTGGAGCCCAAAATCGAACATTTTCATCAGTTTCATGCCACTTTTCTACTTTTGATCTGTTTTTCTGTCCCGGATAGTACGTCGTGAACTATTAAGAGGACGACAACCTGACTCGCGGGACATCAGAAGGCCCTACAACGTGTCGATATCACGTCTTGCAAGCATGCTGCATTGTTGACGTGGATGGGTTATCGTTAAGCCCATTGGGCCTTTTAATGGGCCATCTCTCTAGGCTGGGACTGTGAACAGTAAACACATAAAGGAATTGAGCCCTCAACATGACTGGTGCGATCATACCAGCACTAATGCACCGGATCCCATCAGAACTCCGAAGTTAAGCGTGCTTGGGCGAGAGTAGTACTAAGATGGGTGACCCCGTGGGAAGTCCTCGTGTTACACCCCCTTTTCAATTTTTTTTCCCCTGGTTAGGGTTGCCAAGATAGTTTATCCACCAAATCTCTATTACTGAATCCCACGGAACATTGGGCAAGACAACTTCGCTTCACGTAGAGGCTGGCCCCGCAAACTGAGGGCGTAGGGTTTGTGACTAGGTCTCCGTCGCTCCGGTGTCAATAACTTTTGATCCGTAAGGAGTTACGCTGCGCACAGCATACCGTTGCAAAGCTCTCTGAGAGCTCTACAACAGGGGTAGCTAGCATGCTCGCTGTGCCTGTTTTTGGAGCCCAAAATCGAACGGTTTTATCAGTTTCAGGCCACTTTTCTTCTTTTGCTCTGTTTTTCCATCCCGGATCGTACGTCATGAACTGTTAAAAGGACGACCACCTGACTCGTGGGACATCAGAGGGCCCTACAACGGCTCGATATCACGTCTTGCAAGCATGCTACGTTGTTGAAGCGGATGGGTTGTCGTTAAGCCCATTGGGCCTTTTGAATGGGCCATCTCTCCAGGCTGGGACTGTGATTAGTTAACACATAAAGGAATTGTGCCCTCAACATGACGGGTGTGATCAGACCAGCACAAATGCACCGGATCCCATCATAACTCCGAAGTTAAGTGTGGTTGGGCGAGAGTAGTACTAGGATGGGTGACCCCTTGGGAAGTCCTCGCGTTGCACCCCCTTTTCAATTTTTTTTGCCCAAGTTAGGGTTGCCAAGATACTTTATCCACCAAATCTCTATTACTTAATCCCACGGAACATTGGGCAAGACAAGTTCGCTTCACGTAGAGGCTGGACACGCAAACCGAGGGCGTAGGGTTTGTGACCAGGTCTCCGTCGCTCTGGTGCCCATAACTTTTGATCCGTAAGGAGTTACGCGACGCACATCATACCGTTGCAAAGCTCTCTGAGAGCTCTACAACAGGGGCAGCTAGCATGCTCGCTGTGCCTGTTTTTCGAGCCAAAAATCGAACGGTTTCATCAGTTTCAGGCCACTTTTCTTCTTTTGCTTTGTTTTTTCGTCCCGGATCGTACGTCGTGAACTGTTAAAAGGAAGACAACCTGACTCGCAGGACATCAGAGGGACCTACAACGTGTCGATATCACGTCTTGCGAGGATGCTGCGTTGTTGAAGCGTATGGGTTGTCCTTAAGCCCATTGGGGCTTTTGAATGGGCCATCTCTCTAGGCTGAGATTGTGAACCGTTAACACATAAAGGAATTGTGCCCTCAACATGACGGGTGTGATCATACCAGTACTAATGCACCAGATCCCATCAGAACTCCGAAGTTAAGCGTGCTTGTACGAGAGTAGTACTAAGATGGGTGACCTCCTGGGAAGTCCTCGTGTTGCACCCCCTTTTCAATTTTTTTTGCCTTGGTTAGGGTTGCCAAGATACTTTATCCACCAAATCTCTATTACTGAATCCAACGGAACATTGGGCAAGACAACTTCATTTCACGTAGAGGCTGGGCCCGCAAACCGAGGGCGTAGGGTTTGTGACCAGGTCTCCGTCGCTCCGGTGCCCATAACTTTTGATCCGTAAGGAGTTACGCAGCGCACAGCATACCGTTGCAAAGCTCTCTGAGAGCTCTACAACAGAGGTAGCTAGCATGCTCGCTGTGCCTGTTTTTGGAGCCCAAAATCGAACGGTTTCATCAGTTTCAGGCCACTTTTCTTCTTTTGCTCTGTTTTTCCGTCCCGGATCGTACGTCATGAACTGTTAAAAGGACGACAACCTGACTCGCGGGACATCAGAGGTCCCTACAACGTGTCGATATCACGTCTTGCAAGCATGCTACGTTGTTGAAGCGGATGGGTTGTCGTTAAGCCCATTGGGCCTTTTGAATGGGCCATCTCTCCAAGCTGGGACTGTGATTAGTTAACACATAAAGGAATTGTGCCCTCAACATGACGGGTGTGATCAGACCAGCACTAATGCACCGGATCCCATCAGAACTCCAAAGTTAAGCGTGCTTGGGCGAGAGTAGTACTAGGATGGGTGACCCCTTGGGAAGTCCTCGCGTTGTACCCTCTTTTAAATTTTTTTATCCCTGGTTAGGGTTGCCAAGATACTTTATCCACCAAATCTCTATTACTTAATCCCACGGAACATTGGGCAAGACAAGTTCGCTTCACGTAGAGGCTGGACACGCAAACCGAGGGCGTAGGGTTTGTGACCAGGTCTCCGTCGCTCTGGTGCCCATAAGTTTTGATCCGTAAGGAGTTACGCGGCGCATAGCATACCGTTGCAAAGCTCTCTGAGAGCTCTACGACGGGGGCAGCCAGCTTGCTCGCTGTGCCCATTTTTGTAGCCCAAAATCGAATGTTTTCATTTGTTTCAGGCCACTTTTCTTCTTTTGCTCTATTTTTTCATCCCGGATCGTACGTCGTGAACTGTTAAAAGGACGACAACCTGACTCGCGGGACATCAGAGTGCCCTACAATGTGTCTATATCACGTCTTGCGAGGATGCTGCGTTGTTGAGGCAGATGGGTTGTCGTTAAGCCCATTGGGCCTTTTGAATGGGCCATCTCTCTAGGCTGGCACTGTGAACATTTAACACATAAAGGAATTGTGCCCTCAACATGACGGGTGCGATCATACCAGCACTGATGCACCAGATCCCATCAGAACTCCGATGTTAAGCGTGGTTGGGCGAGAGTAGTACTAGGATGGGTGACCCCCTGGGAATTCCTCGTGTTGCACCCCCTTTTCAATTTTTTTTGCCCTGGTTAGGGTTGCCAAGATACTTTATTCACCAAATCTCTATTACTGAATCCCACGTAACATTGGGCCAGACAACATCACTTTACGTAGAGGCTGGGCCCGCAAACCGAGGGCGTAGGGTTTGTGACCAGGTCTCTGTCGCTCCGGTGCCCATAACTTTTGATCCGGAAGGAGTTACATGGCGCACAGCATACCGTTGCAAAGCTCTCTGAGAGCTCTACGATAAGAGCAGCCAGCTTGCTTGCTGTGCCCCTTTTTGGTGCCCAAAATCGAGCGTTTTCATCAGTTTCCGGCCACTTTTCTTCTTTTGCTCTATTTTTCCATCCTGGATCGTACGTCGTGAACTGTTAAATGGACGACAACCTGACTCGCGGGACATCAATAGGCCCTACAACGTGTCGATATCACATCTTGTGAGGATGCTGCGTTGTGGAAGCGGATGGGTTGTCGTTAAGCCCATTGGTCCTTTTGAATGGGCCCTCTGTCTAGGCTGGGACTGTGAACCGTTAAAACATAAAGGAATTGTGCCTTCAACATGACGGGTGCAATCATACCAGCACTAATGCACTGGATCCCATCAGAATTCCGAAGTTAAGCGTGCTTGAGCGAGAGTAGTACTAGGATGGGCGACCCCCTAGGAAGTCCTCGTGTTACACCCCTTTTTCAATTTATTTTGCCTTGGTTAGGGTTGCCAAGATACTTGAACCACCAAATCTCTATTACTGAATCGCACGGAACATTGGGCAAGACAACTTCGTTACACGTAGAGGCTGGGTCCGCAAACCGAGGGCGTAGGGTTTGTGACCAGGTCTCCATCGCTCCGATGCCCATAACTTTTGATCCGTAAGGAGTTACACGGCACACAGCATACCGTTACAAAGCTCTCTGAGAGATCTACGATGGGGGCAGCTAGCATGCTCGCTTTCCCATTTTTGGAGCCTAAAATCAAACGTTTTCATCAGTTTCAGGACACTTTTCTTCTTTTGCTCTGTTTTTCCATCTCGGATCGTACGTCGTGAATTGTTAAAAGGACGACAACCTGACTCGCGGGACATCAGAGGGCCGTACAACGTGTCGATATCACGTCTTGCGAGGATGCTGCGTTGTTGAAGCGGATGGGTTGTCGTTAAGCCCCTTGGGCCTTTTGAATGGCCCATCTCTCTAGGCTGGGACTGTGAACCATTAATACATAAAGGAATTGTGCCCTCAACATGACGGGTGCGATCATACCAACACTAATGCACCGGATCCCATCAGAACTCCGAAGTTAAGCGTGCTTGGGCGAGAGTAGTACTAGGATGGGTGACCCCGCGGGAAGTCCTAGTGTTGCAACCCCTTTTCAATTTTTTTTGCCCTGGTTAGGGTTTCCAAGATACTTTATCCACCAAATCTCTACTACTGAATCCCACAGAACATAGGGCAAGACAACTTCGCTTCATGTAGAGGTTGGGCCCGCAAACCGAGGGCGTAGGGTTTGTGACCAAGTCTCCGTCACTCCGGTGCCCATAACTTTTGATCCATAAGGAGTTATGCGGCGCACAACAAACCGTTGCAGAGCTCTTTGAGAGCTCTACGACGGGGGCAGCCAGCTTGCTCACTGTGCACATTTTTTGAGCCCAAAATCGAAAATTTTCATCAGTTTCAGGCCACTTTTATTCTTTTGCTCTGTTTTTCCGTCCCGAATCGTACGTCGCGAACTGTTAAAAGGACGACAACCTGACTCGCGGGACATCAGAGGGCCCTACAAAGTGTTGATATCACGTCTTGCGAGGATGCTGCGTTGATGAAGCGGATGGGTTGTCGTTAAGCCCATTGGGCCTTTTGAATGGGCCATCTCTCTAGGCTGGGACTGCGAACCGTTAACACATATAGGAATTGTGCCCTCAACATGATGGGTGCGATCATACCAACACTAATCCACCGGATCCCATCAGAACTCTGAAGTTAAGCGTGCTTGGGCGAGAGTAATACTAGGATGGGTGACCCCTTGGGAAGTCCTCGTGTTGCACCCCCTTTTCAAATTTTTTTGCCCAGGTTAGGGTTGCCAAGATACTTTATCCACCAAATCTCTATTACTGAATCCCACGGAATATTGGGCAAGACAACTTCGTTTCACGTAGAAGCTGGGCCCGCAAACCGAGGGGGTAGGGTTTGTGACCAGGTCTCCATCGCTATGGTGCCCATAACTTTTGATCCGTGAGGAGTTACGCGGTACATAGCATACCATTGCAAACCTCTCTGAGTGCTCTACGACGGCAGAAGCAAGCATGCTTGCTGTGTCAGTTTTTGGAGCCCAAAATCGATCGTTTTCATCATTTTCAGGCCACTTTTCTTCTTTTGCTCTATTTTTTCATCCCGGATCGTACGTCGTGAACTGTTAAAAGGACAACAACCTGACTCGCGGGACATCAGAGGGCCCTACAACGTGTCGATATCACGTCTTGCGAGGATACTACGTTGTTGAAGCGGATGGGTTGTCGTTAAGCCCACTGGGCCTTTTCAATGGGCCATCTCTCTAGGCTGGTACTGTGATTAGTTAACACATAAAGGAATTGTGCCCTCAACATGACGGGTGCGATCATACCATCACTAATACACCGGATCCCATCAGAACTCCGAAGTTAAGCGTGCTTGGGCGAGAGTAGTACTAGGATGGGTGATGCCTTGGGAAGTCCTCGTGTTGCACCCTCTTTTCAAAATTTTTTGCCCTGGTTAGGGTTGCCAAGATACTTTATCCACCAAATCTCTATTACTGAATCCCACAAAACATTGGGCACGACAACTTCGCTTCAAGTAGAGGCTGGACCCGCAAACCGAGGGCATAGGTTTTGTGACCAGGTCTCCGTCGCTCCAGTGCCCATAACTTTTGATCTGTAAGGAGTTACGTGGCGCACAGCATACCGTTTCAAAGCTCTCTGAGAGCTCTACGACGGGGGCAGCCAGCTTGATCGCTGTGCCCATTTTGGGAGCCTAAAATTGAACGTTTTCATCTGTTTCAACCCACTTTTCTTCTTTTGCTCTGTTTTTCCATCCCGGATCGTACGTCGTGAACTGTTAAAAGAACGACAACCTGACTCGCGGGACATCAGATGGCCCTACAACGTGTCGATATCACGTCTTGCGAGGATGCTGCATTATGGAAGCGGATGGGTTGTCGTTAAGCCCATTGGTCCTTTTGAATGGGCCCTCTGTCTAGGATAGGACTGTGAACCGTTAAAACATAAAGGAATTGTGCCTTCAACATGACGGGTGCGATCATACCACCACTAATGCACTGGATCCCATCAGAACTCCGAAGTTAAGCGTGCTTGGGCGAGAGTAGTACTAGGATGGGTGACCCCCTAGGAAGTCCTCGTGTTGCACCCCCTTTTCAATTTTTTTTGCCCTAGTTAGGGTTGCCAAGATACTTGATCCACCAAATCTCTATTATTGAATCTCACAGAACATTGGGCAAGACAACTTCGTTTCACGTAGAAACTGGGCCCGCAAATCGAGGGCGTAGGGTTTGTGACCAGGTCTTCATCGCTCCGATGCCCATAACTTTTGATCCATAAGGAGTTACGCGGCGCACATCATACCGTTGCAAAGCTCTCTGAGAGCTCTACGATGGGGACAGCTAGCATGCTCGCTTTGCCCATTTTTGGAGCTTAAAATTAAACGTTTTCATCAATTTCAGGCCACTTTTCTTCTTTTGCTCTGTTTTTCCGTTCTGGATCGTACGTCGTGAACTGTTAAAAGGACGACACCTGACTCGCCGGATATCATAGGGCCCTACAACGTGTCGATATAACATCTTGCAAGCATGCTGCGTTGTTGAAGCGGATGGGTTGTCGTTAAGCCCATTGGGCGTTTTGAATGGGCCATCTCTCTAGGCCGGGACTGTGATTAGTTAACACGTAAAGGAATTGTGCACTCAACATGACAGGTGCAATCATACTAGCACTAATGCACTGGATCCCATCAGAACTCCGAAGTTAACCGTGCTTGGGCGAGAGTAGTACTAGGATGGGTGACCCCCAGGGAAGTCCACGTGTTGCACCCCTCTTTCAATTTTTTTTGCCCTGGTTTGGGTTGCCAAGATACTTTATCCACCAAATCTATATTACTGAATCTCACAGAACATTGGGCAAGACAACTTCGCTTCACGTAGAGGCTGGGGCCGTAAACCGAGGGCGTAAAGTTTGTGACCAGGTCTCTGTCGTTCCGGTGCCCATAACTTTTGATTCGTAAGGAGTTACGCGGCGCACAGCATACCGTTGCAAAGCTCTCTGAGAGCTCTACGAGAGGGGCAGCCAGCTTTCTCGCTATGCCCATTTTGCGAGCCCAAAATCGAACGTTTTCATCCGTTTCAGCCCACTTTTCTTCTTTTGCTATGTTTTTCCATCCCGGATCATACGCCGTGAACTGTTAAAAGGATGACAACCTGACTCACGGGATATCAGAGGGCCCTACAATGTGTCGATATCACGTCTTGCAAGCATGCTGCGTTTTTGAAGCAGATGGGTTGTCGTTAAGCACATTGGGCCTTTTGAATGGGCCATATCTCTAGGCTGGGACAGTGAACCGTTAACATATAAAAGAATTGTGCCCTCAACATAACGGGTGCGATCATACCAGAACTAATGCACCAAATCCCATCAGAACTCCGAAGTTAAGCGTGCTTGGGCGAGAGTAGTACTAGGATGGTTGAACTCTTGGGAAGTCCTTGTGTTGCACACCCTTTTCAATTTTTTTGCCCTGGTTAGGGTTGCCACGATACTTTATCCACCAAATCTCTATTACTGAATCCCACGGAACATTGGGCAAGAAAACTTCGCTTCATGTAGTGGCTGGGCCGGCAAACCGAGGGCGTAGGGTTTGTGACTAGGTCTCCGTCGCTCCGGTGCCCATAACTTTTATTCCGTAAGGAGTTACGCGGCGCACAACATACCGTTGCAAAGCTCTCTGAGAGCACTACGAGGGGGCAGCTAGCATGCTCGCTATGCCCATTTTTGGAGCCCAAAATCGAACGTTTTCATCAGTTTCAATCCACTTTTCTTCTTTTGCTCTGTTTTTTCTTCCCAGATCGTACGTCGTGAACGGTTAAAAGGATGACAACCTGACTTGCGGGAAATCAAAGGGCGCTACAACGTATCGATATCAGGTCTTGCAACCATGCTGCGTTGTTGAAATGGATTGGTTGTCGTTAAGCCCTTTGGGCCATCTCTCTAGGATGGGACTGTGAACAGTTAACACATAAAGGAATTGTGCCCTCAACATGACGGGTGCGATCATACCAGCACTAATGCTCCGGATCCCGTCAGAACTCCGAAGTTAAGCGTGCTTGGGCGAGAGTAGTACTTGGATGGGTGACCCCATAGGAAGTCCTCGTGTTGCACGCCTTTTTCAATTTTTTTTGCCCTGGTTAAGGTTGCCAAGATACTTTATCCTCCAAATCTCTATTACTGAATCCCACGGAACATTGGGCAAGACAACTTCGCTTCACGTAGAGGCTGGGCCCGCAAACCGAGGGCGTAGGTTTTGTGACCATGTCTCCGTCGCTCCGGTGCCCATAACTTTTGATCTGTAAGGAGTTACGTGGCGCACAGCATACCGTTACAAAGCTCTCTGAGGGGTCAACGAATGGGGCAGATAGCATGCTCTCTGTGCCCCTTTTTGGAGCCCAAAATCGAACGTTTTCATTAGTTTCAGGCCACTTTCCTTCTTTGCTTTGTTTTTCTGTCCCGGATCGTACGTCGTGAACAGTTAAAAGGATGACAACCTGACTCGCGGGACATCAGAGCGCCCTACAACGTGTCGATATCACGTCTTGCGAGGATGCCGCGTTGTTGAAGCGGATGGGTTGTCGTTAAGCCCATTGGCCTTTTGAATGGGCCATCTCTCTAGGCTGGGACTGTGAACCGATAACACATATAGGAATTGTTCCCTCAACATGACGGGTGCGATCATACAAACACTAATGCACTGGATCCCATCAGAACTCCGAAGTTAAGCGTGCTTGGGCGAGAGTAGTACTAGAATGGGTGACCCCTTGGGAAGTCCTCATGTTGCACCCTATTTTCAAATTTTTTTGCCCTGGTTAGGGTTGCCAAGATACTTTATCCACCAAATCTGTATTACTGAATCCAACGGAACATTGGGCAAGACAACTTCGCTTCACGTAGAGGCTGGGCCGGCAAACCTAGGGCGTAGGGTTTGTGACCAGGTCTCCGTCGCTCCGGTGCCCTTAACTTTTGATCCGTAAGGAGTTACACGCGCACAGCATACCGTTGCAAAGCTCTCTGAGAGATCTACGACTGGGGCAGCCAGTTTGCTCGCTGTGCCCTTTTTGGAGCCCAAAATCGAACATTTTCTTCAGTTTCAGGCCACTTTTCTTCTTTTGCTCTGTTTTTCCGTCCCAGTTCGTACGTCGTGAACTGTTAAAAGGACGACAATGTGACTCGCTGGACATCAAAGGGCCCTACGACGAGTCGATATCAAGTCTTCCAAGCATGCTGCGTTAAGCCCATTGGGCCTTTTTATTGGGCCATCTATCTAGGCTGGGATTATGAACCGTTAATACATAAAGGAATTATGCCCTCAACATGATGGGTGCGATCATACCAGCACTAATGCACCGGATCCCATCAGAACTTCGAAGTTAAGCGTGCTTGGGCAAGAGTAGTACTAGGATGGGTGACCCCCTCGGAAGTCCTCGTGTTGCACCCCCTTTTGAAATTTTTTTGCCCTCGTTAGGGTTGCCAAGATACTTTATCCACCAAATCTCTATTACTGAATCCCACGGAACATTGGGCAAAACAACTTTGCTTCACGTAGAGGCTGGGCCCGCAAACCAAGGGCGTAGGGTTTGTGACTAGGTCTCCGTTTCTCCGGTGCTCATAACTTTTCATCCGTAAGGAGTTACGCGGCGCACAGCATACAGT
This sequence comes from Ehretia macrophylla, assembly GCA_037974665.1. NCBI lineage: Eukaryota > Viridiplantae > Streptophyta > Magnoliopsida > Boraginales > Ehretiaceae > Ehretia > Ehretia macrophylla. Next base: position 71,106,380 of record CM075767.1, read on the forward strand.
TGCAAAGGTCTCTGAGAGCTCTACGATGGGGGCAGCCAGCATACTCTCTTTGCCCATTTTTGGAGCCCAAAATTGAACGTTTTCATCAGTTTCAGGCAACATTTCTTCTTTTGCTCTATTTTTCTGTCCCAGATCGTACGCCGTGAACTGTTAAAAGGACGACAACCTGACTAGCGGGACATCAGAGGGCCCTACAACGTGTCGATATCACGTCTTGCAAGCATGCTGCGTTGTTGAAGCGGATGGGTTGTCGTTAAGCCCATTGGGCCTTTTGAATGGGCCATCTCTCTAGGATGGGACTGTGAACAGTTAACACATAAAGGAATTGTGCCCTCAACATGACGGGTGCGATCATACCAGCACTAATGCACCGGATCCCATCAGAACTTCGAAGTTAAGCATGCTTGGGCGAGAGGTGTACTAGGATGGGTAACCCCCTGGGAAGTCCTCGTGTTGCACCCCCTTTTCAATTTTTTTTGCCCTGATTAGGGTTGCCAAGATACTTTATCCACCAAATCTCTATTACTGAATCCCACGGAACATTGGGCAAGACAACTTCGTTTCACGTAGAGGCTGGGCCCGCAAACCGAGTACATAGGGTTTGTGACCAGGTCTTCGTCGCTCCGGTGTCCATAACTTTTGATCCGTAAGGAGTTATGTGGCGCACAACATACCGTTGCAAAGCTCTCTGAGAGGTAAACGACTGGGGCAGATAGCATGCTCTCTGTGCCCCTTTTTGGAGCCCAAAATCAAACGTTTTCATCAGTTTCAGGCCACTTTCCTTCTTTTGCTTTGTTTTCTGTCCCGGATCGTACGTCGTGAACAGTTAAAAGGATGACAACCTCACTCGCGGGACATCAGAGGGCCCTACAACGTGTCGATATCAGGTCTTGCAAGCATGATGCGTTGTTGAAGCGGATGGGTTGTCGTTAAGCCAATTGGGCCTTTTGAATGGGCCATCTCTCTAGGTTGGGACTGTGAACCGTTAACACATATAGGAATTGTGCCCTCAACATGATGGGTACAATCATACCAGCACTAATGCATCAGATCCCATCAGAACTTCGAAGTTAAGCGTGCTTGGGCGAGAGTAGTACTAGGAAGGGTGACCCCTTGGGAAGTCCTCGTGTTGCACCTGTGAGGCCTGACCCCGAATTGCGTGCGATACCTCATTTTGCGTGCCCTAACCTAGATTTGCGTGCCATGACCTAGGTTTGAGAATTGTATTTAGTCTTGTGTACTTTGCATTGAATTTCGTGCATTCATATAGGGTTACGTGCGTTTACTTGAAAAATGTGCATTCGTCTCGTAGTTCGTGTCCTACCTCGTAGTGCGTGTCTTAGACCTAGGAAAGCGTGCCTTCATGCTAACCGAGAAAGAATCTTACACGAAGCACTAGACTATTAAACAATCCTACAAAATCCACTAACAATATAATAATCCAAATTCCATTCACTAGAAGACAAAAAATGCACCAAACACTAGACATTCCTTATTCTTTATTCTTTGTTCTTTTTGCATTTTCAACACACAACAATTAACACCCAAAAGATGACAATAAATCAGAATTTTGCACATGTCATAGCCGACCACACCATGTTTTGAGCAAGAAATTTGAACAACACAATTAAATATGCATGCTAGACAAACTATGACACCAGAAAGCATAAAAAAATGATCAAAAACCCTCACATTTGCACACCTTGCTCGACCAAAAGCTTGAAGCCCATGCTAAACATTTAAAATTCTATCTTGAAGACACAAAAATTCAGATTGTTGGCTGCCCAAGGCCGAGCTTGCATCATCAAGTTACAAGGCTTGTCTTCTTTTCATTTCCACTCATTTTTCCTCAAATTTTCCTCTCTCCCCTTCATTCTCTCTCTCCATTTTCGGTTCTTGGCTGAGTTCTCTACCTCCTTGGCTTGTCTTCTTCACATCTTGGTTGAGCAAAGTCGAGTAGCCATCGAGAAACCCAAGCAAACAAGCTAGAGTTCGAAATCACTCTTGCATGTGCATTTGAAGCTTCATTTCGGCCTAGGTGAGTTACTAAGCATCCATTTCTTTTCTTCAAGTTCTAATTACTTGCATGAACTAAGAGATTGATCATTAAGCTAGGAAAAATAGAGAAAAGCTAGTAGGATTTCGGCTAGGCAAAGGAAAGGAGAAGATTTGAGCTTCAACAAGGTTGTTGTGCATCTTTTGATTGATTGCAAAGGTGTGGGTTAAAAGCTTTTGAAAACTCTTTGAAATTTCACATGCATGTTCATAAATGAGTATATTTGCTTCTTTAATTGAGTTATGTGGTCGTTCATGAGCTTAAACAACCATGCATGGCAAGATCTTGGCTTGAAAATGATGCTAGGTGAAGTCGAATTTATGTGACAGCTCTCTGACCAGTCTGTTCGAGGTACGTTTATCTAGGAAAATGATGTTGAAAATGCCTGAAAATTGGTGGGTGACTAGTTTGGACAGTTTTGAACATTTTTCCCAGAAATAGGACGAAGCTAATTTTGACTCTAAGATCCTCAAAATGGCAAATCATTAAAATGTGACCAAATCTGGAAATCTGGAAAAAATGAATCATGTTTTGGCAGATGCACTGACCTTGTGGAACGAACCATTTTTGACTTAGTAAATGTTGTCCAAAATGCATGAAATTTGGTGTACTACTATATTTTTCAGTTCTGGACAATTTTTTCAGAAATGGACCAAAGCTAAAACTGACTCTAAGGACCTCAAAAACGTCAATTTATGAAAAGTGTACAAATCTGGACAGTTTTGTGCTACCTCACTGTTTCGGCCATAACTAATGATTCTGAACTCCAAATGATGCAAGGTTTGTTTCTGAGTTTAGTTAACTTCGTAAGCTTTAATTTGACATCTTATTCATGGAATTTGGAGATCGTTTACTTACCCGATTGATTGTGGGAAAACAGCCTATTGCAGTGAGTGTTTCACTTAGCTATATGCATTGAAAACTATTGTAACCTCTCTTGTGGTACTAATTGCTTGGAATTGTGATGTTAGAATATTACGTGGACTGTTTTGAGTACTTGAGGATGTTTGAATTGAATGATGATGACTCGGGAATGATGTTGAGTTGACTTAGGGTTTGAACACACGATTATGCATGAAATGGAAACCCTAATGGCTAAGTAATCTTACTAAGTGTTAATCGTTGGATATTGTGTGGAAACTGTACATTGCGTGGGCTGCCCGTAAATGTGTTATAACTTCAATTATGGTTTTGACCATTGCATGTTGTCAAATAAGCTTGTTTTGCTACCAAACCCACGTAAATGTTGTTGCATGTTGAATAATTCGTATCACTTGATTATATGAGCTTCTTAATGAGTTATATGGCCTGTTTTACATGTGTTACATGGCTGCCCGTTTGATGTCGATATGACTCTACATGCCTTTCAAGTGAAATTACTTGTCTTATCGTGCCTTGTTTGACCACTTGACAACGTGCGATCTTATAACTGTTCGGAGGCAACCTACTTTGTTGTCCTCCTAATATGATATGTTAAATGTTATATATGTGCATTGCATACAAGGTTGCAACCTTTCGTGTGGCATGGTAGCATTTCACGCACGCCGGGCGGCATCGGGCTTGCCGGTGTTACCGTGACTACCATGGTCCAATTCCCTCTCTCGCTTGGCATTTCATCCTTGGAGAGTTGGGTCGTAGGTTTCGGGGTACATCCGGAGTACACCCAATTGGGAGTGATAAGTGGATTATTGAAGTCGGCTGCAACAATTGATTCGAAATTGAAATTGAGAGCGAATGCTCACCGTATCCTTGAAATGATTGGTAATTGTATCCATTTCTCGATTTGTTTCTTATAATTGCTTACCATATTATTTGTAATATGTGACATGTTTTAAAAAGAGGTTTTCATAAATTGAACCGGAAAATGAGTTTCAAAACTTATTTCTCGTTCCCCCTCGCTGAGTTCATAAGGACTCACCCTCTTTTATCATCTCAGGTGAAGAAGAATAGGTACAGGAACCCGAGGATAATGTACCTAATGATGAACCCCTGGAGTGATTGCCTGTTATTGTTGTTTTGCTTGAACATGACTACTTGTGTACCTTTTGCTACTTGAAGACTATTTCCCTTATGTTGTTTGTTGCTTGTGATGTAAAAGACCCCCGTTGTAATTTGGGGTCTAATTTTGGTTTGTACTTATTTTAAGTAAACTGATACTAGACATGACACTACTATGATCATTTTGCTTTTACTACCGCTAGTATTTATTACGGGGTATGATGCTTAGTTAAGGAATAGGTAAATGAACTTATCCAATCTCAATAGGTACTCGCTAATAAGCTAAGATCAACAGGTATATTTTGAAACGAGAATAAATGGACAAATGAGACATAGTATCATGCTAGGTTATAAATCAAACGGGACGTCGAGTTAACAAATATGCAATTCAATTGATGGAATAATAGTAATCTTAGTTGTAATTGAAATTGAGATGGTAAATTTTGAGGCTGTTAGAAAATTTAGGTCAAAAACAAAGAGCCCAATTACAGCAGTTATGCTGCCGGATTTCCGGAAAAATTTTGAAGTCTAGAATAAAACATTAAGTGTTAAACCTCCTAGAATGATGAAGAAGGTGTAAGGACTTGAATGTTTAGATCACACCCTAGTCTAACCTTTATAGGCCGGGTTGGGGCATGACAGCACCCCCTTTTCAATTTTTGTTGCCCTGGTTAGGGTTGCCAAGATACTTTATCCACCAAATCTCGATTACCAAATCCCACGGAACATTGGGCAAAACAACTTCGCTTCACGTAGAGGCTGGGCCCGCAAACTGAGGGCGTAGGGTTTGTGACCAGGTCTCCGTCGCTCCGGTGTCCATAACTTTTGATCCGTAAGGAGTTACGCGGCGCACAGCATAAGCTCTCTGAGAGCTCTATGACGGGGGCAGCTAGCCTGCTCGCTGTGCTCGTTTTTGAAGCCCAACATCGAACGTTTTCATCAGTTTCAGGCCATTTTTCTTCTTTTGCTCTGTTTTTTCGTCCCGGATCATACGTCATGAACTGTTAAAAGGAGAACAACCTGACTCGCGGGACATCAGAGGTCCCTACAACGTGTCGATATCACGTCTTGTGAGGATGCTGCATTGTTGAAGTAGAAGGGTTGTCGTTAAGCCCATTGGGCCTTCTGAATGGGCCATCTCTCTACTCTGGGACTGTGAACCGTTAACACATAAAGAAATTGTGCCCTCAACATGACGGGTGCAATCGTACCAGCACTAATGCACCGGATCCCATCAGAACTCCGAAGTTAACCGTGCTTGGGCGAGAGTAGTACAAGGATGGGTGACCCCCTGGGAAGTCCTCGTGTTGCACCCCCTTTCCAATTTTTTTTGCCCTGGTTAGGGTTGCCAAGATACTTTATCCACCAAATCTCTATTACTGAATCCCACGGAACATTAGGCAAGATAACTTCGCTTCACGTAGAGGCTGGGCCCGCAAACCGAGGGCGTAGGGTTTGTGACCAGGTATCCGTCGCTCCGGTGCCCATAACTTTTGATCCGTAAGGAGTTACGCAGCGCACAACATACCGTTGCAAAGCTCTATGAGAGCTCTACGACGAGGGCACGTAGCTTGCTCGCTGTGCCGGTTTTTGGAGCCCAATATCTAACATTTTCATTAGTTTCAAACCACTTTTCTTCTTTTGCTCTGTTTTTCCGTCCCGGATCATACGTCGTGAACTATTAAAAGGATGACAACCTGACTCGTGGGACATCAGAGGGCCCTACAATGTGTCGATATCACGTCTTGCAAGCATGCTGTGTTGTTGAAGCGGATGGGTTTTCGTTAAGCCCATTCGGCCTTTTGAATGGGCCATCTCTATAGGCTTGGACTGTGAACCGTTAACACATATAGGAATTGTGCCCTCAACCTGACGGGTGCGATCATACTAGCACTAATGCACCGGATCCCATCAGAACTTCGAAGTTAAGTGTGCTTGGGCGAGAGTAGTACTAGGATGGGTGACCCCCTGGGAAGACCTCGTGTTGCACCCCCTTTTCAAATTTTTTTGCCCTGGTTAGGGTTGCCAAGATACTTTATCCACCAAATCTCTATTACTGAATCCCACAGAACATTGGGCAAGACAACTTCGTTTCATGTAGAGGCTGGGCCCACAAACCGAGGGCATAGGGTTTGTGACCAGGTCTACGTCGCTCCGGTGCCAGTAACTTTTGATCCGTAAGCAGTTAAGTGGCGCACAACATACCGTTGCAAAGCTCTTTGAGAGCTCTACGATGGGGACAGCCAGCTTGCTCACTGTAACCTTTTTGCAGCCCAAAATCGAACATTTTCATCAGTTTCAGGCCACTTTTCTTCTTTTGCTCTATTTTTCCGTCCCGGATCATACGTTGTGAACTGTTAAAAGGGCGACAGCCTGACTCGCGGGACATCAAATGGCCCTACAACGTGTCGATATCAAGTCTTGCGATGATGCTGCGTTGTTGAAGCGGATGGGTTGTCGTTAAGCCCATTAGGCCATTTGAATGGGCCATCTCTCTAGGCTTAGACTGTGAACCGTTAACACATAAAGTAATTGTGCCCTCAACATGACGGGTGCGATCATGCTAGCACTAATGCACCGGATACCATCAGAACTTCGAAGTTAAGTGTGCTTGGGCGAGAGTAGTACTAGGATGGGTGACCCCCTCGGAAGTCCTCGTGTTGCACCCCCTTTTCAATTTTTTTTGCCCTAGTTAGGGTTGCCAAGATAT